>CM071146.1:95000-1365833 GCA_036417725.1 Clanis bilineata | reverse complement strand
GAATGTTCATAAATTTAAAGTCGCTTTATGTCGTTTAAGGCCGCCTTATCTGTCAAAATTGTATGGCGAAAAACAATGTAAGAAGCCGTTTAAGTTGAGTAGTGTTTGACCATTCGGACGTATATGTGTAAGAGTAAATGTGTATTATGTGTTGTTTCTAAAGAACCGGTTAATACCACTGGTCAACATTTTCCTTAAACACATGCTCAAATGACCCTAAATCTAGTGAAAGTATGTCTAAATGTAGCGTTTTGAATGACATAACTTTATGTTCTAGTTGTTAATTCCATTCGCGATACGTAGAGATGTGATCTATTGCGGGCTTTTCGGAAACGAATAGTCGGATATTTATTTATTTTGGATTCTATAACTAACGTTACAATTTACAGGCTAATCTTTTTTGTGTATTACTAGGTATTATCTGCAACTTTATTGCTTGATAATGTTTATCCCATTGCATTGGGAACCATAAAATAAACACCATCATGTTTATGGACTTAGGGCAATGCACCGCGAGATTCTGGGTTCGGATTTCAGGTCAGCTACGCAGTTTTTCTCACACGATTCGGTTCGGTTTGGATTCCTTAGAATTGCTGTGAGCCAGGCGATAGGTCCTAAAAATTTTGCCGAATATTTTCTGCAACATTCTTGAAAAAGTATGTTGCGCTGACTCTACACTGAAGTGGGGTCTCGATTGGTATAATAAGAAGACTATTTTTACTTTGTCGTGCATCATAAAAAACATATAACATCGATGATAATGATAACATTCGCTCGAATTATAATTAAAAAGAACCGGCTGTTCAGCCGCACTAGCGCATCACTAGTTCTCTACCGCTACGGAGAGTGGCGGCCTGACGCGGTGTGTGTCTCTAATCACATAATACATTCACATAGTAGTGTCTGACGCTGAGCACCTTCACCGCCGTGACCGATGCACTTCCTACAACAACAAAAGTGTTAAGAATCAATAAGACAGGCCTTTGTATACAAAATGTTACAGCTTCTGCGGAAAGATGCCGATTGTCAGACCAGAGGCCAGAGGCCACAGCTTAGACAAATGTCTGTGAGATCTATAAATATTTTTTTGGGGTGGATGTTTTGATACTGAAAGTCTCGTAAGCAATCTTATTATGTTAGACTCTGTAACTCGGATTCGAAATTCTAGGTCAGGCTACTCTTTGTGTGTATTTTACTAAGACGATTTGCCCAAAACAGAATCATGTCAAATTAGTGGATCCTGCTAAATATGATTTGATATTGACGTAACGTTTGAACGTGACCTTAAGGTCATATTAGTAAAAAATAAATGATTTCTCACAACTCCAACCAATTAACCAATAACATAAAAACAACAAAAAAACGATAAATGAATACTCGTACATTCAAACAGTCAGGTCAGTAGGTTCTTAAATCTATGGCAGGTGAACGATCAATCTTGCGCGGGCGCAGTTAACGCAATGTCCGCTTGGATGCGCGAACGATAAACGGAACGCGTTTTATGACGAATTAAGTAGGCGGGAAGAATTAGTCTATTAACTCTATTTGCTTTAATGAATTGTATTAATATAAAAAAGGAGGAGTTTGTGAAATAATAAGTCCATAAATACATTATTTATCATTTTTAATTTAGCTGTATGCATAAACCAAGGTTTCTTAATTGTAAATACCTACTTTAAAAATGGCTATCAATTAAATTGGTAGTATTTTAATTTATTTTTATTTTGTTGTATGTGTGTTGTATTTTAATATCTGGAATAGGAAGCATTGCATAGCAAACAGAATTGTATACTAGATATAGATTATACTAATACTGCCTTGATGGCGCAGTGGTAATGCGTACGAAGTACGACTATCGTCCTGAGGATTCGGTTTCGATCCCCGGGTCGGGCAAAGTGATATTGAATTTTCCAGTATCAGCAGAGTTTGGAATTTGTGCCCGATATGGCGATAGACTCGTCCTCGAGCGAACAGCCTATTGTAAAGTGAGAGACCGCGGGTTCAATCCCCGCACCGAGAAAAATATTTGTGCGGCCCACAGATATTTGTTTCGGGTCTGATGTTGTGAGACCAATAAAAGTCTCTCGTAGTTTCTGATTCCCACGACACAAGACTCGATCTTAGTGTGGGGTCAGGATTATGTGTGTGCCTGTTGGGTGTTATTTATTTATTATTATTATTTACGTAATGTACTCATAACATTTATTTATTTTAGAACTTCTTTTTAACACATAACACCAAGGATGCGAGAATGACCGTACGTCGAAGTTTCGGCATAAATTTCTTACGGTATAATTTACTGCACATGGTATAAAAAGGACCATCAGAATGTCTAGACTGAAATCACCTGGATGCAGTTATTTTAATGTCTTGTAGACTGCTCGTCACCATTGGTAGTTATCGCATTAAAATAAGCTGTAACAAGCGCTGCCACTTTAGTTTAAGTCTTATTGTTTACGAAATTAAACTGAGAACGCATTAGTAATTTTCAATTGATTTCAAAACACGCCTCTTAGTGCGATTGCTGTTCTTCAATGAGAAAATATTTGTCAACGTTGATGAGTGGTAGAGCCACAATGTATACAGTTATATCAACACTACGAATGGACCGGGTCAACCGGTACGATACCACTTTCTTACAACCCAATGTGAAGTAGCAGCTCGCTGTTGCTTCCCCCATATCATTGACATAATTCTACATTTAAGTTTTCAAAATATCGCTTTACCCGCAAAAACATCTGACGATGCCTTTCATAAGTTTAATAAACGCTTCAACTTATTATATTACGTTATAATAAGTACTAAACAAAGCTTATAACTAGTTACTCTAAAAATGCCCTTAAAGTGATCGTTGGTTTTGGTGGCCCGTTTCCCCCCTCCCTTTCCCAATCCCCTTTCCCTGCCCTTCCGTTCCCTCCTTTTAGGTTGGCAACACACCCATGACTCTTTTTGTGTCTTAGGTGTCTATGGGCGGTGGAGATCACTTACCATCAGGTGACCCATCTCCTCGTTTGCCAGTGTCTGCTATAAAAAAATACATTAAACTGGTATTGAATCTCTTTGACCGGCCACGTAAATATTTGGATACACAAAACCGTAAAAAACCGGACAATTCCAGTTGCCTGACAACCCTACACTCGCCAAATCACCAAGTCATGATATCATTACCATTTCGCCTTATTGCTAATGATTAAGTCCGTTATTTTCTGTTTATGTTTGTTTGTATCATTGTGGAATGATACATTAGTATCATTTTCACACGTCATGTCATTTGTGATGAGACGGTAATTTCGTGTAAGCCATGAGTTTCACGGTAATTTGACTGATGTATATAATTTATTGTGTTTTATTACATGGGAATCTCAATCCAATGCTTATCTTTTTGTGGCCTAAAAACAAAATATTATAAAATACCATACAATGACTTGATAGCCAACCTGTGTTTGTTTTCTTTAGGTCTCTTGCAATAAGGAACTTTCACATAGGTCACGAGGCAAGCAAAGTCAGGTAGCAAATAATATGGCTTATTAGAGAAACTTGAGAGTTCCTCATAAATTCCTTTTTTCCTTTCCTTATCCCACCTAAGTGTGGAGTCGGCGCAACACACTCTTTCAAGCATGTTGCTGAAACGATTCGGCTAGTTTTTACGACCCGTCGCTTGACACCAACCCCCTCCTGGAGATCCGGTCCCGGGCAAATCGTATTGGAAATACCGCTTTGCCTTACCCGGGAATCGAACCTCCGGGTACACAGTCCCTATACGCTGCCCCTGGACCAAGGCGGCGACCAATTTTATGATACGTTAAAAGGTCCTACACTACATATAAAGTAAATAATGTATGAAGTGTCATAGTGGACGACGACCAGTTACCATCGGATGGCCTCAATACTTAGAAGGATATTATGGGCCGATGCAAACGGTTTCCTTATTGAGTTAGAGTTGTGCAAGCTTGTGTGCTTGTGCACACTGAACTGGGCCATGCTATACTGATTTCTTAAGTTTACGCGAATATTATACATTGAAATAAAACTATTTTTACGGATTCTATCATGATTTATTTGTTCGGACCGGGTCCGACCCGTGACCACTTCGAAACGTCGGGCATAAAAATTAATACAAATCGTAATAGAATCCGTAAAAATAGTTTTATTTCAATGCTATGCTTTTTATGAGGGATAAAAAGTTTTTTAACTAGAATTATTTATAGAATTGCGTCGGTGGCGTAGTTGTATTTCGGTACGACTACCGTCCTGAGGTCTCGGGTTCGATCCCTGGGTCGGGCTAAGTGATGTTATTTGTTACTCGTATTTTAAAAAATATACACCATAAACAGACAGATTTTAACCAAACATAAAGGCGGCCATGATTTAAGCTCTATGAAACATAAAAATTTACGAATAACTTACGGTTACGATATATTTAATATTATGTTAACAATATTTTTTCTATTCATTTGATAATTAGCACCAAAATAAAGTTACATGTAGATATTCAAAGCTACATTAGCTCTTACATCTGTATGCCCAAACCCGCGCTACCATTACGCGTACGAAACTGGGTTGCAGAGCGGTACGCACATGCAGACGTGTCGCGAATCACTCGCCAGTCGTTATTATATAAACAACTGACTCATCCGGATTAACTAAGGTCAAACGAACATTTTGATCAATTGGGCCACCGGAAATCTCACTCACCGAACAAAACGCGACAGCGACCTGCCACTTTACATCGGTTTTCTGTGAAGCAGGACACTGTCTCAACAGTGGTATCAAACTGGTCGAGCCGGCCTATTCGTGTAGACGTAACTATCTACAGTATAGCTCTACCACTCAAAAATCTTATGTCCCAGGATACAGACTGAATGTCATATCATCAGCATCATCATCATCAGCCATAGGACGTCTACTGCTGGACATAGGCCTCACCCAAAGATTTCCAGATCGACCTGTGTGGAGTCCACGTACCGGCAAGCGTAGCGTAGGACGTCCACCTACAAGGTGGACCGAAGACCTGATAAAGGTCGCAGGAAGTCGCTGGATGCAGGCCGCTTCCAACAGGTCGATCTGGAATGTCATGTAAATTACAATAAATACAAAAAAAATAAGGTGACTGCTTCATTGGTAGCCCCTTTTTACAATGGGTAATTGTAGCTTGTACTCGCAGCAGTTTTATAGACAAAACAATATAATGACAAAACAGATATACGTAGCCCCTATAAATGTTTGTCTCGGTGCAGGAACTGAACTCTGTGTTATGTGTGACCCACAGATATTTGATTCGGGTCTGGGTGTTGTGAGACCGAAAGTCTCTCGTAGTTTCTGATACCCACGATACAGGTTACACCTAGTGTGGGGTCAGGACTATGTGTGTGACTGTTGGGTGTATTTATTTTAATGTTTTCTATCATCCCACATCTCTATCCTATAAGTAGGTATAAGGTTTCTGAAAATTTAAGGATACTTCTGTATAGATCCTGGTAGAATTTAGTCCAAAATGCTTAGCACTTAGTTATTTATTAACGTAATCTGACACAGTAGTACTCAGGTCGTACTTTCACCCAGATCAGCGTGTGATAATCCGGTGGAAATCGCTCGGTATGCTGCGCAGGCGCACGCGGTGCGTTAGATCTTGACTGACCGGTTACGTCAGTTGGCGTGTGATTTACACTAACGGCACTCAATGCAATTGATCTGTATGCAAGACCTGGAAATTATCATGATTTATGTTTTTTTTCTCTTTCTTTATACCTGCCGTTATCCCACCTTAATGTTAAATTTTAGTTTTCCAATTATGTTGAAAAGATTAAGCTTAGCTTTTATCGGCTGCCTGCCTGACGCCATCATCTTTTGAAGATCTAGTCCTGCACAAAAAGTGTTAGAAAAACCCCGCCCAACCTGGGAATCGAACTCAGGATCCCCCTCAGGATCTCATATATATCTCCGCCCATACACACTTAGGACACAAAAAGAATCATACGTGCAAATTTGTATAATTTAATATTTTATTTGCAGAAGAAATGATTCAAGTGTGAGACCTATAGTGCATCTTTATGTAAATATCGTCAATCCAATGGTGTAACAGATTTAGTCTAACAGGCCGATTGAACTGGCCTGTTATATAATGCCGCGTAATCTCTCTATATATAGTAAATATATGTAAATGGGTTAACACGGTGCCTATATGGTAATACAGTGAAGTAACATGGTCATTTGTACCTAAATCGTAATGTTTTATACAATTTACGCATTCAGACGATGCTGTCATATTATTTCAATGTATGAAATGACAATATAATATTGAATTGCTGGAGCTTCTGTTGTGATTACTTCCAATTACTATGATCTTCAAATTGTTAGAAAAGGTTTTTAAACATAAACATGCATAATATAACATACGTCTGTATCCCCGAAGGCGCACTAGTGAACTAGAACACTCATATTTCTCTGAGCTTAAGTCCGTCCTAGAGAAGAATTTTCGATCGATTTCCAAAAAGAGAAGGGCCTCAATTCGTCCATATTTTTTTTATGTATGTTACGCGATATCTCCGCCTTATTTGGACCGATTTTCAAAATTATTTTTGCGTTCGATTGAGCTTATTTCAAGGGTGGTCCCATATAAATTTGGACATGATCGGAAGTCGCTTTGAAGTCGGTCTGTTAAGTTTTTAAACTTGTGATTTTTATATGACATACAGTTTCCTCTTAGTCGCCTCCTGGGTCTAGTGGCAGCATCAGCTGTGGACCGTGAAATCTGAGTTCGATTCCCAAGTCGGGCAAAACAAATTTCCTAATTTAATTTTCCGGGTCTGGATCCCTCGTAGGGGGTTGACGTCAGGCAGGCGGCCGGTCATAAAAACTATGTCAAATTCTCTCTGCAACATCCTTGAAAAAGTGTTTTGCGCCGACCCCACATTAAGGATAAGGGCAGGTAAAAAAAAAATACATTTTCCTCTTCGTCCGGTTACTTTCTAAATTCCTTCATACCTATGTGCCATTCAGTCACATCGGGTCTATAAAAATTGCTTCACCCACAATATGAAGTATCAAGTCTCCTTACAATATTGCAATTCCATGATTGCAATAAAGGTTACAAAACAAAATGAGGAAACATAAGCATCCATACAAATTGCTCTTAAAATCCGATTTGACAATTCATACTGAGGTGTTTAATATTCCTAGTTGTGTGTTGTTAAGTAATACCATAGTATAAAGTTCATACAGTATTCACACACTATAATTTTGACACGCAGTCGCCTATGCATTTTTGGTGTCTGAAAATCTTGAGAAAATTTTCATATCTCTTGTTTATTATACAGGGTGTTTCATAAAGTTGGTACCCATGAAAAGTCCACACACAGAGCCGGTGATTGGCAACTTTTTCGTGAAGGTAAAAACTGCATAGGCCTTATAGTTACTGAGTAATCAGACTTCGAAAATAATATTAAATCTCTCGTTGTGATGACCCTAGATCAGCTGGCAGCGGTCAACAACACATGGTTACAAAGACTAAATAAAACTAGATGTGTCTAAACCTACACACAAAACTTTACTAACTCAACTAAATGAACGAATGGAACTATTTAGTTTTGTACGCGATGACTAAAATTGAAGTATTTTACATACTTCAAATTTATACGAATTGTTTTTTAAAGGAAATGCGTAAATTATAATATTACACTTGCTTAGTGACAACAAAATATTGATCAACTTTTCACTTCTTTCATTTAAAAGCACCTCTTAAATGTCTAAACTAATTAGGCATGTATCAAATCGTCCATATTTCACAACGAACATTCACTACTCTTTGCTAGTCACGTGCGCAGCACCTAAAGAGCGGCGATCGCTATACCTATGAAGTCCACGTGGACTGTCGCAAGAACTCAAAGAAAAGTCGGTAGTTTTTCGCCAATCAGACATTAGCGGCACATATTTCAAAAGCGGTAGCTGTGTCTTTTGAGTATTGCCTGTATTACCGCGCTAGGGATGGGCGGTTGATAAATATGCAATGAGTTGATTTATTCAATCATTCAATCGATTAGAATGATTCAATATTTAATACCAAAGTTAATTCATTATTCGAATTAATATTTACATCCGTACTAATCGTAATTTTCGCTTTCTACAAATAAAGTACAACTTTTACTTGTATGAATATGATGCATTGTCTTAATCTTTACGAACTATTTTATTTTCTGAGCTGATACGAATAATGTGGTGATTGCAATAACTTTACCCGAAACCTGGACTTCGGTCATTCGGTCATTCATACAGGGATTTTGTTTACCTACCGGGAGGTAGTATTAATTTACATTAAAATTATTAAAATATTTAGTACCTAGTTCTAATATTTATCCGAATAGATCATACTAGAGCATCACTATGTTCGGTCTGCCATTTTTCCGCGGCACTTTTTAACTCTTTGCCAATGCGCCGCTACGTGCGGCAATCCTTTGATAGGAAGTCGGCAAACTTTTCGCCGCCAATAAAAACACACTACACGACAGAACGCTAAAAAAATATGAAAGAAGATAAAATGGTTCTGCATAATTTTGTAATTGTAGTTAATGTTGATTTTTATCCTATAATACTGACTTTTTTTAATGATGCTTAATGCGGATAAATAAAAACGTATCAAGATGTTTTTTTTTTATTTCCGTTGAATGTTTTTTTTTCTTCAGTTCATAGTAGCCTATCGGGGTTTCATAATTATGCCTTGTTGAACTCTACCGCCATATTGAAAATTATGTACCTTCATTTCGTCAGTTGCTTACTAACAGTAAAGTTGTGAAGTCGCTCTCAACTTTTATAAAAATGTCGCGATCGAGTGTGTATTTGAATAGCGAGTACTATGAAATTATTTTATGGGTCGGTGCTGCTGGGGGTAGCTGTCGTAGGGGTCGGGAGCTGTATCGGTGGCGTTTCATTGAGGCATTTCACGTTACATCAAAATCCGCTTTTGAATCAGTAACCCCACAAATGTTAAAAAACACTAGGTCCTTGATATACAGAATAATTAAGTGTTTGGAAAAAGGAGGAGCTCATTTCGAACCCTATTTGTGAAGTAAGTGTTCATAGAAAAGTGTAGTGCAAAGTTCTTTGTGCTGCACGAAACGCAACATGTGGTAAGTGGACAAGTACAGTACTAATCTTTTAATACATTGTTTAAACTCAGTACATGACGATTCTTCTCTATTAAAGGAAATAAATTACATTTAATAAAAAAAATAATCCTCATAGAAAGCCACCACGCTGCCGCGGCGTCACCGCCCGTGCTATCTGTTGGAGTACAAGCGCTCTGTGGTGTAAGTACCTACACCGCGCGTCGCGTCGTCAATGAATCAGCTGATTAGGGTTGCACGATTTATTATTCCACAAATATTAAGTATGAAACGTATACAAATTCGAAATCGCGCGATAAATTTTTTTTCTCTTCACGGATATGTTGTCAGACAGAACCTCAATCTGTGTACCTTTTATGGATACCAACTTTATGAAACACACTGTATATAAACCAATGCTTTATTTCACTATAACTATTTTCTTATATGACAAATAAGTAATAATTAAATAGTCATGGGCGGCTCGGCCTCAGGTAATAAGTCGCCTCCTTGGTCTAGTGGCAGCATATATGGCTCATGCACCAGAAGGTCCTGGGTTCGATTCCCAGGTCGGCAAAAGCGAATTTTCTAATTTAATTTGCTCAGGTCTGGATCCCTTAGAGGAGGTTGACGTCAGACAGGCAGCCGGTCGTAAATACTAAGCCAAATCCTTTCTGCAACATGCATGAAAAAAAATGTGTTACGTCGACGCCACTTTAAGGTGGGATAAGGGCAGGTAGAAAGAAAAAGATGACAAATAAAATAATACTCAAGTCAAGTAGTTCTGACTTCACTTTGTAAACAACAATTGGGTACTTGACAGTGTTCGATTTTATACACATTTTATATGTAATAGATAATAAAATAAAATAGAAACCATCCTGTAAAAACTGCATCAAAATTGGTTGAGAAATGAGGCAGTAATTCATATTTTGAAATCTGCAATGAGCAAGAGTGGGGGCATAGTGGGAATATGTTGCTATCCCTTTTCAACGCACATTCCGTTATGGCCCTGACGTGATTTTACTAATACTTCTCTTTCCCGCGGTTTGAAGTTTACAACCAAACTTCAAAGGCTTATAATTTTTTTATTTTTATATTTCAATAATTCTTTCTGTTCTATATTTTAAACGACGTAAATTTCATATAAAATGAATTTAAAAAAATTGTCAAGTACCAGTCAAGTACCCATTGTGGAATAAATTGAGTTTGAATTATTTCATTTCTTCAATCGTAGGTGATATCTTCTTTTCCGCCAAAATGTTTTTCCAGACTGTATGTTCCTAAAACTGTGGTAATACCATGTGGTATCAGATGAATCAACGTGAACCGGATCTTTTGTTTGGTATTCATCACCCGTGCTGTCTTATTAGATGCTGGGGAGCTACCGATCTTCTGGGTTAGGTGGTAAGCCATTGATGTATCATAACGCAAGAGCACACATTTACGTGCTTAAAATCTTAAATAAAAATATCATGATATTTAGCAACAAGTACAGTAGTATTACAACTACCACTTTTTGAGTGGTAGAGCCACACTGTAGGCAGTAATGTCTACAGCACGAAGGCTCGACCGGTTTAATACCACTGTCGCATAGAAAACCGACGTAAAGTGGCAGCTTGCTGTCGTGTTTCATTCGGTGAGTAAGATGTCCGGTGGCCCATTTCTCCCCCCCATACCATTCCCTCCCTTTAGGTTGGCCACGCACCCATGATTATTTTTATGTCTTG
This sequence comes from Clanis bilineata, assembly GCA_036417725.1. NCBI lineage: Eukaryota > Metazoa > Arthropoda > Insecta > Lepidoptera > Sphingidae > Clanis > Clanis bilineata. The sequence continues at coordinate 1,355,005 of CM071146.1, read as the reverse complement.
GGGTCTATGGGCGGTGGAGACCACTTACCACCATCATCGGGGTTACCACGACCTCTTATAGCAGTATTATTATATTCGTTCTTCGTTTATTTTGTATGGGAATCGGTACAAGTAAAATTATAATAATACTGCTATAAGAGGTGATGGTAACCCTCCAGGTGACCCATCTGCTCGTTTAATCTCTGCAATAAAAAAAAACATTTCATGCAACCATAAGTTCCATCAAAGTCTAGACTTTCTAAGTTTCCCAATGTGTATTATAACCGATCCATCACCGTTCCACGATGACTTACAATCAATCAACACGATTGCGATCACAATCAGTCGCGCGTTGCAGTTTGATTGATCGGCACACTATGAAGTTGGTTTTAAGTAACAACTTAATTACACTAAAGCCCATTTTCATTGAAATAGTTTGGTATGACGTGCAGTGAGTGACTGCGTCGGTCCACCACTCAATCCATACTGCATAACATACATAAGCTCACGCCTGTATCCCCGAAGGGGTAGGCAGAGATGCAAACGAACAATAACACCCACATTTCGCCGAGCTTAGTTCCGTCTCAGATATGATAGGGGGCGAGCCAATCGCCACATCGGGCACAAATTCCAGACTCCTGGTTGATACTGAAAAATCTAATATCAGTTTGCCTGACCCCGGAATCGAACCCGAAACCTCAGGATGATAGTCGTACCGCGCACGCAATACCACTACGCCACCGAGGTAGTCAAAAACCATAAATAACCACCAATATCCAGATGTAACTACTCAAAACGACATCAATTACTTACAAAGTAATTTTTTGGCTGTGTCAAACGGGGAGCGTAGCGAAAAATATATTGAACAAAAAAATAATATTGCTCATGCATTTTTAACACCCAATTTCTCTAAGGCTGATCAATGCTATAATCAACTAAACATCCGTCAAATGTCATCATCATCAAAATCAGCTGCCCCCTCTTCTATATAAAAATCTTGTCTGTCTTCAAATCAAAATTGTGTTACGATATACCGCTAGATGCCGAAACGCTTTGATGCTGAAACGCTTGAATTTAGAATCCCGTATTGTTTTGACAGATATGTCAGAACCAATACCGAAAGAATGTCACATTGATGACTCTTTCAGAAACTGGGAGGAATCACGCCGTATTTTCTTCATAGTATTCAAGCGACTGGACATATTACAAAAATAAAAACTTGCCTCACCATCGCCTCGCTGTCTATTTGACAACGGTATTTATGATCATCATTAACTCGAAGTTATTAATTTTCCACTTTCCAATACATTGCGAGCTTGAAACCGGCAATTTTAAAAAGTCCCATATAATTTTAAATTAAGGTTAATTTTAACAAAAACCCATCGCCATGCCCTCTGAGTCTTCGGAGAAAAATAATTACGACTTGTTTGTTTTTGCCATACACCTTTCTTAATTCTGCATTCTTTCTTTCTACCTTATCCCACTTTAATGTGGGGTCGGTGCAACACACTTTTATAAGGATTTTGCAGAAAGGATTTGGTTAAGTTTTTACGACTGGCTGCTTGCCCGTCAACCCCTCTGGGGGATCCAGTCCGGGAAAATGACATTTGAAAATTCGTTTTGCCCACCTGGGAATCGAACCCACGACCTCCTGGTCCACGGCCCATATATCCTGCCACTTGACCAAAGAGGCGAAGAATAATTGATTAATTGATAATGAATTCCTTAATTCTGCTTTATACTTACATATAATTACGACCACATCTCCAAAGGAGTAGGCTGAAGTAAACGGTATCAATATCTTCCACATCTCATTGTGAATCCACTGGTATACTTTGTTCGACTTCTGTCTGCGAAACATAATTAAAAATTAATACTCAGCCAAATACCGACGACCTGATAAAGGTAGCAGGAAGTCGCTGGATGCAGGCCGCTTCCAACAGGTCGCTCTGGAAATCTTTGGGGGAGGCCTATGTTCAGCAGTGGACGTCCTATGGCTGATGATGATGATGATGATGATGATGACTCAGCCAAGTTCGGAAACTGAAAGGTCCAAGCACGAATTTTTTTACATTATATTCGACCTTATGAATGGGTGGTCATTGAAATGGACCTTATTTGGGTGATTCAACCGAATGTCTTCATTGACTCGATTCTATTATTTTCTTTCTACCTACAAAATCAAAATCAAAATATTTATTGAATCCATGAAATGTTACTACATTATTTAGATTCCGTCAAAGTTCCTCTACCGCCAGTTCGGAAGGCCGTTTCGCCAGAGAAGAACGGGCAAGAAACTCTGGCGTTGCTCTTTAAAATGCCAGTTGACAATAAATTCTTATAAAGTACCATATACAAAAAATATATATAAATTAGAGGAGCTAAACCACCAAGAAAATACATACAAATGATTTTTTGTAGTAATAATTGTGTATCAATTATTGCAACCTATTTTGTATGAAATAAAAACAAAATACAAATAAAAATATACAAAAAATACAATACAATGACTCACTGAGTGACCCCACGGCCACGGTGACCTACCGTTATCCCGGCCTTCTGCCAGGGTCCGCCTTCCTACTTAAACGCTTCCACTTCGCCCGGTCTTGAGCATCCTCCACAGTGAGACCATTGGCTCTCATATCATCCTCCAAAACGTCCAGCCAGCGCTTTTTGGGTCGTACGCGGGGACGCACTCCTGGCGTACCAGGAGTGCGTCCCCCAGATCGTAATCTGGTCCAGACTCATGCGACCAACGTATTCCTGTGGTTTTCTCAAAACGTGACCGTACCACTCCATTCGATTACCAAAATTGAAATTATTCGTGCTCACTGCTCAGGCCCCAGAATTATAATGTAATTAAACACCCAATCTATAAATGTTTACTTGATACTTGAACATACCATACAAAATCTATCATAATCACAAGTTCAAATCCGATCGTGACCAAATGTATATGGGACCATTGAATAATCTCTATCGAACACAAAAATAATTTTGAAAATCGGACCACATTTGGTGGAGATATCGCATAACATACATAAAAAAATACAGACGAATTTACGACCTCATCATTTTTTGAAGTCGGTCGAAAAATTTGTCCAAAATAAACAAAACTGGGACAGTTTTCAGCAAAATATACTAACACAAAACTTCCAAAGAAAACATCCAATCAAGATATCTAACAGCGGTTTAAATCAGCTTAATCCTTAACAAGAAAACAGAAAGACAAAAAGCCAAAACTATAGCTAATTAACCTTATTATATTTAAAACATAGCGTTGATCCCAAGTTAAGCAGAATTTATAGGAAGACGATATTACGGCAGAGAAATGAGAGGAGAAAATGCAATAACAATAAATAGCAATAAATAAAAGGATTCAGACGATACTTGTATTGTATGATACTAATCCTGTGTTATGGGGTGCAGTGGAGTCGACTTTGTTTGTTAAATATTTGCATAAACTTTTTAAACAACATAACTTAACCTCACGCCTGTATCCCCGAAGGAGTAGGCAGAGCTACTCTAGCGAACTAGAACACCCACAGTTCGCCGAGCTTAGTTCCGTCCCAGATGTCAAAGGCGTGAGCCTATCGCCATATCGGGCACAAATTCTAAACTCCGGGCTGATATGGATAAAATCTAATATCACTTTGCACGACCCGGGGAACGAACCCGAGACCTCAGGACGGTAGTCGTACCGAAATACAACCATGCCACCGAGGAAATAAACTTTTTATTTGAAGAAATTACCTGAATATGTAAAAGGAAAAATTGACTGACGTATTAACATACAGCCGAAACTATTACAACTGAAAACGTCGAATTTTACACACGCCTTCCTTTTATGACGTAAGCGAACATTAAGAAGGGATTTTTAAAAATTCGTTCCCTAAAGGAATGTAACGGGCGTTGAAAGTTTCACGCGAATATACCCGCGGGCTTCAGCTAGTGTTATCATATTTTTAAAGTAGATCGAGCAATTTTGTTGCCATTGACAGTACGTGGCGCAGCGGGCGAGTTGTGAAGAGAAAGGCCGCTGGTTCGATTCCCGCACCGTTTGTGTGACCCACAGATATTTGTTTCGGGGGTGGGTGTTGTGAGACCGAAAGACCGAAAATATTATCGGATCAGAAAATTCAGGATAAACGGCGAAATAATAGGGAACAGTAATTGTGGCTCCACCCAAGCCTAAGATTCATTTAGTAGCTTGCTGTTCAATTTACTTGGAACAGTATAAATTTCAAAAAACTACCTGATTGAATATTCGTGTGTTGTTATTTACTTATATCATTTACAATAATAATATTGTTACATAAAAAAAAAAATACTGGTAATGCCATCTATGCGCGATGCCGAGAAACGCTTGTTAATTTATTTGGTTACTAGTTCTGCAGTCTGTCGCTGACGTTATTTCGAACAGCGACATTTAAAAAATCGTGGAGGATTGTCTATGTTACGGAAGTTGACATATGTCGATCATAGTTTGTGGTCTTACATCCATTGTTAGTGTATGGAATTTTTCGCCTTATTGTGTAGACATATCGACTTGCTTTCTGTGGAGGATTTTAGCTGGAATGTTCTCGAATTTGAGTCGGAAATGCGTGGGCGGGACTTTGTTGGAGGAGGAATGGTTTAAAAGCCGTGACAGAGTCGCTCCGGCCTTTTTCTTCTTTTTCTTGGACGAGCTAGCAGCTAGAGAAATCTCTGAGTGACGGATCCCGGCGGGCGCCGCCTGGGCCGAGATCCACGAGGGTAGACATCAGAGCAAAACATCGTCTGCAACTCTGTTTTCCCCAGAAAGTAAGTGAAATGTTGTATTTTGAGTTTGTATTTTGAAGTGTTGTAATTTTGGGCTTGCGGTTTGGCGTTTCCCAAACCGTGGCGTGGCAGTGCTTGACTGGTGGTTTTTTTGTGGTCCTGCAGCACACCGTGGTGACTGTTTCGGGCTGCGTCCGTTGGGGGGGAGCTTCGCTGGTGGCGAAGGCTTCCACGGAGGTCACGGGAGGCTGTATAAGGCATTAACACCAAGCGGCCGGGGGCCGTCGTGCCTTGGAGAGCGACGAGGTAGCCGTAGATGACCTGGGGTGATCAGGGAAACCACGTGCTCATCATCACGTGCCCAGCGTCGCATTCAGCGCGGTGAACCGTCTTCCTGCTTTGTTCTTTTCTTTTATTTTAACGGCGCCCAACTTTACTTAACTACCATGAGAAGTACCGTATTTTTTTTGTAATCTATATATGATGTTCTGGCGATTCTAGACGACCGAAGTTTCATTCCAATAACCCACATTCGTACCGTGATCTAGTCGAGCATTCTTTTTTTTAATTAAGAATTATACATGTACTTAGATATACTAAGTTCTTTTTAAATTTTAATTCATCAGTAGATTGTCTGGTTTTGATTGTAAAGGTAATTAATTAAGGAGCGGAGTGTATATATATTATAGTGCAGACACCAATGTAATTTAAGAAATATAGTTGTTTAATATTGAAGTTGCGATTTTTTTCCTTGCTCTGCAATTATACCTAGTTCTTTCACACTTAGTCTTCTAATACACATAAATGTACATTTTCTTTGCTTGAAATACCAGACATACAAATGTCACTTGACACAAAAAATACCTGTGACATTTTTGGCGCCCAACGTGGGGCATCTTTTTTTCTTAAATTGGAATAATTGCCATGTCATTTAGCTGTGGTAAAACGGTCGTCTAATTGTAATGCGTCTAATTGTAATGCGTCTAATTATAATACGTCTAAAATTGTAATACATAACGGTACATGGTTTTTATTTTTATTTGGTTCGAAATTTTATGTAAAGTAGTGCGAGTCAGTTTATTATAATAACCGCGTGCATTTTGAATTGTGCTTTAACTCAAAGTAATAAGATCTATTTTTCTTTGTGCCTACTTTTATTTTATGTCGTTCTGCTTTTGCGTCGGCGTAGTTCGAAGTGAAAGTGTGACCTTGACTGTTCTAGCGCATCGTAAACGACTCGCATATACTATTTTATCTATAATTGTTGTGTATTCTAAAAATAGATTTGAAGTTTGCACCATAGTGGCATTCTATAAGTTTTAGTGGACGGTGTGTTAATTACTAATAAATGTTTTTGTTTGCTTTAGTTAATCTTCAACTGGGCGAAATTAACGGTAAATAGAATTTGTATTTTTTACACTAAGCAATAAACTTAATAATTTGATTTCCGTTCGTACGGTATTGTTTATTGTGTGATTTTAGTATTTCAATCATCGTGATAGACGAATGTTCTATTTGTTTTTTTGATCTTTTACATAAAGATTATTAATTTATTATCTTTTACATAAAGATTAATTTGCTTTTTTTTAATCTTTTACATAAAGATTAATTTGTTTTTAGTATTTTGCATAAAGATAAATTGTGTTACGAAGTTTTTGTGCGGGATGTCGAGCAGGCCTCAGTTTTTAATAATTTATGAATCCAAATAGGGAATTACTGTAGAAATTACTTACATATTATTGTCATGTTTTGTTTATTACCTTCTTGTGCTATTGGTAAATTTAAGGAAGGAACTCAGAATTGTAAACGGTGAATTGGATGAACTTTCGCGAACTGTCTTGAGTCGACCTTTCAAGGTCATAGACCGCTTACCACTTTCATCACCTTTTGTCACGTTTAGTCCCTGGACAGTATGAACTAGCCCTTTATTAGGAATATACCTACCAGTAGGCTGAACAAGGTATGGACACGCATTGATTCTTGAGTTGTGGGGTTTCAGGCATGGCAGTTCTGTCGACGAATGCAGCATCGAGCACGCCAGTTTCTGAGGTTTCTGCCGTACGATAAGAGCCGATTGGTGAGTTCCTTTAATTTAACTTTTGTTGGAAAGTCATGTTGTGAAGGTTTTTGTGCAACGTTTTAATGAGTTTAGTGATGCCGCACTGTTTCCGTTACCGCCCGGTTCGAATCCGTGGTCGAGTTATTATAGAGGACGGCATCGTATTACTGCAGGTTTATTAGCGACTTTTATGCTATAGCTGCGTCATTGCAGGCCTTGACCGGCACCCGTAGGATTGCTTCACTTTTATCTTTATTGTAGTTTGATTTTTTCTTTTCTTTCTTTCTTTCCTTCTTTTTTTTCTTCTTCCAAATATGTCCTGTTCTCGCCAAGACGTGCGGTCGGCAAAGAATTGCACAGCGTTTGGATGACGAAGTGTTTCTGAAGCATGGCATTTCACGTACAGTGATTGCGGATAATATAACGCAATTCACTGGTAGTGATTTGAAGGCTTTGTTCCGGAAATACAAGATACTCCTAACACATCTAAGACCTTGTTATTGCCCTCAGGTGAAAACCGTGGAGCGGTATAACAGATCCGTAATGACGGCTGTGTCAATTATGTTTCAGGAAGATCATCGATCCTGGGGCCGCGCTGCCTTGGGTCATGTCCGAAGCGCCCGACATTACATCAAAGGTCGAGGCACCGCCGAGTATCGGGACGGGGACATCGTTCGGGAAAAGACTTTCCCTTGAGTCATGCAGGTAAATTTTTCATGGCGAAGCTCGCTCCGCGCTATGAGAAATGCCGTGTACTTTGTAAGCGCTCTTCCCTAGTTTACGAGTTGGAGAGCGTTGATACCGGAAAAAACTTGGGGTCCTGACATGTACAACACCTCAAGAAGGTTTAGTGCCTTACTGAACACTGGACGTGTGGCCCGGGTTTTTTTTGATTCTCGCCACACCGCCAGTGTATCAGCATTTCTAGGAAGAGAATTCCGTTGACCCTGGGATAGCGGGTTCAATTTTTTGTACAAATTACAGTCATTGCTGTTGTATAAAGCAATTGATTGGTACGCTTAGGTGGGTTTGTACAATGCATTCGTATTTTGCCTTTGGGCGCGAATGTTGAACTCCGCGAGCTTAGTGTCACGAGTTCGAATCCCAAAAAAAAAAATACTTGATTTGTCAATTTCTTTTCTTGAACATTGGACGCGTGGCCATGGTTATTTGACTCCTTGTCGCGCCGCCAATGTCTTAGAATTTATAGGAAGAGAATTCCGTTGACCCTGGGGTAGCGGGTTCAATTTTTTTGTACAAATTACAGTCATTGCTATTGTATAAAGCAATTGATTGGTACGCTTAGGTGGGTTTGTACAATGCATTCGTATTTTGCCTTTGGGCGCGAATGTTGAACTCCGCGAGCTTAGTGTCACGAGATCGAATCCCAAAAAAAAAAAAACTTGATTTGTCAACTCTTTTCTTAAACATTGGACGCGTGGCCATGGTTATTTGACTCCTTGTCGCGCCGCCAATGTCTTAGAATTTATAGGAAGAGAATTCCGTTGACCATGGGGTAGCGGGTTCAATTTTTTTGTACATATTACAGTCATTGCTGTCTTAAAGCAATTGACTGGTGCACTTAGGTGGGTTTGTACAATGCATTCGTATCTTGCCTTAGGGCGCGAATGTTGAACTCCGCGAGCTTAGTGTGACGGGTTCGAATCCCAAAAAAAAAAATACTTGATTTGTCAATTTCTTTTCTTAAACATTGGACGCGTGGCCATGGTTATTTGACTTCTTGTCGCGCCGCCAATGTCTTAGAATTTATAGGAAGAGAATTCCGTTGACCATGGGGTAGCGGGTTCAATTTTTTTGTACAAATTACAGTCATTGCTGTTATATAAAGCAATTGATTGGTACGCTTAGGTGGGTTTGTACAATGCATTCGTATTTTGCCTTTGGACGCGAATGTTGAACTCCGCGAGCTTAGTGTGACGGGTTCGAATCCCAAAAAAAAAATATTTTTTTTGGTTTGTCTTTTTTTTTTCTTGAACCTTGGACGCGTGGCTTGTGTAATTTAGCTACTCAACACGCCGTCAATGTCTCAGGATTTTCAGGACGAATCCCTCGATGGATTAGTCGCGGATTCGATTCCTTGATTAATTGTCAGTCATTGTTGATTTCTTAAAACAATGATCTGTTGCACGCAAGTGCGGTTATATTACTCATTTGTATTTACCTTAAGCTGCAAATGTGGAATTCCGTTGATCTTAAGGTCATGGGTTCAATTTTTTTGTACAAATTACAGTCATTGCTGTCTTAAAGCAATTGACTGGTGCACTTAGGTGGTTTGTACAATCCATTTGTATATATCTTGAGGTGCAAATGTAGAGTTCCTCGTTCGTGGGTTCGATTTTTTTTTACCCTCGCTGCGTCGCCACTGACGCGCAAGGGCTGTATATATGTATATAGCGTTTAGTGTCGATTGTTGCCTTTCTCTGATGAAGAAGGTGCCCTTGTGGCTCGATACGTTTTTTTTCCTTTATTTTCTCTGTGATCTAGGTCGCGTAAGCAGGATGGTGCTTTCTGCCACTCGCTGCGCCGCCACTGATTCATTGGAGTTGTAAATACACCCAGTGTTGGGTCTTGGCCGTAGTAGTTTCAGAGTACTCTATTATCGCCGATGCTCAATAGGGAAATTGATTTATTTTTGTTGTAGACTATTGGTTTAGAAGTTTGTTACCTTAGCGTGTTTTACCTTAGTGTGTAACTAAGAAATCCTCGACCGATTGGTCATAGGTTCGTTTTTTTTGTGTTTTACCTTTGCAGCGTTCCCACCGACGCGCAAGGGATGTATATATAATATTTGGTGTAGTTTATTGGTTCAGCGGAGAGCTGATTTATTTTCTTAATAGTATGTTTTTTTTAGAGGTTGGGTATTGTATTCCTAATTGTGTTGTCTCAGGTTATTATTTTTTTTTGGTGTCTGGGATGGCGTAGGGCTGGAGGACCAGCGCCAAATTTTGTGCCCCAAAATTTCCCCAAGGGGAGGGGTACTGTTACATAAAAAAAAAAATACTGGTAATGCCATCTATGCGCGATGCCGAGAAACGCTTGTTAATTTATTTGGTTACTAGTTCTGCAGTCTGTCGCTGACGTTATTTCGAACAGCGACATTTAAAAAATCGTGGAGGATTGTCTATGTTACGGAAGTTGACATATGTCGATCATAGTTTGTGGTCTTACATCCATTGTTAGTGTATGGAATTTTTCGCCTTATTGTGTAGACATATCGACTTGCTTTCTGTGGAGGATTTTAGCTGGAATGTTCTCGAATTTGAGTCGGAAATGCGTGGGCGGGACTTTGTTGGAGGAGGAATGGTTTAAAAGCCGTGACAGAGTCGCTCCGGCCTTTTTCTTCTTTTTCTTGGACGAGCTAGCAGCTAGAGAAATCTCTGAGTGACGGATCCCGGCGGGCGCCGCCTGGGCCGAGATCCACGAGGGTAGACATCAGAGCAAAACATCGTCTGCAACTCTGTTTTCCCCAGAAAGTAAGTGAAATGTTGTATTTTGAGTTTGTATTTTGAAGTGTTGTAATTTTGGGCTTGCGGTTTGGCGTTTCCCAAACCGTGGCGTGGCAGTGCTTGACTGGTGGTTTTTTTGTGGTCCTGCAGCACACCGTGGTGACTGTTTCGGGCTGCGTCCGTTGGGGGGGAGCTTCGCTGGTGGCGAAGGCTTCCACGGAGGTCACGGGAGGCTGTATAAGGCATTAACACCAAGCGGCCGGGGGCCGTCGTGCCTTGGAGAGCGACGAGGTAGCCGTAGATGACCTGGGGTGATCAGGGAAACCACGTGCTCATCATCACGTGCCCAGCGTCGCATTCAGCGCGGTGAACCGTCTTCCTGCTTTGTTCTTTTCTTTTATTTTAACGGCGCCCAACTTTACTTAACTACCATGAGAAGTACCGTATTTTTTTTGTAATCTATATATGATGTTCTGGCGATTCTAGACGACCGAAGTTTCATTCCAATAACCCACATTCGTACCGTGATCTAGTCGAGCATTCTTTTTTTTAATTAAGAATTATACATGTACTTAGATATACTAAGTTCTTTTTAAATTTTAATTCATCAGTAGATTGTCTGGTTTTGATTGTAAAGGTAATTAATTAAGGAGCGGAGTGTATATATATTATAGTGCAGACACCAATGTAATTTAAGAAATATAGTTGTTTAATATTGAAGTTGCGATTTTTTTCCTTGCTCTGCAATTATACCTAGTTCTTTCACACTTAGTCTTCTAATACACATAAATGTACATTTTCTTTGCTTGAAATACCAGACATACAAATGTCACTTGACACAAAAAATACCTGTGACAATATATTGTATGCATTTTAAAGATAATAAAACATTAGCCTAAAAACTCTTGTCTTAATTCTAAAACCCAAAAAAATAAACTCAAACCGACTCCACCGCACGTCAACAGTAGAGAACTAATCCAAGGCAACGCCGACTGCTACGGCGATTACTTTAATTGGCTCAATCTTCATTCAAAACCACCTCGGGCCGGAGTGGGGGCGTGGGCCCCGGGGGGTCACGGCTAGATTTATAGCGAAAGGGTTCTCTGCCGCCTGATCCCTGTTTATGAAGGAAGATGGGAAAAATGCCTTCGCTCCCTCTACATTCTGGTTAGCTTAAACCCGCTTTTAAATGAATAGTTGCTTTTGAGTGTTACTCGATGTACTGACTTCTGAAGCGTAACTTTTAAAAGATAACTGTAGTACTGAGGAGTTATTTTCTTTTATCTTGTTTTTTATCTTTTATCTAATTATCTTCGTCGTAGGTGTCAGAATTTTCGGGCTGACAAGACCTTTGTAGAAAGAATAAATTTGTAGGTTACACAATTTGTTTCGGTGACTGCCTCGGCGGCGTGGTGGTATTGCGTGCGCGGTACGACTATCGTCCTGAGGTCTCGGATTCGATACCGGGTCAGGCAATGTAATATTTGATTTTTCAGTAGGTAGGAGTAGGAGTCTGAAATTTGTAGCCGATATAGCGATAGGCTCGCCCCCTATCACATCTGGGACGTAACCAAGCTCGGCGATATATGATTTGGCTTAGTTGTTGCAACCGCCTGCCTGCCTATCGTCAACTCCCTCTGTGGGATTCAGTCCCGAGCAAATCAAATAATAAAAAGCTTTCCTCTTTTCTTTTCTTTTCTTTCTTTAAAAAAGATGGATTCCAACTCAGAATCCAAAGCTCATATACGTTGCAATAGACTTAGGAAGCAAAAGAAGGCAAAGGATGTATTGTCAATAAAAATAATACCATTAAATTCTGCACATATTACATGGATATATCGTTAAAAAAGCAACCAATCGAAAGCCTTATCTATTGTCAGTTGATTAAAAGCGTGACCTTCATAGTGATTAATAGAGGCTAAAGAAATGTTCACACTGAGTGAGTAGTGTAACAAACGTGGCAAGTTCCTGTGCTCGCCCGGCGACCTGCCCGGGGCCCTCTTCATCACGTCGCGGCGTGTTTTCATTAACTGCAGTAACGTATGACGCGGCGAGGGACTAAATCTTCATTTTTGACGTCCCATGGGTGGGTCCATGATCTGCTGACAATGGAAGAGACATGAATTCAACTTACCAAAATTCTAACAAGACCTGAGATTTTCCACATCTGGGTCTCATGATCATTGCGAAAACTTAATAATTCAGAAGCATACTATCTACTACTTGACATTGGCAAAACCACTGCGACGCGGTGGAGCCATTTTTTTAAGAAAGAAAAAGAAGATTTCACACATGTGATATTGAGAAATTCCTCTCGAATTCACATTAACGTATTTCAGTTTTGTTTTGGAAGTTGGCATCCTTTCACATTGGCGTTGAAAAAATCCTGTATTAAAATGCTGAAATATTCCTGGTTTGTGGTTAAACGTGTTTTTGGTGGTAGAGCCACCCTGTAGAGAGCATAATATCTACAGAATGGGCTGGCTCGACTGTTTGGGTGCCACAGACTCACAGCAATCCGACGTCAATTGACAACTTGGCAAACATGGCCTGCCTAACGTCAACCTCCATTGGGAGATCCATTCCCGGGCAAATTAAATTAGAAAAATCGCTTTCCCAACCTGGGAATCGTTCCAGGACATCTCGGTCCACAGCCCATATGTGCTGCCACTAGACCAAAAGGCGACTTTATATTAACATAACATAAGCTCACGCCTGTATCCCCGAAGGGGTAGGTAGAGGCGCAATAGCGAAATAGTACACCCACATTTCGCCGAGCTTAGTTTCGTCCCAGATGTGATAGGGGGCGAGCCTAACGCCATATCGGGCACAAATTCCAGACTCCGGGCTGATATTGAAAAATCCAATATCACTTTGCCCGACCCGGGGATCGAACCCAAGACATCAGGACGGTAGTCGTACCGAAATACAACCACGCCACCGAGACAGTCTTTATAATTTACGTTCTATCTTCTTCTTTTAAAATATGGCTCCACTGCGCCAGCAGTGATTTTGCCAATATCAAACAGTTATAGATATTCTTGGTACGTCTCGACGATTAAAAATGTCAGGATTCAAAAAACGCTAGTCTCTTCCAGTATTGTACGTCAGTTGTCACCGTGTAGTGTCCGCACGGGCCCTGGGACATCGCTAATGTTGATATATCGGCCCGAGTTGGACGGACAGGCGACTCCTCTGCTCACACGTTAAATAATAACGACGCCCCGTGTTTATTTATTTATTCCAGACAGTGTGGCTTTTTGTTTTGTTGTTGGAGAAAAGGATTGTTTTTTCCAAGATATTGGAAGCAATAGCTTTGACTGTTTCGTGCGATGGAACGGAATGAAACATCGATGATGTTCCAATCTCACATCTTTCTTTCTACATGCCCTTATCCCAGCTTAATTTGGGGTCGGCGAAACACACTTCTTCAAGCATGTTGCAGAAAGTACTTGGCTACGTTTTTACCACCGACTGCCTGCCTGACGTCAACCCCTCTGGGGGATCCAGACTCGTGCAAATTAAGAAATAGAAAATTCGTGATTGTGATTCGTGTTATATATATTTTTTAATAATTTACCTTTCCGAGAATACTTAAAAGTGAAGTCATTTAGAAAAAAAACGCAAGTAAAATCTTCGTGAATATTATTATTAATAGGGCGAGATATAATATTTCATAGTTTGGTTAATATGACACGATGAGTGATCGATCCTCATTCGTCCCTTAACCTGGCCTTTCATTCATATTGCGAGGGTTAATTTATTATAGATAAAACTTGTCCCAAATTATAACATTAATTAATCTGGTATAAAACAGCGCATCAATATTTCTTACAATAAGATTTTTCTATGTATTTGGCAGACAACGAATAATTGACTCTAAATATGTACCCTGTCTGGGCATTGAACTTACTACTCAGATTAATAAGGCCAATATAAATATCTATCAATTTCATATATGACGGTAGACAACAAATTACGATTGGCCGATATTTATTTAAGCGCCATCTATCGTCGGGTGCGAGCGATATAAATCACAGTCGTAGAATGATCAATACCCATAGTGATGTAACGATCACGCCGATATTTCAGTCTGCACTAACTTGCCTGCCCCTTGAAAATTATCGGGGGCTTAACTTGCGATGCGAACGATTTTGAGTATGCTCTACATCCCAGTTTATACTTGGAACAAATTCCGATTAATTCTCAGGTAAATCATAACGAAACAAGAGTATTTTATGGACAATCATAGCAATTGCGACCAATTATAGCAACCCTTTTGAGTTTTCTGTCTAACTACGTACCCTCAAAAACCATTTGGTATATGGTTACCGGTCTTAAAATAAAAGTGCGACTTAGAACTCCGCAAATCTTACGTTTCGCATCTTATATCAGGTTATCATTATCAGCTATGGTCGTCCGCTGCTGTACATAGATCTCGCCTAAAAATGACCTCCACCTGTAACAGTGGGCAAGGCACATAGCTTGTAGAACTGATAGCCGAGGGGGAGAAAAGTTCTTAAGTGGAGACCACGTACTGGCAAGCGCAGCATTGGATGTTCCAACGTGCCAATGGGACATACCACCTGGAGGGTTACCACCACGTCTTATAGCAGTATTCTTATAATCTTATTTTGTTTGATTTTGTATGGGAAACGGTACAAGTAAGATTATAATAATACTGCTATAAGACGTTGTGGTAACGGCCCTGAGGGGTTACCACCACCTCTTATAGCAATATTATTACAATTTTGCTTGTTCCGATTCCCGTACAAAAAAAACGTAGTAACATTATAATAATACTGTTATAAGAGTATACTGTTATACTGTTATAAGTGGTGGTAACCCCCCTGATAATAATAACTCATTAATAATTTAACTTCTTTTTTTTACCTAAATGGGTCCTCTGCCTCTCACATTGTAGGTTCATTACAAGAAAGACTATTAAAATAAGAAAAAATCTGAACACCTCTCCATTTGCATCACAGTAGCTGTCTTATGAAATACAATGTGAGCAATTATAATGTAATTAATATCGTAACCGTAAGTGGATCTTAATACACTTCATATCGGTGATCCAGTTACATCTCGAACACAATCTCCGTGGTGCAATATGAATGTCGGAAGAGGAAAATTACAGTATTCTGGTTTTATTTTAAGAAAATAAATATGTTTAACGGAATTATAATAACCGAATAACGTAATGACATAGAGGTATTCCTGCCTGGCGAATGCTGAGCCCGTGGACTTAGTCCATTGCAAGGGCATGATTAATTGGGCATGATTAATATGATTAATTGGGCATACCCCGTTAATCTTTTTACCTATTTTAATCTTATTGTAAGAGATATTATAAGAGTATATTATTGAAATGAAACTATTGTTACGGAATATATCACGATTTGGTTTTAATTTTTATGCCCGACGTTTCGAAAGCTTTGCAGCCTTCGTGGTCACGGGTCAGACTAAGGTGTCATTTGTCCAAAATGTTACAAAATGTTATTACATTATCTACCTTCATTTTAAAATTATACAATTTAAAAAGTTAGTTATTTGCGATCCGATTTACGCAGTATGAGCTCACGGTGTCTTGAGATCTGGCAGTTGGTCTTTTGGATTCTGATTAAATGTATGATTGGGTCCCAGGTTTGTGCAAGCTTACAACCATCTTCTGTATTGAAATTAGGGTGTTTTTTAATTTCAATAGCCTCGCGTATCATCCTAGATAGGAATCGTTGTTCTTTGGCAAGGATTTGTGGTTTGTCGAATCTGAGGTAATGTAAGAGTATATTACCTTAAAATAAATTTTACTTGTGCCTTGTAATCATGGACAAATAAAGTTATTTCTTTCTTTAAATTAGAATGTCAATTGACAACATATTATTATTCGAATCGAGGTCGATAATCGTTCATGACGTTTTTAAAATACGTTGAACTGGATCGAATTTATTAACAGCTCTATTAGCACTTGGTGTGATTCATATTAACCTCTAAAAAATAAAGTAGAGCAATCTACCAACCGTATCGATAGCAAGTAGCCAATCTCGCCCATAGTATAATTTATTTCCTTATATCACGAGAGCTTTGCTGTGTTGGTTAGGTATTACTTCATATTTCCTTCAAGAAGACGGGGAATCAATATTTATAGACACTTCTCATTCGGGTACGGCCTTCAGGATCGATGGAAGGAATAAACGGTACGGGGAAGATTCTAGAACATCATATATTTTGTCCTACGATAATAAGAGCATCGTATATTTTGTATTTTGTCCTACTATAAGCAGACGGGAATTTGTGCCCGATATGGCGATAGGCTCGCCCCCTATCACATCTGGGACGGAACTAAGCTCGGCGAAATGTAGGTGATCTAGTTCGCTAGTGCGCCTCTGCCTACCCCTTCGTGGGTACAGGCGTGAGCTTATGTTATGTTATGTTATGTAAGCAGACGGGTGTCTGCTGGTATATGATGGTAAAATTTCATTGACAATATCAAGAGCATAAAAAAGCCACGACTCAGATCTATCAACTTTGGGCAATGTCCAAAGAAAAGCTGCAGAATTAACAATATGATTTCACTTAGAGACCGAATGGTTTTCTGCAGCCCGAGCACGAAAAACTAATGTAAATGTAAATGTATTCGAGTTCGCTGCGCACTGATGACGTTTGGTTAATATTTCATACAAATTTCATAGACGCGCATCGAGCTGAAATACATTTACGGTTGTCAGAAATTTTCCTGCTCGGGCTGCTGATCACTTGAAGTCCAGGCGAAACCAGTCATTAATGATGTGGGCAAAATTGTTTACAACTTAACTGTACCTCTTAAACTTTACAATTAAAATAAAGATTATATAATTGGCTTTAAATTTTAAAATACATTTAAAGCGAGGTTACGTAGCCGAGCATCGAACCCCCGTCCGTCACACCACCTTTTCACCTCTGAGTGAGTGATTAGGGAACTCCCGCGGGGCCTTTTCGTCAAGCTGCCAGCACCCTCTCAGAGGGACCGGCGTGTGCGGCCAAGTCAAATTTCACTTTAATCGCTTTAAAATTCATAAAACCTTGATGAAATGGTTCAAAATTATTCTTTATGGCAACTTTTGAGTGTACTTTGTTAACAATTTTTTGGTTTAAAGTTCCACTGTCTCGGTCGCTATTGCATTTCGTTCGGTAAGTACAATTTCCTGCAAGGCTGAGATTGCATCCAAAATTCTTTTGGTATTGTGAGTGTGTAAAGCCGGTGGCGAATTACCATCAAGTGACTCACCTGCTCGTTTGCCATTCTCTATGAAAGCAAACACTTGGGACGTAAAGTAACTGTTCGTGGTACGAGCAGCCCAAATACAATTATTATTTAGATTGACGAGATACATTGTCGCTCTTAAAGTCTTAAGAATAGTTGCTTATGTTGTAGTCTATGTTTTATGATACAAACAGTCTAAGGCAGAAGTTTAGGTTCAATGATAGCATTCACAATTGTCTGTCATAGATCATGGTAAGCCAAATTCCCTTGTGCTATTTTATAAGTGTTCATATTGACAAAACAAAAATATCTCACGGCTAACGGCCCGCACACAATATTTACATTAAACCTCTTAATGGTAGTTCTTATAACGTCAGGTGTAAACAAAAACTAAATCAAATCGAAAGATTTGTAAGGGTGTCTATCCACTTAGCGCTTTGGATAAAGAAGCTGCTTTTATGGTCAACGAGTAAAAAGTTAAAAAAATACACCAAACAGTCACACACCAGTCCTGACCCCACACTAGGTATAACCTGTATCGTGGGTGCCAAAAACTATGAGAGACTTTCGGTCTCACAACACCCAGCCTGGAAACAAATATCTGTGGGCCACACAAATATTTGTCTCAATGCGGGAATCGAATCCACGGCCTCACGCTCCACAGCCGGCTACTCGCCCGCTGCCCCACGGAGGCTGTCAATAAGTAGAAAATAACTTGTATTATGGTCCCGACATAATGGGAAGAATTCGGGAGAAATTGGAACGGATGAGAACTTTTGGTCAGAGTTACACGTACACTCCAATAGTTTATTTACAGGACACGCAAATCGACAAAAATAAGTCTTCTACAGAAACTAAAAAGACACAGACATAGATAACAAGGTCATCAAAAATGCAGATTTCAGCTCAATGGACCGCTACCCTAACGGCTAACTGCGCTCGCGCACGCCAAACACTAACAAACTAGCGCCATCTGTCAGTCACCGCTGCGCATTACACCTTTACGCGTTCCCGGTCCCGTTTGATAGATGGCAGCACATGTTGAGAGATTTATTGCGCCGACGATGTTTTTATAGCCCGTTTGATGTGTTGTAATAACATTATAAGATTTTTTTATCTTAGCCACGGCACTGAGTCACGGCCGCCGGTGAGGTTTTTATTTCAGGAACATTTCACAGCGATTGATTGGTTTTTCTATGAAGGGCGTACACTGTTTATGTGCGGATTGGGGTGAAATTGCATTCGTGAGTTACTGCGCTCTTATTTATGTGGTAAACATTGGTAAACGAGTTAGTCCATGTTGTGCCAAATAATAACAATTCATTTAGCAGTTATGTGCGTGGTGATGGTGGGAAATCTATTAGCTATCCACCGGTTGTTTTTACAATTATTAAAGCACTATTCTTTCCTGTACCTGTTCAATGTAATGTGTACCACCCAACTAGTTGTCAATAAATGCTTTTTTCTTCCTTTCTCTTCCTTATCTTTCGACGGTAGGCAGATGATTGATGCTTAATGAGTGATGCGTTGCCATCCTTGAAGAGAATCTTTGGTCAGGAGAAGGGAGAAACGGGCTTTCAGTAATCTCACTCATTGAACGAATCATTTCATGTCGCTTCTCTGTACAACAGCTTTATAACAATCTAGGTAAGAAAACGTTTTTTTAATGTTTAATTCATTATCTAATTTATAACTATTTATAGCGTCCGTAAAGCGACGGCCGTGAAGCGAAAGGCCGCGGCTTCGATTCCAGATTCGTAGTTTCTAACCCATGACACAAGACTCGAATCTTATTGTGTGATCAGCGGCCTGAGCAGGAAAAATTCTGACAACCGTAAACGTATTCGAACTCGATGCGCGTCTATGAAATTTGTATGAAATATTAACCAAACGTCATCAGTGCGCAGCGAACTCGAATACATTTACATTCGTTTCTCGTGCTCGGGCTACTGAACTATGTGACTATTGGCTGTTATTTAGATTATATTATAACCACGACTAAACCACTTTCCATCCAAAAATTTCACTATTGGAATACTTATTGCAGACGTATCGTTAACAAAACCCCCCAAAATACTCAAGGAAAGCGTCATGGGTGGAGCTGAAACCGCCTTATTAGATTTATAGGTGTACGACGAAACAGCAACAAAGGCAGTGTCTCATATGTCTGACAGGTTTATGACACCACCAGTTTTTGTGAACCCCACCCGCCCCCTCTTATTTATGGCCAGAGTTTTATTAATTAACCATTAACGAACGCGATTCCGTTCGGATATCACAAATCAATTGTCTAATGTCAGCCAAAGTTCTGCCTTCATTTACGGGTTTAATGGATCGTAAATTTTAAGAAGAGTTTGAGGTATTGTTGGGTTTGTTTTTGAATAAAAAGCAGGGGAGGGTTAGGAGCAGTGTTCGAAATGGACGGGAACGCATGGGAACTGCGTGCCCTTTCGTGATGACCATTCCCTTTCGTAAAAAATAATCTCATATCGTTCCATTTCATGCAATAACTGTTTGGTACGAATTAAAGCAGCGTTTCATAAATTCAGGGACGCAGGGGAAAAGCGTTCTCTTTCGTGAAAAATCCATTTCGAGTACTGGCCTGAGGTCATCAATATAATATACCCTAGATGCACAGTTCTTTGCAAATATCGTCCTAGAAAGTGGTCTCAGGAATAAAACAAAAAAAAAGATCACAAGTTCTAATTAAATCAAACACAAATATAACCCTATGCACGTGTTATAAAGTAGCTTTTTAAACGAAATAATCAAGCGTTCTTAAATTCGAATTTTCAAATTTAGTAGGGAAAAGGAGTGCTTAAGCACTTCTTTGTTGTCCCATTTTCCGAGCGTCAACTGTGCATCTAGGTAAATAATATATAGATGCCTGAGGTACATAATATGCTATTATGACTGATTCATTATTTTTAATATTATTTATATATGTATGTAGTATTATTTATATATTTCATTAGCTTCGCCTTTTTAAGACATTAACTGTTTTTAAAACTGTATTCTAATGTAGGGTGACAAGCGCAGTGAAATTTGCTGTTATTCAAAGTCGCCTCCTTGATCTAGTGGAAATGTATATGGGCTGTGAATTTAAATAGCAAATCGTCAGGGTAGTCGGGTCTCTTTGTCTATATGAACTGCACGTCACTGGTGGTGTTGCTACTGGTTATGTGTTGTTGTATAGCTTACCATCAGACAAACAGCTTGTTCGTGTCTTCATTGGATTGCAAGAAAATAAAACTATATTTCCTACTTGCTAACTCTAACGAACTTCAAGTGTTTAAGCGATAGTTAAAAAAAATTTCGACGGTGGGCAGCGGCAGGCTTTGTCGGTAAGGTGGCCACTTCCCATACGCCGAAAAAAATGTTACATTATTTGTACTGAGTATGAGAGTTCCTAAGCTAGTGCCTAACAACTTCCTCTTTGCGAGTCTGTATTCGAACACCAAAACGACATTAAAAATACGAAGCATCGCTTTCCCGTAGCCCATGGGGAAAACCGTCCCGCGCTACAGCCCCGAGCGATGGGCCCCGACCATAAATAATAAATACTAGCTACGGTGCGTCTACAGATAATGTTAATTTACGATTCTCTACCATTGACGTCAAATCTTTGGCAGGCGGCTGGATCGACGGTCGGCTTCTTTCGGTGCTATTCGGATGTGCTCGGACATTTTTCCGGGGGCTGTTTGAATGGATTGTGATTTTTTCACATTTTCTTTTTATAATCAAGTAAAAATCATGGGTTATTAACAAAACTTCATGATTGTTATTAATAACATAAGCTCACGCCTGTATCCCCGAAGGGGTAGGCAGAGGTGCACTAGCGAACTAGAACACCCACATTTCGCCGAGCTTAGTTCCGTCCCAGATGTGATAGGGGGCGAGCCTATTGCCATATCGGGCACAAATTCCATACTCCGGGCTGATATGGAAAAATCCAATATCACTTTGCCCGACCCGGGGATCGAACTAGAGACCTCAGAACCGTAGTCGTACCGAAATACCACCACGCCACCGAGGCAGTCAAGTTATTAATAAAACGTGCTTAATGTAAAGTGAAAGTAAAAAACGTAGTAGTAACGAAAGTAAGTAAGTAACGTATCTTATACATAGACCATAATAGGGGATCACGGTCAAGTTTCTAGGGGTCGAAAAAATATTAGTCAACATCACTAAAGTACCCAGAGCCTAACTTAGCCAAATTTCTGCAACATGCTTGAAAAAGTGTGTTGCGCCGGCCCCACATTAAGGTGGGATAAGGGAAGGTAGAAAGAAAAGATCACTAAAGTACCCAGGTATTATTTATCTTTTCAAATTAGGTTGCGATGGATTTGATGCCAATTTCAGGACACGGTTATAAACAGTTGAAAAACATTGATTACAACTAAACCAACATGTTGATAATACAGTACAATATACAATACTATAAACATAAGCATCTATTATTATTGTTAGATATTGATAAGGGACGGGGAGGTCATTAACCATCTTTATCAGAAACAACGTCGATCGGCATAACCTGAAATGTGGCAAACGGAGGCGAAGCGAGCGCGGGCGCGGGCGTCGCAAATCGAATAAATTACAAAGATATATTATTATTAAAATTTGGGTGCGAACTTTAGGACATTAACTTCGGGATGGTATCGGGTTAGAGGCACACTCGGTGCAATAATAATCAGAGAGGTTCATCTTGATTGATATTTTTTTTTAAATAAGAACTTCGACTAAGTCTAACTCAAAGAAACGAACTCGGCGAGGATTTGGATTTTTTAAATCGAACTAACTTAGTTCGAGTCATTTTTTACAAGAAAAATAGACTGACTGACAGACTAAGCAAAGATTTTCTTGTAAAAAATGACTCGGACTAGGTCAAAATTTGATTAAAAAATTTACTTAGACTTAGAAGTTCGCTCTATAGATCTCAGCGTTAAAAAGTCTTACTCCTAGTTTCTTTACTGAAATCCACAGTCAAAGTAACTATGAAGATAAAGTAAAGACATCGATTAGAAAATTTTAGCTATAACTTTAACTTTTTATTTTAAATGTCAACATTTGACCATTACCACTTTGAACACTACTTGTACATCATCATGTACAAGTAGTGTTCAAAGTAGATGTAACAAAGCCAAAAAATGACCAAAAAAATTAATAGTGTTTGTGCGGGTGCGCTGGGATTGCGTGGGTCCAGACACCGGTGGCTGCAGGTTCTTGTCGGAGGGGAGAAAGAACTGTACGACTATTCTGTACAAAATACCTATATTTTCGCCTTATATTGAAACAATAAAGTAGTTCGTTTTAAAACAATATGTACAGAATTTCAATGCGACAATCGTGCGTTTTGACAAAAACGCAGTTCCCTAGACGTTTTTCTTTCTTGACTTTTCTTCTTTCTTGATTTATCTTCTTTCTTGATTTTGAAGTTCTTCTTCTGAAGTCGGATCGCGGACTGCCGGCTGCGCTCCAGGGTGGCTACTTTTCTTCCCCAGGACGCGTCGGGATGAGTTCTAAGGTGCGCGATGTTCTGGCTTGTGCGCTTGGCCAATGAGCGCGCGAGTTGATCCAGCGGGGGCCGGTGTGAGGGGGGCCGCGATGCGCAGTTGCGGTGCGCATGCGCGGCACGCGGGGCGCGGGGCGCAGGTGCTGCGACATCCCGCACATTACTCCCGCCGTGCATCGCCCGCCGCCGCTGTGGACGATGCAGCCAGTTGTGGTGCGGGATCCGCAGCTTGGATGATGATGATCTTCTTGGTGGGGCGTCGCAAGACGCCGCCCTTGGTGCTTACGTCGACTGTTCGCACGACGCCGTCAGGTCCCGGGTGTGTAGCGCTGATGCGCCCGCGCACCCAGACGTTGCGAGGTAGGTTGCCGTCCACGATCTGGACGAGGTCGCCGACTCGGAGCTCAGGTCCTCTTCCGCGTGGATCTCGTCGGTTGCGCAGCTCCGGCAGGTATTCTCTGAGCCAGCGGGCCCAGAACAGGTCGGCGAGGCGTTGCGAGGCGCGCCAGCTGGCACGCAGGTTCAGGTCGCTGTCGTCGAAGGTGCCCGGTGCGGAGACTCGACCCGGACCGCCCAACAGGAAGTGGTTGGGCGTCAGGGCTTCTGGATCTTCCGGAGCAACCGACACGTGGGTGAGCGGTCGGCTGTTGACGGTGTACTCCGCCTCGGTGAGCAACGTGCACAGGACCTCTTCTGTGGGGTGCCGCTCGTGCAGAACGGCGCAGAGTGCGGTTTTCACCGACCGCACCATACGTTCCCAGGCGCCGCCCATAAACGGCGCGCCAGGAGGGATGAACCGCCAGTCTATTGATTTCTTGCTTGCCTCGTATTTGATTCCTGCGAACAAAGCGGTGCGGAGTTCCTTTTCCGCACCGTGAAAGTTAGTTCCGTTGTCTGACCAGATCTGAGTCGGACATCCGCGGCGAGCGATCATTCTTCTTAGCGCCATTATCGCCGAGTCAGTACTTAGAGACGGCACTAGTTCCAAATGTATAGCGCGTGTTGTGAGGCACGTGAACAGCGCTACATATCTTTTTAAGTGGCTTCTTCCCGACGTGACGCTCAGAGGGCCGAAGTAATCCAAGCCTGTGAAGGTGAAGGGCCTCTGGTGGTGTGCTAGCCGACACGGCGGCAGATCTCCTGTGATCGGTTGCGGGGGCGTTGCTGTTCGTATGCGGCACCGTAGACACCGGCTCACTATGTTCTTTACTGTCGGCCTTAGACGCAGTATCCAGTACTGTTGTCGGCACTCGTTTACGGTGGCTTCGACGCCCGCGTGGTGCAGTTGTTGGTGCACGTGTTCTATCCATAAGCGCGTAGCGCGATGATTGCCGTCGAGTACTGCGGGGTTCTTCAGCTGCTCGGAGATTCCGTTGGTGGCTCCTATGCGACTCTTAAGCTTGATGCAGTGTTCGGAAAGTTCTATGCTCAGCGCGTAGAGCCGACTGTCGCGGTGCAGGTCTCGTCCTTTCTTCATGGTCTGTAGTTCCTCGGCGAAAGACTCTTCCTGCGAAGTTCGTACGATGAGGAGCTCCGTGCGTCGCTGGATGTCTGCAGGGATGGCTGGGTACAGATCCGGGTTTGATGCCGAAACCTGTGCCTTTCGGGGTCGCGTGGCGGTGGTCTTGGCATGTCGCCACGTCGGGTCAGAGCTGGGGTTCTGCGCGTTCCTTTTATGGTTCACCTTGTTCCTGGGGGCTCGGCGGAATAGTTCGATGGCTTGCAAAGTTCTAGCTGTGGCGCGGAGATAGCGTAACCACCGTGAGAAGCGGTGGACGTTCGGGAGGGCCTCGCTGAGCTTCGGTGATCTTGTCGTAACGACTGCGAGCGCCCGTTCTTCGCCTGTGTTCGGTATTGCTTCATTGCCATCCGCTGGCCAGAATTGGGGATCGTGGTACAGGAATTCGGGACCGTGGAACCAACGATGTTGTTCATTGAAGTTGTCGGGCACATCGCGGGTCGCGTCGTCTGCAACATTGAGCTTGGTCGGTACCCATCGCCAATCGCTCGTCCGGCTGTGTTCTTCTATTGCGGCGACTCTGTGCGCGACGTATGGTTTATATGACCTGGAACCTGTGCGTATCCATGTTAGAGTGGTGCGGCTGTCGGTCCAAAATGTTGTTGTTTCCGGTTTTCGTTCGTGTTCTTCTCGTACGCCTGTTGCCATACGGGCGCCGAGTACCGCAGCCTGCAACTCCATCCTCGGGATCGATGTTGTCTTCAGCGGAGCCACCTTTGCCTTTGCCGTGATCAGGGTGATGGTGACGTGGCCTTCCGCGTCCACAGCTCGCCAGAATAGTGCCGCTGCGTATGCAGATTCGCTTGCGTCGGTGAAGACATGAAGTTGAAGCGATGTCGCTGCGGTATATCCGGGATAACATCTTGGTACGGATACGTATCGTAAGTTCTTCAGGTGGGCGAGCCACTTCGACCAGCTCGCCGCCAGGTCCGGATCTAGGGGGTCGTCCCATGATGTCCCACGCCTCCAGACTTCCTGCAGTATCTGTTTTGCTCGTACAGTTATAGGGGACACGAGTCCGAGTGGGTCAAATAACGACATTACCGTTCTCAGCGCTTGTCGCTTCGTAGGGGTCTCTTGTTCCATGATGCTCGGTGAGATGCGAGCGAGGTGCAGGTTGAATCCGAGACTGTCCTCGCCCGGTCTCCAGATCAGTCCGAGCACTCGTTCGGTCTTGTCCAGATCGACCGTATTACCGCCGCCGCCACCAGTTTCGCCCAATGCCTGTAACAGTTCTGATGAGTTCGATGACCATTTCGTCAGTTCGAAATGGGCGCCGCGATGTATTTCGCGAACTTGTTTTGTTATCTTTTCCGCTTTCTCCAGGGATTCGAAGCTATCCAGGTAATCGTCCATGTAGTGCTTGTTCTTTATTGCATCCACGGCCTCCGGATTGGTGTGTCGATGTTCTTCGGCGTTCTTGTTCATCACGTAGATAGCTGTGGCGGGTGAGCTCGATGCCCCGAAGATCAGAGATTTCATGCGATATTGTCGAGGTGGGCGATGATCGCGTGTGTCCCCTCTCCACAGGTACCTGAGTGCGTCCCTGTCTTCTTGTCGTAGTTGCACCTGCATGAACATTTCCGAAATATCAGCCGTGACTGCAATCGGATGTTGACGAAACTTCATTAATATTCCTGGGAGTGGCTGCAACAGGTCGGGTCCGGTCAGTAGTTGATCGTTCAGCGAAGTTCCTTTGGTTTTGGCTGCGGCGTCGTGGACAACGCGTAGCTTCCCGGGCTTCATCGGGTTGAAAACTGCGAAGTGAGGTAAGTACCAGAGCTTGCGGTTCGTTGACGGAGGCGCGGGTTCGGCATAACCTTTTGCTACTAAAGCGTCCATCTGTTCTGTGTACCTACTCTTGAGTTCCGGGTTCGCATCCAGTTTTCGTTCAATGCTGTGAAGCCTTTTCAGCGTGTTCTCGTAGTTATTCGGCATCGCGACGTCCTCCTTTTTCCACAGGAGAGCCGTCTGGAATCGGCCATCGGGTTCTTTGTGGGTGTGTTCTTCGAGAATGCGAAGCGCCTTTTCTCCTGGGTCGCTTTTCGGTCTCCTGGGCTCCACGTAGAGGTTGTCCGTAGTGATATATTCACGTACCAAGTCCTCGAGATGATCGTCGGTCGTAGAGAGGTGCAGAAAGTTCACGCGGTGACCCAATGTTCTTGTGTGGTTGCCGTGGACTACCCAGCCGAGTGGTGTGAGGGACGCGACGGGTTGGTGTTTCTTGCCGATCCTGATGTCTGTGGCGAGAAGTAAGTGCCAATTGTCTTGACCGATTAGGATCTTAGGCTCCGCCTCGCCCGGCTGCAACTCGGAGAGTATGCCCCGCAGGTGTTCACATTCCTCGATGGCTTCCTTCGGGATGCGTTGTGCCGCTAGGTGTAGATTTTCTACGGTGCGTGCCTGGATCGTTTCTTCACGCTGGTTCGCGCCTTTGATCCTGAAGCTTACCCGTTGTGACTTGGCGTAACTTTCCAGGTCTCCGTTGTATGTGGCGATGTGCATGGGGTCTTCAGGGCCGTCGGCTCCGATATCTCTAGCGAGCTTCGCGTCGATGATGGTGATCGTAGACCCGTCGTCCAACAGCGCTGTGGTCTCGGCAACTCCCGCCGGTCCTGAGACTCGTACTGGTATTATTTTAAGAAATGATACCTTCGGTGACCATGCGGAGTTGACCTTCTGTTCCTCTTGTTCCGTGTCCTTCTTTTTGGCGTGAAGGAGCTTATGATGTAAATGCACGCACCCGTCGATATCGCACTTCTTAGGCTTACACGAGTGTTGTTTGGTTCTTGTGCGTAAACATCTGAAACATAAATGATGTTTCTTGGCTAAGTCCCAGCGAGTGTCGGTGCTTGCGTTCTTGAACGTGGCGCACTCGGAGATTCCATGTTCTCGTTGACATAAGACGCAGCTAGTCTTGTTCTTTTCCGCGACTGTGTGCACACGTTGCCGACGTGTCTCGGTGTTCGGTTTGCTGGGTGTTCGATCGCTGATAGCTTCGGGCGGTGCGAATGGCGCGCATATCTCTGCATCTTTCTGCAAGAATCTACTAAATTTCAATAAGTCCGGATTACCCCTAGGTTGTGCGGCGGAGAATTCGTACCATTGCCGCTTCAAAGTCGGCGTCAATTTTTCTATCAGGTTCTTCGTGGTATCCGGGTTGTAGAGATATACTGCGCAGTCCAGTGCTTGAAGCGTACCTACGATGTTTTCGACTTTCGTGGCGAAAGTACAAAGTTCCCTCGGTGACTCGGTGAGGCGCGGCAATGTTCGGAGTCGCTCTATCTCGGCGGATGCGATAGAGTCGGGTCGCCCGAATCGAGTCTCGAGTGTTCTCATGACCCCGTTCGGATCCGCGTTCGTGATCAGTAAACCTTGGACCGCTTCCTTAGCCGTTCCTTTCAAGCTTCTGCGCAGTCGGGACATGTTTTCAAGCGCGGAGAAGTGATGCGCGGTTTCAAGGTACGCGGCGCGAAACGTGAGCCAATCTTGATGTGCACCATTAAAAGTAGGCAAGTCATTGTACCTTAATGGTTGTTTGTGCTGCGCTGCTTGCACGGCGTGCGTGATGGCCGATGCGAGCTCCTGCAGGTCCGTCCTCTTCTGGTGGACGGCGATCGTTCCGCCGGGTTCGGGAGCGGGCGCGGGCGGCGTCCACTGCGGCGGATCTGTTCGTGGCGGCGGCGGCGGCGACGCAGGTCCGGAGTTCTGCCAGGTGATCATTGGCTGCGGTTGCGACGTCTCGTAGGTCTGCTGCCAGGCCGCGGGCGGCGGCGGTTCAGTGCGGCCGAAGTTCGGGTGCCAGGGCGCCGCGGCGGTGGGCGCCGGCGCTGGCGGAGGCGGCGGCACGGTGCCGAAGTTCAGGTTCGGTGTCCGGGTCTCGGACGGCGGCAGTCGTGCGCAGCCAAAGTTCGGGTGCCAGAGCGCGGCGGCGGCGGCGACGGGCGCTGGCGGAGGCGGCTGCACGGTGCCGAGGTTCAGGTTCGATGTCCGGGTCTCGGACGGCGGCAGTCGTGCGCAGCCAAAGTTCGGGTGCCAGGGCGCGGCGGCGGCGGCGACGGCGACGGGCGCTGGCGGAGGCGGCGGCACGGTGCCGAGGTTCAGGCGGTCCGATGTCCAGGGTGCGGCGGCGACCTCTGGATGCGGCTGCGTAGTCCCAAAGTTCTGCCAGGATGCGGCGGTGATCACTGGCGGCGGTACCTGCGCAGTCGTGTTCATGAGTCCGACTTCAAAAAGATGTGTGGCAGTATGCGGCAAAGTCAACGTCGCTGGCGGGGGCGGGGGCGGCGGCGGCGGCGGCTGAGACATCGATGGTTCGGGGGTCGAAGGGCGCGGGGGGTGCGGGGGTACGGCAGTGACTCCCGCCGGTGCAGTCGCCGGGGTATCCCTTCTTGGGATTGGTTCGGTCGGCGGCTGAGGTTCGGGGTGCGCGACTTCGGCCGGTCGGTCGTCGATCGCGAGCAAGCGGCTGTTCTCTAGCCAGCTGTGTACGCGTTGTTCTTGCTCGACTTCCGTGACGGCGGTGCTTGCGTCGTCTTCGATGTCTGATTCCGCTTCTATTTCCGCGACGCGGGCGGCGGCCAACTGGACCTTGAGATGAAGGAGCTCCGCCCTGGCCTTGGCGAGGCGACGTGATCTGGAACTTCTTATCGATGCCGGTCTGCTTCTTCTCGACGTGGTTATTGCGGCGAGCGGTTCTTGTTCCGCGACGGGGGGCTCGGGGCGCGCGGCGGCGGCGGCGGTGACGGGGGCGGGGGCGGCGGCGGCGGCGGCGGCGGCGGCGGGCGGCGGCGGCGGGCGGCGGCGGCGGCGGCGGCGGACACGGTGCGACGGTAGACGGCGGAGAACGTGAGGCGGCGGGGGGAGACCGCGAAGTTGATGTTTGCGTTGCTGCCGATGTTCCCGTGTACTCCGTCGTGATGCCGCTGGTTTCGGTGCCCGATACGGTGGTATCCGTGTGCGTCGCAGACGATGTTCCGGGGGTCGAGTCGGTCGCAGTAGCCGACACAGTCCTTTTCCCGACCGACCTAGTCACCGGCATCTTGAACCCACGTTAATTCGGCTTCTGAAGGACCAGAAAATGTGCGGGTGCGCTGGGATTGCGTGGGTCCAGACACCGGTGGCTGCAGGTTCTTGTCGGAGGGGAGAAAGAACTGTACGACTATTCTGTACAAAATACCTATATTTTCGCCTTATATTGAAACAATAAAGTAGTTCGTTTTAAAACAATATGTACAGAATTTCAATGCGACAATCGTGCGTTTTGACAAAAACGCAGTTCCCTAGACGTTTTTCTTTCTTGACTTTTCTTCTTTCTTGATTTATCTTCTTTCTTGATTTTGAAGTTCTTCTTCTGAAGTCGGATCGCGGACTGCCGGCTGCGCTCCAGGGTGGCTACTTTTCTTCCCCAGGACGCGTCGGGATGAGTTCTAAGGTGCGCGATGTTCTGGCTTGTGCGCTTGGCCAATGAGCGCGCGAGTTGATCCAGCGGGGGCCGGTGTGAGGGGGGCCGCGATGCGCAGTTGCGGTGCGCATGCGCGGCACGCGGGGCGCGGGGCGCAGGTGCTGCGACATCCCGCACAGTGTTTATGTTTCATTGTCAGCCGAACTTACGGGAACTTACTTATCTACGGGAATTTACTGACAGGATAGACAGTTTTAACATATTCAGAGACACCCATAGCTTTACAGTTCGGTGTCAAATGTGTATCATTGTAGATCCTGGCTTATAGGAGTTGCGAGTGTGTGGAATAGTTTTAAAACATTTGTTACTTTTCATTCTTTCTACCTGCCCTTATCCCACCTTAATATGGGATCAGCGCAACACACTTTCTTTCTTTCTTTAAAATGATTTGGCTACGTTTTTACGACCGGCTGCCTGCCTGACGTCAACCCCCTCTGAGGGATTAAAACATTTGTCATTATGTGGTAATCAAACCTGCGACCTCTCGCTTCACACCTATTCGCCCATGAATCTCTCAAACCTTTCCCATAACCTGGTGTGCCTCTACCCGCGCCTACGGCCCGTGGTTTGTGACATCTACCGAAATTAACGAGTTACGGGTGGAGACGTGCGATCGGCGCGATAACGGCCCTTCCGCGACGGCACGACTCCGCGACGACGCCGGCACGACACCAGCGGATGTATATCGATGATAAACTGCCGCTAATCGATTGTATCGATATTTAGCTGGATGAGGTTAGGTTATTTAACTCCTTGGTCTTATAGCGACATACGTGGGCTGTGGACATTCATCCCACATTTTTGGTCCTTGAAGCCGAATTAGATGAAAGGTGTGATGCACCTAAGGATGCAATTATAGTAAAGAACAAACATAAGCTCACGCCTGTATCCCCGAAGGGGTAGGCAGAGATGAACTAGCGAACATGAACACCAACATTTCACCAAGCTTAGTTCCGTCCCAGATGTGATAGGAGGCGAGCCTATCGCCATATCGGGCACAATTTCAAGACTCCGGACTGATATGGAAAAATCCAATATCACTTTGCCCGACCCAGGAATCGAAACCGAGACCTCAGGACAGTAGTAATATCGAAATACCACCACGCCACCGAGGCAGTCTGTGCAGTACTGTTTTATGCATACAAAATTTGTGTAAGCTAAAAATATTGTGTATTAATTTTAGTAATTAGCATGTATGCATTACGTATTTTGGTATATATTGACTGTTTGTGCCTAAATAATAAAAAAAAAGGTTCTATTTTGAATTTTGAGCCCGTGGAAAAAAAATATTCATTCATTTTTTGTCACAACTGAAGTGCAAAAAACAATTAAATGTAACAGTATTGAAAATATTATTATTTACCTGTTTTCTAATCTGCTATTTTCATTACAGCGCCCTCTCTAAAGAAATACCGTGATTAAAAGCAAGTATGGTACATGACCATATTAGTAATGCCATCTGTAATCATGGCCGCGAACTATTTCATAAAATCAATAACTATTAGGGACCATTATCAAATATTTTAATAGTTTTAATTTAATTCACCTGATTTAAATTAAATTACATAATCTTTTTAAAAATAAGTATTAAAAAAGCTATATTTCTACATATTTTAATGATGTTCAAACGTATTATGGTCTTTGACCATACAACTAACGCCATCTATCGTCCAAACCACAAACTACACACACATCTACTATACAACTATATTTTAAAACAAGGGTCACTAATTTAAGCTCTCATTCAGGCTACTTGGCGTTACGAAGAAAGGGACAAACTATTTCTAAAGTTAAAAACCGCTTAAAAATTAACGGCTAAAATATTAAAGCGCGCGACGCAAAATTGCACAGACTAATCAAAATGTACAGAGGTGATTTATTATTGTTTTATTTGCACGACAACGCCGGTAGGTGGCGCTGGCCGGCTAAGTGGGGCCATTTTCGCGTATACTTAAAGCCGTTGTGACCGTGTTATTTATCGTGCCATTACTACGCGGACCCTTAAATCATCACGTGACGTCGCCCAACACTCAGTACGTGCCTTAATGAATGGCGGGAAGCTAGCCCAAAAGTTTTTTTCTTTATGAAACTGTTGAGAGAGCACTTAGCGGAAAATCTATTGGACTGGCCGGAATATGATATGCGTTTTTGTGTTTTATGAGGTTTTGCTTCTTTTAATGTCTAGTATATTAAAGAGTCGTGCTGTAGACAGTTGTGCCTAAATAGAGACAAGTTTTTAATAGGTAGTGACTTGGCTGTGCCTTTGAAATTTTGTATGTCTGCCTCCTATCTTCGTAACTCAATAAAATTCATTACCAAAATTATTGTGGGCGTGATCTAATTCAATTTCTTTATTAAAACAAACATTTTAACGGTGCCAGACGGGGTGACAGACGGGTTGACGGGCGAGGTGACAGACGGGGTGACAGACGGGGTGACAGACGGGGTGGCAGACGGGGTGACAGACGGGGTGACTGACGGGGTGACTGACGGGGTGACAGACGGGGTGACAGATGGAGTGATTTGACGGTGTGACAGACGGGGTGACAGATGGGGTGATTGACGGGGTGACAGACGGGGTGACCGTCGGGTTGACTGTCAGTGTGAATGTCAGGGTGACTGACGGGGTGACTGACGGGGTAACCGACAGGGTGATGGATGGGATGACTGACGAAACCGGACCAAAGTAGATCATCCCATTACATCCTTTAGAATTATTGGATTATAGGTGCCTACGACTCACTCTTTCAACCCTCTCTCTCATACGCAGACGAAGTTGCGCGAGTCAGCTAGTAATATACATATATTTATTCAGCTACAAATTGGCAAAGGTGAGCACATAGGAATCGTGTTGTATGGACTCTTCGCCATGGACACCACACAACAGCGCCTTTCAATGAGTTTTATAGGTTCAACTTTTATTAAGGCTATGTAATTTGGAAGACACAACCATGAGTTGATTGCACGTATTTACGCGAGCGAGGACGTAATTTATGAAAAACGTCAGTTCCCCGCGTAACCGCTAGAGGCGTTGAGGTGTTTGTCATACAAATATTTTACAGAGTCGCTAGCGAGTAATGTCAAAAAAACTCATGGTTGGTCTACTGACTGATTAGGACTGCCTCGGTGGCGTGGTTGTAGTTTGTCTTTCGGTACGACTACCGTCCTAAGGTCTCGGGTTTGATCCCCGTGTCGGGCAAAGTGATATTGCATTTTTCCATATCAGCCCGGAGTCTGGAATTTGTGCCCGATATGGCGATAGGCTCGCCCCCTATCACATCTGGGACGGAACTAAGCCCGGCGAAATGTAGGTGTATTAGTCCGCTAGTGCGCCTCTGCCTATCCCTTCGGGGATACGGGCGTGAGCTTATGTTTATGTGTTGGTCCACTGATCAATACCAGAAAGTTCCATAACGCGATTCTAGTCACTAACACCATTAAATTAACCCTCATTGTCTCAAAACTTCTATCGGCACGGGATCGCACAAAACACAGCACCTGAATAACCCAATAATTGTGTACATAAATCATTTGAACGACTTCTGATAATTCGGTATGAGACGCAAATTTACGACGCAAGTTGCGAGCGATGTGTGTTATGTTGTATGGGTGTTTTGTTTAGGTCCTTGGGGATTTTTCTTATCATCATCATCAGCCATAGGACGTCCACTGCTAAACATAGGCCTCCCCCAAAGATTTCCAGATCGACCTGTTGGAAGCGGCCTGCATCCAGCGACTTCTTGCGACCTTTATCAGGTCGTCGGTCCACCTTGTAGGTGGACGTCCTTAGCTTTTTCTTTTATAATAAATAAATTAATACTGAATAATCTTTGGGAGTGGAGGTCCTATAGCTGATGATGATGATGGTGATGAAATAAATACTACCTCGTTGTATTTCGGTACGACTACCGTCCTGAAGTCTCGGGTTCGATCCCCAGGTCGGGCAAAGATATATTGGATTTTTCCATATCGGTCTGGAATTTGTGCCCAATATGATATCGATCGATATCGTGGCCAAAGACATTCAACAGTACACAGACAACAGCACGAAACTTGTGATCCAAAAGATGTGACCTCGTGGTCATAAATTACTCAGTTGTATTTGAAATATACACGCAAGGTCTTGCCATCGTAATTATATTTAGAAAATAAAATCGTCTAACGTGATTCTTGAACATTCACACAACATTCTAGGGTTTAATAAGCACTTCGGATTGTAAAGTGGTAGATGGCGTTGCTGACGTTTGAGATCAGAGTTTGTATGGAAAATTGCTTGACAGCCACCCTATAATTAGTAATATTGCCCCTTACTTATAAAAATATTTAAGCGCTGCTTAACTTTATTCCATAGGTTGTCCCTTTCATTTTTAAACAATGTAACTCAAGGAAACAAGTGACTGGTTATTCTTAACCATTTGCTTAGCTAAAAATGCTTTTATAAGTAAAGCCCATTAACGCCCGAATGGTTAAACGCTACTCAACCTTAACGGCTTCTTACAATATTTTCGCCATACAATTTTGTCAAATAAGGCGGACTTAAACGTCATAAGGCGAGCTTAAGTGTATGAACATTCGTGGCTCTACAAGTTAGTCACTAGTGTTCTTGCCTCATCCCCGCTTTCGCTCATGGCCCACGTCCTACATAATTCTCCTCAAACGTAAGGGTTCGAACAGACCTGCGATAACGCGATACGTGCGAAATGCGACTTTTCAACCTTTTGTTGGGCAAGACGCGATAATGTCCCTTATATGCTCATTGTTTGCTGTATTTTTGTGTCACATTCAAAGAAAATGTTAAATATCGTAACTTCATTGTTGGAATGTTATCATAACTCGGTAAATTGTATACCGATGTGAAGGCTTCTTTTACGTCCGTACCTCATGTGAGTTTTCTTACATCATGTAATAATAATATTAGCCCTGTAATATTACTGTCCCACTGCTGGGCACGGGCCTCCTCTACTAATGAGAGGGGTAAGACCTTAGTCTACCACGCTGGCCTAATGCGGGTTGGTGGACTTCACATACCTTCGAAATTCTTGTGGAGAAATTCTCGGGTATGTAGGTTTCCTCACGATGTTTTCCTTCACCGTTATAGCAAGCGATAATTCACAAAGAAAACACACTTAACATAGAAAATGCAGAGGTGTATTCTCCATTTTGGGTTTGGTCTCGAACCGCCGACACTCGTCTCGGCAGTCCGTACTATTCCCAACTGAGCTATCGCTGCATCATATTACTACTTTTTTTAATGACCGACTTGAAAAAAGGAGGTACTCAATCCGTCTGTATGTTTTTGATATGTTACGCGATATATCCACCAAATACGGACCGATTTTCAAGACCATTTTTGTGTTCCATATAGTTAATTCCAAGAGTTATATGTAATTTTGATCAGGATCGGTTAAATTTTGAAGTTGGTCTGTTTTTTAATTTGTGATTATAATGATGTCCCCTCAGAGAGGATGACGTCAGACAGGCAGCCAGTCGTAAAAAACTAAGTCAAAGCCTTTCTGCAACATGCTTGAAAAAAGTGTGCTGCGCCGACCCCCTAATTAAGGTGGGATAAGGGCAGGTAGGCCACTTCCAACAGGTTAGTCTGGAAACATTTGCAGGAGTCTTGTTTCCAGGACGTCCGGTGGCTTATGATGATGATAATGATGAGGGGCAGATAGAAAAGAAGTTTATATTGACGTCCCATATTTAATGATATTGGACAACATTTTCTCTTTTCAATATGTTCTTAAAAGCTATATTTACAATCAAATGACGAGAAAAGCAATTCACGGGATGGTAAGCGATACGACTACCCATGAACAGTAGCAACACCCACCGTACTTTTAATAACAAAGCACTGAGGCTGAGATCTATAGAGCAAACTCCGACTAAGTCCGAGTCAAAGAAACGAACTCAGTGAAGATTTGGAATTTTTAAATTAAACTTCGACTTAGTCCGAGCCATTTTTCACAAGAAAAACTGACTGACAGACAGGCTAAGCAAAGATTTCCTTGTAAAAAATGAATCTGACTAAGTCAAGTTCGATTTAAAAATTCCAAATACTCACTAAGTTCGATTCTTTGACTTAGACTTAGTCGAAGTTCGCTCTATAGATCTCAGCCTGAGTGGCGTTTGCAAACCACAGTTTCAAAAACAATAGGGGCCTTACTTAAAACAGCATTTTTAGCTGAGCAAATGGTTACGAATAACCTGTCACTTTTTTACTTGCGTTACATTGTTTAAAAATGAAGGGACAACCTATGGTATAAAGATAAGCAGCGCTCAAATATTTTTATAAGTAAGGGGCTAGATGTTTGGCATTTATAATATTAGTAAGATTTTGATTGGTTTGCCAATCCAAAATAGTAAATGTCATTATAACAGGTGAAGCGAAATAACCCAGCTATGAATAATGTTCTTTGACGAAATAGATTAGTATCATAGAACAGTTCAAATGAAATATCATTACAGATATTTTGCATTTAACAGGGATGGCAGTTTGTTTATATCAGATATGAGTAGTTTTAGAACTTATATTAAAGCCCTTCTAATGTAACATAAGCTCACGCCCGTATCCCCGAAGGGGTAGGTAGCGGCGCACTAGCGAACTAGAACACCCACATTTCGACGAGCTTAGTTCCGTCCCAGATGTGATAGGGGGCGAGCCTATCGCCATATCGGGCACAAATTCCAGTCTCCGGGCTGATATGGAAAAGTCCAATATCACTTTGCCCGACCCGGGGATCGAACCCGAGACCTCAGAACCATAGTCGTACCGAAATACTACCACGCCACAGAGGCAGTCTTCCCTCAGTCCCTTCTAATGTTTTGATAAATTATATCATTACAATACGACAGCCTCTGTGGCGCAGCGGGCGAGTAGCCGGCTGTGAAGCGAAAGGCCGCGGGTTCGATTCCCACACCGAGACAGATGTTTGTATGACCTAGAGATATTTATTTCGGATCTGGGTATTGTGAGGGCGAAAGTCTCTCGTAGTTTCTGATACTCACGATACAGGTTATACCTAGAGGTAGTGTGGGATCAGAACTACGAGTATGTATATGACTGTTGGGTGTATTTATTTATTTAATTAAATTTGATTTCAGTATAAAAATAAACAGCAGTGCAATAAACTTAAACAGTGTGACATAACTTTGTACCTTTCATTTTGAATCTAACTGACGTTTAGAAAAATGTTTCGTTAAGAGCGCATGGTACCTCAGCTCAAATTCAAATTTTGCACCCGCTACCTGTCCCTGCTAGAGTGCGCTATCGTACGCTGTCTCGCTCATACACTAATGGCGTCATAGGATGTCAAGCGGTGTTGATAAGACAAACAAGTGACGTAGCGTGGCGGGCCCGCATTTACGACGCATTAGGACAATTTATTTACAAAAACATAAGCTCACGCCTGTACCGCCGAAAGAGTAGGCAGATGTGCACTAGCGACTAGAACACCCACATTTCGCCGAGCTTAGTTCCGTCCGAGATGCGATAGGGGCCGAACCTATTGCCATATAGCGCTCAAATTCTAGACTCTGGGCTGATATTGAAAACATGCAATATCACTTTGCCCGAACCAGGGGTCGAAACCAAGACCTCAGGATGGTAGTCGTACTTAAATACAACTAAACCCCGGAGGTAGAGTTTACACACAATCGAGGCACAATTTATTTTAGTAAAATTAAAAAACTTTTCAATGGCGTGTCAGCGCTGACGCTGTCTGCCGGGCTTAGAAAGTTATGTTTGAGCCATGGATCATCGAACCATCAGGTAACATTTCTTACAAGATAACTTTGGTTTAGGTGTCCTCTTAACCAGTCACACAGCCCACCTGTGCTATAAGTTCTCCTTGCTGGAACTTCCGTTGACAAACCTGTAGAGAAACGGATGTCAATGTTCCTCCACTGGATGGGGACAGATTCTTGTCAGATAGGTTTAAGCGGCTCCTCCATGATCTCATTAGAGTCGGTTTAGTTTTTTATCTGTTCTTTAGTAAATATATCATCAATTTATCACCAATATAAGTGCGATGCGGTCGCCCTATACCGACTTTTCCATGCACACTCGTCTTTTGTCACTGTTTCGACAATCTCCTATCATCTATCCTCTCAATATGTCTGAACCATCTCAACATCCCTTTCTATTTCTTATCACTACATCTTCTTTCACTCGACAGAGATCCAACACCACTTTATTCCATACTCTATCACGCGACACATGCTCCTTCATGCTCTCATTTCCACCACCCTGCGGGCTTAGCCAAGTAGCTTATGCGCTAGTCGAATAGAATAGTAAATATATGGGAATGAGATAAGAGTACGCTATATATAGCGTACTAATAGAATAAATGTATAGGAATGACATAAGAGTCCACCAGTAAGCCCACTGATCTTACTTTCATGCCTGTTCTGTCACACCCAACTTTCACTCTCATTTATAAGTGTGGGCACTAACACTTCTTTATGAACGGCCAATCGTGTCTTTTTAGAGACCTTTTAGCTACTCATAAAGGTGTTCAGCGCTCCATTAACTCGATTATCTGCACATACTTGTCTTTTAATGTCGCTATCATGCTTCCCATCACTTATAAATATACAACCCAGATATACAAAGTCTTTCACTTGTTCTACTCTCTCGTTACCTATCATAATTTTGCACTCTGTTATACTTTCATTTCTTTAAAAAAACATACTTTTCGTCTTACTTACATTAATTTTCTCCTTTCCTTTTAAATGCATCATCCATAATTATTACCATTGTCTGTAATTCGTCCTAAGCGTTCGCCAAGTCTACAAAGGCGCAAAAGACTTTTCGTTCTTTGGCTGAAATTTTTTCCGGAAAGCTTCGTAGGGAGAAGATCTAATCCGCACATCCCATACTCTTTCGAAATCTCGCTTGTACATTCTATAACTTATTATTCGTCTCATACATTACCCATTTCAATCAGAACTTTCGCATATAATTTGCCGACAACACTAAGAACGTACTCTGATAGTCTTGCCGTGACTCCTTATCCTTATACAACGGAACAATAAATTTAAAGATGGAATAAAGGCAGGTGATAAAAAAATATACAGGGTTAGTCGAAAAGTGTGTAGAGAGCCTTGGCCAACATAATGTATCATTATTAAATATTTCTACCGTAGATAGCGTACGTCATTTTAATTATTCTTTCTACCTGCCCATAACCCACTTTCATGAGTGGTCGGTGCAACACCCTATTTCAAGCATATTGCAGAAAGGATTTGGCTAAGATTTTAGTTTAACCAGCTACCTGCTTGACGTCAACCCCCTCGGGAGGATCCAGTCCCGGGCAAATTAAATTAGAAAATTCGCTTCACCCGACCTGGGAATCGAACCCACGACCTCCCGGTCCACAGCCCATATATGCTGCCACTAGACCAAGGAGGCCACGAGCGTACCTCATCTTAATAGTAGGACATTTTTTATTTCATATAAAAAGTAAACTACCTATCCCACGATTACATATCGGCAAAATACGTGCCGCTTACGCAATGCGCGCGCCCCCACACTGTAATTTTAACTAAGATATAGTTACTATGCGTCTTTTAATTATTATTATCTAGGACTTATACAGCACATTGTCACTAGATTATCATCGATTTAGTAACAAAATCATGAAGTTACCACATTAATAGCCACTTAAATAATGATTACAGATTAAACTAATTATTGAAATAAAACAATCTTGGTAGCTTAGATGTTGGTAGCACGCCCCGCGAAACATTTTTCTGTCTGGCTTTATCCCGGCCTTCTGCCAAGGGTCGTCTTCCTACTTAAACGCTTCCACTTCACACGGTGCTGAACGTCCTCCATAGTGAGGGTTGGCTCTCATATCTAGGAAGATATCTCCAGAACGCTTTTTGGGCCGTTCACGACCGTCCACCTACCAGAACAAATGCAACACTTATTTAAAATATAGCCTACAATACAAGTATTTGAATATTCTATTTATTATTACAATTTTAATTTTGTTTTATATTTTCATATTTTATTTGTTTTTATTCATTATAAATATAATAAATAAATATAAATACAAAATTTATTAGTTCTCAAATGGAAATTACAAAAGCGAACTTACAGCTATTACAGTAATTAACAACTATAATAAGCCAATTAAAACAAACTGAGAAAACAAGTGACTATCTATAAAACATTAACTGTTAACCTCCACACTAGGAATAAACCTGTCTCATGGGGGTCTTCAAGAGTGTGCTTCTAGAGTTCTCAAATATTGTTCAATTAGTCATTACATACAAAAGAGGTTAAAGTGTGTGTGCGTGTTATGTGTGTGTGTGTATGTGTGCGTGTGTGTATGTGTGTGTACGTGTTATGTGTGTGTGTGTGTGTGTGTGTGTGTGTGGGTGTGTGTGTGTGTGCGTGTGTGTGTGCGTGTGTGGGCGTGTGTGAAT
Source organism: Clanis bilineata (assembly GCA_036417725.1). Classification (NCBI taxonomy): domain Eukaryota; kingdom Metazoa; phylum Arthropoda; class Insecta; order Lepidoptera; family Sphingidae; genus Clanis; species Clanis bilineata. The sequence goes on along the minus strand of CM071146.1, from coordinate 1,314,567 downwards.
ATATTTCAATTCATAATCTTTAGGAAATCTTCGGTTTCAGAATAGTCAAGGGTAAATAACCATTTAATAACAGTCTTTTTTGCATCTTTTATAGAACATTCCTTTATATTACAACATAACACGACCTTATTATACCTCTATATATATGGCCTCATGTATATCTCCATATGCTGGGCAAATGATGTATTGCACTGGACCTGTTGCGTTCTAAAGACGCGTCGTTTTAAAAGTAAGGGGTAAGCGAGCGAGTTAATTACTTCTTTGTGCTGTTTTAGTATTATGTCACATATTATTAAAGATTTTTGTTTCTTAAGATTTCGTACTTATAAAAATTATGTTGAGTTTAATGGTTAATAACACTAGTAATGACGACGAACACTATGCCTCTGCATTATCTGAATCTGGCAATATCAGTGATGAGGATTGCCATAGTGTTTCTTCGCTTCGTGATAACCTTGAGAGTCAGTTTTCGGACGTATCTAAGAATTTTAATATCGTTCATATTAATGCGAAAACTGCCTCGACTGCCTCGGTGGCGTGGTTGTGGTTGGGTACGACTGCCGTCCTGAGGTCTCGGGTTCGATCCCCGGGTCGAACAAAGTGATATTGGATTTTTCCATATCAGCCCCGAGTCTGGAATTTGTGCCCGATATGGCGAAAGGCTCGCCCCCTATCATATCTGGGACGTAACTAAGCTCGACGAAATGTGGGTGTATTAGTTTGCTAGTGCGCCTCTGTCTACCCCTTCGGGGATACACGCGTGAGCTTATGTTATGTTTATATTTTATGTTTATGTAATGCAAAAAGTATTCCGGCCCATTTATCCGATGTCGGCATGCCTAGACCATAAAAACCTTTACTTTACACCTCCGCTTATCTGCTGATCCTTTAAACTCTTCAGAAGGTTATCTGGAAGAGATCGCTTCAAGCGATAAGACAGCCTATTGTAACATTTTATAGTTTAAAGTTCTGTCTGTACTGTTTACTTAATCCTTACTATGGTGTTAAAGAGTTATCTATCTATCTAATCGTTCACGAATGACAATATCTATGAAAGTATTAGGTATATTGTAATTTTTACTGATATATTCTTGTTCATTATTATGAGTTCTGTAGTATCCTTTCAGTTTCTTACAAATATTACGACAAACTTTGTATATTATACGAAATCAAAGTTAACAGGAATACACCGTGTGGCACCAACATAACTTAAATTTCGTCGCAAAAATATAATTATGCGGTAATATGCACGGGCCAACCTAGATGTATATAAACTTCAGTAAGTATACGGCGTGACGTCAAATCGCGCGTTTGTCAACGACAAAAGTATTAAACCGCTAATATCAACTGTTTAAGGTTGCTCCGAACGTACATTATGTGCAAAAATTTAGAAAACTAAAAATCAATCCTATGGTTATTCTATTTATTCGTCTTATTTTTTGTACAAGCCCTTGCAACATTAAAAGGTACATATATATATATATATAGGGGACGATTGAGTGTCGGTAGGTCAGCTTCAATCATTATGTAAAAAGCTTAAATTACACTATATTTTTTTAATGGAAGACCCAATCTGTTGACAGTTACGTCTACAACATGAATGGGCCGGCTCGACCTGTTGGACACCACTGTCTCACAGAAAACCGATGTAAAATGGCAGCACGCTGTTGCATATCGTACGGTGAGTTATATTTCCGGTGGTCCAATTCCAATCTCTTTATCAATCCCTTTTCCCCTCCTTTTAGGTTAGCAATATACCCATGATATTTTTTGTCATGGGTGTCTCTATCTATGGGCGGTGGAGATGACTTACCCTGACCCACGAGCAATCGTGTTACTGCTATATAAATACTTTATATTTAAATTTTTAATATACATATACCTAATAATTTTATGTAGGATTTAAAAATAAAACTTTGTTTGGCAATATCTGTGAAAGTATTAAGTATATTGAAAAAATTGCAAGAATAAAAGTTGTTTATTATTACGAATACAGTATCCTTTCAGCTTCGTACATAATAATTTATGTTCTAACTAACCGTGTGTAATAGTAGAGGGCCCGTGACATTTGCTATACTTCCGCCGCTGACACGCGACTGGATTTCTAATCTACTAAATATTCAGGTAAATGGAAACCTAGAAAATACTGACTTATTTATTAGAATATTCTCGTTATCATCATTATAATCACCTACAATACGTTGTTTAATTGATGAAGTATCCCAGATATATAAATTATATTTATTTATTTTGCTGACAGCAAGCGACACAACCTCCCCGTCTGACAGCCGAAGCGGGAATGTGTGCGGGCCGGGCGGCAGGGCGGTCTTGACTAAAACGGTGCGCAAAACGCGGAAATTTAGATAATTGGATCTTACAATAAAAAGACAAATTATTTTCAAAATCCAAAACACATAACCTATGCGTATTATTTAACTAAGTTACTATACAAAATTTCACGATCTTATTTGAAGTATGTAATGAGTAATCCGGGATATTAATTCGGTTTAGAGGTAACTTTGCAATTTTTTTCTATCGAGAAAATTTTAAGGAATCGTGTTTTCGCCACACATGTTCACTCACATAAGCCCTCAACTTTATCATATATTTATTACAAAGTAAAAGCTGCAGTATTGTTCATTTTATCCGGGTTCAAAATAAGCCATTTGAGGTAGTATGGGCCCTTAACGTATAACCAATGATATTGGAATCGCTCGTTACAGTAATATTTCTATGCGTATAACTTATTGTAAGATGTCAGTAGAAAAATAATTTACATATACATAAATGCAAACTTATTGTCATTATATTTCAAAGATTCGTGAAAACCAATATAAAAATCATTTTAAAATCTTTTATATCCAAGAATACAAAAAAAAATCGAAATACAAAACAATTTCTTCCTATATCGAATTTTCCGTACTGCCAACATGAAAATTTGCAATAGTTGTATAACATGTATTTCATTGCAACGTTGGCATCCCTGCATCTGCATCCCGCCACCAGGGAAACTTCGACACATTGCACCTAGAATCTATCACTGTCCCTGTTTCTTACCCAAACTAGTGTGCATAAATCCCACAAGTATAACATGATTTTGACATATCGTTGATCTATTCCAACGGTGGAAACACCTCGACACCTAGCTACCATCTCTTGGGACATGTCACTGCGGAATGTGTCTAGCTGGCGATGAAAATAACACCACATCTTTTGATTACACAACGTCCATTGCTGTTTTTAAACGATAGTAGTAACATTATCTTGATACTAAACCGGCGATGTATGTGTCGCTATTCGAATAAATCATAGAACGCATAGCCTCCGGTACATTCAAAATACTACCTCAAAAACTTAAGGTCGTAACTCACATTTATCAGACATAAAACATTCGACGTTATTACGTTTAAAATTAAAGACGTAATTGTGTGTTTCAGAATGGTCTTGCGATGTTATATTATAGAGTAGTGGAGTAGATAGCTTGAGAGACAGGCGCTATCAACCGTTGACAACTACATATTGTTTAGACATGTATTTTATACGGTACGTGGGATCTCTGTTTGTATCAGTACTCTATATTATTTTAGTTCCAGGTGTTTATGCAACTCTTTTGTTATTGAAGGTAGTTGGAGAATTTTTGGAAGGTGTTCAGTAGATCGATTGAGTCGCCTCCTTGGTCTAGTGGCAGCATATATGGGCTGTGGACCGGGAAGTGGTTCGATTCCCAGGTCGGGCAAAGCGAGTTTTCTAATTTAATTTGCCCGGGACTGGGGTCCCCAGAGGGGGTTGACGTCAGGCAGACAACCAGTCGTAAAAACTAAGTCAAATTCTTTCTGCAACATGCTTGAAAAAGTGTGTTGCGCCGACCCCACATTAAGGTGGGATAAGGGCAGGTAGAAAGAAAAATTCAATAGAGCGATTGAGAATCGTGAAATACTGGGTTCAAATCCTAGGGCGACAATAATTTTGTACAACGAATTTTTAATGCAGTAACACATGCGTTGCCTAGGATTCGAATTGTGTACGGTACTTCTCTAGTTCCCCTCTACCTACAACTTTGTGGATTCAGGCGTGAGCTTATGTCATATTAAGTTATGTTTAGTAAATACCTCACAAGAGTTACCTAAAATTATGCCATATGTTAAATTTTTTACAACGTTTAATCAAAACCAACCCAACGATCAATCACTTCAAACCGAACTTTGAAGCAGCCATTTCCAAAAATATCAAAGGGCTAACAAAAAAACGGAGTCGTAAATATGTTTTATCGTGATTGGGCGGGGGCTAACATTTTAATAAATAACTCTTGCATGTTGTGTGAGTACAGTATTAATAATAATAAGAAATAAATCAATAAAAGAATGGATCCGCCGGTGCCGGTGCCGGTGCCGGTTGAATGATTTGTTGTAATGCGAGTGCATGGTGCCGTCTGTTCGATGAACGCGACGCGACGTCACCGGGTTTGATACTTGAACAAGACGAAATTAATTAAAAATCGTCATTATAATTGTTGTGTAAATGTAAATTTCTATTTATTTTTAAAATGTAATTGAAATAATAATTATGCTGTTTTTCCCAAGTCTGTATAGCTCGACACACTTTTTAATGATTCGGCTTATTTTTTAATCATCTGCTGGCCTTACTTCAGTCCTTCATAAATATTATAAACCATGTTTTCCACGAGTAAATAAATACAGGAATATTTTCTATAATTATTTTATCTGAATTTTGTATTTAAACTTTTAAATGTTTTAAAAATACTCGTCAAAAACACGGTCGTCCTAGAATATTCTAAGAAAACTGTAAAATAAATAGACTGATAAATATAAAGTTATTTTCAGACGCTTCATCATAAAACCAATATCAAATTAAAAACTGATTTTAAACGTAATAAACTTATCAAGTATCAAAACCTATCAATCGTGATCCACAAACAGCTAGTCCTATATCAGTTGATATCGGTGGAGGCCAGATCTGGGCACCACCTCCAATAAGAGTGGCCATCAATTCATAAGGCAAAAACTCGCACCTCGGGCCATCGCTGCATCGCGTGATCGATGCCAGACGGGCATATGTAATTAAACGTTTCTACAATTTAAATGATATTTTGATATTTGTAGAATTCAACAAGGACATAAGTAAGGCAACAGATTGATTAGATATTCTTTGCTTAGAGAATGCCTCGGTGGCGTGGTGGTATTTCGGTACGACTACCGTCCTGATGTCTCGGGTTCGATCTCCGGGTCGGGCAAAGTGATATTGGATTTTTCCATATCAGCCCGGAGTCTGGAATTTGTGCCCGATATAGGCGATAGGCTCGCCCCCTATCTCATCTGGGACGGAACTAAGCTCGGCGAAATGTGGGTGTTCTAGTTCGCTAGTGCGCCTCTGCCTACCCCTTCGGGGATACAGGCGTGATCTTATGTTATGTTATGTTATGCTTTACTGTTAAGGCTCAATATTCCATCTGCATTCGTTATCAGTGCGCTCATCACGAGGTATCTATAAATCTGTCACCCGCGCCTCCACTCGCATGGGGTAGGCAGGTGTGCGATGCTCAAATAAATTTCATTTTACAAAATGGATTGTTTCAAGGAATGATAAGTGAGAGGAGAATAATAAAATAATTAATCTTGGCTATCACTAAACAATGTTACCAAATAATTATATAAAATCCATAACCAATAAATATAAATTACATTAAAAGTTGGATTTAATAGAATAATATGTATAGCAAGGCATTATTTTTTTAGGAAGTAAATTCCTATTAATTAATTTATTTTTTATGTCACAGAAAATAGATTTAAACTTTGATCTTTTAAACTAAAGTTTCCTCTATTTATCCGATATAAGCATATTTAAGAAAAATGATTGTAGTTATGTTTAAATAAATTATCAATAATTAAATATAAACTATATAATATAAAGTATAAAACTTGTGTCCGAGATATTTTGTAAATCAAGTATCTTCATTACACATGAGTGGTAGAGCCTCGCTGTAGTCAGTTACGTCTACAGCACGAATGAGCCGGCTCGACCGCTTTGATACCACTGTCTTACAGAAAACCGACGTAAAGTGGCAGTTTGCTGTCGCGTTTTATTCGGTGAGTGAGATTTCCGATGGCCCATATCCCCCCCTTCCTTTCCCAATCCCTTTTTCCCTCCCCTTCCATTTCCTCCTTTTAGGTTGGCAACGCACCCATGATTCTTTTTGTGTCTTAAGTGTCTGTGGGCGGTGGAGATCACTTACCATCAGGTGACCCACCTGCTCGTGTGCCAGTTTTTGCTATAAAATAATAGCTTAATAGCATAACATAGCTAGGTATTATTATTTTACCGAGAAGGTGGAACCTTAACTATTCAAGAAGTTTTTTTTTTACCTGCCCTTATACCACTTTAATGTGGGGGCGGCGCAACACACTTTTTCTAGCATGTTGCAGAAATGATTTGGCTAAGTTTTTACGTCCGGCTGCCTGCCTGACGTCAATCCCCTGTGAGGGTTTCAGTCCCGGGCAAATTAACTTACAAAATTCGCTTTGCCCGACCTGAGAATCGAACCCAAGACCTCCCGGTCCACAGCCCATACATGCTGCCACTAGACCAAGGAGGCGACGATTAACTATTCAAGAAGTAAATTAAATAAAATAAATTACATAACATAACATAACATAACATAAGCTCACGCCTGTATCCCCGAAAGGGTAGGCAGAGGCGCACTAGCGAACTAGAACACCCACATTTCGCCGAGCTTAGTTCCGTCCCAGATGTGATAGGGGGCGAGCCTATCGCCATATCGGGCACAAATTCCAGACTCCGGGCTGATATGGAAAAATCCAATATCACTTTGCCCGACCCGGGATCGAACCCGAGACCTCAGAACCGTAGTCGTACCGAAATACCACCACGCCACCGAGGCAGTCAGGCAATATAATATATTAATAAAGCTTAAACCCTGCGTCTGAGATATTTTACATATACATATTATAGTCATATTTAACATCTACTGTATACAATAACTCTGCCCTACAAGACTAGATGTATATAAAAAAAACGAATACAATATCGAACATGAATAAAAATAATATAATATGTGATATATTTTATTGAGTACCGAGCCCGTGCCGGTGTGCCGTGCCCACATAAATCAGTCATGATAGAAATGTCACCGCAAGATGGAGCGTAATCAAAATTCAAACATTTAGATCGGTCGGGAGTCAGGACTCGGGTCTCGGGACTCGAGACTCAAGACTCAAGACTCGAGGCGTGTGTAATGTGTGTTTAGCCTACGTATTTTTTTTATTGTTTTAAGAGTGCGTCGGTGGCGTGGTTGTATTTTGGTACGACTACCGGGCCTGAGGTCTGGGGTTCGACCCCGGGTCGGGCAAAGTGATATTGGATTTTTTCATATGGCGATAGAAAATGGCGATAGGCTCGCCGATCACATCTGGGACGGAATTAAGCTCAGCGAAATGTGGGTGTTCTAGTTCGCTAGTACGCCTGTGCCTACCTCTTTGAGGATACAGACGTGAGCTTATGTATGTACGTATGTTTTTAAAGTTATTTTGTATTACGTGCTTTCCATTATCGTTTTGTGACTCCATGGACATGGATATTTCTATGCGTATACAGCTTGAACAGCTTAATGGTCTAGTGTTAGATACTTTGGGCCTTACTTAAAAACAGCATCTTTAGTTGAGCAAATGGTTAAGAATAACCTGTAAATTTTTCCTTGCGTTACATTGTTTAAAAATGAAAGGGACAACCTATGGTATAAAGATAAGCAGCGCTTAAATATTTTTATAAGTAAGGGGCTTTGAGTGAAAACTATGATGAGCTGGGCTTAAATTTTAATGCCCCCAGTACGAGTTATTTTGACAACTCTCAATTCTTCCAAACTATGATTAACTATGACAGTTTTCGTCTCTTGTATACATTAATTTTTATTCGTAGGAATTTCCGCAAGAGGCGCTGTTAGACAAATGTATATAGACAACGAAAAATATCATCGTTTCTGGAAACTTTAATAACTTGTTCTAAAGTTAAGACCATAGAGCAATCGCAAATTATATTTGAGTTTTTATAAACGAAAAATCATTCGAGCTGCCCAGGGTCATCATTAGTGACTGTCATGTCGATAAAATCATCCTCTATCATATGATAGGAAGGAAATAAGACCGACACTATTATAATAATTTTGTACATCGATTGTAAAAATAATTCGTTTAAGAAAATTTTGATAGATGGCGCTAGTAGTCTTTATAAACGTTTAAATTTATAAAAGCTCATTTTCTATTTTACGATTTTGACTTTAATGTCCCGATTTTTTTTTTATTATTTTTAATAATCCAATAAGGATGATATGATTTGAATAAATTACTTTATCTTAAAATATTTAAACTAATAATTTTTATATTAATATAATTTAAAACAAATGACTTTTTAACACAATATAAAACTGTTTTATGCAAAAAGATGTTTCCTAAACTACTGAAACGCTTCAAAGTATAAATAGATACAGAGTAATTATTTTCTTTACGGAGAGCACTGACAAAACTTGTTAAAGCAATTTAGTTCTTATTGCTCTCCTAGATGGCGTTACTGTAATTTCCTATTCATTATTGCAGTAGAAGTTTGGGGATTTTTGAGTTTTAAACAGCACGATGATATGAATCTGTTTTTAAAATTGTAATTTTAGCTGAAACATCTAATTAATTAGATATACTTGTATATAAAACATATAATATTATGTATCTTTTCTGATTTCCGAAGCCTCTAAAAGTGGTATACCTTAAATAATAATAGAAATAGGTAATCGTTTTGTATAAACCACAATGCCACAGGGGATGAGTAGTTAGTTGGCTATGAAACGAGAGGCCGCGGGTTCGATTCCCGCACCGAAACAACTGCGGCCCGAGCAGGAAAATTTCTGGCCATCGTAAATGTATACATATTTGAGCTCGCTCCGCACTGATGACATTTGGTTAACATTCATACAAATTTCAAAGATGTGCATCAAGCTCGAATACATTTACGATTTTCAGAAATGTTCGGGCCGCTGTTTGTGTGAGGCACAAATTTTTGTTTGGTCTGGGTGTTGTTGGACCGAAAGTCTTATAGTTCATGTAGGGTAACTTTCGACACTCAATTCAATTGTGACTACTATTCGGTTTCATTTATTAACCTTAAATTCCACCGAAATCGAGTTAAAAAGTACGCAATGTCGCATTAGATTCGAGAGTCATTTGATATTTTTTAACGACGTTAGTGTCAAAAGTTAGGGGGCTAATACCCATGACGCAAGACTCGAATATCCAGTTGAAATAGTAGGAAAAAATACCACTAGTGGGATTGAGCCAATCTTACTGTGGGTTCAGGACTGTGTGAACTTTGGTGTCATTCATTTATTTCAAAAGTTCTCTCAACTAATCGCAATAACTAAAACAAAGTAATCAACATAATTCATAATGAAACAAAATGGCCGTATCATAGACAATAAGAATCGGCAATAATAAGCATCGCATCTAATGTACTGTCGAGATACGATCGCAAGGGAATGGGAGGGATGGGGGGAGGCACGGTAATGATACACTACCATGATTAAACCTCATTCACTTAGGTGCCATGGTTTGAGGAGAATCGTGGACTGTCCAGGTTACAAAACACGAGATTTACGAAACAAAATACTACATAACATAACATAACATAAGCTCACGCCTGTATCCCCGAAGGGGTAGGCAGAGGCGCACTAGCGAACTAGAACACCCACATTTCGCCGAGCTTAGTTCAGTCCCAGATGTGATAGGGGGCGAACCTATCGCCATACCGGGCACAAATTCCAGACTCCGGGCTAATATGGAAAAATCCAATACTACAAACAAAATAATAATAATATACATAACAGACGCCCGTATCCTTGAAGGGGTAGGCAGAGGCGCCGAGCTCACTTCCATCCCAGATGTGATAGGGGGCGAGCCCACACCAAAACTGGCACAAATTCCAGACTCCGGGATAATAATACAGGCCAGGGATTAGATCCCGAAATCTCAGCACGATAGTCGTACTGAAACACATCTACACCACCGCTGCAGACTCAGCTCAGAAAAAAAATACACCCAACAGTCACACACATAGTCCTTTGGACCTAGTCCAACATTACCGCTGCCCTTCAACCAGATAAGGTCGTGGCTCCGCCAAAGAACATCAAAACAACAGGCTGATCAATGGGCTACAATGAGCACTTGCAAACACTCTCGGGATGTTGTGCCACACCCGGATGTTCGCTTAACTAATCGCTTGCTGTCCTTAGATAGGCCATCTCTACGCATAGTCGTAGGTACCATAACTGGACACTGCCCACTTAACAAACATTTGTATGTTCTAGGTATGACCGACAGCCCCCTGTGTAGGGGATGCCTGTCGGCCGATGAAACAGCTGCCCACGTCATCCTGGAATGCGAAGGCGTTGCTGCACAACGGGCTAAAATCCTCAACACACCGAGGTCGCTCCGAGAAGCCTGCGGAGACACCAGGAAGATCCTGCGCTTCTGGTCGGAGCTAGGCTGGCTAAACTTTTAGCTGGCATCACGTCACGCACAATGGTCCATCATCGAAATGGACTGATTGCGGAAAATGGAGCCCACACAACAAACAAACAAACAAACAACACATAGTCCTGACCCCACAGTAAAATACGATTCTTGTGTCGTGGGTATCAGGGACTACAAGGGACGAGTCTCACAACATCTACACCCGAAATAAATATCTGTGGGTCACATAATTTTTTTTTCAGTGCGGGAATCGACCCTGCGACCTTTCGCTTCACAGCCAGCCATAGTTACTGAGTCACGAAAGCTGTCGGGAGCAGATTAAAGCTCTAAAATTAAGGGAGTTGAGGAACGCAAGAACACCAACATACACTCACGCTATTATCCTCAAAGGGATACACTCACGCTATTATCCTCAAAGGGACAGACAGAGGTGCAACTAGTGCACCAACTTTTCGGCATACATATGTCCGCTATATACTGAGATAGGCTGCGAGCCTATCGTCATATCGGGCACGAATTCAAAGTCCGTGCGAGGACGAAAATTAGTTCAGTGAAATTTGATTATACTAATTCGCTGCTACCTGCCCCTTCTGGCATACAGGCGAGAGCTTTTGTGTTTATGTAATAGTTACCTCCAATGTATTTCCTTATAAAACAAAGATGGCTGCCACAAACTTGTATCTTGTCCCAAGAAACCAATGAATAAGTGCCACATACAAACGTCATGTCCGCAAGATGCCTTGACGTATGGCCAGCCTATTCATTCTGGGCAGTACCCAGTCACTATTGATTTGTGATTGATGCTATGTACACGTATACTTATAATTCTTCCAGTCAATTTTATACCCTATCCTCTAAAATTAAAGTCCTTTTTCCAAGATAAAATGCATCCTCAGAGAGATGCCTCCGATTTGTATTTTTAATGCATTCGTATTAAAGGCTTGTCTTTATTCGTTCCCATAGGATTTAAGTGCTTATTGTACTAAATTTAAGAGCGCTATTTGAGTGTGTGTTACTGCAGGTAAATCATGCTTAGAAATAGTGATAAGGGATGTTAATTTCAAAATATAGCAAGTTATAGATATTTTTATATAAATCATCATCATCATCATCATCCATCATCATCATAAACTCACGCCTGTATCCCTGAAGGGGTAGGCAGAGGCGCACTAGCGAACTAGAACACCCACATTTCGCCGAGCTTAGTTCCGTCCCAGATGTGATAGGGGGCGAGCCTATCGCCATATCGGGCACAAATTCCAGACTCCGGGCTGATATGGAAAAATGCAATATCACTTTGCCCGACCCGGGGATCGAACCCGAGACCTCAGAACCGTAGTCGTACCGAAATACCACCACGCCACCGAGGCAGTATTTTTATATAATTAATTTCATTTCGACGTTTGTTTTATAAAACGAGTATATAATTAACTCAATGTATTATAGACTTAACAAATTGCACTCCAACAGACCTAATAAAGTAATAATACTAAACGAAATCGTCTTAATATAACTGTAATTTTTTTTATATATTTTTTCCATAATGGTTATGCATTATGCCATTATTGAAATCATAGTGGTAGGTTGGTGGATCGGTTGGTTGCTGGTTAAAAAAATTATAGCTTGCTTTTGAGTTTCGTATGGTGGTGTTATAGCCTTATCTAACGATTTCCAAGGGAGATGTCCTAAGTCTCATATTTTTCCTTTAAGGTTTTCATGGAGACCATAATTTCTAAACCATTACGCGGTACTTAAAGCTAGTTCGTCCCTTTCATTTTGAAACAATATAATGCAAGGAAAAAGTTACAAACTAGTTTCAAAGTATTCATAATATACGGAATCTTTACCATCACACGACCAAATCTGTATATACATATAAAAGGAGAAAGTGATTAACTGACCGACTGAAACTATTGGAGCTAGGAAAGTGAAATTTTACACACGGTGTCCTTTTATGACGTAGGCGAGCACTAAGAAAGTATTTTTGAAAATTCATCCCCTAAGACTACGACGGGGCAGACTCTCACGTGGGCGTAACCGCGAGCAAAAGCTTGTTTTATACAATTTCAAAATAAGTCATAAAATTAATCTGCAAAAAAATATTTTATAACGAAAAATATCTATTCGCATCTGCACTAGACTTACATACGCCCATTACATCTGTCAATTTGTACAATCGATATGAGCGCATCACTATACCCCGCGGCGATCGATACATTCCTAATACGTCTGTTTGCAGTGGACATATCGATTATAAAGCTAATTGCACGTTACTAAGACGTATGGCTGATTACAAATAAAAATTATTGCTTTGAAGGCGTGATGGTGGATAGAAACACATAATTATGTCCGCCGAGATCTCGATCGATGGTGATGAAAAACTCTGAAAGATACGGTACAGGGTTGTCAGTGGATTTAGAAACAAAATGTAATAATAATACTGCCATAAGATGTGGTGATAACCTCCAGGTTTGGTGTAGTCACATTGCCGTACTCGGATATAAAAATGATCAGTAGCCCGAGCACGAAAAACTAATGTAAATGTAAATGTATTGGAGTTCGCTGCGCACTGATGACGTTTGGTTAATATTTCATACAAATTTCATAGACGCGCATCGAGTTCGAATACATTTACGGTTGTCAGAAATTTTCCTGCTCAGGCCGCTGATTTGATTCCTTAACATTTTTTTTATTGAAGTTATTACTAGTTATTTGTCCAAACTTTCGTAGGTGTAAAGTATGTGTTAAAGAGTTTAACTGTAGTAAAGTGTTATTGTATTGTTGAACATACAGCTCATAAATTACAAATACGTTTATATTGTATTATTTTTGAGATTCCTGAAAAAATGATTAATGTTAATTTTTTTTCCAAATCACGTGAGTTTCCCGAAATGTATTTCCTTTATCTAAGAACAATACGCACATAAGCTTTCGCCTATACAAGCGGGCTTACCCTTTTGGGTATACACCTAAAAGGGGGTAGGGATAAACGCGCGATGCTTTCCCCGAGTCTAATAGTGTCGTAGTTTCACATACAAGGTTTTAGTTCCTCGTATTTTCCGCAAGTGGCGCTGCTTGTTAAATGTATGAAGAAAAATCAAGCTATCATTAGTTTACCAAACTTTTAAAATTCGAGGCACTGATTCGAACTTAGGGCAACTTATTTGTAAGACACAAACACCAATTGTGATTATATATATATATTTTTGAATCTCTGTGGCGCAGTGGGCAAGTACCCGGCTGTGGCGAGAGGCCGCGGATTCGATCCCCGCACCGAGACAAATGTTTGTATGGCACACAGATATTTGTTTCGGGTCTAGGTGTTGTGAGACCGAAAGTGCCTTGTAGTTCCTGATACCCACAACACAAGACTCTTATTGTGGGGTCAGGACTATGTATGTGCCTGTGGGGTGTTATTTATTTATTTTGAATTTTATGCTGAATTTTATCATCAGCCATGTCCATTTCTGAACATAGGCCACTCCCCCCAAAGTTTCCAGTTCGACTAATTTAAACCCTCATTTATATGTCGGTTAAAAGCTTTGCCCCCAGATATTACGTACAATCTTACGTCCATAGACAATAAATTACAGACAGAGTTTAAATCTATTCAACAGTTTTCTTAACCTCATGGACAATGGAATCTATAAATCATTGTGCAATTAAAATACATGATTTACAGCAGATGATTCCGGACTGACTGTTGCATAATACAGTTAACAAGAGCTTATATTTATTTCTAAACTAAAATATTTTTGTTATAGCAGAGACCGGTGACGTGCACAACTATTCCAATCAGGGTAGACAAAAATCTTACACAATTATTCAACACGTGCGACATTATCTATAGTGATTAAATTATCATCTGTGTCGATTTAAAACATAATCCGAGCTGCTATTTAGAAAATTCATATTTAGTCATTATTTTATTCTTTAGGGAAATAGCAAATTGTTGGGATAGACAGTGTCTCTTTGTCTATATGGATTGCATGCCACTGAGCAAAGGTCAGTGACGTGCACAGGCATCCCGATCAGGGTAGACAAAAATAGCAAAATTATTTTCTTCAACTGTTGCATCTCCGTGACTATAATCCTCATCTTCGGAAAATCTGGTTCTGTCTTCTATGTAAATCTTGGATAGAATCTTAATTATTTATGTAAATAGAAATGGAGTAAGATTTTAATTCTTTATTTATGTAATTTTTTATTGCAGAGACTGGCAAACGAACATATGGGTCACCTCATGGTTGTGATCTCCACCGCTCGTAGACACCCAAGACACAAAAATCATTGGTGCGTTGCCAACCTAAAAGGATAGAAATGGGGATTGGGAAAGGGAGGGGGGAAGTAGAACCGGAAATCTCACTCGCGACACGCGACAGTGAGCTGCCACTTTTCGTCGGTTTACTCTCTTCTTCGTGGTCGCATACTTCATTACTGAAGGTCGTGTCCCTGAAAGGCCTTCGTGGCATTCTGTATTATGCATTTCCATTTCGTCCGGTTTTCTGCTTCTTTTAGGGCGGTTGTAACAGAGGACCCAGTGAGTGTGGTTACTTGATCCAACCAACGGCTAGGTGTCCGGCCGCGAGGTCTTTTTCCTTCGACTTTGCCTATCACAACCAACTTATCAAGGCTGTCTGATTGACGACGGGCAATGTGACCAAAATAACTGAGGATTCTTTGGTAACAGATCGCTGACAGTCTAGTTTTTATGCGTAGTTGTTCGAGGATAGATTTATTCGTTCTCATGGCTGTCCATGGTATGCGAAGCATTCTTCGCCAACACCACATCTCAAAGGTTTCTATCTTTTTCCGTTCTGTTGCCCGAATCGTCCATGACTCTGAACCATAAAGGAATATTGGAAAGACTAATGTGCGGACTAGTCTCATTTTGGTGACATTGGAGACGTTTCTACACTGCCAAATACGTGTTAGCTTGCTCATTGCAGCTTTGGCCATTTGAGTCCTTCTCTTGATTTCTTTTTCACTTCCTCCCTGGGCAGTAAGTAACGATCCTAGATAGATAAACTCACCTACAAATTCCAAATCCGAGAGTTCCCCTGTCCTAGAGAGCTGACCAGCTCTATCGATGGCCATGACTTTCGTCTTCGACCTATTGATGGTAAGCCCAACTAGTTCACTCTCGTGCTCTACTCTGTGAAACAGATCGGCGAGTTCCTTCTCTGAAGATGCAAATAGTGTAGTGTCGTCCGCATATCTTAGGTTACTGATCTTTATGCCACCGACAGAGACACCTCCATTCCAATCTTCTAAGGCTTTCCTCATTATGTATTCCCCATATATGTTAAAGAGAATGGGAGAGAGGATACACCCCTGTCTGACCCCCTTTTCTGGCTTGAAAGGGTTTGATATGACATTGTTGACTCTTATCATGGACACCCCGTCTTGGTATAGATTAGCGATCAGCGACACAAGGTGTTCAGGTACGCCCATTTGCAGTAGTATACTCCATAAGCAGTCCCATCTCACGCAATCAAACGCCTTCGAGTAATCAATGAAGCACATTAGTATCGGTTTGTTGAACTCTCGGCTTTTCTCTATTATTTGCCTCATATTCGCGATCTGTTCTCTTGTGCCTCGACCTTTCACGAAACCCGCCTGTTCGCTGGGTATCTGCCATTGGAGGTAGGATTGTAGTCGGTCGTTGATTACATAGAGCATTATCTTGCTGGCATGAGATATAAGTGCAACTGTTCGGTAATTCTCGCAAGTTCTTGTTGAGCCCTTTTTATGTAGAGGAATTAGAAGGGATTCTTTCCAATCAGTGACCCATTTACCCGTTTTCCACACTTGATTACACAGGTCAAGCAATATCTTCAATCCTTGATCCCCTAGGTGCTTAAGCTCTTCCGCATAAATGTTGTCTCTACCGGCGGATTTGTTTGTTTTAAGTTTGATCAGTGCACTTCGGATTTCAGGTTCGATGATATCAGGTTCCGTACAATGCCCATCCAAAATCGACATACTTGTAGCTTGTGTCTGAGAGACTGAGTATAGGTTTTCACAGTATGATCTCCACCTATCTGTAATTTGATCTATCTCAGTTAGCAGTCTTCCCTCGTCGTTCTCTATAGCCCATGTTCTTGGCTTGGATTCACGCGTGATTCTCTTAATTTTTAGAAAGAGATCTTTGGTTTGGAATTTTTGAGCATGATCTTCGATGTCCTGACAGATTGAATTTAGGTGGTCATTATAGTCCCTGCGGCATAAGCGTTGAACCCTTCTTGAGGCTTCCCGATAGTCTGCATGAGTATAGTCCACGTTACCTTTGAGTAGTTCCTTTCGTTCTCGTATGACCTTCCAAGTTTCCTCCGTTATCCATACTTTCCTTGGAGCCTCCACTAGCGTTGTCTGGCTCTGTTTGCGTGATAAAAGTATAAGATTTTTAAACTTGTTCCAGTTGTCGTTGATGTCATCGTGGAGATTTATGGCGAAGTTGGCTGATTTCGTCTTAAAACACTCACTGAAGGCAGTTAGTTCTCCACTGTCGGGCCTTTTTTGTACTGATTGAGCTAATCTCTGGCATCTTTTAAGTTTAAGAAACATCTCTGCCATCAAGAGTTTGTGGTCAGTCCCACAGTCAGCTCCAGGATAGGTCTTCGTACTGCTTATACACGATCTCCATCTCTTGTCAATAGCGATGTAGTCAATTTGGTTGCGTGCTCGGTCTCCTGGCATTATCCATGTGTACAGTCTCCTCGGGTGGTTCTTAAAACAAGTGTTCATAATCGTGAGCGAGTTTTCAGTGCAGAATTGTAGCCATCTCTCTCCTCTCTCATTCCTAACGCCAAGTCCATATTGTCCTACTACGTCCCTTAGATGATCATCATTTGACGTGACTCCTACCTTAGCGTTGAGATCCCCCAGCAAAACTGTAATATCTCTTTTTGCCAGATTTTTGAGAGTGTCGTCGAGTTGGGTATAAAATGTATCAATATCAGATTCTGTTGAGGTTGACACGGGTGCATATACTACTACCACATTGACACGACATGGTCTCGCGTTGATTCTTAGAGTTAGTATCCGGTCACTTACTGGGTTATATCCTAGAACCGATTTGTTGATTTCGGATGATACAGACAAGGCTACACCATTCCTACTGTCATTTTCTGGACCTGAAAAGTATACAGTATGGCCATTCATAGTTTTATAATATCCTGATCCTTTCATGTGGGTCTCGGTGATGCCCAATATTCTCAGGTCATAGTGTGCTTGCTCTTTGTCTATGATCTCCTTTTTCCCCGGTTGAAGCATTCCCCGAACATTCCAGGTTCCCAGTCTTATCTTCTTACGAAGCTGTATACGGTGGCTAGTTGTTCTGTCACCAGTAACATTCTGTCCGCACTGTGTCTGGTGAGTCACAACAGTGTGGCCAGTAACAGATTTCACACCATGCGACCTGGACTCGACATGGCGCCGGGTGGTAGCCGGATCACATCCCATATCTCTCTTTTCGTGGTCCACTTTCATAGGATTTCTTGGGAAGATAGTGCAGTGGTTTCCCCTTGCCTTCTGCACCGCAGTGTTGTAACGTTTGATAGTGTGGTCAGATCGTCCTGCTGCCAACGTCTAACATCCGGTTGAAGTACAGATATCCGGACCCCCTGTTCTCCCGTTTGCTTGTCGACCTACATCTCCAAAGGGGTTGGATACCACAATCTTGATGATAGGTTGCTCGACGTAACAGGGTTCACCACGAGTCGGTGGGAGTGGAGTTGGTAAGGAGAGGCTAAGTGGTTGCTCTTGTTGTGCTACCATATGTTACGCGTCCATCACCCTAGAACCCCAATGAGTCGGTTTACTATGAGATAGTAAATAGTATCAGACCGGTCGAGCCGGCCCATTCGTACTGTTGACGTTACTGTCTACAGCGGACTCTACCAATCAAAACAATATTGTAGTTTTACTTGTTTGCACTATTGGTTTTAAGTTATTTTATTTTGTTTTAATTTTATTGCAGTACTAGTTTTACCTTTAAAATAAACGTAAATATCGATTAAAAACAACACCCAAGCAAAACAGTTATTTGGTGCGAAATAAAAACTAATAAAAAAATAAATAAAAAACAAATTAACTGTAAATTGGCATTATAAATGCAAGCAGTCTAGTTTTACAGGATGCTTTTATTGTTTTTTTACTTAGCATCTCGAATATTTAGTGAATGACATTTATCGATAGTGATCTGGAATCGATATATTATCATACGATTAAACACTAAAGGCCGTTAGCGCGCCGATATGCGCATATTGCGATTCTGTTAAAATATTTGCGATGACTTTTCCACATCATGTTGGCACTATAAAATTTTACGATTTTTAAATTGATATTCGACGTGGGGATCCTTTCGAACTTTTGACACGTCTTGTTTGACCTGATTATTGTGTGTTTCCACGACACTCGCGACTTTTGTCGAGTCCTGTGTTTTTTTCACTTGCAGCGCCTTATGCTTTTAGTGGTGTTTTGAGAATGCATAAATCCGTATAAAATATTAATACACCCAATAGTCACACACCTAGTCCTGACGCCACACTAGGTATAACCTGTATCGTGGGCATCAGAGACTATGAGAGACTTTCGGTCTCACAACACCCAGACTTGAAACAAATATCTGTGGGCCACACAAGCATTTGTCTCAATGCGGGAATCGAACCCGCGGCCTCTCGCTTCACAGCCGGCTACTCGCCCGCTGCGCCACGGAGGCTGCACATATAAAAGTTGTATCTTGTAAAATTGAGAGAAAAAAAAAAGGAAAGTCAATTGATGATGAAAAAAAAGGCCGGAGTTTCTTTCCGTCTTTCTTCTTCGGGTCGTCATCCGTAGGTAGCTAGAGAAAGGCTGGTAGGTTAACTAGGATAGGGCCTTATAGTCCACGGCGTGATTTTCCTTATTCACATTTCCAGTCAAATCCTACAAGCTTCCTATTTTATTTTCCCGTCCCGTCTTTTCATCGGTTTGTTTATCGGTTACTAGACTCATTGTATTTTTGGCTGAACATCCCATAGACAATGGATACCCACCAAAGTCTCGGGTCTCATCACATTACCGGTTGCGACACATCTCCACATTTACGATTGTACTCGTGTGAAAGGCACATTTTTGCCATATTTTTAATGTATACAAGTGAGAGGTGTATTTACAAATTCGCAATTAAGCTCGTTTATTCATCCGTTCGTGAAGTGCCGAAAATTTTCGAGAATCGTTCGCGTTATGACATATTTCGAGCTGTAATCGCCGGTGTTTCAATGGCCACTGAGTAAGCAGAGAATGTAATCAAGTGGATAACAGTTAAATTAGTGCATATTGGTAAAAATACAGCTACTTAAATATCTGTTGAAAGATTTTTTACTGTAAATGTTATATAGGTCCGTATTAAAGAACGACACTCGGGCGTGAATCTAGATTTAAATGTAAATTTTACATACAACCATTTGCTACGTCTATGCTTTTATACGTTAAGCACTTTAGTTCTTATTTATCAGATTTTGATCAAATTGTTATTTTGGCAGCCTTCATGGCGCAGCGAGCGAGTGGCCGGTTGTGAAGCGAGAGGCTGCGGGTTGGATGCCCGCACCAAGAATAGTGTTTGTGCGGCCCACAGATATTTGTTTCGGGTCTGAGTGTTGTGAGATCGAAAGTCTCCCCGTAGTTCCTGATACCCATAACACACTCTCGGACATATCTTACTGGGGGGTCAGGACTATGCGTGTGACTGTTGGGTGTTATTTATTTAAATACCCTTGTAAGCTCCATCGAACACAAAAATAATTTTGAAAATTGGTCGGCATTTGCTGAACATATTATTGTTTTTTTTTCAACCTGCCCTTATCCCACAATGTGGGATGGGTGCAACGCAATTTTTCTAGCATGTTGCAGAAAGGAATCGGCTCAGTTTTTACGACCGGCTGCCTGCTTGACGCCAACCCCTTCTTGGGGTTCCTGTTCGAGGCAAATCAAATTAGAACTTTTAAACTTTACCCGCCCTGGGATTCGAATCCAGGATCTCTCGGTCCACAGCCCATATATGCTGCCACTAGACCAAGGATGCGATATACATAAAAATACAGACGAATCCAGAGCCTCTATCTTTTCAAAATCGGTTGAAAATCATTGACCAACAAACAATAATTTTATAGATCAACCACAACTTCGTCGACTTGTATAGATTTTTTTTAAATTTCATATTTCAAAGAGGGAAGAAGCAAGTCGATGGATTGAACACAGGCGATGACCGATAATGACCGCCGGACATAATCCTTACGGCAAATAACGAAAGACGCTTCTGAAAGTGATCAAATATACGATTCGGCACAACATAAAATATTTGACGATACCCCATCCATGAAGCTTCACCTGCCACTTAACACTTTACTGCGGCGTCGAGTTATAACAATGTATTAAAATTTACCACTTCGCAGAAATCTTTGGACGATCAAAAATCTTTAGCCGATTACGTTTATAAACCGTAAATATCCAGCAAGAGGATATATTCACGACTAATCGAAATGAGTACGGACGCTATCCTAAATTGCAATTTACGAGGGAACGGGTCGCGTCGGATGATGGCTCGTAAAACGCTGTCACTGGGTAAAACGAAAAAGAAACAATATTGGTAAACATCATAAATATGGCCAGTATCTTCTCATCTCGATATGATTTTTATTGCGGTGTGAACGGACTTTTGGGGGTTAGCCGTGTTAAGTTGGCAGGACGTTTTCGAAAATCATAGCTAAGGAATTTGATTATTTCAGTTAGTAGATACGTAATTTCCTGCGACCATTTTCAGGTCGTCGGTCCACCTTGTAGGTGTACGTCCTACGCTGCGCTTGCCGGCACGTGGTCTCCACTCTATGTTCAGCAGTGGACGTCCTATGGCTGATGATGATGATGATGATGATGATACGTATATCGGCAGCGCTCTATGATGACCATTTTGGAGTCATTTTCCATAATTAAAACTGCTCTTTTGTAATTGAAATTGGATTCTTGTTTTCTTTTTTATAATAAACACATTAGGCAGCCAATTGTCCAAATTAACGCCGAATCTTTCCTGCAACACAGAGTAGGAATTACGTCGACCTTACAGACACCCACGAATTACCTCACAGAATCTATTAGGACACAGGACTAGTGAACTAAAACGTATGTGTTTTAGTTATATAGCCCATCACCATATCGAACACAAATTCCAGAATTTCCGCACTCCAGGTTAATAGAGTAACAACAGCTATAACATAAGCTCACGCCTGTATCCCCGAAGGGTTAGGCAGAGGCGCTCTAGCGAGAACACCCACATTTCATCGAGCTTTGTTCAGTCCCAGATATGAAAGGTGGCGAGCCTATCGCCATATCGATCACTAATTCTAGACTGCGGGCTGCTATTGATAAAACCCAATATCATTCCCGGGAATCGAAGCCAGACCTCAGGACGCCACCACCAACACGCCACTGAGGCAGACAAGAACAAGCAGAACAAGATTGATGTCTTTATTACACACAAGCAGCGAAAGCACACAAGTTTTACAGTCTGAAGGCAAAGACATAAATACATCAGATGTGACATGCGACGGCACCACACACAATGCCAGTGATAAGGCGGCAACACCCGTATCAACAACGTCACGTGTCACATGCAGCAGATCAAAATTCTTATCGCTGATTAGACGCGGCATACCTACTATAATGGTGGGGATTTTGTGTTTGATCAAGGTTTTGACCGACTTCCAAAAAGAAGGTCCTCAATTCGTCTGTATTTTTTTATGTATGTTACGCGATATCTCCGCCAAATGTGGACTGATTTTTAAAATTCTTTTTGTGTTCGACAGAGCTTATTTCAAAGGTTCCATATTGGTCACGATCAGATTTGAAGTCAGACCGTTTAGTTTTAAAAATCGTATTATTGAAAATCACTTTGTCGGCTGTGGGTTAAAATCCAATGTCACTTTGTCCGACCCGGGGATCGAAGCCGAGACCTTAGGACGATAATAGTACCGCGCAAGCAATACGACTACGCCACCGAGGCAGTCCTCAAGCTTATGTTAAATAAATTACATTCTTTTTGTATGACTAAATACATAAAATAAGTAAAATTGAACTTAAACTACAATAACATAAACGAGGAAATCAATTTGTTTTATTCAACCACAAACTTACATTAAAACAAGGATCTTGACGTCACCGTTCCCGGATCTGCATCAGAGCAATCATTAAAACCCACTCTAATTAATAATGAATCGGCTTTAATAATCCAAAATGAAGGTCTTCGACCATCTTCATAGGTCAGATGGTAGTTTTGCATCTTTGTTTTATAATTTAAGCACTTTTTATTGGCTTATGAAGGCAGGCGGCAGCCTACTTAATGGTAAGTGATTACCGTCTTCCGTCTTGTGACTTGGACATTGATAATTCCAAAGGCGCAACCTAGCTATGGAAAGGAAAAGGGATAGTATTGTGGTCTTCTCGAAATTTCACTTAAAGCACAAAGCGCAACAGCAAACTCACACTGAAACAGCGTAGTTTTTCTATGAAGCAAGTAATAACGCGGTCGAGCCGGACAAACTGGCCAAACTGGATACAACGTCACTGAATGAATAGACAGTGAATTTAACTTATTTTATTGACAAATGTTAAGCTTGGTTTTGCAGTTTAGGCTTAATGATTCGGTGAATAGGTTGTGAATGGAGTTAATTTTTAAAATATTTTTTATATAAGCAAGACTAAAAATCTTCATTAAAAAGGATTTCATCAATTCGTCTAAAAAAAGCTTATATAAAGTTAAGATTATGTTATATTATGGGTGACTGCTTCACTGTTGACTGCCTCGGTGGCGTGGGTGTATTTCGGTACGACTACCGTCCTAAGGTCTCGAGTTTGATTCCCGGGTCGGGCAAAGTTATATTGGATTTTTACGTATCAGCTCGGAGTCTGCATTTGTGCCCGTTATGGCGATAGGCTCGCCCCCTGTCACATCTGGGACGGAACTAAGCTCGGCGAAATGTGGGTGTTGTAGTTCGCTAGTGCACCTCTGCCTACGCCTTCGGGGATACAGGCGTGAGCTTATGTTTTGAGATTATGTTACACTATGGGTAATTTTCAAATGCCAAAAAAGGATGCACTATAGAAGGTAACGGTTTTCATACTGATTTTATATAAATGATTATTTGATTTGGATGTTTGTTAAAAATCATATTAATCAAATATCACAATTTAAAGAAGTTGTGTTATCCTAGTTTTTATTTTTATTAATTAATTTATGTCTAATTTATTTTATTTCTTTGCCACATTCATGCTAACTTTTTAAAATGTCATAGAATATATAAATGATAATAGGAGACAACAAACACTTAAATATAGATTAAAAGTTCAAAAAACGAGATACTTTTTAATGAATCGACAAAAATCAATAACTTTCTAAAACGGTATATCGTAACTTAACAGTCATGCGAATGTTAACAAGGGGCTTTACTTAAAACAGCATTTTTAGTTGAGCAAATGGTTACGAATACCCTGTCACTTTTTTCCTTGCGTTACATTGTTTAAAAATGAGAGGGACAACCTATGGTATAAAGATAAGCAGCGCTCAAATATTTTTATAAGTAAGGGGCAAGATGTCTTACTAAGTTTTATTTTTAAATTAATTTATTGCTTTTGAAAGTAATTTATGAGAGAATTTGTCGAGTCCTCGTCACAGTATGAAAACATACAGTCTGTCAATGGGAAGATAGATTTTTTTGTAACGTATTGTTTTAATAACCATTACTAGCCATGTACCAAAACATAGCTTGCTTTTTCGCTTATGTGATCCAGGTTAATCTGTTGGCCACTATAAACTCATCCCCTTTTAATTTGATTGATCTAAAAACCTTTCCTTACCATAGTAGGTATAAGTCCCCCAATGTTTGTGAATCACACAAAAAACAGGTACTTACTAGACGTATTTACATTTAACACATATCTTAAAATATAACATAACATAACATAAGCTCACGCCTGTATCCCCGAAAGGGTAGGTAGAGGCGTACTAGCCAACTAGGACAACCACATTTTGCCGAGCCTATCGCCATATCGGGCACAAATTCAAGACTCCGAGCTGATATGGAAAAAAACAATATCGGTTTCCTACACCCGGGGATCGAACCTCAGGACAGTAGTCGTACCGAAATACAACCGCGCCACCGAGGCAGTATGAAGGAAACAACTTAACAAACAGCGTAGACATGACATGCGTTGACATTATTAGGGTTTTGAAGTTTTATACCATTTTTAAACTGTGTCCCCATCAAACGCGGTTTACTGTAAAAAGTAATGTTTCGCAGTTTTACGAGCACCGATAGCTTCCTGGATCTCGAATACATTTGCAACCAATACGAATGTATAAAACACATAAAATTATCGCCACATCGCTTGTAAAAGAAAGATTTAAAATTGTTTAACTTTTAAGTGAATGGAATATCTGGAAAGCATTTTTATTGCAGAGACTGGTAGGTGAGTCTGATGGTATGTGATCTTCATCCTTGACATGACAGCCTCCGTGGCGCATTAGGCGAGTAGCCGACTGTGAGGCGAGAGGCCGCGGGTTCGATTCCCGCATTGAGATAAATGTTTGTTTGGCCCACAGATATGTGTTTCAAGTCTGGGTGTTATGAGACCGAAAGTCTCTCATAGTCTCTGACACCCACGATACAGGTTATACCTAGTGTGGGGTCAGGACTAGGTGTGTGACTGTTGGGTGTATTTATTTATTTTATTTATCCTTAAGCACCTACGATACCAAAGAACTATGGGTGCGTTGTCAACATAAAATAAAAGGAAGAGAATAGGCATTGGATAATCACAAATTTAAAAACTCAACGGATCGACTTCAAAATGTATTCGATCGTGACAAAAATTACATGCCACTCCTCTTCCTTTTATCGACCGACTTCCAAAAAGGAGAAGGTCCTCAATTCGTCTGTATTTTTTACGTATGTTAAGCGATATCTCCGGCAAATGTGGACCGATCTTCAAAATTCTTTTTGTGTTAAATAGAGATTATTTCAAGGGTGGTCCCATATTGAGGTAAATTTGATCACGATCGGATTTGAATTCGATCCTAAGTTTTTAAACTTGTTATTATTAATTTAAGTTTTCTCCATGTAATGCAGTTTTCAGTCTCTTTGTTTTCTGGAACCCTAATTCCCTCTCCCGTTCTTAATCCCTATTGTAACCCCTTGCATTGACGATATTCATGGGCGATGGTAACATACCATCAGATGGCCGTCTGCCAAGCCAAAAAAAAGTATAAATTATAAATAATAATATTAGCCCTGTAATATTACTGTCCTACTGCTGAACACGGGCCTCATCTACCAATGAGAGGGGTTAGGCCTTAGTCTACCACGCTGGCCTAATGCGGGTTGGTAGACGTCACATACCTTCGAAATTCTTGTGAAGAATTTTCTTATGTATGCAGGTTTCCACACGATGTTTTCCTTCACCGTTAAAACAAGCGATAATTCACAATGAAAATACATTTAACATAGAAAATGTCAGAGGTGTATGCTCTTTTTGGGGTTGGTCTCGAACCTCCGACACTTCTTGGCAGTCCATACCATTCCCAACTGAGCTATCGTTGCTTAAAAAAGTATAACACCAACCAATTCAAATGGAAATTGAAGCGAAATTTCACCGTCTCCGAAACAGTATCACAAACAATCAACGACAATCGACTTACACTACGATCGTAAACTTTTATATTTTCACGTATAACGGGTCTATAAAAAATGTATGTGCGTCGGAATGGGCGATGTCCGAAATGATTGTTCATTTTATTGTAATAATGTATGCTTTTATTGGATGTTGAGATCGGGCGCGCGTGAGGGCGATGCGACTGAACAAACTTACACGATAACATCAAACTTTAGATGAGATTTACAGTGCTACGGGTGGATGCGGTACTTATTAAGAAGCTAAATAGAGCCATGCTTATGTCCCATGGACCCACAGTATATCACACAAACGATTGTCCAAAAATCTAAATGACCACATACGCCTGAGATCTATAGAGCGAATTTCGACTAAGTCTGAGTCAAAAATACGAACTTAGGGAAGATTTAGAATTGTTAAATTATACTTAGACTTAGACTGAGTATTTTTTACAAGAAAAACAGACTGACAGACAGACTAAGCAAAGTTTTTTCGGACTAAGTCGACATTCGATTTACGATTCCAAATCTTCACTGAGTTCGTTTTTTAACTATGATTTAGTCGAATTATGCTCTATAGATCTTGGCTTACGATATCATCAATATAATATACCTAGATGCACAGTTCTTTGCAAATATCCTCCTAAAAAGTGGTCTCAGGAATAAAACAAAGAAAAAGATCACAAGTCCTAATTAAATCAAACACAAATATAACCCTATGCACGTGTAATAAAGTAGGTTTTTAAACGAAATGAGCAAGCGTTCTTAATTTTGAATTTTGAAATTTAGAATTCCATCGGCGTCGGACTGTATGCAAAACGAGTGCTTAAGCACTCCTTTGCTGTCCCATTTTCCGAGCGTCAACTGTGCATCTAGGTAAATAATATATCGATGTACGATATACACAAAGTTCTCCGTGACGATAGCAGATATACTTATCATAATATATTTTCATTTGCAGTTACTTATTAAAATCATGCTTCAAATAAATAAGTATGTAGCATAATTTCGCAAAGCATTGGCGATTCACAATCTCTTTTGATTTTCACGGCAGACTAACCTTGTCGTACCTACTACTAGGTGTTCTCAGTTCTATAGTCATGTCTACAGCATGAGTGAAGGGCTCGACCGGTTCGAAAACACTGTTTCATAGTAAAAGTTACCCAATCTTTCTTTTAATATTAGCAACGTATTATTAATTTGACAGCCTCCGTGGCGCAGCGGGCGAGTAGCCGGCTGTGAAGCGAGAGGCCGCGGGTTCGATTCCCGCACCGAGACAAATGTTTGTATGGCCTACAGATATTTGTTTCGGGTCTGGGTGTTGTGAAACCGAAAGTCTCACGTAGTTCCTGATACCTACGACACAAGACTCGATCTTAGTGTGGGGTCAGGACTATGTATGTGACTGTTGGGTGTTATTTATTTATTATTATTTATTTATTATTAATTATTTTGGTATAGATGTTTATGTATGGAGATCCCTTATCATCTGGGGACTGCTATTTTGCCAGTCTGCTATAAAAAATAAAAAGAACACCTTCACTACCCAAAAAATGCCACATCCAAAATCTCGCACATCGTATTTCCGAAGGAAACGGAAAGCGCCGGCCATCGGCCATTTCAGCAGCCTTTACAAAAACAAGACGAGCGTTACTCAGAATGGACTCGCATCAGAGCGCGTTCGTTATATTTTTATGGTACAGACAACAATAACCTTTGAATACATTTATTTATATGGGAAAGTTGTAATACTGAGATTAGGGTAGTTTTCATTGAAGGAGGGGGTGGTAGGGGTTGTGTAGGAACAACATTTTCTTCAGAACTAGATAGATTCCGATTTGCTTTTTCTGTTTTCGAATTGTTAAAAATCATAAATAGGTCGGCATGATTCTGGAGACCACCGATATACCACTTGTCGATTATCGCTGTTTTTTTTCGACTGCACTACACTTACCATCGGGTTATTGTATTCACCTTGAGGAGCTCAAACAGAAATAAGAATAAATAAATAGCATTAACTTTTATAGTTAGCAGCGATAGCTCAGTTGGGTGTGGTACGGACTGCCGAGGCGAGTGTTGGAGGTTCGAGACCAACCCCAAAATGTAGCATACACCTTTGACTTTACTATGTTAAGTGTGTTTTCATTGTGAAATATCGCTTGCCATAACGGTGAAGAAAAACATCTTGAGGAAACCTGCATACTCGAGAATTTCTCGACAATAAATTCGAAGGTATGTGAAGTCTACCAACGCGCATTAGGCCAGACTAAGGCCTAACTCCTCTCAACATGCTTGAAACAGTATTACGCCGACTCTACATTAAAGTGGAATAAGAGCAGATAAAGCAGAACTTCACTGGATCATCCTCGTAATATCCCTATCAAATACAAAAATAATCATGAAAGTCAATCAACCTTTGTCCTTTTGAAACGTTTCAAATCAACATAAAAGGAAATATCCATCACGTACCCCACAATAAAAACCTTATCAGGCCATTAGCATTATTTCTGCTACATCCAAATTCTCGTCCGAGCCACACCAAGTCGTCTCAAGTTCACATAAGACGTTATTTATAGTCAACGCGGCAGTGTCCGAAAAGCTTAGTTGTGTCAAAAGTTGAGCGTTAAATCATCGGCCACTATCTGGGCAGTGCAGGCCGGACAGCGGCCACTAGTGTTGAGCGCGTGTCCATTGTACGAGATTAGGCACGGTACGGGATTCAACTAAAAACCCTTGCGCTTAAGCAGCTACGATACGTTAGTGTTCAAACAATATTTAATAGTTTGTCCCCTTGTTGGCCTAGTGGCAGAATATATGGACTGTGGACCAGGAGGTCCTGGGTTCGATTCCCAGGTCAGGCGAGGCGAATTTTCTAATTTGATTTGCCCGAGACTGGATCCCCCAGAGGGGGTTGACGTCAGGCAGGCAGCCGGTCGTAAAAGTAAGCCAAAAATCCTCTCTGCAACATGCTTGAAAAAGTGTGTTGCGCCGACCCCACATTAAGGTGGGATAATGGCAGGTAGAACAAAAAAAAGATAGATAGATAGATACAAACCCCCTTATTCATAATGAAATCCTGGTCTTATCGAAAGCATAACTACGTTTGCCTACTTTAGCTAAAAGTGAACTAAAATATGTTTATCGAATACAATGTTGCTGGTCTACAAAAAAAACATTATTTTT
This sequence comes from Clanis bilineata, assembly GCA_036417725.1. Lineage (NCBI taxonomy): Eukaryota > Metazoa > Arthropoda > Insecta > Lepidoptera > Sphingidae > Clanis > Clanis bilineata. Next base: position 1,285,136 of record CM071146.1, on the reverse strand, counting down.
ATATCTGGCAAGCTTTGAAACAAATAGGAAGTCTTGGCTGGAAACAATCAATAAAAAATATATATCAATCAAATATCAAATCAAAGATGGTGTCCTAGACTATAAAAAATTAATGTCATTAAGAAAGAACATCAAACTTGAAACAGCTAATCGGAATCGGTCATATTTTCACTATCGAAGGTTGGAACGATTTAACGCTATTGAACGATTATGAATACAATTTTTATGAAACGTACTATTGCGGTCTTATTACGCTCTACTAAGTTATTATGAATAAGGGGGAAACTCTTTATTGCAGACATACAAAAAAACAGGTAACACGACAGGTGAGCAACATAATAACTGTGCCACAATTGGCGGCCTTATCGCTAAAAGCGATATCTTCCAGGCAACCGTTGCCTGTGCAAGATGTAATATTCCAGACTATCATCATGTATGACTTGTAATAAAACCTTACTCAACAATGGAAACAGTCCAAAGTTAAGTGATCCGGCACAAAATGATATACGGTGACACTTTCACGCATTACAATACGAATTTTTCGTGTAAATGAAAAAATATATAACGTTTTACCACAAATCGCGTGATATGTTGCTTTACTCCACTCAACGCTTGTTATCCGACGCAAGAACGTAATATTAGTAAATTATAATTTTGTGACGTTCGGAAGTTCGGCTCGGCCGGTTCGATACGACCATGTCACAGAAACTTCACATCATCTGCGTCTCATGGTCATTGTGAAAACATAATTGCTCTAATGATTTCTTAGGTTTACGTGAATGTTATTCATTGAAATTAAACTATTTTTACGGATTATATCACGATTTGGTTTTAATTTTTATGCCCGACGTTTCGAAAGCTTTACAGCCTTCGTGGTCACGGGTCAGTCTGACCACGTAAAAATAGTTTCATTTCAACATAATTGCTCTATTTACCTTGACATTGGCTAAATCATCGCATATGCGAGGAAGCCATTATTTTTTAAAAGGAGAAGAAGATCTTCATGCTAAATTACGGCTTTCTAGTACTAATAGTCTCTGAGATAAGTGTTGGTCAGACAGACAGATACAGCGATGGCGGACGGACCGGACACGGCGAAATTATAAGGGTTCCTTTTTTGCCATTTGGCTTCGGAACCCTAAAAAAATCACGCTAGAATCCGTAAAAACAATTTTTATTTCAAATAAGTGTTTTTCTGCTTTTAAAAATAATAGCTTCCACGCATATGTGATGATTTAGCCAATGGCAGGCAAATAGAGCAATTATATTTTCACAATGACCATGAGACCCAGATGTGGATGATCACGTCCATCTTCACTGAAGTTTGATGCATTAAACCACACCACTTAAAGACAACAAACACAGCTCTAGAGAATAATATGAATTTTAACAAGCGACGCCCACCCTGTCAGACTTCTCGTCAAAATCAAAGACTTCTATGTATTTACTAGACAAGCTGTTTCGAAGTAAAATTGCGGCACATGACGGCGAGTGTTTGACGTTTCACGGCTAAGGAAAAGAGCAGATTTCTTTTGTGAGTTGAGGTCGATTAACAGAGACTTAGTGCGCACATTCTATGTACCGAAAAGTACATGTCTAGTAGTATACATAGAACTCTTTGGTCAAAATCCTCAAATCAGTGTTTCATAACATAACATAACATAAGCTCACGCCTGTATCCCCGAAGGGGTAGGCAGAGGCGTACTAGCGAACTAGAACACCCACATTTCGCCGAGCTTAGTTCCGTCCCAGATACAATAGGGGGAGAGCCTATCGCCATATCGGGCACATATTCCAGACTCCGGGCTGATATGGAAAAATCCAATATCATTTCGCCCGACCCGGGGATCGAACCCGAGACCTCAGTACCGTAGTCGTACCGAAATACCACCACGCCACCGAGGCAATCAGTGTTTCTCTATTAATAAAACTCTGATCGTAACTGATGCAGAATACATTCCATTCAGAAAACTAATTTCGGTAAACATCTTGTGTAGAAATCAATACGGCTTCGTTTAATTGCTTACATCGTATCATAATGGGCGATAAGTAATAAATAACTGGGCAGTAATCTCATTAACTGAGCGTGTAAGCTGTTACCAAGAGAAGTCTAGACACCTTTAACCGACTTTAAAAAGGGAGTTATCAGCCTTTTGACTGTCTTGGTGCCGTGGTTTTATTTCGGTACGACTACCGTCTTGAGGGCTCGGGTTAGATCCCCGGGTCGGACAGTGATTTTGGATTTTTCCATATCATTCCAGGAGTCTGGAATTTGTGCCCGATATGACGATAGGCTCGCCCCCCTATCACATCTGGGACGGAACTAAGCTCGGCGAAATGTGGGTGTTCTAGTTCGCTAGTGCGGCTTTGCCTACCCCTTCGGTGATACAGGCGTGATGTTATGTTATGTAATTTAACAATACTTGCTCACCTAAACTTCCACTAAACAACATTATGAGTCAGTTGCAGCTCTGCGATAATCTCTATTTATCCTGAATCTTAATTTAGGGCGACCTGCAGTTCTATTACTAATCTAGAGTTAGTCCTTAACTCGATTTATCCTACAGCTCAATTTATAATGGTAAATAGTAATTTGGGGAAAATCAAGATTTATCTGAGTGCTGCAAAACGCCCTTAAAGATAGGAGTGTGCTGTAAAATAAATCGAGTTCAGGTTTAACTCTAGATTAGTAATAGCGATGCTTACTTACTTATTTACCGAAACAACTAAACCGTTACAACTCAAAAAAACTTATTACCACAGGAAATTATAAATTGGCAATATAATTTCGATTTGAATGTTGCGTACACGAGAAAAGTTATAAAATCATGTATGGGGTGTAAATATTATGATAAACTTTTGAGAAGTAATATCTGGCTGTACTTTGAAGTCCGATTGAACGCAAAGGGCTTGGTTGTGTTGTATGGAGAAGGAGTTTTATAATAGGTTTGAAGCTTAAAGCAAAATGATACGATTACATCTCAATGTAACAATTACTATTTTTATAACATGTTGCAGAAATGATTCGGATTAGTTTTTAAGCTATTAGCTGTAGCTGTTATAGGAAAAAATAATAAAATGATAACCTACATAGAAATATTTTGAATATAGAATCGGATTAATTTCAGTGCAGTTGCACCAGCACCGGCATGGATTCTGATATTTCCGATTGAACGTCTTTCTCTTGTCGTTCATATAAGAAGTGGGCCACTCAGCCTCCGTGACGCAGCGGGCGAGTAGCCGGCTGTGAAACCTGAGGTCGCCAGTTCGATTCCCGCACCGAGACAAATGTCTGTGGCCCACTGATATTTGTTTCAGGTCTGGATGGTATGAGACCGAAAGTCTCTCGTAGTTCCTGATACCCACGACACAAGACTCGATCTTAGTGTTGGGTCAGGACTATGTGTGTGACTGTTGGGTGTATTTATTTATTTAACTTTACAATATATTTTAAATTGAATATTTAAGTTTAATTAATTTTTACATAATTGGATGTCGGATTCAGAAGTAGCGTCCACACTTACTTAGCCCATTATAAAACCTTTATAAAAGCTACAAAATAGTAATGTTTATATGACAGTAAATGTCAGACGGATTGAAAAAAAACGTCAATAAATATATCAAAAGTGAGGCAGTTTTTATATGCGCCCGCGATCGGAGCGCGGCCATTTGTAATATGTTTATTAGTTGTATAAACGTTGTATATGTCGTAAAGTGTAACAAAAGTATGTTTTGATAGTTATAACTATGTTTTGATAGTTTGTACATATTCGAGGTGGCGTTATTTGGTGTGATAAAAACTATGATTCAGGACACCACGTGGCGTATAGTATATTTAAGTGTCTGCAGACTCATTTACTTTCCATATCTCACTACAAATTCACATATCTATCCCTGACGGGGTAAACAGAAGTGAAACAAAGAACTAGAGCAACCACATCACGTTGAGTATACCTATTTCCGCCTATTCAGGGGGATTTATGATAGGCCCATTTATGATAGGGGGCGAGCCTATCGACATACTGGGCACAACTCTGGCCCTCTCGTGGCCCTGGCAGATTACCAGTGTCAGGTAGATACCTACTTCTACTTGGCGAATACTGAGCCTGTGGCCTTTTTAGTAATGTCTCCGACACGGGTGGTTTAGGATTTGAGCACGTTCATGATGTTTTTTTTTGTGTGCTCTTTTTTTTTTATTTTAATTAGGATGAAAGCTAAATATTTAACTGACTTGTATACGACGGTGCGCCTCCTAAATGTATCGCATAAATTCGACCAAGTAAAAAGTCGTCAACTCGCCGCGCGTCAGGTGTTGTGTGGATACGGACGCGAAGGCTATTTTTTATTTTGTTTTTTAAAAGTCGATGTCAATAAATCGTGATGGGATACTTAATTGAATTTTACCAAATTTAACATACTTGTTTGTATAAGTTTGTTAGTATTTCTTTTTAATGTAGTTTTATATTACAAGAAGATTATTACAAAATAAATTTAAATATAATCCACATTACATACATATACATATACACAATACATACATAATATCATGCCTGTGTCCCATAGGGGTAGGCAGAGACTATGGATTTCTACTTCGCCAGATGCTGACACACTACTTTCGCTTCATTTTCTTTCATCAATCTCTTCATACTTTCGCGTCGGTTAAGGGTACTTTTTACCTTTCTTTTAGTTAATATATCATCAACTTGACTAAAATAAGTGCCATGCGGTCTGCATGGTACATTAGTCTGCTCAAAATTAAGATGATGCCCAAGATGCCCAAGACCGGTCGTAGTGGAGTCTGACCCTGTCATAAGGCTGGAATAACGTTAAAAAGAAAGAAAAGATTAATAATAATCTATAATTGCGTATTGACCATCAAATATGCCATGATATACCTTTATATACAACCAGACGCAACTGCTCTTGAAAATGGCCACAATATAGCGTCACTCCCATTTTAAACTTTTGTATGAAAACATAACTTCAGTGATAGGTCGCGTCCACACAATTCCAACCCCACCATTGCCATTAAACGCAATAGTTACGGGTACAAAATTTATTGTTTTTCATCTTTGAAATCTTAGCGGAGTCAAGTTGTATAAATCATGCGTTAATGCCGGGCGCATTATACAAATTCAAATTTATAACTCGATAAAATTACAGAGGCCGATGGGGTGCCCTCACCCCCTTCGGCGGGAGGGGGCCCGGGGAGGATGTCGGGCGCGGGACGATTATGAGCCAACTAAATGCTTTAATTCATTAGCTATCGAGGTTTGGAATACTGATTAAATTTATTTCGTAAAAATGGCGGACAGATGGCGTTGCAAGGACACTTTAGTTTTCGGTTTTGGAAATTGACAACTTTAATTATGAATCTTTTGGCTATGTGAAAGGTATACAGTGTATTTGATGACGATGTTGGTTAGTTATTACATTTAATTGATTGTAAGCTAAGAGAGCCTTGACATCGCTTGACCACGCATTTGACCATACTTCTAACGAATTTTAATTGATTGAGCTATCGCTATTTATAACATAATATAGAGGTAGATATCATGAAACATATCGTACAATCTCCTTTCACCTGCCCTTATCCCACTACAATGTGGGGTCCTGGTTGGTACAACACATATTTTAGTTTTTTTTATTAGCCTATATTGTATCCCCCTTGTGCGGGTGCGCTGGGATTGCGTGGGTCCAGACACCGGTGGCTGCAGGTTCTTGTCGGAGGGGAGAAAGAAACTGTACGACTATTCTGTACAAAATACCTATATTTTCGCCTTATATTGAAACAATAAAGTAGTTCGTTTTAAAACAATATGTACAGAATTTCAATGCGACAATCGTGCGTTTTGACAAAAACGCAGTTCCCTAGACGTTTTTCTTTCTTGACTTTTCTTCTTTCTTGATTTATCTTCTTTCTTGATTTTGAAGTTCTTCTTCTGAAGTCGGATCGCGGACTGCCGGCTGCGCTCCAGGGTGGCTACTTTTCTTCCCCAGGACGCGTCGGGATGAGTTCTAAGGTGCGCGATGTTCTGCTTGTGCGCTCGGCCAATGAGCGCGCGAGTTGATCCAGCGGGGGCCGGTGTGAGGGGGGCCGCGATGCGCAGTTGCGGTGCGCATGCGCGGCACGCGGGGCGCGGGGCGCAGGTGCTGCGACGTCCCGCACATTACTCCCGCCGTGCATCGCCCGCCGCCGCTGTGGACGATGCAGCCAGTTGTGGTGCGGGATCCGCAGCTTGGATGATGATGATCTTCTTGGTGGGGCGCCGCAAGACGCCGCCCTTGGTGCTCACGTCGACTGCTCGCACGACGCCGTCAGGTCCCGGGTGTGTAGCGCTGATGCGCCCGCGCACCCAGACGTTGCGAGGTAGGTTGCCGTCCACGATCTGGACGAGGTCGCCGACTCGGAGCTCAGGTCCTCTTCCGCGTGGATCTCGTCGGTTGCGCAGCTCCGGCAGGTATTCTCTGAGCCAGCGGGCCCAGAACAGGTCGGCGAGGCGTTGCGAGGCGCGCCAGCTGGCACGCAGGTTCAGGTCGCTGTCGTCGAAGGTGCCCGGTGCGGAGACTCGACCCGGACCGCCCAACAGGAAGTGGTTGGGCGTCAGGGCTTCTGGATCTTCCGGAGCAACCGACACGTGGGTGAGCGGTCGGCTGTTGACGGTGTACTCCGCCTCGGTGAGCAGCGTGCACAGGACCTCTTCTGTGGGGTGCCGCTCGTGCAGAACGGCGCAGAGTGCGGTTTTCACCGACCGCACCATACGTTCCCAGGCGCCGCCCATAAACGGCGCGCCAGGAGGGATGAACCGCCAGTCTATTGATTTCTTGCTTGCCTCGTATTTGATTCCTGCGAACAAAGCGGTGCGGAGTTCCTTTTCCGCACCGTGAAAGTTAGTTCCGTTGTCTGACCAGATCTGAGTCGGACATCCGCGACGAGCGATCATTCTTCTTAGTGCCATTATCGCCGAGTCAGTACTAAGGGACGGCACTAGTTCCAAATGTATGGCGCGTGTTGTGAGGCACGTGAACAGCGCTACATATCTTTTTAAGTGGCTTCTTCCCGACGTGACGCTCAGAGGGCCGAAGTAATCCAAGCCTGTGAAGGTGAAGGGCCTCTGGTGGTGTGCTAGTCGACACGGCGGCAGATCTCCTGTGATCGGTTGCGGGGGTGTTGCTGTTCGTATGCGGCACCGTAGACACCGGCTCACTATGTTCTTTACTGTCGGCCTTAGACGCAGTATCCAGTACTGTTGTCGGCACTCGTTTACGGTGGCTTCGACGCCCGCGTGGTGCAGTTGTTGGTGCACGTGTTCTATCCATAAGCGCGTAGCGCGATGATTGCCGTCGAGTACTGCGGGGTTCTTCAGCTGCTCGGAGATTCCGTTGGTGGCTCCTATGCGACTCTTAAGCTTGATGCAGTGTTCGGAAAGTTCTATGCTCAGCGCGTAGAGCCGACTGTCGCGGTGCAGGTCTCGTCCTTTCTTCATGGTCTGTAGTTCCTCGGCGAAAGACTCTTCCTGCGAAGTTCGTACGATGAGGAGCTCCGCGCGTCGCTGGATGTCTGCAGGGATGGCTGGGTACAGATCCGGGTTTGATGCCGAAACCTGTGCCTTTCGGGGTCGCGTGGCGGTGGTCTTGGCACGTCGCCACGTCGGGTCAGAGCTGGGGTTCTGCGCGTTCCTTTTATGGTTCACCTTGTTCCTAGGGGCTCGACGGAATAGTTCGATGGCTTGCAAAGTTCTAGCTGTGGCGCGGAGATAGCGTAACCACCGTGAGAAGCGGTGGACGTTCGGGAGGGCCTCGCTGAGTTTCGGTGATCTTGTCGTAACGACTGCGAGCGCCCGTTCTTCACCTGTGTTCGGTATTGCTTCATTGCCATCCGCTGGCCAGAATTGGGGATCGCAGTACAGGAATTCGGGACCGTGGAACCAACGATGTTGTTCATTGAAGTTGTCGGGCACGTCGCGGGTCGCGTCGTCTGCAACATTGAGCTTGGTCGGCACCCATCGCCAATCGCTCGTCCGGCTGAGTTCTTCTATTGCGGCGACTCTGTGCGCGACGTATGGTTTATATGACCTGGAACCTGTGCGTATCCATGTTAGAGTAGTGCGGCTGTCGGTCCAAAATGTTGTTGTTTCCGGTTTTAAAGAAAGAAAGAAAACATATTTATTCGGCACAGCATTATGCGACACAATGGTATAAACAAAAACACATATTTAAAAGGAGACAATAAACTGATAACAATAACTACAAGTAGATAACCCATAATAATAATTACAATTTTGCGTCTCACGATGCTGCCGAAAAGGTTTGGGCTCAGCATATGCCAGACAATAAATTTTAATGTCTGACGCTGGTTTTCAGCCAAAACCTATGAATACCTAAGTGACTCACGGATGTACATTGAACTGGTACTGGAAAAAGTAATTAGGATATATACATTAAAAATTAAAATATATTATATAAACATCTAAAACTAAGAAATTATTGTAGTACAATGCGCCCGTTTACCGCCCCGTCCCGACTACCGAGCCGCGCTGGCCGCTAGCCGCCGGCTACTAGTATTCCGCAGTTCGCAATCCGCCGCGCAGTGCTCCGCAGGCGTGACAAGAACGCGGGTGATGTAATCGCACTGTATTTTCTATACACTCGGATATTTAAAAGCATTTTTCTTAGCAAACATGGTGTCTGCGTACTACTCAAATGGATCAAGCACGTAAGTTTAATCAGTATTCAAGTTATATGGCAAACATGCGTACACTTGGGTATTTCACTAATGACTATTACGTACTCTGGACTGTTGTTACTAGGAACCTTTTAATTTTAAATTTTAAATTTTAAATTTTAAATTTGCAGGTGAATAAATAAATAAATTGATTTCTGAAAGGAATAAATAAAGAAAGGAATAAATGAAGATTCAATCAAGAAATGGGTTTCTACGTCTTTGTCTTTGTCTTCGAGGCGGACGGCGAAGTGCGTCTGCAGTGTATACCCATCAACAACAGGCCGCACCTATATGGTGAGATAACATTGTAATAAACTATCTATATACATATTAAATATGTTTATTTATCGGTAGGTACTTAAATATTACTAACACATGTATTTTTATTTCCTGCAGGTCTCACATACACGCATACATTGCAGCTGCGCACTCGTCCAAGATGACAAAACTATATTGCCCTATGAAGATCACAAGCGCGGCCTGTGAAACATCTAACTACGCATATGGCCACGTCGTAATAACTAGAAAGGAAGTCAATAATTATGCAAGGTATACGTGACCACCAGATACTTTATGAACAGTATATAAAACTAAAAGCTGTTGCTAAATATACTCAAATTACGTAAGAAATTAACTGAGGATTTCTAATGAATCTAGTGTATGGTGTAGGTCTAGTCTATCTGAAGTGTATGGTATATAAGTGTATTGGAATTATCAATAGTATATAATACATTGAAGATTAGAATAAATTACATTAAATTGATATAATAAAAAATTTAAATGTTATAAATAAAAAAAATAAAAACGGTGCGACTAACATTTATTAATAATGTGTTAAGAATACAATTTACAGTCAGCTTTCTTAAAGAAACAATAGTACAACAAAAGTAATATTCAAATGAAAGAGAAATCAATGTTATTATTATTATTGCTTCCATCACGTTGAGCATCCATAAGGAATTTCCGTACCTTTAATCTAAAAGTGACTATAGAGCTAACCTTCTTAAGAGGAGGAGGGATATTATTCCAGACCTTCATTGAGGCATAACGGAAGCTTCCTCGGAAAGCTGCTGTTCTATGTTGCGGGACTGAGAGTTGTCTGCTCGCACATTCTCGCCTGCTTGATACCCACGATAATTTACTATATAGGTACATTGGCTCTTGATAGTTTATGACACCGAATAACAGACACGCTAAATGTAATTTACGCCGGGATTTCATTTTTAATATAGAGTGTTGGTTTAGGGAGGGTGTTACGTGTGCTCTATGAGGTACAGAAAAACAAAACCGGGCTGTAGCGTTCTGCATTCTTTGAATGAGCCGTTTAGTTCTAGCCAGAAGTCGCGGGCCATATACAGTGTCTGTATAATTTAATTTGGACAGGACCAACGATTCTACAAGTTGAACACGTAATTCTTGTGATAAATAGGGTCTTATTCTATATAGCATCTTTAATCTGTAAAAGCAATTGCGTATCGATGATGTTATATGTTTTTCAAAGCGAAGATTTGTGTCCATGATTAATCCGAGATTTCTGGCTTCAAATACTCTTTCTATAGGCTCCCCTAACAACGACAAGTTTAGGTCATTTGCTAATTTACTTTGCTGATGGATAGTACCGAACACCATATATTTGGTTTTAGACGGGTTCAAAACAAGACAATTGTTATTAGACCACTCCGCTATTCTGTCCAAGTCGGCATTTAATTTGCTTAATGCAGACTGGTACTGATGCGGTTTGAAAGAAATATATATTTGAACGTCGTCAGCATATATATGATATTTACTGTGTTGGATGCACGAGGTAATGTCTGCACAATATAGAATAAATAAAATTGGACCAAGAATAGAACCTTGAGGCACACCTCGTTCAAGTTTGGACATAATTGATGTCCTGACAGTACCATCACTAAGCCGCAATTCTACCGTTTGCCTACGATTACTTAAATAACTATGAAACCACTTAATAGTTTTGTGTTCGAAACCATAATAGTGTAGTTTAGATAACAGGAGAGGAATATTTATGCAGTCGAAGGCACGGGAAAAATCTAATAGCACCAGGATGGAGCACATACCTTCGTCCTGTGCGAATAGAATATTATCAACTACGTCAATTAATGCTGTCGCTGTGCTTCGTCGTTTTCTAAACCCGTTTTTTCGTTCGTGTTCTTCTCGTACGCCTGTCGCCATACGGGCGCCGAGTACCGCAGCCTGCAACTCCATCCTCGGGATCGATGTTGTCTTCAGCGGAGCCACCTTTGCTTTTGCCGTGATCAGGGTGATGGTGACGTGGCCTTCCGCGTCCACAGCTCGCCAGAATAGTGCCGCTGCGTATGCAGATTCGCTTGCGTCGGTGAAGACATGAAGTTGAAGCGATGCCGCCGCGGTATATCCGGGGTAACATCTTGGTACGGATACGTATCGTAAGTTCTTCAGGTGGGCGAGCCACTTCGACCAGCTCGCCGCCAGGTCCGGATCTAGGGGGTCGTCCCATGATGTCCCACGCCTCCAGACTTCCTGCAGTATCTGTTTTGCTCGTACAGTTATAGGGGACACGAGTCCGAGTGGATCAAATAACGACATTACCGTTCTCAGCGCTTGTCGCTTCGTAGGGGTCTCTTGTTCCATGATGCTCGGTGAGATGCGAGCGAGGTGCAGGTTGAATCCGAGACTGTCCTCGCCCGGTCTCCAGATCAGTCCGAGCACTCGTTCGGTCTTGTCCAGATCGACCGTATTACCGCCGCCGCCACCAGTTTCGCCCAATGCCTGTAACAGTTCTGATGAGTTCGATGACCATTTCGTCAGTTCGAAATGGGCGCCGCGATGTATTTCGCGAACTTGTTTTGTTATCTTTTCCGCTTTCTCCAGGGATTCGAAGCTATCCAGGTAATCGTCCATGTAGTGCTTGTTCTTTATTGCATCCACGGCCTCCGGATGGGTGTGTCGATGTTCTTCGGCGTTCTTGTTCATCACGTAGATAGCTGTGGCGGGTGAGCTTAATGCCCCGAAGATCAGAGATTTCATGCGATATTGTCGAGGTGGGCGATGATCGCGTGTGTCCCCTCTCCACAGGTACCTGAGTGCGTCCCTGTCTTCTTGTCGTAGTTGCACCTGCATGAACATTTCCGAAATATCAGCCGTGACTGCAATCGGATGTTGACGAAACTTCATTAATATTCCTGGGAGTGGCTGCAACAGGTCGGGTCCGGTCAGTAGTTGATCGTTCAGCGAAGTTCCTTTGGTTTTGGCTGCGGCGTCGTGGACAACGCGTAGCTTCCCGGGCTTCATCGGGTTGAAAACTGCGAAGTGAGGTAAGTACCAGAGCTTGCGGTTCGTTGACGGAGGCGCGGGTTCGGCGTAACCTTTTGCTACTAAAGCGTCCATCTGTTCTGTGTACCTACTCTTGAGTTCCGGGTTCGCATCCAGTTTTCGTTCAATACTGTGAAGCCTTTTCAGCGTGTTCTCGTAGTTATCCGGCATCGCGACGTCCTCCTTTTTCCAGAGGAGAGCCGTCTGGAATCGGCCATCGGGTTCTTTGTGGGTGTGTTCTTCGAGAATGCGAAGCGCCTTTTCTCCTGGGTCGCTTTTCGGTCTCCTGGGGTCCACGTAGAGGTTGTCCGTAGTGATGTATTCACGTACCAAGTCCTCTAGATGATCGTCGGTCGTAGAGAGGTGCAGAAAGTTCACGCGGTGACCCAATGTTCTTGTGTGGTTGCCGTGGACTACCCAGCCGAGTGGTGTGAGGGATGCGACGGGTTGGTGCTTCTTGCCGATCTTGACGTCTGTGGCGAGAAGTAAGTGCCAATTGTCTTGACCGATTAGGATCTTAGGCTCCGCCTCGCCCGGCTGCAACTCGGAGAGTATGCCCCGCAGGTGTTCACATTCCTCGATGGCTTCCTTCGGGATGCGTTGTGCTGCTAGGTGTAGATTTTCTACGGTGCGTGCCTGGATCGTTTCTTCACGCTGGTTCGCGCCTTTGATCCTGAAGCTTACCCGTTGTGACTTGGCGTAACTTTCCAGGTCTCCGTTGTATGTGGCGATGTGCATGGGGTCTTCAGGGCCGTCGGCTCCGATATCTCTAGCGAGCTTCGCGTCGATGATGGTGATCGTAGACCCGTCGTCCAACAGCGCTGTGGTCTCGGCAACTCCCGCCGGTCCTGAGACTCGTACTGGTATTATTTTAAGAAATGATACCTTCGGTGACCATGCGGAGTTGACCTTCTGTTCCTCTTGTTCCGTGTCCTTCTTCTTGGCGTGAAGGAGCTTATGATGTAAATGCACGCACCCGTCGATATCGCACTTCTTAGGCTTACACGAGTGTTGTTTGGTTCTTGTGCGTAAACATCTGAAACATAAATGATGTTTCTTTGCTAAGTCCCAGCGAGTGTCGGTGCTTGCGTTCTTGAACGTGGCGCACTCGGAGATTCCATGTTCTCGTTGACATAAGACGCAGCTAGTCTTGTTCTTCTCCGCGACTGTGTGCACACGTTGCCGACGTGTCTCGGTGTTCGGTTTGCTGGGTGTTCGATCGCTGATAGCTTCGGGCGGTGCGAATGGCGCGCATATCTCTGCTTCTTTCTGCAAGAATCTACTAAATTTCAATAAGTCCGGATTACCCCTAGGTTGTGTGGCGGAGAATTCGTACCATTGCCGCTTCAAAGTCGGCGTCAATTTTTCTATCAGGTTCTTCGTGGTATCCGGGTTGTAGAGATATACTGCGCAGTCCAGTGCTTGAAGCGTACCTACGATGTTTTCGACTTTCGTGGCGAAAGTACAAAGTTCCCTCGGTGACTCGGTGAGGCGCGGCAATGTTCGGAGTCGCTCTATCTCGGCAGATGCGATAGAGTCGGGTCGCCCAAATCGAGTCTCGAGTGTTCTCATGACCCCGTTTGGATCCGCGTTCGTGATCAGTAAACCTTGGACCGCTTCCTTAGCCGTTCCTTTCAAGCTTCTGCGCAGTCGGGACATGTTTTCAAGCGCGGAGAAGTGATGCGCGGTCTCAAGGTACGCGGCGCGAAACGTGAGCCAATCTTGATGTGCACCATTAAAAGTAGGCAAGTCATTGTACCTTAATGGTTGTTTGTGCTGCGCTGCTTGCACGGCGTGCGTGATGGCCGATGCGAGCTCCTGCAGGTCCGTCCTCTTCTGGTGGACGGCGATCGTTCCGCCGGGTTCGGGAGCGGGCGCGGGCGGCGTCCACTGCGGCGGATCTGTTCGTGGCGGCGGCGGCGGCGACGCAGGTCCGGAGTTCTGCCAGGTGATCATTGGCTGTGGTTGCGACGTCTCGTAGGTCTGCTGCCAGGCCGCGGGCGGCGGCGGTTCAGTGCGGCCGAAGTTCGGGTGCCAGGGCGCCGCGGCGGTGGGCGCCGGCGCTGGCGGAGGCGGCGGCACGGTGCCGAAGTTCAGGTTCGGTGTCCGGGTCTCGGACGGCGGCAGTCGTGCGCAGCCAAAGTTCGGGTGCCAGGGCGCGGCGGCGGCGGCGACGGGCGCTGGCGGAGGCGGCTGCACGGTGCCGAGGTTCAGGTTCGATGTCCGGGTCTCGGACGGCGGCAGTCGTGCGCAGCCAAAGTTCGGGTGCCAGGGCGCGGCGGCGGCGGCGACGGCGACGGGCGCTGGCGGAGGCGGCGGCACGGTGCCGAGGTTCAGGCGGTCAGATGTCCAGGGTGCGGCGGCGACCTCTGGATGCGGCTGCGTAGTCCCAAAGTTCTGCCAGGATGCGGCGGTGATCACTGGCGGCGGTACCTGCGCAGTCGTGTTCATGAGTCCGACTTCAAAAAGATGTGTGGCAGTATGCGGCAAAGTCGACGTCGCTGGCGGGGGCGGGGGCGGCGGCGGCGGCGGCCGAGACATTGATGGTTCGGGGGTCGAAGGGCGCGGGGGGTGCGGGGGTACGGCAGTGACTCCCGCCGGTGCAGTCGCCGGGGTATCCCTTCTTGGGATTGGTTCGGTCGGCGGCTGAGGTTCGGGGTGCGCGACTTCGGCCGGTCGGTCGTCGATCGCGAGCAAGCGGCTGTTCTCTAGCCAGCTGTGTACGCGTTGTTCTTGCTCGACTTCCGTGACGGCGGTGCTTGCGTCGTCTTCGATGTCTGATTCCGCTTCTATTTCCGCGACGCGGGCGGCGGCCAACTGGACCTTGAGATGAAGGAGCTCCGCCCTGGCCTTGGCGAGGCGACGTGATCTGGAACTTCTCATCGATGCCGGTCTGCTTCTTCTCGACGCGGTTATTGCGGCGAGCGGTTCTTGTTCCGCGACGGGGGGCGCGGGGCGCGCGGCGACGGCGGCGGCGGTGACGCAGGCGGCGGCGGCGGCGGCGGGCAGCGGCGGCGGCGGCGGCGGCGGACACGGTGCAACGGTAGACGGCGGGGAACGCGAGGCGGCGGGGGGAGACCGCGAAGTTTGCGTCGCTGCCGATGTTCCCGTGTACTCCGTCGTGATGCCGCTGGTTTCGGTGCCCGATACGGTGGTATCCGTGTGCGTCGCAGACGATGTTCCGGGGGTAGAGTCGGTCGCAGTAGCCGACACAGTCCTCTTCCCGACCGACCCAGTCACCGGCATCTTAAACCCACGTTAATTCGGCTTCTGAAGGACCAGAAAATGTGCGGGTGCGCTGGGATTGCGTGGGTCCAGACACCGGTGGCTGCAGGTTCTTGTCGGAGGGGAGAAAGAAACTGTACGACTATTCTGTACAAAATACCTATATTTTCGCCTTATATTGAAACAATAAAGTAGTTCGTTTTAAAACAATATGTACAGAATTTCAATGCGACAATCGTGCGTTTTGACAAAAACGCAGTTCCCTAGACGTTTTTCTTTCTTGACTTTTCTTCTTTCTTGATTTATCTTCTTTCTTGATTTTGAAGTTCTTCTTCTGAAGTCGGATCGCGGACTGCCGGCTGCGCTCCAGGGTGGCTACTTTTCTTCCCCAGGACGCGTCGGGATGAGTTCTAAGGTGCGCGATGTTCTGCTTGTGCGCTCGGCCAATGAGCGCGCGAGTTGATCCAGCGGGGGCCGGTGTGAGGGGGGCCGCGATGCGCAGTTGCGGTGCGCATGCGCGGCACGCGGGGCGCGGGGCGCAGGTGCTGCGACGTCCCGCACACCCCTGTTTTTTTTACATATTTTAATATGTTGCAAAAAGTTTTTAGTTTCAGTATTTACGCAGTCTTCTGTCTGAATTACAGACAAATCCTTTCAAGGACTGTGATGGGAACGCAGGATCCGCCAGTCTACAGTCCGTATATACTACCACTAGACCTAGAGGGCGACAATATAACGATTATTCAAAAAATCTATTACGAAACTTATTTGCAGCGTCAAAAAATTCAATTTCTCAGTCAACCATCAATTACCAAATTCGCCAATTCAAAAATGCACGAAAAAGGCCGCAAAGCAATTATTATCAGTTTGATTTATAAGGATTTTGGAGTGTAAACCTCTTTTCTTTCCATTCACGTTTAATTGAACGATCAAATCGGATAGCATTTAAATAGAGAACGATTTTCGCGCGCCCATTGTCCTCGCTCCTGATGAAACAATGGGAATCAATCGATGATTGTGCGGTCTGTGGTCGCTATTCGACTTTTATACTCTACACGCTATTTTGAATTTGGAAATTAAATGTTTTCTTTTTCTTATGGCAATTGAAATGCATTATGCCAATGTCAAGTTAGGAAAATGTTTGTATTGGACCAATGATAACTGTCTTGGTTAATCTCTTTATCAAAGACTAATTAGCGAAAGGAAATAAGATAATAATCTTTAAATTAATAAACTTTGATTAACTCATAGTGAGATAGCTCAGTTGGGTGTAGGACGGACTGCCGAGACAATTGTTGGAGGTTCGAGACCAATCCCAAAAAAAGGAGCACATACCTCTGAATTTTCTTTGTTGAGTGTGCTTTCATTGTGAATTATTGCTTGCTAAAACGGAGAAGGAAAACATCGTGAGGAAACCTGCATACCCGAGAATTTCGAAGGTATGTGAATTCTACCAACCCGCATTAGGCCAGCATGTTATACTAAGGCCTAACCCCTCTCATCGCATCGAGACAAATGTTTTTGTGATCGACAGATATTAATTTTTTCGGATGTGGCTGTTATAGGACCATAGGTCCCTCGTAATTCCTGATACCTACCTAACCTAGTCCTAGGTTAGGACTATATGTATGTCTGTTAAGTGTGTCTGTGTATAAATACGTGAAGCGGAAACTTTGTAACCCTTTTTAAGAGAATTGCGCGATCGGAAAAAATCTAAAAAATTGAAATTCTGACACTGACACTGACCTATCACATCTGACACAGTTGAAGATACATTGAAATAAAAGTATTTTTACGGATTCTATCACGATTTGTTTTAATTTTTATGCCCGACGTTTCGGAGGCTTTGCAGTCTTCGTGGTCACGGGTGAGACTGACCGTCGGTCTGTCATTGTCAAACAACAAATCATGATAGAATCCGTAACAATAGTTTTATTTCAACGACCACTAGTATATTTTATTATGTCAAAAGCCATTTATTACTTTGACTTTTGCTATCGGTGAACATACTAGGGGTTAGTATATTGTGCACGAGAATACCAATAGTTAACCTCGCAAAACATGGTGACAAATTCCCCAAAATGGCATTAACCTGCCAAAATTAATAAAAACGAATCACTAATATCCACGTAATGAAGAAGCGTGGTCATTTCGAAACGGGACTGCGCTTTGGGATCCATCCGTCTCACTCGTAACTCTTCCATAATTGATATTTGTATGCAAAGTTTCTTCGGATAATGCAGATTGATACTGGGTTTGTATATTATTTATTGTCTGTCTACCTCAGTAGCGTAGTTGTATTACCGTCCTGCGGGTTCGATTCCCAGGTCGGGCAAAGCAAATTTTCGACTGACTTCTAAAAAGGAGGAGGTCCTCAATTCGTCTGTATTTTTTTATGGATGTTACTCGATATCTCCGCCAAATGTGGTCCGATTTTTAAAATTCTTTTTGTGTTCGATAGAGCTTATTTCAAGGGTATTCCCATATAAATTTGGTCACGATCGGATTTGAAGTGGGTCTCTTAAGTTTTTAAACTTGTGGTTATCAAATTTCAATTACCCGGGTCTAGATCTTTCAAAAACGGTTGACGTCGGTCAGGTGATCGGTCGTAAAAATTAAGCCAAATCCTCTCTGCAACATGCTTTAAGAAGTGTGTTGTGCCGACCCCACATTAAGGTGGGATAAGGGCAGGTAGAAAGGACAGAAAGAAAATCAATTACGAAACTTCAAAGATTCAATTTCTCAAGTCAACCATCAATTACCAAATTCACCAATTCAAAAAGATACACGAAAAAGGCACGAAAAATGTGTTTATATATGTGCTTATTGTGTGTATTGTACCTCAGTGGCGTAGTTGTATTACCGTCCTGAGGTCTCGGGTTCGATACCCAGGTCGGGTGATGTGATATCGAGTTTTTCCAAAAAGTAGTCGGTATTAACCTGGAGTCGGGAATGTAGGTGTTCTAGTTCGCTCGTTCACCTCTGCCTACCCCATCTGGGAGCAAGCTTGAACTTATGTATGTATATCATTCTTTAAACTAGTTCAGCTCGAGCCACTTACCGCAGATCGTCTCTCCACCTACCCGCAAAGTATCTTACCCTACATTTTGAGTGGTAGAGCCACTATGTAGAGTTGGTGTACAGCAAGAATGAGCCGGCTCGACCGGTTCGATACCAATGTCTTCAGAAAACCGAATTGTCAGTTTGCTGTTTGGTATATTGAATGACATTCCCCAAATATCCTATCCCAACACCCATGCATCCATCATGTCATTTGAGAGCCTCCGTGGTGCAGTGGGAGAGTGGCCAGCTGTGAAACGAGAGGCCGCGGGTTCGATTCCCGCACCAATACAAATGGTTGTGTAGCCCACAGATATTTGGTTCGGGTCTGGGTGTTGTGAGACCGAAAGTCTCTCGTAGTTCCTGATACCCACGACACAAGACTCGTATTTTAGTGTGCAGTCAGGAGTATATGGGTGACTGTTGGTTATTATTATTATTATCCCTTTCTTTTCCATCGTAGGCAGCGACTAGGCAGTGCTCCTGACATTTTAACACATAACATAACATAAGCTCACGCCTGTATCCCCGAAGAGGTAAGCAGAGGCGTACTAGCGAACTAGAACACCCACATTTCGCCGAGCTTAGTTCCGTCCCAGATGTGATGTGTGACATTTTACCCCATGATAATTAATCCATTATTTACTGATTTCTCAAGTTTACGCGAATATTATACATTGAAATAAAACTATTTTTACGGATTCTATCACGATTTGGTTTTAGTTTTATTTAATCCATTATTACCCGAATGCTCTCAAAAGAGTATAATGTTTTTTGACGATGTTCATCTGCGTTGGCAAGTGGTTACCACTTTTCAGATGTAATATAATTGTAAAATAACATACCTTAGAGTCATTGTACCGATCGTCGAAAATTGGATAACACTTTTGTGTGTACGTGCGAATTTCTGTGTTTTTGTATAAGATATGTATAAACGTATATAAAGTGTTTATGGTGTGCACCGTTGTAGAGTATCGTTTAGCACACGAATTGTTCGTGAGTAGAGCATTCTGATATCTCGACTTTGGACAGGCGGGGACAAAAGTGCTTTATAATTTAATCGAAAAATTCCAAAATAAATCTATCAATATTAAGTGTTACTTATTAACTCCAGGAAACGTTCTGGAATAAAAGTAGCCTATGTACCTAGAGATAGAGTAGTTTTAACTCGAAGGGGTAGGCTGGCAGAAGAGAACTAGCGAAGTAAAACATCCACATTATACTGAGCTTCGTACTGTCCCAGATATGATAAATTCCAGACTCCAGGCTTACTAAATAGAATCCTAATAATACTTTTTCCGATATGGAGATCGAACTCTAAACCCCAACATGGTAGTCGTAACGAATACAACTACGCGAAAGAAGCAGAGTAGTATTGTAATTGTCAAAATCGGTGTGGTTCTGGGGCACTTCGTTCTTTAGTAGTATCACCAAACAGTCGCACTAATGCTCGTAGTTACACTGTGAGGCTGCGGACACGAACTCAGCGGCGCGGCAACGTTATGTTAAACCGGTCGACACGCCGCTCGCCGCGCCGCTGACTTCGACGCCAGTTCCATTTAAATCTATGCATTGGAACGCGCCGCTCGCCGCGCCACCGCCGCCGCCGCTCCCAGCCCGCTGAGTTTGAGACCGCGGCCTTAGATACGTATCTTGTTTTATTGATATCATAGACACGAAACAAAATAATTATATAGGTTGCACAAAAATACAAACCGTCACATAGGCACCTCCTTATCATATTGGTACAGTATGATATAGAATGTAGCTTATCTAAGTAAATCTAGTAAATGCGCGTCGACGACTTCACTTTTATCGTCTGTAAGTTATATTTAATAAAATATTATTTGTCAACACTTTTATGCACACCAGTACGCGTGTACCAAACGCTTTGGAAAGAAAGGAGTGGAATCCAAAAGTATCACCGTTCACATATTGATCGCTTTTGATTAAGTCAATGGATCCGAGCTGCGCTTACATTATACCCAGGCGCTGATACTTACCACTCAGATCTGATGGGGCAGACAGAGAAGTAACGTAGTTAAATAACTGTCTTTCAGCCTAACATTATCTCAGCATAATGTCTTCCTACTAAGGCCGCGGAAACGAACTCAGCGGGAGGAGAGCACGGAGAGCGGCGCGTTTTAATGCATAGATTTAAATGGAACTGATTTCGAAGGCAGCGGCGCGGAGAACGGCTTAACGACCGTTGTAGCAATACGTTGCTTACAATACGTTATTTATTTAATATTAAAAAAACTCATTTCAAATCAACTTACTTCCAAAATATTTTAATAAATCACTTTAAAGCCACTTCTACACCCTTCCGAACACAGTAATTCCACAAGCCAATTACAAAGCCGAGTACACACTGTCACGCGGCGAGCGCATCGAGCGAAACATTTGGCCTGTATTATTATCACCGCGCGGCTCTAATCCCGCGTGAAGGAAGCAATAAATCACTTGTTAACTCGAAAAATGAATGTCGCTTGTCGGCTGTCGCTTGATGCGCGGCAACGCGAGCGAATGTCACTGTTGGAGTCTCCGTTTTATAATTGGGTTGATTTTTTTATAGAATTTGATGCAATTATGAACTATGTGCTTTCTTTTACACCTATTTATGTGATTTTGTGAATTTTAATACTAGATGGTAAGAGAGAGAGATTTTAAACCCGACTTACATATCGCTATACCACAAAATCCTCAATTCAAAAATTACCTTTTGTTTCGGTTTGTTATTAAAGCGGGGTTTTGGACTATTTAAAGTTTTTTATGTCTATTGTCATAGATCAATGAGAAACACTTTTGTATTATGGATTGACTAACAAAAGTCAGTTAAATTCGTGTGTTAACATCATACTTACACATAAACATAAGCTTACGCCTGTATCCCCGAAGGGGTAGGCAGAGGTGCGCCTCTGCCTGTGTTCGCTAGTGCGCTAGCGAATTAGAACACCCACACTTCGCCGAGCTTAGTTCCGTCCCAGATGTGATAGGGGGCGATCCTATTGCCATATCGGGCACAAATTCCAGACTCCGGGCTGATATGGAAAAATCCAATATTACTTTGCCCGATCCGGGGATTGAACCCAGAACCTCAGTGACTTAACATATGTCTCTAAGTATGGAGTGCAGGACAGTACCTATAATTCAAAGTTCTGAGTGATGTTACTATTAATATTTACTTTCTATCGGGCTGGCATGCTATTTCATTTTAAGCTACAAAGAAAACTCCAAAAGCTACTCTTCAAAACACAAATAAATTTAGAAATGTATCTAATATCTTCACACAAGCCATCACAAAGCAAACATCAAGGCATCTTCAAAATAATAAACACATCCACGGAAACATAATCGATAAATCAAAAAGTAGTCGCGTGAGGTTTTTCAAGCGGGCCAATCCGTCTGCACTCGTCACAAATCAACAAGACGCATGCTTTCCGGCCGGGTTCGAACCCGCGACTAATGGCGCCACTCGATTTATTAACAATGTTAAGTTACAATGCTCTTTGGTCTAATGGCAGGTGTGAACCGGGAGGTCCTGGCTTCGATTCGTGCATAGCGATTTTTCTAATTTGATCGAACCCGAGACCTCAGGACGGTAGTCGTACTGAAAGACAACCACGCCACCGAAGCAATTAGTCGTTTTGCTATGCCGAAATAAAAAAAGGTGGAGGTCAAACTTCAGTACCGCCATCAAATACTTATTAAAATGCGAGAGCGATTATTACAATTTACACCCTAGAATGTTCTGTGAATGGATAAGAATCACGTAAGATAAGTTTATTCTCTCAATATTGTTACGCTGGTCGACCTGACGCGCTTATATTTCAAATAAACTGAGCGACTTATGACCACAAAGTCATAACTTTTGGATCACAAGTTTTGTGGTTGAAGGTTTTTGTATCATAACCATACGCCGCGCGAAAGCAGACAAAAAATCTCTCCTATTTAGTTAACCAAACATGTTATGAATCCTCTTCAAAGCACGTTTCCACTCCACTATCAGTAACACAAAACGCCTCACTCAATTACGTTATCACATAATCCCCAAGTGTATGCTGAAAAACTGACACTTGCGACAAAGAGGCCGCTATGTGGTCTCAAGTGTGGTATTAGTCGGTGCCTCTGAAGATTACTGCACAGGTTACTGTGTTAGGCAAATGAGATGAAACGCACCGATTTTTTGTACTGTTGAGACATTTTGGTGAATGTTTAAACGGTTAAATGTAAGTTTAAGCAACCGGGAATGGCTTAGTAAACTAATAATAATTTTGCTCGCGGGAAGCCCGTGTGAAAAGTTTTTAGGAATCAATTCGGACATCGGCAAATTTAGGTTATTGAAGCTTTCTTTATAACGAGTTTGCGACCGACTTCCAAAAAGGAGAAGGTGCTCAATTCGTTTGTATTTTCTGTTTTTTTTACGTATGTTACGCGATATCTCCGTCAAATGTGGACTGATTTATGATACCTGACTGATAATAACTAAGCAGACCGCCTCCGTGGCGTGGTGGTATTTCGGTACGACTACGGTTCTGAGGTCTCGGGTTCGATCCCCGGGTCGGGCAAAGTGATATTGGATTTTTCCATATCAGCCCGGAGTCTGGAATTTGTGCCCGATATGGCGATAGGCTCGCCCTCTATCACATCTGGGACGAAACTAAGCTCGGCGAAATGTGGGTGTTCTAGTTCGCTAGTGCACCTCTGCCTACCCCTTCGGGGATACAGGCGTGAGCTTATGCAGAAGCCGCATAACTTATGCGCCTATTATTTACCGAGCTTATTTTTTCGGTCTTCAGTATATAAATACACGTCATGGTTGCACAAACTACAATGTCGCTAATTAGTACAATTTTTCGAATAAGTTTAAATGCTTGATCTTGGATTTTAATACTAACAATTTCTCAGCCTTTTTTTATAGCAGAGAATGGAAAACGAGCAGATGGGTTACCTGATGGTAAGTGATCTCCACCGTCCATAGACACCCGAGACTCAAAAAGAATCATGGGTGCGTTGCCAACCTAAATTGATGGAATGGAAGGGAAGGCAAAAGGGATTGGGAAAGGGGGAATTGGGCTACCTACCTACTACCTACCCTACTACCTTGGGCTAAATCTCACTCACCGAACGAAACGCGACAGCAAGCTGCCACTTTACGTCGATTTTTTTACGCTGCTTCAACAAATAACGAATCATAGTCTACATACATGACGTCACGAAACAATCCAAGAATTAAACAACGAAATACGAACAATGTGCCAAATAAATTTCTCACCCCATCTAAAGAAAGTGCTTGATTCATTCCACCCTGAGCTATTACTGTGATCGGAAGTTGTTTTCCTTTTTTCTGTCCCTACTTTTTTCTCAGGAGTCAGGAACGAGCAATAAATTTAAGGAGTTAATGTTTAAGTATTAAGGTATTGAGTTATTTATTATGATGGGCTTTATTTGCAGGTCTTTTGTTGGAATCACTTCTATTGATGAACTCTATTTTCTATACTGATTTCTTAAGTTTACGCGAATATTATACATTGAAATAAAACTATTTTTACGGATTCACTCTATTTTCTAGTTGGTAGGATTGATTTTAATAGTTTACAGCTTTTGTCTGTAGCTTGATCAGATTTAATATAACGCTAAAACAAAATTTGTTTTCACGTGAACAAAAAACAAACACCCTACTGCGAAATTTCATAAGACCATGCATGCATTTCATAAGACAGTCTCAGTGGCGCAGTGGGCGAGTAGCCGGCTATGAAGCGAGAGGCTGCGGGTTCGATTCCCGCCTTGCGACAAATGTTAATGTGGCCCACAGATATTTGTTTCAAGTCTGGGTGTTGTGAGACCGAAAGTCTCTCATAGTCTCTGACACCCACGATACAGTTATACCTAGTGTGGGGTCAGGACTAGGTGTGTGACTGTTGGGTGTATTTATAAATTATTATTATTATATTATGTATTTAATTCTAAAGCCCAAACATAATGAATTATGAAAATAGAATTTACGTCGAGCGTTTTTAAAATTTCATACAAAAGTCATAAACGCACAAAAAGCTCAAATTTAATTCAATTGACAAAAGTCTTCGGGCTCGTGTCTCTGGTCGTTGTCTACCAATTCTATAACCAATTCGCTTAATTTCATAAAAAATCGACTCTCATATAGGTAATTTAATTATAATTAGTCCATACAATAATCTATTAAATACAAAGACTTTTTCTAAATTTTTTTTGGTTTTACTCTCGTATCGTATCGTGATATAATCTTGTAAAAAGAGTATAATATTATGTTCCAATTTTATAAAACAAAATATCATAAACCCGAAATAGAACTCACGATCTTTATACCAAAATCTTACCGCCACTCATTCGTCACACCTACGAAATCGATTTACTTTAGTCAAGATATCGATACCAATACATTTGTAAATCAGCTCGGTCAGTCAACCCACAAACATCATTCACGCCCACTATTTAACTCATTGTACACTTCAGACCACCATGGATTGGATGTATCGAAAAATTTGAAGCCCTCCCACGGAAAACGGTTAAGGTACACTTTGGAATATGCGATTGCGACTAGGGGATGACATGCGACACCTGCGCTTATCCCAACTGAATGTTGGGTCGGCGCAACACACCTTTTCAAGTATATTGCAAAACGGATTTGGCTTAGTTCTTACAAGCGTCTGTCTGCTGTCTGCCTGACATCAACCGCCTTTGGAGTTCCAGACCTGGGAAAATTAGATTAGAAAACGCGCTTTGCCCGACCTGGGATTGGAACCCAGGACCTCTCGGTCCACAGCCCATATATTCTGCCACTAAACCAAGGAGACGGAAGTGTTCAGGATACTGTCTGATCAAAATAACAAAATCATCCATAAATAGCCAGCCGATATAAATAAACTATATTGAGAAACTTGCACCAAGTAATTTATCCCTTTTTCGTTGTAGATAGTCACGGGCGGCTCGGCCTCCGGTGGCCAATACGCTTATGTAACATATTTATGTGACGCCTCCGACGGGTTAAACAATATTCCATAAAATGCATCCAAAACTGAGTGATGTTTTCGTGGCGTATTTCAAAAGATACCTTTTCAGCACACTTAAGTCTAAAAGAAAGAGGTGGGGCACAACGCAGACTGAAACGCACTAAATAATTACACACGTTGCGATCATACATGATATGTCGCCTACCTCAAAACGTACCCTTAAAAGTTTACTCATTTTAAAATATAATTCACCTCAAAATGCTTATTGTCTTAAATTACCGCGTTTTAAAGAGGGGCGAAAGATACCCCACCCATTTGGGGTACAATAGCACCCGCGCCGCTATAATTCTTTGGTCTGCAAGTTTATGGGTATGAGTGGTTTTCGTCACATTTATCTGTTACATTCGTTTTGTAATATAATAGACTCCATTAACATTGTTAGTTTGTTATGGATGATATAAACAATTTTATTTTCTGACGAAAAGCATAAAGTACTCGTGGAAATAATAATTATTATTTAAGTTAACTTTTAAATCCAATAACATGCCGATATGTTCGCTAGGACAGACATGCAACTAGCGTATCCGCTATTCGATTCATATATTTTCGTCCTATGATCTGATAAGGAATTGATGCTAAAAAAAGAGTTGATGGCAATCACGCTTAAAGCATTTTAACGATTAACAGCCAAAGTAAGCTATCATTGGACCAATAAATTAAAAGCCAATCAAAGCGTAATGGTCATAAAATATTCCACACATTTCCAGTTTACCCCAATCGGTCAATCCAAAACACAACCACCACGAAAACCCCGTTTAGTTCAAAAACTTCAATTTACCCGCAAAGATCAGAACCCGTCCCAGGTCTGCGATTTTACCCCATACCCCAGCCGGAGGAAAAAAGAGCTTCCGTCGATGGGCATTCATAAATATGCAGCATACTAACCCCTGATTATACCTAAATAATAAATTCAATTTGCACGCGGAGCCATCAAATATTTTCCCCGTGATAACGTTTCTGTATTTGGACGGGTAGACGTTGGAAATAATGGTGTTATTTAGAGTCTTGCAATATGCTAAGATAGTAGGCTGGCGGCATTAACAAGTCAGGAGATGGTTGTTCCCGAGTGAGGACAGGGGATGGGGTGGAAACGCAGTGGTCACTGAAAAAATCCTTACTTTTTGTCTGACTAAGAGTTTAGCTACCAATTATTTAGTTATTTGTACTCTAACAATTTGATTTTGCTATTGTTATGTTTTTAAACTATTTTTCAGACAACTTAAGCAAATCAGTTATCATCAATCAGTTAGACTAAATCGCGTTTACAACAGCGTTTTTCTTTTTTTATTGTTAAAAAGCGTCACCAGCACGTCAAAATATTCACTTAAATCTATCTAGACCGACTTAATGAAAGAAGGGTTTTCACTTTGATTTATTTTCTTGAAATACCTTGTTATTTCAAGAACCAGTTATGAATTGTGTCTAGTTTTAAACTATCTGTGATTTAATTTCAAAGAACAGGTCAATCTGGAAATCTTTGAGGGAGGCCTATATCCAGCAGTGGACGTCTTATGGCTGATAATGATGATGATGATGAAACAAAAGTATATTAAAATGGTAACCTCATTGTGTCGATTTAAAGTCGTATATTCTCATCACAGTGACTTCGAAGCCAAATCTTCCTTATTTCATTATGGGAATGTACGTTTTACTAAAATAAAAATAATAATATAGCAATATTCGACTCCATCTCCGCCGTAGAACAATTTTTACGACATCAGTGAGGCGCGCACCGCGCTGCGCTAGTAGCCTCTTACAATTTTCGCGCGGCCTTCTGGCGCGCCTGTTAAAAACACAATGAATAATTATTTGGGGCTGGGGTGAGCTTTGTTTAGCCGTTTTTTGCCTTGATACGTATCGACACCGACTTTAAAAGTTTATTCGTATTAAATTCTAATGTGGTTTGTTTTTTATTACCTCTTTGGCGTCTTACCCCGTGCATGTGCTACGTCACAATTTTTTGCTGATTTACAGTTTCCATGTAATTTTTTTATAGCAGAAACTGGCAAACGAGCAGATGGGTCACCTGATGGTAAGTGACCTCCGCCGCCCATAGACACCCAAGACACAAAAAGAATCAAGGGTGCGTTGCTAACCTAAAAAGAGGGAATGAAAGGGGAGGGAAAAGGGATGGGGAAAGAAAGGGGGGAAGTGGCTATCGGAAATCTCAGTCACTAAACAAAACGCGACAGCAAGCTGCCACTTTACATCGGTTTTCTGTGAGACAGTGGTATCAAACCAGTCGGCCCATTTGTGATGTAGCCGTTACTGTCTACAGCGTGGCTCTACCACTCAAAGCAATTGATGACTAGTGAATCCTCAAGTTAAGTATATATTTGGAAACTACAAGATTTTCTAAAATATTTTTTGCTATTAATCATCGAAATACAAAATATTGAGTCCAATAGACGTTACATCGTTCTTAATTTTTTGTAACATGTCCGACCCACGCATCATTATGATGGACAGCAAAAATCCGCAACGTACGTCAAAAATGCCATCTGACCTTATTAGATACCTCATTAGTATTAAAGATACAAGCCTTGGATAATGGATACACAAGACTCTGGATAATTATGAATAAATTGAGTGTTAAAATATTTGAATATTTATACATTTCTCTGATAATGTTTCTGCCGAACTGGGTCATGCTAAAATTCGTGTTTATAAAACTAACGCTGTATTTAGATCCAGAACTCGGTTAACCGAAAGTTTTAAGGTTTTAGAAAACTTAATTATTATTCAATTTTAAGAATATGAATAATCCTCAAAAATCTCTCAAGTATACGAAACAACTGAGTCTAAAAGCCACAAGATAAGATTATGAATGTATACTTGCAAATGATTTACTATAAACTTATGAATATCGCAGAATTACTCCGTGATTGTTATACGCGTGATCTCTTAAGGACTCTTATGCACACTTTATTTTATTTTAGGTACTTTGATGCCTTTATCCTAATTTGAGGCAGAGGGATCGTTTTGTAGTTTGTTTATGACTTAGTTGTGTCTATTTCAGTTTCATGAACATTTCTTAAAGATGATTCTAAGAAAAATATTGCTTGAATGTACAGAAAGATTATTTCTTACTAAAAAACTAAGGCTGAGATCTATAGAGCGAACTTCGACTAAGTCTAAGTCAAAGAAACGAACTCAGTGAGGATTTAGAATTTATGAATCGAACTTCGATTTGGTCAGAGTTATTTTTCACATGAAAACAGATTGACAGACAGACTAAGCAAAGATTTTCTTGTAGAAAATGACTCGGACTTGGTCAAAGTTAAATTTAAAAATTCCAAATTGTCACTGAGTTCGTTTCTTTGACTCAGACTTAGTCGAAGTTCGCTCTATAGATCTCAGCCTAAAACTTAAAACCTAGACTCAAAAATGTCTTCAGTACATAATTAAAATTACTTATTCCTTTCCATAACGTTATTAAAATATTATTTATACTAAAAACCAACAAAAAAAAACTTACAAAACTAAACATTTTAGTAAAAGTCTCCTAAACTAAATTCCCATTTACCCCAATCAAGCGGGCCGCCGTAAATCCTCATTCAAGTATATAATATTTTTAATTTTCAACTTCGTCAGTCGACGCTAATACATCAGGGTGATTTACGCGCCGATCCTGGCGAACTTGTGGATTTATTGCCCGAATGTTCGTGCCGAGAGACCGTGCCATCTTGTGATGGGGCGCGCCGTCGAAAACTCTAAACTTACTCGTAGTGTGTGACTTGGGGTATGTTTAATTGGGTACAAGGGCCAGTACAGCTAAAAATTTGGCAAAGCGTTCTGGGTTACCCCATTAAACTTTCTTGATCATTTATTACTTACATCACGATTGCTCTGAGTAATATTAGAGTAAAAATACTTGTAAGTTGGTTTTAAAATTAATTACCATGATATAAAATACTATGCCTATATCTTATTCATGCTTATAGGTATTTTCTTTAAACCTATTGCATTACAGAATAATTTGTTTAATCACGTAAAAGTTCACACCTCTATCCCAGAAAGAAAAACAGATGTGAATTACAGGACTAGATCGCTTAGATTTTGAGCTTATTTTTATGACTTTGTAACCAAAACCATACCGGAAACAAACTCTCACTTAAGTGTGATTTTTAGAATGAAGAACTAAGTGTGGTTCTTCAATTCTAAAAATCATTGGTATTCCTCGATTATTGGAATACAGTGGTATCCCTCGACCTGTACCCTTAGTACGAGTTTTTCTCGATTAACGAAATCGACGATAGTTTACAGTTTCTCCATACATTTTTTAGTTCGTTGTAGTTTCCGCAAAGTGGCGCTGCAAGTCAAATGTATGGACAAAACGCAAACTATCGTCGTTTTCGTTAATCGAGAACTGTCAAAATAAACTCGTACTAGGGGTACTGGGGTTTCCACCCAAGACTTTATAGTTCTAAGTACTCTTCCCCTAGACCAAATCCATTTGAAATATACATACAGATATATCACAGCATCTTTGAGATTTGTACAGTATTAGGTAATCAGCGGCCCATGCAGGAATACTTTTTTTTACAATAAATTCGTGTGAGAGAGAGAGCTCGCTGGTGACGTTTGGTTAAGATTTCATACAAATACCTATCATCGAGCCCGATACGAATTAGATTATTAAAAATATTCCTGCTTGGCCACTAGAATTGTACTTCTTTTTACTTTCTTCTTCTTCTTTTAAAAATAACTGCTTCCACGCATATACGATGATTTAGCCAATGTCAAGGTAAATAGAGCAATTCTATTTTCACAATGACCATGAGCCCCAGATATGGATGATCTCAAGGTCCTGCTGGGATTATGGTGGTGATTCCTTCCAGTGCGATGCCCCTTAGATGACCTTTACTCGGCGAACTGGCCGAACAAAGCCAGCCAACGAAACAAAACTCATCAAAGATCACCGGTTAAAAAGTTTCCAGATTATACTGTCCATCTTCACTGAAGTTTGATGCACTAAACCACACCACTTAAAACCAACAAACAGCTCTAGAGAATAATACGAAATAATTTTAACAAGCGACACCCACCCTGTCAGACTTACCGTCAAAATCTTGTAGTCACTTTGCCAAGGAACTAATAAGTTCATTCATGAGAAATAAAATTCGAATCTAACTTGATACATCAACTTGATAGTTGAATTTGATGCCATTTTAATGAGTGAAAGCCTCGATTTATTACAGTTTTTATTACCTTCACCTCGTATTGTTTCCCATAAATGTTACAGATATAATCATAGTCAGAACATTCATATATTAAATGGTACAATTAATCGTAAATCATACATTTGTAGTATTTATGTTGCAGTCAGAGCATGTAAAAGAGTGTAACAGGAAATGTCTACGATAAATCAAGAGGGCAGACGAACATCTGACATTGTAGACGCAAAAAAATTTGAATAAGTGTTACAAAAAGAAGTTTTGATTTAGCGCTTCACTATGCTTTGAAGATAGCTTTACATAAGTTATGTTTTTAATTTTTTGGCTTTATTTTCTAGCTCTTGGATGTAGTTTGACGATTTTAAAAATCGAATAAATAAGCATATTATTGCTATTTGCTGTACTTTGAAGTAGATAAGTATTTGTTTCTTTCGACCTGCCTTTTTCCTGCACAGTGCGTAGTATGCGTAGTGCGTAGTAACACACATTTATAAGCATCTTGCAGAAACGGTTCGGCTTAATTTATATGATAGAAAGATCCTAAAATAGAAATGCAAAATCCGTTATAAGTTAATTTCGGGACGTTAATAAAGTCAAGGGCACGTTGTTTGAAGTGTAGCACTGAAAAATAACTGATGCAAAGTTCCTATTATTGTGTTTTTTTAATTGCAAAACAAAAAGGTTTTTAATTTTAATAAAAAAAACTTATTTAAACAAACCTTCTTAGGACTAACTGCCAGTACATTCAAAATTCGAAAAAAGAATATTTTGTGGTTATATAGTTTACGCGTCTTTTCGCAAGTAGGTTCGCCTGTTTGAAACAAAGATGGCGGTGTTCGCACGCGTCTGTTATTCGGTCCCTATCGGCCGTCAACCTGATTAATGTCAGTAGTAAATCAGCGGATTACTACAATGCGAGAAATGACGAGTCGAAGCCGGATCGCAAGCTATACTCGTAACAGTTGGAATTTATGAGGTTTTCGCGATTTTGAACTTAGTATAATTTCCATATTACGATCTAATTTAGTATGATTTTAATTATTGTAATTGTAGTCTTTTGTGTTAACATAATTATAAAGAGTTTAAATATGTCATTGTTAATATCAATAACTGCGATTGTCTAGACGTCATGCGGGGAAATTATTGTTTCGTAATTTAGACGAAATCTCAAAATTATTATAATGCCATTATGTGCATAAATTATTGCAACTTAGATCTAGTTTATGCATATTCGTGGACATTATTGTAAAATAATAAACATAACTCTTTTTAATTGACATATTCTATTTCTAACCAATATTATACCAACTGTCAAAAAGTTTCATTGACAATAACTAAACTAACACGTTATTACTAATTTAAATAAATTATGTTTATTTTATGTACCTAAGCACGTTGTTGCCTGTCCTTTTTTGGTTTGACAAATAAACTTTCTTTTTTTCTAACAAGACTTATTGTATTAATTAATTTAAGAATGATTTAATGTCAGAAATACAGATACTTATTAATGTGACATAAGTTTAGAAACAGTAATAATAGATAAATTATTATACTATTACACGCCTGAGAATAAGGTTGAAAAATAAGCATAATTCAAATTTTGCGATAGTTTTTCAAGATCCACCTAGAAAGAACGGTATAAGAAGACGAAAATAAATGTTAATTCATTTAATCTTATTCACTGTGAAATGAAATGAATAAAATAAACATCCGCTGTCGCTTCTAACTTACAACAAGACATCTGTCGTATCGAATTATTGAGTAAACACGTAACGTAATCGCGAGATCGTTTCATTTGGACACAAAATGCAAGGGTATCGAAGAAATATTGCGCGTGCGATATTTCTAATAAACACTGCGAATCGCTAGTAATGGGATTTGGCAGGAAAAACCATTTTTATGAATACCAGCTTGTTCACAAAAGGTTTTGTCAGCTGCTAGTTTTGTGTAGAAGTTTTTTTTTCGTTGGCATAACCAAGCGAGTAAGTGGTAGTGGATAAGATCCATTTGATGGTAAGTGGTTACCATCGTAGAGCTAATGCTTATCAGTAATTTTTTTAAAGTTTGTTTAATAAGGGACCATTTGTCGCCTCCTTGGTCTAGTGGCAACATATATGGGCTGTGGACCGGGAGTTCGTGGGTTCGACTCCCAGGTCGGGCAAAGCGAATTATGTAATTTAATTTGCCCGGGACTGGATCTCCCAAAGGGAGTTGACGTCACATAGTAAAAACTTAGCCAAATCCTTTCCACAACTTTCTTTCTACCTGCCATTATCCCATTTTAATGTGGGGTCGGCGCAACACACTTTTTCAAGCAAGTTGCAAAGAGGATTTGGCTTAGTTTTTACGACTGGCCGCCTGCCTGACGTCAACACCTATGAGGGGTCCAGTCCCGGGCAAATTAAATTAGAAAATTTGCTTTGCCCGACCTGGGAATCGAACCCAGGACCTCCCGGTCCACAGCCCATACATGCTGCCATTAGACCAAGGAGGCGACCTTCTTTCTACAACATGCTTGAAAAAGTTTGTTGCAGGTAGTGGCAGGTAGAAAGCAAGAAAAGTTAAATAAGAGACTATTTTCATATGTCTAAGGGTACATGAGTGAACGACTTTTATAAAAAAAAAATTATTATATATAATGGTTTATGAATGAATACCTGGGTCTCCTGATGGTAAGTGATTACCGTCCGATTACACCGACTGATGGTAAATTGGTGGTAAATGTTTGGTAGTTATGATCCTTCAACGGTAGCCAGAATGTGGTCTAAAATTAACTACATGTAAACTTGGTGACCTAAGAACTTGGCTCGCGTGGACAAATCGCTTTGCTTCATAGTTGTTTCACCATGGTATTCGATGCGATAAAAAAAAATGGGGTGGGAAGCTAGGGGGTGAATAGGAACGAACTCGTTTTGTTTTTATACCGAATCTGGCTCAACTGTTATCCACAACAAAAATAAACAATCTATACTAATATTATAAAGCTGAAGAGTTTGTTTGTTTGTTTGATTGAACGCGGTAATCTCAGGAACTACTGGTTCGATTTTTGTGTTGGATAGCTCAATTATCGAGGGTGGCTATAGGCTATATAGCATCACGCTGTGACCAATAGGAGCGGAGCAAAAATGAAAAATTCTGCAAAAGCGGGGAAATTTATATCTCATAAATTACTGGTTCAATGTGAAAAATTATTTTAGTGTTAACCGACGGGATAAATAATGGGGTCACTGAGCGATGACTGACGGGGTGATTGATGGGGTGACGGACGGGGTGACTGATGGGTGACAGATGGGGCGACAGACGGGGTGACAGACGGGCTGACAGACGGGTGACAGATGGGATGATAGACGGGTGACAGCTGGGGTGACATGCGGGGTGACAGACGGGGTGACATACGGGGTGACAGGCGCATGACAGACGGGGTGACAGACGTTTGACAGGCGGGGTGATAGACGTTTGACAGGCGGGGTGACAAGCGGGGTGCCAGGCGGGGTGCCAGGCGGGGTGACAGACGGGTGACGGACGGGGTGACAGACGGGGTGACAGACGGGTGACAGACGGTCGACAGGCGAGGTGACAGACGGGGTAACTGACGAAACCGGACCGAAGTAGATCATCCCAGTACCTCCTTTAGAATTATTGTGCTATAGGTGCCTACGACTCACTCTTTCAACCCTCTCTCTCATACGCAGACGAAGTTGCGCGGGTCAGCTAGTCTTATATATTAATGGACACAAATTATCTATGCTTTAGTTTACATATTGATAAAAATATCATTAAAATGTTAAAATCTTGTTTTTATTCATTCGCAAATTTCTATTCACTGCATTTTACGATATGTCATTCGGAACATTTGAAAGATCTCGTAAAATGATTAAATCACGTATGTCAGGTTTGTACGTCGTAAAATCGATTTTAATATTTAAAATTATGCATCGCCGCCTGCATATTTTTTGCCCAATAATTAAATAGATAATTCGTATGCTTCAAAATTATACAATTATTTTTAACGTTTTTATTATTGTTGCGACTCATTTAAATCTGTTTTAATTAAATCAAAATATTTAAAAATAACATTCAAATGAATTTTAAGACGAGCTAAGCCTCTCGCCTGATAAGATACGACTACTCACGTACAGTACCAACACATACATATTTTGAATAACAAACCATCAGTGGCAATGCACTGGGCTCTTCACCATAAACCACATAACATACGCTCAGAGGCGCACTAGCGAACTAGAACACCCACATTTCGCCGAGTTTAGGTCAGTCCCAGATGTGATAGGAGGCGAGCCTATCGCCATATCGGGCACAAATTCCAGACTCCAGGCTGATATGGAAAAATCCAATATCACTTTGCCCGACCCGGGGATCGAACCCGAGACCTCAGAACCGTAGTCGTACCGAAATACCACCACGCCACCAAGGCAGTCCCATAAACCATTATCAACCATCATCATTATCATCATCAGCCAATCAGCCATATGTCGTCCACTGCTGAACTTAGACCTCCCTCAAAGATTTCCAGATCAACTTGTTCAACCTGGGGGGTTACCACCACCTCTTATAGCAGTATTATAGTCTTACTACGTTTTTTTGTATGGGAATCGGTACTAGTAAGATTATAGTAATATTGCTATAAGAGGTGGTGGTAACCCCTCAGATCGATCCAGTGGGCAGGGCACATAGCTCGAAGAATTGATAGCCGATGAAGCAGAAAACTTCTCGAATGAAGACCAATACTTGCAAAACATTACATATTAAGTCTCAAAGGCCTATATTAACTACAATGTCCTTCAAATCGGAATTTGTAACACAAAAAAACTGCATGTAACAGTACCTACCCTGATCGACTCTCGCATGAGAAAGATATAGTGATGTAGGCAACAGTGCTAGTATTTTAACAATCGTACATCACATTTCAATCCCAATTTTAGCTACCCAAACGCTTTCCACTCTAATCCTTTTTCTTCCCTCAATGTCAGTAAAACATTCCTGATAATGCTTTTAATAGATATTGTAGTTCATAGGTTAAGTAGTAGAGATCACTTTCCGTCAGGTCGTAGGTGACTCAGTTGCCTGTTTCCCGGCCTGCTATAAAAAATAGATCATAATAAACTACAGACAGAAAGTTGCATACATTCATAATAAACTCCTACAAACATAATATGTCAACTTTATTTATTAGTCACACAAATGCGCACATTACGTCAAAAAGTAAAAAATCCACAGTGCATCGCATATTGCTGTTGTGCGTCTAATGTCACGACTCAGTACTCACGTTGTAACTGACAAATTGATTTATGTAGTTGGGGGAAGCACTTGGCCCGATATGCGACAGTCGGGAACTTCGCGTTGGGCCCGACGTCGCGCGCTCGCTGTCGCACCGCTTTTTACGAGTGATGAAATTTAGTCTGATTTTGGTGATTTTTAATGGACTTACGGCCGATTTCAATAAACAATCTCAGTTCGAATGTGCAGATAGATTACAAAAATTAGCCAATAAGAACACAGTTTCAACATGACTCCGCCAAATGACTTGATTTGATTCGTTCATAATCGCGATCTATCTGCACTCTAAACTGAGATCGTTTATTAAAACCGGCCGATAAAAGCAGCGATAGCTCAGTTGGGAATGGTACGGACTGTCAAGACGAGTCTCGCAGGTTCAAGACCAACCCCAAAGTCGAACATACACCTCTGACTTTTCTATGTTAAGTGTATTTTCATTGTGAATTATCGCTTGCTATAACGGTGAAGGAAAACATCGTGAGGAAAGCTGCATACTTGAGAATTTCTCCACAAGAATTTCAAAAGTATGTGAAGTCTACCAACCCGCTTTAGACCAGCGTCATAGACTAAGGCATAACTCCTCTCAGTAATAGAGGAGGCTTGTGCCCAACAGTGGGACAGTAATATTACATGGCTATAAAAAAGTAAACATACCTTATCTGCAGTAAGTACATACGATTTCAATCCAAACAAATCAGATACATTTTAATTGTCCATCTCCTATTTTATGTGAACAATTGACACCTCAAAATTTTACGGCCACAGACCCATAAAGTTGGTGGACAATAAAAACGGTGGATTTAGTGCACGCCGCCCAATAGCGTGACATTTGTTTTATGGCCGGTGACCATACGGCTTGCGTCACCAATCGGAGATTTTTGTCACTCATAAAATAGATAAATAATGTGTTTTCTTTTATTTATTGGACGCCGCTTTATTCAGTGTAAAGTCAGGCTAATAAACTACAAGACACCACATAATTTAAGATCCATAAGTAATAATCCTGAAGTAAAATCGTCTGGAAGACGACGTGACGCGACATCTCCAACGAAACGAAGGATTGAGTGTCTGTTACACCACCTTCTGACTATTTCATATTAATTTCAGATTACTGAATATTAAGTCATTCTATTAACTTTTTCAATAAAATAGGAGGAGATTCTCAGTACGTTTGAACACATGTTTGTAAATTGACCTCAACTTAAAATAAATAATTGACTTTTAGAGCCAATTTATTAATAAAACGTATACTTTTTGCTGAGACGTGTAGACGCTATTATGTGGCGTCTGTAGACAAATTGATCTATGTCTACAGTAAAGTGTTGAGATTCTAAAACACTCCGCTTGTGTTTAAAAATACTTTACGATCGTAAATAAGCCAAAACAGATAAGAATTAAAATTTAGTTTTTCGGTCTATGTATTAATTAAATAAAAAAATGTATAACAGATTTATCTTATCGGGTTTGACGACTTCCGTGGCCAGACGGACTAAATCAAATGGACGGTTGAAAAAATGCAGCAGGTTTGATTCTCGTCTTGGGATATTGACATTTGATACTTCCGAATGTATTAATGTAACAAAAATAATTATAAGGTTACCATAATGGCTCAAAATGGATACAGATATCAAATCAAAATAAACTTGCCAGGGTGTCTATTCTATAAAACGTTATGGGATGAACGATTTCGAACCAATACTCTACCGCACACACTAATATAGATGCACGTGGATCAAATACTTTTTTTGACAGCCTCCGTGGCGCAGCGGACGAGTAGCCGGCTGTGAAACGAGAGGCAGCGGGTTCGATCCCCGCACCGAGACAAACGTTTGTATGGCCTACAGATATTTGTTTCGGGTCTGGGTGTTGTGAGTCCGAAAGTCATTCGTAATTCCTGATACCCACGACACAAGACTCGATCGTAGTGTGTGGTCAGGAGTATGTATGACTGTTACAAAAATGTTAAACACCGAAGAGTGGGCTGTCAAACGCTTTACAGCATAGCATCCTCCGAAACGAAGCTTGTAGCTCCGATATCGGTCGGCCACGTGAGCCACATAGAAGCAAACCGTCCGAAACGAAGTCCGCAACTGCGTATATCGTTTTACAAACTAGGCCCCCAGAAGCGCTCTCGACATTAGAGTTCATTAAAGTTTTGTTAATTAAGGTAAATTTGGTCACTTCACTCATAATTTGAGGGTAAATTGTCTATATATACAATTTCAACAAATACAAAATTTCCAGATCGACCTATAGGAAGCGGCCTGCATCCAGCGACTTCCTGCGACCTTTATCAGGTCGATCTGGAAATCTTTGGGAGAGATCTATGTTCAGCAGTGGACGTCCTATGGCTGATGATAATGATGAAATACAAAATTTTAAACACTAATTTCTGTCACATGAACGTAGTACATAGGTATGTGGTAGAGCCATGCTGTAGACAGTCACGTCTACAGTACGAATAACTACTAGCCCTTCAAATTTTGGGTGGTGGAGCCACGCTGTAGACAGTTACGGCTACAGCACGAATGGGCCGGCTCAACCGGTTTGATACCACTGTCTCATAGAAAACCGACGTAAAGTAGCAACTTGCTGTCACGTTTCGTTCGATGAGTGAGATTTCCAATGGCCCATTTCCCCCTCCCTTTCCCAAAGCCTTTCCTCCCTTCCATTCCCTCCTTTAAGTTTGGCAACACACCCATAATTATTTTTGTGTCTTGGGTGTTTATGGGCGGTAAAGATCACCTACCATCAGGTGACCCATCTGTTCGTTTGCCAATCTTTGCTATAAATAAAAAAAATAGCTCAATACCATTGTCACATAGAAAAAGGACGTTACGTGGCAGTGAGATTAGCAGAAGCCCAAAATATTCCTGTTTCACACTACCTTCATTTTCACGGTAGGCTTCAGTTTGGCTTTGCCATTAGCATTGCCGATGTCCGTTCGTTATCCATTAAACCAAACTTCATACATTTTACCCACTAAAAATAAAGTTTAAACTTGTTAAAGCAGCTTAACTATTACTTACTATAAAACTAATGAAAAGCTGTATATTTCACTCTTTCAATAACCAATCTCTGATGCATTCGTTTCATTTAAAATTACATCGACGTATGATGCCGTAACATTGTCCGAATTATGCCACTAATACAAAAAACAATGGCTCTGCCGTTCTCACAGCATATAAACAATTTTCAACCTTAAAAACCAACCTTAAAGTCGAATTTAATAACCCTCGCCGGACATGCATCGGATGAATAAGTTTTCACAATTAAAAAATGACTTATTTTATCGGTTAGAATCCAAAGTGACTTGTATTTTAATAACAACGTCATAGAGTTCACATCACATCGGCTGTACGTAAACGTATAACCTTGCAAAATTGAAAAGGTTATCCACGAAAATGTTAATATAATAGTTGCTTTAGTACTAAGGGGTTTTGTTAGCGTGAAAACATAAATCAATTTTATAGCCCCATCTAAATCAAACGTGTTTTAATGGGCGGCCCGCGTCATATCATACCAGAGTATGATAATTTACAGCTACTATGTGACGAATGTTAGAAATAAAGGTCCCTCGGCCTCCCCCCGGGCCCGGACCCCCCATGCCAGGGGCCCCCAGTGGTAGGGATTAGTTTTATGCCCTACACCGACGTCGTAAATATGTCAACGCAGTGGAAGGGAGTACGGAGATAATTTTTGGATTCTTGTGTGTTTGATCGTAAGACGAGTGATGTTTGGGGGCGATTTTATTAAAAATCAACAATGTTTTAGTATGTTGCCTCTTGGGTTTAGTCCTGGGTTGGATACTTATGTCTTATGTATACTTGAACGCCCTTGAACTTCACATGAGGCATTATAAATTACTTCAAAATAATTATAATATTTCTGTCAACTGTCTCAGTGGCGTAGTGGTTTTACGTGCACGATACGACTATCGTGGGTTCGATCCCCGGGTTGGGCAGTGATATTGGATTTTTCAGTATCAGCCTGAAGTCTGGAATTTGTGCCCGATTTGACGATAGGCTCGCCCCCTATCACATCTGGGACGAAACTAAGCTCTGCGAAATGTGGGTGTTCTAGTTCGCTAGTGCGCCTGTGCCTACCCCTTCGGGGATTCAGGCGTTAGTTTATATATGTACATATGTATATTCTGTCAACTTAAAAGTTTAAAATATGACTAAGCCCGTGTTTCCATAGGGGTAGACAAAGGCGCAACTAGTGCATCCATATCTCGCCGAGGTTTGAGGCTTGTACCCGGTATGGCAATAGGTTCGGCTTCTGTTAGAAGAAGAAAGCAAGAAGAAAGAAATGTTTTTATTGCCAAAAGTATAACATGCAACATACATGAAAGGACAAAGATATATTACAGTTATTTTCTACCCGACTGCCCTTTTTATGACCAAAACTGGCAAACGAGCAGATGGGTCACCTGATGGTAAGTGATCTCCACTGTCCATAGGCACCCAAGACACAAAAATAATCATGTGCGTGTAGCCAACCTAAAAGGAGGAAAAAGGGGATTGTGCCATTGCCCTGGAAGGATGGTAATGTTTTTAATATCTGCCTACCCGTTGAGGCAAGAAGCTATGATCTTATGTAAATAGAAAATCTTTTCCCATCAAAACAATATAAATCATAATACAAACAAGATTTTGCTTTATTTTGTTTTATAAATAACTTTTGCTTGATTCGTATGCATTAGAATTTGGCGTGACGTTTTTATTGTTAAACACACATAAATCGCAACCACTTAACACGATAATATTTACAAATTTATAGTCTTTTGACCATTTAAAAGGAAGAAACTAATTTAAGTTTCGTGTCGATGCACAATAAATTTTAACTATGATAGTCGAGGTCAAATCCGAACCCGAAGAAAGCTCATGATGTCATCCAAATTCTAGAAATGTTAAAGATCCATAATATTCAAAATTTGTCAATACAAAATTCACAATTCGGAATTTGTGACCGAAATGGCGATAGGCTCGCCCCTTATCACATCTGGGACGGAACTAAGCTCGGCGAAATGTGTGTGTACTAGTTGGCTAGTGCGCCTCTGCCTACCCCTTGTGGGATACAGACGTGAGATGTTATGTTATCGCGGAGCTGCAAGTGTCTCTAAAATATATAATTATAAATCGATTACACGTTAAGTTTTGTTAACATTTAATTATTGATATATCCCTTATAACATTTGGATCCGATCACTCAGCGGACCCCAAACCCAATGACCTCATTCGTTTTTCCATACCACATAATAATATAGAAACACATAAAATTTATGTGAACACATAAATTTCATTAATTACCTTCGTTCACATGATTTATGGACGCTGCCACGTTGTATATTTAACGTATGTTATAATTTTATGAAAATAATTACTATAATAATGGATTAATTAGTATGATTGGACATTGTTTTAGTGTTTTTGGGCAGATGTTTCGAATGTTCTGGACGTTTGCTGCGGGTTTTAAGGCCTGTGAACATTTGTTACTTATAAATAAATAATAAATACACCCAACAGTCACGCATCTAGTCCTGACCCCACACTAGGTATAACCTGTATCGTATCAGAAACTATGAGAGACTTTCTGTCTCACAACACCCAGACTTGAAGCAAATATCTGTGGACCACACAAACATTTATCTCAATGCGGGAATCGAACCCGCGACCTCACGTTTCACACCCGGCTACTCGCCCGCTGCGCCACGGAGGCTGTCAAACGTATGGAGTTAAACATCCAACCAACACGAAGTTTGTTTTAAAAATTGGGCTTAATTTGAATATTTTAAACTTTATGCAATATCGTATACCTAGATCAATAAATACTAAGACAACTAAAAAAAAAATATTTCAGGAGACAAGAGAAACATTTACCTTGATAAAAATTGAGTATCAAACTAGGTGTGCGATATGTAGAGGTATATTATATAAATGTACTAGTTTGTCGCTGGTCTAGTGGCAAGGAATACGGGCTGTGGATCAGGAGAGACTGGGTTCGAATCCTAGTTCGAGCAAAGGGATTTTTCTAACACGATTAGTCCGAGTATGACTGTATCCCTCGAGAAATTTAGGAATACAGTCTGTCGTAAGAGATAAAGCCTAATAATTATATGCAATAGCTTAAAATTGTGTGTTGCCCCAACCCCGATGTGTGCAGCAGTAACAAACATACAAACACACAAACGTACGCCTTCACAATATTAGTGTGCTACCAATTGACACAATTTTCAAAGGTCTGTCAAATGGTTGGGCCAACCAACCCCAACGGTTTGGCATATGAAGGTCGATTACATTTCCAAGTACACTGAGGACAAGGCGTTAATAAATAAACAAGTGTCCTTTCATCATTGCAATAAAACCTTCCATACAAAACAGCATTATTAAAATTAGACCGCTTTATTTCTCTATCTTTATATGTCTTAATTGATTGATTTAATTACACATAAAATCAATAATTAATCCGAAAATAAACGCGAATTGCGTAATGACTGATGTAATTGCAATTAATTATTGCATCATGTAATTACGTATATATAATAATATAATATTAGCCCTGTAATATTATTGTCCCACTGCTGGGCACGGGCCTCCTCTACTAATGAGAGGGGTTACGCCGTAGTCTTCCACGCTGGCATCGTGAGGAAACCTGCATACCTGAGAATTTCTCCACAAGTGTTTTGAAGGTATGTGTAGTGACTGCCTCGGTGGCGTGGTGG
Source organism: Clanis bilineata (assembly GCA_036417725.1). Taxonomy (NCBI): domain Eukaryota; kingdom Metazoa; phylum Arthropoda; class Insecta; order Lepidoptera; family Sphingidae; genus Clanis; species Clanis bilineata. The sequence goes on along the minus strand of CM071146.1, from coordinate 1,242,572 downwards.
TATTTCGGTACGACTACGGTTCTGAGGTCTCGGGTTCGATCTCCGGGTCGGGCAAAGGATATTGGATTTTTCTATATCAGCCCGGAGTCTGGAATTTGTGCCCGATATTGCGATAGGCTCGCCCCCTATCACATCTGGGGCGGAACTAAGCTCGGCGAAATGTGGGTGTTCTAGTTCGCTAGTGCGCCTCTGCCTACCCCTTCGGGGATACAGACATGAGCTTATGTTGTTATGTTATGTTATGTTATGTATTCTACCAACCCGCATTAGGCCAGCGTGGTAGACTAAGGACTATCCCCTCTCATTAGTAGAGAAGACCCGTGCCCAGCAGTGGGACAGTAATATTACAGGGCTAATATTATTACACTCAATGTTGTTATTTTTCTTATCAAATGTTATCAATTATAATATTGTAAGGCATATTCCAAGGGTCCCAATTTCATCAAGGTCTGTTGGAGTACGAATTAAACCAGCATAGACCTCGCGTTTGGGGTTTCAAGTCAGTCAAAATCGACTTCAAAACCGTTTAAAGTCGATTTTGATGTTTTTACATACATAAGCTCACGCCTGTATCCCCGGACGGGTAGGCAGAGGCGCACTAGCCAACTAGTACACCCACATTTCGCCGAGCGTAGTTCCGTCCCAAATGTGATAGGGGGCGAGCCTAACGCCATATCGGGCACAAATTCCAGACTCCGGGCTGATATGGAAAAATCCAATATCACTTTGCCCGACCCGGGAATCGAACCCGAGACCTCAGGATGGTATCAATTGATGTTTTTAAACTTCTTAATTAATGTTATAGTCGGTTATAATAGATCACTCATTTAAGGCAATTATTATGCATCCAGTTACGTCCCCAATTAAAGTCATTGTAATGAGCCGTGAGGTTGCGACATTTTTCACAGTTCACAATTTATTTGTCAAATTAATCGCAAAGGTCGTACCTGACAGGCGACATCTGTCATCAATGTCTCGCGATAGTGACGGCGACAAATGTCGTGCCAGGACATAGAGATAATATGTATAGAGCAAGTAAGTTCATTGGTTTACACTATAATGTTCATATTCAAATAATTAATTTCGCAAATAGGATATTGTCGTAACTTAAAATTTACAATATACCACTTTTTTATTAAAGTAAATAAATACACCCAACAGTCACACACCTAGTCCTGACCCCACACTAGGTATAACCGGTATCGTGAGTATCAGAAACTATGAGAGACTTTCCGTCTCGCAACACCCTGACTTGAAACATATATCTGTGGGCCACACAAACATTTGTCTCAATGCGGGAATCGAACCCGCGGCCTCTCGCTACACAACCGGCTACTCGCCCACTGCGCCACGGAGGCTGTCGACTTATATGTTTTAAAATAATGTTGTCAGCAAATCATTGCTATCCCTGAGATGAAATGCCGAAACAAACTCAAGGGTTAAATAAATAATATGAATCAGTATCAGGTCTTTGGTATAGTGTCAGTGAATATACTCTGTAGATCGAGATGTCCTGAATTTGATTCCCAGGTCGGGCAAAGCAATTTTAGGGTTTTGGAGTCAAATATTAAAAACAGGTTATGCCTTCCGTTTATGGCTTCATCATGCCCATCCATATATCATAGCCTTTTCACTCGGGAACTACATATTATGTAGAACTACATAAGTATTTGGATAGTAGGTGTGTTCTGGAAAGCTAAGCTAAAGGCTAAACGTGGATTTTTTGTGGAAATAGAATGATTAACACACATTGATACGAGATCTCTACTAATGTGTAGTGAAACAGTAAATGTTTTCCTGCTCCCCTTTTTACGCACCACCGCCGCCTAGGCCTTTCTTACCTACAGATCATGGTAGCTGTCTACTCTAGGATATTATGTCTATGAGCGGTTTGTCAAAATGGCGGGAATTAATTTAATAACATTACTTTTGATTAATTATTGTGAGGATGATTGGTATTATTGATTGACGACGTTTCTCTCTGGTATGCTTGATTAATTGTGATTTATTTTGTTGGTGACACAAACAATCTGTATTTATACATAGTGTAGATGATTTTTTCTATCCAAATGACGGGCTCGACCGGATTATTACCACTGTCCCACAGAGAACGAAGAAGTGGCTTCTAGCTGTTTTGTACGATGAGATTTAGTGGGCCAAATATCCCTTAATCCCAATCCCCTTTCCTTCCCTTTTTATGGTAGCATGGCTGTGTCGTTGACGTTGCCGATGTCCATGAGAGATGGTAACCACTTCCCCACATTAAGGTGGGATAAGGGCAGGTAGATGAAGTCACTGATATAAGGCTTTTTATGATATAATTATTTAATACTAAAAGAAAAATTAAATCTCTAGGTATATAACTTTATTCTGAAGCTTAATTTTGGTGCTTTGACAGGGATGTTTCATATAACAATATCAACTTCAAAAATGACAGAATTAACCAGCGTCTCCTACACTAAAACATTACTCAAAACACGATATTTCCACATTTTTGTCATGATTTTTTTTGTCATCACATGGTCCATAGTTAAGTGATTTAACTATGGACCATGTGATGACAAATAAAATCTCTTGCTCATTTAACTTAAATGAGCAAGAGACAATGAAAAACCTTGTTTTGTGTAGGTGTTTTTATTGTTTTGTTTCAAAAAAACATGTGCAGGAGTGCACCTTTATTCTCCAAATAAAAAGTATTTGGTTATGAAAAATCAGCCTCAATACAAATTAACAAAAATACTAAAACGGCTGAACCCCAACAGCCAGTCAAAGCAACAGCCCTTAACAAAAACGCAGTAAATAACATCCAAGACCCGACATCACCAAGCAGCTATAATTCACCACCCCAACGCCCCCTCGAAGCCCCCTCACGCCCCCCAACCTTCATATTTCCATCACACGTTGCCAACATACAAGCTTTCTTTCATTATCGCTACGATGCATCAGGGGCGAGGATGGGGGGGAGGGAAAAAGGGGGGTTGATTCATAACCAATAAATCAATTGTACAGGGCGGGGTAATAGGCCAAATATTGGGTATTATGGGTGCGTTCAATATACTTTTGGGTTCGGCTTTTAGGAACTTTATTCGGCAAGTACTAGATACTGGATTTAGTAAAAAGTGTTACTCCTTTTTCGACCGACTTCCAAAAAGGAGAAGGTCCTCAATCTGTCATCAATCAGTCTGTATTTTAAACGACTTCAAAAAAGAAGGAGGTTAACAATGCGTCGGATTTTTTTATGTACATATGTTCCCCGATTACTCGGAGACGCCTGGGCCAATTCGATAGCTGATGGTGGAAAATATCACTCCTTAACTATTAGGAGTTGGTGGATAATTCTTTCAATATTACACTAAAAATAGATAAATAATAATTAAAGTTTAACAAAAACTGAAAACCGACTTCAAAAACGAACACTTAAAAGTAAAAAATAACAACAATTTCTTAGTCTCTTTGGAGTCGGTGCCTTTTCATTTAATCTGCTTCAGCCTCAGCACCGACTCCACAGAAAATAAGAAATTGTTGTGCCCAGTACTGGATCCCTCATTGACGTGACATTGACGTTAGGCAGGCGGCCGGTCGTAAAAACTATGCTAAATCCTCCCTCCAACATGCTTGAAAAAGTGTATTGTGCCGACCCCACATTAAGGTGGGATACGGGCAGGTAGAAAAAAGACACTAGATTGCTAGCCATCCTCTCTTTAAGTGCAGTTAATATTGATGCTAACTTTATAAAACACCCTGTATAAACAGCTTACACGAAACCGTAACACTATTGCACATCAAAAACAAAACGGCATCACATATAAAAAGCTAAGTAAGTACCAAATTGACATTTTATTCAATGCCCCGTCCGATTGACTGACGCGCGTCACTGATACCATCGCGCCGACAACTGACGAAGGATCGCCGATCGACAATTGCAGATACGCGTCAGTCTGATCGACGTCAGACGTCAGGGAATTTATTTAATTTTCGAATTGATGCGATTGATTCCAAGCGGATTAGAAGTTGGAATTGCCTAACGAATTGTAAGAGTTATGTCATTTCTGTTTATTTGTTTTTGTTCGCTTTGAAAGAGTTTGATATATTTTGTTTAACAAGTGTCGATTGCTGAATGGATATTTATAATGTTTACATTTCAATTAATCAAATTCCGAATCATAGTATTTTCATATAGTAGATTGTAAAAAAATAGCGTCTTATAACAAAATTTGCGGTCCTTAACTTAAACAATGTTTTGACTTCAAATAATTTGATGTAAGGAAAAAAGAGTAATACTAGTTTTAAAGTTAAACGCCTCATAAAAATGTTCACTTTGGGAAGTTTCTATCACTTGCAGCTCCGCGATAAATCTCTATTTATCCCAAATCTTGATTTAAAGATAGCAGTAAGCTGTAAATCGAGATAAGGTAGATGAGTAATATCATTGCAAGTCGCCCTTAATCTGCTAAATATTCCATAAAACTTATTTAAACTAAACAGCATTTGTTAATAGCACTCGATATTAGAACATAATAATAATAAAATAATATCCGCCCTGTAATATTACTGTCCCACTGCTGGGCACGGGCCTTCTCTACTAATGAGAGGGATTAGGCCTTAGTCTACCATGCTGGCCTAATGCGGGTCGGTAGGCTACACATACCTTCGAAATTCTTGTGGAGAAATTCTCAGGTATGCAGGTTTCCTCACGATGTTTTCCATCACCGTTATAGCAAGCGATTCACAATGAAAAGTTAGTTAGAGGTGTATGTTCTTTTTTTTATGTTGGTCTCGAACCCCCGACACTCGTATCGGCAGTCCGTACCATTCCCAACTGAGCTATCGCTGCTTCTTATATAAAATAAATTATCCTATAAATAAGTGTAACACAGTACTTTTTTTATTCCCATTATACAAAATCCGTGACTAGTCGTATAATGTATTAGATAAATAAAATTTATCAAGACAGCTCTGAGATTATATCAGAAGACGTCATCATAAGATAAAATCATTTTAAATGGCAAATATTACATTAAAAAAAACGCATAACGAAAAACATTATAATCTAGATATAAATAAAGAGTACTGATAATCTAGGTGAATATAAATTAATTATTATTAATAATAGATGGTTGGTTGCCTCGGACTAGACTGCCTCAGTGGCGTGGTTGTATTTCGGTACGAGCAGTAGTGAGGTCTCGGGTTCGATCCACGGGTCGAGCAAAGTGATATTAGATTTTGCCATATCAGCCCGGAGTCTGAAATTTGTGCCCGATATGGGGATAGGCTCGCCCCTATCACATCTGGGACGGAACCAAGCTCGGCGAAATGTGGGTGTACTAGTTGGCTAGTGCGCCAGTTCCTACCCCTTCGGGGATACAGGCGTGAGCTTATGTTATGTGAGATGGTTGGTTTTATTGTTTAATGCATTATCGTCAGGAAGAGCAAGACAAAAGAAATTCTAACTTTAAATAACATAGCAAAGCCACGCAACTTTGATTACGCATCAACAGTTAGGAAAGCAATAGGGAGCCAAAATAATTAACAACGATGACATCACACCAAAAACTAAATAAACGTCAATAGAGCACATTCCTTTTTCAAAAACTAGCCAGTCACGTCATCACCATTTGGATATAAAAACATTACCAAAAAGTCCATTCACAGCGGCGTCTGACATTTGTCAATCATTCCCCTCGGCTGTCAATTGTCAATGACAATTAATGGCGTCCCATACAAAGTTTTATGGAGTTTATTGCCGTGTATTGTGTGTAATGATTAATGTAATCACTAATGCAAATCCCCGCGTACATGGCACGGACATTCGCATTGTAGTTTTGTATAAAAATTGATTTATTGACTCAGTTTGTGTCCTTAACGACCGTGGGCGGAATTGGTACTTTTTTTGCGAATTTCGGGATGTACTATTTTGTGATTTTGGTGAATGGAATTGTGTTCGATCATTATGCGTGTGTCCAGATTAAATGTGTCTGATGTAACGACTGCCTCGTTGGTGTAGTTTTATTGCGCTTCACCGTCCTGAGGTCTCGGGTTCGATCGAGTCGGGCAAAGTCATATTAGGTTTTTCTATACCTCTATATAACAGCCCGGACTCTGGAATTTATGTCCGATATAGCGATAGGAAGTGAGCTCGGCGAAATGTGGGTAATCTAGTTCTCTTGTTCACCGCTGCCTACCCCTTCGAGGCAACAGGCCAAGTTTGACTAATGTACCAATCGTAACATGGATCCAAAAATTAGACCATTCTCACACAATATTACCTTAATCACTTTACTTACAAAAAAGTCCTTATTCCAAGTTAATTTTCCTTATAAGTCTCCGTGCCAAGGCCTTTCACATTTTCTTATTCAAATTATAATAGGTAAGAGTGGAAAAAGGCAAAGGAATTAAATTAACAGACGTCTAGTGAAGATAATTAGTATCGATTTCAAGATATGGCCGACTGTTTTGCTCCATTTAAAATTCTATGTAAGTTATGAGAATTTAGCGATAAAATGTAATAAACAAAAAAACGGCCTTATTACAAAACGTTCGAATTTTAAACTTAGTGGATATCAACTAAATCGTGGCAACCCACAGTAACTATAAGCTTTTTAAATGTGGATTAAAGGCCTTAACTGACACCCAGTCACATTGGCTTAAAATGAGCTGCCATGCATCATGCTTTTAAAATTAAAGAAACCCTTATTTAAACAATAATACCTTGGTTCCGAATCAGTCTGCAATATTAGGTACGCAAATTACCTTAGGATGTTCCCTTAATCATTGAAAAAAAAAGGAGTTATAAAACAATAAACACATCAAAAACAGACAGAAGGACGCTCAGAAAAGACAGGTCATTATAGTCTCAGTACGATTAACGTATTTACGACTTTCGTTTCAGCAGGGTTACCACGACCTCTTATAGCAGTATTATTATAATCGTTCTTCATTTGTTTTATATGGTAATATTGACAAGTAAAATTATAATAAGACTGCTATAAGAGGTGATGGTAACCCTCCTGAATTCCGTACCACTCAGCTATTGATGGTTACATTGAACACTGATTAGTGAAAATACTTATTTCTTTCAACCTCCGTGACGCAGCGAGCGAGTAGCCGGCTGTGAAACGAGAGGCTGCGGGTTCAATTCCCGCTCCGAGACAAATGTTTGTGTGACGCACAGATATTTGTTTTGGGTCTGGGTGTTGTAAGATCGAAAGTCTCGTTGTTTCTGATTCCCACGATACAGGTTATACCTAGTGTGGAATCAGGACTATGTGTGTGATTGTTGAGTGGTATTTATTTGTAATTGCTACCAATATGCATATCGTTTACACTTGTATCCACAACTAGTAACACAAAGTTGCAACCGGTGGTGCACATATTTCCATCTAATTTTGTGATAGGTGGTTGTGATAGTTATTTTATATGCTGATGATATGAAGATTTTATGTCCAATCAGGACTATAAATTGCGCGCAAAGGCTACAAGACGATCTAAACCGATTTGAATCATACTGCTCTGAAAATAAACTCGATCTAAATGTCTCAAAGTGCTACGTATGTTCTTTCACTCGGAAACCTGACTTCGTAACTTTTCACTACACCTTAAAAAAATCCGAAATAAATAGGGTTACCTCGATTCGTGACCTAGGGGTTGTTTTCGACTACAAATTACTATTTGACGACCATATTAGTGAAATAATTAAAAAAGTTCCCGATACCCGCGACACAAGACTCGATCTTAGTGTGGGGTCAGAACTATGTTTGTGACTGTTGGGCGTTATTATTTATTATTATTTTTTCAATGTTCTTCTGTGTAGGAAATTATAAAACAATAAATCCGCCGCTCTCTCATGCGTAGCGCCCTCCGTCAACGTCACAATTTCATTAGGAGCGAGATCGCGCGTCACGTCACCGTCACGTCGCCGTCACGTCAGTGTCACGTCGCGTCACGTCGCGTGTCGCGCGTCACTTACCGCCCCCGTTGGAGTGACAATTCGTTAATTGTAATATAAGGTAACACAGACATTGTGGTTTGTGATAAGAGCGAACTATTAACGTGACAGTACGATACAATTACTTTGGCTAGTTGTATGAGCTATAAATTGAGAAATACTGTTTTTTAAAGTGAAATATACTTAGAATCGTTGTGATTCAAAACGAAACGCGTCACAATGAAACGGTAATGCTTCAAAGAAACAAACGCAAAAAGTACAATTATATAGGATATAATAATAAGGCATTAAGTCGATGGACTGACGGAATGACGAAGAATGACGCGGACCGACACGAGTTGACGCGGACTGACGCGAGTTGACGCGGACTCCTTGGTCTAGTGGCAGTATATAGGGGCTGTGAACCAGGAGTTCCTGGGTCCCTGGGACTGGATCTCCCAGATGAGGGTTGGCGTCTGGCTGGCAGCCGGACCTAAAAACTAAGCCAAATTCTTTTTGCAACCTGCTTGAAAAAGTGTGCTCCGCCGACTTCACATTATGAAAAAGAAGCGATAGGGTTGTCTTCTATCACATCACAGGATAGAGTTGGAGAGGGATGCACACTGTAATTGCGCCTCTGTCTACCCTCGAGGATAACGGGCGTGAATGTGTGTATAAGACGCAAGAACCATAGCTACCAAAATTCATTTTCACAATGTCATTCGACATTTGAATGAAATATTGTCTCGCGCGTCACTACTCCGTCAATGTCACGTCGCGTCAGCCGTCACGCGTCACTCACCTGTCACTGCTTGTGACATATTGTTAATTATACATTATTTTGGGATTTTGCGCTGTTTTTAAGTTTGTAAAGGGTGATTTTGTGTACTTATTATAGTTTACATATTCCCTATATTATTTAAAGTATTTTATCTATATAAGTTTCGCCTCTTTGTTCTTTTTTTTTTTTTTTTTTTTTTTTTTTTTTTTTATAGAAGAGGGGGCAAACGAGCAAGTGGGTCACCTGATGTTAAGTGATCACCGCCGCCCATAAACATGTTCTAGTGGCAGTATACATGGACTGCGAACTGGAAGGTCCTGGGTTCGATTTCCCGATCGCGCGTGTTTTTCTAACACTATTTTCCTGGAACTGGATCCCCCAGATGGGGGTTGAGGTCAGGCAGGCAGCCGGTCGTAAAAAATTAAGGCAAATTCGTTCGCTTCGCCAACCCCACATTTTGGTGGGATAAGAGCAGGCAGAATATTATAGGTTGCTCACTAAAGAAGTCCAGTACAACTCCTGCTTTTCTTATCAAACCCCTACCGTGTTTCAGAAAAGGTGTTCGAATTAAATTCAGTTAAATTTATTTTGTCAAGTCAGTTCAGTTATTCTGTTCTACACTTGATATTGGCATAGTTGTCCCAAAAGGCCAAAAGACACAGCCATATCTCCAAAAATAATAATAATATTAACTAGAGGGCTTGACCACATTTCCAGGAACTTAATTTCAACTCGACAAGAGATTTGACAATAAGTTTTGGTACTGATCATCGTTTGAGAAATCCACAAAACCGTCTTTACTTCAAAAAGTGAAGGATATGAATAAAATAACATAAGCTCACGCCTTATCCCCGAAGGGGTAGGCAGAGACGCACTAGCGAACTAGTACACCCACATTTCGCCTAGCTTAGATCCGTCCCAGATGTGATATGGGGCGAACCTATCGCCACATCGGGCACAATTTCCAGACTCCGTGTTGATATGGAAAAATCCTATATCACTTTGCCCGACCCGAGGATTGAATCCGAGACCTCAGGACGGTAATCGTACCGAAATACAACCACGCCACCGAGGCAGTCAGGCAGGATATAAATAAAGTAGTACAATGACACACGGCCGTGTTTACAACATAACAATGACATGTAAATATAGTATTTTTTTGCCGAAACCCACTCCCGCAGACTTGTCGCGACTATTTCAGTTTTTTCGTGATATATAGCCCTCATTCACGTGACTGACTGATGAAAAACATACAGAGCGGTAACTAGGCGTCACAAATTGTAGAAAATATATTATTACCTAACCGATTTCAAAAGGAGGACTCGCATGTGTGAAAATCGTGAAGTCCATTCTAAGTTTTTGTTAGACGTTTTTACTTTTAAGTGTTCAGTTCTGAAGTTCGGTTTTCAGTTTTTGTTAAACTTGAATTATTTTAAATACAGATTACAGATTATTTTAACCACAACGCGGATACATTCAGGATCCTTTAACAGCTGATTTAATTATTCACGTAAATCATACACTGATAGATGGACCTATCCATCAGTGGCAGCGTACTCAGGCTGTGAACCGTGAAGTCCTGGCTTCAATATCAATTTGGGCAATCACAACTTATGTTTTCAATTGGAAAATCACACGCGTGTAGCACCTGCTATTTATGCCCGATATAACGATAAGCTCGGCTTATGAAGGGACGGAAATAAGCTCGGCGAGATGTGGGTGCTCCAGTTCACTTCTGCCGAACCTTGTGGATACAGGCGTGAATAAATACACTAGTCTCATAACAATTAACCTACTATCTCACAACTCCAATCTTTGGTAAGTACAAGTGGGTGAGCGCGGGTGAGGCGGGAGGAGCGGCACAGATGCGCCCGCGCAGCCGCCGCTGTGACGAGACTTGACGGACATAAATCAATTGTCAAAAGATGGCGCGCGGTAATCTCGCGAGGGTAATGGCGCGAGACAGCGACGTGTGGATGTGACGTTAATTAATTGTATACTTGGTGAAAAAAAATCATATCCGTATGGATATTTCGATAGGGGCTACAGGACTCATGACTCAGCACTCATGTACTGGAGTGGAGACCGCGTTTAGGCAGACGTAGTGTGGGACGCCCTGCTGCACGATGGACCGACGACTTGAGAAAGGTGGCGGGCAGCGGATGGATGCGGGCTGCGCAACACCGGGATGGTTGGCGCTCACTTGGGGAGGCCTACGTTCAGCAGTAGACGGCAATAGGCTGAGATATAGATATACAGGACTCATGGTATTAAAACTTGCCATAGTAAAGCCGCGTCGTGCACTAGATTTTCTCGGAATATTACACAAAAACACATACGCAAAACAAAAATTTTAGCTGTCTTCTGCTTAGAGCAATGTACCATAGATAAAGAATACATGTTTTGTGTGCAGGAGACGCAACCAGTAGCAACCAGGGGTTTGCGACACCACTTACGGCTGGTTTCAATAAACGATCTCGGTTTAGAGTGCAGATAGATCGCGATTATGAACCAATCAAATCGAGTCATTTGACGGAGTCATGTTTAAACTGTGTTCTTATTGGCTAATTTTTGTAATCTATCTGCACATTTGAACTGAGATTGTTTATTGGAACCGGGCGTTAATGAATGGTACAGGTTCATCTTAATATCCATCGTTCAACTGCTTGTCCTTACGCAAGCTTCTTAATTTACTTCTTCTCTCTTCGAAGCGTGAAGAAGCATGCATAGATATGCAGGTCGGCACGATTCTAGTGACTATTGTTTTGTGTACGCCGGTATCTTTGAACTGCATTGCACTTGCCATTGGGTGTAAAGTGGCAGTTACTACACTACACCTGTAGCCCGAGCACGAAAAACTAATGTAAATGTAAATGTATTCGAGTTCGCTGCGCACTGATGACGTTTGGTTAATATTTCATACAAATTTCATAGACGCGCATCGAGCTGAAATACATTTACGGTTATCAGAAATTTTCCTGCTCAGGCCGCTGATGATAAACGGAGTATAGACAAAAAAAAACAGCGACCTAGAAACCGAGAAACAATGAGTGTATCTATCGGTGGTCACCAGAATCAAGTAATACTAACGTAGGTTAGGACTGCGTTTAAAATGGCCTACAAAACTTAAAATAACACGGTCGTATCCACACTCTGCCATCGTACAATTATCGTACAAACAGCGCCTAATACGTCCAAGTGGTGCCGACCGACGACCGGCGACTGCCGAAGCGACAAAAACTGCGCTCGCTTGTATCGTGGGAGCCGATCGATTGATGTCACATGCGGTCCCACACGTGGGCTGGCGCTTGGCAATTGTACATTACTCACTTTAATGGTCGGAATTATCATTGGTACTGTTGATTATGTAGGAAACTTTGATATATCTAGGTATCAGAAGATACATAGATAGTAATCTTTGTGGGCAGCTCCAGGTTGATGAGTCGGTTGGACTTGACAACCGTTCCACCGGTTGTATTCGATGGTACTATTATCCCTTTTTCCACTAGTGTGAAGGACCTGGGTTTACATATCGACGCCACCTTAAGCTGGAGGACCCAGGTAACCTCTGTATGCCAAAGGGTTACCGGTACTTTTCGCGCCCTTTATCGCCTAAAGAATTTCCTACCATCTAAGACTAAGAAAATGCTTGTGTAAACCTTAATACTTCCTCTTATCGACTATGGTGATGTGTGTTATTTTGACCTGAATGCAGACTTGCTTAACAAACTTGACCGTCTTCTTAATAACTGCATTTGATTCATCTTTAACCTTCGTAAGTATGACCATGTGTCATCTCATCGCCAACAATTGAAATGGTTACCCATTCGTCAGCGTCGCTCCTTGCGCGCTCTTACCACTCTCTATACGTTTCTTACGTCTCCCACTCCACCTTCCTACTTTTCCTCCCACTTTCAATACCTTGGCAGTAACCATGACAAGAACCTTCACTCTTCAAGCAATCTTCTCCTCAAATCTCTCATACTCATACTTCAGACTTTACTCATTCTTCCTTTGTTATACAATCGATACTCCTCTGGAATTCACTCCCTCTTGAAATTAGGTCGTGCACTACCCGTCTAGCTTTCAAAACTAGAGTTCGTCAAATGTTGTTTGATGGAGTTGCAGAGTCATCTCTCTGGTGTTAGCATTACAATATGTGTTTGTTTTATTATGTATTTATATTAGCAATATTGTATGTATCTAATTCGTATTATTTTATTATATTATATATAATATTCATATATCTAATATATAAAATTCTCGTGTCACGGTGTTCGAACTTGAACTCCTCCGAAACGGCTCGACCGATTTTGATGAATTTTTTTGTGCTTATCCGGTATCTATGAGGATCGGCCAACATCTATTTTTCATCCCCCTCACTGTTAGGGGTAGTCCACCCCTAAATTTTTTTTTTTATTTTTTAAACAAAATTTTTAATTCCTATTTTTTTATGATACAACATACAAAAATACATATAATCCTCAATTTTCACCCTTCTACGATCAACCCTTATTTTTTAATAGCCATTTTAGTAATTTAATCATTTCGGGGTGACAGACGGGTGACAGAAGGGGTGACGGACGGGGTGACGGACGTGGTGACAGACGGGGTGACTGACGGCCGAAGTAGATCATCCCATTACCTCTTTTAGAATGATTGTGCTATAGGTGCCTACGACTCACTCTTTCAACCCTCTCTCTCATACGCAGACGAAGTTGCGCCGGTCAGCTAGTTATTGTATAATATTTATTATATTCAGATAATATTTCATTCCCCTTGCATTCTTTTTTTTTTTTACACCTACCTTGCTTCTTCTCTGCACCACCCAAAGGTTGACTGGTAGAGAATGCCTCAGGCATTAAGTCCGCCTGTACATATCATATGTATAAAGTGTTTAAAATAAAAAAATAAAAATAATCTATATAGTATACTATTTTGTGAGTGGTAGAGCCACGCTGTATAGACAGTAATGTCTACAGCACGAATGGGCCGGCTCGACCGGCTAGATACCACTGTCTCACAGAAAACCCACGTAAAGTGGCAGCTTGCTATCGCGTTTCGTTCGGTGAGTGAGATTTGAGTATATGTAGTATTGAGGGCTCGTGGCAAATTCATTGGATTGAGGTCTTTTCAGCCCAAGGTCACGACTTTTTCGATCTGAGGCCTCCTTCCGATCCCCGCTGGGGCGCTCTAAGGTGACCCGTGACATTTTGCTGACATGCCACACTGCTTGGCGTTCGTTCGTTAGATTAAGTGGCCTCTGAAAATCAGCGGAGTGTTGCGCTGTGTCACAACATGGCTCCATGCTAAGATGGTCCTTGAGGTGTTACGACATGGATGTCCAAAATTTGATCTTTATTTATGTCGCTTTCGGGTGACTTGCAGCGTTATCGACAGACTTCCAAAAAGGAGAAGGTCCTCAATTTGTCTGTATGTATGTTACGCGATATCTCCGCCAGATGTGGACCTGTTTTCAAGATTATTTGTATTCGGTAGAGTTTATTTCAAGGGTGGTCCCATATAAATTTGGTTACAATTGCATTTGAAGTCGGTCTGTTAAGTTTTTAAACTTGTGATTATTTTATGTATATTACGCGATATCTCCGTCAACATTATTTTTGTATTCGACATAGCTTGTTCCAAGGGTGGTCCCATATTTATAAATTTGGTCACAATGGGATAAGTGTTGAAGTAGCTCCGTTAAGTTCTTTTTATTCTTTCTATTCATTGTAAAAAAATCCAATAGAGCTATGAGTCTAAATCTAGGTAGACTAATGGCTACATTTTTTTATTACTTTAATTAGTTAGGCCGCGCTGTAATTGTCTGTAGTATGAATGGGCCGACTGGACCGGTTTGATACCACTGACCAACAGAAATCCGTCGCAAATTAACAGCTTGCTGTTGCATACATAATATCACTCTATACAGTATACACCCTGGGAATCGAACCCAAAACGAACGACAGTCGACTCTAGAAACGTGCACGATCACTCTATAACTCAGACTTTCGAAATATTTTATGGCAATTATAAAACTAATGCTATGTTAACTTAATCCTTTCGGAAACCGGGGTTAATGTCATTAAACGACGTGATTACCCTTACAAAATAAATACACTGTTAATATCCATTAAAACAATCTATATGAGTTGGAAATTAATATTAAAGAGAACACTACACACCGGGTACAGTTTTGGCCGACCAAATCATGGCGTATTTTATAAGCTTTAGCGGCAAAAGTAATAAGAGGTTGACCAAAAATCTATATTAAATTCACATTAACTGAGACCGTAGGAATCCTTATAATAAATATCAAAATATATGTATATATGTACAGTGAAATAAAATCACTTATAATAAACCTTAGCACCACACAACTTATCATTAGAGGTATGTCTCGTTAATAAGGAAAGTGCAATGTAACAGCAATAACTTATAATTCTAGATGCCGTTGCTAATATTTATATCCGTAACAAAAAACCGTTTGTCTTTTTCTACCTGGCGTTATCCCGGCCTAGTGCTAAGGTCGGCCTTCCTACGAGCCTCCAATTCATTCGGTCCATAGCATCTTCAAACGTTTGGCCAATATTTGACTCTTATATTATACATCAAGCCAACGAATTTTGAAATATGTTGTAGACTTGTATGGTCACATTTTGAAGAGACCAGTACGTCGGTTGCAAGTGTCTGGACTAGATAGTACTAGAGGTGCGTCATCGTGGACGCTAAAAAAGCGCTGGCCGGACGGTTTAGAGGATAATATTATGAGAGGCAATGATCTTACTGTGGAGGATGTTCAAGACCGGGCGAAGTGGAAGCGTATAAGTAGGAAGGTAGGCCCTGGTAAGAGGCCGGAATAAGGCCAGACAGAAAAAAAAAATATCCCTTCAAGCTCCCGCTTCCGCTCCCACCGCGGGCCCTACCCACCGCAGTCCGCACCCCAGTTCGTGCACACGTCAGTCAGCGGCCATCAATCACTGTTGCCGGTGACTGTGCCACTCATATTTCAGGGGTCGCCAACACGCACTCCAGCGGCTCAACATTCGCTCTACCTTATTGGTGTTTTTCACGATAGCTTGTTGAACTGGATACGTTTCACAGTTTGGTTACGATTTGACATCGATGGATATACCGTAGTCACTATGTAATATAACGACAATTTAACTGTTGGGGATATTTATTTATTGTTTCAGTGTCAACAAACTCTGGCATCATATGTAGATCTCTGGTTTTGCCCATGGTTTCCTTTGAGCCAAAATATATATATTTTTTAATAAATCTGGTTTTTACGAATTTTATCGGACACCGTCCAACCCGTGGTGACCACGAAGGCTGTAAAACTTTCGAAACGTCAGGACTAAAAATAAAAAAGGTAATTGCGATAAAATCCAAAAAATGATTTCAATATAACATTCGCGTAAAACATGGATTTTTTTTGTTTAGGCCGAAATTTCAAGAACCCGGTATTTTTTATTAATTGATAATTTCGTTATTTTGACGGTTGTTCTCAAAATTATACTCCATTAAATTTTAAATGCGAAAAATATTAATTATTTGTGTGGGCCTCTATACTTTTCTAAACAGGTTAACAATTGCTTATATTTTGGTAGATTCCGTACTACACAGTCTAATTATATGTAAACAGGCCAAGGACACATAGCAAAGTGACCTCCAAAGTTTTAAGTCACAACCTTTCTTTAAACCTGTATTTAATAATCTCACTAAGCTGCTTCAGAAGTCTACATTATAGTATAAGAAGATGCAGCAAATACCAATATACACCATCAATATAATAAACCCTAGATGCACTGTTCTTTGCAAATATCATCCTAAAATGTGGTCTCGGTAGTCATAATAAATAAAACAAAGAAAAAGATCACAAGTTCTAATTAAACCAACACAATTATAACCTTATACACGTGTTATAAAGTAGCTTTTTAATTGAATTGAGCAAGCGCTCTTAAATTTGAATTTTGAAATTTACAATCCTCTCGGCGTCCAACTGTAGGCAAAAGGAGTGGATAAGCACTCCTTTGCTGTCCCATTTTCCGAGCGTCAACTGTGCGTCTAGGTCATAGATATATTATTTACCTAGATGCACAGTTGACGCTCGGAAAATGGGACAGCAAAGAAGTGCTTAAGCACTCCTTTTCCGGACAGTTGGACGCCGATAGAATTCTAAATTTGAAAATTCGAATTTAAGAACGCTTGATCATTCCGTTTAAAAAGCTACTTTATAACACGTGCATAGGGTTATATTTGTGTTTGATTTAATTAGAACTTGTGATCTTTTTTTTTGTTTTGTTCCTGAGACCACTTTTTAGGATGATATTTGCAAAGAACTGTGCATCTAGAGTATATTATATTGATGGTCTAGGTATATAATATATCGATGATATACGCTATAAATGCTGGAGGTAGGATGGTGTTAAAATCTACAACAGTAACCCATATATGACCTTGTATGTATCGCGTTCAGACAGTGTACAGGATGTGTCCCCGTGGTGCACACACATATTCCTTTCACATAAAGAAAAGAAAAAGAAAGAAAGAATGATTTATTGGCACAAGTGTGGTGGCGTACAGGTACAAGACGTAGAAACATTATATTATGCAGATATTTATGTATAACATAACATAACATAAGCTCACGCCTGTATCCCCGAAGGGGTAGGCCGAGGCGCACTAGCCAACTAGTACACCCACATTTCGCCGAGCTTAGTTCCGTCCCAGATGTGATAGGGGGCCAGCCTATCGCCATATCGGGCACAAATTCCAGACTCCGGGCTGATACGGAAAAATCCAATATCACTTTGCCCGACCCGGGATCGAACCCGAGACCTCAGAACCGTAGTCGTACCGAAATACCACCACGCCACGGAGGCAGTCTGTATATTTATGTATGTACTTAATTATTATAAAAACAGATCACCCACACTGTGGATGATAATATATGTCCCACCACAACAGTGTCAAAAGGATCTAGATCAGCATATTTCAAGCACTAGGTGCTTGACGCTGACTTTCATCCAGACCCCTTGGCGTCCGACAGATGCCAAACTAGAACTACTGTGTGCATGCACGCAAGTGTATGTGTGCGTGCACGCAAGTGTATGTGTGTGTGTGTGCGCGCGCGTGTGTGAGTATGTATGTGTGTGTGGACTAGCGACATGGCTTGATGGTTGGTTGGGGCGGGTGTGGAAGTGCATCTTTGTATCTGCATCGGTTATCTTTCTTTCTGCCTGGCGTTATCCCGGCCTTCTGCCAGGGTCCGCCTTCCTACTTAAACGCTTCCACTTCGCCCGGTCTTGAGCATCCTCCACAGTGAGGCCATTGGCTCTCATATCTTCCTCCAGAACGTCTAACCAGCGCTTCTTAGGCCGTCCACGGGAGCGCACCCCTGGTATGATTTGGGCCAGACACATACGACCGACGTACTCCTGTGGCTTCCTCAAAACGTGGCCATACCATCTCAAGCGACATTCCTGCAGTTTGTCTGCCACGTCACGGACGCCAAGACTGCATCGGTTATACGACTTTTTAATCATAAGCTCATCAATTTGCGTCTTATCCCTTCGGAGTTTGAAGAAGCATTTATGCAGGTGGCCATGAGTCTGATGACCATTCTTTCTGCCCGGCGTTATCTCGACCTAGTGGAACCGCCTTCCTACTTAAACGCTTCCATTTCGGTCTTGAGCATCCTCCAGAGTAAGACCATTGGTTTGATTTGATTAATTTGATTCATTGATCATCCCCGAAAAAAGTCCACCCAGCGCTTTTTTATTTCATTCTGGTGACCATTGATTAATTTATTCATATTCCTAATTATGTTGATAACATTAGAATAGGTCAGGACTATAGCTTCATTTTAATCATAACAAATGCTCTCGAAAACTAGTTACTGACTCACATTATTGATTGAAAGTATGACGCAACGAAACTCGAAATAAATGAGCTCGGCGTGACGTCACGCGTCAAACATCAATCACGCGTCAATCACGCGGCGCGGGGCGAGCGGCGGTAATTAATTTGTATTCGTCTGTTTCATTATTGCGATGTTTTTGGAACATTGTTTTATGGAAGGGCTTGTTGTTTCGTTACGACTACCGCCCTGAGGTCACTGGTTCGATCCCGGGTTAAAATGAAGATTTTTTTAAAGTTTAGTATCAGCTCGGAGTTTGGAATCTGTGCCCGATATGGCTATAGACTCGCACCCTATTACATTGGGACGGAAATATGCTTGGTGATATGTCAGTGTTCTAGTTCGTTATTGCGGTTCTGCCTACCCTTTTAGGGATACCCACATTGCACCGAGGTTAGTGCCGTCCCAGATGTGATAGAGGGCGAACCTATCGCCATATCGGGCATAAATTCCAAACTCTGGGCTAATATGAAAAAATCCAATATCATTTTTCCCGACCCGAGGATCGAACCCGAGACCTTAAGACGGTAGGTCTTATTAGTGAAGAAATCTGCTTGTTACAATAATTATTTTATAATTTAGGGAAAACGTAATTACTTATAAGTAAAGACATTTCAAGGTATATTGGAGTGTGTCCAAAAATAATTAAGCCAGTTAATCCATTTTAGTGTAATTGAAAATAATTTTATGTATTATGGGTCGTATTTTTCAGTTAATTACGAATTGATTGAGGTCGCTGTATCAATTTATGGACATCTGATTGGCAGTGTCAATTTTGTCGTAATATGGCGCGGTATTATTTAATCAATAACATGTATGATAAAATTATATAACAGCCTCCGTGGCGCAGCGGGCGAGTAGCCGGCTGTGAAGCGAGAGGCCGCGGGTTCGATTCCCGCATTGAGACAAATGTATGTGTGGCCCACAGATATTTGTTTCAAGTCTGGGTGTTGTGAGACCGAAAGTCTCTCATAGTTTCTGATACCCACGATACAGGTTATACCTAGTATGGGGTCAGGACTAGGTGTGTGACTGTTGGGTGTATTTATTTATTTTATTTTAACCATGTTTACCGACGCAGCGTTCGGATGTCACACTGGTCCTCCATTGAAAATCAGCGTCGTAGCTCAATTTAGACTGGACTGCAACATAATAGCTGAATGGGGGATCATCGTTATTGGGCTGCCTAATAAAATTGTATTTTTTTAGATATATATCTCTCTGCCTCCGTGGCGTGGTGGTATTTCGGTTATATACGACTACGGTTCTGAGGTCTCGGGTCGGGCAAAGTGATATTGGATTTTTCCATACCAGCCCGGAGTCTGGAATTTGTGCCCGATATGGCGATAGGTTCGCCCCCTATCACATCTGGGACGGAACTAAGCTCGGCGAAATGTGGGTGTTCTAGTTCGCTAGTACGCCTCTGCCTACCCTTTCGGGGATACAGTCGCGAGCTTATCTTATGTTATATATCTCTCTGTATGTAGTCCAATAATAATAATTTTTCTTTTCTTTCTTTCTTTCTTTCTATATTCATGACCAGATCCATACACGCTTTATTAATTAAAATGGTGACTCAGCAAATCAATCACGCGTCACATCAATCAAACGTCAATCATTTCCTGCGGAGGGCGAGACGCGATAATTAATTTGTATTTGTTGTAATCGTATAGTACTTTTTTTAAAGGATTTTATAAGGATATAGATTTAAAAATAGACTATAATTTTGTTTAAACCATTTTTTATTGCTGAGATTGGTCGCATGAGGTACCAGTAGCCCGAGCACGAAAAACTAATGTAAATGTATTCGAGTTCGCTGCGCACTGATGACGTTTGGTTAATATTTCATACAAATTTCATAGACGCGCATCGAGTTCGAATACATTTACGGTTGTCAGAAATTTTCCTGCTCCTGGCCGCTGATGGTAAGTGATCTCTATCGCCCATAGACATCCAAGACACGAAAGTCATGGGTGCGATGCCAACCTAAAAGAAGGGATATAGGGATTGGGAAAAGGAGGGAGATAATTGGGCCACCGGAAATCTCACTCACCGAACGAAACGCGACAGCGAATTGCCACTTTACGTCGGTTTACTATAAAACCACTTACCATCAGGTGATCCATCTGCTCGTGTGCCAGTCTCTGATAATTAAAAAAAAAAAGACAGTGGTATCAAACCGGTCGAGCCGGCTCATTCGCACTGTAGACGTAACTGTCTACAGCGTGGCTCTATCACTCAATTTCGGTGAAAGTATTTTGCTACCTTCATTTTTTTATTTTTTCCATCCCATAGTTATAGTCTTCTTGTATTGCCAATGGGGGATGGTAACCACTTACCATTAGATGCCGTGAGTTCATCCTTTGTTGAATAAAAAATATTTTTCTACTAAAAACGACTGCCTCGGTGGCGTGGTGGTATTTCGGTACGACTACGGTTCTGGGGTATCGGGTTCGATCCCCGGATCGGGCAAAGTGATTTTTGATTTTTCCATATCAGCCCGGAATCTGGAATTTGTGCCCGATATGGCGATAGGCTCGCCCCCTATCACATCTGGGACGAAACTAAGCTCAGCGAAATGTGGGTGTTCTAGTTCGCTAGTGCGCCTCTGTCTACCCCTTCGGGGATACAGGCGTGAGCTTATGTTATGTTATAAATAACACATTTTATTTTTTTACCCGAATTTTTTACAGTCGTCGCAAATCATTGATTAAAATAACGAAACAATCAATCAAGTGTCAGCCATCAATCAAACGTCAATCATTCGGCACAGTGAGCAAGACTTTGCTAATTTGATAAATACAACACTAATGTACTCCAAAATCTTTATTATTATTTCAGAATCAATATCAGTAATCCTATTGTATAGTTTACTTCAAAAGATAATAGTATGTTATATTTTGTCCTAAATTATTGCCTTTCTTTCTACCTGCCCTTGTCCCACCTTAATGTGGGGTCGGCGTAACATACTTTTCAAGCATGTTGCAGAATGGATTTGCCTTAGTTTTTACCACCGGCTGTATGACGTTAACCCCCTCTGAGGGATCCAGTTCCGGGCAAATTAAAATAGAAACTTCGCTTTGCCCGACCAGGGAATCGAACCTACGACTTCCCGGTCCACAGCCCAACCTAAAGGAGGTGTCCTAAATTATTACCTACTGTTATAAATCAGATCAGAGAATCAGAACTAAAGTGCGCGAGTCGCTAGCCTACCGACACAGCACAGTAAATTTGTACGATATAACGCGCGCGCAAAAAGGTACTTACTTCTGAATAAATGTGGATGACGTGGGCTGTACATGTATTAACTTATATTTAAGTAACACGTGGTAGAGCTTCCAAGTGGTAGAGCCACGCTGTAGACAGTAACGTCTATAGCACGAAGGGGCCGGCTCGACCGGTTAGATACCACTGTCTCACAGAAAACCGACGTAAAGTGGCAGCTTGCTGTCGCGTTTCGTTCGGTGAGTGAGATTTCCGGTGGCCCATTTCCCCACTCCCTTTCCCAATCCCCTTCCCTTCCCTTCCATTCCCTCATTTTAGGTTGGTAACGCACCCATGATTCTTTTTCTGTCTTGGGTGTATATGGGCGATGGAGATCACTTACCATCAGGTGACCCATCTACTCGTTTGCCAATCTCTGCTATAAAAAATAAAAAAAAGTAGCGTAAATTGTGTTTAATGTACGGTTGTTTGTTATCTCAAATAAATAAATAAATAAATAATTCATTGAAGAGACAGGACAATATTTGAAGACTGTTAAGTTTTCACTATCATTATTAGTTTGATTTTTTCGGAAGTTTTAAGTACTTCAATTGGGATGTTTGATCTTTAGGGTAAACAAATATCATGTTCTGTAAGAGGGAATTATATACTTTTACTAAGCTTGTGACTCCTCAGTTGAACCGTCAATTTTGTCGTCAAAAATAGTTCACAAAAAGTCCAGCCATAGAGGGTTAACAAAAACAATGACGCTCGGTCCAAAATACCCGAACATACGAGCGGCCATTTCATGCAACCCGTCAACGTCGCGGTGGATTGATAGACGTGAATATATCTGGCGGGGTCTTGCGGGCCCCCGCCCACCCCACTCGCGGAAGTGCGCGTCCGTCTGTCATCCATCATCGTCAAGCGCTGCACAGTGGTGCGTCGAGGTGGACAAATTTATTGTGTAGGGTTGAGGAACACGTAAATCGACTTTGTTGAATTGTAAACTTTGTTGAATTGTAAGCTGGGTGGCGTAGTGGTATTGCGTGTGCGGTGCGAATACCGTCCTGAGGTCTCGGGTTCGACCCCTGGGTCGGGTAAAATGATATTGGATTTTTCTGTCCAGTTGATACTGAATAGAAAAATCCAATATCATTTTATCAATCTGATGCATAGAGCCTGGAATATCTGACGGCGATAGGCTCACCCCCTGTCACATCTGGAACGGAATAAGCTCAGCGAATTGAGGTCAACACCTCAATTCGCTGAGCTTATTCCGTCCCAGATGTGATAGGGGACTAGAGAACTACAACTAGTTCTCTAGTTCACCTTTGCCTTAGAGGATACAGGCATTACTCTATGTAAACATAATACATGAAACAGCGCTTGAGTGTATGTCATATAAAAGAGAGGCATATGCCGCCAAGTTGAGCAGTCTCTTTTTTTAAGTAATTTTTACGATAGCGCGACCTGGGATATGAACCTCTGTCCTCAAGGATTCAGCCTTAGTGGTACCTCTAGACCAATAAATTTAATGGAAACATTAATTAAAATTAAAGAAAGTCCAAAGTTCCAAAAACATTTCCTTTCTTGTATGACTGTACTTAATGGTTTAAAAACAGATATCAACTCTGAATGTACACTAATCAACATCGTAACAGCTTTACCTTCATCTCGCGTCGGGACGGATAGCCGAAGCAAAACTAATAATAAAAATAACCTTCATTCATATTATTCACAGGAACACAATTTCCTCCCTTCTACTAAAATTGCACACAAAAAATTTATGGCCGAAATTTATTGCACTTGGCGAAATCGCATATAATTTGATTAATGACGGTGTCAATTTCACACATTTTTTGGAACGTTCTTTTGTCCGTGGAGCGCGGTCGCGGCCCACTGTGCACCCGATAATGGACACATGTCCCGTCATCCATCAGGACGACAGATGCCGCCGAGTGCCCGACGTTTGTTTCGACAAGAGTTGAACGAGTACGGGTTGAATATAGCTTCAATAATAGTGCAAACTGCACAGTGTTAGATTTGCGAACTACATATTGTTCATTTGCGACGTTCATCTCGAAAATCAGCATTATTAAAAGATCTTTAGGTGAAAAGTGTTTTCTGTAAAATCGAGGCGTTCGAGAAATGACACTTTCATCGCCAATGATTTTTGAGTGGTAGAGCCACGCTGTAGCCAGTTACGTCTACAGCGCGAATGGGCCGGCTCGACCGGTTTGATACCACTTTCTCACAGAAAAAAGACGTAAAGTGGCAGCTTGCTATCGCGTTTCGTTCGGTGAGTGAGATTTCCGGTGGCCCATACCCCCCCTCTCCTTTTCCCTTCCCCTTCCATTCCCTCTTTTTAAGTTGGCAACGCATCCATGATCATTTTTGTGTCTCGAGTGTCTGTGGGCAGTGGAGATCACTTACCATCAGGTGACCCATCAGCTCGTTTGCCAGTCTGCTATAAAAAAGAGCGTATTATGTTTTACTAATCTTTTACCTACCCGTATCATAATCAAAAGTGAGGCGGGCGTAAAACACTTCCAAGCATGTTGCACAAAGAATTCGGATTCTAATGCTAATTCAGTCCCTGGCGCGTTGGAAAAGCCGCTTTGCCTGATAGACATAGGATTTGAACTCAGAACCTCCTTCACTGTTCATATACGCTGCCACTAGACCAAAAAGGTGAATAATTAATCTATTTCTACTGCATTAAAAATATTAATATCAAAAGAACGATAATCTTGACAGCTGCCACCAAGTAATATGATTGGAATTATCCTTTCCGCAATTTGTAATCAAAGTCAATTTAGAGCGTCAGTTGATAAATAAAATACTAATTATGTACATATTTAATGTAATACTCTATAATTATTGATTTAATTAATTATTTTAAGAGTATTTTTTTATTTAACCCTGTCACCGCTTCCTTCCACTTGTTGCGAAATGAAACAGTAAAAACGTCCAACGTCTAACCCTCCACCGCTGAGACAAACGACCGGCCGGCGACTCGACATCACTCCACTTATTACTGCGACCTGAACTAAATCATTTATTGTGCGTTCAGAATCTTGGCTATTTACTGAACGAGGGGTCGCTGAGGCCCATCAGTCAGCGCGATAGGACCGCTCGATGCAGTGACGGGTTGGACGCGATACACTCGGGATTCTTTGTAGTGTTTAGCTTTTTATCTAATGACACTGCATCGGCTGAGTGTTGACGTACACTATGTTTATTGAGACTTGAGGAAAACTCCGTAGTTTGAGTCCTCAACACATTTTTATATTTTTTAACGAAATCGATTAATGATTAAGGTCTAAGGATTAAGGTACTCATTCGAGTCACTGAAAAATATTATGAGCGTTCGCGTTCAGATTGCATGGACTGGAATACTTAATATTATATAAGCGGTTACTAGGTTTAATAATATAATGTATCTACAAAATTTCTTTAATTAGTAAATTAAAGAAATATATTCATTTATTTTATTACATTTTTATAGCAGCGTCTGGCAAACGAGCAAGTGAGACACTTGGGGTCTGATTCTCTATGTCCACAGATCAAAAAGAAAATATATTGGTATAAGGAATACATTTCCATCAAAGACCTTCAACAGTATATAGACAGGACAACTGCATGAAAATCGTGATGCAAAAGATGTTACCTCGAGCTAATAAGTTACTCGGTCGTATTTGAAACATACGTGCCCAAGGTCGTGCCAGCGTAATAATGTTTAGACAAGGAAAAATACTTTCATAGAAAATATGCCAAGTTGTGCCTTGCGATAATGCAAATATCGCTATGGTAAAACAACTGGACGTGAATCCAGCTTATTTTTAAGAATTTGTTATATTAATCTTATTTAAAGAATAAAACGGCGTGATTTTCCTTATCCACATTTCCAGTCAAATCATACAAGCTTCTTATTTTATTTTCCCGTCAATACCCTGCTAGCATTCCTGCCATATCCCGTTCGTTCCCTTTCCTACAAATCACAACCCCTATCTAAACCCCATCCTTGTTATTGTGTCCATACCTGCCTGCTTGTTTTCTAAATTGAAAGTGTTATAACATGACTATTATATAACTGTATCTAGACCTTGTTGTGACCTGTCATAAGTGCCTTTGATATGACTACGTCACCAATAAACATTTTTATTTAATTTTATTTTATTAAAAAAAAATGTCTTACGTGATGTATGATAAATTTAATTCACCTCCTTGGTCTAGTTTCAGCATGTATGGGCTGTGGACCGGGAGGTCGTGGGTTCGATTCCCAGGTCGGGCAAAGCGAATTTTCTAATTTAATTTGCCCGGGACTGGACCCCTCAGAGGGGGTTGGCGTCAGGCAGGCAGCCGGTCGTAAAAACTTAGCCAAATCATTTCTGCAACATGCTTGAAAAAGTGTGTTTCGCCGACCCTACATTAAAGTGGGATAAGGGCAGGTTATTTTACACAAAACAGGTTACAACCATTAATACACAATTATTATTACAAAATATGCTTAGTTCTAGTTGTGACCCAAAACCAAATTTTCGTTTAGTCATATAGAATACGGCCCAAATGGAAACCCTGCTAGATCGACAACACTATGTTTTTGTGGCTCACAAGTTGCACCTCTGCCTTCTTGAATCGATACAAGCGTAACGATATGTTAAGTTTTACGATGATTGATTTATGCGCTTCTGTCAGAACAAAATAAATCATATATATTTAACTGTATGTCAAGGACACTGCATTCAAATTTCATTTGTGTATATTTTATGACATATTTAAACGCCCACGTCAATACTACAAATTACATATTATGATAAATATAAATATTAATATTTGCTACCATTTTTTAGGCTATTAAATTTAAGTACCAATTAAATAACTTGATTATGTAAATTCGTTGGTTTGTTGTTAAAAATTAAATTAAAGTCATCAATTTACGTCAAACTAGTATAACACAACGTACTAATGGGTCATAAAATAATATATGTTTTATTTATAACCATGGGTTTTTAAATGTTGTGATGGATTGATTTGTAACATTTATTTAGATATTGTTGTAAAATTAAATATGAAAAAAAATCTATAAAATAAATATTTCTTATTATAAAATAGATTGACATTTACTTTACAATAATCGATTGGAAAATAATTTAATGATTTCTTAGATGATGAAAAAGTATATATTAACTGCAATTTGTTGAAAAAATATTGTACGATATGATACAATAATTATAATTATTTATTTGCTAAGATCTAAAAAGACACATAAATACATTGAACACAATATTCCAAACGGAAATAAAAACAAATCGTAATAAAATCCGTATAAAATAGTTTTATTTCAACAATATTCCAATTTTAAATAAATGTTATAAAATTAAAAAAAGATCTGATAATTTTAAAACCTTATAAAAAGTATAATTAAAAATAAAAACAACAAGGTATTATTTCGTTCTGCCATAAAAAGATGATGGAGTGGCAGTAAATCAAACTATCCGTCTAGGGGTGGGTCGTAAATCGCGGGAATGGCCTCCCCGGGGTTGTGGTCACCATTAATTTGATGGTATAAAACAAACCGTCATTTTAATTAGTCGCCATTATTAGATGCAATGACAGAACGTTGGCGGGTTTGGCCGTTTGTCTTGTTCAAATGTTGCGCGGGTTGCGAAATGATACGGGTTAACATTGTGTGAACGGACGCTGCGTTTTAATTTTAATTTTTTACAGTTCATTTAATTACCAGTTTTTTGAAATATTACTTTTATTAAGGTATACGACTTACATGTAGTGCGTGGATACCGTAGATGTCAGCATGCTAGAGGCTGCCAAGCCACTGCCAGTGGCATAAATAGTGTGACTAAAACTATTTTATATACTATGTTTCATAACCTTAGTATTAATAATAACTATACTTAAAGAGAAGGTGGGTAGCAATCTAGCGGCAAAGTTTAAAATTTCTTAAGGCTCATAGTTTTTGAATAATGGAAACTTAAATTTGTGACGAAATTTTTTTTCTGTCTCATTGGGTCAGCTGCAGTACATTTAGAAACCACCTATAGGGGTAATATATTAATTTTAGCATACACAAAACCGTTCCTTTGCTAATTGCGACGATATACGGGTCGCATTCCGATTTTAAATCCCCATGCTCAATAATTGATTAACAAAATAAAATTCAATTTTTATTTTTTAACTTTACCATTAAATCGTTCTCCCTGTATGTGGAATTGTTATTGATACCGACTTTATTAAACACCCGGTATAAGTAATATTTGAGTGGCCATTACCCATGATTATTTTGTCTTGGGTGTCTCTCTGCAAGCGTCAGCCAGTGCAATAAAAAAAATACGAATAACACGAATAGGCCGGTTCTATGAGATTTCCGCTAACCCAAAACGCCATCTTTCCAATTTATATGCCCTTCCTTCAATATTGAAAACGCACTGATGATTATTTGATATGGATTTCTATAGGTGATAGTGGTCGTATCACCAGATGACCCGCCTACTCGTTTGACAGTCCCTGCTAAAAAAGATTCCTAGATTTTCGACATATGTATACACCTTTTATTCTTAAATAGTCACGGGTGGCTCGGCCTCCGGTGGCCCATACGCTTATGTAACATATTTATGAGACGCCTCCGACGGGTTCAAGGCCATAATCGGCTTATATGTTACGTCACACGTGTATTTAGGCTCTATCATGATATATTATGTGGGCTTTTATATAAGCATATTGTCATTAATAATGCGCACGTGTTTGTATATTAATAGCAATGCTTTGTAAATCATTACAGTATTTTAATTTTTAAAATATATTTATGATAATCAGTTGTTTTTTATATCTATGCAAGTATGTAGTTCAAACCGGCCGCAAAAATTAATAACGTACAAATGAATTATTAAATAATCCTCGATAGATAAAAATGTAATAATTAAAATACAACACTTAACACTTATTTGTAGATATGTCAACCAATATTTACATATTTTGTATTTTTTGCATATTTGTTTACATTCCAAATTTGAAATACTCTCCCGTGAGTTTCCATTACCTGTAGACTAACGCTTGCTTTACAAGAGTTTGACTGACGACTCGCCCTTCACTTGTCCCCGCACTCTAACTTAACGGTAACCCTTCACACGCATCCATTGACGCGTTTCTAGCAACACTCACATTACTTCCCCCACTAAACCAGCACTGTATACTATTCTTGAAAAATCATCGTTGTATATCAAATGCATTGGTAGGAAAAGCGCGTAAACGACGACAGATGACGTCATTAGAATGATTAAGGGCAGGTTTTACGGAGTTAAGACGTGTCTTTAGGTATACTGAGGCACTGATTTAAGCTGTGGTTTTTGAGGTATCGGGATCAAAGCGGTTTGGCGTTTGTCCTTGATACATCGGTATTTTCATTTTAAAGAGAAATCTTATAAGTCTTAGGATGAGATCTATAGAACGAACTTCGACCAAGTGTGAGTCAAAGAAACGAACTCAGTAAGGATTTGGAATTTTTAAATCGAAATTCGACTTTGCCAGAATATTTTTTTTTCAATAAAAACAGACTGAGCGACAGACTAAGCAATTATTTTCTTGTAATAAATGACTCGGACTAAGTCAACGCTCGATTTAATATTTCCAAATCCTCACTGAGTTCGTTTCTTTGACTTAGACTTAGTCGAAGTTCGCTCAGCCTTACAGTGTAAGATATAAATTATAATCACACCCAACAAACACTTTAAACAAAAATTGTGTTTATTCAACCTGCGATCTGATCCCAGGACCGATTTAAGCTCATCTCAGGTATTACACATCAGTTATCAGACATATCGCATAACACATTTTTTCCTACGGGATTCGAACCCGTGACGCATCGCACTGAAGTCGTCAATAAATTGTCTACTTTTAATTTAGCAAAATATAATCTATGTGTAAGTGCTATTATATAGCGACAGTGACATATAAATCTATATTTAATTACTATTTTTTTTTGTCGAAAAAATGAAAATTTGAACTAAGCTCGGCAAAATGTGGGTGTTCTAGATCGCTAGTGCGCCTCTGCCTACCCCTTCGGGGATACAGGCGTGAGCTTATGTTTTTTTTATGTTATGTTTTTAGTCACTTGAAATGTGTACGGTTTTTTAATAAAAAGCACCTCAAATTTTTGTCTCGCTCACTCTTAACTGTGACGTAAAGAAAGGAAGAATTTAGTGTTTAATTTAACACATAAACATAAGCTCATGCCTGTATAGGCAGAGGTGCACTAACGATGTAGGACACCCACATTTCGCCGAGCTTAGTTCCGTCACAGACGTGATAGGGGGCGAGCCTATCGCCATATCAGGCACAAACTCCAGACTCCGGGCTGATATGGAAAAATCCAATATCACTTTCCCCGACTCGGGAATCGAACCAGAGACCTCAGGGCGATAGTCGTACCGAAATACAACCATGTCACCGAGGCAGTCGTTTGTCATTCAATGCTATACAAAAACTTTATAATACTTACCCCAGAAAGAAGGCCCAATACAGAGAAGGTCTAGTGGCAGCATATGTACACGGTCTGTGGACCGGGAGGTCCTGGGTTCAATTCTCAGATCGTGCAAAGCGATTTTTCAAATTTGATTTGCCCGGGGGCGGATTCCTTCAGAGGGGTCTTAATGTCGTAAAAACCAAGCCCAATCCTTTCTGCAACGTGTTTAAAAAGTATGTTGCGCAGACCCCCCATTAAGGTGGGATAAGGGCAAAAAAATTGCCATAGAAAGCCAATTCTTTCATTAGTAATTATAATAGGCTTATACTGTGATGGGTCAGTAATATATCGGTACCTAATTGTTATATTTTAACGGAAACTACCTCAGGGGCGTGGTGGTATGACTGTCGTCCTGAGGTCTCGGGTTCGATCCCCGGCGAGGGCAGTGACATTAGATTTTTCAGTATCAGGCCGGAATTTGTACCATGGCGAAAAGCTCGCCCCTGTTACATCTGGGTCGGAACTAATCTCGGCGAAATGTGGGTGTTCTATATACTAGTGCGCCTCTGCCTACTACTTCGAGGATACAGACGTGAATGTTTGTTTATGTAAAGGAAACTCTGTGCAAAATGTTAGTTTTCCTGATCAGATGGTTGGAGCTAGGCTTTGATTATTCAGCGAGTGAATCGACTCTTTTTTTACATTTTCAGGTTGTCGCCTCCTTAGTTTTAGTAGCAGTGTATATGGGTTGTAGATCCAGAGGGCCCAAGTTTCAATCCCAGGTCAGGAAAGGTCATTTTTCTAATACTTATTTGGTGCCCCAGAGAAGGTTGAGTCAACGACAGCAAGACGTATAAACCAAGCAAAATCATTTATGCAACATGCTTGAAAAACTATGTCGCGTTGATTTCCAATTGAAATAAAAAAGAAAGAGATCCCCACATTGGTGTGCGATAAGGGCAGGTGGAAAGAAAGAGAGGTTAATATATTCACATCGACTACAAGACAATCTGTGTACGTATTCTGTAATGTAATATTGTTCAATGTAATCAGGCGTAGAAAAAGGTCCGAATAAATAAAAGAAGCGTTTAAAGTATGTAACATATATATTTCTTTGAGCTTTTAATTGCATTTTGAAATACAACATAAAATATTAAATAAGATTATTAAATTTGGTAAAATCAATATTTCAACACCATTTTTTATTTTCCTTAAGAATGAGCAAAAAGTCCCTCATCGGAGCTAGCGTATACATAATATTTGTCGTGTCTCAATATTCATTCGTCAAAATGACATATTATCATTTAAAGTATTTGCTGTTCATTTTAATACACAAATATTCGTAACATCATTTACAACTAAATATTTGAGAACATTAAATTAGAATACCTACATTTTGTTTAAATCAATCAAATAAAGATTCGAATTTTAAAATGTAGCGTTCTTTTATTAAAATACTTTTAAGTTTCAAAAATGATGTTACAAATATTAAGTTGACAATCATTTCACGAGTTTCATGATATTTGAAACTTACAATTTAGAGACAGTTATTATTATTTTTTCATTATCATTAAATATAAAAGAGTTTTTCACTCGCAAGTACCGTATATACATCATCGTATATCTGTTGTTACAAATTGGAAGATATTTCAGTATATTAAACGTATACTTCATTAAGTCGTTCATTTTCAAAGAAAAAGAGACTGTATAACATATTATCACTTTTTTTTAAATATAAGGTTGGTTGTACAACCGATTAATGCGCTGTTACAATGGTATACATAGGTTCACAGACGTAGTCGCCTAAAATTATGTACTTAACACTAAATAATAAATAGCTTCCTCCGAGCCTGTAGCGACCTACAGCGAAATTTACACTAAGGAGATTTATAATATTGCATCTTATGACATAATCGTATTTACAACGAGTTACGAGAGCCGAAACTTATGAGATTGGATCTCCGAGATTATAGGCATCGACGGATCTCTGAACGAAAATATAATAAAACAGAATACCTTCAAAATATACATAAACTAAAAACTCATTAACCCTAATTCAGATTTACATAAAATAATAATTAAGTAACGCGAAAGTGTTGATATTGCAACGAATTGTCGTCGATAACACAAAAATACTGAGAATCAACTCTAGCCGAGCCACCGAGCCACCGAGCCACCGAGCCATGCACACGACGAGCAAGTCGCCAAACATTACAAACGTTTTTAAATTTTTTAACCCTTTTGTAGAACATTAGCAAAATAATAATATATACATTTTACAAAGAGATCGAATCGCAATTTCATGACTTAACGTGTTTTGATAATATTTACAAATATCGAAATGGAATTACAAGGTAGTGTGGAAGAGGAGGGCAGCGTACGGGTTGGCGCGGGCCGAGCGGGCCGGACCGACCCCGCCGATCACCTATAGGCAATGTTTCACAAAATATTCACTTAACCCTACGATGAACGTAAAACGTTTGGCGTATACTTAAATAGCTACTCATCAATTACTCTATCCGAACTATGCGGTGTTCACTAATCGTACGATTACCTAAATAATAAAATTGGCAAAGAGTTTCAAAATACTTAGCGTCGCCGCGGCGACCTAACCCTAGCAAGGTTTAACGTAGCAGGATATGGTATGATCACAAGGCGGCCGCGTGGACCCTTACACGTACTTGCTGGAGAGCTGTTTCGCGAGTTCCGTGTACTTAAGGAACTTGGAGTGTGGGCTCTCGTCGAACGACTGCGAGGGACTCCGCGGATCTTGAGGCGAGGGCGCGGCCGAGGCGGCCCTGTGCGTGCCCGGGGACGAGGCGCCTCCCGACCCCGAGGCAGCCTTTAGGGGCACCGGCTCCGGCAGCGCGCCGTCCTTCACGAAATGCATCTTAGACAGGTGATGTCTGTACGCGCCCTTAGATATGAATGGCGTATCGCAGAGCGCGCATTTCATCACGGAGTCTGTGACTACGGCATCATTGCACGCCCAGCTAAAGGTGAGGATGCTGGGCGGACCCGCAGGAGACTGTGCGGGCGCGGGGGCGCGTGACGGAGTTGTCTCCGTCTTATCGCACAGTTTCTGTAGCGCGGCTAGTGGGTGACTACCACCGCGGCGCGATGAACTTGGTTCGCTGGAAGGCCCGCCTCCAGCTAAGTTATCGAACATGGAAGATAATGCGCCAAGGCTGGACGCTGGCTTCCTCTCAGCGCCTGGCGTATTCCCCGAGCGGTCACTGGCAGGGCTTCGAGGACTAGCGGCGGGACTGGGCCCCTCGCTCTCACGCTTAGGCATTACTGGCTTTATATCCTCGTCAGCTGTACTGCTGGGACGCGGCGGTTCCTCTTCATCGTCTACTTCAGTCTTAACCCTCACCGGTTGGTTGCTCAAGTCCACGCCGTTTTCGCGCTGATCTTCTTCCTCTACTTCCCTCTTTATCCGGACCTCGTGACGGTCTTCGGATGCGGGAGTTTGAGAGCCGCGCGTGTCCGGGGTGGTGCGTGGAGTCATGTGGTACGCGTCCAATTTTCTATCAGGAGTCAAGGATTCGACTCTGCTGCCACCCCTCTCCGACATGGAGCTAGATTCGCTGCCGCTGCGCTCGCGGCGACCATATCCTTGCTGATGATGGTAGTTCCTCAACATGCTCATGGTCTGCGCGTCTACCAGCGGTTTTGTGTAGTCTACGCTCTCATCGATGCCTAATCTCTTGAGGATACTAGAGCCGATCGGAGCGTGAGATGCGCCTCCCGGCATGCCCGGCACCGAATGTCGCGACCGCGTGTCGAAACTTTTTTCTATCAATTGTTCTATGGCATTGAGAACCGAAGGCGACGAGCTCTTGTCATTACTCGCGTTAGGATCTTTGGAACTCGGGGAAGAATCGTTCACAGAAGAAGGAGAGCGGTGGTGGGCGGAGCCAGGGGAGGGAAGTTCTTCGTTGATGCTCTTACGGCCATCACGGCCGGTGGGGGTGACGTGGCCAGGAACATCGGGTGGAATTATATTGTTAGACAGCAGAGCACTCTTCAGGAAATTTCTCTGACTGTTGGACATGGGCGCTCCGATGCACTGTCTGATGTGCTCTACAAATACAGCAGTTTCTATTTTGTCACCACATTTCTCACACGTTATTCGGCTGCCGGCGCCGAAGTCTCTTATGGGCTTGCTCATTGGGACACCATTACCCTCTCCGTTCTTAAAATCGTGCTGAGCCCTTTCTATTTCAAGCAGTTTTCTGACCGGCAGCGACTTCTTTCGTTTCTCACGGGTTTGACGCCTTCTGCCACCACTCTCTGTGATAGAGCGCATGATGTGCTCTTTGTAATGAGAATTCTTAACCATATGATTGCTCAATTCTTTCAAGGAACTAAATGCTTGGTCACACACTTTACACGTGAGTACTGCACTGACATGGCTGCTTGTGCTGGTATTGGGAGGAGCGGGGGTATTGGCTCCCGGCGCGCTTGCGTTGGAACTTTTACCTTCCTCCGACGACTTCCACGAGATTATTTGTTCCTGAGATATTATATTGGTATAGTGCTGCGTGCGCTGCATGTGACTCGTCATCTCCGCCAGTGAACGGAAGCTCTCTGCACACCACATGCATTTCAAAATTTGCCTAGTTTGCTCTGCACCTTTGCCTAACCATACGTCTTGCCCTCGTACTAACTTTCTAGGTATAGGCATGTTCTCTTTTATCAACATGTTTAGATCGCTATGATTCGGTTTTGAGGAACCGCTGGATGACGAAGAGTTGTGTGAAGGCACAGACGGAGAGCTAGTAGGTGGTTGTAATGAAGGCGGAATGGGTGCACCACCAGGCGGAGGTACAGGCACGTTGACTCCGCAGTGCTTGGCCTCTTTCATGTGTACCGTCAGATCAGCTATGGAGTTAAAACTTTTCTTACACCAAACGCATTTGAGCACCTCTTTAGTTTGGTCGGCGCCTTTGTTCAGCCAATGTGACTGCCAGGCAGAATGGCGCGCGGCCGCATTTGGAGCAAGTCCTGCGCCAAGTGCGGCCGATTGTACTGACCTAAATAGTTCTTCACCACCTAACCTACTCAGCTCACTCATTTTTTCTAAGGCCTTAGTGGCATCGCTAGGCGTTGGCGCTGCGTGCTTTAATTTACCGTTCCAATCTGCAGGGACACCGCCTTTTGGAGACAAGCTGGCTGCGACAGCAGCGGCAAAGTACGGCAGATGCGGCGCCACGGGCGTCGACCACGGCGACGGAGTCGGCTTGAACTCCGCCGTTCTAGAACTCTTTCTACTAGGCACAGGTGACGGCGAGTCTTCCGGCCCTCTCTTTCTAGTCCCAACAGATAGATCGAGCGGACCGTTCTCATTCTTACTGAGATTAACAGCATCGTCGACATCATCGTCGTCGTGGGGAGAGTCACCTCGCTTGGTGCTGAAGTCGAGAGCATCGGTGCGCTCGACAAGGTCTTCCTGACACGACATGAGGAGACGTTGCTGTGCAGCTGCGGCTGCGGCGCCGAGGTATGCGGCGACAGCGGCTGAATGCGGCGGCAGTAGGGCCGCCGGCAGTGCTGCTGTCAGCGCCGCTGGCAAGGACATTGCAGCACTGCGCCCGGAGTACACGGAGTCGTTGGAGGGACAACGCGGTGCGCCCGACGACTCCCGGGATAGACATCTCGGGCTCTCCCTGTTGACAAACAATACATCTTAATATTTGAATCAATTCTCAAATCAGCGGCCTGAGCAGGAAAATTTCTGACAACCGTAAATGTATTTGAACTCGATGCGCGTCTATGAAATTTATATGAAATATTAACCAAACGTCATCAGTGCGCAGCGAACTCGAATACATTTACATTTACATTAGTTTTTCGTGCTCGGGCTACAGATCATGATATTGGAATTAGCTTACAATATAATGCTTAGAAATTTGTATTTTGTTTTTGCTCGAAGTTCTATTTTATACGAATGGTATCAATTAGATATAAATTAGTCGAAGGCATATCAAGCAACCGCACGGCCAATCAATTTCGAACATTATATCTTGGATTTTTATTCATGTCACTATGACTACGTCAAGTTTGTGAGCGGTCTTATTCATTAAAGGATCAGTCCATTTTTAATCATATTCAGTCGTAATCTGACCACAGTGAAGCATCCAGGATCATTATTTGTTTCCAGATTCAAGGATTAGCAGGTATCATTGCTATATGAAGAGCCCAATGTATGTACTCTGTTCATTCTTTATACTCATAATAATCAATGGAGGCGCGGACCGGTCCACAACCGGTTACCGGCCGTATTGATGTGTATATACATTGCACGAGGTTTTTGTTGTATTCATGTATTTAAAACGCTACGCTTTAATAAAATTGATTTAACGACCTGTTTCTATATTTTTTTATGCATTAAAAATAATTGCCTTGCTTAGGCATGCTGTTAAAAGCCTATAGATTCCCGCACCGAGACAAATGTTTGTATGGCCTACAGATATTTGTTTCGGGTCTGGGTGTTGTGAGACCGAAAGCCTCGTAGTTCCTGATACCCACGACACAAGACTCGATCTTAGTGTGGGGCCAGGAGTATGTATATGACTGTTGGGTGTTATTTATTTATTTAGGTATTTATTTATAGATAAAGGAATCTGGAGTTGACAATGTTACAAATTCTGGTGGAGGTTGATAAGTAACTGGACTGAAGAAACAGGAACGAATAATAAAATTTATGTAGAAAATTTTCTCAAGCAGAAGATATGACGATTACAATAATACAGACTAGTGTACTGAGTAATGGACACTCGCTAGACAAACAAACGACGAAACGAGTTCACAGAAACATTAACAACGCCAATAAAACATACCGAGTGGCGTTTTATTGCCATCCGAGTGGATTATAATACTAAATCAATAATATAAAAACAATTATTCAAGGAATCAAGATAATAATCTTATGATAAAGTGTTCGTACAATGACACGGCGGCCATCCTCGAACCTATTATTTATGACGCCATAAAACACATAAAGAAAAACGTGTTTGCGACACACCGGTGAAATACACATCTCCACAAAACATATTAAAGAAAATTAATGTTTTAAATTAGTATAAAGTAACCCACTTTTCCGTAACATATGTCATTTTGATTAGACATTTTGTCGAAAAATTTCAATCGACCGACAATAAAGCTAAATATTCGTCGAAAATAACAATGCACTAACGATCTGATTAGCATTTTGTTGGTGTAGTGAATAATTTAAGAGGTTTTTGCTTTTATTTGATACCAGCAGAAAATTTATTACGTTCGTCGGTATCCAAATGTTGATATGAAAACGACCGGGTATGTTTAAAACATAGTTGCGAATATTAATTAATATCCAATAATATCATGTTACTGCACGACGAAAAAACAACATAAGAAGTTGGAAATAAATGAAAAAGTCTTGTAAACCGAACTATAAATTAAGATAAGACGTAAAGAAGACAAAAGCAATACAAGGTGACAGATTTTTTTTGGAAAAAGTAAGTAACACTTGAACAAACACCGGAGCTTACCTCACGTGGTCGGGCTCCACGATCATTCTGGACGTAATCTTCTCAGTTTAGTCCACACATCGAACGAGACGAGTCCGCCATCCATCAACAACACAAACTAACACTGACTCTAAACAACAGCAAGGACTTCCCAAAAAATGTTTGATGTAAACACAAGACGCGGCGCGATGTCGGCTGTCGGACAGTCGGGCGGGAAGTGCGCGGAGCCTGCGGCAGCGACGGCGGTCCCGCGTGGAATGAGACGCCGCGTGATTTACGACTACGGCCCGCCTGCAGCGCCCTCCCCGCACGCCCCTCGCGAGAGCGAGACCTACGCCGCAGGGTCGACGCGCGCCTTACGCGCGACAGGGACGGCTATACGTATCAAAGTTCGGGGGGTGGCGCTGCGTAATGCAAGCGTGCGTGCGATGCGCGAGGTGGACGTGCAGTGACGATCGTTCCGATGACAGCGATCTGACGGAGTGACGCCTGACGGGTCGCGCGCTGTATCGACGATCGCAGCTGAGTCACGGGCGCGATGCAGCGATGCGGTGCGATAGGCCCGTGGCGCGGCGATTGACGGCCAGTGGGCGATGGGCGATGGGCGATTCTGGCCTCTGACAGACTACACACAGGCTCAGAGACGTCTGTGGACGTTGACAAGAGAATGGCGCATTAACAAAACGCCGAGACGAGTCCTTTTAACGTGTCCGCGGCAGACAGGGGTTGCGGACGGATTTACTCGTATCACCAACAGATTTCCTGCTTTGACAAAGGAAAATATTTCTTTTTTCGGGGTTTGTTTATTTACGCGTGTGGTTTGCTACAGTAGTAAACTGCGATATGCAGACAATGGTTTGAACAACTATGACCACGTATAAATACGATCGAAGTAACAATTAAACACATCTTAATACCTCATTTACAATTGCACGTAGACAAAGTGATGAACTTATTTGATGATGTCTTTAAGCTAGTTATTTGGCGTGTACAGTAATAATGCCTTAAATTTGTGTATTAATGCCTTAAAACAGCATCGCATAAGCAACATTGCATATTAAGCTTACATCCTCCGTGGCGCAGCGGGCGAGTAGCCGGCTGTGAAACGTGAGGTCGCAGGTTTGATTCCCGCATCGAGACAAATGTCTGTGCGGCCCACAGATATTTCGACCTATCCAAAGAATAAAGTTACATATGATAATTAATCGAAATTGCTTTTATATTTTTCTGAGCTTAAATTAACCTATATATTTAACTAATACTAGTATTTTTTTTAATTTATGACATAATAACAAGTTAAATTATGACATAGCTTAAAAAAATATTCACTAGTTAAATATACAGGTCAATAAATAAGCACAGAAAAATAAGAAAGCAATTTCGATTAATTATCATATGTAACTTTATTCTTTGGATAGGTCGATTTGTTTCGGGTCTGGGTGTTGTGAGACCGAAAGTCTTTCGTAGTTCCTGATACCCACGACACAAGACTTGATCTTAGTGTGGGGTTAGGACTATGTGTGTGACTGTTGGGTGTATTTATTTATTATCCTTCAAGGGGGTAGGCAGAAGTGAACTAGGAAACTGAAGCATATCACGCGGAGCTTATTTTCGTCCCTGCATGTGTGATAGGAGGCGAGACTAGCGTCATACCAGGCACAAATTAAGACCCGGGGTCTTAACTCATGTGTAAATTAAATAATCACAAATTTAAAAACTTAACGTATTGACTTCAAATCCAATGAGCCTTGAAATAAACTCTATCAAACACAAAAAGAATTTTAAAAAACGGTCCAACTTTGGCTGAGATATCGCGTAGCATACATTAAAAATACAGACAAATTCAAGACCTCCTTTTTTGACGTCGGTCGAAAAAACTCAAACTGCCGAATTTGGAATTTGAACCCCAGACCTCGCGATGAACCAATAAAACGGTTAGAGTACTCTTACTCAAACCTTTTGACCATTCAATGAATCTATTCCAAAAAATTGGCACAATAACAGACTCGGTTCAAAATCCGTTTTGTAGTTACACCTAAACCTACTTTTTGATACAATAACAGTAAATTGTCTTCGGTTTTTATCTGCAATTATTTATGATCATGATTTGGCAATAGCCGATCGTCGATTCGGTCCGGAACTTTGTCATTATCTTCAATCCGAATAAGCAATGGGATAGATAGATTAGTCGTTAGGCAAGATTGTGCATTTATCGAAATTTTATGGACGTCAGATATGAAATGTCGGCGGTTTATGATTTTCCTTAGTAACATGCGTTTGCGAAACAGTTCTGTTTGATTAATAAATGATTAATGATCAGTAAGAAATTATCGCGACTTAACTATGTTTCAAGGAAAATATCGAATGTTTACTGATAACATGATTCAACATATAAACAAGTATTGTATGCATGCAGTATAGAAAAAAATTATCTTGCATCAAATGACTCTCTAACTTTGAGACTCCTCAACCAAAACTGAAATAGTTACTATGGCGAAATCCCACTCCTGTTTTAACCGTTATTACATAAATCTTGAAGATTTCCTTTGGTGTCACAATACACAGACCCGAAACTAATAATTCAAAAATAACAGATCTACACGGGATTGGATCATCAAGGGTTAACAGGCAGGCAGGGTCGTAAAAACTAAAGCCGAATCATTCTTACAACATGCTTAAAAATTTTAGTCTCCGTCACAGTGAAGAATAAAGACTGGTACAAGGAGATAATAACGAATAAGCACTAGGTTGGGATAACACCAGGTAGAAAGATAATCACAAGTTTAAAAACGTAACGGACTAACTTCAAAGCTTATCCGATCGAGACCATATTTATATGGGACCACCCTTGAAATAAGCTCTATCGAACACAAAAATAATCTTGAAAATCGGTCCACATTTGGCGGAGATATCGCGTAACATACATTAAAAAAATGCAGACGAATTTAAGACCTTCTTCTCCTTTTTGGTAATCGGTCGAAAAACGTCATGCAAACGCTTACCCCCTTATTCAAAATGAAATTCTGGGTTTATCGAACGCATAACCCTACTTTTGCCTACTTTAGCTAAAAGATAACTTAAATATGTTTATCGAATACAATGTTACTGGTTACAGAAAAAATATTATATTTATCTCTGGCAAACTTTGAAACAAATAGGAAGTCTTGGCTGGAAACAATCAATAAAAAAAAAATATAAATCTTAGATAGGGTTAGGACCCCATTAGAACCCCCCCCCCCCAAATAGTCTAGGGACTTTAACAAAATTAATGTCATTAAGAAAGAATATCAAACTTGAAACAACTGACCGGAATCGGCCATGTTTTCACTATCGAACATTGGAACGTTTTAACGCTAGTGAACCATTATGAATTCCATTTTTATGAAACGTACTATTGCGGTCTTATTACGTTCTACTAATTTATTATGAATAAGGGCGTTAGGGTATACAATTGCTTAAGATTACGCAAATGTTATACATTTAAATAAAACTCTTTTATACGGATTCTATCACGATTTGATTTATTATTCGTATAAAATAGTTTTATTTCAATGCTTTGGTAATTTCCATTTCGAATTTCTTTGTTCACATACCGTTATAAAATTAGCATTAATAACTCGTTTGATAACAGCCAGTCGTAAAATGACGAGAGCGGTTGACGAGTGGCAGCCATCAAGCACGGAGGAATTGTGCGGGCCAGACATGAGGGCCAACTGACACACTTGCAATGTTGTTGACAAAGATATTCAACAGTATACCTCTATAGACGGGACAACATGGGGGTTACCACCACCTCTTATAGCAGTATTATTATAATCTTATTTGTACCGATTCCGATACAAAACAAACGAAGAACGAGTATAATAATACTGTTATAAGAGGTGGTGGGAACCCTGCAGCACAAAACTTGTGATCCAAAGTTATGACCTTGTGGTCATATGTCGTTCAGTTTATTTTAAATATACGCGTGCCAGGTCGGCCAGCGTAATAATATTGAGAGAATGAACTTATCTTATGTGATTGTTAACCATTCACAAAATATTCTAGGGTGTAAATTGTAATAATCACCCTCGCATTGTAATAAATGGTTGATGGCGGTACTGAAGTTTGAGATCAATTTTGTCCCTCTACCTCTATAGTTAGTAATATTAAATCTCTTTGGTTGTTGACAGTAATTATTATCCAACAGACGTCAATAAAAGTTGACAATGAACATTCTGACGAAAAACATAACTGACTACAATATCCATTAGTTCTTGAATAAAATAAGGAACCGCTTTGGGAGCTATCGAAAACATAAAAAAAATACACCCATACAGTCACACACCTAGTCCTGACCCCACACTAGGTATAACCTGTATCGTGGGAGTCAGAGACTATGAGAGACTTTCGTTCTCACAAAACCCAGACTTGAAACAAACATTTGTCTCAATACCGGAATCGAACCCGCGGCCTCTCGCTTCACAGCCGGCAGCTCGCCCGCTGCGCCACGGAGGCTGTCATGATAATAACAATAAAACAATCTTGAGTTAGCATATGCCGGAGATTCGCGTACCAAACAAATAAACAGACGACTTTTGAACATGGTTTGAAAACTTGAATTTCATTGATACTAAGTTTTGCTCTTTTCTGTGAACTCTACTCTTGTAATATTACAAGATTGCCGATATTTTGTTGAGCGCTTCTGATAGTCTCTTATCATCCTTGACCTTCTCCTTTTGAACGTGGTTGAATACTTTTGAAATTGATCGATACTCATTTCTTAAGTTTAAGCGAATGTTATACATTTAATTAAAACTATTTTTACGGATTCTATCACGATTTAGTTTTAATTTTTATTTTTATTATTCCCGACGTTTCAAAGGCTTTGCAGTCTTCGTGATTACGGGTCGGACTGAAACCAAATCGTGATAGAATCCGTAAAAATAGTTTTGTTTCAATTGATCGATACTTTTTGCTCTTTTCTGTGAATTCCATGTTGGCAACTTACAAGATTGCCGATATTTTGTTAGGCGTTTTTGATCGTCTCTAATAATCCTTATTAAGTATATTGAGGTAGATCATGTTCTTCCTACATCACAGTACACACTCGCCTGCATCCCACGGGGGTGGGCAGAGACAATTGAGCGCTACAAACTATGATACGGCCATCTCTTTTTACCTCTTCCACACTCATACATCTTTTCATACATTTATGAGGGCAAATACTTCTGTGTATACTAGACAAGATGTTTAGAAGTAAAATTGTGTCGCATTACGGCGAGTGTTTGACGTTTAACTGCTAAGGAAAAGAGCTATATCCATAGTGAGTTGCAGTCAATTGACGGAATTTAGTGCGCAAATTCTATGTACCGAACAGTTTGCTTAATAGTATACATAGAAGTCTTTGGTTGAGGGTTATTTTTAAACTGCCTCGGTGGCGTGGTTGTATTTCGGTACGACTACCGTCCTGAGGTGTCGGGTTCGATCCCCGGGTCGGGCAAAGTGATATTGGATTTTTCCATATCAGCCCGGAGTCTGGAATTTGTGCCCGATATGGCGATAGGCTCGCCCCCTATCACATCTGGGACGGAACTAAGCTCGGCGAAATGTGGGTGTTCTAGTTTGTTACTACGCCTCTGCCTACCCCTCCGGGGATACAGGCGTGAGCTTATGTTATGTTATGTTATTTTTAAAATGTTACACAAGGAGCATTAAAATAGTTTAAGCATGGATTTCCCTGTATTTTATGATACACATCAAATAAAATATATTTTAAATATTCCTTACTAGCACTTCTACCGAAAGTAACAAGTTCTAGGGATTTTACATTTTCAACATGACGCCATCTTGGTATTTACCTCTCAGATTCTCAAAAACGATTACAACTCGTGATTGAAGTTATAAAATAAAAGCCTGTATATTTGAAGTAATTCCTATTTATGATACATGAATAAATAGTATTGATAAAGGAAAACGTGACTGCCTCGGTGCCGTGGTTTGTATTGCGTACGTGATAACAACCACCGGTGTTGGGTTCGATCTCCGGGTCGGATAAAAACTTAGACAAAAGAAGGAAGACAGGGCATAACTAGGCAAACACGAAGCATTCCTAATGTAATGTAAACTAAAATGGCGACTTTGCGAAAGGAAGATCCCATTATATAACAGGCATCTTCTCACATTCCGAAATTAGTATTATTGTAAATGAAACACTGTATTTCCAAAAAAATCAATAAGTATTTATACGTTTTTTAATTCCCATGACACGGTGACAACTTACATGTAAATAGAT
This sequence comes from Clanis bilineata, assembly GCA_036417725.1. Classification (NCBI taxonomy): domain Eukaryota; kingdom Metazoa; phylum Arthropoda; class Insecta; order Lepidoptera; family Sphingidae; genus Clanis; species Clanis bilineata. The sequence goes on along the minus strand of CM071146.1, from coordinate 1,198,468 downwards.
CGCGAAAATAAAATGGCGGAAACGGCTTCATAGTAACGACGTAGTTATGTCGGGTCCTTTTATTTTTCTTTACTCATTGTATAAAATATATTGGGTTTACTGTTTGGTATTTTGAAAAAATCTATCATAATCAAATCAAATCAAATCATTTATTGAACAATTGTTACAAGTTAAATTAACAACTAGAAAATAACATCATAGTAGCGTAAACCTAATTATTGTAATTAAATAATATTTTTCTTAATCGTCAATGTATTTGATCTCGATGCGCGTCTATGTTTGTATGAAATAAATGAATTTGTTTTAAAATTCAATAAAAATGTATTTCATCACGGAACTGTTTTTATGTACTGATAACATTAATCAATTGTATGAAATACACTTATAATGAGTATCTAAAACAATCAAAGAGATTGATGAATCACATGATGTGTCAATTATGAGATTATCACAAAATAACAATATCAAAGTATCAAATGTTCAGTACATTGAAAGATTTTGTAACGAATTTAATTAAAATCAGATAATTTGCCGCAAGGACTTTTGCGACAAACAAATGTTGATTAATGAGATATAATCGCACGGTCCAAATCAATGGCGGATCTAAACCAAAGGTATGTTTATAAAAGATTCAAAAATATTAACGTTAGAGTTGATTGAGCTGCGGGCTTAGACAAGTGGCTTATGCGCTAGTCGAATAGAATAATATGAATGCCATAAGAGTAAGGAAAGAAAAGAAAAAAAGAAAGGAACTTTACTCAGCCAACACGTGAGACCAGCCGTGAACACCGAAAATGGATTCAGGTGCACTTAGATATTAAAAAACGCATATAGCGTACTCTTATGTCATACACACGCATTTATTCTATTCGACTAGCGCATAAGCCACTTGACTAAACCCGCTGAGCACTTGGTAAGAATTTTGACGGTTTACAAAAAAAATATCGTTTTTTGTTTTGACTAGTAGCGCCACTTGCAGAAAATATTTTCTTTCAAAGTGAGGTCGGCGCAACACACCTTATCAAGCATTTGGGGAAAGGATTCGGCTTGTTTTTACCACTGGCTTCCTGTCTGACGTCAACCCCTTCTGCAGAAAAACTATACAATAATTACATACATACATACATACACACTCACGCCTGTATCCCATGGTGGTAGGCAGAGACTATTGAGCGCCACAATCCTGACACACCTCTTTGCCTCTTCCACACTCATGCATCTTTTCATACATTTCCGCCGGTTGAGGGTACTCCTCACTTGCCCTTTTTAAAATAATTGTACGGATGAAACGAAACTATCTTCGTTTTAGAGAAATATCAAAACTCTAAACTAATTCGTACTAGACTTGGAGGTTTTTAAGTGCGTACCAGCGAGATAAAATCACTAAAGGTTTTCTAGGTATAGAAGCTGGACTACTTTAACTTAAGAGTATCAAAACAACTGTAGAGGCTTGAGGTTAACATAATATTCATAATAGGCAGTACATATAGTATATAGTATACGCCAAACATATTTCCATGCGATACGTATTGACAATTAGGTACTTGACTATGTTCAATTTTGTACACATTTTTATGTACGTACGTACGTAAGCTCACGTCTGTATCCCCGAAGGGGTAGGCAGAGGCGCACTAGCAAGCTAGAACACCCACATTTCGCCGAGCTTAGTTCCGTCCCAGATGTGATAGGGGGCGAGCCTATCGCCATATCGGGCACAAATTCCAGACTCCGGGCTGATATGGAAAAATCCAATATCACTTTGCCCGACCCGGGGATCGAACCCGAAACCTCAGCACCGTAGTCGTACCGAAATACCACCACGCCACCGAGGCAGTCACATTTTTATGTGTACTATGAAATAAAACAAAAAAGAAACCCTTCTGTAAAATCTGCATCGAAATTGGTTGAAAAATGAGTCAGTAATTCATATTTTAAATTCTGCAATGAGCAAGAAGGGGAACGTAGTGGGGATATCTTGCTATCCTTTTCTAACGCACGTACCGATATGGCCCTGACGTTATTTTACTGATTCTTCCCTTTTCCGCAGTTTGAAGGTTACACCAAATTTCAAATGCTTATAACTTTTTTATTTTTGAGAATATTTCAATAATTCTTTCAGTGCTATATTTTAGATGGCGTAAATTTCATATAAAATTAATAAAAAAAATATAGTCAGTTACCCAATTGTTTATAATTAATTGCGCCTAGTACAAATCCAACTCCGAGCAAATCCTGTAGTTTTTACGGTTAAAGACATTTATTTTCTCAAAAGATTACAATAATCACTTAAAGAGAAAATACAATATTATTGAATTAACTTAATCTAAACCAATTAGCGTAGTTAGTAAAGGGTAGTTGTAAAAAAAAATGTTTAAATCACGCCAAGTGTAGCCAATAAGCACAGGTAGGTGAGCGCAAGCGCGATCGCGGTAACAATACATGTTTATTAAGGCTCATGCCTTAGTAACAGACAGCTACCGCGTGAGAGGCGTGATCACATTTTTTTTCCTCTCAATATATATATATTGAGAGGAGAAAAAATGAAATACATATTACTAGGCTATTTATGTATGCAGACATTAATTATATTCTAAGTATATTGTATCTATATTTGTGTAAACATGATATTATGTAATATAACGTAATGTATTGATATGTAATATAGATGTATATGTATATACATATTCTTTTAGTGGTAGTATTTTATCGTACCTATATAATATAATATTGTATCTGTGTAGTTATATATTTGCTATTTTTTTATTTTTTATTATTTATTTATGTATTGGTTAGTGGTTTCCCTAGTCTATTCGAGTGGTGTTATATAAGCTAGTGTATTAATGAAATATCCCTTAAAATATGGCTTCTTAACATTTTTTTATATTTTAATAAAGTTTCCGATTCTTTTATATCCTTAGGTAGCTTATTGTAGATTTGGGCACCTTCATAAAGAATACTATTTTTACCATAGTTTGTTCTAGGAGGTCTCAAGTAGATATTATTGGCCTGCCTAGTCGAACGTTTGCTGTAGTCTAGATTTTTTGTGAAAGTAAGTTGCGAGTGTGTATCTTTAGTTAGAATTTTCCTTATCAAAATGCAAGTATTATATTTATGTATTTGAGCAAGATTCATTAATCCAGTTTCTTTATAAATTCTTGAAGTTGGTGTTAGGTAATCATATTTAAATAATATTTTAACTAGTTTATTTTGCGTGGTTTGCAATTGTTTTAGGTGACTTTTGGCTGCTGATCCCCAAACTTCAATTAAATAATCAATATTTGGTTTGACTAAAGAGTTATATATGGTGTATTTAACACGTTTCGGTAGACATCGAACTATAGGCCGTAAAGCCCCTGCTAAAGATGATATTTTACTACGAATCTTCTCTATATGTGGCCTCCATGTTAGCCGGTGGTCCAGTACTAAGCCCAAATATTTTTCTATATTAACTCTACTAATTTTTTCACCGTTTATTAATAGGGGACTGTAATTGCCAATTTTTTTGTTTTTAGCGGTAAAAATAATATATTTGGTTTTGGAGGCATTAATGGTCAACAAATTTGACTGCAACCAGTTGTGTAGAATATTTAGATCGGATTGTGCCTCATTAACTAATACTTCTATCGAGTGACCAGAATAAAACAAACTAGTATCGTCGGCATATAAAGTAATGTCTCCCTTTAACCCAATCTCATGTATATTATTTATATAGATAATAAAGAGCAGTGGACCTAAAATTGATCCCTGAGGTACGCCACAAGTGAATGATTTGGATTCACTTTGGTGATTATCAATTTCTACAATTTGAGACCTATTTGTGAGATAAGATTTAAAAATATCATAAGCTGCACTTGTAACACCTATGCTTCGTAGTTTCGATAAAAGCATTGCATGGCTGACGGTGTCGAAAGCCTTTTTCAGGTCAATAAATATTCCCAAAGTTGTTTTTCTCTGGTCAATATTAAGTCTTATATTCGTTACTAAATCTACAGCTGCAGTGATGGTGCTAGACTTAGGTCGGAAGCCGTATTGCTTTTCGAATAAGTAGTTCTTAGATGTAATAAATTCATTTAAACGACTGTGTAGGATTTTTTCATATACTTTGGAGAGCACTGGTAGAACTGATACGGGTCTATAATTACTAGGATCCGTTTTATTACCCGACTTAAATATAGGAGTAACTTTTGCAACTTTCAGAGAATTTGGAAAATATCCTTCTTTTAGGCATTTATTTATACAGTTTGTAAGACTTCCTGCTATTAGATTTTTGATACATTTGATAGACTTTACATTAATTCTATCTATGCCAGAGCTCGTGTTTGTTTTCAAATTATCTATTATTTTGGTAACTTCAATCGTGGTAGTAGGATTTATGTCAGCCAATTGACCACCTTTATATTTATGATTACTAGAGTTATATGAAGAATATTTAGTATGGAATATTTGGGGTATTTTACTAGCTAGTTCAGGACCTATGTTGGTGAAAAATGCGTTAAAACCATCACAAATATCTTTGGTATTTGTTGTTGGACCTAAAGTAGTAATAAGCTTTAAAGGTCTACTGGAAGTTTCATGTTTATTACAGGATAGTCTATTGATAAGTTGCCACGTTTTTAAAGGATTTTTCTTACAGTTTTCAAAAGCATTAGAGTAATATATATTTTTTGCATTTTGGATCGACGTATATGTAGTGTTCCTTTTTTGCGTAAATTTTTTCCGTAGCTGATCATCATGGGGCGTTTGTTTCAAATACAACCACAGCTGGTTACGTTCATTTATTAGGTTAATAAGATTGTTATTAATCCATTCTTTCCGTGGTGGATTGGAAATCTTATATTTTCTCATTTTATTTTTTGATATGGATTGCAATATTAATACTTCAAGGTCAGTAAAATCAGAAATTATTTCAGAATCAATGAGGTTCTTCATAGTTGTATATAGGTTAGAATAGTTAATTGATTCATATTGTCTTCGCTGTACACGTTCTGGTATGGACTTGTTTACCTCAAGAAATATTTGTTTATGATCGGAGATAGAAGAATCAATAATTGCCATTTGGAAAGTATTGTCCTGTAAATTAGTAACCACGTGATCTAGAATGGTTTTTGAGGAAGCTGTTTCTCGCGTACAGTATTCATAGCTAGTTTTATTTAGTATTTTAATATTGTTCTCTTGCAACATTATTTTATACTCTTTCACAGAATTTTCAGTACTTAGTAGATTTATATTTAAATCACCAAAAATAATAGCTCGATTTCTTTTAGAGAGGTGTAGATTATACTTTTCTAGGAAATTGCTCACATTTGAAGATGGTTGTTTGTATATTGCTCCCAGATCCAACGAAAATGCGTCCAAGTGTACCCACAGAAAATGGTTACCATCGTCACACTGTTCATCTAAAAAGTCATGTTTTAGATACTTGTGAATATATATAGAAACTCCACCGCCTCGTGATTTTTTTCTGTAGTTGTAATAGTGAATACAGTTCGGTAATTTTAGTCTTTGAGCCTCAGAGTCCTCTTTGATCCACGTTTCTGTCAGTACTATCACATGAATTGGAGATGAAAATGATTCTAAAATACATCTTAATTCGTCTATTTTACCAGGTTTCACTAGGCTTCGTATATTTGCATAAAGAAATTTTAGTGATTTGTTATTCATTTTTAATTGTGCATATTTATCAAAGAGTTCGTAGGTTATGAAATTTTTAACATATTTACTATTGTCAATATTAAATCTCTTACCTAGTTTTTTGAGTGCAGCTTAATTATTTTAGGTACACCTTTTTGATATTTTATAATTAGGTCCTTTTCGCCATTTTCTGTGCGTTGGTTTAGTTCTTCTCGCAATTTTAATATAGTCTGTTTCTGGTGTGGCGTCTGGTCAGAGTAAATTTTAATATTTTCGTTTTTAACATTTACTCTTTTTTTTAGTATATTTTGAGCAGTTTCTTGTGTTGTAAAGCAAACTTTTATAGGTCGTGTTTTATTCTCTTCATATTTTCCTAGGCGTATAATTTTCTCTGGTTCAGGGCATGTTGGATATATAGCTAATAATATATTTGTGACTTCTTTTTTATCTGTTTCTCTCTTTTTTTCTATGTTTTCTGCATGCGGCTCGGGAACGCCGGTAACGATCACATTTTTGCTACGTACTACGCGTTCTTGTACTTCTGCTATTATTTCACTACAAGCACCTACTGATGCTGGGTGTTCCAGTGATAGTGATGATGTATCTTTATTGGATTGGAGGATGTGGACATCACTTTCTAAGCGTTTGACTTTGTCTTGAGTGACATTAACTGTAGTTTCTAGGTTTTCGATTTGTGTCTTAAAGTTAATGTTGTCAACCATCAGTTTCTCTGTCGTGACTATGATATCTCTCAGTTGTTCTTTTATACTAGATATGTCATGCCTTATAGCGTTTACATTTTCAGTCTGGGACATACCGAACTCTTTAATTACACCGATAATTTCTTTTTTAAATTCATTGAATTGATGTGAAAAATCATCTTCAGGTGTTTTACGTTTCCGTAGAGATATATTTTTTTGCTCCAAGAAAGTGGTCTCGAAGGTTGATAAGTCAGGTTGAGAGGTACTGCTTCTGACTGCTGACTCCATATTAGGGGTATTAGTAGGTGACCGTAGAACACTCATGTTATTGATATATCAAGTTTGTGTTACCCGCTTCGCTTGTTGGGCTCGCTTCTCGCTCCGCTTATTTGATGTGTGCACTACCTTAGTAATGCGTGCACGCACACTGCGTCGATCGACTTGGTGTCCTATGTTGGCGCTCACTCACATTTGCTAGGCACTGTTAGCTATCGAAAATCAGACTTTATCTAAATAGTTTTAAGTAACAAGTTGACTGACACTATCAATTTATTTTGCGATTAAACGTAAAACACGTCCGTGCGCTACGCGAGCTGGTCGATAACGAATTTTTCGAATAAAAACTCAAGACATACCGTCTGATGCTCAAGCAGTGACTTAAAACTATGATTTAAGTCTCTTAGCACAAGTAGAGTGCCAGTATGCTAACGATAACAGAATATGAAATACAAAGAATTTGAAATCCAAAATACAAAGAACTGGCAAAGTAAACAATGCAGCGGCGACGTGTCGAAGGAGCCGAGGTCCTCGTCGTATGATTGATATGGCCTCTTACCAACTAATTGACAGTGATGGAACAGCCGAGCGAGTTACAGAAACATCACACGAAACAGAACTCAATACCAATAACAACAGAGTTGAGAATCAAGATGGTGAGGAAAAGGGACGCGATGCACCGGACGTGGAACAAAAAAATGCATATCTTCGAGTGAAATAACAGATTTCATGGCTAATTAAGGAAATTTAATTAGTAGCCGTTCAGTCATGGGATGTCAGTGTATGAAGGTTTTATAAATTGTACAACGCGGAACATTAAATTTTACCCCATTGATTCATCAAAGTATATTTTCAACGGTATTTTTCAGACGCTATTAAAATTATGTTAAAGACGTTACTTTTGACTCATTTAAAATCGGTTTCTTCGTGTTATTGATATCGAAAGGACATACTGATTTGACATCTTTGTGTTATGGTTCTCACATCTCAACTCTATACACATTATGCTGAGTAGTCACCTAGATACTTGTCGCAGCCACGGCGTAGCCTCTTGTAGCTTGTTTTCTATTATTTTATTTTATATTACTTTTACATTACTTTATTGTGTTTTTATGACTAATAAATGTGCTTTTCTTTCTTTTTTCTTTTTTTCTTCAATAGCTTATGTATACATAAGGTCACGCATGTATCTAGGAGGAGTAGAGGCGGACTAGATGACAATAATTTCGCAGAGATTATTTTCGTCAAGGTGTGATTGGCCTATCGTCATATCAGGCACTAATCCCAGATTCCGGGTTGATAAGTAGCAAAGTAGTACCGGTACAAAGTCACGCTAAGATGCCAAAAACACTATTCTAGCAAAATGTATTGTATCAGCAATAAACAATGAGTTTATGGGTGTTTACCAGAATGCCGTCGTCAATGCTTCCTTACAATCTGAAGAGAGAAGCACTTCGAGGAGCCTGCAAATGGATATGCCTCAGATTTTCACAAGAGTCGAGACCTGATCAAAAATAAATTGTATATAATTTCCTTTTGCATTTACATATGGTGGTTTCAAGCCTCGCCATCGGAGGGGAATAATTTTATATTTCTATTTATATGTAAAAATGTAAAATAAAGAGTACTAAATATTAATGGGCCTTATAAAAACATTTCGCTTATATTTTCGCTAAGAATAGCCTGTCACTTTTTTCCTTGCGTTACATTGTTTAAAAATGAAAGGGACAACCTATGGTTAAAGATAAGCAGCGCTTAAATATTTTTATAAGTGAGGGGCAATATGTTCGAACGTCTGTTAGTTCCAGCAAGATTTTCAAACAGATTTAACTAGTTAAAACTGACAAACTTAATCAAACAAGTCCAACACCTGCGTGACAAAACCTTCTCGTATCATTTGATTAACGACTTTAATATAAACATCGTTTAAAATAACGCCTTCAAATGTGTAAACAACTTTTGTGTTTAACACATTTTCATCTAATGTAAATAATGTATAACTGACTAGCTGTTGCCCGCGACTTCGTTCGCGTGGAAATCAATTTTCCAGGAGAAAATTTATTTTCCTGGACAGACTATGTATTCTTCACTATCTATTAACTATTTTTTTTCAAAATCCATCGAGTGGTTTTTGCGTGAAAGAGTAACAATCATACACATACTCACAAACTTTCATGTTTATAATATTAGTGGGATTAGTTGGATATACCTCTACACAGTCACACCTGTATTCCAGAAGGTGTAGGCGGAAGCGAACTAGGGAACAAAAACACCCTCATTTCGTCGAACTTATTTCCGTCCCAAATGTGATGGTGCCGAGCCTATCTACATGGGGCAAATACCAGACTTTGCGCTGATACTGAATTGAAAAACCCAATTTTACAGCTCACCTTAAAGATCGAACTTGAAACCTGAAGACAGTGAAAGAAAGAAATAAACTTTATTCAGCCAATGTGTTAGACAAGAATGAAAAAGAAAATAATGTAGAACTAAGAAGTCTTATCGCGTTCGTAATACACCTACATCATCGAAGGAGTCTTTGCCTACTCTTGGGATAAACATGAGTATAATGAGTGGGATTTTGAGCGGTAGAGCCACGCTGAAGACAGTTAAGTCTACAGCACAGATGGCCGACTCGGTTTGATACTGGCTCACATAAAACCGACGTAGTGGCAGCTCGCTGTCGCGTTTCGTCCGGGTGTGAGATTTCCGGTGGTCCAATTTCTCCCTCCCTTTCCACTCCCTATTTCCCTCATTTTAGGTGGCAACGCGCCCATGATTCTTTTGATATTTTGGGTGTCTATGGGCGGCAGAGATCACTTACCATCAGGTGACCCACCTGCTCGTTTGTCAGTCTCTACTAAACATAACACATAAGCTCACGCCTGTATCCCCGAAGGGGTAGGCATAGGCGCACTAGGGAACTAGTACACGCACATTTCGCCGAGCTTAGTTCCGTCCCAGATGTGATAGGGGGCGAGCTTATCGCCATATCGGGCACGAATTCAAGACGCCGGGCTGATATCACTTTGCCCGACCCGGGGATCGAACCCGAGACCTCAGGACGGTAGTCGTACCGAAAAACAACCACGCCACGGAGGCAGTCACTGTCTCTACTAAAAAAAATTATACACCAATGAACCACAATCAGGTAGTTGCAAAGCAATCACATGTTTTTCCAATCAATCACAAGGAAAAATGTTACTTTAATTTCTGTATCCGTTTCAGATAATTAGTTTATCGCAATCAATCAGGACAACGTGATTATAATAAATTTTAATGAGCCACTTCAAGATAGTATTGGCGTCAATTTTGCACGCATGAGTAGAAATGATAATCATATTGAATTGGGTGATTTGCACCACAAAAAAAGGAATGAGATATAAGTTGAATCGTGTTTACGATTAACCTAAGATTCCTAAACCCGCCTTAAATATTTGGATCTGGACTTTGTGGGACACTCTGTAGACAGCAACGGCACGAATGGGCCGGCGCGACCGGTTTGATACCACTGTCCACAGAATACCGACGTAAAGTGGCAGCTTGCTGTCGCATTTCGTTCGGCCATTTCCCCCCCTCCCTTTCCCAATGCCGTTTCCCTCCCCTTCCATTCCCTCCTTTTAGGTTGGCAATGTACCCATGTATATTTTTATGTCTTGGGCGTCTATGGGCGGTGGAGATCACTTACCATCAGGTGACCCATCTGCTCGTTTGCCAGTCTCTGCTATAAAAAAAACTCTCGGGAGAACTGGCTGATCCTTGAACGCGAAACACACAAGAAATGTGGGTCATTACAGCAGTTCTAACACCATGTGTATGGTGGTCGCTATTTGAGCGCATATGAAAACCGTACCGCCAGCAAAGATTGTTATATCATCATCATCATCATCAGCCATAGGACGTCCACTGCTGAACATATGCCTCCCCCAAAGATTTCCAGATCGACCTGTTGGAAGCGGCCTGCATCCAGCGACTTCCTGCGACCTTTATCAGGTCGTCGGTCCACCTTGTAGGTGGACGTCCTACGCTGCGCTTGCCGGTACGTGGTCTCCACTCGAGAACTTTTTAAGATTGTTATATAAGGTATACATATAATCAGACTGCCTCGGTGGCGTGGTGGTATTTCGGTACGACTACGGTTCTGAGGTCTCGGGTTCGATCCCCGGGTCGGGCAAAGTGATATTGGATTTTTCCATATCAGCCCGGAGTCTGGAGTTTGTGCCCGATATGGCGATAGGCTCGCCCCCTATCACATCTGGGACTGAACTAAGCTCGGCGAAATGTGGGTGTTCTAGTTCGCTAGTGCGCCTCTGCCTACCCCTTCGGGGATACAGGCGTGAGCTTATGTTATGTTATGTTACATATAATCCTGGAGTACAAAAATACAAATTTCGTGATAGTATATTGATTGCGAGGATTTAGCCAAATCGCCTTAATGTTATTTCGAGTGTGACGTACATGATAACCTTATCGATCGACTTCCAAAAAGGAGAAGGTCCCCAATTCGTCTGTATTTTTTTTAATGTATGTTACGCGATATCTCCGTCAAATGTGGAGCGATTTTCAAAATTCTTCTTGTATTCGATATAGCTTGTTTCAAGAGTCCCATATAAATTTGGTCACGATCGGATTTGAAGTCGGTCGTTAAGTTTTTAAACTTGTGATTATTTTTATAACATAACATAACATAAGCTCACGCCTGTATCCCCGAAGGGGTAGGCAGAGGTAAACTAGCGAACTAGAATACACACATTCCGCCGAGCTTAGTTCCGTCCCAGATGTGATAGGGGGCGAGCCTATCGCCATATCGGGCACAAATTCCAGACTTCGGGCAGATATGGAAAAATCCAATATCACTTTGCCCGAACTGGGGATCGAACCCAAGACCTCATGACGGTAGTAGTACCCAAATACAACTACGCCACCGAGGCAGTCCAGTTATTTTTATTGTAGTATCAAAAACACTACAACGAAATATTCATCCTACACACTAGTACAGTTACTTCAAACTAAACTCAAATTGGGGTTTTATTATACTTACAAATCAAAACGAGTGTGTAACTCATCTAATAGCGATAATGCAATACAGACCTTAAGAGAATAGCATAAAGAACATATTTCCATACGAATTTCATAACGTTAACGTGTTGTGACAGCGTTATGCGTTCATATGCTTATATTGAATCAAAAGTTTGAACTATTTACAAAACATTAGTCAAACAAATTGACGTAAAACTGATATGTAGCCATTCCTTATTTACTTAAACAGTAATCTTGAAACCATTAATCTCTTAACACACCACCGTTAATGGATCCTTTGATGGGCCCAGAAGCCTTCACAACCAAGGTCTGGATAAAGTGGTTAGTTAGATGACAGGTGCCCACAAAACAATGGTGCACGGTGACGCCAGGACCACCGTGGCCGAGACAATGGCCGTTATGGGTTCATTGTGTTGAAATACTTTGATACTGTCGCCACCATGATCGGTCAGTGAAATGCTGAGACAATGATGACTTGAGATAGTTGGTAGTACTTAAATGTACCGGATTTATCGATATAGATGAAGGTCCACACTTCACGTACAAAGACATGAAGTTTTACAGACTAGGTGCATGCAGAATCCCACAAAAGACCAATTGTCTCAACTACGACTTCAAAAGAAGCTGAATTCTATAAGCAAACTTCGACTGAATGAAAGTCATTTAATAGGTTGCCTCCTCTTCTCAAAAATGAAAAAAATACTTGCAACCAAGACTTAGATAAATCGCAATTTCAATATACAAGTAAGATATAAGTTAAATCAAGGTCCATCATCGTCCACCTACAAGGTGAACCGACGACCTGATAAAGGTCGCAAGAAGTCGCTGGATGCAGGCCGCTTCCAACAGGTCGATCTGGAAATCTTTGGGGGAGGCCTATGTTCAGCAGTGGACGTCCTATGGCTGATGATGATAAGTTAAATCGAGGGCAAGCCGCCCTAAATCTTAGCCATCACGCAGTTACTCATAATGAAATTAATTTTAAAATACTTGTTAATTTGAATCTTCCTCAGGCTCAGTCTTGGGATTACAAAGACCAAATCCAATTACTCTCCTTTCGAGGCAATCGGGTAAAAAATATGATCAATCGGGCAATCAATAACTAACTATCAGATGGACCATTCACTCCACTCACCTCTCAACATTGGGATCCTGTATCAAGGTAGCGGGGATGCTGTGCTCGATGTCGTCCCGCTCGTCTGCGGGAGAGGCCCGGGACGCGGGGGATGCGGGGGAACCGTCCTCCTCCCCCCGCTCGTCCCGCTCGGGCCTCTCCCCCCTCTCACTTCGTTCCTTCACACCGCTCTCGGGGTTGGTCTCCTCTTCTGTGGACAACGAGAAAGTACTGTTAGAACAGCAAAATACAAGTTCGATTCCTGGACTGGAAGAAATGATTGAGCAGTTCACCTTCGTTACCAGATCAATATTTTAATAAATAATATGATAATAATTAATAACACCCAACAGCCACACACATAGTCCTTACCCTACACTAAGATACTAGTCTTGTGTCGTGGGTATCATGAACTACGAGAGACTTTTGGTCTCACAACACCCAGACCCGAAACAAATGTCTGTGGGCCACACAAACATTTGTCTCGGTGCGGGGATCGAACCCGCGGCCTCTCGCTTCAGCAACAGCTGGCTACTCGCCCGCTGCGCCACGGAGGCTGTCATTTTTTTATTGGGCTCCGAAGGCAGACGAGCAAACGGCTTAATGGTGGTTTCCGTCAGACATTGGCAATGCCAAGGGTATGCCTGTCCGGTACCTATTGCAACTGCTTATCCTAAATATTTATTAAGTCTCCGGCAGAACTGTCACAATATAATTTATGGCCAAAATCCTACATCTGATGTTCAGGTCAGACAAAATAAACAATAAAAGTCCTTATCCAAGGCAGCTTTCGCATTTCAAGTGACGTTACTTCCTCCTACGCATTTTTGCTTTCCTAGAAAAACGACGCAACACCTATAAGAGCTTCTTTGATTCTCCACCTAGATGTATAAGAGCTTTTTTGATACCCTTACAATCTGACACATGAATGAATACAGCACAAAAGTTTATAGTGTAAAGTGACATAAATGGACTTAAGACATGATGAACAAAAGACAGTATGTGATAGTTTTTAAATACCTTCCTATATTATAGTGGCGAAGTGTGAATATTTTCAGAAGGGAAGCCGAGAGTAATTTCCCTTTTAATTAATACCTATTAATTAGGGCGAAATCGCGTACAGGAAAGGCGGTAGAATCTTATTATAAGGACCCTCCACAACTACTCTTTCTTTTCTTTCTACCTTAGCTGTTAAATAATCACAAGTTTAAAAACTTCAAATCAGACCGACTTCAAATCCGATCGAGACCAAATTTATATGGGACCACCCTTGAAATAAGCTCTATCAAACACAAACATAATTTTGAAGATCGCTCCACATTCAGCGGAGATATAGCGTAACATACATGAAAAAAAATACAGTGGAATTGAGGACCTTCTCCTTTTTGGAAGTCGGTCGAAAAAATATGGACATTATTGACATCAAGAAAGAAAGAAAGATATAGTTTATTTGTGAAAACTCATACATATATTAAATTAGAAACAACAATCAAAATAAAGATTTTAATAACGAATTTAAAGATTTCTGTGAACATAAAATATGGCGTCATAAGAATAAAAAATGTATCGTACATTCCGTCATAAAGCCAAAACACGTACTTAATAACTGTTTAGAAAAATCCAGATACGTCATTTTTCTTTTATGATGAAATGTGAGATATCTCCTTTTTCCTATGATGGTAGAAATAGCATGAGTAGAGAGCCCTAAGTGTAATAAAAAAAAAACACTTTTAATATAAACCACGTTAGGTACCCAGTGTGTTGACTTTATCAACTGAACACCAATCGCATCATACTTTCAAATGAAATTAAAATGCATATCGATTAAAATCGTATCGATAAGAATGGTCGAGGTGTCGTCGGAAAATCCCCGGTCGTTACACATCTCGACAAAAAAATATGAACCAACATAACAATTAATCAAGATAAAAACGACACAGTAAACCTATTTAGGTTGAATTAAAATAATAAACACATAAGGATAAGGTTTTATTGCATTTGTCTGGAGATATATCGATTATCGACTAATATAATGCTTTGTAATATAGCCACGCTGCGCTTGCCGGTACGTGGTCTCCACTCGAGAACTTTTCTGCCCCATCGTCTATCAGTTTGCGTAGGACATCCACCTACAAGGTGGACCGACGACCTGATAAAGGTTGCAGGAAGTCGCTGGATGCAGGCCGCTTCCAACAGGTCGATCTGGGAATCTTTGGGGAACCTATGTTCAGCAGTGGACGTCCTATGGCTGATGATGATGATGATGAATATAGCCACTTCATAGTCAATTTAGTCTTTTTGACCGACTTCCAAAAAGGAGGTAGGTACTCAACGCGTCTGTATCCTTTTTTGTATGTATGTTACGAGATATCTCTGACAAATGTGGACAGATTTTCCAGATACTTTTTCTGTTCGATAGAGTTTATTCCAACGATGGTTTCATATCGACTGCCTCGGTGTCGTGGTGGTACTTCGGTACGACTACGGTTCTGAGGTCTCGGGTTCGATCCACGGGTCGGGCAAAGTGATATTGAATTTTTCCATATCAGCCCGGAGTCTGGAATTTGTGCCCGATATGGCGATAGGCTCGCCCTCTATCATATCTGGGACAGAACTAAGCTCGGCGAAATGTGGGTGTTCTAGTTTGTGTTTAAGCTTTTATTTTCACAGGCACAGACGTAGACATTCATGTCGAGGGGGTAGGCAGATGTGTAACTAGTGCACTCACTGTTCGCCAAGCTTATTTCCTTCCATGGCGTGACAGGTGACGATCCTTTCGCCATCAAGTATAAATTCTAGACTTCGGGCTAACACTCGGCACAAAAACTCAATATCCTAAGGATCCAATCCAAGACCGTATCCGAATCCGAGGCCGTACTGCTTTACCCATGCCGGCCGGCCCCCGGCAGTACCGATACCAACTACCCATGAACAGTAAAAGTAGACGCCCGAATTCTGAAATGCTACTCAACTTTAACGGTTACTTACGTTGTTTTGCGCTTATGAAAAAATCTGATATATAACTGCGCATAATATTAGGGGATAATCCGACCATACCCTGTCAGTATTTTTTACCTGTCCTTATCCTACGTTAATGTGGGGTCGGCGCAACTTATTTTTCAAGCATGTTGCAGAAAGGATTTGACGTAGTTTTTACGACCGGCTGCCTACAACCGTCAACCTCTGTCTGGGGGATGGAGGGGATGGGGAATGCCCTGTCAGTAAACTGACATAATGTCCTTTAAACTGGAACACAATATTGCTTGCGCAATGCGTAATTGACAGTAGAAACAAAAATTATGATACCTCTGCCTATCCAGATGACTCTCGCAGAGCTTTAAATACCTAGAAAGAAAGAGAGACTTATTTCTTTCTTTCTTCGTAGAGCAGAAAAATAGAGTATAAATATTTGGTTTCATATATTATGACCATTGCAGGCATCGATATATTATTTACCCAGATACACAGTTGACGCTCGGAAAATGGGACAGCAAAGAAGTGCTTAAGCACTCGTTTTGCATGCAGTCCGACGCCGATGGAATTCTAAATTTCAAAATTCAAATTTAAGAACGTGTTTGTTGTTTTTGGCCCTACAGCTGCTTGCCTGACCGAGTCGGCAAATTCAGCCACACCGGTCTGTTGGGATGAACGCAGGTGCGCCCAACCCATAAAGTTAGGTGACCACGCTGAGGGCAACCCACTAACGGGTTACGAACCTCGGCTCAGGGCGGTCACTGAGAGGGTGATGTTGAAGACATCAACGATTAGGGGAGTGTGGACGTGTTTTCCTAACTATCCATTTCTGTCATCGGCACGCGGGCCGGAATTGTTAACAGGGTCGGGGGGGCTGCTACTGGGAGCGCGGCGTGGTCCTCGTCGGCGGGGACGGAACATCGGTCGTGTGGAGTGTGGGAGCGATTTAAGATGCTCGATCTTACGTTGAATGGCCAGAGTGATGGCGTCATCAGGGTCTGACAAAACGGATCTAGGACGTCTCCATTTCGCACGGTCAAATGGAGTGTATATTGACGCTTGACGGACAAGCGTGTTTGGGTGGTGTGCCGCCCGATCGAAGTAGCGTCTGCTAGCCATCTGCATAAAATGCCTGATGGTCGGCAAGTTGGTGTCCACGTGGAGGTCGTGGTTACGTATGTACCACGGAGCGTTAAGCGCTCGTCTTAAAAAGACGTTTTGCAGGACTTGCATACGCTTAAGTCGAGCGGGCGGTATGTGAGCGAACACGGGCGACGCGTAAGTCATTATCGGCCTAATACACGTTGTGTAGATCCTAATCTTGTTGCGGGCTGACAACTTGCTCTTACGGTTTAAGAGAAAATGTAATCGTGCTAACGCGATTGCGGCTCGCGCGCGTACCGCATTTACATGAGTGATGAAGTTCAGTCTCCGATCAAGGTTGACTCCTAGATATTTGGCGTTGTTGGTCCAAGGGATAGCCTTATTGGCCATGGTGATTGAAGCGTTAGGCTTTTGGGTGAAAATTCTCTTGGTAAAGAGAATTGCCTGACTTTTGGCGGGGTTGACAGTGATTCGCCATTTGCGGAACCACTCACCGAGTTCATCGGCTGCGGTTTGCAAAATGCGAATCACTTTGTCCGGGTCTCTACGTGAAGCGTAGATTGCCGTGTCGTCAGCGAAGAGCGCCAGATGGGCGTCTTTCGGTTTAGGAATATCGCTTGTGTATAGCGAGAAAAGAAAAGGGGACAAAGCGGAGCCTTGCGGGACTCCGGCAGTGATGGTGTGTCGGGAGGAAAGAGTTCCCTCCACGCGATATTTGAAACCGCGATTCGACAAAAATTCTCGTATGATGTGCACGAGCTGTGTGGGCACATTGAAGGTATACAACTTGTAGAGCAAGCCGTTGTGCCACACTTTGTCGAATGCTTTTTCAATATCAAAGAAAAGAGCACCGGTAGGGATTCCGCGCCTAAAGTTGTCGTGGACATGCTCCGTGATGCGGAGGATCTGATTCACGCAACTGTGCCTACTACGAAAACCAAACTGCTCTGGAGGGAGCAGATGGTGAAGGTGGGCGACTATCTTGATGCGATCGAGGACGATTCGCTCGTAGAGTTTACCCAGAGCGCTGAGTAAACTGATGGGACGGTAAGAGGAGGGTTCGAAAGCGGGTTTCCCCGGCTTGTGAATACCTATCACAACCGCCTCTTTCCAGACGTCTGGAAAGAGGCTGTTTTGGAACGCTGCATTGAAGATGTCAGCGAGAATTTTAACTAGATGCTCCGGGAGCATTTTCATGACTCTATTGGATATACCGTCACCCCCGGGGGCTTTTCGTCTTTTGAGTGCCTTGATCAGAGAACTGACTTCTTCGATTGTCACCGGCGCGAGTGGGTCGGGCGGTTGGTCGACATCCGGATCGACGTTTGTCGGGCGCGGACGCGGAACCGGTATCGGTGGCGGCGGGATTGCGTTCCTACTTTCGACAAAAGTGTCAACCGCAACGAGATGCTCTGGGTCAATGGGAACTGAGGTGAGTGAACATTGAGCCTCCAGGCTGTCGGCAAGCAATTCCGCTTTCTCGTCGTCGTCGAACGCCGGGCGTTGATTCGGACGATTGAGCGGGGGCATGGTGACTGTATCATTTCTCCTGAAGGAACGGCACAACTGCCAGAAAGCCTGGTGAGTTGGATCTAGCTCTGATAGGTGGGTTTCCCATCTCGAATCGACGGCCTCTTGGATGCGACGTTTGGCCTCGCGTTGGAGGAAACGCGTTAGATGCCGTTGATCCGGGGAGGGATTCGTCTTACAATTTAAGAACGCTTGCTCATTTCGTTTAAAAAGCTACTTTTATTACACGTGCATAGGGTTATATTTGTGTTGATTTAATTAGAACTTGTGATCTTTTTCTTTGTTTTATTCTTGAGACCACTTTTTAGGAGGACATTTGCAAAGAACTGTGCATCTAGGGTATATTATATTGATGATTGAAAGGATTAATTTTATTGTTCAATTGTTTTTATCTGTCATATCATGTGACAACATAAAAAATATTGAAAACAAAAAACAAACACGATTAAGTCTGGTGACATACTAGTAAATATTCAAGCATCGACGATTTTATTAAAGTGTGATTAAACACACAAACAAAAAACTTCGCTATTTAATTTACACGAGTATGTATTCAATGTGCTGGTTTTTATTATCTATTGAATTTCTTTTTTGTTTGTCGTTGTCACTCAAAGAGATTTAATATTTCTATCTATAGAGAGGTTATCAAGCAAGTTTCCATACAAAAAATTGATCTCAATCTTCAGTACAGGCATGAGCCACTTATTACAATGCGAGGGCGATTATTACGATTTACACCCTAGCATGTTTGGTGAATGGTTAAGAATCACGTAAGATAAGTTTATTCTCTCAATATTATTACGGTGGCCGACCTGGCGCGCGTATATTTCAAATAAACTGAGCTACTTATGACCACTAGGTCATAACTTTTGGATCACAAGTTTTGTGCTTTTGTCCCGTCTAGTCACTGTTTAAGATTGTTTTCCTTGTGACTATAAAGTGATGGCATTACGTAGTCCCTGAGGACTGATTAATTTATACCCACGGTTCAAAACCCCGCATTGAATGATGTATAATACAACCGCATTACCGCATTAAATATTTATATATATTATGTTTCATAAAGTTGGTATAAAATTTCCGGTTCCCCCCCCCCGACCTTTCCCAATCCCTTTTCCTTCCCCTTCCATTCCCTCCTTTTAGTTTGGCAACGCACCCATGATTCTTTTTGTGTCTTGGGTGTCTATGGGCCGTGGAGATCACTTACCCTCAGGTGACCCATCTCCTCGTTTGCCAGCCTCTGCTATAAATAATCACAAGTTTAAAAACTTAACTGACCGACTTCCAATTTACCGATCGTGACCAAAGTTATATGGGACCACCCTTGAAATAAGCTCTATCGAACACAATTATGAAAATCGGTCCACATTTGGAGGAGATATCGAGGAACATACATAAAAAAAAATACCGACGAATTGAGGACCTCCTCCTTTTGTGGAAGTCGGCCGAAAAAAAATATTATAACTACACTTAAAGCGGGCATGGCTAGCAATCTAGCGGTGAAGTTTAAAATTTCGTAAGGCTCATAGTTTTTGAATAATGGAAACTTGAATTTGATACGAAAAATTATTTTGTAGTTAATTCGGTCAACTGCAGTATGTACATTGCATAATAATGTACGAAAATAGCAGTCGGTACTTTTATCTTTGATGTATGATGACCCAATTATTGTTATCTTTTACAGCGCATCTATTCTATACTAATGTACCTCTATACATATTAATATATACATATATGTTTGTATGTTGGATGTAATGTCTGGAGCTTTCCATCCAGGGCTTATCCCACACCAATGTGGGGTCAGGGTGGCACTTTATAAGCATGTTGTAAGAAGGATTTGGCTTAGATTTTACCGACCGTCTGCCAGACGTCAAATCCCTTTGGGGGATCTAAATCGAAAACCGGGTGCCTGACTTGGGATTCGAATCCAGGTCCTCCACATTCACTAGGCCTACTAAATACTACGTCTCTAAAACCCTTTCTACCTGCCCTTATCCCACCTTAATGTGGAGTTGGCGCAACACACACTTTTTCAAGCATGTTGCAGAGGATTTAGCTTAGTTTTTACGACCGGCCGCCTCCCCGATGTCAACCCCCTCTGAGGGCCCCACTCCCGGACAAATTAAATTAGAAAATTTGCCTTGCCCGACCTGGGAATCGGACCCAGGACCTCCCGGTCCATAGCCCATACATGCTGCCACTAGACCAAAGAGGCGACAAAAACTGCTAAACAGAAACATCTGACCCTTTTAGAATGCTGTAGGTAAGTACTGTCACGTCCTATCTCTCACGCTGGGTTTTTTAAAAGCTGACGCACCAAAATTAACAGAAATACTGTCAAATTTCATGCCAAGTCCTAAAAACTAGAAGCTTAGATGTTTTGGACTTTAGAGTCCAACGTATCCCAAACACATTTAATAAATAATAATAATATTAGCCCTGTAATATTAGTGACCCACTGCTGGCCTTAGTCTACCACGCTGGCCTAATCTGGGTTGGTAGACTTCACATACCTTCGAATTTCTTGTGGAGAAATTCTCGGGTATGCAGGTTTCCTCGCGATGTTTTCCTTCACCGCTATAGCAAGCGATATTTCACAATGAAACATACTCAAAATAGAAAAGTTAGAAGTGTATGCTCCATTTTGGGGTTGGTCTCGAACCTCAGACACTCGTCTCGGCAGTCCGTACCACACCCAGCTGAGCTATCGCTGCTTCAAACAGCGATGCTTTACATTCTAAGCAAACACATGTAGATAGTCACGGGCGGCTCGGCCTCCGGTGGCCCATACGCTTATGTAACATATATATGTACCGCCTCCGACGGGTTAATCAAAGGAAAACCCACAATCCGCACTAGTCTGAAACGCGATAAGAAAACTTCAAAACTTCATTATTAACTGATAAAAATTGGGGAAAATTACGACCTGGCTACCAACAGAGTTGCGCAAAGGGTATGATTGATTTGTTAGTCACCAGCGTGGATCAATTATTCACAGTTTACCTATCGACTGATATAATTTCAACGTGAAATCGTTTGACTGTATCGACTTATCACTTCGCACCGCATGATTGTAGCGCGCTCGCCGCGTGAATATCACAGGCTTTAAGACCAAAGTTCAGTACTTGCACGCAAAATAACAATTTTATTGTGTGTGTTTTTAATTACAGATCGATATTTTGTTTTGATAAGATTTTCGCATCTAGTTCCTATCTACTCCATAATAATTATGAACAAAGCTTATAAAAGCTACATAGGTATGTGCTAAAGGTAATTTGTCTCAAAGTAATTTTTGGGACCGTTACTAATCCTAAAATCACAAGTTTAAAAACTTAAACTGCCCTCGGTGGCGTGGTGGTATTTCGGTACGACTACGGTTCTGAGGTCTCGGGTTCGATCCCCGGGTCGGGCAAAGTGATATCGGATTTCTCCATATCAGCCCGGAGTCTGGAATTTGTGCCCGATATGACGATAGGCTCGCCCCCTATCACATCGGGGACGGAACTAAGCTCGGCGAAATGTGTGTGTTCTAGTTCGCTAGTGCGCCTACCCCTTCTGGGATACAGGCGAGAGCTAATGTTATGTTATGTTAATTACAGATCGATATTGTTTTATTTTGATAAGGTTTTCGCAACTAGTTTGGGATTGAGAAAGAAAGGGGGGAAATGGGCCAACGTAAATCTCACTCACCGAACGAAACACGACAGCATGCTGCCACTTTACGTCGGTTTTCTGTGAGACATTAGTATCAAACCGGTTGAGCCCGCCCATTCGTACTGTAGACGTGGCTCTACCACTCAATTTACGAGCATTCCCAAAAGTAACTCAAATCAATATTCAACTCTCAAAGGGCAGACAACTGAGGGCGCTTGCACACGCGAGTGGTCCGGACAACGCCGCGGGCGGATGCGCCGGCAACACATCCAGAACGCAGCCTTACCGAATACCGGCCAAAGTGGATTGACACGCCGCGTTTTAATCAATTAGCAAACAGCAACTCGGTTTACAGCCCACTGGCCAGTGAAATGAACCGATCGCGGCCCACCGACGCGCGTTTCGGCGCTCTAGAGTTTCACAAAAAAACGTTACCGGCTTTTCGGATAACTTCATAATCGGACCGAAAAGTGGTGTTCTTTTGTCGCGGATTTTTAGTTGCGGCTTTGTGGTGATTGGGTTAGACTTTTTGTGGGAATTTGATTTGGTTTTCTAAAATGGCACGGCAATGGCTATCTGCTCACTTGTCTTTAAAAACCTTTTTTAATAGCAGTGACTGGCAAACGAGAATGGGGGCCACTTGATGGTTAGTGGTCTCTATCGCCCATAGACGCCACAAGACACAAAGGAATCATGGGTGTGCTACCAACCTAAAAGGAGGGAATTAGGAGATTAGGGTACCGGAAATCTCACTCACCGAACTAAACGCAACAGCGAGCTGCCATTTTGTCCGTTTTCTGTGTGACAGTGGTATCAAATCCATCGAGCCGGACGACTGTGCCGTGCTGTTGACGTTATTAGCTACAACGTGGCTTTACCAATCAAAATAAAAATGAAATACTTAAAAAGTTAACAAAACAAAAAATAGAAAAACAAATCTGGTCTCACCTACTCATGGATTTTTTTTCCACGATGTTTTCCTTCACCAACATCGTGAGGAAACCTGCATACCTGAGAATTTCTTCACAGGAATTTCGAGGGTATGTGAAGTCTACCAACCCGCATTAGGCCAGCGTGGTAGACTAAGGCCTAACCCCTCTCATTAGTAGAGGAGGCCCGTGCCCAGCAGTGGGACAGTAATATTACAGGGCTAATATTATTTCCTTCACCGTTATAGCAAGCGATATTTCACAATGAAAACACACCTAACATAGAAAAGCCAGACGTGTGTGCTTTTTTTTGGGGTTAGCCTCGAACCTCCGTCTTGTATACACTGTAACACTTGTCTCGGCAGTCCGTACCATTCCCAACTGAGCTATCCCTGCTTCCTGTAAAGATATACTAAACCCAAATGTAAGACTGCCCTACTTTGGGTTCGAACTCACGACCGCACGGTTTCACTCTACCACTAGAGGAATGAAGTTACAGGATAGACTTTATCCTACAATTAGATACACAAGGATTTCTAATCATCGATTAAGTTGTCATAGTTATCATTGTCATTTTTAACGTTGATTTATGATGTATATAATTTATCTACTATCTATTTTTATCAACTGTCTTGATGACGAATTTGTATTAAAACCACATTCCACACGGCACTGAGGTTTCGGGTGCATGCTGCAGAAAGGATTTGGCTTAGTTTTTACAACCGGCTGCCTGTCTGACGTCAACCCCCTATGAGGGGGAAAATAGTGTTAGAAAAAACCCCGACCCGAGAATCGAACCCAGGACCTCCATGTTTACAGCTCAGATACACTGCCACTAGACCAAGGAGGCGACCATAACCGAACTAAACCCGGAAATATAATATACCGGGTGTCTCATAAAGTTAGTACCAATAACAATTTCACATACAGGGAGAATGATTAAAAGCACAACTGTAGGGTTAAAAAAAAAGAAAATTTTAATCAATTATCAAGAACAGGATTTTAAAATCGGAATGCGACATGTATCATCGCAATTAGCATAAGAACGGTTTTGTGTATGCTAAAATTAATTAATTACCCATAATTAATATATGTATTATTATAAATTAATTAATTCGCAAGTGTACTGCAGCTGACACAATGAGGCAGAAAAAAATGTTTAGTCATAAATTCAATTTTCCATTATTCAAAAACGATCAGCCTTACGAAATTTTAAACTTTACCGGTAGATTGCTAACCATCTTCTCTTTAAGTGTAATTATTATTGATACCAACTTTATGAAACAACCTGTATGTCTTATTCATATCATATTATAGAGATAAAATTACATTATCAATCGACATTAATTTGCAAGTACAGTACAAAGAAAATCGCTAATGCACTCAGAAACTACAGTGTTACAAAGGACTTGTGTTTACTGACAAAGGTGTTTTTAAATATAAAAATACTAGCTTTTGTCCACGACCTCGTTCGCTTGGATATTAATTAACAGGTCCATCCCATGGTAACCGTACATTTAGGATAAAAAGTAGCCTATGTGGTATTCCAGATTTTTTTTGCCAAGTATGACCCAGATTCATTAAACCGTTCTGATTGATATCATCTACCCAAATTTCAGTGTTTATTATTGTACTGTGTATAAATGTCACTACTATTTAATCAATAAATAGCAGTACTAAAAGTAGTATTTTCTTGATTTAAAAAAAAAAAATACCTATATTTATTTGAGGATGTTACGTAAACAACCTGTTGTAAAAGTTGAAGCTAAATCTTTTCTACAACATATTTTAAAGACTCTTATATTTCCATATTACGACTAGTGGGATATGGACGTATGGAAGAATAAATAAGTACAGATTTCTTAGGTTTACGCGAATGTTATACATTGAAATAAAACTATTTTTACGGATTCCATCACGATTTGGTTTTAAATTTTATATTCCAGACGTTTCGAAAGTTTGGAGTTCACGGGTTGGAGTGACCACGAAGACTGTAGCCCGAGCACGAAAAACTAATGTAAATGTATAAATAAACTGATGACGTTTGGTTAATATTTCATACAAATTTCATAGACGCGCATCGAGTTCGGATACATTTACGGTTGTCAGAAATTTTCCTGCTCAGGCCGCTGCAAAGCCTTCGAAACTTCGGGAATATAAAATTGAAACCAAATAGTGATAGAATAAGTACCGATTAATAAAAAGAGAAATCATCGGTATTTCTCTTAAAAAATCATGCCCCGGCTATTATTAAAGACAAAGGTTTAAGACACATATCACATCGGTTGGTAAATCTATCTTTTGTGCAGTTTTCCCCAATCAGAAATAAAATTTGGATAAATAACGGTACCCTAACGTCACCGACATCAATACTAAAAAAACCGTAAAACATAAATTGTATCCAAAAATGTCAAGGTTCATTATAATATCACAATTTATGAACAAATCGTCACAATCATTAAAGCGGGGTTTATCACGAAAGGGAATCGAATGACGAGACCAAATTTCAAAGATCCACAGACAATAGTAGAATTTCACCAGAAAGTGACCGTTCAATACAAAAGCACAGACAAACGACATCATTTCGAATCGATTGGATCCGTTCTAAAAACCTGTGAATTGTGATCGATATCAGAGGCGGTGGCACTAACAACTTTCGATAAAGTATTCGAATCGGGCTCCGTGCACTCTCGTATTACACAATCGGATACTTTACTAATTTTTTAAAATTAATTTTATATGAAATTTACGCCATCTAAAATATAGTACTGAAAGAGTAATAGAAATATTCTCAAAAATTAAAAAGTTATAAGCATTTGAAATTTGGTGTAACCTTCAAACTGCGGAAAAGAGAAGTATCAGTAAAATCACGTCAGGGACGACACGTTCGTTAGAAAGGGATAGCAAGATATCCCCACAACATCCCCACTCTTGCTCATTGCAGAATTTAAAATATGAATTACTGACTCATTTTTCAACCAATTTCCATGCAGATTTTACTGAAAAGTTTATTTTTTGTTTTATTTGCTAGTACATATAAAAATGTGTACAAAATCAGACATAGTCAAGTACCCAATTATTTGCGCAGCGATCATTCGAAAATGTACTCGAAAGGAATTCGTGCTACGGCCTCTGAACAACAAAATCGATATAATCTGAACATTTTTACCATTTCAAAATGGTGATTATGATAAAAGTTATTTACGCTCGAATCAGTTTAATAATTGACCTAGTATAAGTATTGTTATGCATTTGCGACCTATTTATCTAAAACGTATCTCTATGGTTGCCTTCTTGGTGAATGTACGAATCCCGGATAGGGGAAAACGGTTTTTCTAACAGGATTTTCCCGGAACAGTAGCCCGAGCACAAAAAACTGACGTAAATGTAAATGTATTCGAGTTCGCTGCGCACTCATGACGTTTGGTTAATATTTCATACAAATTTCATAGACGCGCATCGAGTTCGAATACATTTACGGATGTCAGAAATTTTCCTGCTCAGGGTGCTGAGTCACGTCAATATTTTTATATGGCACAGACTGGCAAAGCTGCAGAAGGGCCACATGATAGACAGGCTGAGATCAATAGGGAGACTTCGACTAAGTCTAAGTCAAAGAAATGAACTAAGTGAGGATTTGTAATTTTTAAATCGAACTTTGCCTAAGTCCGCGTCATTTTTTGCAAGAAAAACAGACTGACAGAACGATTAAGCAAAGTTTTTCTTGCGACTTTCGTAAAAACGAAACCTACATAACATAAGCTCACGCCTGTATCCCCGAAGGTGTAGGCAGAAGCGCACTAGCCAACTAGTACACCCACATTTCGCCGACCTTAGTTCCGTCCCAGATGTGATAGGGGGCGAGCCTATCGCCATATCGGGCACAAATTCCAGTGTCCGGGCTGATATGAAAAAATCCAATATCACTTTGCCCGACCTAGGGATTGAACCCGAGACCTCAGGACGGTAGTCGTACCGAAATACAAACACGCCACCGAGGCAGTCTACTAAACAGTAAACTAAACCTACTCTTTTAAAAGAAGGCTGTCCCTGACTACACATTGCAGTTGGATATATACATCAAACTCACGCCTGTATCCCCGAAGAGGTAGGCAGAGGCGGACTAGCAAACTTGAACACCCACATTTCGCCGAGCTTAGTTCCTTCCCAGATGGATATCACGACCCCAGGGCCACATCGGGCACAAATTCTAGACTCCGGGCTGATATTGAAAAAACCCAGTATCACAGCCTTAATATCACTTTTAAGTGGGATGTGGCAGGTGGCAAGAAATATTTCAGAAGGCAATCATGACGAAGTTAATTGCCCGCATGGTGATTGTGACATATCTCCGATCACAATTCCAATAAATACCTTTTAATTGCAGATACGGATATCAACCAGGATTTGAATAAATCCATCAATCAATTGTTTTCACCGATCATCGTGATATTATAATTATCGTCAGCCGATGGAATTGTACTCAAAGTCTTCGAGATACAAGTCATGTGTTGTGACTTGTGAGTGACTCTAATGAACGAGCGAAAGTACTAATCACCATCCGTCGTCATCCCAAACATGTTTTGGCAGACCCCAATGATCCCATCACAGTTGCTGTCGAAGCAGCACTTTCCCTTCTCAATACCAATAATTGTAATATTAACACCAGTTACCACCACCTCTTATAGCAGTATTATTATCTTACTTGTACCGATTCACATATAAAACAAACGAAGAACGATTATAATAATACTGCTATAAGACGTTGTGGTAACCCTGATGAACACAGGATCTGCGATTAAACACAGAAGTGCCTTTTCGAAGGCTCAGACCTCATATTGAACTATCACGGGGGACTAGAATTAAAATAGAGATAGTCTCGCATACTGGTACGCCAAGGGTCTGCTGTGGGAGATCTTCGGCCTCCAGGACGGGTCCGATGTCGGGGTCTGCAGAGTTACCACCACCTCTTATAGCAGTATTATTATAATCGTTCTTCGTTTGTTTTGTATGGGAATCGGTACAAGTAAGATTATAATAATATTGCTATAAGAGGTGGTGGTAACCCCCATAGGCTTGTGACACGACAGGTCGATAAAATAAATAAAAATAAAAATCTTTATTAATCACGTAGGCATATAAAAGCACTTATGACATGTCAAAAAAAAACATATTTTAGATTTAAGTATTTCTTATAATATATTTTTTTTTATATTATAGAATGCTATGAATTTGGAATCAGGAAGGCAGATTATACAGTTAGAAGAATAGGGTCCTATGGGGAAAGGGGAATGGAGAGGTTTGTGGACCGTGGAAAGGGAACGGGATATGGCAGGTACACCGACAGGGAAGCGACGGGAATTAATAGAAGTTGGTGGGATTGGATGAAAATACTACAGAGCACTATCCTAGCTAACCTACCAACCTTTCTCTAGCTACCTACGGATGACGACCCGAAGAAGAAAGGCAGAAAGAAACTCCGGGCTTATTTTTTTCATCACCAATTGTCACCATTTTTTTTTCTTTTACCAAATTTATGCATGACAGGCACAAGTATGTACCCCCATACCCGCCCTCAGAAGTACCGAGTATAGACAAGGTAACCCAAACACCCTCAATACGTTATCAAATAGTGAAATAGAATCGTTATCACAGTGGTTAGATACGCGGTTATTACACGTGTACACAGCACACCGCGTGTCCACAGGACTGATAAGGATTATTTTACTGTATCATTATCTAGTAAGCTCTATTTTTACACAACTGCGTATAATGTAAGAGGTAGAAAGCGAGGACGTTCTGGATGTTGTGGGGTAAATTCATCGATATATTATTTACCTACATGCACAGTTGACGCTCAGAAAATGGGACAGCAAAGAAGTGCTTAAGCACTCCTTTTCCCTACAGTTGGACGCCGATAGAATCCTAAATTTGAAAATTCGAATTTAAGAACGCTTTATCATATCATTTAAAAAGCTACTTTGTAACACGTGCATAGGGTTATATTTGTGTTTGATTTTATTAAAAGTTGTGATCTTTTTCTTTGTTTTACTCCTGAGACCACTTTTTAGGAGGATATTTGCAAAGAACTGTGTATCTAGTGTATATTATATTGATGGGTAAATTCCTCTTAGGTCTTGATACCCACGATAGGGGTTAAACCTAGTGGGGTCAAGATATGTGAGTGACTGTTGAGTGAATACAACATACGCTCACGCCTGTATCCCCGAAGGGGTAGGCAGAGGACTAGCGAACTAGAACACCCACATTTTGCCATTCTCATTCCATTCCCAATATGATAGGGGGCGAGCCTATCGCCATAGCAGGTACAAATTCTAGACTCCGGGCTAATACTAAATAGTCACATTACCCGACCCGGGAATCGAACCTGATACATCAGAACGGTAGTCGTACCGCGCACGCCACACAACGACATAGAGGCAATCAGCCATGGTAAGTATTTGGAGTGACAATTGACAGATTGTTACAAAGTAAAGCTTAGTGTGTTTGTGAGTGAATACTTGTTGCTTGCGTGACGAGAGGGCTTGTCGGAGAGCCGGCCCGGCCGCCACCGTGCGGCACCGGGTCACACCGTATCGCACCGTGTCACACCGTATCGCACCGTGTCACACCGTGTCGCACCGTGTCGCACCGTGTCATACCGTGTCGCATCATGTCGCACTGTGTCACACCGTGTCGCAGTGTCACATCGTGTCGGAGCGTACACTCCACCAAGTTACAACTAGCGTGTGTCAATACCGCATCATGTGTTTACGGCTTAATGTTTTGAATTATTCTTTTTTAGTGTAAAAGGAAACTTTTATAATTTCGCCATGTCCGTCTGTCTGAACGCGGTTTACCTCAGAGACTTCGCCGAATGCTCATACACTTAAGGTCGCTTTGTGTCATTTAAGGCCGCATTATCTGTCAAAATTGTATGGCGAAAATCAATGTAAGAAGCCGTTAAAGTTGAGTAGCGTTTGACTATTCGGGTGTGACGAAGTGGTAAAAATTTATATTATTTAAATCCAACCCGTGACCACGAAGACTGCAAAGCCTTCGAAACGTCGGGAATAAAAATTAAAACCAAATCGTGATAGAATCCGTAAAAATAGTTTATTTCAATGAATAGCATTCGCGTAAACTTAAGAAATCAGTGGTAAACATTTTTTTTACATTTTGGGTACAACCCTACAGGTAAAGGCACGTGACCAGTGGTAAGACAGAAATATTACAGGTCTGATACTATTATTAGGTACTGCTTCATATATTCATTGTTCACCCATAACTCTTGCATGCGTAGAGTCATAGACCGATTCGGATGTATGGACATTAACTATGTTATAAATTTAGGTGCAAGAGCTGTACCACTAAAAGTTAAACGAAAGATTAACAAAAAAATGAAAATTACTTATTGTTATCTAATTTAAAATCCTTTTAAAACAAGACGAGTTTTTTAAGTTTCTTATTCCAATAAACCTGTATAAGTTCTCTTTCTTCAACTAAATCTATCTCACAATATGAAGCTGGGTGCACAATAAATTATTCAAGTAAGGCTGGCTAATAACTCTAGACGACGCTATCTAAGCGTAAGCTGTGCAGTGTGCACCTCAGTTATCAGAGCAGCGAACATAGGCGCCGCCGACACCATCCTATCACTAGCTTTATAAATCACAATGGGCTATCTAAATACATTTTTATTGTAATAATTTATGAAATTAAATTAACAAATATCCACATATTTTAATCCACATTAATTTAAATATATTTTTCAGATTACATTAACATTTTTATTAATTCCCCATGGGTTTGTTGTTTATGAAATTTACCTGTTAATTAATTTCGCATTTAGAGAATTATATAATTGTTTTTCTATTATATTGATGGATCGATTGATTAAATTATTATGCAAAATTGTTTTTCCTAAAAAATGCAAATCACCATCAGATATCTCTTTATCATAAAAGCTTAAAAGACAATTTTATTAGATAAAATAATGATGTTCCTTTTGTAAACACTATTATCTCTTAATTATATTTATCCGTTTGAGTATAGATAAATAGGGTATTCATTTTCTTTTGAAATATTTATTAGGCTATATACATGCTGAATGAAATTTAAAAATTTGAATACACGGTAACGGCATTTTCAAACTGTGAATTGTTTATTAAGTAAGGTTAGAGCGTTGTTCAATCGCCAGCAAGTTCATTTCCTAGCGGTGTCGTATCCTATCGTGGTCCGGACGGGCGGACTGGCGGACTGGCGCGCCACTCCGCACAAAGAATGCCTTTGTCGAGCCATGCCATGCCATCAGCCATGCAGCGCAAACAAATTCAATCTCTATCAACTTTTTAAATTATTGATAGCCAGTTGCGAACGTTTTCATTAGCTTTGTATGCTCTTTATTAATAATACATTTACATTATACTCAACTTTAATAGTATGTAATTTCATTTTCAGACAATTTGACGCAAGGAAAAAAGTGGCATTAGTTTCAAAGAAGCGTGTAAATGTTGTTATAAAAAACTGCCTCCGTCTTTATATTGAACTATTCTGGTTTTCTCGGAATTATTTACTACAATGTTTATTTCACTTAAGATCCCCAGAAAAGCTCGAACTTAATTTTCACTCGACAGAAGTATCGACTTCGAATCTTTTTCGAATTCGAAATGCGCGATAATTGCCCCTAGGTGACCAACCTGCAATATCTGCTATAAAACATCTCAAATGGACACTTCAAAAAGATAATGGGAATAAAAGATAAAGATTTAAATAAATGAACTATGTCGTGTCGTGGACATTACGTGGACGTCACGACGTCGTGTCGTGGGGGCCGACTCAGACAGTAACAAATTGATACTTGTTGCACGCAAACCGCCAACAAATAAGATTTTATTTCGGAAATCTTGAGTTTTGATGTTTTATGAATTGCGTTTTCACTTGCGTGAAGGTTTCTATATCGCGAGTTTACGCTTTTATAGGAAATATGTGAAGATCTTGTTGAGGCCAGCAAGGGCCTTGGGTTCAATTCCCAGGTCCGACAACACTGTAGTTTTTACTAACAACACTTGCCAGGCACTGGTTCCCTAAAGAGGGTTATCATCAGGTAGGCAGGCGGTTGTATAAACCAAGCTGAATCCTATGTGCAACATGTTTGTGTTGCGCCAACTCCACTTTAATATGGGATAAAGACAGGAATAGATTTCTTAATACTGAATACTAATTGCTATAATTAATAGTGTATCTAAGTATTAAATTGCACCATATTTCATTGCAGATGCATTTTAAGCAGAAATGAAACATAACAGCCTCCGTGGCGCAGCGGGCGAATAGCCGGCTGTGAAGCGAGAGGCCGCGGGTTCGATTCCCGCATTGAGACAAATGTTTGTGTGGCCCATAGATATTTGTTTCAAGTCTGGGTGTTGTGAGACCGAAAGTCTCTCATAGTCTCTGACACCCGCGATACAGGTTATACCTAGTGTGGGGTCAGGACTAGGTGTGTGACTGTATTTATATTTATTTTATTTATAAGCTCACACCGGTATGTCTGAGAGGATATACAGAGATGTGAAATGTGATGGGACTAATGTACCCATATCTTGAGCTTATTTCGATCCTTTTATAGTCTAGGAGGAGGAGCCTATCGCCAATCTGGGCTCCTTTGCATATTAGTGGTCAACAGGCGACCCACTTAATCGTTTGTTAGGGTCACTTGCAGCTCCGCGGTAAATCTCTATTTATCCCAAATCTTGATTTAAAGATATCATTAAGCTGTAGGATAAATCAAGATAGGGTGTAACTCTAGATTAGTAATAGCACTGCTAGTGGGCCTTAGGGTGACTTGCAGCACTTTAATAAATCTTGATTTATCCCAAATCTCAATTTAAATATGGAATGAACTGTAGGATAAATCGAGTCTATGTCTAACTCTAGATAAGTAATAGAGCTGCAAGACCCCTTAAGTCGCCTAAAAATCCGTTAAGAATGATTTAGAATATATTTTATTTTCGTAACATCCACACGTTTTTGTTATATTTATGATGAAATTAAACTCTACATAACACCATAGCTTATTATCGTAGTGCGATATCTGGGGGCCAATGTGTCGGCCACCATTGTACTAATAAATCAATCGATATGGGACACCGACTATATCTTATACAGCGTGTACCGAAACTTCAAATATTTTTTATAAAAAAAATATAGTCAATACTGACATTATATTTGTAGAAAACAAAACAGTAAAATATAAAATAAATAATTATCATATGTATTACCTATTTGTAATGTTATTCGTGAAAAATATGTATGACAAACAGACATGTTCTGTTACTTACCTAATACTTTAAATATGGAGTTTTAAAGTAATGAACATAATATTTATCCTTGTTAATTTTATGTTTACCTAATTAAAATTCCTAAAGCTTAACCATTTTTTTTAAAACTTACAACTAAGTCACATTAGTATGGACAAAATTTAAAAAGATGATTATAATAAACAATAAGTAAACAAAAATGTAAGAAACGAATTTAAATACGCACTATAAAATATTATACATATATATAATATATACACCCTGTAGACGATAACGCCCGAGGCCGAACCGTAATTACGTACGTATAATATCATAAATATCGATCAACGTCAACGTTCAACTTGAATTAATACCTCAGTCGTTTGTCGTCGCGAATCAATCAGCCGCCGGCATTGATTGATTGGTCGCGTCAATTTTGTGACGATATCACGCATCAATCATGCAGCGAATCAACCAGGACACTATGGCCTGTGCTTTAATTAGTTTGGGATACGTTGTAATGCATGTATGTACTTTTACTAGATTGATATAAAGAAAAATGAATAAAAATAAATAAAATTTAAAAATCATTATTGATCACGTAGGCATGTAAAAAAGCACTTATGACAAGTCAACACAAGTAAATTTTTAAATTAAGATTAATATAATTTACATTATATATTTGAATTTGACGACAGGCAGGCAAGTATGGAGATAATAACGATGGGATGGCTAAGATAGGGTGATAAGGGGAGAATATAGTCTTAAAAGTAATGTTAATGGAAAAGTGTCCTTTGTGCATACGCCTTGCTTACATACACATCATTCTTTCTATCGGCCCTTATCCCACGTTATTATGGGGTCGGCGCAACACACTTTTCCAAGCATGTTGCAGAAAGGATTTGGCAAAGTTTTTACGACCGGCTACCTGCCTGACGTCAACCCATCCTGAGAGATCCAGTCCCGGGCAAATTAAATGAGAAATTTTGCTTTGTCCGACCTGGGAATCCCACGACCCACGACCTCCCGATCCACAGCCCATATATCAGTGGCGAAAGGTCCATACAACACGATTCCTACCGGCTTACCTTCGTCGAATTATCGGCTTGACAAATAGGCATTAATTAAAAGAATTTCGACATCGGCCATATATGCTGAATATGGAATCGAAACCAGGACCTCCCAGTCCACAGCCCGGCAACGTACAGTAAAAAAAAAAAAAAAAATATTTAGATATATTCATTCAGTAATAGCAATACGTCAATGACGTTGCAACCGTCCATACAATTGGGCACTTGAATATGTTTCATTTCATACAAATTTTTATATGTAATAGCAAATAAAACAAAAAAGAAACCATTCTCTAAAAACCATCGTCAATCATCGAAATTGGTTGAAAAGTGAGGCAGTAATTCATATTTTAAATTCTGCAATGAGCAAGAGTGGAGGCGTAGTGGGGATATATTGCTATCCCTTTCCAACGCACGCGCCGTTATGGCCGTGACGTGCTTTTACTTATACTTCTCTTTCCCGCTGTTTGAAGGTTACACCAAATTACAAAGGCTTATAACTTTTTTATTTTTGGGAGTATTTCAATATTTCTTTCTGTGTTACGTTTTAGATGACATAAATTTTATATAAAATGAATTTAAAAAAATGAGTCAAGTACCTAATTGCAATATTTTTTATTTTTTTACAAATTAATTGACAAGTCAGTGACGACTGACGTGACATTTATGTGTATTTATAGATCATAACATTTAGAATGTTAAATGTTATCGCAGATGGCTATCAGTAGAATAATGAAGGAACAATAGTGTTGGCCTTGGCACATGACACACCGACTGGCAGGTCCGATCATCACCGTAGGTGTCATAATTTAATAGATTAAAACCTCTGCATACTTCTGATTTCCTGGTAGGTACATATTACTAAAGGCGAGACTCGAGCTTAAAAACATAACATAAGCTCACGCCTGTAGCCCCGAAGGGGTAGGCAGAGGCGCACTAGGCAACTAGTACACCAACATTTCGGCAATCTTAGTTCCGTCCCAGATGTGATAGGGGGCGAGCCAATCGCCATATCGGGCACAAATTCCAGACTCCGGGCTGATATGGAAAAATCCAATATCACTTTGGCCGAACCGGGAATCGAACCTCAGGACGGTAGTCGTACCGAAATACAAACACGCCACCGAGGCAGTCTCGAGCTTATGTTTCTCAAAAAACATCTACACAAAACCATGTTACGCTACACATATTTGTGTATGATACATTGTTCTATGAGCAGGAGGATATTGTTTTTGGTAGTGTTTTCAGAAAAACACTAGTCTCGCTTTAAGTTTCTATGGGGATAGGCAGACACCATGGTATTTCACTTTATCCGATTCTGACATACTACTTTCGTTTCATCTACTCTCATAAGTCTTACGTGCATCTAGGGTCATTTTGACCTGTCATTTATTTAAATCCCATTATTTTACATATCAAAACAATCAAATCTTAAATTTAAAATAAATCAAAACCGATTATTTTTTCAACACGCACATCACTAAACATCGAGTTAACCCTAAAAAACTCACGGCGTTCAGTCCATCACGCGGAGCTCGATAATCCGGGTCGAACGTGAGATATCCGCAAGCAGTCCCGGCCCCCGCGCCGGTCCCGGGCCGCGGCCGGCGCGATCCGTATGTGTCGCCGCGCGGACGTACGGACATCATTCTCATTAACCGCCCGACGTCGCTCCATTTGTACTAATGTTTTGCTAAGATGCCCCGGGGTCGGATGTATCCGTCTGGATTTTTTGCGTCACGTTTTTTTTGGTGATTTAGGGTTGATTGTGATATGTCAATGTTTCGGATATACTGCTTGAAATTATTAGGTTAAATCGAGCTAGTTATTTATTTTTGACTACGCTTAGCAATAGAAAGTGTTAATAAATTTTGGCATTGATCAAATCTTTGAGAAACTCAGCGACAGCATCTATTACAAATGACATTCTTTCTTTTATGATATATGATTTCCTATAGGATATAAAACCAGACGGTAAGAATGCCAGCAGCGTTATTAAGATCAATGTCAACATTTCCGAATTACAACACCATTAAAATATAATATTATAACCCATTAAAAAGCCATTAACCCATATTTTAAACAATATTATGAATTAATAGTGAAGATTAATTTTTATAATATCCAGTATTATTTTCCATTTTGATGTGTGTTTTCGATAAATTTTATGAGACTGTAGCTAAAGGGGTATTCAAACAAGACCAGTGACTCTCCAAGAGGTCAAATGTCAGTAGGTACAACTGGCACTTTTAATTGAATTTATGTAAAACTTACGTTTAAACTGAGATATCCGTTAAATTATAGGATAATTAAGATAAATTAAGATTCGAATTATTTAATTAAATATGCTAAATTAAACAGTTGAGCAACGACAACCCAACGAGAATAGTTATAAACTACCGAGACAAAAGTGGCAAGTTCTAACTAGCCCAAAAGAAACACAACAATGAGTTTTGCTTTGTGAAGGAAAAATCTAAAACAAACTTGAATGAGTATACCTGTGAAGTCGCTATAAGAATTTTGAATATTTAGGAAATCTACCACCCTTTAATTAATTACCATGAAGCTCTAATGTATAAACCGCAACCTGCAGTAGAGGAGGAGCCTAGCCCAGTAGAGAGAGTAATAATACTAGACTCGTTTTAAAAAATCTTATTATTACAAAACAATTTGAGATAAATTTATTGCAATTTGATTTAATATACATACAGTCCGAACCAGTAGTCAAATTATTATACAAAACAACTTACCTTGATTTCATCATTCTAATATGATTTAAAATACTGTCTTGGCATAAGCTTAAGCCAGTAGCCACTTATCACTACTGTCTCAGTTTAAACGGACCGTAAGAAAAAAGAAATGAACCACAAACGACATTTGAAGACTGAGGTATTCGTTTATCTCACAATCAGAATAATAAAGTTGGTATTTTACGAGTTTTCATAATGTAAGCAGAGGTCACGTGTCTCGTATTAATTGCTAGTTGTTAGTTGCTATCGTGATCACAATCGCGTGTTTCAGTGAATTTATGTACATCTACTCTGTTTTTGGACTCAATTGAAGTTTACAATAACGTAACAGTAGGTTTAAACTGTTGAGTCCTGAGTTCTAATAAAAATGATTCTTAAGATAACTAAATACTTATAACATGGGAATGCTGATTTCTTTTTTATGTACTTTTATCGACCGACTTCCAAAAAGGAGAAGGTACTCAATTCGTCTGTTTTTTATGTATAAACTGAGTCTGTTATTGTGCCAATTTTTTGAAATGGAGACGTTGAATGGTCTAAAAGTTTGAGTAAGAGAACTCCAACCGCTTCATTGGTCCATCGTGAGGTCTGAGGTTCAAATTCTAAGTTCGGCAGTTGAAGTTTGAGTTTTTTGCAGCGACTTCTAAAAAGGAGAAGGTCCTCAATTCGTCTGTTTTTTATGTATGTTACGCGATATCTCCGCCAAATGTGGACCGATTTTCAAAATTCTTTTTGTGTTCAATAGAGCTTATTTCAAGGGTAGTCCCATATACACGATCGGATTTGAAGTCGGTCTGATAAGTTTTTAAACTGGTGATTATCTATTTAGCAGTAGTTCCTGAGTCTATTGACAAAGTACCTTAATCAAAGTATATTATTGCATTATTTAAATTTTTAAGCATAAACAATATGATGTGTCCGAGATAAAATTGAATATTGATAGGTGCTAATTCTAGCAAAAAATATGGTATGTGTTATAATCATTGACATATATCAATGATCAAATGCCGTAATTTTCCCACGCTAATGTCAGGTTCTCAACGTCGCCTCCTTTATCTAGTGGCTACGTACCGGGAGGTCCTGGGTTCGATTCGATTTTTTAAAATTTTATTTGCCCTGGACTGGACCCTCCAGAGGATTGACGTCAGGTAGGCAGCCGGTCGTAAAAACTAAGCCGAATCCTTTCTGCAACATGCTTGAAAAAGTGTGTTGCGTCAACCCCACATTCGTGGGATAAGTGCAGGTTAAACAATCAACATGAAAGCTCTGTTAATGTCGATTTGACAGTTTAGGTCGGCCAAAGACAGTTAAAAAAACATTTTTGACTTTCTGAAGTCGGATTTTAAGATGACTGCCTCGGTGGCGAAGTAATATTGCGTGCGCGATGTATGTCCATCGCTCTGAGGTCTCGGGTGCCATCTCCGGGTCGGGCAGTGACATTGGATTTTTCCCGACTGTAGATAGGCGCCCCCCTATCACATCTGAGACGGAACTAAACTCCGCAAAATGTGGATTTTCTAGTTCGCTAGTGCGCCTCTGCCTA
Source organism: Clanis bilineata (assembly GCA_036417725.1). NCBI lineage: Eukaryota > Metazoa > Arthropoda > Insecta > Lepidoptera > Sphingidae > Clanis > Clanis bilineata. The sequence continues at coordinate 1,159,858 of CM071146.1, read as the reverse complement.
CCCCTTCGAGGATACAGGCATGAGCTTATGTATATATTCTAAGTTTTGTTAAACTTTATTTTGAGAAAGGCATACGTGATACTGGATAAAGAGGTAAAGTCAGCTTTTTTTTGTTTTGCTCTACAGCTGATTGCCTGACCGAGTCGGCAAATTCAGCGACACCAGTCTGTTGGGTGAACGCAGATGCGTTACGAACCCAAAAAGGTTGTCCATGCTGAGGGCAACCCACTAACGGGTTACGTACCCACCAAACCATCAAACAGCTATCAACGACAAATCTCGAGTGGTACACTCCCGTTGCTGACACTACAAGTGATCCATTTCTGCATGCCAACTACCTGCTGTAACGCGGCTGTGGGCGGAGCCACCGTCCGATTTGACCAATGATCACGCGCCGAGCGGGCAAAACTAATTATACTGATTTATGCCCCATTGTTCATTGTTGTATGTCTTTTTACTAACGTATGTAGAATTCAAGCTGATATATCGTCTTTAAGTTTTCGTTTCTTTGGTAATTAGTGATTGCTTGATTTGGGGTTGCGATTTTTTAAAGATTAATTGATGTTTGATCTGGGGGGTTACCACCACCTCTTATAGCAGTATTATTATAATTTTACTTGTACCGATTCCTATATAAAACAAACAAAGAACGATTATAATAATACTGCTATACGAGATGGCGGTAACCCTGCTGAGTTCACTGTCAAACATGCAAGATATTTTTTTCTCTTTATTTGCCAACGAAAGCAGACGAGCCAACGGCTCACCTGATCCACCTGATGGTAAGTGGTTACCGTCGCCCAAGGTCATCGGTAATGCCAGGGGCACAGCCAAGCTGCTGCCTACCGTGTAGATGCTTTTTTAAGCCTCGTTTGATGAAGGACATGTCAATGACATGTGTTAAAAAAGCCTTTACAATCAAACTGTTTGACCTATAACCTTATTTATTAGTGATAAATTATGTAATATGTCTTATGTTTACATAAAAATGGAAATCAAGATGATGAGCGAAACCTTTTATATTAATTAATGTTCATTTTATGCAAATTTTAACTGTTCCTAATTAGTCAACAAATAAAACTATTGATGGTCACATTTTATTTTTAATTGATTATAAAATTCAAAGTATACCGAATTATTAATATACATAACAGCATTCTTACAACATAGCCTATAAAAGCCCTTTCAATAATGCTAATTGGGGTCGTAAAAATCTTAAACAGATTTCTTACTTCTTTAATAGTAAAATCATAATTGTTACTGGTACCTTTGTTCGATGCATGCTGTGATGACCTTAAAAAAAGGTGCACTTAGATTTTAAGTTTTTATATTGTATGTATCAACTTAGACATCAGCAAAGTGTAACTACTACTGGTTGTTCATAAATAAATAAATAAAAAATATGTATATTGGTAAACAGGAACTCAAATATACTTTCCCACTAAAGGCAAACATAAGCTCACGCCCGTATCCCCGAAGGGGTAGGCAGAGGCGTACTAGCGAACTAGAACGCCCACATTTCGCCGAGCTTAGTTCCGTCCCAGATGTGATAGGGGGCGAGCCTATCGCCATATCGGGCACAAATTCCAGACTCCGAGCTGATACGGAAAAATCCAATATCACTGCCCGACCCGGGGATCGAACCCGAGACCTCAGAACCGTAGTCGAAATACCACCACGCCACGGAGGCAAACTTGCAACACTATTATCAACCTAGAGTTAGTCCTAAGCTCATTCCGATATTGAAATCGAGATTTATCTCAGTGCTGCTATATCGCCTTAAGGCGTTAACTATGGGTTAACTATACATATAAATGAGAAGTAAAAGGTGACATTTACACACCCAAGGGAGCTTAAGCAAGCCTCCTGTCACGACAGTATATCAATATTTTATTAAAAATCCGACAAAACAAGCAAATCAGCGCGTCTGCAGTCGTCTGCGCCTGCGCAGCTGCCTGCATTCACCTGTCGTTGAGATGCGCGCGCGCGTGGGCGGGGCCCGTCCCGAAGGAATGCGAGCTTTCCGAGCCTTTTTCCATTTTTGCCACCGCGGCCACCGGAATTCGGGTGCGATATTTTCTTTGGATGGAATCCCGAGTCCTTACCGTGACTACAGGCATGTATACCTCAGTCCAGTTTTAGATTTACGGTCGAATTTGTTTTTGTTTTGTGGTGGGATTTATTAGGATTTTATCCAGGTAGCTGAAGGTTAGCACGTATGGCTTTCGACTGCTTATTCGAATCAAACTGTGCAATCATGACTTTAGACCAGAGGTCGGCAACCTTTTGGCATGCAGGGGTCACAAGTTGGTAAATTATAGTAAAGGCGGGCCTCACCTCATATTTTCTATCTAGAATCCATAAATTTTTTGATATTTATGACTACTTTACAAAACAATCACGGGCCGCGTGTTGCCGACCGCTACTTTAGATTGATAAAAATGCAGCAAATTTGAATAGAAAACACACTCGATAGTTAAATGTGCTAAGTATTCTGATTCAAATCAAGTTGACCCTCCGAATGCTGCGGCTTGTTCGTGCGAAACGCTATTTTCAAAATGCAAAGTGATGCGTCGAAGACAACGCGCAATTCCATAACACAATGACGCTTTGCAAGTCAAGTGCAGCCGCTTATGGCGCTACGCGACACTCGCCAAGTGTCAAAGTTATGCGTTGACATTTGCAAAATTGTTTTTTTTTTAATACACAATTTATTCATTCAATTATCATCGGTAGTGACGTGAAACGCCGATACGATATTTGAGTTCGCCTAAATTGTATATATTTAATTTCTGTCATATTGATAGTGGGTGACAGTGACTGAAATACAGAGATGTCGGGTGTCACGCGATGCATTTTATAGTCATTTTTTTGCAGATGTCATCGGAACGTTATAAATTATGAACTGCTCCCACAATTTAAAAGCGCCGAAGTGTATATTATATTAAAAAAAGTGTCTCTAATTTTTTTTGTTTAAATAAAGTAGCTAAACTTCAACAGCCGATTCGTGGGATGAGTTTCGTTTTTCAATTTTCCTTGATAACATGTCATCAGATCATAATAAATTTATAAGATCAACGTTGGGGAAGAACTTATTTAATTGTCTGGTTCACAATTGGCTAATTATATCGCGTAACATGTAAATTGAGAACCTCATTTAGTTTTAATTGGTTAAATAATTAAGCAAGAAACTAGAATGACAATCTACTTAAAAATCAATCAAAGATAATATATTACAAATACTTAAGCAAACAAATATTAATTCGTATTAAACGTGTCGGTTAATCGCGTGATTGCATCGATACAGTATGTAGGTCGTGACGCCGTCACCGTCACCGTCCACACGGCCGGTTATCAGTCAAAAAATAAACAACAATAATAGCCCAAATGTAAGGGAATCGGGGCGAGGTTGAGTGCCTTCCGTCGACAATAAGATTGATCGGTGTATCGCAATTATGAAAAATGATTTCGATGGTACGGTCTGTCGGAGTGAACGCCGCGCGCGGTGGCGGGTTAAAAATTATATTTTTATTATTACAAAAATATATCGAGTTTTTTTTTGTGTAAGATAATTATTGAGTTGCATTTTTTTAAAGAATATTAAACTTTTTTAGTTCTATTTAAAATAATTATCAATTTTATTTCCTAAATTAAATTCAATTTCACTTATGACTAAACGTCGATATGTTTTTGCCTGAACTTCGAGGAACACTGTCCCACGACGCGACGGTCGGTTCATATTTTGACATTTATAATTCATCACATTAGTGATCAGCTCAGCGGCACATTATAAATTGGGGCCGTTTTCGTGATGAGCATAATTAAATTTCAATTTACATTTATGCAAATCTACAGTACTTTGTTACAAATAAAATATTTTTTCATTCTAAAACCCACTTAAGACCACGTAAAGACCACACAAGCCCGCTGACACTCGCACCACCCCCGCCCGTGACTTACCGACTCGGTTCGCTTTTCACTACCTCTACCTTCAGAACTGAAGTGTTAGCTGTTATAGGTTTTATCATTTTTTATACTTAGGGCCTCGTTCACCACCCTCGAGTAAAGTGTCAAGTAGGCTAATCGTCAGTTAAAGTCACCCGTAACTGAACGTGTGAATTTCACGACGTTCGAGTAGCATGCATCTTGTGATTAAACTGACCAGTAAGCTACTTGCCATGTCGTCTGCCAAGTAGCGCGTTTACTTGACGGTTAAAGTTTAAAGTAGGCAGTTAATTGTACGTTTTATCGTAGTTAAATAAACTATAAAATCAAATTATAGTAGTCATACCTTAATAACGATGAACTTTTTAAATGAACGTGTTAACTGTAAAATAGCCTTTCATTTAAAAAATCAAGCAGTTTCAACAAAAATAAAATGCAATGCGGGTCACGCAAAACTCGTCCTTATTGACACACGATTTAGTACCTGTGTAACTATTTATATAGCAAAAAAGGGTACGGTAGGTTTTTGTGTCATGCGGTGTGGACCCGCGACGAGTCACGACTGCTTTTTTTGCCAAAATAAGATATTTTTGACGTAATATTGAACGAATGGGACGCAGGATTTGTGATATCATTCACTTAACCAGTAAGTTGCTACGCAGAGCTCTAATTTTGCTTGTGGAATTAACAGAAGTTACTCGCAACTCTTACTTGTCAATTAACGCTAGTCAGAAAGTAACTAATCAACACTTTACTTGGAGTTGGTGAACGAGGCCCTTATACTTTTATTGTTAGTTAACATAACTTCACGATTGTACCTAAAGGGATAGGCAGATATATTTCCCTGATCTACATGTCCCATGATACATGCTGAATAAGCTCACGCTTATATCCCTGAGGGGGTAGGCAGAGGCGCAGTAGGGAACTAGAACACCCACATTTCGCCGAGCTTATTTCCGTCCCAAATGTGATAGGGGGCGAGCCTATCGCCTTATCGGGCAAAAAATCCAGACCCCGAGCTGATACTGAAAAATACAACATCACTTTGGCGTCCCGGGGATCGAACCCGAGACCTTAGTACGATACTCGTCCGGCGCACGCAGTGCCACCACGCCACCGAGGCAGTCATCAGTCAGTCGTCCCATGATGTGTTAGATTTCGCCGCCTCGGTTTACTGGCAGCGCATATGGGTTATAAACGAGGAAGCCCTGGGTTCGAATCTCAGATCAGGAAAAATTGTCTTTTAATACGATTTTCCTGGTGGTGCTTCCTCTAGAGTAGGTTTACGGCAGGCAGTAGTTGTAAAAAGTAAGCCAAATCCTTTTGTAATAATGTATAATTAATATATACTTAGAAAAGTCAGAGGTGCATCCTCTCTGAGGTGGTTTCAAGCATTTCGACCATTATTGTTAAGCAAAAGCTGGCAAGCGAGCAACTGAGTCACTTAATAGTAAGAAAGTTTCACCGTCCATAGATCAACAATACCAAAACTATCATGGATGCATTACCTTCATCATCATCAGCCATAGGACGTCCATTTCTAAACATAGTCCTACCCCAAAGACTTCTATGTCGACCTTAAAGAAAGGGATTAGGGATTGAGAAGAGGGGATATTGTTTCGGCAATCTGACTTCTGAGATATCGCTGATTTTCCTGTTTAATGCGTTAACACCGTCTAATCCAGGAATCGCGACGTTCACAAAATATACGACGCTCGATATGTATTACAATAAAAATAGATCTCTGCCGCCCTATCTCGCGCCTAAAATGGATCGTGTCGGAATTTGACTGGCCGTTTGAGTTATTAGTTTATGCCCAAAAAGAGAACATACTGGGCGATTATTATGCACTTCTAACAACATGGCGTCGTGATGTGAGTTACGCCGATACGTCTTGAGTTCGATATCCAGGCCATGACAAAGATCGCATCCTCAAAATCCTCAACAAACAATACCGCAGACGTTGTCATTATGGGCCTTACTTTAAAAGCAGTTTAACTGAGCTTTAAACTGTCCCTTTCATTTTCAAACAATGTGACACAAGGAAAAAAGTGACAGATTATTCTTAGCCATTTGCTCAGCTAAACTTTTTATAAGTATTATTGGTCCCATTGTTAAAATAGTTTTTTTTAAGTTAATGTTAACATTATTATAAGAATACCCGTTCATAAACGCCAGATCTTTCTGACACAACAAAAATACCAAAAAACCCAAATGTCGTCTAAGATATTTTCGCATATAAATCGTATGTGAGAAATATTAGGTGGGTAGTGAGTGGTCACAGCATCCAATTTAGGATTCGATCTCATTACCATAAGCCGAGTGCATGGCTCGCCGGGGCATCGAGCTTGATACACACATGCACAGAGGACGGTCAACTATAGTTCCAGCTAGATTCGTTTTAATTTACTTACATTCTTATGTACCTACTCCTTCTGGGATTCAGATGAGAGCGTGCTCTTGCACGCTCTCATCTGAATCCCAGAAGGAGTAGGCAAATGTAAATTAGGGAATTAACGCACCCACATTTGCTAAGTTTGTTTCCGTCTCAGATGTTATAGAGGTGGAGTCTATCGCCATATCGGGCAATAACTCCAGATTTCTGAGCAGGAACAGCAGCGGACGTCCTGTAGCTGATGATGATGATGAGCAGGAATCCCAATATAACTTAAACCAATCCAGGGATCGAATGGGAGATATCAGAACGATAGTCGTACTGTTAATACAACTACGCCATTGAGGTAGTATTATTTTATCGTAATATGATAGATTATTACCTATAATATCAACTTTGTATACTGTGCGATTAACTGGTACGGACTTCCCCTACTAATAAGAGCTAGGCTTAGTCCTTCATGTTGGCAAAAACGTTCATACTGGTGGAAAACAGTAAAGAACAACAGGAATATGACATCTTTCACCCAAATTCCTAACATAATACAGCCATTTCTAAACAAATAATAACATAAACCATACTTCGCCAACAAGCTCTGCATTCTTCCTGCCCGTGTGTCCACAATCCGCACAGACACCAATAACTCGCCTATTTTATATAGTATTTAGGTGCATTAAGGCATCTCCAGCCGATGTACCGATCGAGTTTCATTACCATATCGCAAGGACTCCGCATCCCACGACTACATGCCTCTACAGGCCAACATACGTGTGATTCAATTGTGCAGTGGATTCTGTACAGGATGTATGTTATTTTTGGAATTCAAATTCATTCATTTAATAGTCTAACAAGTCTAATTGCTGACTCAGATTATCAAAAATCAGATTTTATCTGACCTCTACGGAACAAAACCCGAACAGTATGGTTCACATGAAATTTAAAAAAAACGTAAAACTAAGAAACAAAAATATTAATGTATGATGTGAGTTGAGAGTGAGTGCCAAGACAAGTGTCGGAGGTTCGAGACCAACCCCAAAATGGAGCATACACCTCTGACTTTTCTATGTTAGACTAAGGCCCGTGCCCAGCAGTGGGACAGTAATATTACAGGGCTAATATTATTTTATTTTATTTTTGTTACGATGTGAGTTAGCTAAAAAAAGGTCATCATGCTAGGTGAAAACAATAAGCTTGGGAACCCCTGAAATATAGCGTCATATCTTTCCTTATGTATGTACGTTCCTATTTAATCAACTGCAAAACTGACCATATTCGAAAAAAACTGACTAACTAACCAATGTACAAAAATCTGACTGTCTAATTTATCTGACCAGTTTCGACCCTTGCGTTTGACGCGTATGGAAAAGAGAAGATTTCTACATATAGTGAGTTGTGGTCAATTTACGGAAACTTAGTGCGCACATTCTATGTACTGCGGCCTGAGCAGGAAAATTTCTGACAACCGTAAATGTATTCGAACTCGATGCGCGTCTATGAAATTTGTATGAAATATTAACCAAACGTCATCAGTGCGCAGCGAACTCGAATACATTTACATTTACATTAATTTTTCGTGCTCGGGCTACAGTAGCCTGATCAGCTAGTCTAGTAGTATACATAGAATTCTTTGGAGATGGGAAAAGTCACATTTTTGTCATCGTAATATTTAATGTTATTCAGAATTATCGTTGTCATGTATTCAACGATCATTATGAGTGTAATTTCTCAATCGCATTTTTCCAAATTTAATTATTTTGAAATTGTTATGATTTTGTGGTATCATAAACCGCGTGTTAATATTAAAAATAAAATTAATGTAAATTGTTTTAAATAATAAAAACAAATTCCTAAAAATACACACTAAATGACGGGCCTTTCCTTCGTTATCTTTTAGAGCTCTTTCAAAGTTATTTAGAAAGACTTTTATAATTGTGAGAAAGTAATAATATATCAAAATACTCTAAATAAGAATACCATTTTCATTAATAATATATTATGCACAAAGTAAATTTTACACAAAAATTACAATTGAATTGCAATTTATGACAGCCTCCGTGGCGCAGCGGGCGAGTAGCCGTCTGTGAAGCGAGAGGCCGCGGGTTCGATTCCCGCATTCAGACAAATGTTTGTGTGGCCCACAAATATTTGTTTCAAGTCTGGGTGTTGTGAGACCGAAAGTCTCTCATAGTCTCTGACACCTACGATACAGGATAACTAGTGTGGGGTCAGGACTAGGCGTGTGACTGTTGGGTGTATTTATTTATTTACTTTAAGCTAAATATAGAATGGTATTTCTAGATCTAGCTTAAAATTGATGCCCACCATCCAAAACCAACAAGACAAAACCTCAACGTAGATTTTATGTGCACTTTGTTTCACTCGAGGAGAGTGGTATGGTCACTAGCGTTACCCTTAAACGGGTAAATAATTAAAGGTGAACAAAAGCTGTCTGGACATAGGTGTGTTAAGGATGCTCCGATTCTGAGAGCTGGGCGTTTTAGTCCCGCAGGGTTGACACTTGCCTCGTAATTTTAGGGCAACTAAATCACGAGCAATCTACAAAATTGTGAATAGATGACGTTTATATTATATGAAGATATGAAAGGAATTATTTTGTTTTGTTACAGATAATAAATAATTAATGTTATTAATAAAAATCGCAGCGACAGCTCAGTTGGGAATGGTACGGACTGCCGAGACAAGTGTCGGAGGTTCGAGACCAACCCCAAAAATTTAGCATACACCTCTGACTTTTCTATGTTAAGTATATTGTCATTGTGAAATATCTTTTGCTATAACAGTGAAGGAAAACATCGTGAGAATTCCTGCATACCCGAGAATTTCTTCACTGGAATTTCGAAAGTATGTTAAGTCTACCAACCCGCATTAGGCCAGCGTGATAGACTAAGACCTCCCTCTAATTAGTAGAGGAGGCCCGTGCCCAGAATCGGGACAGTAATATTACATGGCTATTATTATTATATTATAGTGTTATTAATTATCAGTAGGTACTATTTATAGTAAGAATGTTCTCAAATTATTATTATATTTGGGGGCGTCCATAAATTACGTGAGGTGTTTTTTTAAATTTTCTGCCCCTCCCTCCCCCCCTGGTGAGATGTCGTGAGATTTTATTCAACCCCCTCCCCCATCCCCCAATCTCACGTGAGATTTTTCAAAATGTGAGTTTCTTACGTAAACGCATGTACAATCTGGATTAAATGGACCAAAATAGTATATATTTTTTTGTTTCAATCAGAATATTGAATGCGTGATATTTGCCGAGACCCCCCCCTCTCTCCAACGTAAGATTAGATGAGATTTGACTCGACCCCCTCCCCCCCTTAAACACCTCACGTAATTTATGGACGCCCCCTTTATTGTAGTAAATATTATTCAATACACAAAAAATATTAAAGACGTAAAACTGAGAAAAAGATTTCTCCTCCCACCTATAATCGCATCAATTAAATTTTAATAATCAAATTCAATAGTAAATATAATAGACCACCCACGCTTCGTCTCGTGATATGAAAATATCATCACCATACCGACACGAGACAAATATTCCAAATGAAAAAACTAATAGCGACAACCCTGCGAGCGAATTTTATCTCGCTGGTAATGATCTCGAACGGTTGCGGTAATGAGCGCCGCTCGCTCGCCCAATAACATATTTATGAAACCATCGGGCGGGTAATGCGACGCGTCACCCTTGGAACGGTCGAATATTGCTGTTACTGCAGGTATGTCGAACGTGGGGGTGTATTATTGACGTCGTTCGAGAATTAATTGTATGTAATACAGAATTAATTATTAGATATTATTTTCAAGCCACTTCAAAACAAGGATGTAATCAATTTGTCTGTATTTTTGACCGACTTCAAAATTGAGGACCTCTCAATTCGTCTGTATTTTTTTTCATGTATGTTATGCGATATCTCTGCCAAATTAGGACCGATTTTCAAAATTCTTTTTGTATTCGATAGAGCTCATTTCAAGGGTGGTCACGATCGTATTTGAAGTCAGTCTTTTATTGTATGTATGTTACATGTTATATCGCCAAATGTGGATTGATTTTCAAAATACTTTTCTTGTTCGAAAAGCTTATTCCAAGGATGGTCACATATAAATTTAGTCGCGATCGGATAAATTTTGAGGCCGGTCGGTTAAGTTTTTAAACTTGTGATTATTTTAATTTATAAAACAGACTGAGGACACTTGCCACCGCGGCTGTTTTGTCCCTCTTATTAGGTCTAGGTAAATTAATGTCTTGACAAAACATTTGATAAATGATTATTTAATTTTGGCATTGGTCAGCCTTAACAACCCTGGGGAAATTAATTATAATACAAGTGATGTTCTTTTCTGTTCTTCTGACACGTGTTTTTGTCGCGTCGCGATATTTAGAAAGTGGTCTCTATGCATCATGGTTTATATTAGTATCATCTAAGAGGTTAATAAATGTACTTCCGAATACTGCAATGCTACTAAATTTTACAGCGGCTATTGACATGGGCCTTACTTATAAAACATTTTAGCTGAGCAAATGGTTAAGAATAGTCCCTTTTATTTTCAAACAATGAGACACAAGGAAAAAAGTGACAGGCTATTCTTAACCATTTGCTCAGCTAAAATGTTTTTATAAGTAAGGCTCATTATGTGTACCATACAACTTTGACAGATAAAGCGGACTCATATGACCTTAAATTCTCAAGTTACGTACTTAACTTACGTTTCAATATTCGGAGATTCATTTAAAGTAAATTAAGACAGGTAAGGTTCGTCGCCTCCTTGGTCTAGTGGCAGCATATGTGGGCTGTGAACCGGGAGGTCGTGGGTCCGATTCCCGAAAGCAGGCAAAGCGAATTTTGTAATTTTATTTACCCAGGACTGGATCCCTCAGAGTTTGGGGTGCTTGCTTGCTGGGGAGCTTGGGGCTCCCCCATAGGGTTTGACGTCAGGCAAGCAGCCGGTCGTAAAAACTTAGCCAAATCCTTTCTGCAACATACTTGAAGTGTGTTGCGCCGACCCCACATTAAGGTGGGATAACGGCAGGTAGAAAGAAATGAAAGATAGGTTAGGTTAGATCTTTCAGATCAAGTCAGAAGTACCCTAAACCGAAGTATGTATGAAGAATGTAACGACAATTAATGAAGCAAAAGAGGTGTGCAAAAATCGTAGAAAGTGGAAATCGGATATCTCGCCTACCCCTATGGAAACCAAGCGGGAGTCAAATACGTATGTAGATCAATGAAAATCAAACATCAATACTGCTGCTGTTTGCAAAACCAACATGTTTTGATGTAAATGATTTTATGTTTCGATCAGAATCAAACAAAGAGCTAAAGATGTATTCTCAAAACAAACAATCAATTGACCTGCGCAGTATCGGCGAGTGAGTGTGCAGGGTCGCAGCCGCGAACAGCACGTTCAGCACGTACAGCACATAGCGCACTCGTCCACATCTAAAAGGCAAAGCACAAAAGCGGATCGCATGTCGGCGCACGCAGAACGCGACTCGTTAAGGCGCGGATTTAAGACAGCTTCTAAATATCCAGTGGCAGTGTGCGCATGCGTCGGGAGATGTGTATCGCCGCGCGGTACGGAGCTGCAGCCGAACCGCCGCGCCGCGTCACGACGGCTCCAGAAATATGGACGCGGGACACACCGTCCACCGCTTGTTTATGTTAATGCGCCGCATAAACGACGACGTCGCAGTGATGGAATACCAGATACGCGCGGCGGTCGCGATCTGCGATGAGTTCAATTAGGGCGGCCATTGTCTCCGGCCACTAGGAAGCGGTAATTAAACCCGTCGTGCGCCGCGCGTCTCGTCCACGCACCGGCATCGGCACCCAGCACCGGCACCGGCACCCCGCTCCGGCTCGGCACCGGACGCTATCGCGCTGTCGATCTGCGCTCGCTGAAATTCCGATACCTAATAAGTCGCAGGCGAGTCTCATTTGTGTGTTAAAAAAGGCACAACACGCAGTGCGATAAAGGAGGAGGCCCGATAATTTAGGGTCATTGTTTCGTTTAATTTATGGAGTGCGGGCGCGGGATTGATTTGTGGGGGGACTTGGCGTCCGCGGTGCGATGTTTAATATAAAACAGTCTGTGGATTATCGGCGTCGTGGCGGAGCTGACGTGTGTCATGAAGTCAATTTATTCAGTCTCGTATCCGATATACATACAATGAGCTGAGGCATTTAAAATTCGCGATAGGATTGGCCGGTGGCGGCGGGCGGCCACCACGGCCCATATACGCGTGGGTCGTGATTCACATATTAACTTGGGCTGTACATGGCGCTGGTGGCGACTGACGCGTTCGTGAGCCTCCGAGAGGGCACAATGGGAGGCGCTCGGCCCGAGTTATAAATGCCCTCAGGACTGGTGTTATATTAAATTGCGGGAGGCGGTCTGTGGTAAGTTATCGAAGGCATGATGTCCAGGAACAAGGCTAGTAACTCGTCCGCCCGGTGTAGGCCGCGGCGCCATATTTTTCCTTGTCTAACGTCTTTGTTAGTGCAAACTGCATTTGGTAGTGGGTGTTCCACATACAATTCAAATCCATCAAATGCATTTGCAGTGTTAAGTTAACCCTGTTGTGCGATGATTGGTCAAAACGACCACAAACACAAATAAAAATACAGAAGTAATTGACGTAACCCTATCAACGCGCCCTCGCATCTAAACTTCAAGTGCACACCATTCCGAGGCGCTCGCTATTTTCTACCGCACTTTATTTACATAGTACCCTCCCTCCCATCAGATATCCAGCCTCCAGCATTAATTGGAACGCCTGCCGATCTCCGCCGAGCAGATTTCACTTCTATAAATGGCGCGAAACTTTATGGTATCGCTTGGTGCGTTGTTGCCGTCAACCGTGCGCGTGCGCAGGCTTGTAATTGGTCGGCCGCCGGTTGACATTTACATGCTGCCAAGATGGCTGCCAGATCCGATACGGCGACGAATTGACAAATAGACCTTTTGGTTTTTGTCCAATAATTGGTATTTGCGGTCTCGGTATGCTTGGTTTTATGTATACTGCAATGTGTGTAGAGCTAAGTGATGACGTCTGATCAAATTATGGAGTAATTTCGATTTTTAATGTGCGGGTCCAATTAACATTTCATTTTTTTCATATTTTTTCCATTTCAAGTATCAATTAAACCATAAATAGAATACAAGTGACAAGGTTTATTTTTCTATTCGGTTTTTCTCTTTTAATACAAAATTCTAATATTCATTTTGTTGGGATATCATTAGTTTGTTCCAAGACTTCCATGTAACTACAAGACAGGCAGTTTAGGAGTAAAATTGTGTCACATTACGGCGAGTGTTTGACGTTTGACGGCAGACGTATACAGTGAGTTGTGGTCAATTGACGAAAACTTTGTGCGCAAATTCCATGTACCGAACAACCTATCTCGTATACATAAGAAGTCTTTGATTTGTTTTTAAAAAATCCTCTAAACTAGTAAAGTCTTAATAACCGAAATCTGACAGATGTTAAGTGATGTATATAATGATTATAGATTATAGTGCCCAACGCAAAGCAAAGCCACTCCGCGCTCTGTTATTCGAAGTTCGGGTTGTTATTGCTACTGGTAGGTAGGTAGTCGTATCACTTATTACGCGACAGGCTTGCTACTCTTGTCATCTGCAATAAAAAGCTATCTTTACAATAAAAACCAACGTTCCAAGTTCATAAATACACGTCTGCGAGACCCTGGCAAAATATTCATCAAAATTTATAATGGTCAGGCAGACCGTCCGAGCGTTAAAAGGGTTTTTGATTGATCAAGACGTCACTGGCGGTGGTCGGTGACGGGGAGAGGGGTGACACCGGTGACGGATGTCCCCCGCCGGACAATCGGCCGATCCATCATCGGCCGCGACCGTGTGGTCCCTTTAGCGGTGCTCTATTGTTTTAAAGCTAATAGTAATCGTAAATGCTATATTTGAGATTGTGAGTATCTGTAATGATTTTTCTCTAGATACGGTAGAGATATTTGGAAGAATAAGGTATAAGGTTTTATATAATTAGGTTTTTCCTTTAATCTTTCTTTCTACCTGCCCTTTCACACCTTAATGAGGGGTCAGCGCAACACACGTTTTCAAGCAGGTTGAAGAAAGGTTTTGGCTCATTTTTATGATCGACTGCCTGCTTGACGTCAACCCCCATCGGGGATCCAGTCCCGGGAAATTAGTATTAGAAAAACACCACCTCTGACCTGGGAATCGAACCCAGGACCTTCGAGTTCACAGCCCATATACATTACCACCAGCGCAGGGGGCGACAATTTAGACGTTTAAAATTAGGTTGATAAACATAGTGTAGTCAAAAAAGCCATCGACCACAGACAATATTTGCTCGCATAACTGCTTTACATCCCGACGAAGATAAACTAAATCTAGGGACCCCAGTCAGTTGTTTTGGAAGCGTCTATGAATACAGTTTTGATGAGTAAATAAATACATATTTTTACCGACTCCGAAAAGACGAGGTTCTCAATTCATCAGAATTGTTTTATATATGTTACTTAATGTGTCCGGCAAATGTGGACTGATTTACAAGATGTTTTGTATTCGATAGAGTTTACACGAATTATGGTTATTAATTTATTGCTAATCGTCTAGATCGGATGGGTTTTAAGTCGGTTTTGAAACCTTCAAACATTTCAACTTTCCTTCAATTGATTAAACATATTGCAGGAAACATTTGGATTAGTTTTTACGACCTGCCTGACATCAACCTACTCTGGGGTAACCTGTCGTCAAACCGTGACGAATATTAATAATAAAGCAACAGCAAATTTTTTGCTGTTATAATCATAACGTTGACATGTCCAAAATCCTTCACCTTTAAAATAGTCAAATATTGACTCGGCTGCTAATTAATTTAATGATTGATGGGCGACGTGTGTCATGATTGATCATTGTCAATACGAGCGGACACGATAACAGGGTGCAGTCATTAAAATGATGATAATCATCGGGGATTGAAAAATGATTTCGTTTTGGAGATATGGAGAAATAGTGGTGACACTTTCGAGATATTTTTTTGGCTAGTTTAAAACAAATAATTTTGGATTGAGTTTTCCATTATTTCAACGCATAATTGGCAAGCAGCCAAAAAAGAAAATTTTATTGTTTGCTTTTAGAGTCTTTTTGAAGTTTTAAAATATTTTATGTTAGGTACTGCTGATTTCTTAAGTTTACGCGAATAATTATACATTGAAATAAAACTATTTTTACGGATTCTATCACGATTAGGTTTTAATTATTATTTCCGATCAGTCTGACCCGTGACAACGAAGACTTCAAAGCCTTTGAAACGTCGGAAATAATAATTAAAACCTAATCGTGATAGAATCCGTAAAAATAATTTTATGTTAGGTACTGCTATTGCGTGTAAATTCTACACAATAACAATATCGCGATGTCTATGCTGTTGTTTGAAGGATATACTCCTCTTCTTAAATCGGATAAAAAACGCAGATGTACACAAATAAAGATAATTTCAGATTTAAGTCACATCGCGCAACAACAACACACACAATTCAATATTACTTGAGAAGAATCATTTGTAGGGTGTCCACAATAAAAATGTCGGGTGCGGGACAGTCCGGCGCGGCACTTATCAGCCGACATTACGTCCCGACTTTACGACAACATCGCGCTGCGCACGCGCATAAATTCCGCTCCCCGTCACACCCATGTCGATTTTATTTTGCAGATCAAGGAAATTGTAACGATATATCAACGATAACGTTATTGTTGTCCGTACACCGTACGTTTACATGTCTCCATGTTTGCGGCAGTATGGCAATATGGATTTGTTTTTATAGCTCCTACAATGTAAGAAGTCGATTGCTGTATTATGGCCATCTTATTATTGAAACGAAGATAGTGCTAACTCAGGATTAATAAAGAATCTTGTGTCATAATTTTATCC
The DNA here is from genome assembly GCA_036417725.1 of Clanis bilineata. Classification (NCBI taxonomy): domain Eukaryota; kingdom Metazoa; phylum Arthropoda; class Insecta; order Lepidoptera; family Sphingidae; genus Clanis; species Clanis bilineata. The sequence continues at coordinate 1,143,554 of CM071146.1, read as the reverse complement.
ATACGGCATTTTTTGATAAATTAAATCTTTAATCATCATATAGATATAGTAGTAAGAGATAATTTAGCTTACCAATGGCGCAATTCTTCCAAGAAGCATCATCAAAGCATTAATACAATCTTTAATATAATATATTTGTTTAGATATTATGTGAGTGAGAATAAATACGTAATATTAGATTCTTAATTTATCACGCTAAACAGGTCACATCACAGATGTAACACACAACACACAAAAATCACCCGATCACCGCGAAAAAGCGTAGAAAATCAAGATTTACACGCGAAAACAAAACCGGTCCGCACTAACGCTCGTGTAATTCTAATTAGGCAATACGAGAGAGAGCTAATGGCGTCCTCAGAGTGCCATAAACCAACGCAATCTGATCGTGTGAACACGCTGTCCGTGTGTCCGCCGCACATTGTCCGCAGACATGCGACGCTTTGTCACCGTACAACCCACGCGCAACACTTTAGATCATTATCGAACTTAGATTTTTGTTCGAGTTAATTTGCTTGCTGGGTGTTTGTGTGTGTTATAGGAGCAGTAAGTTAAGCAGCGATGGAGAATGTACAAGTGTAGATGGATTAGAAACTTAGTAGTAGACACGAAAGAGAAAATGCAGTTGCATGCTTTTATTAGTTTACGAAGCCAGTCGAGCAGCCGGCTTACCTAATGGTAAATGAATACTTAAATACTCATTAAAATCAACAATGCCAGAGGCATAGCCAAATCAGTGCCTGCCGTAGAAACTACTAGAATGGTGATTGGAAAAAGGATTTATTTATTTTTAGGCTTGCGGAAATCATACAATGAATTGTATAAACAAGAGTATAGGCAGGATATAAACTTAAACTTTTCCTAATAAAACACAAATATCCCTCTAGACAACACAATATCCGCAGATTTTATGGTTTACAGAATAGATTTTGATTGTCAGATAACAATTAACAAATGGATGTAATTAATTGATTATCTAGACACTTTAATTGATAATTAAAATCTAATAGTAATCTATTAAATATAAATGTTAATTTACGAAACGAAAGATTTATTTTCGTTTCTTTATTAACATGCATGCATGTAATTGTCATGTTTATATCATTTTTGTCTAGAAATAAAATAAATTCATTATTTGATAAATTTATTACAGAATGAAATTATAATTAATAAATTCGTTAACAATATAATTTAATTCCGAAGTCCAATTAAATACAAAAATAAAAATAGTTTTTTGATAAAATAATGTCCGAAACGCGGAGCTGTATCAAAAAGGCGCCCACGCCAAGGACATAATAAATTAAAGGAAACGTTAAGTCGGACACGGCGACACAGATACACACTCAGCGCTTATTGATGGACGCGTTTCAAACGCCATTTAGATATAGGCTTGGCGTTGACACATTATTATTGTGAAAACGGGACGCGGCTGCGTTCCCGGCTGAGGAATGTCCGGGCCGTTTGAATATATTAACATCGGGTCGCTTGTGTTGGATCTCGCGAATACACTCGACTCGAGACGGTCGTTCTTTACCTCTTTACCTAAGCGTATGGAACTTACAATCGTTTGAATATATTGACAGGCTCTGTGGCAGCGGGCGAGTAGCCGGCTGTGGAGGGATAGGCCGCGAGTTCAATCCCCATGGGCATTTTTTATTGAAAAGACTGACCAACGATCAGGCGAGTCAACTTGTGGTAAACGATCTGCGGCCATAGACACCCATATTACCAATAGAAAGCATGTATGATTCTCTGTGTAATTGGCGGAGATTTCGCGTAACATACACAAAAAAAAATACAGACGAATTGAGGACCTTCTCTTTGAAGTCGGTGAAAAAGTAAAGCTACCAATAAAACACCTTTGAATATCCAACAAATCATTGTAACAACTAATACTAAACGTAACGAGACGCTTAAAACCTCATAAAGTTTAATAACAATGAAACGATATAGTCGTAAAACATAAAAACCGACGGGACGTTTCGGAATATCTGATTTCCACTCGTTAAAACATAATAAAATTTGTACGAATGACTGTTTAAACACATTGTAAAACATCACGGCGAGTTTTTCGGATTTTGAAGGAGATTATTGGTTGTTCTTTGACATCATCAGTGTGTGTGTGTGTGTGTATTCTAACACCATTTTTTTTAAACCATGACTTTTTTATAACAGGTCTGGCAAACGAGCAGATGGGTCACCTATTGATAAGTGATCTCCACCGCCCATAGACACCCAAGACACAAAAAGAATCATGAGTGCGTTGCCACCACGTTGTTTCCATTCCCTTCCTAAAAGGAGGGAATGGTACGGGTGGGTAAAGGGATAGGAAAAGGGAGGGGGGAAGTGGGTTACCGGAAATCTAACTCACCGAACAAAACACGACAGCAAGCTGCCATTTTACTTTGGTTTTCAGTGAGAGTATCAAACCGGTCGAGCCGGCCCATTCGTGCTGTAGACGTTACTGTCTACAGCTTGGCTCTACCACTCCAACTCGCACTCACCACGTAATTATATTAGAGATGCATCGACACGTACTTTTGCCGATACGATATCGGTACCGATTTTTACAAAAAAAAATATCGTCGATACCGATTCGGACAGTGAATGTAGTTGAAGTTTACTAATCAGCATCATCAGCCCGAGCAGGAAAATTTCTGACAACCGTAAATGTATTCGTGCTCGATGCGCGTCTATGAAATTTGTATGAAATATTTATCAAATGTCATCAGTGCGCAGCGAGTTTACATTTACATTAGTTTTTCGTGCTCGGGCTACTGGTTAAAGGTTTAAAGGTCCCCCCTCACTAGTAGAAAAGTCAGCAAGGAGTCCCTATAAAACACAAAAGCAAGAAAATTTGGGTCCAGAAATTGGATATGTACTTGTTGCCTGTTGTAAATTAGCTGTCTCTTTCTAATTCCATTGCTATGTGGGTTCGATACAATATTTACCACCGTCTTTAAAAAAAGGAGAAGGTCCTCAATTGGTCTGTATTTTTTTTTCGATATCTCCGCCAAATGTGGATCAATTTTCAAGACTTTGTGTTCGATGGAGCTTATTCCACGAGTGGTCCCATATTAATTTGGTCACGATCGGATATTGAAGTCGGCCCGTAAATTTTTTTATCATGTTGCAAAATGGTATCGACTTCAGCTTTTACGACTAACGATGTGCCTAATGATGTTGTGGACCAAAGACCTGATAAAGGTCGCAGGAAGTCGCTGGATGCATCCAGCGACTTCCTGCGGCCTGCAGGCCGCTTCCAACAGGTCGATCTGGAAATCTTTGGGGGAGGCCTATGTCCAGCAGTAGACGTCCTATTGCTGATGATGTGCCTAGCTTTCCCAACCTATTAGATTCAAACCCCGGACTTTATTTGCTGCGACCATCGATATATTATTTACCTAGATACACAGTTGACGCTCGGGAAATGGGACAGCAAAGGAGTGCTTAAGCACTCGTTTTCCATACAGTCCGACGCCGATGGAATTCTAAATTTCAAAATTCAAATTTAAGAATGCTTGCTCATTTCGTTTAAAAAGCTACTTTATAACACGTGCATAGGGTTATATTTGTGTTGATTTAATTAGAACTTGTGATCTTTTTCTTTGTTTTATTCCTGAGACCACTTTTTAGGAGGATATTTGCAAAGAACTGTGCATCTAGGGTATTATATTATATTGATGCTGCGACCCACGAAAGTTATGGCGAGAGCCTGACCATGTGATTAAGAAAACCCATCTGCCTTTCAACATGTCACTAAACTAGATACAAATCAGTAAGATGCAGCAAAAATTAATTTGGAGTACAATGATGGATACACCAGAAATGTCACAAAACTATTATAAATTACACAAAATCTTGATCGATGCAGTCGTGATTTCGTACCCTTTCCGTTTCTTTTGACGCGTTTTTTCGTAATTTTTTATCAACTTTCCTGGAGATGAAACGGTTTTTGTCGTCGGCGCCAATTTTTTCTTCTTTTTGATTGTGACAGAATTATAGAGTGGACGCACGTTAACTTCCGTTTCGATAATTAACTGGGCCTTTTGATTTATGGGTTATTTTTGGGGTATTATATTTGGTACGTCAAAGAAGCTAATGGGCCGTGATTATACGCCTGTCTCAAGAATGTTGAGTATTATGTTTGTCATCATCGGTATAAATACTTTTGATGGACTATTTTAATGACACCTACACAACGCAATGCCATTATATATTTTTTTAATTTTCCTTCAAGCTTTAAATATTTCTACTCTGGCTTTCTACGACAAAGCTTATTCCCGAATACTGAAACGCTTCTCAAATTGAAAGGTTACATTGTTTTACGCTATTCAATGTTTAAAGATAAAGTGGCCTCAAATGAGATGACACGATCTCAAGTGTTTGAGTTGTATTTCAATATTCGATGGTTAGACTTATAAATATTGATAATAAAGATAAAGTTTTTGAGGCACGTTATCACTTGACCAGCATCGATGCAGGCACCAGCATCGGCATCAGCACATTCCTGCCTTACCTCTAGAGTAACCTTCCTCCATGTAAGAAGTTCTTGTTATTATAGAAACCGTAACTCCTCCCATTATCAGAAAGGCCCGCACCAAATTGTGAAACAGTAAATATTACAGAGCTGATACATGTGTATATTATTAAATAGTCACGGGCGGCTCGGCCTCCAGTAGCCCATACGCATATGTAACATATATATGTGCCGCCTCCGACGGGTTAAAAGCGACAATTTTTAAACTCAGTTTTAAGTATTACAAAACTTTTTTTTATTAAACTTTACTTATTTTCCATTCGACTTGACTCAGCACCAGGATCTTCCCTTATCTTATTAATATGTGCCCTTTAAAAGGAACCACTAAGTACAGCATAAGTAGTACTTACGCCTATCCCTCTCAAATTCCTATAAACTAGACATTATAACAAAAAATATGACTTACAATAAACATAAGTTAAAACTAGACAAACAAGTGAGTTTCACAACACGACTATTCGGAATTACGTCATTATCCAGGGGCAGATTCAGTGGGGGACAACTACCTCTAAGAGTACCTTGGTATCCTAATGGACCACAGATAACAATGTACATGCATGCAACGTCATAGTATATAAGTTATTTTTTTATTATTGTTCATTTTATGTAACGCTTGTCCCTTTTTTAGTTTGACAAATAATCTTTCTTTCTTTCTTATATGATGAATTCTTATATGATGAAGTCGAGAATAGCTCATTCAGTCGATTACCCATTTTGATATCATTCAGTATATATCCCAGTTAATTCAAGCTGGAACACTCTCGAATTTCGAAGTATTTTGATTACACTACAGCTTCTATCAGTTGCAGTGAAGTCTCTTTACCGAATCAGAATACTATCAGAATTGCCCCTTAATCAAATCTAACTACATTATTTTACAGACCACTCTGCCACACTCTACGTCCATGGACTTTATACTACCATTAGTCTACTACCAGCATACATACCTAGGCTGAGATTCGTGTAGTCTCAGTACCCTACGAATTCAAATCCATCAGGTTCATATCCCAGATCAGACATTCACCCTAATACTCAGAGTTGTAAATTGGATCAGATATGGCGGTAAGTGCACCTTCTATGACATGAGAGGCCGAAATAATCTCGGTGATACATGGCTACTCCATTTTCTCACTTCTTGCATCTCGTATATAGTCTGGACCAATAATTGACTACCAAGTCAAACGCAGGACCATAATCTCGTAAATATACGTAAAGTAAATGACGAGCGGCTAAGTTTGGGATCAGAGATAGCTTGTTCACTTAAACCTTTTCTTTATTGGTTTATTGTTCCCCCTAGAGATTGCCTGGATTCGCCTCTGATACCAGTAGAGTAATATCAATGAAAATGTCTATAGAACGATGTTTAGTCCATAGACAATGTTAACGTCAGATCCGGGGACGCAGATCGTTAAAAATAACATGAAACTGCGCTAAACACGGTCATTTTGTGTCGAATGAGGTTTATTGATGTAGTGTAAAGGAAATACTGCCAGCGGTAGCGATTAGCGGAAATTTTATTTAGGACAAGTAATGACAAAATCAGGATCTGAGGTACATTTTTAGTTCTCGAAGTTAATAAGTACGTATTTTTAAATTAAACTGCCTCGGTGGCGTGGTTGTATTTTAGTACCACCGTCCTGAGGTCTCGGGTTCGATCCCCGGGTCGGACAGTGATATTGGATTTTTCCATATCAGCCCGGAGTCTGGAATTTGTGCCCGATATGGCGATAGGCTCGCCCTCTATCACATCTGGGACGGAACTAAGCTCGGCGAAATGTGGGTGTTCGCTAGTGCACCTCTGCCTACCACTTCGGGGATACAGACGTGAGCTTATGTTATGTCTTAAATTAAACAAAGAAATTTTATTACACATTCGAGTCTAGAGTATCAAAAAGTAACCATGAATAAGAAGGCCGCGCCATAAATATGGGTTTACTGTAACATCTCTTAAAAAACTCTTAAAAAACAGATAAACTTTTTCTTTCTTTCTTTCATACTAGTCTTATTATTCAAATTGTATAACAAGGCCTTTTCAATGTACATAATTATGTCATTAATGAAGAATTAATGCTCAAAAACATTAAACTTGATCAATTATTCAATAATAACTAACTGAAAAACTTTATTAAAGCTGTTGGTATCTAGATCCCGGTGCAATAATAGTTCAAGTGTCCTACAAAATTCAGCCTTAGAGTCTACTTACAAAATCTTATTATCGCGTATTTCACACTATCTCTTAAACTGGAACCGAATAACGCAAACGAACGACGTAAATGTGTTTGAACTACTTGTATATTTTACACTGAGGCGTCGAAAGATCGTATATCGTGGAGTATTTACACCTAAGTGGCTTTGCACCTGTTAAAAACCAGTCATTACACCGCGGAGTCGCGTTTCCATGTAACCCGCTACCGCTTGTAGCTTGTCCTACAAATTTTATGGTTGTGCATAGTTAATTAATAGCTTGTTGCAATTTATTGCACATTTTAATGTCTGTCTGTGAGTTATTGTGGCCATTCAAAAATCCTCAGTCTTGTTTTAATTTAAGCGTAGAGGAATAAATATACAAGACGCCACATTATAGTTTAACTTGATCATAAAACTTAGGTATTATTAGCACCTAATGCTTACTTTATACGCCCTCATTCCGCCTATTTTATATGTTCCTCATAATTTTTAAGACAATACATCTTACGTCAAGTCGCCTCCTTGGTCTAGTGGCAGTATATATGGGCTGTGAACCAAGACGTTCTGGGTTCCATATCCAGGTCGGGCACAACGATTTTTTTAATTTGATTTGCCCGGGACTGGATCCCTCAGAAGGGTTTAGCGTCAGACAGGCAGTCGGTCGTAAAAACTGTGGCAAATATTTACTGCAACCTGCTTGACAAGGTGTGTTGCGCCGACCCCACATTAAGGTGATAAGAGTAGGTAAAAAAATGAAGAATGGTTTACATCAATTATAAGATACTATGACAAAACCGTGGCAATTTTAGAGACTTTGAAATAGCGTAATCATTGTCTTTTAAACCTTAAATGACGAATGGATTAAAGCACACAATTAAACAATTTCTGAAAAGGTCATCAAATTAAAATTCAATTATCAAAGGTTCGGTTTCGATACCGCTGTAACAAAATTGAATTCGCTGGATTTTTGGACTTCACTGTGCTTCACAACCCCCTTTTGACACTCGATTTGATTTTGACTACGATTCGGTTTCATGAATTGACTTAAAGTTCCACCGAAATCAAGTTAAAAATGCACTACAGTCGCATTAGACTTGAGAACTTGGGGATTACCACCACCTTTTATACCAGTATTATTATAATCTTACTATGTTTTGTACGGGAATCGGAACAAGCAAATTCGTAATAATATTGCTATAAGAGGTGGTGGTACCCCCTTGTTATTTGGTAATTTTTAACTTGACATTAGAGCACTTTTTATCTCGATTTCGATGGAATTTTAAGTAAATAAATGAAACCGAATCGCAATCGCAATGGAATCGAGTGTCAAAAGTTCCCTACAGGTGGTGTTACTTTGCCGTACTGGGATAAAAATCCTGGACACACCGGATGTTAGTGTCGCGTCTTTGTATATATTTGTCTGTGAGTTCAAGCTAAGCTCAAGTGACTTCAACTTTTTGCTTAACATATGTAATTTGCATGTCCCTGCGATGATGATTTATTGAAACTAGCTTGATATTTAAACATATCTACAACATTTCAGTATTTGAGTTGTTTAATTGCGCAGTAGACTTACAAGTAGCTCTTGTGGCTATTTTAACCGCATTCAAAAGAATGATATACCTCGCCAAATGTGGAAGATTTTCGAAAACTCTTATAGAAAATTTAATAAAGGGTCTAAAACTACCTGCGGTTTATTAAATAAGTCTCCTTTCATGGCGACCTTCCAGTATACGCATTGATCAAGTACCTCCTCGTTTTAAAAGTCGGATAATTATTGTTTATTGGTATTCCTTTTATGAATCAGTTCACAATAACTTCAATATACATTTGTATATATGTATGTATATACATAACATCACTCGTGCAAACAAAAGAGGTAGGCAGAGGCTATTCTCACTTCACACCCCGAATTATTTTTTCTACCTACCCTTATCCAACTTCATTGTGTGGTCGACGTAACATACTTTCTCAAGCTTGCAGAAAGGATTTGACTTAGATTTTACTACTAGCTGGCTGCCTGACGTCAAATCCCGTTTGAGTGATCAAGTCCCTAACAAATCGTGCTAGAAGAACACCCAGCCCGACCTTGGAATCGAAGACAGGACCTTCCAGTTCAGATCATACACGCTGTCAGACCTAAGCGGCGACTTCACACTCCAAATTAATAATACAAAATTCGAACACACTACGTGGAGCGCTTAAAACTGTACCAAGTTAATTCTCCCCTTAAAGACAGTGTCGCAGGCCGGTCTAATTGATAATTAGTATGCCATAGCGGGCGAGTGTCCGAGCCTACGTGTGCCCCCCTGAGCCGGCGGACAGGGGGCTACAGGGGGCTGAGGGGCGTCGGGCCCACTGCATCACGTAAGACGTTATTGACGTCCAAGACGGTAACCTTTGGGAGCGGTCAGACGTGATTTGTTAGTGATTAGGTAATCGGTGTGCGGAGGTGGTTCAGTGGCTTATTTGGGCTGGTCGTGGGTTCCAATCCTAGGGCATTCAGGAAAATTACAAACGAGTTGCTCGAGACGGTTTGGTGAATTGACGAGATATGAAAAACTTTGCAACTTTGCCTTACTATTCGTGGATACCAATGTAAACGATACGTGTACTCTTTCTTTCTTTCTACCTGCTCTTGTCGCACCTTAATGTGGAGTCGGCGCAATACAATTTTTCAAGTATGTTGCACAAAGGATTTGGCTTAGTTTTACGACCGGCTACCTGCCTGACGTCAACCCACTTTGTGGGATCCAGACCCGGGCAAATAAAATTAGAAAATTTTCTTTTCCCGACCTGGGAATCGAACCCACAACCTCCCGATCCACAGCCAAGGAGGCGACGATACGCATACAATAGTATGTAAATATTGTATGTAAAATAATAAATACACCCAACAGTCACATACATAGTCCTGACCCCACACTAGGTATAACCTGTATCGTGGGAATCAGAAACAATTATTTTCTGAACAACACAGACCTGAAACAACTATCTGTAGTCCACACAAATATTTTTCTTAGCGCCAGAATCAAACCCGGGGCCTCTCGCTTTACAGCCGGCTGCAATGCAATATATTAAAACAAATAACTTGCATAACATAAGACTACTTGAGACAAAAAAAATATATCCAAGAATCTAAGTACGTATAAACTACACTTAGAGCCAGCCCTAAAAAAAGATCCATGTCCAAATAAGGCCGGCCGCAAACCGGCTACTGAGCGACGCGCACGAAACGACGCGATCGAGATTCACGCGGACGATAGTCGCGTTGTCGGCCGCTGCGATTGTCGACCGCTGATATGGTAATCAGTCGCTCCTATGGGGCCGGCCTAAGGGCGTGGTTGGGGCAGGTCGGGAGATGCTATTGTATTGAAATTGGAAGCGCCTGGTTAGGGATTTGATTCCCGGGTTAGTATTTAAAACGTATGTGGTTTTAGGTGTTGTCATCTTAACTACTCAGATTCATGGTCGGAAGCAGCGATAGCTCAGTTGCGAATGGTACGGACTGCCGAGACGAGTGTCGGAGGTTCGAGACCAAGCCCAAAATGGAGCATACACCTCTGACTTTTCTATGTTAAGTGTGTTGTTTCCATTGTGAATTATCACTTGCTATAACGGTGAAGGAAAACATCGTGAAGAAACCTACATACCCGAGAATTTCTCCAAAATTTTAAGAAATTTGAAGGTATGTGAAGTCTACCAACCCGCATTAGGCCAGCGTGGTAGACTAAGGCCTAACCCCTCGCATTAGTAGAGGAGGCCCGTGCCCAGCAGTGGAACAGTAATTTTACAGGGCTAATATTATTATTTTTATTTTATTATTCATAATCACCTTATAAAGAAACCGCAAGAGTACTTCATTCACATACTGGACCATATAATACCAGGGACCAGTGGTGTGTTCCCATGGACTAGCTAGACATTTTGTATGAGAATATGAGAGCCAATTATCGATTAAGTCTGTACCCTGGTATTAAAGTAGGTACGGTCGGTACCTATCAATTCAAAATATTAATTAATCTATAAAATTTTTGATCATCTACATTCCATCTAATTACTCTACCGCCGGTTTGGAAATTGGTGATTAGAAAACAGGCTAGAAACTTTGGCATAATATTATGCCATACACCTGAAAAAGAGGCAAGCGGAGTGGTCTATGGCAATAGGTGTTTCTACTAAAGCGGAATCCGTAATAGCTCCGTCCCTCTCGCCCCTATCATAAGAAATAATCAGTCTTAAATAAACCCAATAACAAAATGAGACTCGGACGAAGAATCAGCAAGAGACAGACTCGGCGCAATCAGATCCCATTCCTTCATTTGCAGTCAGCTCTACACTAAAATCAATTATGTCCGCGATTGTTTCGTTACTCGAAGCAAATGTTTTTTGTCCCCAGCCTCCCCACCTCCCCCAGCTTTGTATTCACCGGACGGACTGTCTCCGGCAATGTTTGGGTTCTTTGATGAACTTCAATGTTGTCTGGAATGCATTTCTTTAACTAGCTGAGGGGAGGTCGGGGAAAATTGTGTGTTGTTTTGTAGCTGTGTTGGGGATCAATATTAATGGAGCTTGTTGACTGAATTTAGAACATTTTCGTATCAAATTGGATTACAAAGGGCAATTAACAAAAAATAAAACCTTAATGATAAATACTGACTTGTATTGTTTTTTAACGGCACTTATCATACCAAGTGGCTTTATGTTAACACGAAAATGACACATTTACAATTCTTAAAACACAGCAAAATAATTCCAAATACATAATTCATGTTTCTCAATCTCAGTTACACTGACTTAATATATAAACCCATTTGCAGTTTCTATATTAATACTCTCGCCTCAGTACTCAAGTCTTTAATAATGAAAACCTATAAAGCCAAGGCGTCGATGAGCCGGACATAATGTCATTAGAACAGTGGCGTTACGTCTGCATTAATTATGCAAGTGGTTGTAGTTTTTTAATTGATTTCTCTTTTTGCCCCACCTCCTTTCTTGAAACGTGACGTCAATGGAGTATTGTTTTGGTATGTAATCAATCAATCAATCAATCAATCAATCAATCAATCTTTATTGTGTGATTTTTGGTACAAAAGATGTTATACATAATATTACAGTTCCATAAAAATCTACCCTGTCGGGTGTACACAATTTCTATAGTAATATAATTATTTAAAATTGAAAATATATTATTAATTCAATGTCTTAAAGTATTCAAATGATAATGTTGTAATTAAATATAATGTCATAGCTGTTATTTAAATATCTAAAAGTCATCAGCAAGGAATTCATCAATTGTATAGTAACACCTGTTAACTAGTAAATTATATAATTGTCTTTTAAATTCTATTAAATTTATTTTTTTCATGTCATATGGTAGCTTATTAAATATTTTTGGAGCCATACACACGGTGCTCTTATGCATTATGGCAGTTTTTGAAGGTCTCAAAGCAAAATCATGGACATAGTTTCTTCTAATATTACCGTAATGTTGCTCAGATGCTTTTCTAAAGAGATCGTTGTTTTTCTTTACAAAAAGTGCAGTCTCATAGATGTAAAGACATGGCAAGGTTAATATTTTTAGCGATTTAAAGTATGGTTTGCATGTATCAATGGTCTTAAGTCCGCACATAGACCTGATGCACCTTTTTTGTACTTTAAATATGTATTCTTTTTCACACGAGTTGCCCCAGAAAATGACTCCATAACGCAGTATACTTTCAACATATCCATAATAAGCAGTGACTACGGCAGCTTGATTAACTACTTTTCTAAGTTTGTAGAGAGCAAATGCAAACTTACTTATTTTTTTAATTATATTGAACGCATGGTCTTTCCAGGTTAGTTTGTTGTCTATTATTAAGCCTAGAAATTTAGTACATGTCACTTCTTCAATTTTTTCATTTTTAAATGTCAAGTTAATGTCAGGAGATATAATTCGTTGTTTAAATGTCATTATTTTGGTTTTTGATAGGTTCAATATTAAATTATTATGATCAAGCCATTGTACTGATTGGAGCAATGCATTTTCAATATCCTTCTTATAATCTTTATCTTTTTCACGTCTTATGATGAGAGTACTATCATCAGCAAAAAGAACTATAGGATAAGATACGTGCTTTGGAAAGTCATTTATGTATATTAGAAATAGCAGTGGTCCTAGCACGCTGCCTTGTGGGACCCCATATGAGATATTGCGAATGTGTGAGACAAACTTGAGTTCCTTTTTACTATTTGTACAGAGTTGTTTTATTTCCGTACACTGAGTTCTATTGCTGAGATAAGACTTTATAAGAGATAATACATTTCCTCTTATACCATATATATAAAGTTTTTGTAACAGAATATTGTGGTTTACTAAATCGAAAGCTTTGGTCATGTCCATAAAAATAGCGCTAGTTAGAACTCTATCATTCATATCTGTCACTATTAAATTAAGGAAGTCATAGATAGCCATATTGATAGAATAATTCTTTCTGAAACCTTTTTGCTCTTTAATTAGAATATTGTGTTTATTGAGGTAAGAATACATAGATTTATATATAACTTTTTCAAATATTTTGGACATAACAGGAATAAGAGCAATTGGTCTGTAATTGTTGATATTAGTTCTTTCATCTTTTTTGAATAAGGGCTTGACGATAGTTGGTTTAAGTTTACATGGATAATTCCCAGAGGAGATACTTAAATTAATAATATGACTAAGAGGTTCTGATATTACTTCTGCCACATACTTTAAAGCTTTGGTCGAGATACCGTCATAACCTACGCTAACTTTGTTTTTTAGATCATGAATTATTCTATAGACTTCATTAGGTACAGTAGGGGCTAGAAACATAGATTGACAAAACATATTGTTGGAACTCATAGTGCACAAAGATGATGATTTCGAAAGTAATTCTGCTTGTCCGATAAAGTGATCATTAAATGCGTTCGCAATATCAATGGGATCTGTCTTTTTAACACCATGACAATTGATCTCCGTTATGTACTCATGTGGTAAACAGTATTTATTTTCATTTATTATTTTCCATGTATCTCTACTTTTGTTTTTTGACGTTACTATTCTGTGATTATTTTTGGCTTTTTGTGTTAATTTAATAATTTTCTTGAGCCTCAATGAATATTTTTTTAATTTTATATGAATATGATCTAAATAAAGAAAAATACATTTAAATAATATTATTATAACAGGTTTCACTTTTTTACGTGAATAGCTACGACTAATTTTATTTTGAACATCTATTCCGTACGTATAGTACACAGAAACGAAAATTTTTGAGAATTTTGAGGGCATATTTTCGTCAAGGATACTGAAATTTCGAAAAAGTTTTTTTTTCTTTTTCATACTTTCTTAATACATTAGACACCAACCTGACCGACGTCCATTAACCGACTGCGAAAAATGTAACATGCATTTGAAGCTTACCTGGAACAGAAAATACACAAAGTTCATTGCACAGTTTAGGGTGAGCGTACTTATACACCTGAGTGGTATATTAATTTTCTGGGTTTTCGGGTTTTACTCTTAACGTTTAACTTGCCTATTTTAAGTTCATCACCATCAGCTACAGAACGCCCACTGCTGAACATAGGCTTGTAGCAAAGAGATTTACTATTACTAACTATGAAGCTATCAAGTTTCTATACAAAAAAAAAATATCTCAAACATCAACGCCATCAACCAATTATTACAATGCGAGAGCGATTATTACAATTTACATCCTAGAATGTTTTGGGAATGGTTAAGAATCAAGTAAGATAAGTTTATTCTCTCAATATTATTACGCTGGCCGTCCTGGCCGCGTATATTATAAATAAACTGAGCGACTTATGACCACTAGGTCATAACTTTTAGATCACAAGTTTTGTGCTGTTGTCCCGTCTACTTTGGCCTGTAGACAGTTACTTCCTGCGACCTTAACTGGGCGGTAATTCAAATTTAAATTCTGCAATGAGCAAGAGTGGGAGCGTAGTGGGGATGTCTTGCTATATTTTTCAAACAAACGTGCCGTTACGTGAATATACTGATGCTTCTCTTTCTTGCAGTTTGAAGGTCGCATCAAACTACAAAGGCTTATAACTTTCTATTTTTGAGAATATTTTAATAAGAATAAGTTATAAGTTTAGTTTTTAAAGTGTTGGCTAAAAAAAGTTCCTTCTTGCTTTCAATATTTCTTTCTGTGCTATATTTTAGCTGACGTAAGTTTCATATAAAATTAATTAAAAAAAAGTCAAGTACCCACATTTTAATGTAAATCTTAATTAAGAGATCGAAATCATTTAATGCTATAATGATAAAAGAAAAAGCAGCAAGAGACTAATCAGTATAATTTACGTCGATATACACGCACCCAAATCCATAACACTTTTCGGCGCAATTGGTTAAACTTTTCAAGCGATTTGATGCGATGTATGCGACGATCTTTAGGGGTCGGTGTTCCGCCAATTATTCCCATAAGCCCAACAACATTAGGGCTGCCGTAAGCTAGGGCACCCCTTAATACGTTTGCGATACAAATTTTATAAATCACGCGTAATATCGTACATGTGTCGGTAAGAGGTTCGGTTCCCGCGAGAGGCATGCACGTATATTGATATTGGAAGAGTAATGGCGATGGCTTTTAATAAGCGTTTTATGGTGCGATTAAATTACGTTATGGCGAAAATATATATTCATGGTTTTCAAAATTATCGAAATTTTGATGATTATACAAACTTATTAAACCATTTTATAACTGTTTGATAAATTAAAAAAAATATTCATAAGAATAAAAAAATATAGTATAAATGAAATTGTCGATAAAGCAGTCTGATTCTATTTGTCTTTTATTTTCTTATATTCTAATATTATTGTCAAATCCTTAGTCTAACGGTACCGTATATGGGCTGTAGACCGGGGCGCCCCGGGTTCTAATTCCGGGTTGAGCAACGCGTCCATTTGTGACACAATTTGCCTTTTACTGCATCCGTCTCCCT
Organism: Clanis bilineata; assembly: GCA_036417725.1. Lineage (NCBI taxonomy): Eukaryota > Metazoa > Arthropoda > Insecta > Lepidoptera > Sphingidae > Clanis > Clanis bilineata. The sequence continues at coordinate 1,127,848 of CM071146.1, read as the reverse complement.
CAAACGGAGTTGAAATCAAATGGGTAGGCGATTGTGAAAATTCACACCAAATTCATAATGATTTTTTAGGTTTACGCGAATGATTTTCATTGAAATAAAACTATTTTTACGGATTCTATCGAATCGTGATAGGATCCTTAAAATAGTTTTATTTCAGACGGTCTCGGTGGCGTGGCGGTATTTCGGTACGACTAGGGTTCTGAGGTCTCGGGTTCGATCCCCGGGTCTGGCAAAGTGATATTGGATTTTTCCATATCAGCCCTTAGTCTGGAATTTGCGCCCGATATGGCGATAGGCTCGCCCCTATCACATCTGGGTCGGAACTAAGCTCGGCGAAATGTGGGCGTGCCAGTTCGCTAGTGCGCCTCTGCCTATACAGGCGTGAGCCTATGTTATGTGTTTTATTTCAATGACGCCAAATCCATTCTACTTAAACCTAACATTGGCATGGAATAAGCGAAAAGTGGATAAAGCTAAGTTTAAGGATATCTAGTTAACTATGTTTCAAAGAAAATAACACACATAACATAACATAAGCTCACGCCTGTATCCCCGAAGGGGTAGGCAGAGGCGCACTAGCGAACTAGTACACCCACGTTTCGCCGAGCTTAGTTCCGTCCCAGATGTGATAGGGGGCGAGCCTATCGCCATATCGGGCACAAATTCCAGACTCCGAGCTGATATGGAAAAATCCAATATCACTTTGCCCGACCCGGGGATCGAACCCGAGACCTCAGAACCGTAGTCGTACCGAAATACCACCACGCCACCGAGGCAGTCAAAGTAAATATTTTGGTCAAATACTTTTGGTATTAAGAATAATATTACCCAACTGCACACATTCGTTAAATCAATCTATGAAGCAAAAGTGAAGATAAAACGCAGTCCTGGCGAAGTGGAATTAAGAGCGTTCACCAGTTACCACCCTTTACAACACAAAGTGCTTATGTGTGCAAGGTGGCATGGAAATGGAATTAAGGGGGGAAATGCAAAGGAATCGAGCGGGCGGCGGGGAGATGTGTCCCAGACCGGACACTTTGAACGAATTATGACGGTCATTATTAGAACGTGGACAGAATTAAATTGCCTCCCCCGTCTCCCCCACCTTCCGGGTAAGTATGCCCGCATAATGATACCTGTCCGATACTGGCAACACTTATCTAAGCCGTGAGAGGATTGTATCGGCATCGGATTGTTTTGCTTTTTTCTGAATATCGAGTGAGCTGTCGTGTAGACGATTTGATAGAAGGTATTTGTTTTGTTTTTAGGGTTCTGTAATGGGACCTTTACAATGTCTAAATAAAAATATGGGTATAATTTATTTTTACGTTATTTAAATCTTATGACACGGTGACTGACATGTAAACAGACCGCGAAACTAAAATGGCGGAACCGGCTTCAAAGTAAACACGTATTTTTCGTAGTTGTGCCAGGTCCTTATGTTTTCTTTCGTCATTGGACCTTTAATTTCGGTCTGATGTCTTAGTTATTTTATAAGAAAAACAGCGGTCAGTAGCTCTACCATTTTTTTTTGCCATTTCTCGCTAGCGGCTACGTAAAATATTTATATGACAAAAACTCGAACGCCTCCAGGGCTACGTGGGGAATTTATGTTTTTATACAAATTATTTTAAGTCCGCCTATATACATTGTATATGAAGTGTATAAATAAATAAATTTAACGTATTCGCTAGCGTAAAATGCAAAAAAAATTCATAGTCCAGCTACTAGAGCAATAATAATTTTGACAATCGATTTCGAATCAAGCTTGATGCGCGTACATAATTTTTGTATTAAATTATAACCAAACATAATCAGTGCTCAGCTCGATACGATTAATTATTCCTACGCAGACCTCTTGTACTACACGGCTACAATATTGTATACTATCTATAAAACTACACCTCCTAACAAAATACGCATCTACTAATAAAATGGGGAATTAATAATACAATAAAGACTACGCGGCAAAAGCCGAAAGTAACAGCTTGTTTAATTTCAAATACCAGCTGCGGAACCTCACACCAAGCAATGTCGCGCTCTTGCTTAAGTTTTTAAGATAGATCACTTGATTTGTTTGTCTGTCTGAAGGTGAAGTTTCTCACATTTCTTATTAGCATAGACTTGGGACATTCATTTTGTAAATACGTATGGGCGTTTGTTTACATAAACAACTTATTCAATTACTTACAAAGTGATGAATCGTATATAAAAAGAAACATTATGTTACACAAAACATAAGCTCACGCCTGTATCTCCGAAGGGGTAGACAGAGGTGAACTAGCGAACTAGAACACCCAAATTTCGCCGAGCTTAGCTCCGTCCCAGATGTGATAGGGGGCGAGCCTATCGCCATATCGGGCACAAATTCCAGACTCCGGGCTTATATGGAAAAATCCAATATCAGTTTGCCCGACCTGGGGATCGAACCCGAGACCTCAGGACGGTAGTTGTATCGAAATACAACCACGCCACCGAGGCAGTCATTATTTTACCCAACTAAGAAAAAGGAGGTTCTTAATTCGTCTGTTTTGCATTCTTTTCTTTCTATTCACCAGCGCTCTTCCCGCCTTATGTTCGAAAAACACCCCACCCGAACTGGGAATCGAACCCAAGACCTTCCGATCCAAGTTTAGACCAAAAAGGCGACTACAAGAAGGCGAACACTAATCCAGATTAAATAAACACATCAAAGACTGTGCAAGTTTGCCGTCAGTTAATCTAGCCCCATATCAGACACACAATAAAATGTGCAAACATTTGCACATGAACAGTCGCCTCATAGATTAGAGATGTTACAATGGTCGACTAACGCCTGTATCAATAGTACTTGCAATCATTATCGTAATCTTGGTAAACTTGGACAGTAGGTAGCGACTAGGGTGCAAGATTTTTTGTTTTTTTAGTGGTAGAGCCACGCTGTAGACAGTAACGTCTACAGCACGAATCGGCTCGATCGGTTTGATACCACTGTCTCACAGAAAACCGACGTAAAGTGGCAGCTTGCTGTCGCGTTTCGTTCGGGGAGTGAAATTTCCGGAGTGCCATTTCCGCCCTCCCTTTCGCAATCCCTTCTTTTAGGTTGGCAACACACCCATGATTCTTGGTGTCTTGGGTGTCTATGGGCGGTGGAAACCACTTACCATCAGGTGACCCCTCGGTTCGTTTGTAAGTCTGTGCTATAAAAAAAAATGCGAAAAAAAAAAGTTTTTTCATTTTTGTATTCACGTGGCGAGAAAAGGTCCCGGGATACCACATCCTCGTATACTGTTATAATATCATCATCATCATCATAATCATCAGCCATAGGACGTCCACTGCTGAACATAGGCCTCCTCCAAAGATTCGACCTGTTAGAAGCGGCCTGCATCCAGTGATTTCTAATATGGACTCTTCCCTTATTATTTCGTGGACCTAAATCTAATGCAGCTGACAGTACCTACTTGTTTTATTTTATGGAGTCGTAAATTTTATTATTTTGTTATTAAACGATGTAAATGTAACTAACATTATATTTACATTCCTTTGTATACTGATTTCTTAAGTTTACGCGAATGCTATTCATTGAAATAAAATTATTTTTACGGACTTTATCACGATTTGGTTTTAATTTTTATTCCCGACGTTTCGAAGGCTTTGCAGTCTTCGTGGTCACGGGTTGGACTATTTTCCTTTTTTTTCTTCCTTTTCCTTCCTTTGTATTTACATTTGCTGTCAAAAATCTTGGTATTATCCCGGAATCCCAAGATATATTTATATTATTATATCATAAGCACAAGCGAATTGACCCGCTCCCGCTCTCTCTTCACACCACACCAATCACCATACAATATTGATAGAAACGGGGCCATAAAACAGGCGAGTTAACACGCGCTCTCCTAACGCACGGCCATCAAAGGCGGCCAAACAAAGGATTAGCGAGTGTATGTTCTGATTGCGTGTATTTACTTTTTTATTGGCTCGTTTGAGCTAAGATACGGGCGGTGTTTGGACAATAATCCGCAGCCGCTATTGTCTTAGGCCTTATGATACATATTTCATAAGGTAGGTTAAGTGGTTTATTTGCTTTGCTTCTATTTGCAATGATTGTGATATCAAATGTAAAGACGTATGTTACTTTAGATTATGTATGGGTTAAAGATTTGGAAAATAGCTAAGATATCGCGGTATTATTGTGATAACATTTTATGTAACATCACGCTGGTGTCGACGGAGAGGTAGACAGGCGTGTCACCACTGAGCTTATTTGTGGCTATGTGATGTGTTAGTGTAGATATCCCTTGAATATTTGAACTATATTTCAGTAAAGAACATACAGCCAAACTGTCTGTGCAAAGGAAAGGAGTGGGGATTAGGAAGGGGAAGAATATTACGGACTTGGAAATAATTGCAGTGCAGTCCAAGAGTAGCGTCAATCACAATATACAATCTGCAAGAGACAATCTTAAGTTTCTCGAGGTAACAGAAAAAAAATTATGTTCGTCATTATAAAACTCATAAAATAAAACATAACGTAACATAAGCTCAGGCCTGTATCCCCGAAGGGGTAGGCAGAGGCGCACTAGCGAACTAGAACACCCACATTTCGCCGAGCTTAGTTCCGTCCCAGATGTGATAGGGGGCGAGCCTATCGCCATATCGGGCACAAATTCCATAAAATATATTTTCACTTAACAAAAAACGTCACGACGCCTCCTTGGTCTAGTCGCAGTATGTATGGGATGTGGACCGGGATGTCCTGGGGTAATTTAATTTGCCCGGGACTGGGTCCCTCAGAGGGTGTTGACGTCAGGCAGGCGGCCGGTCGTAACAGCTAAGCCAAATCCTTTCTGATACATGCATGAAAAAGAGTGTTGCATCGATCCCACGTTAAGGTGGGATTAGGGTAGAAAGAAAGATACTTTTCACTTGACAACCCTACTCAAAAGTCTCATTACAAAAATGAAATAAAATGGCCACGAAAAATGCAAAATCATTTTTTCTAAAAACATGAACCTAATCCAACATAACAATTGGCAACATGTTGAACATAACTCCTGTATGTAATTATCGTTAGCGTAACACTTAGGGATGGGAAACGCACGCGAGAATATATCGATAAAGTGTAAACAGGGGGCGAGTATTTTATTGACGGCCCTACTATACGGTAGGGTTGTCAGCGATTTTAAAATGTCACATTATTAGGTCGTACAGCGTACCGGCTTTTTAAAGATAAAAATTCGAAAATAGATTAGTTTTTTTTTGTTAGGTTAGGATTGAGCAAACATTCACATTTCATAGCACTTTGAACACGAAATCATACATAAATGACTCTTAATATATCGCACCGCGTGCGTCATAAACAAAAGAGTATATATCCTCCAAAACAGTGAACGGTACGAGTGCAAAAAAGAAAAGTTGCCATTTAAACACGTTTTATATACCCATTTTATTCCGAAACGTTTCAAAAGAAAAAACAAAATGTTGTTTTTTTTACTTAATAACGTTTTGTTAATAACGATTAATGAGTGACATGACGTGACATTAAACTAAGACATCATCATCATCATCATCAACGATAGGACGTCCACTGCTGAACATAGGCCTCCCTCAAAGATTTCCCGATCGACCTGTTGGAAGCGGCCTGCATCCAGCGACATAAGCTAAGACATCATAAAAATATAATGAATTGGCGAACATAGAATAATTTATTATATTTCTGCAACATGTGTTTTAATCTTCCACACTTTTCATCAGCTAACTCGTTCCTTTTTCAAACGTATCGTGTCCCATCTAATTAGCCAATCAAGGTCCGAGTGTTGGCAGCCCTGCGCGTACCGCCGAATCAGCAAAGAAACCTTATTAAAACAATGGTTCTGAACTAAATACGTGAGGACAGGGCGAGGGGGCGTGCGGGGGCGGAGGTGCGGGGGCGCCCGGAGGGGTTATTACAATATTTGCTAGAATCTCGTTATTTTTAAGTATCTGGCTGACAATGATGCTCAAACTTTAGGAGGGGGCTCAGTTTTGTACACGTTAATGAAATGTAACAAGCGTTAATCGAATTTAAAATAGGTTGTGAATTATAAATTGAGCTTGTGAAGCGTGTTCTACAGAAAAGGTATGGTAGCACGTTTTCATGGAATAACTTCGAATATACTTTAGATATAACAAGTTTTAGTTTGTTTAAGTGCTACCAAAAATAATTAAGTAAAGAAACACTTCTATTTTTGACTTAAAAATGTAAGCATGTGTATAAAATAACGATAAGTGGACTAAATAATGAAATGTCAAACTTACACGTGTACTCTTGTATTAGCGAACTTTTTGACTGCTTTGAAAAGAAGATATATAAATCACGACAAAATATTTTTGTGCCGTTATACACTAACAGAAAATATCTCCTTAACAAAAGCTTATAAACAACAAACTCTCTCCAAACTAACAATTAAAACACAGACACTTATTGATATCATAAGTCTAACAAAGCCCGCTCATAAATAATAACAATGTGACAGAGTAAAATATTTGAGAAGCGGCGACCGCCGAGTGCGCCATCATAGCGGAGCGACACGGCGTTGTAAATTATAATGTTTTATGGTTTAATACCGTAGATAAGGCGCGGGGTAAGGAGCCTATTATTAACCGTGTTAACCGGGGGGCGAGGCGGTGTTGAGGGCCTCTGTACACCGGCTTTTGCTAACATGTGTTTTGAAAATGTTACTGATTTTATTATTCGTTTTGAGTATTATGGATTGTAAGTCTAATTTTGGCGGGTCATGTAACTGTAACAACATACATACGCTCGCCTGTATCCCTGAAGGGGTAGGCAGAGGAGAACCAGTTAACCAGGTAATAATAATGATATTTCCGACTCTACGGAATATTCCATGATTACTTGCGTGCAGGGTTGGGGGGAGAAAGGTAAGGGGGGCGTGTTGAATTACTTTTATTGTATCCATATCCAAACGGCGAAAGGCCCGTTTCGTATGCGTTTCATTCAATATTAGTTATGGAAAAATATATTTATTTATATCTAACTGCCCTTATCCCACCTTAATGTGAAGTCAGTGGTGAGTGCAACACACATTTTTTCAAACATGTTGCAAAAAGGATTTACGTTAAATTTTACGACCGACTGCCTTCCTGACGTCAAGACCCCGCTGGGGAACCTGGGCTAAACATATTAGAAAAATCACTTACCCGACCAGGGAATCGAACCCAGGACCTCCCAGTCCATAGTTCATATATACTGTCATTAGACTAAAGAGGCAATAGACTAGGGAGATATGGCTGTGGAGTGTTATTTAAAAAAAAATACACACGTGGAACCGTGAGCATAGCCTGGTTTATAACCACGCAAACAATTTACTCGTTCGCCAAAAAACATGCAAAACGCTTTGCTCTCCACAAGCGTTCAGTTGTTGGTAATGAAATCGTAAATCGCGGTGCAACGTTGATAAATCCGCGGTTTGGCCGGACTGTGTTGGCCGGCATTTTTGCGGCTTCAATCGCATACGGCCTAGCACTTAGCGCCGAAACCGCGGTCGCGCCATTTTACGCGGTTTTAGTAATAAGTTTTTTTATAGCAGAAACTGGCAAACGAGCAGATGTGTCACCTGTGGGTGATCTCCACCGCCCATATACACCCAAAACACAAAGACAATCATGGGTGCGTTGCAAACGTAAAAGGAGACATTTGGGACGAAACTTAGCTCAGCGAAATGTGGGCGTGCTAGTTCGCCAGTATGGCTCTGCCTACCGTTTCGGGGATACAGGCGTGAGCTTATGTTATGTTATAAAAAAACGAAATTTATTAGCAGTACCGAATCGTCTCCAAATAATATAAACATCTTACCAACCTAAAGCAAACTATCACGAAACACCCAAATTAAAACACAAAAGTGAAACAACGAAAATCCGTCAACAAACAAGTGAAAAGATTTATACACCCGACGGTAACACAGTTTTGCGTGTCGATGGATTCCAGTAAAAGCGGTAAAAAAGTCAAAAAAGATAGAGACGGACAGCGGGAGCGGGAGGGCGGACCGTCCGTCCCGCTCGCACGGCTGACAAATGGTTATAAAATGGTGGGATGAGCGCGCAGTTACAAGGGGTGAAAAATCATTCACAAATTGTGACGGCAGCTTACCCAGGCTTGATAACAGGTGGCTGGTCTCCAAGTATGGATGGCTGTTTCATTACTGTACTGGTTTTGGATAGGATGATGGTTTAGGAGTGAATAGAAAGAAAGAGTTTGTTTTTCGTTCGGAAGATGATACATTTCATGATAAAATTACACAGAAAAATAATCGAATGGAATTTGTGCCCGATATGGCGATAGGCTCGCCCCCTATCACATCTGGGACGGAACTAAGCTCGGCGAAATGTGGGTGTTCTAGTTCGCTAGTGCACCTCTGCCTACCCCTTCGGGGATACAGGCGTGAGCTTATGTTATGTTATGTTATGAAAAATAATCGAAAAGCAAAATGGATTCAATTTACTGGACCTTACTTATAAAAGCAGTTTAGCTGAGCAAATGGCTAAGATTAGCCTGTCACTTTTATTTTCAAACAATGTGACACAAGGAAAAAGTGACAGGCTATTCTTAGCCATTTGCTCAACTAAACTGTTTTTTAAGTAAGGCCCATAATGTCGAGTCGAAGCGTATAAGCCACAGCGCTAGTTTCCAGTTAAGCCCATTGATGATTCCTGATTAATATTAAGAAACAGCTTCTTTGTTTACGAAGGCAGACGAGCAGACCGGCCACCTGATGTTAAGTTGTTACCGACGTATATGATATTAAAAACGTCAAGGGCACATCCTGTCGTGTAAAGGAATGGAGATTGGGAAAGGGAGGAGATAATTAAGCCACCAAAGACATAATTACTACAATAGCAAGTACTTCACGTAAGTTTACTGGAAGTGATAATGACCCGGTCGAGTCGGTTCATATATAATTCTGAATTGTCTATAGTGTGGCTCTACCAAAAGCTACTTTCTACCTAGTGCAGGATATGGGATACAAGTGAATCATGTTGATCTTATACTTACATATTTCATGATATTTTCATTAAATTGCAGTTGAACATTAAATCGATATAATCCCATCTCGTCATTGACTATGTTAACTGCCACCGCAATACCAAATTATTCGTAGAAAATCCATGACTCAAAATTATTTGCATTAATGCTTTGTGTCTGACGAAATAATATTACATTTTATTATATCGATGATTTATTTATGAAGAATTCGCGATCACATCACTTAATCCGATAAAAAAATAAATCAAGATTACAGGCATGTTGTACTTCTATTCTCTTTTTAAACTTGCAACGGCGACATCTGACAAACAAGTACCAATCAAACTCGGCAACCCTGGCCGTACCACTTTTTATCCGAGCGCCATCAATAAAAAGCCTTTAAAAAAACAAAAGCCGTGACGTCACGAGGTGCGTTTTCGCCTACATCGGTGGGCGAATAAATCAAGCTGCGCTAGCGTGGAGTGGGCTCCCGAATTGTGGCGTTTTACTTTATGACCATTTGATTTACACTCGCGGAGCGTATTCGAATGCGTGCGATACCGAAAAACGTCGAATTCGTATGTGCCGGTTGTGGCGATGTGTTTCAGATAGATTGACTCAAAGACTTTTATTGCTTAAAGCTTTTATTCATGAGCGATTATTAATACTACTTACGAACAACTTGCGAGATGACTTTCGACTCGCTGCACGCTCAACTCATGACATTTGTATAATAATTCAACCAAATGACATATAGGTCATTTTAGTTAGATTTGAATACGTATACGATAGCCACTCGCGTTGATGGCTCATCGAATGTTGTCGTATTCACATCGACGCGTCAGTATTTATTAAACTCAATAGTTGCGAGAACATGTTTATGAATTATAAAATCATTTGCTTATAACAAACTGAGTAAAGCAATGATTCTCGAAACGTATATGTCAAGGGACTTCAACGCTATAAAATGTATTTACTAGCCATTGAAATGAATTTAGGACAATGTCATTTTGTCATACCACATGCCCATAAAATTAATTAATCAATAAAGAAACAAAACAATATTATAACATGAAAATAGTTTAATACTTACATTACTGAATGTATTTATGTGAATTAAAAATTTATATTTTAATCATTCACAAACGTAAATCATTTAAAACGTGAAATCCACACAAAAAACAAAATCATTCATTCCTTTTTTAAAAAGAACCACAGCTCACTCCGGCCTCGTCAACCGCGCTGACTTTGACGGACGCCGCGCATCATGGTTGATCAAGCGAGGCTCGAGCGTGTCCCGCCCGCGCCCACTCGTCCGCTCGCTCATTCATTCATTCACTCGTTTCATTCACTCCGACGTCGGTTTCGAGTGATCGCCGATCACCTTACGTGCCTTTTTTGCACCAAAGTTAAACTCGAAAAAGAACAATGCGCGACAGATTTTTTGTTTTTCCGATTTTTGAGGATTAAATTCGCGTGTGGGTTTTTGACGCTAGTTTTTGCGTTCGGTTTTGTTCATGGCGTTTGTTTTTGGTTTGTTTTGTGGTAATAACGGGATGTTTGATTGTTTTTGTGCCAGATGTCAACTGATAGCATAATTTCAGACATAAACGGTATCTTTGGGTAAATATTATGCATTATTTGGTGCTCTATGTCTTGCGCTACCAAGAATGAATTATCACATATAGTCACATAAAACCGTAGCTGAGGTATTTTTTGAAAACTGTGAAGAGAAAATCTTATTTAGAAGCATAAAATAGGCCGGCATTATTCTGGAGACCATTGGTAAATCAATTGTTTATCAGTGGTCACTAGTTTTGTTTTTTTTGAGTGCACTACGCTTACCATCAGGTGCAGTGTAGTCACTTTGTCGTGCCAGGATAAAAAAAACTTCAAAATTGTCATTTTTAAAAATACTATTGGAGTTTGGCCAAATTAGATATAATATTCCAACAATATTACGTCTAAATATGACTCCATCCCTAACCTTCCACATTCTGTCCATCCAAACACTATCTCTCAAACCCGAAAAGTCCCAAAAATGCATTATCATCTCGTCAGGTAGCGGCCCCTGTCGTCGGTCCCGTCCGTCACGGTGACGTGACGGCGCGGTGACACCTGTCAACGGCTGAGCTCTTCATCTACACGCGTTTGTTATCGCATTACACGCGGCGAGGATTGAACGAGCCGTGTTCAAGGGAGTCTAATAGATTTTTTTACATTAATTTTGTTGTACGTGTGTTTCGAATGAGAAATAATAAACATAAAAAAGTAGGGGATATAATTTAGTCCAATCAGATTATTTTCCAATTTTGCGTGGATCGCCTAGTTATACTTAAATATAAGCGACGTTAGGTAACTGTTATACGAGTAAGAACATTACAGCCTGAATTAAGTGTATGCACAGTACTCACAGCAAAATATTTTCAATCCCTTAATTATTTTGTATGAAATAACCATAGCTTATTCAACAGCTCAAATTGCTTCCAATAGGTCGATCTGGAAATCTTTAAGGGAGGTCTATGTTCACCAGTGGACGTCCTATGGCTGATAATGATGAAGCACTTATAAGATTAATAACAACATATTAAAGTCTCAAATGACCATATACAGAGTACATAAGCTGTTTGTTTAAATCAGCATTATTCAATACTTAAATACAAAGTGCAACGTTACATGCATTAACAAGTAAGAACCCATCATTATCAACAAAAAGGCAGGTGTCTCGTCGACTCGTTACGTAGTTATTAGAAGCAACCCGTCACGTTATCGTCACCCGCTCATTGTCACCGCAACGGTTCGTCAACGCGACGTCACGCTGTCGCCGCGCGTGACATCCGATGTGACAGTTAGACTTTGACGAATATTGTCTTCTTCACCTCATTGTGTAAGGGTTCGATATTTAAACATGGAAGGAATTCTTTTTGCGGCAAAGAATTTAAAACTATTAGTTTAATTAAAAGTAAAATTCACTAAAATGGTACATGGTAGAGCCACGCTGTAGACAGTTACGTCTACAGCACGAATGGGCCGGCTCGACCGGTTTGATATCACCGTCTCACAGAAAACCGACGTAAAGTGGCAGTTTGCTGTCGCGTTTCGTTCGGTGAGTGAGATTTCCGGTGGCCCATTTCCTCCTCCTTTTCCCTCCCTTTCAATTCCCTCCTTTTAGGTTGACAACGCACCCATGATCCTTTTTGTGTCTTGGGTTTCTATGGGCGGTGGAGATCATTTACCATCAGGTGACCCATCTGCTCGTTTGCCAGTCTCTGCTATATACCTCTATATAAAAAAAAACATGCTACATTGACATTTACGATATTTTTAATAATTAATCAAAGCTTATCAATTATTAAAAGATGTATTATATTATTTTGATTTTAAGGTGTCAAATAGTAATTTACAATTCCAGAATATAAACAAGTTGTAACTGTGTGCCAAAAATATGTACATAATCATATTGGGATCAACAAATGTATCCCGCAAATGTCTCACACGCACCTCAAAATGCCAGAATAAGGTGTAAATAACCGTATATAGAAATGCCATCAACCCTCAAATATGTGCCATTAAGACGCGAGCCGAGATCACGCGACGGGGGTATAATCGGCCGCTCATGTTGCATAAACCCTCCAGCGGCCGCATGCCGCTCACGTCCGGCTGTACTGATTGACGGGAGACGTCCGCGCCTTGGACTCAACCCTCCACCACCCACGGGGGTCGACTTGACCCGTCCGTGTTGCGAACATGCGAAAAATGTCATCAATGCAGCGGGTAGACGCGACCGTTTGCCTCGTATTAACTTAGTTGACTATTTTTCAGAAAATGAGTATGGTGAGGGTTGGTTGTGTAATGTGTTTTGTATTTGAAAATGGAATTTGTGGAGCCAAATGTTCGTTTACCTAAGTCAATTCACATTTTTCTTTGTTATGTTAATATTATGGATACGACATTATGGTAAGTTGAAAGAGCGATTTGATTGTGGATTAAGAATGTTTTTTTTACAGAAATGCTTAAAAATAAAATATATAATACCCGTAATTGAAACAGCGGTGTTCAGTAGATAGGTACCATGTTTGATGTCGTTTAATTAAACGTTATATGTTTTAGGAACATTATTGCGTGGCGCAGCGGGCGAGTAGCCGGCTGTGAAGCGAAAGGCTGCGGGTTCGATTCCCGCATTGAGACAAGTGTTTGTGTGGCCCACAGATATTTGTTTCAAGTCTGGGTGTTGTGAGACCGAAAGTCTCTCATTGTTTCTGACACCCACGATACAGGTTATACCTAGTGTGGGGTCAGGACTAGATGTGTTACTGTTTGGTGTATTTATTTATTTATTATTAATTGAGTTTCAATAAAAAATCCAGACTAGACGGTTAGATCAATCGGGCTTAAACTCATCAAATAAGAGCATAAACACGACAGTAATAAAATGAGTCATCCAGAGCGGCTCATAACAAAAGTAACTGAAACAAAACTATTCTCTTTATGTATATTCGATGTAAATAAATAGCTATAAAAATTTATTAGCTTACGAGACAGGAGCGGAAACTTTCGTAATGCACACGAGCAATCGCTGCACGTCGACCGACGTACATCGGACGCACAAGTTTCGATTGCCAGCAGTTTACAATAAACAACTGTTTTATCGCGATACCATTCGACGAACACAGCGTTTTTAGGGACGAAACTTCAAATAGATTTGACCAATAAATAGCAAAACTATTTCTCATTTTATCAATAAATTGTGTCAAAATAAAATTTTATTGTTAAGTGGTACGTACAAATAAATAAACTGTAATTACATAATTAATTCTGTAATTTTTATAATTAATTTGGAATGTTGTGTTCGAAGTACGAATTAAATAATCAATTAAATTAATATCATAATTGCTCAATTTCATTCGTATATTTAATCACGATTTTTAAAACGCATTTGCTGATAAGTTAATCCGGAACGCGGTGTTTCACAAAGGATACGTAATGTCGGGATTAAAATGGATATAAAATACACGCGATAAAACTTGAAATTTGTTCAATTTAATTGATGCGTTTCACGAATATTAAGTGTAGTGTTTTTATGTATTTAAAGTAGTAAAAAGATCAATTATCTATATTTATTGGAATTAAATTGGAAGGAACATGGTGACATCTAGGGAAGGGTGCGTTTTTTCGATGAAGTTATAAAGGAACTTATCGTGTATTTATTGAGACAGAATACATTTAACTCCATTTTTATATATATTTAATGAGTTCCATGGTAGTCTCCGTTCGGTAGGATAAGTTTTTATTGACGACATAAAGTTAGTGGGATGATCGTTAACTGTACCGTTAAATTCTTATATTATGGGCATTATACGGACCGTTAAAACATCTGTACTGTATTATTAAATTATATAGAGCAATATAAGTGATATAGAATCCTTTTTACTTACGCCGCGACTGATTACTTGCCTTCAAAAATCCACTCAAAATTACCAGCAGTAATGTAATATGTAATCGGGAGATCGTGGGTTCGATTCCCAGGTCGGGCAAAGCGAACTTTCTCATTTTTACCCAGGACTGGATCCCCCAGAGGGGGTTGAGGTCAGGCAGGCAGCTGGTCGCAAAACAAAAAAGTGAAAAGTGTGTTGCGCCGACCTCACATTAAAGTGGGATAAGGGCAGGTAGAAAGAAAGTAATGTAATATGTATATTAATTAATAAAAAATACAAAAAAAAGCAAGACAGAATTCGAATCCCAACCAACCTCGCAATAACGAAACAAACAATAGACATTAATAAGACGCGCCAGGCCCCGGTATAACAGCCGGCCGCGTGCGCGTTTATTAAAACATTTCCTAGCAATATCACCCGCCGTACAATACGCGGCGAACTCTGTCCGCATGTGACGACCTGTGGGAATCGCTTCTAGAAAACTTCATTAACCCCAACGAGCCACCCGCCGTCCCACCTAACCCTCCCGGTGACGGACGCGACGGACCCCCGCTTATTACGTCCAGGACGTGCCGCGAAATCGAAGAAATACCGAGCAAATACGCTGACGACTCCGTGAAGAATCGCTCGCTTGATTGGTTCGACTTTGTGGTTGTTAATTTGATAGCTTGCGGGATTGTTGTTAGATATAATGTCGAATGACTATGACTGAGATCTATAGAACGAACTTCGACTAAGTCTAAGTCAGAGAAACGAACTCACTGAGGATTAGGATTTTTTAAATGGAACTTCGACTTTGTCGGAGCTTTTTTTTACAAGAAAAACAGACTGACAGACAGAGTAAGCAAAGATTTTCTGTTAAAATATGACTGGGACTAGGTCAAAGTTCGATTTAAAAAATTCCAAATCCTTACTGAGTTCGTTTCTTTGACTTGGACTTAGTCGAAGTTCGCTCTATAGATCTCAGCCTAATAGATATGACTGTCTCGGTTGCGACTAAGGACCCGATCCGACTCGGGTACAGAACCCGAGACCTTAGAACGGTAGCCGACCAAGGCAGTAGTACCAAGGATACTCTTACATAATCCTTATTCTTCCTTCGTATGTGCAACATTACCTCATTACATCAAAATCTGTCACATCTCAGTTGCACTTAGTCCCCGTGTTCGTGGTAAGTGGTCTCAGTTCTCGGAACGGACCGCCGCGGTCGGTGTCGCTTGTTGACGCGTCGCCGTAATTGTCGCCGTATTGTCGTCGCGATCGTCCGCGTCGTGTCACCTCGCTGATGAATGATTGTTAAAAAACTGGACGTAACAACACAGTTCTCGGTATTTGGGTGACACGAGTAGTTTAGGGTTATGTATCAATTGTGCAATTGATTTTATTGCGAGTTTAATTAATTTTGTTGTTTAGTTTAATTGTATCACAGAAGACTATAATATATACACTAGATTTACGTGCATCTTTTAAGCGGTGCCTATTAAAAAGAAATTCACTATCACTCAACGAAAGCAAAGTACAACCTTGTTCTAAAATTTAAAATAGCTTAATTTTTAAGAAAATACATTAAAGGTTGTCAGCGCATGCTTAAATATCGTTTCTTGGGTCTTATGCCTAGAAATCTACATCCTAGGTTCAGATTACAGGCTATGTTTGAGCTAATGAATTGAAAATATCACTTTATTTTCTCAGGTTTCGAACCTTTCACCCCTCCCCCTTCACCATACCCCCTTATCTTACTGCAATAAGCTGTTATAGTCGCACCTTCGCCTATTATATTTTTCTGTTCGAAAACACCCAAGTAACTTGATTATATCTTAGCAAAAACTATATGACAAATCCGTGACATCACTCAACCCGCTTCACGCCGACTGTATTTAAAACAAAACGAGGCGACAAGATTAACCCTTCAAACGCGGCGCGGCGTGACACACGGCCGGCGCGCGCGTCAATCACACGTCAATGTACGGATATCTGTCGGGCCGTGTGTCCGTCCGCGTAACGCTGGCAATCTTAATCTTTATGGAGTTAGGTGGTAGGACTCGGGAGGTCATTTCGGGGGAAATAATAATATTGTACCTATTTTATAATAAACAAAGCCACTATGTAAACTATTTTGACAGCTTCCGTGGCGCAGCGGGCGAGTAGCCATCCGTGATGCGAGAGGCCGCGGGTTCGATTTCCGCATTGAGACAAATGTTTGTGCGACCCACAGATATTTGTTTCAAGTCTGGGTGTTGTGAGACCGAAAGTCTCTCACAGTCTCTGATACCCACGATACAGGATACCTAGTGTGGGGTTAGGACTGTTGGGTGTATTTATTTTTATTTATCTCATCTACCTTAAAAAATCCAAAGTCGTAACCAAGTGCGGTCACACCCCAAACCGTGCCTAGCTCCGCACCTCGCAGATTTTATATCCTCCACGAGATTGATTTGAAGGGAAACATCTCACGGCTCGTATTTAAGTTGGTACTTATCGCATCTTCTTATTACGATGGCTTAGTAGACAACGTCGGTTGTTTAGTGACGTGTGTAACGTCGATATGTGACGTGATTGAACGTCGATTACTTGCGACGTGAATCAACGTCAGCTACTTATTTGATTGTTAAGTGTTTTCTAGTTCTGTACTGGATTTAATAGTTTTTTTTGGCTTTAATCTTAGAGAAAATAGAAACGTAGGCATAAATAAGACAAAATGAAGTATTCCTAATGTATGGAGAGAAACCAAAATGGCGACTTTGCGAAAGAAAGATCCCATTAATATATTAGTTAAGCATGTTCTTCACATTCCAAATTTTCTTTAGTCATTGGTATTAATAATTAAGAATCTGTTTTTCAAGCTGGTTTAGGATGCATCGTTGGTAGTTTTAATTCAGTATTAATGTAATTTTTATTGTTTAAGAAAATGTATTCATGCATTTGATTGTTTAAGTAAGGCCCTAAATGTTAAAGTTGAAAAAAAAAACAACATAAGCTCACGCCTGTATCCCCGAAGGGGTAGGCAGAGGTGCACTAGCGAACTAGAACACCCACATTTCGCCGAGCTTAGTTCCGTCCCAGATGTGATAGGGGGCGAGCCTATCGCCATAACGGGCACAAATTCCAGACTCCGGGCTGATATGGAAAAATCCAATATCACTTTGCCCGACCCGGGGATCGAACCCGAGACCTCAGGACAGTAGTCATACCGAAACACAACCACGCCACCGAGGCAGTAATTACTTACCTTACTTATAATAATATTTATTGATACCATCGTACCATAAAAACAGATCATCTTAAAATTGACAAACGCACCAACGGGAACTTCGAATTATTCTTATTTATATCTCGTTTGACAAATCACGCAATTTATTGACGTTACCTAAATTTGTGACGAAATAAAACGGTATTCGTTATAAATTACTCTTACGACTTTCACCGGGAAGTGACAAATGCCGGCTCAATCAATAAATTGTCAGTTTACTGCATTTATGTGGGAATTTGTATGTACCTGTAATAAAATAATTTCATTTTCAAGAGAAATCGGAGTGGGCTCAAATTCTATCCATATTCATTACACGTTGATCAGTTATTCCTATAGGCTTGGCTAGATCTGAAGGCGTAAGTATCATTGTCCAAAAATTATCTAGATTTATTGTTATATGACTGCCTCGGTGGCGTAGTTGTATTTTGGTAGTACCGTCCTAAGGTCTCGGGTTCGATCCCCGGGTCAGGCGAAGTGATATTGGATTTTTCCTTATCAGCCCGGAGTCTGGAATTTGTGCCCGATATGGCGATAGGTTCGCCCCCTGTCACATCTGGGACGGAACTAAGCTCGGCGAAATGTGGGTGTTCTAGTTCGCTAGTACGCCTCTGCCTACCCCTTCGGGGATACAGGCGTGAGCTTATGTTATGTTATTTTTTTTTCAACTTTAACATTTAGGGCCTTACTTATAAAAACATTTTCGATTATCTTTTCGCTAAGAATAGCCTGTCACTTTTTTCCTTGCGTAACATTGTTTAAAAATGAAAGGGACAACCTATGGTTAAAGATAAGCAGCGCTTTATTATTTTTATAAGTAAGGGGCTTAATAGACATCCCCAGCGATGGATGAACCGTAAGAGAATTTTAAATTATAACCTTCTATTATTTTAATATGAGGAGACTTTTATAAAATTATAACAAGAATTTAATTAGATCACATTAAAAGATACATATATTATGTTATCAAAAGTAGACACTGCTTTAACATTGCAATCTCATATTTAATAATCCACACTATTTTACCATATTGAGATGATAAATATGTGTTCCAAATGCTCATAATATTGTCAATACACAGGTTGAAAGTCGCGGCACCTGACGGTGGTCGCGCTGGCAGGCATACAAACAAACAAAAAACCCGTGAACGCGCCGACCTTACGTTTCAACGGCTCATTGTCGGACAAACAACCAGTTTTTTGCTCCTCTACGCCGCCAGTCGCGTAGTATGGACATCACTGGCTGAAATTGAATTTCGTACCCAATTTCGAAATAAGAACACGCTTTTAAATAAAATTCCGTGTCAATATTTTTATTTAAATAAATAAATTGAATTTATTTTATTCATAGGTATATTAACTATAATAAAATATTAGATAAATAAGACCATAATTTATGAAATAATATTTATAAAATATATTTACAATCCCAATTCCTATTGTTGTAAAATTCAATTATATCGATAAAAAAGATAACTTTTAATAATAAAATTAAAACAGCACATCCACCCAACGCCAACGCATCAATAAGTTTTTGCCTCTTTAAACATATCAACTATATTGATTGATTGATGTTTATTCAGCGGGCATTAGCGGCCGTCTCTACCACTACCACTCTACCTTCCTACCTGCAAGTGACTTGATGTTGAGGTATTATAATACTTTTGTACACATGTCTAGATACCGCGTCGATCTTTGGAAGATTCAATTCGTTAGTTTTGCAAGGCTTACTTACATTTTTTGGAAGTAAATTATTGACTCTACGAAACGCAATAGATTACTTTTCGTCGTTATTTTATAAAATCCTATTCAATCTGCCTTAGACTTAACTGTAACTTTAACTGTAGTCAGACTATACCATAACGAATAGCATCTTCCAAAAATCTAATATTTAATTATCTTTTGTAATAATAATAAATAAAAAAACGAATCAAGTGTTTCTATAATTTCAATTTAAATTCTAATAATTATTTAAGCCATTAAATACAATTTTCCAGATAATTTTAAGCGGAAAATTAAATTTATTCAGCCTGAATGACTGAAAGTAGTAATATAACTGGCGGTTAGGAATCTATTTCACCAACTTCAAAAAGGGCAAGGTTCTTAATTTGCCTGTTTTATTAATTTACATTTAATCTACATGGGCCCGGCACCGACTTCATAGATTGTATGTTGTTGTTATTCGACTTTTAAGTGTTCATTTTTGAAGTCGGATTTAAAGTTTTTATGAATTTATTTACAACGAGTGTCCATCTAGACGTGTGCACAACGGACATACCTGCAGGCTGCAAGTTTGATATAGACGTTATTGATTGAGGTGTTGTGCCTCTCGAATCACTCCCGATTGTGATCCATGCACGATTCCTCCATTGTTAATTAATTTAGATCGATGGCTAGTGGCCGCGACCCATACATTTCATATATTGGTTTTTGATGAAGTGATTATGGCATAGGATTTATTATGTGTGAAGTTAAATTATATTTTTTGTTTCATTTTTTATATTTCTTTGTACCTCTACGATTGATTTAAATGGTATGCTATCTTTCTTTCTATCTGCCCTTATCCCACCCCAGTGTATGGTCGGCGCAACACACTTTTTCAAGTATGTCGCAGAAAGGATTTGGCTTAGTTTTTACGATCGACATACATCAACTTCCTCTAAGGTTTCCAGTCCCTGACAAATTAAATTAGAAAATTCGCTTTGCCCGAGCTGAGAATCGAACATACCACCTCCCGGTCCACAGCCCATATATGCTGCGACGAGACCAAGAAAGCGACAAGCGAGTAAAATATAATATCAACCCTGTATTATTACTTTCTCAATGGTGGGTACAGGCCTCCTCCATTAATTGGAGGGGGTGAGGGTTTAGTCCACGCTGGCCTTAATCGGCTCGAATGTATATATAATGCATGTCCACTCATTTCACAAAAACTGGAAAATAAATTGCAAAAACATAATTTTATCTTGAAATAGTGCAACATTCGGAAGCCAGTTCAACAGTTTCAAGATATGAAACTGCTTATCAAATCAAAATCAAACTGCCAATCAATAAGAAATAATAAAAGTTGTTTTGAAGTTTAATTAAACCTGGATTATGTCGCGTGATTTTTGGTTGATTATATTTACAATTTATTTTCATTGCAAAGACGTTCGTAGCTACCTACATATGTCACAACACGAAACCGCAGAGCAGCCAGGCTATAATAAGTCTTATTTAAAAGAATTATAAAATACATCACCCACAATTAACATTAAAAAAAAGAAAATATCACATAAATTAAACTTAAACTAATTCAAATAATAAAAAGAAATGACGCTCTTCACATAAAAGCGCTTACAAAGGCACTTAAAAAACTGCATTAGACCAATTCAAAGACCTAAAATCCCCGGCAGCTCG
Source organism: Clanis bilineata (assembly GCA_036417725.1). Classification (NCBI taxonomy): domain Eukaryota; kingdom Metazoa; phylum Arthropoda; class Insecta; order Lepidoptera; family Sphingidae; genus Clanis; species Clanis bilineata. The sequence goes on along the minus strand of CM071146.1, from coordinate 1,106,764 downwards.
GAGATAAGACAGCGCGAAATATTACCCATTGCATTGCCAGGTAACGGGTACCGGGTAACGGGTAGCGGGTACATACCCGGGGAGCAATAGCGATGAGCCGCGTTTAAAGAACTACCCGCATTAACATATTCTATGCGCTGCAAGTTTCTTATGAATTCTAATATCAGGACTTGATTGTATCTGGCGCAGTTACGGGTTATTTGTTTCTTTTCTTTTAAACTTTATAAAAGAATTTAATGAAATGTTCCTGGAATTAAGTGGGAATTCTATATAAACAAGACTAACGAATGTGCTGGCGCGTCATGTTTGATAGCACAGTCTCACGGAAAACTGATGAAGTCGCAGCTTACAGTTTGGTTTCATTCTGTGTAAGATTTCCGGTGGCCCAATTCCCCCTTCTTTTCCCAATCCCCATTCCCTTCATGTAAGGTTGGCAACGCACCTATGATTCTATTATTATGGGTATCTATAGGCGGTGGAGATCACTTAACATCAGATGACCCATCTGTCCATTTATCAGTCTCTGCAATAAAATCTAAGGGCACGGTAGGCACCTAACATAAAAAACCGTGACATTCCCAACCATTCAGCTTCCTGTTTACAAACGTTGGAATGATGCAAGCATGATTACCTGATTGATTGACTGACATGACGGCGCGCTAAGTGGGCGACTTCATTTGCCATTACGTTATCTGTACGCTTCTAGTTTTTGTTTGTCTATGGACTTTGTTCTTTTGTTTTGATTGAGTGTTCATTAGGATCGTGTCATACTAACATTACACGTTATAGAGCAAGAGCCCGTGCGTGCCAGACCTTCGGATTTTAATAAAAGATGTAAATTTTTCTATGTGTGTCCCTAGTACAGGTAAGAATGATCCCCACCCATGAAGCTGAGGCAACGGTGGCTTTGGCAGGTAACAGGTAACAAAGGTGTATAAAATTCCATCTCAAATTTATCATAGAATAAAACTTAATTTTTTTATATTTGATTCATAATAATATCAAAACTCGCGTTGCTCATTGCCAGACAGTTAGTATGGTTGCAACCCTCTGCCGGACACCCTTAAATTATTATAATTTATAATTATACTTACGTTATATTATAAAACCTAAATTTTATATATAATTTTTTGGGGGCCTATTAATCTATGTTTACATAATAGCCGGACAGTTTCAACGGTTCTATCATCTTGCCAGACGCATTCAAAGTGAGCAGTAGTTCGGAGAGCAAGGAGCGTATACAGTAGTGTTGCCAGATCTATTGTGTGAAATATCGGAACACAAGGTTAAAATGATCGGGACATAGGTTTTCAAATCGTGACGTTTCCGGCTGAAGCCTGGGCGCTTCTCGCCTAGGGAAACCCGGAACGTCCTCAAGCGCCGAAAAGGGCCACCGCGGTGTTTTTAATCGGTATTGCCGGTGTAGGGTGTACATAGAGTTAGGGACTCAACCCAGTGTCGCCCGGATGTTTTCCATCTCTCCCGGGCATTATGGCGCTGGGTCGTAAGACCGGCGTTAATGTCGCTCTGATATAGTAGAGCATTGAGACAAGCTTGCCCATTACATTGGCCACAAGTTAAAGAGCATTGCAAGCCCGCTTTCCTGCATCCGCATCGCGAACCACAACCACTCTTGCAGTTGCAGAAAATTGTATTTAGCAAATCTTCTGGAGCAGGTGGTAAAACTGTCATGATAGGCTCCAGAAAATCGTTTCGTATTGTCCAACCCCATACCTGGGGTTCCAAATCATGCCCTAACCAAGTTTGAACTTGATAATATACACGTTTGAAATACTGATTTCTTAAGTTTACGCGAATGTTATTTTTTTTTTTATAGCAGAGATTGGCAAACGAGCAGATGGGTCACCTGATGGTAAGTGATCTCCACCGCCCATAAACACCCAAGACAAAAAAATTATGGGTGCGTAATGAAGAAGGCGATATTGAAGACGATCAATCCACAGAATGGAATAATAGTGACGAGGAATATGGATGTATTGACGACGACGATGAAAATGATGAAAATGTTTAAAAATTTAATTAAAATAAGTGTATTTCACTGTAACTTTTTTATTTTTAAAAAATTTTGCCCTTTGATTAATCTATACTAATATTATAAAGCTGAAGAGTTTGTTTGTTTGTTTGTTTGTTTGTTTGATTGAACGCGCTAATCTCAGGAACTACTGGTTCGATTTGAAAAATTATTTTTGTGTTGGATAGCCCAATTATCGAGGGTGGCTATAGGCTATATAACATCACGCTATGCCCATTAGAAGCGGAGCAGAAATGAAAAATGCTGCTAGCGGGGAATTTTATATCTAAGAAACTACTGGTTCGATTTGAAAAAATATTTTAGTGTTGACCAAGGGGATGAATGGTAGGGTGACTAAGGGGTGACTGACGGAGTGATTGATGGGGTGACTTATGGGATGACTGACGGGGTGACGGACATGAGGAATGACGGGGTGACTGACAGGCTGACTGATGGGGTGGCGGACGGGGTGACAGACGGGGTGACAGACCGGGTGACAGACGGGGTGACAGACAGGGTGACGGACGTGGTGACGGACGGGGTGTCAGACGGGGTGACAGACGGGGTGACAGACGGGGTGACAGACGGGGTGACAGACGGGGTGACAGACGGGGTGACAGGCGGGGTGACAGATGGGGTGACAGATGGGGTGACAGACGGGTGACAGACGAGGTGACAGACGGGGTGACAGACGGGTGACAGAAGGGGTGACAGACGGGGTGACAGACGGAGTGACGGACGTGATGACAGACGGGGTGATAGACGGTGTGACAGAGGGTGTGACTGACGGGGTAAGAGACGGGGTGACAGACGGTTTGACAGACGGTGTGAGAGACGGGGTGACTGAGGGCCGAAGTAGATCATCCCATTACCTCTTTTACAATTATTGTGCTATAGGTGCCTACGACTCACTCTTTCAACCCTCTCTCTCATACGCAGACGAAGTTGCGCGGGTCAGCTAGTAAACAATAAAATTTGATTTACTTTAATTCATTGGCTTTACAATTTTGATAGAATTGAAAATACTAAACTTCGTAAAAATGAAAAATAATATAAATTAAATTATAAGAGTTTCGATATGATTGAAGTTGTATTAGAACAATTTTACTGAGTATTGTTTTAAATATTTGTTATTCAAACTGTAAAAATTTATTTAATGAAATTTCTCGATTAAGAAAAAAATAAACTGCACAATTTGAACTTAATAACAGTGGATGCGCAGTGAAGGGCTGCAATAGACCAAGCGCTCTGTCTCACTCGCACTAGTTACTGTATACGCTCCTTGCTCTCCGAACTACTGCTCACTTTGAATGCGTCTGGCAAGATGATAGAACCGTTGAAACTGTCCGGCTATTATGTAAACATAGATTAATAGGCCCCCAAAAAATTATATATAAAATTTAGGTTTTATAATATAACGTAAGTATAATTATAAATTATAATAATTTAAAGGTGTCCGGCAGAGGGTTGCAACCATACTAACTGTCTGGCAATGAGCAACGCGAGTTTTGATATCATTATGAATCAAATATAAAAAAATTAAGTTTTATTCTATGATAAATTTGAGATGGAATTTTATACACCTTTGTTACCTGTTACCTGCCAAAGCCACCGTTGCCTCAGCTTCATGGGTGGGGATCATTCTTACCTGTACTAGGGACACACATAGAAAAATTTTCAGCTTTTATTAAATTCCGAAGGTCTGGCACTCACGGGCTCTTGGACCATTAGTTTAATAACCAATCGACTTTAAAAGTGTAATTGCAACTTAAAAAAATCTGCTATACAAAATCCGATCGAGACCAAATTTCTATGGGACCACTATTTAAATAAGCTGTATCGAACACTAACATTTTTGAAACAAATCTTTGTGATTCACACAAGAATTTTGAAAATCAGTCCACATTTGGCGGAGATATCGCACAACATATTATGTACATAAAAAAAATACAGACTAATTGAGGACCTTTTCCTCCTTTTTGGAAGTATGCCAAAAATACATTACATGTCACAATTATACTAACAGTAGACTAATAATTTCTCTGTTAGAAAGCTACATCTTCCGTAAACGACATAAGCTTTTATCCAAGAACAACACTCACGTGAGCGAAGATGCGAGCTATACCACAAAATCTCCATGTACATATATAAATTAAGACCGACTTCAAATCCGATCGTGACCAACTTCATATGGGACCACTCTTGAAATAAGCTCTATCGAACACAAAAAGAATTTTGAAGATCGGTCCACATTTGGCGGAGATATCGAGTAACATACATAAAGAAAATACAGACTGCCTCGGTGGCGTGGTGGTATTTGGGTACGACTACGGTTCTGAGATCTCGGGTTCGATCCCCGGGTCGGGAAAAGTGATATTGTTTTTTTCCATATCAGCCCGGAGTCTGGAATTTGTGCCCGATATGGCGATAGGCTCGCCCCCTATCACATCTGGGACGGAACTAAGCTCGGCGAAATGTGGGTGTACTAGTTCGCTAGTGCGCCTGTGCCTACCCCTTCGGGGATACAGGCGTGAGCTTATGTTATTGTTTGATATACACTTCTACATACATAAATACTTACAAATTGACATCTGTTAATTCCGAAGAGGTAAACAGAGGCGCAATAACGCTGATGCGCCCTAACAAACTAGAACACCCACATTTGGCCGAGCTTATTTCCGTCCTAGATGTGTTAGGGGGCGAGCCTATCACCATATCGGGCACAAATTCCAGACTCCGAACTGATATGGAATAATCCAATATAACTTTGACCGATCCGGGGATCGAACCCGAGACCTCAGGACGGTAGACGCACCGAAATACAACCACGTCACTGAGGCAGTATATCAAACAATCTTCTACCTGCCCTTAGCCCACCTTAATGTGGGGTCGGCGCAAGACACTTTTTCAAGCATGTTGCAGAAAGGATTTGGCATAGTTGTTACGTCCTACCCGCCTGACGTCAAGCCCCTATGAGGGATCAGTACATCAAAAATGAACTAAAAAATTCACAATAAAATAAAAATATTTCGTTAGACGGGTACACTGTACAGCCAAAGGTTTGGTGTGCAGTTGACCGATTACGTACAAAGCCAGCCGTCAACGACTGAGGAGTGACGCTTATCCTCACCCCCCCCCCTTCCACCACCTCACGGGAGACAGGGGGAGGCGTCTACAGACCGGTCAGTAGACGAGTGAGTTCTGTTTCATTAGACGTGGAAAAATAGAAAGAAGTACAACATAACATAACATAACATAAGCTCACGCCTGTATCCCCGAAGGGGTAGGCAGAAGCGCACTAGCGAACTAGAACACCCACATTTCGCCGAGCTTAGTTCAGTCCCAGATGTGATAGGGGGCGAGCCTATCGCCATATCGGGCACAAATTCCAGACTCCGGGCTGATATGGAAAAATCCAATATTACTTTGCCCGACCCGGGGATCGTACCCGAGACCTCAGAACCGTAGTCGTACCGAAATACCACCACGCCACCGAGACAGTCAACAAATACAACAAATTAAATAATGTCAGAATAAAGATAAGTAGACTTCAAAATGTAAAATATGAATAGCCCCCTGAGGCACCTGGAGTAAAAGTTAAAGCCAAATTCTTTTTGCAGCAAAGTTCAATAGTATGGAGCCGTACAATGCCTCGAGCATTATGTCCGCCGTTATACATATTTGCAAACACATTTAAAAGTGTAAATAAATAGGTAAGTAAGTGGAACATACCTAATTTTCATGGCCAATCCATCACTCTATTGGAATATTTCCTATGTTTTCCATTTACGAAAGCAAACTTACCTGAAACAAAAAATACATACATTAAAATTAATTTAGATTGACACCAAACGTGGAAAACACGTATGCCATTAGATAATTGCTGTATAGCTAAACCAGAATGATTTTTTTAATATAACAACCAGCAGTCACACAAATAGTCGTGGGTCATGGGTATTATAAACTACAAGAAGCTTTAAATCTCGGAAATCGGTCCACATTTGGCGAAGATATCGCGTAACATACATAAAAAAACAGACGAATATACGATTCCGTTTTTGAAGTTGGTCGAAACTTACGTTACTATATAATTAATTCTTCTTCTTCTTCTACCTGGCCTTATCCCACCTTGATGTGGGGTCGGCGCAACACACTTTTTCAAGCAGTTGCAGATAGGATTTGGCTTAGTTTTTTACGACCGGCCGCCTGCCTGACGTCAACCTCCTATGAGGGATCCAGTCCCGGGCAAATTAAATTAGAAAATTTGCTTTGCCCGACCTGGGAATCGAACCCAGGACCTCCCGGTCCACAGCCCATACATGCTGCCACTAGACCAAGAAGGCGACAATTACTATATAATTAATTTATTTATTTAAAGTACCACAGCCTCATATAGAGGTATAGGCTTTATATAAGCTTTAGTCTTCATTACTGCCCCGGTGGCGTAGTGGATTTGCGTGTGCAGTACGACTATCGTCCTGAGGTCTCGGGTTTGATCCGGTCGGGTTAAGTGATGTTGGATTGGATTAAGCTCTGCGAAATGTGGGTTTTATAGTTCACTAGTTCGCCTCGGCCTACCCCTTCAGGGATACATGCGTGAGCTTATGTTGTTATGTCGAACATATTCGAAAATAAAGAAACCTTAAAGAGTCTTGAAACACATTTTATACTCACATATCTAATATTCATAGTATATTAACAAACAAAGCCACATGCCCCAATGGCACACTCCAATCAAATATGAAATGATTAAATTGAACAAATGCGAATGACCTCTCCCTCCGATTCAATCAGGCCATGATTGACAATCAATTCACGTCAATTACATTACAATTGTGAATGTAATTCATATGTCGTTGAATCATGGCAGATAAAAACTGAATAAAGAGATCTAGGAAGTCATATCGATTGGCGTTAATGATTCGTAAAAAACCGTGAAAGTGAATGTATATATCAATCACATGTCTTTTGATGAATTGGATACTTGACTGTTTGATTTTATACACATTTTTATATGTAATAGCAAATAAAACAAAAAGAAACCCTTCTGTAATAACTGCATGGAAATTTGTTAAACAATGAGGCAGTAATTCATATTTTAAATTCTGGAGTGGGGGCATATTAGAGATATCTTGCTCTCTTTCCAACGCACGTACCTTTATGGCGGTGACGTGATAATACTGATACTTCTGTTTGCCGCAGTTTGAAGGTACACCAAACTTCAAACTTCTACCTTTTTATTTTTGAGAATATTTCAATATTTCTGTTCTATATTTTAGACGACGTAAATTTCATATAAAAATATTTTTAAAAAATTGTAAAGTACGCAATTGTCATGAATTGAGTCCCTAGTAGCAATTTTCTTTCTACCTGCCCTTATCCCACCTTAATGTGGTCGGCGCAACACCCTTTTTCAAGGATGTTACAGAATAGATTTGGCATAGTTTTTACGACCAGCTGCCTGCCTGACGTCAACCTCCTCTGAAGGATCCAGTCCCGGGCATAAATGAGATTTGATTTGCCCGACCTGGGAATCGAACTCAGGACCTCCCGGTCCACAGCCTATATATGCTGCCACTAGACCAAGAAGGCGACAAATTGAGTTATTGGTAGCAATAAAAAATATAAAACGTAAACGACCAAAACATATGGAGAGACAAGTTGGACGTTTAAACGTCTTGGTGTTTTGAGATCAAATATCTCCCGTAGTCTTTGATACCCATGACATAAAACTCAATGGCGATGGGTCCATACAACCGAATTTCTACCGGCATCCCTTTTTCTGATTGTAGACAAATATATAAGTCTTAACCAGGTATGAACTAGAAGCGAAAATAGCATTGGCTCCCCTTTTTAAAAATTTCACCTTCGCCACTGCACGTTATATCTTACTGCGGGGTCTATGTATGTGATTGTTGGATGTCATTTATTTCAATAACTGGCGGAAAACGGCAACAAGTAGAGTAAAAAGGCGATAAATATTATAGGCTTCATAAAATATCTATAACACGAAACAAAGACCTTATATGATTTTCACGACGAAGCTCATTAAATTCAATTTTATTAATTGAATGAAAACTGCTTAATTTAACTATAGCTATCTTTATTACTAGCAAATAGATTTAACCCGTCAGAGGCGGCACATATATATGTTCCATAAGCGTATGGGCCACCGGAGGCCGAGCCGCCCGTGACTATTTAATATTACAAACTGTAGAGGGGCTATCAAACAAGTTTCCATACAAAAAAAATATCTCAAAGTTCAGTACCGCCGTCAACCACTTATTAAAATGCGAGAGCGATTATTACAATTTACACCCTACAATGTTCTGTAAATAGTTAAGATTCACGTAAGACAAGTTTATTCTCTCAATATTATTACGCAGGCCGACCTGGCACGCTTATATTTCAAATAAACTAAGCGACTTACGACCACTAGGTCATAACTTTTGGATCGCAAGTTTTGTGCTGTTGTCCCGTCTATAAACTATTGAGTGTCTTTGATTATTAACTAAAAAAATAATATAGCCCTTTACTTATAAAAATATTTGAGCGCTGCTTTACTTTATACCATAGGTTGTCCCTTTCATTTTAAACAATGTAACCGTAAGGAAAAAAGTGACAGGTTATTCGTAACCATTTGCTCAGCTAAAAATGCTGTTTTAAGTAAGGCCCATAATTTCTATAGTTCTTCAATAAGTTGAAACGCTTTAAACATCAATATACTATACCCTAGATGCACAGTTCTTTGCAAATATCATCCTAAAAAGTGGTCTCAGGAATAAAACAAAGAAAAAGATCACAAGTTCTAATTAAATCAAACACAAATATAACCCTATGCACGTGTTATAAAGTAGCTTTTTAAACGAAATCATCAAGCGTTCTTAAATTCGAATTTTCAAATTTAGAATTATATCGGCGTCCAACTGTAGGGAAAAGGAGTGCTTAAGCACTTCTTTGCTGTCCCATTTTCCGAGCGTCAACTGTGCATCTAGGTAAATAATATATCGATGACTTTAAATATAAACAAAACAACACACAATCGAACATACAAAAGGCGAAGTGTTTAAAGTCACGGAAACATCGTACATTGGACACATTTTATGCGAGTACCACACATGCGGGCTTCGACGCGGCATCGAACCCGCACCCACAACACTTGTTTACAATCGAACGCGACGATATATTCTGAATCAAATTGGCCATCATCGTGTCCCCACCTACGCTGGTCTGCGAGGATAATTTCAAACGAACACCCCTATTACAACGGTATAGAGTGCAAAATGTCAACAAGTCTGCATGGTGGTATAATTTGCAAGCTTTTAACGGCACTCGTGTCCTTATACACGCTCATAGATATAAATTTGAATGAGTTAATGCAGTTTTTATTACACTATCTGTTAGGACACTTAGCTTCGTGTTTAATGTATTGTGCAAATAAAATCGTGCTTAGAAACACGGATGTAAAAAAAAATGGACGGAGCGCTAGGAACATTAAAAGTGAAATAGGGTTTTCGGCCCACTCGATCTATCGACCCGTAATGGCGGCTACTGATCCACCTTTTTTTTACGTCTGTGCTTAGGAATTATGAAAGGATTGAAAGGGCTTCGATCCAAAATGACGTAACCTCACACAGTTACTTTTGTTTTCTTTGTTTTCAAAGGCAGACGAGCAACCAGCTCACCTGATGATACATTTTTCAGTATACATTGACGTACCATAGGAGAGGGTTTAACCTTCTGGTAACCTAGCCCATCCCACAATTCTAGCATTACAGATACAGCTGATGATGATGATACCACAGTAATGGATTTCCCAAGACAGCAATGTTGCTCTTTCTCCTTATGTCACGGAATTCACGAATACAGTTGCAGCTCCCGCAATAATCGCTACATCTATAGGGCCTCTCGCGAATGAGGCATAAACTTCAACGTAGTACTAAAGGCGCACCCTACAGCAATCAGCTACCTTAAGCCCCTTCCCTGTCCAATTCAGGGAGACCAGACACCAACTATCCACTTAAAAAGGCCTACTTTGAAAGTAGAGGCAATAGCCTGAGATGGTTCAACTGTGTTGACAATGTTCTTCTAGAATTATAAGTAGTTTATTACTAGAACAGGGTCAAGCCATCGGAATCATCTCCATACAGGCCTCTTGTAATGGATGTCTCTGTTTATCGTCTTGATTTATCGAAGGATACTTCAAGCAGGTTTATAGGAATAACACCTTATAATACTTATTTTTATTACTATTAGGTCTGTTATATTACTGTCCCACTGCTGGGCACGGGCCTCCTCTTCTAACGAGTGGGGTTAGGCCTTAGTCTACCACGCTGGCCTAATGCGAGTTGGTAGACTTCACATACCTTCGAAATTCCTTTAAAGAAATTTTCGGGTATACAGGTTTCTTCACGACGTTTTCCTTCACCGTTGTAGCAATTAGACCTTAACTAACGGCATTTTGTTTGAAACAAGTCTACGAAATCTGCAGGCCATATTCTCTAACCATGCGATTTCCTCCTGATATTACAAGATTACTGTTATAATTATAATATCGCGAGGGAAACGCGGACTGATGCTGATATTACCGGAGGGCTGGCGGGCAGGGGAAGCGGTTATGTCTGCGTCACGTGGACTGATTGCCTGTCAGTTTCGCTGTCAGTCCGCGCGGACTGACGGACCGGCGAGTGTGTTGCGTGCTCATTTTTCGTTTTGTTCCTATATTAATAAACTAGGGCTATCGTATTATTTCATACGTGTTTTCGTATTATCTGTACTTTGGTACTTTGGCTGCCTCGGTGGCGTGGTTGTATTAGGTTAGGTTAGCTTGGGTTCGATCCCCGGGTCGGGCAAAGTGATATTGGATTTCTCCATATCAGCCCGGAGTCTGGAATTTGTGTCTAAAATGGCGATAGGCTCGCTCCCTATCACATCTGGAACCGGACTAAGCTTGGTGAAATGTTGGTGTTCTAGTTCGCTAGTGCGCCTCTCGCTACCCCTTCGGGAATCAGGCGTGAGCTTACGTTATGTCTGTACTTTGGTAAAAGTAATTTTCAAGATAAGTTCACGCCTGTATCCCCAAAGGAACAGTCAGTTTACCTAACTAAAGAACTAGAAGACCCACCAAGGTTTTAATTTGCAATTCGCTACGGTTATGAATTTTCCAAAATTTCCATAATTCAACACTAGATGAACGTCTTGCTGCAAATAGATGACACATAATCAAGAGTTTAAAAACTTAACTGACCGACTTCCAATTTGCCGATCGTAGTGACCAAATTTATATGGGACCACCCTTGAAATAAGCTCTATCGAACACAAAAAGAGTTTTGAAAATCCACATTTGGGAAGTCGCCCGAAAATAGCATCTTCGTTAGAGTGGCCGCGGGTTCCGTCCCTACAACGAAACAAATATTTGTCTGAGTGTTTTGAGACCGTACGTCTCTCGTAGTTCTTAACAACACAAGAATCTTACTGTAGGTCAGGATTGGGTATGACTGTTACGTGTTATTTATTTACTAATACTAGTGGTCGCCCAGTGGTCGAAATTCGACCATAATTCATTTAATTTAAAAGTTTGAACTTTATTAAGGTTATTTTGTAAAAGGCTATCTAGAGGTATAAATATAAAAATTTATCGCTGAATGTGTTGCTAAGCGCAAATCTCGAAAGCAGCTGAACCGATTTCGCTAATTCTTTTTTTAGAATATTCCTTGAAGTACGGGATGGTCCTTACGGAGAAAATTTTCAAAATTGCCCGCACAAGTCTAAAAACAACACTTTTCTATACTCCCATACAATGGATTCGTAATCATACTTAAAAGTCAATTTGAACTTTAATACCATACCATAAAGTTTAAGTTTAGAGGTTCCGGGAAGGCAAAACAATTGAGTGTCGTTAGGATCGTATAAATATTAATGTCAATATTCTCTAAAATTAACCTACAATCGAAATTAAGAAGTCGCTGAATGCAGGCCGCTTCCAACAGGTCGATCTGGAAGTCTTTGAGGGAGGCCTATGTCCAGCAGTGGACGTCTTGTGGCTGATGATGATGATGAACGTACAGTTTGACCATAGATTTTAACTATAAATAATAGTAGTGTGTAACGTTTATTTTATTTTATTTGATTTATGCACTTCTCCATATAAACTGTGTCAAATTTCACGTTCATCCGTTCACGCAATTCTCATAAAATGGTGTACAAAGTTTTCGCTTCACGTATAAACATATAGATCAGAAAGAAATAATGAAAGAAAGAAAAACATTATATTATAACATTAGTACCTATAATAAATAAATAAATAAATAACACCCAACAGTCACACACATAGTCCTGACCCCACATTAAGATCGAGTCTTGTGTCGTGGGTATCAGAAACTACGAGAGACTTTCGGTCTCACAACACCCAGACCCGAAACAAATATATGTGGGTCACACAAACATTTGTCTCAGTGCGGGGATCGAACCCGCGGCCTCTCGCTTCACAGCCGGATACTCGCCCCTTGCGCCACGGAGGCTGTCAATATAAAACTATCTTTGAGACAGTGAGACACATCCTGTCGAATGCAATAATATTTAATGCTAAAAATTGCTCCTCAGCTTCCCCAAACAATTACGATTTACAACTTTCATCTATGTTCCTGTCACTAGCATATTTGGCTATAGACTCGAGGTCGTCGACCTGTCGCCGATGACGACAAACATCCATCAATCAGCACTCACACACTGCTAATTACGAGCACCTCGCCGCATTAAAACGATGCCATGCATATTTTAATTCATATTATAAACTTGTGCGAAATGCATTCGCCTTTAATACTTATATTTAAACAACCACACCGTAATACACCTTATTATCCAGCAAATACAGTTACTAATTGTGTACAGAGATGAAAGACTTATGTTCTTTCGTTTTGGAACTATCCGGCCGGAGTGCACAAACCCGCCACACGATAATACACCTTAATATTGTGAAAATAGAATCATTAATCATGTGGATAGTTAAAGTACTTATTTCGTTTTGTTCTGGATTGATACCGCCCGTGCGCATTAAGTCGCCAGTCACTCTCAATCACTCAGTGTCCAGCCGTCAGTCATAAGCAAGACGAACGGGAGAGTGGCCTCCTTTGAGCGGGAATACTTCCCCCCCACCTATGCCCCCCACACATCCCGTGGGGGTGGTCAGCTCTTGAAGACAATTTACCGAGCCAGGGTGGGATTTGTGCGGAATTTATTTAGAAACGTGTTGTACGAATGTTGACGTTCGTTTGATCGGGGATCGTTATTCAGCGAGTTTAAATAACAGTATTTAAGATTAGAAATTACGCTGAAATTGATCTTGTAGTATAATCAAGAGATAGCTAAGGCATTCGTATGAGTAAATATAAAATTTTGTAAATAACACGAAAAAATTACGCATTCGCGATTCGTGAGGTCTCCTTGGTCAACTAGCATTGAATATAGCCCATATTAGACACCAGGGGGTCTTAGGTTTAAATCCCAGGTCGTCCAACACATGTTTGTTCTGACAGGCTTTGTCTAGAACTATGAAGATTTTACAGAAAGGAGTTGGCGTCACGCAGGTAGCCGTTTGTAAGAACTAAATCATTTCTGCAATATGCTTGAAAATAGACGCCGTATCAAGCCCACATTGGGCATATGAAAAAGATCTGTGAAGCAAAGATCAACTAGCGTGTACGAAACACCGAAATATCGTCCAAATAACCCTACTTTTTGTGCATTAACAAAAATACGTGCACACCAGACGAGCTCAAAGCCCTTAGACTTAGCCACGTCTGCTATAGACTTACAAAACGACCGCACTGTTCAAAAAACGCAACAAAGCGGCCGCTCTCAAACGGCGAGTTAACATCATTATCGACGTGTCGCCCACTCGCCCACTCGCCCACCGCTGGGGATGGCGGCGGGGGTAGGTGTGGGGGCAGGCGACACACGTCGCTCAGATGTCGCGCACAGATGGACGTCTTTGTCGCGCGGCGTTTATTTACTGTCTAGGAAAGGATAGAGGCGATAGAAATGTTTAATTAGGTGTGACGGTTAGACATTTGTCACTTGGTTTTTTGGTTAATATAATTAAGCTTATTTATCTCCTTGGTGCACTGACAACGTAATAGGTTGTGATCCGTGAGGTTCGATTCCTAGGTCGAACAAAGCGATTTTCCGAAAAAGATTCGCCGGGGATTTGATCCCCAGGGGTAGCAGTCAGTTAGGCAGCCAGTTGTAAAAACTAAGCGGAATCCTTTTTGCAAAATGCTTGAGAGTGTGTTCCGCCGCTCACATTGTAGTAAAATGAACGTAGGTGAAAAAGAAACAACAAGGCTTATTTGTCGAAATGTCTAAGATTCCTGTGTTATTTTTTTGAGTGATAGAGCCAAGCTGTAGACAGTAACGTCTACAGCACGAATGGGCCGGCTCGACCAGTTTGATACCACTGTCTTACAGAAAACTGACGTAGTGACAGTCTGCTGTCGCGTTTCTTTCGGTGAGTAAGATTTCCGATGGCCCATTTCTCTACATCCCTTTTCCCTCCCCTTCCATTGCCTCCTAGATTGGCAACGCACCCATGATTCTTTTTGTGTCTTAGGTGTCTATGGGCGGTGGAGATCACTTACTATCAGGTGATCCATATGCTCGTTTGCCAGTATTCGCTATATAGTGGCATTTTCGATCGACGATTTTAAACAAAGCCTGACACTTCTATCCATATCCCAGCTCTACGTCGGGTTGATTGAATCAAACTCGACAGCACAAAGTCGATGTGGGTTGGACACTATGATGATCGATTTTTTGCCTCCCCCCACTCTCCCCCTCGGTATCATTAAGTATGTGTGCACAGGTGGTGATATACTTGTGGAATATATTGATAGTGGTAGAAACTATACAAATATGATCACTGTTGTACAAGTACGTCGCAACAAGATAATGATAAAATTAAACATAACATAAGCTCACGCCTGTATCCCCGAAGGGGTAGGTAGAGGCGCACTAGCGAACTAGAACACCCACATTTCAGCTTAGTTCCCTCCCAAATGTAATAGAGGACAAGCCTATCGCCATATTGGGCACGAATTCCAGACTCCGGCCTGATATTGAAAAAATCCACTTTGCCCGACCCGGGGATCGAACCGGAGACCTCAGGCGGTAGTCGTACCGAAATGCAATCACGCCACCTACGCCTACTGTCTATGTATATACCCTTGAAATATTACTGTCTCACTACTGGGGTAATGACAGCCTAGGCCTCAGTCATCCACGCTGACCCAGTGCAGGTTGGTAGACTTCACATACATTCGAAATGAATGTGGAGAAATTCTTAAGTGTGCAATTTTTCTCACGATGTTTTCCCTCATAAAGAATACCACATACATAGAAAAGTCAGATGTGCTTTTGGAGGAGATTTTTAACCTTCGACATTCGTGTTGGCAGTACCACTCGCACCACCTGAGCTATCAGCACAGAACTGTCCAAATCCGGGGTGAAGTAGGAGCTTGGAGATACAATTCCGCGCCTTCAAGACTAAGAGTATGAGAAAGATTTCTAAAACCCATCTTCTCTCTTCTCAGTCCTCATATGGTTGGCAACTCAATATTCGAAACCGGAATATTCGAAATTCGGACCAATCCAGTGAGGTGACTACTATAAGTACCTACCACGGACGTAAAAAAAAGATGGACGGAGCTCTAAGAAAGTTGAAAGTGACGCAGGGTTTTCGACCCATTCGATCTATCGACACGTAATGGCAGCGACTGAGCGTGTTATTAGGCGTGTTTTTGTACATGGCTTCGAGATGGTGTCCTTCTTTTTTATACGTCCGTGGTACCTACTTATTGGCTATTGCATTAATTATTTACTTCAAGTCAGCCAAAAACTCAAACACTGCAACAGCGCAAAAGGAGAAATGCACAAAGTGAAATCCGCATGAACACTCAATCACACTAGACGGAACCCTCGGGTTTAATTGACGGCCCACTCCATCAAAAGAACCTTAAACAGGACTGTAAAATCAAATGTCATTCAATCAAACCAATATCGACTTTATTACAATAAACTAAGGTGTAAATGAACTGCAGTAATAACTTGGCAGGTGCATCTTCAACGAATGCGGTGGATAGGAAGGATTTTAAACTGTATTGTGAGGATTGAAGGTGGATATTCGTTGTGTGTAATGTATTGTCAACGGTGACTGTCACACGTCAGTGGTGTCAAAGAAAAGACGCCCTTGTGTCTGCTGGTGTGCGTTGATAGAAATTGTGGAGAAAAATTGACGGATGCGGACATAGTGGATAAGAAGAAGCGAGCTGAAGATGCTACTTATTTCAAGATTTAATTTAAGCTCTTGGATTGATTCTAAGATATTCGTTATGTTTTTTTTTTTTAAACAATAAATTGTACTTTATCAGTCATAATAATTATAATATATTTCATATATTCTGTAATAAATAGCTTACTTAGTCTTGGTCAATAATTCCTCTGGGTGCTGATGGTAGACTATTAATCCCAACTTACAACTTCAAGGGATGGAAGATCTTTATTCATGGGACATAAGCTGAACTTCTAACCAACTCCTATTCATATTCTCAAAAATAAGATTTATATTGTATTTCTGACGTACAGGTAAATGACCTAGTTGAGAGCAAAGCCTATTATTAATGATTTTTTCGACCGACTTCCAAAAAGGAGAAGGTCCTCAATTGACTTATTTTTTAATGAATGTTACGCGAAATCTCCGCCAAATGTGGACCGATTTTCAACATTATGTTTGTATTCGATAGAGCTGATATCAAGGTTGGTCCCATTTAAATTTACTCACGAGCGGATCAAGTTGGAAGTCGGTCCGTTAAGATTTTAAACTCGTGGTTATTTAAGACTTTATTAATAAGACGAATATTATTGTAGTATTAAAACCGCAATAAAATTTGTTTATTTAATTAACGCAATTTAGTCCAAATGCAAACAGATTATTTTCATACAACTTGTTAACCCGCTACCGCCTACCACCAACCGCCCAATCTAACCCGTTGCAACTGACAAAGTGAATGTTCCACTGGCGACGAAAATAGTAAACGATGTTTGACAAATAGCTAACAGATGTCGCGTCGGAGTGGGGGGTCGCGGGTTTTTTGCCCCCCGCCCCGCGCCCGAGTGCCCCCCTGTCTCGACTCGTACAAGTTGGAGACATTTCGGACATCTGTATCAGTTTCATTTGGACGTGGCGACTATCGTCATATAGAAGTTTGGGCCACTGTGGGCTCGGTTATTAGTGAGTTTGAGAAGCTTTTCCAAATATTAGTAACGTATTCGTGAGGATTGCATTGTCATCTCCTTGGTCTAGTGGCAGTGTATATGAGCTGTGGACTGAGAGTTCCTAGGTTCGAATCCCAGGTGATGCAACGCTGTTTAGACGTTAGTCCGCGAGGTTGACAAAAACTAAAGCCGAATAATTTCTGCGACATGCTTAAAAAAGTGTGTTGCGCCGACCCCACATTGAGACGAACCACTATGAAAATAGACTTAAGCGTCATCAGACACCCTTTCATCACATCTTCACCACAAAAATCAACCCAAAAATTGTCTAGCCCTTGTATATTAACATTCTAAAAATACCAATAAATATCAGGACCTTAAAAAAGGCGATAACCCCTGAGTTTGTTTCGGCATTTCTCTTTACGGATAGTCATGGAATGTAGACGCCATTATTTTAAGACCAAGTTATTTGGTATGTAAAAGCGATATACAAGTATCAAAGCAGTATAAAATATATAAATTTCAATTCGGTACTTAACATTTTTTTAATCGTTTTAATGAAATTTACGTCATCTAAATTATAGAACAGAAATAAATTAAAAAACCCTCAAAAATTAAAAAGTTATAAGCCTTTGAAGTTTGGTGTAACCTTCGAACTGCGAGAAAGAGAAGTATCAGTATAATCACGTCACCGCGATAACGATACGTGCGTTGGACAGGGATATCAAGATACCTCCACTATGCCCCCACTCCAGAATTTAAAACATGAATTACTGCCTCATTTTCAAACCAATTTCGATGCAATTTTCAATACAAAACGGTTCCTTTTTTGTTTTATTTGCTATTACATGAAAAAAGTATATGAAATCATAAATAGCCAAGTACCCAACAGTAACCACATTTTCAAAACTAACTTACTATCGCCCATTCACCCGCCACTGTAACTCCTGTAAGCCAGGATCAACAATGGCACGCATTTTACTACACCAAACAGTGAAGCTCGACGAATCTCTGAGAATGCAACTGTCGGAATCCAAAAGCATTAGTCACTCATAGTCCCGACCCCACACTAGGGTTAACATGCCGTAGGTAGCAGGATCTACAACGGACTTACGGTCTCACAGCAACCAGACCTAAAGTAAATATCTGTAATCACTTAAACATGTGTCCGAGATAATTCGAACCCATAACCTCTGGTTTCATAGCTGGCCACTCGCCTGTTGCTCCACGAAATACAAAAATGTAAAATAATACTTAAGAAACCGCAATATATCAATCAATAATCGTGCTAAAGATTGAGATATCCTCCACAGGGCCAGACTGGGGAGGGGGCCGGTGGGAGACAGGGAGAGGTTGAGGCACGGCCCGCCGAGGGGCTCCAGGGGCGGGGGGCAGTGTTTACCGCACCCGTGACGGATATATCCCGCGTAGACACCCGTCAATCACCCGAGATATGATGAGAATTAATATTTCAAGAGACGTATACGACGGTTGACATGTCTTGATACTTGGAGTTGACAGATAATAGTGTCCTACTTGGTACACTTTATGTGGAAAACTATGACGTATCTCAGTGTTACTAAAATTAAAAGTACACTGAAAAATAATTTTACGGCGGGCGATTATAAATATATTGATGATTACTAATGTTTATAAGCGATATGCAATTAGTGATCTTTCAGAAACAAATAATGTCACTATGTTTTAATAATTTAGTACTACTTTTCCTAATCCACACTCGCTGGGTTATGAAAAATAATTAATTAGTAATTACTAATGATTATAACCAAGATATCTCCAAACATCTTAACAATCAAATGAATCCATTAGTTTATCTCATAATCAAACATTGCTAGTTAACTCTATTTACATGAAGAGAGTTTATCGCACGTTAGGCAAGAATATAGTAGAAAACTGTCATTTACGAAGACACGTCACGCGAATTTATTTTTCAAATAGTTATTGGCTTGATTGTAAACGCTACTCAGTATTTTTTTAAACTTTGTCTTTATTTGTTGACATTATTAGGGATATTTATCTTTAAATTATTTGTACGTAAGAGCTTGCATGGTAATAAAATAAGTACTTAAGTAAGGTTTGGGACAAGATTAATCCTACAAAAAAGTAATCTTACTTTAGTGTCAAGACTGTGATCACGGTACAATCTATTTATAGCACAACAAAAAATATAATGTCCACTTCATTATCACCTTGATCGATAAATTAATGTAAATGAATTTAATTTATGACGTATTGACTTGT
Source organism: Clanis bilineata (assembly GCA_036417725.1). NCBI lineage: Eukaryota > Metazoa > Arthropoda > Insecta > Lepidoptera > Sphingidae > Clanis > Clanis bilineata. The sequence goes on along the minus strand of CM071146.1, from coordinate 1,087,203 downwards.
CTATCAATCATCCTTAGTACCTGTCACATAAAGGTCATTGTCGATCAATCGAGATCTGTTTTAGATCACTTTGCATGCTATATCTTATTAATTGGCATATTGTTAGATATCAAATCGAAAATAAAACTATAAGAATTTGTCACGGGTTTCACATTAGATAAATAAATGAATAAACTCGATTTAGGCCAGTTTTTACGTCGATAATAAAAGAGATAATGTCAAAGTTTATTTGAATTTTGTTAAGTCGTGTTCTAACATATTTCCAGTTTTTAGCTATAAACTACTATTCTGAATTTGATTCTCATAAATACCTTAAATTATGTTTCAAAAACTAATTTCTAATAAGTAGCTTTAACTAATTTCTTCCATACCTATTTGACTTTTTCCAAAATAAATAACTACGTCTACATTCAACAGTCCCATACATATATAGGCTGACCCCACACAAGTTTACCAATATTGCGGTTATAAGAACTATCAGAGATTTACCATCCTAGAACACCAAATCAGAGGATCCCACCAACATTTGTCTCAGAGTGGGAATCGAATCTGTGAAATCTCTTTGCTGGTTACTCAGTGGCCGCGCCATGAAAGCTGTCAAAATGCACCGATATTAGAATATTTTTAAAATTAGAAACTTCAAACTAGATACATTCTTAATGTGTGTTTTGATTGAAGACAATAACTTAACAAATCTTTGCGGATTCAAAAAAAAACAGTCGAAACAATGGTAATAAAACAAAATCACGTTTTTATAAATACCCAAGTAAAGAAAGTTTATGTTAAAAAGTATCAAGATGACGCAATCATCACCATCTTACCAAATACGTGTAGACGTCAATGCGAAATCAATCAAGTCCAGTGGCGGCCCCCGTGGGGGGCGTGCGGAGGCCGGGGGGCGAGCGGGGGACCCGGGGGCCTTGACCTGTCACGTGTTTACCCTGCGACCGGCCCGCGCGTGACGTTTGATTGATGTCCGCCGAGGTACGGACCGTTTCACAAAGAACTTTAACTAGCGAAAAATATGGCGTGCTTTAGTATAAATATTTTTATATCGGCCTTATTTGAAGTTATTACGCACTAACTTCAGTTAGCAGTTTTGCTTACGTCGTCCGGTTGAACTTTTTCTTTCACATGCCGTTAAGCCACTTATTTCATTGTTGGCTCGCACAACACACTTTTTGTTGCAGGAAAGATTCGGCTGTAGTTTTCACGACTTGTCTGACGTCAATCCCTGTTTGGAGGCTTCAGTTCCGAGCAAGTGTATTTAGAAAAACAACTTTGCCCGATCTGGGATTTGATCCCAGCTCCTCCCGTTCTACAGCCCATATACGCTGCCACTCGACCACAGAGGCCACTCTAAACAGACTCTTATAACCGTGTGTAATAAAACATAATCTCTACCAGTCTAACATAACATAAGCTCACGGCTGTATCCCCGAAAGGGTAGGCAGAGGCGCAGTAGCGAACTAGAACAACCACATATCGCCGAGCTTTGTTCCGTCTCAGATGTGATAGGGGGCGAGCCTATCGGCATATCGGGCACAAATTCTAGACTCCGGGCTGATATGGAAAAATCCAATATCACTTTGCCCGACCCGGGGACAGAACCCGAGACCTCAGAACGGTAGTCGTACCGAAATACAACCATTTATAACCGTGTGTAATAAAACATAGTCTCTACCAGTCTAAGCAGTAAGCACTAAACAATGATAACATGACAAGTACATAACAGCCGCCGGCGAGGTTACCGATTGACCGACTGCACTTGACACGACAGTGTTGTGTGGGCGAGGTGTAATTGCGTCGGTTTGGATGTAGCGCTACTGGTACAATTAGAAGTGTATTCACTGTCCCACTCCTGCGACAAAGACAGGTATCAGCGCGAGTGGTGCAAGTGCGAGCAGATATGTACATATTTTGCCGATCTTAGTTTACTTTTGTCGTAATTAATATTATGAATCAGAGTAATTAAACTATGAATATTTTGTCATTCATATGAATCAGAGTGTGCATATCGTTACTGATTTTTTTTTACCTGCCCTTATCCCACTTTAATGTGGGGTCGGCGCAACACACTTTTTCAAGCATGTTGCAGAAATGATTTGGCTAAGTTTTTACGACCGGCTGCCTGCCTGACGCCAACCCCCTCTGAGGGATCCAGTCCCGGGCAAATTAAATTAGAAAATTCGCTTTGCCTGACCTGGGAATCGAACCCACGACCTCGACGAAATATCGGTCCTGAAATGTTATTATAAAATAAAGTTTTATCATTAAACACGACGTCGTCGCGTCGAATGATATACTTTTAATTAATGTTTTAAGATTGATCAGTATAAAAATTACATCCAGATTAAGATAGTTTATTGAAACCGGCCTTCAAAAAAGGACTAAAAATCACAATTAAATAATTATGATTCATTATTTCATACGTCCGAGCGATCAATCCGAAGTGACCGAGTAACAATTCGTCAGACAGTGCGCAATTAAAGTACAGCTGTCAATTAATGGTGAAAACGTGTCAATCATCGCACAGACAGACGGACAGACGGACGCAGGATTTGGCGTCATTACCGGCCGGATTATATGATCAACGTTAAAAAGTTGGCGCGTCAGTTGTTGATTTTGGCGAGGCCGTGGGAATTAAAATGCGTAAATTAGTTTTTGTGCAGTTGAATTTACAACCATGTTATATTATTTTTTGTCAGGACTTAGCAAATAAGAGCCAGAACTGTATGTGATACTCAAACCGCGTCTCCTGCACATTTTTTTATAAATACACCCAACAATCACACACCTAGGCCTGACCCCACACTAGGTATAACCTGTATCGTGGGTGTCAGAGACTATGAGAGACTTTCGGTCTCACAACACCCAGACTTGAAACAAATATCTGTGGGCCACACAAACATTTGTCTCAATGCGGGAATCGAACCCGCGGCCTCTCGCTTCACAGCCGGCTACTCGCCCTCTGCGCCACGGAGACTGTCATATATTTACTGATTTCTTAAGTTTACGCGAATGTTATTCATTGAAATAAAACTATTTTTACGGATTCTATCACGACTTGGTTTTAATTTTTATTCCCCGACGTTTCGAAGGCTTTGCAGTCGCCTCCTTGGTCTAGTGGCACCATGTATGGGCTGTGGACCGGGAGGTCGTGGGTTCGATTCCCAGGTCGGGCCAAGCGAATTTTCTAATTTAATTTGCCGGGGACTGGACCCCTCAGAGGGGGTTGACGTCAGGCAGGCAGCCGGTCGTAAAAACTTAGCCAAATCATTTCTGCAACATGCTTGAAAAAGTGTGTTGCGCCGACCCCACATCAAGGTGGGATAAGGGAAGGTATAAAAAAAGTTTCGAAGGCTTTGCAGTCTTCAAATGACACCTCAGTCCGACCCGTGACCACGAAGACTGCAAAGCCTGCGAAACGTCGGGAATAAAAATTAAAACCAAATCGTGATAGAATCCGTAAAAATAGTTTTATTTCACTATCATATATTTGTTTTCGAAACTAAAAACACCTACACAAAACAATGTTTTTCATTGTCTCCTGCTCATATAACAATGGACCATAGACAAAAAAATTTAGAAATACCATGTTTTGTGTAGATGTTTTGTGTAATGTTTAAGTGCAGGACACGCGGCTTCAAATAACAGAGGATACATGTTTAGGACGAATAATGGCACAGTTTCGTCAACCTTTGTGGACCAGTAAGCAAATGTCTGAACCTGGGTTCGAATCCACTCGAAAATAAATATTTGTGTGATCTGCACATAGTTGTTTAAGTTTGAATGTTACGACACGTGCATCTCTCGTAGTTTGTGATACCCACGGCTTTTTTTCTACCTGTCCTTATCCTACCTTAATGTGGGATCGGTGGAACACACATTACCAAACATGTTGCAAATCCTTTGATTTGGCTCAGTTTTTACGACCGGCCGCCTGCCTGACGTCAACTCCTTCCGAGGGGTCCAGTCCCGGACAAATTAGAAAATTTGCTTTGCCCGACCTGGGTATCAAACCCAGGACCTCCCGATCCCCAACCCATACATACTGCCACTAGATCTAGGAGGCGACGAAATTTTTGATACCCACGACATAATACTTATATCTTTACAGTGGGGTTTGGCCTATGAGTGTGACTGTCAGATATTAATACTTAATTACAACGCTTATATCATAATTACATACATACACACTTACGCCTGCATCTCATGGGGGTAGGCAGAGACTATTGAGTGTTTATAGCTAATGTTATAATTATTATAATTTTCTTCTCAAGTTAATTCTTTTCAGTGAATATAAAATACTTATGGTTTAAGTCTTATGAATCATGCAGTATGACAGCAGTATAATATTATCAAACAGAAATGAAATGCAGGCCCGAAAAAGTGAATCCTTAATATTGTATTATAATAAATAAAAATATTTTTATAGAATTACGAAACTGTACCTTATAGCTATAACCCATTTTTTTTTATTTTAATAATAATAAATACATTAACTTAGATCAAAAAATATAAAATCTTACTATTATTTAAATTATGAGTTTGTGAATTTGGATGTCTTATTGAAAAATTACTTAAAGATTAAATTGAATGAAATTGATCGCATTGATCGAGTGTGATCTGGAGAAGGATCTTGGTCGCTTCTTATCTCTGTAGACCGATCCCGGGGGATACGTATTTCACGCGACTGGAGCGGCGAACAAAAAGCTTTCATAACACTCGTATAATAAAAATAAATTGTATCATACTTAAAGCGAATCAGAACTTTCCAACCCACATAATATTACCTAAAATGTCTGTAAATAAATTAACTATACCGAAATGTGCAGAAAAATCAAAGCAAACCTTCCCCGCCTAAGTTACACGGTTCGATAAAAAAGCCCATTCCCAACGTGGGACATACCGGCCGACTCAAGTTATATTCGCACGCTCCGCTCCGTTATTGCCCCAACAGAATGGTCCAGAGGGCGTCCCTCTCACACCCGAGAGCGGTGCCAACACCCGAACAATCGCAGCCTAGTAAAATTTTATTGGAGGCACACGTGGCCTACACTGGCCTGCATAATGCAAACGTACTTTTGCTAAAAAGAAAAGATAAGTGCATATTTATACTATCCGAAAGCGGTATTTCTCCGCGGCCGTCAGTGTAAAGTCTTCGATTACAATTTAATGTCGTGAGTTTTAAAATCTCAACTCGGTTTTGCGTTTTGGAATAGTAGACTCTAGTAGAGTGTATTTAAGACGTAGTAGACGTAGAGTGTAGTTTGCGTATTGTGGTTGTGTTGTTATATTATTGGTTGTGGGGCGCCACAGCCTAGGAGCAGTCAGTAGAATGTGACACAGACGCTGCTTTCGATTATTTCTTTTAATATGTGAAGCAACAAAGATGTGGACTTTATTGCGGGTCATTTGGAGTTTGTTTCTGTTGATGTCTATCACATGTCATGTGGGAGATCATTAACACTTTATTGTGATAGCAATAAGGTCTAGAGTTTTCTTTGTTCAATATGATATTAGGATGTAGCAAAGCTAAAATGATCTAAGCCTCAAAAAATGTTATAGACTCTATCATGGTCTATTAATAAATTAGATTAAGATTGTATCAATAACTAATTCTTCAGGATTTTTTTATCATTTGTGCATAACAAATCTAGTCTAGTTAATTATCATAATTTCTTAATCGTTATTTACCAGCTTTAAAACTACTTTATTTTTCTTTAACTTGGTTTAATGAATGACCTACGGATTTCAGTAATGCCTTACACCAAAATTCATATTTTTTGCCGGGAATCTTAAATCAACATTTCCCCATCATACCAGTTTATAACACCCAAAAATAATCATACGAATAACGTTCCCCAAGTTCGTTGACCCAAAAAATTTAACATACAACCCATCAAGAGATGACACGCTCACACCAACACATAAATAGTGAAAAAAATGTATATTAATATAGAAAATATAACTATAAATTAAGTACGATGTCATCGCTCGGTGACATATTGTGAAGATACACGCTGCGATACTGTGAGGTCGTCATAAACACAGGGACGGATTTGGGTGAGGTATGGGGGCCATGACCCCCATTTTTTCTTAAACAAAGTTGATGTTGCATTGAATAAAATCGTTGATTTATCTCGTTGATTATGGTGGTTTAACACAATAAACCCTTTTCATAATTATAAAATTATGGATGTATTGTTCTTGCATCACGGTAAAAACATCTTAAAATATAATTGAATTTTTCAGAAGACATATAAGTGTTTTATTTTATTATGGCATTAGGCACATTTGATTCTAATTATTACGTATTGTAAATGCATTTTACATTTAGGTTCGGGACCAACCCCAAAATGGAGCATACACCTCTGACTTTTCTATGTTAAGTGTATTTTCATTGTGAAATATCGGTTGCTAAACGGTGAAGGAAAACAACGTGAGGAAACCTGCATATCCGAGTATTTCTCCACAAGAAATTCGAAGGTATGTGAAGTCTACCAATCCGCATTAAGTCAGCGTAGTGGACTAAGGCCTAACCCCTCTCATTAGTAGAGGAGGCCCGTGCCCAGCAGTGGGACAGTAATATAACAAGGCTAATATTATTTATTTATTCAACGCATTTTCGTTATGTAACGCTAAATGTATATAGTTAAAAATATTTTATCTCCCATTTCATTTTCTAGCTACACACCCGCGACATACTTCAAAAATAATAGAGTCGACTTTGGCGTGCGATCACAACAGAGTTGTTTATGAATAACCAAGCAGATGTCAATAATTTATCAAGCTAATAACGTACCTAATGACGTTGGCTATTTCATAACTGTCCGCAGTGCCGATAAATCAAATCAGTAAAAAAATGGAAAATTACAATTTTAAATGACACGTGTTGCTATGATTAGTCATGTTAATGGTCAAAATTAATGTTCTGTCTACTGGCGTCTTGAAGTCGTCATTTTTCGGACACATTTGAGGCCAGCGGCCTGAGCAGGAAAATTTCTGACAACCGTAAATGTATTCGAACTCGATGCGCGTCTATGAAATTTGTATGAAATATTAACCAAACGTCATCAGTGCGCAGCGAACTCGAATACATTTACATTTACATTCGTTTTTCGTGCTCGGGCTGCAGGTTAGAAAAATTTCATCATTGTCTTTTAAATTATAGATACTGGTTGATGGGAATTTATCTCGAAATTGATTATAGCCAGCCATCCGATACATTATTTATCTATATGCACAGTTGACGCTCGGAAAATGGGACAGCAAAGGAGTGCTTAAGCACTCCTTTTGCCTACAGTCCGACGCCCATAAAATTCTAAATTTCAAAATTCAAATTTAAGAACGCGTGCTAATTTCGTTTAAAAAACTACTTTATAACACGTGCATTGGGTTATAATTGTGTTGATTTAATTAGAACTTGTGATTTTTTTCTTTCTTTTATTGCTGAGACCACTTTTAGGAGGATATTTGCAAAGAAATGTGTATCTAAGGTATTATATTGATGTAGCCAACGCCGTAAATCTGTTTAAACTAAAAAATATATCAAAACTTATTCTAAGTTCTTCTGCATTTAAGATCTTATTTTCATTTTAGTAATTAATATTTCTTTTAATTTCTTTTCAAGGCATTAAGAACAAAGTTAAAGTATGTTGCATAATCCTCCTCTCTTGTCGCCTCCATGGTCTACTGGCAGTGTATATGGGCTTTGAACCGGGAAGTCCTGGGTTCTATTTCCAGGTCCCGATAGGTGTTTTTCGACCGACTACCAAAAAGGAGATGGTCCTGAATTCGTCTGTATTTTATATTACGCGATATCTCCGCCAAATGTGGATCGATTTGAAAATTGATTTTGTGTTCGATAGAGCTTATTTCAAGGGTGGTCCCATATAAATTTGGTCACAATCGCATCAAGTTGGAAGTCGGTCAGTTAAATTTTTAAACTTGTGATTATCTAACACTACTTTCCCGGAACTGGACCCAGTTAGAAGGAGAACCCTCGAAGGGCATTGATGTCAGATAGGCAGCCGATCGTAAAAATTAAGCCAAATCGTTTCTGTAACACCTTGAACAAGTATGTTGCGCCGACCGCACATCAAGGAGAGATAACAGCAGGTAAAAATATAAAGTATGTTGCAGAATCCTTTTTAGACTAATTCTTAGGAACCTAATTTTGGCAAATTCATCTTAAATGAAATTGGAATTTGAAACAAGGACATCACGGTTCCTATCCATAAAGACCGTGATAGACCAAGGATCAGCGTACGTATTTTTTTTTTTTTTATCCGAGCACGGCAAAGTGACTACACTACACCTGATGGTAAGCGTAGTGCAGTCCAAAAAAAACCAACGACCATCGATAAACATAGTTTATGAATGGTCGCCAGAGTCATGCCGGCCTGCATAAATGCTTCTTCGCGCTTCGCTTATAGGACCCAATGTCATAGGAGGGAGAGGAGTCACACGTGAGACGGCAGACTATTCCACATCTTAGGTACGGCAAAAGTAGGTAGAAGAGAACCTTTTAGTTCGTTCTCTTTTACATAATTCCTGACCTCTGAGATCAGACTCCACAGATCTAATCACCACTACGTCATTAATAGGTCTACTTTCTAGTTCCCAGGCGAGAAGGAAACATCTAATCCATGACATGTCACCCACACATTAAACATCAATAATACCATGACAAGCGGATTTCCTTACGACGTTTTTATTTATTGATTTATTATGACTCATTAGCAAATACGACAAATGTTTCCCACATTGTAATGATTATATCATTTTTTTATGTATGCCCGGAAAAAAACTGGCGCGCATCGCCAAGCGATGACAAGCAGGTCACCATGCCGGCCTGCATAAAGCCGTCAGGACAGTTCGATGAGGTCGCCCCCTGGGTCTGGTGGCTGGATCTCTCAGAAAGGAGTTGACGTCAGGCAGGCAGCAGGTCGAAAAAAACTAAGCCGAATCGTAGTGTAATATGCTTGAAAAAGTGTGTTGCTCCGACATTGAGGTGGGATAGCCCAAGTGAAAAGAATACCATATTTTTTTACCGATTTCTAAAAAGGAGAAGGTCCTCAATTCGTCTGTATTTTTTATATATTTTACGCAATATCTCGCCCAAATGTGGACCGATTTTCAAAATTATTTTTGAGTTCAATAGAGCTTGTCTCAAGGGTGGTCCTATATATGGTTACGATCGGATTTGAAGTCGGTCTGTTAAGTTTTTAAACTTGTTATTATGAGTAATTATGTGTAAACAGTACTACTACAGGAACTTAATGCAACTTGAAGCGCTATTGCTAATCTAGAGTTACACCTTATCTCTATTTATATCTACAGATCACTTCTATATTTAAATCAAGATTTGGGATAAATAGACATTCATCGCACAGCTGCTCGCTGTGGCCCTTAGGAAACTATATAATCTATGATTAGAGTTCACTAAAAACGAGCGTATAACATGTAAACTATACGCCCATTAACTCCAGTACATCATCGGCCTATTGGTCAGTCAAATACAGAAGCTATAATTTCTTAATTTCGCCAATCTTCATTAACTGTATAACGACCACAGCTTCCGTAAACTTCTCCAATAAAACCGGCTACATAAATTCAATATAAATTAATTCGGAACACATAAATTAATACAAATAAAATATCAACGACTGTGTAGTTTTATCAATATTTAATATTCATAAAAGTGTAACTCATTTTTTATGGCCGAAACTATCAAATAACTGGCGCGGTGAAACAATATAAGTGGGTGGGTTATTAAATAAGCTATTTAATAACATGTCAACATATGTTATAATACTGAAAATATATGATTTGTTCAGTAACTCCCACGCATTTTAATATAATTTAATTTTTTCATCAAATTACGGTAAAATAAAAAGGTATGGAATATTTACGACTTCCCTCATAGTTGTCATTAATCCTAATTATGTTATAATACTACATAATATATCTAAAATATTGGAGATTATTTTAGATAACGCCTACTTCCAATAAAAACGATAGGTTTAATCAAAAAGATGTAATTTACAACGTCCACATAGTTCCAATAATGTATGCGACACGCAATGTAATCTTGGAACCGTTTAATTTAATGAGTTTGAGGTAACTCAATATATCACACGTTTTATGACGAAGTGTCACGTATCCGTTCATTAATTTAAGATGCAATAAAAACTTGATGTATTATAGCTCGGACGTGGAACAAACGCTCGCAGTCGAACCGTAGAAGGCTAAAACTATGTCGTGGGTAGCACGAACCGTAAAACAAGGATTTGACCAAATAAAATGTGACCAGGTCACATGGAATGAGTCACGGCGGCGGAAACATGACGGTTTCGCAAACGATTAGCTCACTCGTATAATTCAAGCGATAAAAACCGAATCTTCGGGACATAAAACGAGACACGTAGTTAATGCGAGCCCACGGCCGCGTGTCCGTTGCGGGACGCTCGTAAACCTGTCGCCCGAATGACGAATCATTAACAGCTTGTGTTTGATTTGGCACTTACACTTGCGACATTTCGACGCGACGCCGCGCAATGCCGCGGGACTTTTTTATCGCCGCGATTTATCCGCCGAATTCCACAACGTTGTATCATTGAATGATTAGTGCCGTACTTCTGCGCGATCAAAACACATGTTTTCAACATTTCCAACATGTGACAATATTAATTCAAATCGTTTCGGATTCCGTTCTACGCATAAAATTGTTAATGCGACACCGATGACCCAAACTTGAATATACAGTGTTATTTATTGAACGTTTGATATTCTAAATAACATATTCAGAAACTCAGGTCGGTTAAGTTTATTGCACATTTAGAAAACGCGAGTTTGGACGGTTTTTGTGCGTAAATCGCGCGTGTGGCGACAGTTGGCTTCGTAGGCGTTGCGGTTGATAAAACGTCCAACGCAATTATTTATGAGCGTGAAATCAGATGTGATACTGTCATAAAACGAGAAAAATGACGCGTTATTCTTGATATTTGACGGTTTTGGAACGGTGGGCGGTGGACGGTGGAAGCGGGACAATAAACGCGCGACGGCGCGACGACAGATCGCCACCGACCGCGCGTTATATTTGTAATGATTTGTAACCGCAGCTATTTCAGATAATCATCGATGATCGACTGATGAGGTCATCCTTTTGGCTTGCACTATACCTATACAGAATACTCGTTATAAAGTGTCGTATCGATGATTTACGTGACATAAAATATTGCATTCTTAAGTTAATGAGATTGTTTCCATTGTGGAATTATTAAAATAAATGTTGACAAACATGTATTTTTATTGAATACTTGATGATTAGCAGATCAATCTACTGGCAACATTTATGGACTGTGAACCAGGTGGTCTTGCGTTCGATTCCCAGCTCAGGCGGGATGTTTTTCTAACACTATTTGTCCAGGTCTGGATCCTCCAGAGGGGGTTGATATCAGACAGGCAGCCGGTCGTAGAAACTTAGCCAAATCGTTTCTGCAACATGTTTGGAAAATTGTGTTGCGCCGACCCCACATTGAGGTAGGATTGAAGTTATAACTAATACTGAAACAACTTGATGTTCTCATTGTTATATATTCAAGTAAAATTATTATAATCGAACATGTATAGGTCATTGAACGCTTTGTGATAAACAATATTCAATTATATGAAACAATCATAAGGCCTGTATAATTATTCACGTTAAGTTAAACCGCAGTTTATAATGATAAAGGTCGTTTAAATCCGCAGCGACTAAACTTATTGCATGTAAATAAGTAACATTCAATTTAATTAAACACAGATGACAGAACATTCTAGACAACCCTTCTAACGTGTAGGAAGAAAGCGTAACCATTAAATAAAACATAAACACTGCGGTGACAACCCTGATGACCTCGATTCACTGCGCCGATTGACGTGTTCGCTTTCACGCAGTGTGCCGTCTCTCATCAGCTGCATTCGGGACAGGGCCGGAGCAGGCGCAATGATGGGGGCGTGATCCCCCAAAGGTCTTATAAGTCCCCAAAATGCCTAATAATTCGTTAAATTATATTAAACAACCTTAAAATGTTTTGTCAAATCTTGTATGACATAATAAAACAATCGGATACCCAAACGTATAAACTTTCCAATAATTTATTGCTTAGAGAAAGAAAAGTTGGAAAGATTCCGCTAAATTGTAATATAATATTTTATGATCAATCTGCGGTAATAAATGTGACAGATTTCAGGCTATTCCATTGGCTATAACTTTGGTGAAATATGGGTCATTAAATGTGTTAAAAAGCTGGGACGCGACATTCATACACATCTAAGTATTCTAAATTATTTTGTGCTTTAGAAGTTTGACTAGTATGTTCTGATTTGTTATACATAATATTACTTAATGATGTAATTACTGATAATTATGAATAATAAACCAATTTTTTTATTCATAATTTCCAGTAGTTTATTTCCAGTTTCCATTAATTATAATTATATTCCTAACACAGTATGATACTTGTTAACAATCATGTGAATGCTTATTTATTTTATAAAGCGTCAAAATAACAATATATCCCCCAAAAATCCCCAAATCCGTCCCACCATGTTTGAATGAAACTAAACAGGTGGCACTGAGTTATAACGCCGTTGATGAATGCACCGATGCGCTGCGCGTGCGCAGGTGAAAATGTGCAGTAACCTCCAATGTAAATACGCAAAATAGCCGGTCAATCAGTGTGGCGATTACGCGTAAATATCTGGACAATGTACGTTACTGGTGAGGAATAATAATCATATGTGCTTTATGGGTATATTGAACTGTGACGAATATTTCACTTACACTCTGTGATGAGTCACTAATTAGTATAGCATTTTTTAACCAACTTTAAAGTTTAATAATCGACTTAATTACATACTTTGGGGGCTCTTTTCTCCAGACTTAGCCCTCCGCGTCCTTGTCTAGTGGCTGTGGAACGTAGAGTCATAGGTTCGAATTTTGTGTTCGCTTGTTTTTCTGATTCGATTTACTCCTATATGTACTGGATCTCTCAGAGCGAGTTGAACGTCACGCAGGTGACCGGACTTATCAATTTAAACAAAAATAAGTGCGCTGTGCTAACTTCACATTGGAGTGGGATAAGGACAGGTGGAAGGGGCACAACGTACTTCATTCCACTTCAATATACAGTATAGTGTGGAACTTGCCTAATATTATACCTCTATACATACCATCTAACTATATCAAAATAATGGATAAATAAACAGAGTTGTCTGTTTGGAAACTGTTTCGCGTCCACTCCACAGCGCTATACGGTTGATAGTTTAGTGTCTTGTCTGCAGTTTGACAGTACAAAGCGGGTTCAAATCCAATTGCGCAACAAATTATATGGACTAACGTTGCGAAACTCAAAGGTATGTTAGTTTGAAATCTGTTATTTATGTACACCACCACCTCTTATAGCAGTATTTTTATAATCTTACTTGTACAGATTCCCATACAAAACAAACGAAGAACGATTATAATAATACTGCTATAAGAGGTTGTGGTAACCCTGCAGTAAGATAAGTGTATTAATTCGGGAATAGATCATTCTCTCTACTTGCGTTTATGCCACTTCAAAGTCACTCTTTCCTAAGCATGTTGCAGAAAAGATTCGCCTTTTGTTTTTAAACTTACCGGCCGCTGCCTGACGCCAACCTGCTCTGGGATTCCAGTCCCGGGCAAATCGCGTTAGTAAAAACACTTTGTCTGACCCAGGATTCGAAACCAGAACTTCCAGGTCCATAAGACCAAACAACCCGTTCACGCTGCCACTAGACCAAAAACACATTTGAATACCTCCCGTAAATATTCATACATAAATTGCCGAAGCAAAATCTACCTCTATAATTTAATTAAGTGTTTTCCACTTTTTACTACGGAACCCAAAATTGACGTTAGGGGTTTTTCTTCGAGACCCTCAAATGACATTAAAATCCTTCGCGACCCCTTCAACTGCAACTTAAATAACGTTGATCGACATCATCACGATCCCCTGGGCATGGGACAGTTTGAAAACACGAAAATAATGTAATACTTAGAATGCAACACCAATAACTCCGCAATAAAACTGTCCACAACATCCAAAATGCTATTCCACTAATAAAAAAACAATAAAGCAGCACTTCAAATAGCGCGGAGGAAGTGTGAACTAATCTCACAGTAAAGCACGTCTTATAAACGAGTATAAACAAAAACAAAACGTCGCGGGGGCGACGCGACGCGACGTCACGATTTATCTTGTCGCCAATTAAAGACGTACATGCGCGGGAGACGCGCGGCCCGTGATTCTATGACATGAACAAAATATATGGGTTGCCGGGGATGAAAGTGCAAAAATAAGTTTTTTCAAATGGTAAGTTTGCACAAAAATCACTTTCTTTATCTCAGAACGTAATTTTGCCGATATAATCACATAAACTTATACTAAATATACATACACAGACTCACTCTTGTATCACCGAAAGGGTAGGCAGAGGCGTATTAGAACAACTACATTTTACCGAGATCATTTCAGTCCCAGTCAGATCTGATACGGGGTTAACTTATCGCCATATCGGACACAAATTTCAGACTCACGATTGTTACTGAGTTTAAAAACCCAATATCACTTTACATGACCCAGAGATCGAACCCGAGACCTCATAGGGCTTAGACAAGTGGCTGATGCGCTAGTGGAATAGAATAAATGTATAGGAATGACATAAGAGTAGGTACGCCGCTCGTGGCGCAGGGCGAAATCGTACCGGGCACATATATTCAATACAATATGTTTTTCTTGTTTTCGACTGATAATATTTTAATATACTTAGTTCAATAAACCCCACTTGTCAGTGGTCACTGATTTTTTACTGTACTGCGCTTACCATCAGGTACAGTTTAGTCACTTTGCTTTGTTCGGATAAAAAAGGACTATAATATAGTACAAATAACTTAAAATTTCATTATTATTTCCCAACCACTCTAAAGGCCTAAGAATCCTGAAAAATCTAGTCAGTTGAAATAATGAGTTTTTTAAACCTAAAAATAAATCGCTAGACTCCTTTTATAATAATTGAACTATCTTGACAGCCTCCGTGGCGCAGCGGGCGGGTAGCCGGCTGTGAAACGTGAGGTCGCGGGTTCGATTCCCGCATTGAGACAAATGTTTGTGTGGCCCACAGATATTTGTTTCAAGTCTGGGTGTTGTGAGACCGAAAGTCTCTCATAGTTTCTAACACTTACGATACAGGTAATAACAAGTGTGGGGTCAGGACTAGATGTGTGACTGTTGGGTGTATTTATTTATTTATCTACACACAGAGCTTTAACAAAATTCCCTCAAAATCCCGCAAACTGTTTCGCCTGGACACCCCAGCCCGTCCCGCGGGATTAGGAACGCTTCGGAGCTATTTCGGTAGTTTTAGTTGACAGACATTCTTTAAATCTATTGACTCTTAAACAGTAATTTTAAAAGGATTTACAATTTATGTCTGTAGCTATAATAAGACATACCCGGACGCCGTGATTCATGACTGAATGTTAATGTAGAGAGTTGGACGTTTGAGTGTCGACTAAATGCTATTTATGTATATCAGTGGCGAATGGCGTATACAAATAGGTGCCTCCTTGGTCTAGTGGCAGCACATATGAGCTGTGGACCGGGAGGTCGTGGGTTCGATTCCCAGGTCGCGCAATGCGAATTTTCAAATTTAATTTGCCTGGGATTGGATCCCTCAGGTAGGGTTGACGTCAGGCAGCTTGTCGTAAAAACTTAGCCAAATCCTTTCTGCAACATGCTTGAAACTTGAAAATGCTTCCACTAAACCAAGGAGTCACATTTTAATATCTATTAATTAATGAGATATCTATTGCTTACCCCTTAGGGGATGCAGGCGTTAATATAGACGCCTGTTTCCATAATATACATGCATAGGTATAATAATATAATAATATTAGCCCTGTAATATTACTGTCCCACTGCTGGGCACGGGCCTCCTCTACTAATGAGAGGGGTTAGGCCTTAGTATACCACGCTGGCCTAATGCGGGTTGGTAGACTTTACATACCTTCGAAATTCCTGTGAAGAAATTCTCAGGTATGCAGGTTTCCTCACGATGTTTTCCTTCACCGTAATAGCAAGCGATATTTCACAATGAAAATACACTTAACATAGAAAAGTCAGAGGTGTATGCTCCATTTTGGGGTTGGTCTCGAACCTCCGACACTTGTCTCGGCAGTCCGTACCATTCCCAACTGAGCTATCGCTGCTTATACATAGATATATGTGTATATATATAATATACTATGTCATTAAACGTTAAGTTTCATAATATTCGATAGAAAAACGTATGGTATCGCCATGAATACCATCACGCACCTAATCACCGCTCCGATACTAGAATCTGAACAAACATTTGTACAGTCAAATATTTTCGAGTTCAAATATCATGGTATTCAATTAGGAATTTGTATAAGCAACTGTTCTTGAAATATTTAGGATAATAATTATAATATTTGAACAAATTACAAGCATCTTTTTATAAGACAACGACTGCTAACAACGACAAATACATAGATGGTATTTAAAAAACGTCCCAAATTAATTCACCGATTCATTATCATTAGACACAAGACGTCCACTGCTGGTCCTAGAGATCTATGGGGGAGGTCCCCCAAAGATTTCCAGATCAACCTGTTGGAAGCGACCTGAACTTAGCGACTTTCGACGACCTTTATCAGGACTCATCAACAATCTAAACCATTGGACCAAGAAAGCTGTAGTTTTGCACAGAGGTTCCATTTATGATATAAACAAGGAAAATAATATTTCCAAATTCACCCCAAACAAAGACATTCAGCAATATATAGACGGGATAGTACAAAATTTGTGATCCTAAAGTTATGACCTAGTGGTCATAAGTCGCTCAATTTATTTGAAATATACGCGCGCCAGGCCGGCCAGCGTAATAATATTGAGAGAATTATCTTACGTTATTCTTAACTATTCACAATTTGTGTAAATTGTAATTATCGCCCTCGCATTGTAATAAATAGTTGATGCCGGTACTGAAGTATGAGATCAATTTCTTTGTATGGAAACTTGCTTGATAGCCGCTCTATAATTAGTATTATTAAATCTCTTTGCCCCCAAAGGATTAAAATCAGTTAAACATATTATTAAACATAATATTGAGAAACAATAATATAATAATAAATAATAAATACACCCAACAGTCACACACATAGTCTTGACCCCACACTAGGTATAACCTGTATCGTGGGTATCAGAAACTATGAGAGACTTTTGGTCTCACAACACCCAGACTTGAAACAAATATCTGTGGGCCTCACAAACATTTGTCTCAATGCGGGAATCGAACCCGCGGCCTCTCGCTTCACAGCCGGCTACACGCCCACTGCGCCACGGAGGCTGTCTGTCACAATGAAAATAAGTAACGAATTTAAAGAACGATGTATCATTAAACTAACTTAACGAATCTGCAAACCGTACATTTAAATACATATAGTAAAAACAACAAATCTCAGGCCTACTTTACATAATTAACGTGCGCAGTACAGTAGGAAAAAAAATCGTAACAACTAGATCATTAAGCACTGACCGCACAGGTAGCGTCCGCATTAAAATTCGTATTGGTAACATGAAAAGTCAATTAGTACGTGGTGGGGAAAAGCGCCTCCTTTAATTGTGGACGACAGCTGCGCCTGCGCAAATGATCACGTGGGTGTTCTGGATAAACTTTATTAGTGTTCTTTGATTGTTTAATGTGTTAAGTTACTATGTATGTAGGTAGGCAGAGGTGCGCTAGCGAACTAATACACCCACATTTCGCCGAGCTTAGTTCCGTCCCAGATGTGAAAGGGGGCGATCCTATCGCCATATAGGGCACAAATTCCAGACTCCGGGCTGATATGGAAAAATCCAATATCACTTTGCCCGACCCGGGGATCAAACCAGAGACCTCAGGAGGGTAGTCGTACCGAAATACAACCACGCCATCGAGGCAGTCTGTATGTAGGTTAATAATAATAAATACACTCAACAGTCACACAAATAATCCTGACCCCACACTAGTGTTTAATCTACATCGTAGGTCTCAGGATCTACGAGACTTTCGGTCTCACAACACCCAGACCCGAAACAAATATCAGTGGGCCGTGTCCCCCAATGGTGAGATACTGCAGGGGTTTCCAGTATCCCATTAGCAGGGACCCCTGCAGTTCACCAAAGGGAAAAAAAAAACAATATCAGTGGGCCACACAAACATTTATCTCGGTGCAGAAATTGAACCCGCGGCCTCTCACTTCTCGCATACACTACGCCACGGAGGCTATCAAAAGGACGTGTATTTTTTCATTAACAACGTAGCCAACACCTGCATTGCAACTGTTCGCATTACGATACAGTTTGGTTTATGGTTTCACTTCGATGGTATAATGAACGAAACTCGTGTTAAACTGCGGTTTAATCTACAAACGTTATTTGTGGCCGATCCCGTGCTAAACACCTGACATACGTGTATTATCTTAACGAGCTCTTTAGTTTATTAGTTTTGGGGTCAGAGAAGACTTCTCATCGACTCAGAGAACGAATGTTAATAATCACAAGTTTAAACTTGACTGACCGATTTCCAATCTACCAATGATGACCAAATTTATATGGGACCACCCTTGAAAGAAGCTCTATCGAACACAAAACGAATTTTGAAGATCGGTCCACATTCGGCGGAGATATCGCGTAACATACATAAAAAAAAATAACGACGAATTGAGGACTTCCTTCTTCCTTTTTGGGAAGTCGGTCGAAAAACTTATTATAATGTCAGTCTAAGTTAAGGTCTATGACTGTCATTTGTTTTGCTGATTAAGAATAAAAAAACCGAGTTCAAAACTTATACGATCATGACAAAATCATCGGATATTCGTTATTTATCGTGTTTTTGAATGGTCTAGAGTTTATATAATCACAAGTTTAAAAACTTGACAGACCGACTTCAAATCCGATGTGCCCTAATTTATATGGGACCACCCTTAGAATAAGTTCAATCGGACACACAAAGAATATTGAAAATCGGTCCACATTTGGCGGAGGTATAGCGTAACACACATAAAAAAGAAAAATTTACAGACGTATTGAGGACCGTCTCCTTTTTTTGAAGTCGGTCCAAAACAAACCTGCACCTATAAACTCTGGAATGAACTTCCTGCTTCGCTGTTCCCTCAGCGCTATGACATGTCCTTTAAACCAGGCTTAAAAAGTATTTTTCATGGTAGGCAGCGGTTTGGCTGTGCCCCTGGCATTGACGATATCCATGAGTAGTGGTAACCACTTACCATAAGGTAGATCGTCAGCCTTCTTAGGCAAATAAAAAGAAAAAAAAAGAAAACTCACTTTAAAACTGGCCTCATAATCCATATATGCCCATCGTAAACATGGTCTCAAAATCCCCTAGAAAAAAGATGCGACGTGAAGTGTCAATCTTACCGAGACGTTTCCGTAAGTTCAGGTATTAAAGGTCGTCAAATTCTTTAAGTCCTTTCCATAAAAGTAAATATTGCTGTCAGAATTCCTCAGGTATTATCCAACCAGAAGACTTACTACCTAAATATACTGCAATTGTTATCGAAATATTGATCAAGTAGCAGTATTCACGAAGAATTTGGTACTTGAGTTTTTTTTCATAAATTTTATATGCAATTTACGTCGCCTAACATACTGAACAGAAAGAAATATTGAAATATTCTCAAAAATAAAAAAAGTTATAAGCCTTTGAAGTTTGGTGTAAACTTTAAACTGCGGGAAAGAGAAGTATCGGTATAATCACGTCACCGCCATAACGGTCCATGCGTTGGAAAGGGATAGCAACATATTCCCCCACTCCAGAATTTAAAATATGAATTACTGCCTCATTTTTCAACCAATTTCGATGCAGTTTTTATGAAAGGGTTTTCCTTTTTGTTTTATTTACTATTACATATAAATATGTCTATAAGCAGCGATAGCTCAGTTGGGAATGGTACGGACTGACGAGACAAGTGTCAGAGGTTCAAGACCTACCCCAAAATGGAGCATACACCTCTGACTTTTCTACGTTAAGTGTATTTTCATTGTGAAATATCGCTTGCTATAACGGTGAAGGAAAACATCGTGAGGAAACCTGCATACCTGAGAATTTCTTCACAGGAATTTCGAAGGTATGTGAAGTCTACCAACCCGCATTAGGCCAGCGTGGTAGTCTAAGGCCTAACCCCTCTTAATTGGTAGAGGAGGCCCGTGCCCAGCAATGGGACAGTAATATTACAGGGCTAATATTATATTATAAATATGTGTACAAAATCAAACATAGTCAAGTACCCAATTAAAAAAGTCGAACAGACACGCATTTTTTCCTTCGATATTTATCGTACATCGATGCCATGGTAACATCGATGTTCCAAATCGATTATTGCTACGTAAGACATGATACGAAAATTAATTTCAAATTACACGTACGTAGATACAGTAAAAATAACAATGGGTTTAATACAACGGCACCTGTGCATGTTTCAATCATGGCGGCTCTTTGTCTCGTCAAAATTTATTACTTGCGCGCGTAACTCACTCGCAATAACAGCTGTGTTTGTACACCGTACACTGTACACTGTACACTGTACCTACATCGTGTGAGTACAATGTACATATTCGTTATTTATCATGTTTTTCGTCTTGGGTTTATAAAAGGTGTCACCATCCAAAAAATAATAATAATATAATAATAATATACCACCCAAAGGTGGAAGAATTTCCAAGCGGCTTGATTCATAGTGTCTCACGATAACTTAAAACATAAGCTCACGCCTGTATCCCCGAAGGGGTAGGCAGAGGCGCACTAGCGAACTAGAACACCCACATTTCGCCGAGCTTAGTTCCGTCCCAGATGTGATAGGGGGCGAGCCTATCGCCATATCGGGCACAAATTCCGGACTCCAGGCTGATATGGAAAAATCCAATATCACTTTGCCCGACCCGGGGATCGAACCCGAGACCTCAGAACCGTAGTCGTACCGAAATACCACCACGCCACCGAGGCAGTCGAGTGTCTCACGATACTGTCGAAGTCAAAACACTTTTTAACTGTGCACACGAATTGTAAGTTTTTTATTAATAAAAGATGGCGGCAAGCACGTGAATTACCAGATATATTATGCTCTTCCTCGTCTGTAACCACCCACAATAACAGAAGTCGCAAGGATGCTTCTTTTGAATGGTAGAGCCACGCTGTAGACAGTTACGTCTATAGCATGAATGGGCCGACTCCACCGGTTTGATACCACTGTCTCACAGAAAACCGATGTAAAGTGGCAGCTCGCTGTCGCGTTTCGTTCGGTGAGTGAGATTTCCGGGCCCAATTCCCTGTCCCTGTCCCAATCCCTATTTCCCTCCTTTTAGCAACGCACGCCCGATTTTTTTGTCTTGGGTATTTATGGGCAATAGAGATCACTTACCATCAGGTGACCCATCTGCTCATTTGCCAGTCTATGCTATAAAAAAAAGTGCGTTCACGATCATGGAAGAAAGTAATTTATGTATGTTATGCCAAAGAAACCAACTTTGATTCTGAGGGTCCATATCAAGTGGTATTAAATAAGACATTAATGATGGACTTGCAAGGCAAAACTATGGCTACTGTTTTAACAGGCAGCTCAAGTTACGCTGGGAAAAATAAGAGTAGATACGTGTGCTAATTTTGCCCAGCATTTCATAAAGGTGCACTTAGATTTATGTCTGTGTTCAACAATCCCGAGGTCGCGCTACTCAACCAATACCGACCGTATTTCGCCTTTTTTGAACTTTATCTTGCGCACGCGTTGAAAACAATCGCGGAGTGGCCCTTAATTTGAATACCTCCCCCCCTGCACCGCGCCCCGCATCCTCCAGTGAAGGGGATTCCTAAAGAAGACGTATCTCACCACGAACCATTGTCCATTGTTTTTGTCCGCTGTTATTTATGACGGGCGGTGGTTTGCGTCCCTGTCTAACGTACTGTAACGTGCGTCCGCCTCGCTCGCACAAGGCTTCCGTACGGTAATACCCGGCTAATAAATTACGTTCAAAAGATTATTTATTACTTTATTCATAGAACGATGTGGCGTATTGGTGCTGTGCTCTTGGTAGTGTCTTTTTTTCATGATTGATTCTTGTCGCATGACAATGAGGTCTGTTATTTGAGGAATTTTACAGTTTTTTTTATAACAGAGACTGGCAAAGGGGCAGGTGGGTCACTTGATGGTAAGTGATCTCCACCGCCTATAGATACCCAAGATACAATAAGAATCATGGGTGCGTTGCCAACCTAAAAGGAGGAAATGGAAGGGGAGGGAAAAAGGGATTGGGAAAGGAAGGGGAGCAATGGGCCACCGGAAATCTTACTCACCGACGAAACGCGACAGCAAGGTGCCACTTTACGACGGTTCTCTGTGAGATAGTGGTATCAAACCGGTCGAGCCGGCCCATTCGTGCTGTAGACGTTATCTGCAGGGTGGCTCTACCACTCAAATGCTATATAGATGCGTACATTAAGGTTTTACACAAAATTCTTGACATTTGATACCGCCACAAAAGGTGAAAAAGCAGACCTGATATCAGTGTCTCGCAAAAAACCTATATAAAGTGTCAGTTCTCTGTTGCGTTCTTTGATGAATATGATTTCCTGAACATCCGATATATGCCCTACTTTTAAGACATTTTCGCTTATATTTTCGCTAAGAATAGCTTGTCACATTTTTCCTTGTGTTACACTGTTTAAAAAAAAGGGACATATTAGGCCTTACTTAAAACAGCACTTTTAGCTGAGCAAATGGTTAAGAATAACCTATCACTTTTTCCTTGAGTTACATTGTTTAAAAATGAAAGGGACATCCTATGGTTAAATAAGCAGCGCTTAAATATTTTTATAAGTAAGGGGCATCATGACGTGTACTCACTAACCGAACGAACGTTCGCGAATCTACGCCTGTTGGGGTCAAACAAACATTCGCTTGTGTGAATGCAACAGGTATAGGTTAGCTATCGCTCGTTCGGTTGGTGTGTACCCGGCATCCCAATTCCTTTCGTTTAAGGTTGGCAACATTCTCCATGATTCTATTGGTATCGCCGATATCCATGTGCGGTGGAGCTCAGTTACCACCTGCTCGCTTGCCAGTCTTTATAAAAAATGCGACAAATAAATATATATGGACGACATATAAATAATAATTAATATCTCCTATAAACACTGGTGATAGCAGTTGGTAAATTTTCTTCCAATTGCATTACTAAAATTGTATATAAGATTGAAATAAAACTATTTTTACGGATTCTATCACGATTAGGTTTTAATTATTATTCCCGACGTTTCGAAGGCTTTGCAGTCTTCGTTGTCACGGGTCCTTAGATTATCCAGGGGTCAGACTAAGGTGTCATTTGTCCAAAAAAGGTTAGTGTTACAATATCTACCATCATTAAAAAAATTATACAAAATCAAAAAAGGTTAATAATTTGTGTTCCGATCTACGCAGTACGAGGTCACGGTGTCTTGAGTTCAAGACAAGTTTGTTTTTGAGGGAATAATAATTAAAACTTAATCATGATAGAATCCGTAAAAATAGTTTTACTTTAATGTATAATATTCGCGTAAACTTAAGAAATCAGTTTGTATATAAGATATTTGATTTTTGAACAATTCCCATAAGACAAACATAATCCAAGTAGATCCTATACTTGATTTATATTGGTTCATTTCATACAGAATAATACTATTAAGATTCTAATAAGACTTTGGAGTAGCTTGTTTTTTAAGTACAATGTGTTGAAGTACCACAAATGGCAAAAGAATATGTTATCAAATAATTCGTGTACAATAAAAGTTTTGAAGAAGAAGAATGTAATGAGACTGAATGAGGCGAAAGAGGTGTGTAAGGATCGTAGCAAGTGAAAATCCGTTGCCTCTCCCTATGGGAATAAGGCCTATGCCTACCGCTATTGGAATAAGGCGTGAGTCTATGTATGTAATAAAAGTATTTTGCGCTTACATCACAGTGGGATAAGAGGCTCGGCGTGTGGTGTTAAAGTAATGCTGTAGATAATCTTAAATTGACTTGATTGAAAAAATCAAATGGGCTTGTCCAACCGAATTATAAGTACTGTCTGATAAAAATCGACATGACGAGAAAATCGTTATGCAAAATTGGGCATCTTGAGCACACTCTAACTTTAGAATGATCATTCGCTTTGACGGTGAAGAAAACATCGCGAGGATACCTGCAGAATATACAATTCCAATATCTAGATGAATTTGGAAGATATCATCATCATCATCATCATCAGCCATAGGACGTCCACTGCTGAACATAGGCCTCCCCCAAAGATTTCCAGCTCGACCTGTTGGAAGATATAAGCTTACTAATTTGTTTTAACCAGCTTTGTCGAAGGCACGTCACTAGTTTTTAATACAGGACCGATGTTATGTTTTTTGTTGAAAAATCTTCGTCAGTTAAAGTTGTCATAATTCTAAACGAGATTCAATTCCAGCAAACTAGACACATCGAACAATACCCATTAATTACCGAACAAAAGTTTTAATTAAAAAAAAACACGCCATAAGAGCGGCAGACGGCGACGATTCAGTCTGCGTCTCAACCGCCATAAATAATTGGGACAAAACCGCCGCCCCCCTCCCGGACCGTACACCCCCGCGCGCCCGGATAAGTGTCCGAAATTTTCACAATCCGGCAATAAAAAGATAATTTATTAGTATAGCTCTTATTGTTTTCGTTATTTATGTGTATGATGTAATGTAATCTAGCTGTAGCCCCCTAAATAAATAATTTTCAGTTTAATGTCCCTCCTTGCTTAATCTCCTGAGCGGTCGGCATCGCTTTATGGTCGCCGGAGGTATTTTTAGGTCTAAATAAACATGATTTGTTGTACCGTTTGTGACAGGATTTAATTTCGTACAAGGCCCGGACACCCCGGACACCCCGGACGCCCCCGACGCCTCCGGACGCCCGGACGGCCCCGGACAGTCTTCTGTATTGTGCATAGTAATCGTTTAAGATTATGGATGAGACTGCCGGGTTGTGTTGTACTTTTATTAAATACTTTTTTGTTTTAGCGCCTTTGATACGAGGTGTATTTTGTTATCTTGTCACGTACGAGGTGTCACTGATTTGTGGTGACATAGTTGCTGCTTATTCAAATTTTCAGAAAAAAATAACAGGTAATGTAAGCAAAGTTAAAGTTATCCTGACTCGGTGACGTGCACAGCCATTTAGATTAGGGTAGACAAAAAAGTTGCTAAATTCATTTCTTATTCTTGCATAACCACGACCAACACCATTACTATCATGATCAAATTAAAATTTTCAAATTTTCAGTCAATTTGATACACGATATGTAACATAGAGACTGCCTCGGTGGCGTGGTGGTATTTCGGTACGACTACGGTTCTGAGGTCTCGGGTTCGATTCCCGGGTCGGGCAAAGTGATATTGGATTTTTCCATATCAGCCCAGAGTCTGGAATTTGTGCCCGGTATGGCGATAGGCTCGCCCTCTATCACATCTGGGACGGAACTAAGCTCGGCGAAATGTGGGTGTTCTAGTTCGCTAGTGCGCCTCTGCCTACCCCTTCTGGGATACAGGCGTGAGCTTATGTATGTGTAACATAGAGTACCTACCTCTGCTAGTACTTCATTTACAACAACATTAGAGGGTTTCGTATCGTTCTTGCCCGAAGACACTAATCACGTGTCTTACCGCTGAATGTTCATACAATTAAGGTCGCCTTATGTCGTTTAAGGCCGCCTTATCTGTCAAAATTGTATGGCGAAAATGAATATAAGAAGCCGTTATAGTTGAGCAGCGTTTGACCATTAGGGCTTTACTCCCGAATACTGAACGCTACTCAACTTTAACGGCTACTTAAATTTTGTGCCAATTTTGCCAGCCTCCGTGGTGCAGCGGGCGAGTAGCCGGCGGTGAAGCGAGAGACCGCGGGTTCGATTCCCGCATTGAGACAAATGTTTGTATGGCCCACAGTTATTTGTTTCCAGTCTGGGTGTTGTGAGACCGAAAGTCTCTCATAGTTTCTGACACCCACGATACAGGTTATACCTACTGTGGGGTCAGGACTAGTGTGTGACTGTTGGGTGTATTTATTTTAATGTAGCACTAATGACACACTGTTATGCTAAATCTGACAGCCATCCACGTGAGCAACGCTTCAGCGAAAGTTAATTCTAGCTTTATTTCCAAAGGGGTAGGCAGAGACGCAAGTAGTGCACAAACATCTCGTACTAGTATTCTCGAAGAGGCGTATTTTATTTTTTGTAACGTAACATAAGCTCACGCTTGTATTCCCGAAGGAGTAGGCAGAGGTGCACTAGGGAACTAGAACACCCACATTTCGCCGAGCTTAGTTCCGTTCCAGATGTGATAGGGGGCGAGTTTATTAAAGTATTATATCGGGCACAAATTTCAGACTCCGGGTTGATATGGAAAAATCCAATATCACTTTGCCCGACCCGGGGATCGAACCTGAGACGTCAGGACGGTAGTCATACCGAAATACAACCACGCCACCGAGGCAGTCTTTTATAAGTGGGAGACAAAGTCCCTTACTTATAAAAATATTTGAGCGCTGCTTATCTTTATACCATAGGTTGTCCCTTTCATTTTTAAACAATGTAACGCAAGGAAAAAAGTGACAGGCTATTCGTAACCATTTGCTCAGCTAAAAATGCGTTTATAAGTAAGGCCCTATAAATCCCGCGTAATTACAAAAAAATAACATAACACAAATCAAAGGCGTCGTTACCCGACCGCCTGAACTTCAGTGGCCATTCGTGAAAATTAGTGGACTTGGGTGTGGGGTGGTACGGGGGTAGGGGAAGTGGGGAGGGGGGGGGGAGGGGTGAGACGCCGCCGCGTATGATTTACACCACGCTGTATTATGTTTTGAGTTTAATAAACAAAACGTTTGTCACGACCGAGACGGGCCGACGCCATAGTTTGGGCCAAAAATATGTATAATGCGTTAAATTATGCGGAAGTTGGGCAAACAGAGGCGAGAATGAGAAATCTAGACTTCAAATAAATTAAATGCATCGGTGAATGGATTGGGGGAACCCAGAAGGAGTTGACGTCAGGCAGGCAGCCGGTCGTAAAACTAAACCAAATCCTTTCTCAACATGCTTAAAAAGTGTGTTGCACCGACGCCTCATTATGGTGGGATAAGGGCAAGTAGAAAGAAAGAAAGGTGAATGAACATAACACAACATAAGCCCACGCCTGTATCCCCGAAGAGGTAGGTAGAGGCGCACTAGCCAACTAGTACACCTACATTTCGCCGAGTTTAGTTCCGTCCCAGATGTGATAGGGGGCGAACCTATCGCCATATGAATAAAAGCTGAATAATACACGTGAATGAAATTAGTGTGTATTCAGTAATCGCTGCTATTGTTTATTTAATATTTAAAGAAATTTAGGCATTCTACAAAGTAACAATATAACTATAACATTAAACACTTGCAATGTCTGAAGTTATAGTGCAAACCTCATTTTCAAATCGGTTAAAAAATACGAAGTTAGACGGCCTCTTCGACCCCCCAAAACTGAAGTACATACAGCGAGGAAAGAATAAATTAATTGCCTTTCAAAGCACATTCAATGCGGAGGGGACATTAAAATTTTACAAATTAAAAAGTCTTCGCTCTTTCTTTAGATAGAGATCGTATATATTTTTACCTAGATTTAGATATCCTATTGACTGTTTAGAGAACTTTTGTAAGGTGCATATTAAGCACATATGACATAACACATCCCTGGTGGGGTAGGCAGAGGCGAAATAGATAATTACACAAATACTACAACACTCATAAGATGTTTATCAATAAATGATTTTGTTGAAAAATTATTTTGAGAAAATGTACACCGTTATAAAACTTTTATGATGGATATTATGATATTGGATTTTTCCATATCAGCCCGGAGTCTGGAATTTGTGTCCGATATGGCAATAGGCTCGCCCCCTATCACATCTGGGACGGAACTAAGCTCGGCGAAATGTGGGTGTATTGGTTCGCTAGTACGCCTGTGCCTACCCCTTCGGGGATACAGGCGTGAGCTTATGTCATGTGTTATGTTATAAAACTTTTATTGTACCTACATTATTTTGGCTATTAAATTGAATGAATTACTCTTATTAAGTACCTAAAACAACGCGCAATATAAGAACCCAAAAAAGCTTGACAATTTAATTTCATCATTTCAAAAAAGGCAAACGCGCCAATTGTAACCTCTTATTTGTTTTAAATATGCAGAAAATACAATCAATAATTTCCACAAATTATTGTCAGGAACTCAAAACATATTACAAAAACGCGAGAATCGAACAGACATCGTTGGAAGGAGTCCCCGGGAGAGGGGGCGGTCGCACGTGATTTATTGGGCTATAAAGTATTATAATTAAAAGGTGGGTGTGGGGTGAAACTAGGAGTACATCGGAAACGCGGCGGCCGTCGCGACCGCAGCTCTTGTCCGACTGTAGTTTTGTATCTTCTATCATTTGAGAATAATAATAAAATAAAGCAAACGAGGATAAAGACAAAGACAATGGTGGACCGACGACCTGATAAAGGTCGCAGGAAGTCGCTGGATGCAGGCCGCTTCCAACAGGTCGATCTGGAAATCTTTGACGGAACTAAGCTCGGACAAATGTGGGTGAACTAGTTCGCTAGTGCACCTCTGCCTACCCCTTCGGGGATACAGGCGTGAGTTTATGTTATGTAATATTAAATCTTTTTGGATACGGTATTTGTAATGTAACTACATCACTTACGTTACGTGCGAGTTATGAAAATGCATTTTAATCGAATAAAGTATATTTAAACGTCCTATAATCTTATTAAATCCAAAGGAAATCTAAATTACAGTACGGACATATGATATTAATACCTATGTATATAAAACTCATTCAAATAAATTCTTGCAGTCGTACATGCAACTAAACTGATTCAACCATCGACACCAAAGGTATGCCTTAATAACTAGAAATAAACGTGAAAAATGGCCGCAGATTATAAGATGTGCCCGACGTGAGTGTTAACTTAAAAAAACAACACCGCCGTCTGACGGATGGCGCGTCTGCTGTGGGACGCCGTGGCTTTACATAGATTAAACAAATACCGTAGAGAGGCAATCGCCGATTATGCAATTCAGAATATGTACTAGCTTTTGGGAGCATTTACTTTAGCAATATGACCAGATGCTGTCTATACAAAGAGACAATGTCCACCTTGACAATTTGCAAGAAAAAATCACAATAAAAAATGTATTAAAATTTCCGCGCTTCGCTTCGACAGGTCTATTGGTAATGATGCTGATGGTCATGGTGATGCAAGAATGAATCAACAAATTTTGCAAGTATTTTGTCTATCCTTGGCGTGGCAATCTAAATGCCTATTGCACGTCACTAGATATGATAGACGACGGATGATCTCATGGGAACCTTCAACCTACTTCTTTAGTCGAAGATATTTATAGGAATACACTGATTAGTTTATGCATTTATGCAGGCCGGCATAACTCTGGCGACCACTCAACTAAGTTTAACGATGGTCGCTGTTTTTTTCCCCTGCACTACGCTTACCATCAGGTGTAGTGTTTGCCGTGCTGGAATAAAAAAAAAATTTCGTAATTGCTGGAGTTATTTTGATGGTAATTATTCAGCGAGTGGATTATGACAACAAGATTATTCAACCCAGCAGATACACCTAAATATATCTAAGGATTAACATAAAGAAGTATATTACTATCAGCATTCAGAAAAAAAGCCGTAATTTTTAGACTTTGTAACTTAGTTCAACATTATCAGTTCAGTAGTTTTTGTATGTCAGTTAATAAATATACATTGCCTTTGCTTGTATTATTGATGTCAGTTCTGAAAATTCGTTATTTACTAATCTATGAGATTGAAACGTAAGACGATCGCGAAATCCGATCGCGAACGAAATAAAAATGGAAGCACGTATTAATCGGTTAGCTTGTTTATATGTTAAATAACTTGTATATAACGGCCTATGCAACCGACTTCAAAAAAAGGTACTCAAATAAAATATACATAAAATATAGATAGCTAGAAAATTAGATGACGGTGGAAAAAGTCGGGCAAAGATCTAGCAATCAGATAATCATATCTTGTGACTACCGCCCGAATGATCAAACGCTGCTCAACTTTAACGACTTCTTATATTGATTTTCGCCATACAATTTTGACAGATAAGGCGGCCTAAAAGACATAAGGCCACCTTAAGTGTATGAACATTCGGCGGTATTTCTATTATGTAGATACCTTTTATCAGCGTTCCGAAAACATACGACTTACCTGAAAAAAAAATAAAGGAAAATTAGGCACTGGTTTATACATTGTTTATTTTATATTACTTATAGGTAGATATGATTATTAGTTTATTGTTTTCTTCTAATAAGAATTATTAAGTATTTTGTAACACAATTACGTACATTTCAATAATTCAAAATTTAGTCGCCTCCTTTGTCTAGTGTCAGCATGTATGGGCTGTGGACCGAGAGGTCCTGGGTTCGATTCCCAGGTCGGGCAAAGCAAGTTTTCTAATTTAATTTACCCGGGACTGGATCCCTCATAGTAGGTTGACATCAGGCAGGCGGCCGGTCGTAAACACTAAGCCAAATCCTCTATGCAACATGCTTGAAAAAGTGTGTTGCGCCGACCCCACATCAAGGTGGGATAAGGGCAGGTAGAAAGAAAGAATTAGGTACATTTCAATATAAATGAAAAATTACATAGAAAACACAAAAAGCTAACTTTATTATATTCACTCATAATTTCTCTAAACTGGTACGTATTACTTTAATATACACCCGTATAAATATCCCATTCACAAACACACTTAACCCCCAACCTATTCAAAAACAACAGCGAGCAAGACATTTGGTTATGGAACACGGTGCCGTATGAATGGGCCGCATTAGACCCATCAACCCGTTTGCCGCGGCTTAAAACTTGGCACGCTCGTCGCCGCGCGGGACGGGGAATGCGTGAGAATATGACAAATTTATGTAAAACGGCCCCCTCTTTGCGCGGGTAAGGCAGCCACCGGGAAATTAGTACTCATTCTGTGCTATGTTTACGAGTTTCGGCGCTGTGCGGCTCAAAAATATGATAATGGCGCGGGCGGTTAGGTCTGCGCCTGCCGCATCGATTGGACGTTATGCTCGGAGTGCGGTGCAGCGTTCGAGGGTTTGTTGGCGTGTGAGTGGCGCGCTTTATACGAAACTTAAAGCGGAGTTGACTTTTTTCAGTATTGGTGTTATTTATTTTATTTTTTGATTTACATACTTTACAAACAGTTTCGTGTTATAATGGTCACAGGGTTGAGCTTCTTTAACTAATATTTATTTACTAAGATTTCTTAAATGTCACTTACGGAAAATTTCGTTTATTAGGACTTATACCACTATCTATTACTAACTGAGCCAACGCAGTCACATACATAGTCCTACCCCACACTAAGTTTACCTTGTATCGTGGGTATCAGGAACTACGAGGCATTCACGATTCCACAGCACCCAGACCCGAAACAAACATCTTTGGACATTTTTCTCGGTGCGGGAACCGTACTGGCGCCACGAAGGCTGTCAAATATACAATATAAATACACATATATACATAAACTCACGCCTGTACCCCCGAAAGGTTAGCCAGAAGAGAACCTATCGCCATATCGGGCAATTTCCAGATTCCGGTTTGATAGTGAGAAGAAAACCTCAATATCACTGTCCGGGATCGAACTCGAGACCTCAGAACGGTAGTCGTACCGTCCACCGAATACAACTACGCCACCGAGGCAGTCAATATTTCCACCTATTCCTAATTTTTCTTTCTTTTTTTCTACCTGCTCTTATACCACCTTTATGAGGGATCGGCGTAACACATTTTTTCAAGCATGTTGCAGAAAGGATTTGGCTTAGTTTCAGTCAACTCCCTCTGTGCGATCCAGTCCCGGGAAAATCAAATTAGAAAATTATCTTTTCCCGGCCTGGAAATCGAACGCAGTACCTCCCAGTTCACAGCCCTTATTGCTGCCACTAGACCAAAGAGGCGACTAAACACCAATTCCTAATCTTAATTAATGTAACTATATATACTATATATAATGCATGTATATTGTATATAGATGTACATGTACAGTAATCGTTCAGTAATCAT
Organism: Clanis bilineata; assembly: GCA_036417725.1. NCBI lineage: Eukaryota > Metazoa > Arthropoda > Insecta > Lepidoptera > Sphingidae > Clanis > Clanis bilineata. The sequence continues at coordinate 1,054,904 of CM071146.1, read as the reverse complement.
GACGTACGACGTCGCATTCGACGGTAACTTGTTAACTTACGACAGAGAGCGCTCGTTTTTAATCAAAGTGCACGCGAGACGAGAATAGTCGCTGCGACTTTTTGTCGATCGCCTATTTAGCGATATAGCATTGTATTATGTATTGTAGAACTGGTAGAGAAAACGTTTAACAACATTTAATGATTGAATTTTTTAAATGACGGCCCCTAAATATGCATTATTGTTATAATAAACCTCCGCCGCGCCGTCTAAGGCCGAGTCTGCATATTAGATAGATTCAATATTATAAATTCTCATATCTTGGATTATTTTATTAATGTGAAGTAATATGGATTTTCATGTCCGTCTAATACGTATCTTTGTAGCAGAGGTTAGATGAAGATGAATTTATTGAAACGCTATTCGTAATTATTCCCGTAACGTAGTAAATCATATGGCATTCATTACGTTTATCTGTCACTTCGAAAAATAACTAATTTTTTAGGCATAGTTTTATGCGGCCTTGTGTCATCGATGTCCAAGTTATCATAATATTTCACATTTGTAAGAACTTATGACTCATGTAAGCTTTTTACAAATTGCTCATGCAAAGTTGCAGTTCAGTCGCCACATGGAAACCTTCCTTTTCGACCGACTTCCAAAAAGGGGGAGGTCCTCAATTCGAATGTATTTTTTATGTATGTTACGCCATATATCCGCCAAATGTGGACCGATTTTCAAAATTCTTTTTGTATTCAATAGAGCTTATTACAAGGGTGATCACATATAAATTTGGTCACGATCGATTTAAAGTCGGCCTGTTAAGTTTTTAAACTTGTGATTATTACTGTCACAAGTCACCAATCAATCAGCAAAGTCGACACTTATGTGCGTAAACCTAGCGCATAAAAGTCGCATCAACCGCCCGTCTGTCGCGCCGCAGTGTCGCCTGACAGATAGAAGTCAGATTTATGTGTTTACTGTATAAATCACGTCGTAGATGTCAACGTAGCGGGCATCTTCTTTTTTCGTCTGCAACTCTTGTGCGCCGTATATCATCTGTGGTTTTATGTCTTCCGTGCAGGGTTCCAGTTTTTCTGACGTTGTTTGTATGTTTGGACGAGTGTGAGTGACGTCATAAATTTGTACGATAATAGCTTGCTGTATGACGAATGGAACAGCTATTGCAATGGCCCGTGTTTATACAGGTTGTTTCATAAAAGTCGTATCAATAATAACTACACTTAAAGAGAGGATTGCTAACAATCTAGCGGTAAAGTTAACATTTCGTAAGGCTCATAGTTTTTGAATAATGGCAACTTGAATTAGTGACGAAAAATTGATTTCTGGGGTAATTAATTAATTTAACACAATACAAAGCCATTCCCAAGCTATTAGGGACGATTTACATGTCGCATTCCAATTTTGAAATCAAATTTTAATAATTTATTCGAAAATTCAGTTCAATTTTTATTTTTTAACTTTACCAATGCTCGTTAATCGTTCTCCCTGCATATGGAATTATTATTATTGGTATTTTATGAAACATCCGGTATAAACACGATTTGAAAGAAAATAAAGAAGAATTCTTCTACCTACATGCTTTTATGCTGTAGACAGATGTTTTTGATTAACTACTACATAGTTATGAAAAAACAGTAATTTACATTAATTTTTACATCAGTTTTCTCTTCCAAATTAAATTTTTCGTCACTATTCTATTAAAATCAACTATTATGTAAATAGGATGTCAATCACTTTACATGTCAATTATGGGCCTTACTTAAAACATTATTTTTAGCTGAGCGAATGGTAACGAATAATCTGTCACTTTTTTCCTTGCGTTACATTGTTTAAAAATGAAAGGGACAACCTATGGTATAAAGATAAGCAGCGCTCAAATATTTTTATAAGTAAGGGGCTATATGTTTAAAAAAAAAAATGGCGTCGGTATTTCGTGGCTATCCCTGAGAAGAAATGCCGAAACAAACTCAAAGTCTTAAACTCCAGCCAATACATGATATATAAAATCAAAATACATAAAATCAAATACAATAATATATATGGTTATATTATAGCAAATTACATAGAATTTTAATGGTTGCGTTAAGAATTAAGAATAAACAGATACTTATGTCTCCCTCTTCGGGAATAATGTGGTTTAAGACATTTATTTCTCAAAAATAATACATTGATTCGCTTATTATGAGAAATACAAGTTATTTTAACAAGTAATACTTACACGAAAACGAGTAACGGAACATTTTTAGTTATACTACGTTTGAAATTGTTGTTAGTTAATTGCTTAAAAATATATTAATTTAATTTATTTTTATAATCATGATATTATACTACTTAAAACTGTTGCTTGTAAGCAATACGGGTACTATTTGAGATATATTTTCATCAATCAATAAGGCACACGTATAGTTAATTCACTTACGTCTGAAATGACCTTCCCTCGACCTCTCCTATTTTAAGGCGACATCATTCCTCGCCATCTGACAAATGTAATTCAACAATAAAAATAATAATAGATTTGTATAAATCGCTTGTCGCAGTGTCGGGACTCGGGCGTCAGTAGGGGCGTGCAGTGCGTACAGACAAAGATACACTCTCTAAACAATCTGCCAATTGCATAAAAATGTAACCAAAATAATAACAAATCAATATTCCGGGTTTCGTATAACATTTTAAATCGTCGATAGCGATTTTACTTTACAAGCGGTTTTGTCCGTAATTGAATAGTTTCTTTTTAAATTGTTTAGTTAACAATACTCTATCGGTGGCGTAGTGCTATTGTGTACGCGGTACGACTATAGTCCTAAGGTCTCGGGTTTGATCCCGGGTCGGACAAAGTGATATTGGTTTTTTCAGTATCAGCCCGAAGTCTAGAATTTGTACCCGATATAGCGATACGCTCGCCCCCTATCACATCTAGGACGGAACTATGCTCGGCGAAATGTGGATGTTCTAGATCGCTAGTGTGCTTAGCCCTTCGGGGTATAGGCGTGAGCTTACGCTATGGTTATGATATATACAATAATGTATATAAATAAATAAAGGTAATACAATAAGTGAAACAATAATTTCTCAAGCTTTTGTGTCTACCATTATGTGGATTTTTGTGCACGCCAGTGTGTCACTGGTGTCGCGAGATCAATCATCGTCGCGTTAACGAGAGCCGCAGCTGTTGGCGGCGCGATTGATACCGCTATAAACTATATTCACTGAACAATCCTAGAATAGAGCCGCGGGAGAGCGAGCGGAGTAACTGTGGATGCGGTATATTTGTATTAACGGTAATACAAATAAAATCGAATCTTTTTTGCAACATACTGTTGGGCGGACCCCACAGTAGTTATGTAGTATAATTTTGTAAGTACATGTGGGAGTTGAGGAATAAGGGAAGGTAGAAGTTCTAGTTCCCTAGTTCGCCTCTGCATACCCCTTTTTTATAGCAGAGACTGGTAAACGGGCAGATGAATCACCCAATGATAAGTTATCTCCACTGCCCATAGACACCCAAGACACAAAAGGATCATGGGTGCGTTCCCTAAAACCTAAAAGGAAGGAATGGGAGGGGAGAGAATAAGGATTCGGAAAGGAAGTGGAGAATTTGGCCATCTGTAATCTCACTCACAGAAGGAAATGCGACAGCGAACTTTACATCAGTTTTCTGTGAGACAGTGGTATCAAACTGGTCCAGCGGGCCCATTCGTGCTGTAGACGTAACTGTCTACAGCACGGCTCTACCACTCAAAACCCCTTCGGGTATACAGGCATGAGTCTATGTATGTAGAAGGAGCTTATGACGGCAGATGAGCAGCCGGCAAGTGGCAACTGTCGCCCATGGACATTGGCAGCGTCAGCTTAACCTCTGTTTACTGTTTAAGGAACTTGGATTACGAAGAGGGAAGAGAGTAAAAGGAGATGGAATGGCGAAGGGGAGGGGGATGCCAAATCCTGTCGAGTTGACCATTCATACTGCAGGCATAATTGATTAAGCTTGCCTCTACCATGAAGAAAACAGACTGGTTTTGAGTAGTGACACACATGTTTATATCGTGTGTTAGGTCATCCCCATACTGAACTGAGAAAAGGGAAGGTTAAAGAAACAATTTAATTTCAACGAATTATTGCACTATTGCGTATGTGTTTGTCCATGCTGACTTCCCACATTAAACAAAAATATTTATAAGCTCACGTATACATGAAGAAAATAACCTGAATTATGAATGCTTCATTCCTAAACTGACTGCCTCGGTGGCGTGGTGGTATTTCGGTACGACTACTGTCCTAAGGTTTCGGGTCCGATCCCCGGGTCGGGCAAAGTGATATTGGATTTTTCCATATCAGCCCGGAGTCTGGAATTTGTGCCCGATATGGTGAAAGGCTCGCCCCCTATCACATCTGGGACGGAACTAAGCTCGGCGAAATGTGGGTGTACTAGTTGGCTAGTGCGCCTCTGCCTACCCCTTCGGGGATACAGGAGTGAGCTTATGTTATGTTATGTCATTCCTAAATTAATTTAAACACATTTCTTTGTAACATCTATCAATCCGCAATAAATAAATAACCACAATCACCACATCCGAAATTCGCGACTCGCACAATAATGTCGTAAACAGTCACCCGCCTACGACACGACGACGTAACGACACACATAAAACAACATGTTATTGTCGTCAAAAGAATACACTCAGCTGTCACGCGAACTAGCCTCGCTATTTCAAATTTTATAGCACGTGTAAAAATGATTACTACATTCTTTTGGGTCGCCTTAACGACCGTTCGGAAATGTGCCGCGGTAGTTAATACACGAAGATTTAAATGATTCGCCGATTTAAAAGTTTTATTTTTAATAATGATTTAAAGATGACGTTGCGTTTGAACGACTCATTTGATTTGAAACATTGTTTGGAACTAATTGGGTGGAAATGTGACGGTTGTGATTCGGTTTAATGCGTTGAGTTTTTCGTGTATTCGTTACATACATACATACATATATTGTCCGAAAATTATAGTTGTATAGTATTTTTTTAAATTAATTTAAGAGGCTGATAGTTTAACTAAAATTGCATTACATAACATAACGCTATGTTATGTCACACATTAACGCCCGTTACAATAAACAATCTCAGTTCGAATGTGCAGATAGATTACAAAAATTAGCCAATAACGACACAGTTTGAACATGATTCTGTCAAATGGCTTGATTTGATTGGTTCATAATCGCGATCTATCTGCACTCTAAACTGAGATCCTTTATTGAAACCGGCCGTTTATAAACTATCAGCCAGACAGCCTCCGTGGCGCAGCGGGCTAGTAGCCGGCTGTGAAACGTGAGGTTCGATTCCCGCACTGAGACAAATATCTGTGTGGTCCACATATATTAGTTTCGAGTGTTATGAAACCGAAAGTCTCTCGTAGTTTCCGATACCCACAATACAGGTCATACCTAGAGGGGGGTCAGCGGCTTGAGCAGGAAATTTCTGACATCCGTAAATGTATTCGAACTCGATGCGCGTCTCTGAAATTTGTATGAAATATTAACCAAACGTCATCAGTGCGCAGCGAACTCGAATACATTTACATTTACATTAGTTTTTCGTGCTCGGGCTACAGGACTATGTGCTTGACTGTTGGATGTATTTATTTTATTTTAATCTTATGATAAGGGGGAAGATACATAGGTGACTAATATTTAACCACGAAACAAGATTTGAGGCAGGTGTCACAAATCAGAACAATGTGTCTGTTGGATGATAGATTTACTTACAATATCGATGATCTATATATTATTATTATTACGTCGCAAACCGTATTCATAACCTTATATTATAAATATCGACTTAATTTCAGTCCATTTACGACCTCACCAACTCAACTTAATCAGGTGCTCCATAAATTCCGGCGACCCACCTGATCAGCAGTTGCACTTTTCACAAACTTCTTCAAGACAGCGCTGCACTCGTTGACAATCGATTGACGGGCGCCCCCTACCCCCGGCCCCTTGCCCCCTGGACCACTCCCCTCCCCCGGCTAGGTCCTCCCAACCTCCACAGCTGACCTACATCGTGGTATTTATAATAATTGAACTGTGCAACGTAGTAGTCAATCGTTTTTACTGTGCTTTGGAAGTGCGACGAGTGTCTGGTTTATCCAGAGTAGCGCGTCTTAAAACAGTAATGTACAATGTATATTTGATATCTAAATGCTTAAAGTATCTATCACCAGGTTAGCAAAGTTTACAAAATATTACTATACCTTTTTGATTTTATTTTGTAAAAAATCTTTCTCTTTTCGTAAAAAATAAAGCAAATATATTTAATAAATAAAATAGAATAGAAATAGTACAACAATAATAAAAATATGCTCTGAGATATTTTTATTATTGTTATACTATTTCTATAAAATTAAGAAGACATTTAAATAAAACTATTTTATAAGGACACAATGTATAGCATTTTATGCATTCAATAAATTATTTGATTTGTCAGGCCAAAAATAAAAGCAAATCGCGATAGAATTCGTATAAACTAGTTTAATTTCATTTTTTTCATATTTTTAATAGCCTCTATAAAAATTACCAATACATTGGATACCGAATCAAGGTATAGATTTGAAGTTTTAAGAAACGACACCTAATTTCTAAGGCGGAGATCCACAAAGCGAACTTCGTCTAAGTCAAAGTAACAAACTTAGTGTGGATTTGGAATTGTTATATGAAACTTTGCCTTAGTCCGAGTAATTTTTTACAAGAAAAACAGACTAGCGACTAGCCTTGTGGTATATTTGACGCGCAATTTTCTATTTTCGAGCACATTTGCGGCAAATGTTAGGTACGCCATAATTGTCATACATATCTGAATTGATTGTATTATTTAAGTTTTGTTCTTTTCTTTTATGATTAATATGTATGATGTGGTAGTGCTAGTTGAAATAAATAAATAAATAAATAGACTGACAGACAGACTAAGCAAAGATTTTATTGTAAGAAATGACTCGGACTAAGTCAAAATCCTCACTGAGTTCGTTACTTTGACCTAGACTTAGTCGAAGTTCGCTCTATAGATTTCAGCCTTTGTTGCATAATAAATTAACACCCGTTACCGTTACATTGGAGTAAAATAAACGCAGATAACACAAGTAAAAATCATAGTAATGGGATCAATCTACAATATCCATTAAATCCCTCAAACATAAAATCCCCACAGAACCCCAGCACCTTCTGCATTTCAACTGTGACGCATCGACGTCGGGGCTCGACCCGGCGGACTGACGGCAGACTCGCCTCCGTCTTAAATTATGTCCGGGACGTGATAACGAACTGTACAGGGGTGGGGGGCGGCGTGGTGGGCGCGGGTAGGTCCCCCCATCCCCACCGGGGTGGTATTTACTTTCGCGACACACGGGTACGTATGCCGTATTGTTTTATTGCATCTGCGAATCGAAGAATTCGATTTGAGTGGACTGCGGTGGGAATTCATTGGCAGTTCGGCTTAGTGATCGTCGATATACTCCAAATAATTCGTAAATACTAACCTCGTTATTTATAATGGAAACCTGGTCTTATCGAAAGCATAACCCTACTTTTGCCAACTTTAGCTAATACAGACATTGATATATTATTTACCTAGATGCACAGTTGACGCTCGGAAAATGGGACAGCAAAGAAGTGCTTAAGCACTCCTTTTCCCTACAGTTGGACGCCGATAGAATTCTAAATTTGAAAATTCAAATTTAAGAACGCTTGATCATTTCGTTTAAAAAGCTACTTTATAACACGTGCATAGGGTTATATTTGTGTTTGATTGCATTAGAACTTGTGATCTGTTTCTTTGTTTTATTCCTGAGACCACTTTTTAGGACGATATTTGCAAAGAACTGAGCATCTAGGGTATATTATATTGATGAATACAGAACTAAAATATGTTTATCGAATACAATGTTGCTGGTTACAGGAAAAACATTAATTTTATTTTGGCAAGCTTTAAAACAAATAGGATGTCTTGGATGGAAACAATAAAATATATGGGGTCCTAGACTTTAACAAAATTAATGTCTTTAAGAAAGAACATCAAACTTGAAATAGCTGATCGGAATCGGCCATGTTTTCACTATAGAACGTTGGAATATTTTAACGCTATTGAACGATTATGAATACAATTTTTATGAAACGTACTATTGCGGTCTTATTACGCTCTACTAAGTTATTATGAATAAGGGGGTAAATTTTCGATTATGAAATGAACAATTTACTAGAGCAGCAATAGCTTTTGGAATGGTACGAACTGACAATATAGGAGTCGTAGTTTCAGGAGCATGCACCTTTCATTTTTCGACCGACTTCCACAAAAGGAGGAGGTCCACAATTCGTCTGTATTTTTTTTATGTATGTTACGCGATAACTCCGCCGAATATGGACCTATTTTCAAATTTCCTTTTGTGTTCGATAGAGCTTATTTCAAGGGTGGCCCCATATAAATTTGGTCACGATCGGATTTGAAGTCAGTCCGTTTTAAACTTGTGATTATTCTAAGAACTTTACGGAAACTATCGTTAGGAAATTTGAGAATTCTGCACATAAGGTCAACGTATTGGACTAAAACCTAACTCTTTTAATAGTAAAGGCGGCCCTAGCCGGTACCTAGCAAGTGGACAGACATTATAACCAATTCACTATATTTTCTTTCTTTCTTTCTACCTGCGCTTATCTGAACACACTTTTTCAATCATGTTGCAGAAAGAATTTGGCTTAGTTTTTACGACGTGTTGCAGGCCTAACGTCAACGCTCTCTGAGGGATCCAGTCCCAATAATTGTGCTAATAAGTTGTACCACAAGAAATTCTCACAAATAATATTCCAGTAACAAAACATATTTTATTCTCAAAAAAACTCCAAATTACAATACTAAAAATCATTGTGTAAATGTGGGTATTTTTAACGGGCACCTTTCAAGCGGCGGGACAAGATGTCCCGTGACGTCATCGCGATAACGTCAAAGGGTTGAGTTCCGTTGGAAAAAAAACGCGAAACATCCCTTATCTGTACTCGTTACGTCCGACCACCGCTTGTCTCTCAATAATGCAAATAAAAACATTTTTTTTAAGTTTATTTTTTGGCTGAAATAAGTTTTCAGTTACCTACATTTTATTTGTGTGATGAACTGTCTCTTAGCTCTAGCTGTCTATATTTCATATTTCGTAGATTACTTTAAGTACACAAATATATTTAAACTATAATAAAAAAAATAATATGATCTAAATTCCTTTTTCCAATGCGAAAAACCAAAAAAAAAGTATGTATAACTTTATAATAAACCCTAAAATATTCTTGTCACTTTAACATGCCAATAATCTTTTTTTAAGAAACAACAAAGATGTCATTTTACATGCCAATAATCCACTAACCTATTAACCCGGCATTCTTTCAACCCTTCTTCAAAAACTTAACCCTAAAACAGGAGCGTGAATGCCAAAAGCTACTTAAGACGTCGGTCACTTCGACCAAAGTTATAATAGTTAAACTGTTAAACCCTTTCTATTCGTCCCTGGGCCCACCGGTGGGATGACAGTTGGCGTCGCGGCTGTCAGCGAAAATACCAATGGATTAAATAGTTCCAATAAATAACAAAAAATAATAAAAAACAGTAAATAAAAGGCTCCAAGAAATTATGTAGTGGTATAGTTAGTGATATTTGTTGGCATAAAAAATTATTTATGTGTCAATAATTTGTGGAATAATAATAAATAAACATAACACCCAAGAATCACACACATAGTGGCTGTTTCCTGACCACAGCAAGATACGAGTCATATTGTGTCGTATTAGGGTCATAGACTTTAGATCAGTCCCGAAACATGGATCGAACATCGGAACCAAACCCGAGGCCTCTCGCTTCTTCTCTCGAGCATACCTCGTACGTCATGCCTATGATAGCGTCACTATTATTTCTTTATAAGGTCACTTATAGTTCATAATAACTGGGCAGGCTCGCCCCCTATCACATCTGGGACGGAACTAAGCTCGGCGAAATGTGGGTGTTCTAGTTTGCTAGTGCACCTCTGCCTACCCCTTCGGGGATACAGGCGTGAGCTTATGCTTTATGTTTTTATAACTGGCCACATCAATTAAGTTGCAAAACGACATACTTCGTTGACGGACAGTACGTTTTCCGTAAAATTTTCCCATTTGATTTTTTAAAGGCACTAGTCATATAGGGCCTTACCTATAAAAACAGTTTAGCTGATCAAATGGCTTAGAATAGTCTGTCACTTTTTTCCTTGTGTCACATTTTTATTAAATAAAAAGTACAAACTTTTTATTCTTTACCATTTGCTAATAACCCATAATTAATAACAATTAAGCAGAATATCAAATCAGTGTATACTGCATGTATGAAATAGCATTTTAGAGGTATATTATTTTAAGCAAAAGAACTTTTTTCAATAATACAACACAAGAAATATTACAAAATACAACATACGAAGACAAGGGCCCTGCCCATCTTGCGAATTAAAAGTGCAGGTGGGGGCTGTCCGGCATTGATCTGCCGGTGACGCGCCGGACGATGGAGACGTCACCCCGGACACCCGGACACCCCGGACACACGGACACCCCACCCCACTACGTGTGGACATGCTTAGACGGCATTGATAATGCGAACTCTGTTTTTATATTTCTATTTGTGACATGGAAGTTTAGGAAGAATGTTTTAATGATTTCGGAACTCCACTAGGGTGAATTTTAAACAAAAACAAACACTTCCATTTTTAAATAATTTTAATGTTATTTTTTTTATCTAAAAATCAATTCATTTAAAATTATTGAAAAAAACTACTTTTTAATATACTCCAACTGGAGTAACTAATTCTGATATATGTACATAATCAGTCAGACGATTAAATATCATCTAAAGTTTGCCAAATTATACGAAGCTTAGAGTACGTAATTTCCTATAACCAAATGGTAAACCTTATTTTAAAACATCAAAACCCTTATTTACTATGGCCATATAAATCCATAACGCGGTCACTTCACGTTAATGAAATTCGTAGGAAAAGTATTCATTGTGTAATTCTCGTAAAGTACATGGTTTATAAACGCGATAAAGTGCGTTAGGCAGTAATTTTGACAAGCGGGCATAGAGAATAAGGCCCCAGCTTCCTCTGCTGTGTATTCAGGTGTTAAAATCTTGACACTGCTGACCTGTCGCCCACAACGGTAACCCTAGCACAAAGGAATGATACTCATCCCCTACAAATGCAAGAAGCGCTTCAGGTGTGTAGCGTGATGGTCGCTTATAATCGCTTTGATCGACTTGCAGAAATCTCTGCAGATTTAGCACTTTTAGCCGGAAAGAAAGAAATCTGCATTCTTGGATAACCGAAAACTTGACGAATAGCATATAAGTCTTTAAAACTCAATCTTCTGTTTTCGCTGTTTTGTTAGATAGATGATGATATGTTTACCATGACCAAGCTAGGATAGGCGGTTGTGACAAATATTAAAGCATATAAAACAGAACGATAACCGGAATCGTGACTTATCTTTGTGAATCTCTCAAGTCTTGGAGTAACGAATTTCATTGACCACCATACCACTAAGTATTTATTGATATTTTTTATGCAGCGAATTAAAAAAGTTGGGGTAAATTTCCTGACTGACATCTTTACTTTAAGCATGATAAATAATTATATCTGAGTTCACAACTAACACTAGGGTTATAAGGCATGTTCTACAACTGCCCTTATCCCACCTTAATTTGGGGTCGGCGCAACACACTTTTTCAAGCATATTACATAAAGTATTTGGCTTAGGTTTTACGACCGGCCGCCTGCCAGATCAACCCCTTCTGAGGAAACCAGTCCCGGGCATATTAAATTAGAAAATTTACTTTGCCCGACCTGGGAATCGAACCCTGAATCTCCCGGTTCACAGCCCATACATACTGCCACTAGACCAAGAAGGCAAGAAACAGACATGGTTTACAACAATGACACAAATTAAGGGAAAAATACTTCAATTACTTCTCGAATCCTCTTTACATAAGACATTATAACGGACACTCGATTTTTAAGCCAGCATAATGAGTAAGACAATGCTAGTTAATGAAGGCCGGTCAGTGAGCTCGATGTGCGAATCAGAGCAACTATTCACAAATTAGTCGTTGCGCCACACTCGGAAGTCGGAGTTGAGTAGGGCCGCCGTCAAATGTGCCGGAAAATGTGGGGTCTGGGAGATTTTTTCGGGGGTGACGATAGGGATGAATTTGGGTTTGTTGGGTGTGTATTGTTTTGAATTGTTCAATATACTTATCTCTATTATACGCATGTCATCTTAAAAGATAAAAATAAAGGTGAATTAATAATTAAGTAGCATTCATTTTCGTCAAAATTTTGAAATAAATTAAATGACTATTAAGTTATTATAGAGGTATAAGATAATTCTTATAAAAAAGATATATCAACATAAAAACTATATTTTAACTACATGCTATAATTTACTTTAGGCACGAAGCAAGCGTTACTATTTGTTACTTAGAACTGAATGTAAACAAAAAATGTCCGTTTTGAATTTGAATTTGAATCGTATTATTTAGTTGCGCTACAACCCTATCTCAATCCCGGGCCGGACCTCGCCCGTCTTGCACCGTTTGACGGAGCGAAATCACTCAAAAGTTTTAATGCCGTTTCCGGCGGGACGGACGCGGACGGTGGCCGGCCGGTCCGTGTGTGCGTGCCTTTATATCGGGCTGTGTGTGGGTGACTTTAGGTCTGTGCAAGTTAACCATCTGCGGTTCTTTACTTCATGTGCGAATAGCTTTTGCTCGCGGTTTCGTCCGAGTGGGAGACTTTTCTTTGAACACCGATTTTACATAAGCTCACGCCTGCATCCCCGAAGGGGTAGGCAGAGGTGCACTAGCGAACTAGAACACCCACATTTCGCCGAGCTTAGTTCCGTCCCAGATGTGATAGGGGGCGAGCCTATCGCCATATCGGGCACAAATTCCAGACTCCGAGCTGATATGGAAAAATCCAATATCACTTTGCCCGACCCGGGAATCGAACCCAAGACCTCAGGGCGGTAGTCATACCGAAATACAACCACGCCACCGAGGCAGTCAGTCGAACACCGATTTTCCCCCTTGAATTTCGAAGTATCTTTCCCCAATTAATCTTTGCATAGTTTTAGCTTTCTGAGTCCAAGGTTTTGGATTAGTGGGTCAGAGAGTGTGTCAGGACTATTCCTTTCAGACAGATTCAGACGTTTTGGTTGTCTCTTTAGTGGACGATTCTTGATAGGTTTTGATGTAAAGAAACATTCAAATGTGATATTAAAAGCATAATATATAGTTCTTTTACATACAAATTAATACAAAGTGATTCAATTACTCTTATATTTTAAGAATAATATACAAAAAACAGTAAAAAAAATTTCGTTCACAAAGTACTTCCCATAGACCGTGTCCATCAATCAAAATCACCCGAACTCTATCTCCCACAACAGCTGAACTCAGACATTCACAAAACCAAGAATCAAAATGTAAAATTGAAAATCACACCATTTTCTAACTGTACGCCCTGACAGATTATATCTGTTAATACCCAATTATTCTCCCCCCCAAGTCTTTGTAGCATGGGTGTGGGGGGGAGGTGACACCTACCGTCCCTCACGTAACTGGATATAATAATGCCCGCTATATATAAAGTACAGACGGACAGTCCGTCAGATGGACAATAAAGAGCTGTGAAGTTACTGTTACACTTTATAAAGTACGATTTAAGTCGACTTGTAGTATTTAGAAAGCAATATACAATATAATTACAAGTTTAAAAACTTAACGGACCGACTTCAAATCCGATCGTGACCAAATGTATATGGGACCACTCTTGAAATAAGCTCTATCGAACACAAAAATAATTTTGAAGATCGGTCCACATTCGGCGGAGATATCGCGTAACATACATAAAAAAATACAGACGAATTGAGGAACTTCTCCTTTTTGGAAGTCCGATCTTCAAAATTATTTTTGGGTTCGATAGAGATTATTTCAAGGGGGGTCCCATATGAATTTGGTTACGACCGTATTTGAAGTCGGTCCATTAGATTTTTAAACTGGTGATTATTCATTTTTAGATATAGAAATATTTAACTGCACAATGCACATAATAATTAACGAAAAACACGCTAAACAATAAAAATAAAATAATGTAAAATGCAAAAGTATTATTGATTCGATCATTATAATGCACAATTATAATTGAATTAAAAAAAAATACAATTTCAATCAAATCGATCACAATGGGAAAATGCCCGTTGTATGGGTAGGACGTCCACCTACAAGGTGGACCGATGACCTGATAAAGGTCGCAGGAAGTCGCTGGATGCAGGCCGCTTCCAACAGGTCGATCTGGAAATCTTTGGGGGAGGCCTATGTTCAGCAGTGGACGTCCTATGGCTGATGATGATGATGATGATGATGGGTCAGCGCAACGTGTATAATGTGTTAAATTCTGTTTTTAGAAGAAGCATCAAGACACGTTTTGCTATTACCATTCAAGTGATTAAAAAAAATCGCTCCGACATGACGTCTACATCTCGTCTCGTCTAAAACGCCCCGTGTCGCGGACAGGCGGTGTCCAGTGAGACTCGCCCCCTCGCCCCCCTGGGGTGGGGGCGGCAGTCGTGACGTCACAAGATGTTGGAGTTAAATGCACTCGCCATTCGCCAGTTCTGAGCGTTTTTGTGATGTGACATTTTTTCTTCGTACACGGGAATTGTGCATTGTAGTGACGTTTTAAAATTAGAATGTTGGTAACTACATATTGTAGTAAATAGGCATGTCGTTTGCACAATGTCTCGGTAATATTATTTTAAAAGAGGTAAAGCGACTAGCCAAATAACCAGAAACAAAAATCTGATAAATAAATACAAAGAAAACTCCATACCAAACCACAGCTTAAATCCCGCAATTGGGGTTTTAAAGTAGAATTTAAAAACTTTTAATTACATAATTAATTTATTTTTTATATCCAATTCTATAAGAAACATTAAATTATCGAATGAAATATAGGAATTTATAATAACCTTAAATTCCACCAAAATATACCTCTTCAGAGTAAACTTGACATACGAGGTGCTTACACCGCAGTCTCACTCAACGGAGCTACGAGGTGACTTTTATCTCATAACGCACCTGGGCCCTTATTCTCTATGACCAAACGGACACTAAAACGCATTCATGCAAAATAATTCTTTATGTCGTTCTCTTTAAGTTCTATTTTCATAATGTAATGGGGTGCGTTGCACGCTCATTTTGATCACCGATAGCTAAGTAGGTAGTAGTAGTTGAAATTAGCCCCGGCAGTGAACGTGTTAACCAAGTATTCCCAATTCGAGTAACTGATAGGTGTGCGGGAATATTCGCGAAATGCACTTATTACAGCGGAGGCCGGGATCAGCCGGGATTCCGGGATGATTGGCAATACCGGGATAACGGGCCAATTTTAATGGGATCTTTTCGATAGGTGCCGCGCACTGCACATTCGGATGATAAAGGTGCGACTTTAATTGAAGGCTTTCGATTGAAAATACTATGTTTGTAGAAAATATATTAAGTAGTGCAGGTTATTTAGTTTGTTAGTTCAAACTGAATAGGAGAGAGCTGACGGAAGACATTAAAACATGGAATAGCAAAAGGGCAATTTGACTATCACATTGTAGGCTTTTGAATAGTCACGGGCGGCTCGGCCTCTGGTAGCCCTTACGCTTATGTAACATACATATGTGCCGCTTCCGACGAGTTAAATAATCAACTAAGTTTAAAAACTTAACTTACCGATTTCAAAACTTATTGGATCGTGACCAAATTTACATGGGACCACCCTTGGAATCATCATCATGATTATCAGCCATAGGACGTCCACTTCTGAACATAGGCCTCCCCCAAAGATTTCCAGACCGACTTACAATGTGGACCGACGACCTGATAAAGGTCGTAAGTAATGTAAATGTAAGTAATGAAATGAAATCCAAGTTATACGAAATTCTTTCTACCTGCCCTCATCCCACCTTAATGTGGGGTCGGCGCAACTCACATTTTCAAGTATGTTACAGAAAGGATTTGGCTTATTTTTTACGACCTGTTGCCTACCTGACGTCAACCCCCAGAAAAATAGTGATAGAAAAACACCCATCCCGACCTAGGAATCAAACTCAGAACCACCCGGTTCACAGCCCATATACACTGCCACTAGTCTAAAGAGGCGACAAGCCAAGTTATACGAAATGCCATAAATAAATTAATAAGGTAATGAAAAGCTCGCACCCAACTTCATCGAATGCATCGCCAATGGATCATATCGTCGGCTTTACGTATTATTTGAAGTAAAATATAATTTATAAATGGCAGAAATCTCGACTGACATGCGACACGATACTATTTATAGCATATCGTTACAAAATATTGTTGTCATCACATTTTTATGCTGGGGTAGGTCGTAAGCCAAAAAACTTCGATATAAATAAGGGAGCTAACTTTAAAACTACACCTTACTTACGCCAAATAAGATTGAAAGTGAACGAAACTAAACAATGAATTGATCTATCTCGGCCTATCGCCGTCCACTGCTGAACGTAGGCCTCCCCAAGTGAGCGCCAACCATCCCGGTCTTGCGCAGCCCGCATCCATCCGCTGCCCGCCACCTTTCTCAAGTCGTCGGTCCATCGTGCAGCAGGGCGTCCCACACTACGTCTCCCTAAACGCGGTCTCCACTCCAGCACATGTCTGCTACACCGGCCATCTGTCCGTCTGCAGACATGACCGGCCCACTTCCACTTCAACGTGCTAATTCTGCGAGTAATATCAATCACTTTGGTTCTCTGGCGGATGACTTCATTTCGAATTCTGTCCACCAGAGAAATGCCAAGCATTGCTCGCTCCATAGCACGCTGAGCGATTTTGAATTTGCGGACCAGTCCGCTGGTGAGTGTCCAGGTTTCGGCTCCGTAGGTCATTACGGGTAGGACGCACTGGTTGAAAACCTTCGTTTTCAAACACTGAGGGATCGACGACTCGAAAATATTGCGTAGCTTTCCGAATGCCGCCCAGCCCAACCGAATCCTCCTATCCGCCTCTTTCTCGAAGTTATGCTTGCCGAGTTGTATAGTTTGGCCAAGATAAACGTATTCTTGCACAACCTCGAGAGTAGCGTCACCTACGACAACAGGTCTCGGGAGAACATGACTGTTAAACATTACTTTCGTTTTATCAAGGTTCATCCAGAGACCCACCTGTCTTGAAGAACGGCTAAGGCTGTTCAGCATTTCCTCCAGCTCCTGCAGAGATTCCGACATAATGACAATGTCATCCGCAAATCGCAGGTGAGAGATGTATTGGCCGTTAACGTTGATGCCCCGCCCTTTCCAATCGAACATCTTAAAAGCGTCCTCCAACGCGGTATTAAAAAGTTTTGGAGAGAATGAATTGATAAAGTGCCTAAATGTAAATAAAACATTTAGAGGTGGTAGAGCCACGCTGTAGACAGTTACGTCTACAGCACGAATGGGTCGGCTCGACCGGTTTGATACCACTGTCTCACAGAAAACCGACGTAAAGTGGCAGCTTGTTGTTGCGTTTCGTTCGGTGACTGAGATTTCCGGTGGCCCATTTCCCCCCTCCCTTTCCCAATCCCTTTTCCCTCCCCTTCCATTTCCTCTTTTTAGGTTAGCAACGCACCCATGATTCTTATTGTGTCTTGGGTGTCTATGGGCGGTGGAGATCACTTACCATCAGGTGACCCATCAGCTCGTTTGCCAGTCTCTGCTAAAAAAAAAACAAAAATTATAAGTAAAACGTTTATGCAATTTTCGTCACCTCTAAAGTTTATTTTATTTATAGTGTTATTCATACGTACGTACTAATATTTCATGAGTTGTGAAAAAGCGAAGAAAATCAGCACTTACCTGTAACAAAAATAAATTTACATTGTAAAATAATAAAAATAAGAAAATTCAATTTCGGCATTAAAATCAAATGCATTTTGTTAGACTCATCCTTCTTTATGGGATAAATTATTTAATTACAAAATAAATGAAATGAATTTATTGACCATGAGCAATTTTCGGTGACCAATATTTACTACATCAATTTTATGATTAAACATGGCGATGTCACTCACTCCATCCGTTAACCCTTAAATGATATTCAACACTAAACGCTCAAAATACCCAACAATTTCACACAACCGTCCAAGAAGTCATCCTGAATGTACATAAATAAAATAAAGGCAATCGTTTCACCACAATGGCGGAGTGACAGCGGGGCATGGGGGAGTCCATTGGAATTGTATATACGATGGAGTAGATTTAATATCGGGAGGAATGTCTCGCTGAAAGATACTGTCCGATGCGACCGGATTTACCCACACCGGCCCGTATTAGACTCTTGATCTGGCCGTGTCGTCATTTTAGGGTTATAATGTTCTGCTTAAAGTTTTTTTAATTTAATTTTTATTTCAGAAAAGGTACAAATTAAGATTTATGCACAATGTAGACCACTTCGTCAGTAATTTGACTTGTAAAATAGTGCCTGGTTTCTAAAGCCATAATGGCGATTTGTGTGTTTGATAACTAGATAATGGTACCAACAGTGACGTGCACAAGAATTCAGCTTAGGATGGACTAAAAACTTTTATAATTATTTTCTTCAATTCTTTATGCACTATAATCATCATCTGCGTGACAATTTAAAATATAAACCGATTACTTTACTTTAATTTAATACATGTTTCTGGTGATGATTTTTTCTGTAATTATGTAATTAGTAAATTGTCAGGGTAGACAGTCTCTCTTTGTCTCATGTAACACTTTAAATTTCTTGTTCATGTTTCAAAAGTAATTTATTTATTTATTTATTTTTATTTATTAATACACGCTTATTCTACATTATAGGAAAATAATAAGCAATTACATCAGATATGAATTTTATTATTATCAACCCTCAACCCGAGACCCACGGTATAAAATTACAAACCAATAATAAATGGAAACCTACAGGGAGCGTTACTTTAAACTTACTACAAAATTATCCGGTCAGTATATAAAACGGCAAGTGTAGTGCGTTCCACCGGCATACGTCATCTTAACCCTCACACCGCTCGGAATTTTATAAACACGTCCCGCCGGGTCGGTGTGATCCAATTTTATATCGCCAAGTGAGAAATTTCCATTGGCCCGGTCACTTGTACCACAATCATACCGTATTTATGTATTATTTAACGTCCAAGCGGTGGATTTGCATGGATTCCATTCCCCTCCCGCCAATAGATAGTGGATTTGGGATAACCTTTTCGGGTTATATTAGTGTAGGTTTAAATTTTTATTGCGTCGCATAAAAGTGATTTGAAACGAGCCTGTTCTTTGTGGATTACGTGTAGTTTAGGAATTGTTATCGCCCTTTTTAGGGGACGAGTGGTTTTCCCTTCCGATTTTATATGTCCTGACAGCCTGTGCAGTGGGCGAGTAGCCGGCTGTGAAGCGAGAGGCAGCGGGGTCCATTCCCGCACCGTGACAAATATTTGAGTGGCCTCACATATTTGTTTCGGGTCTGGGTGTCGTGAGACCGAAAGTCTCTTGTAGTTTCTGATACCCGCGATACAGGTTATACGTAGTATAGGGACAGTACTATGTGTGTGATTGTATTAATTTTATTTATGTTTTATTAATAAATTTATTTATAATTACTAACAATAAAACCAATGAAACAAAGCGCGTGTGCACAAATCAACATTTAATGCAAATTATAACTGTGACCCGACAATATCAGTACATCGAAAGATAATTCGCTTGATTTTACCAAGACTGGAGTCGGGAGTCGGGACGCACGTCCGAATTTAAATAGTCGACTACGAGGGTATCGAATACTTAAGACGAGATGCGATTTGAAAAAAGAAAACAAATCGCCGGGACCTCCGTCGGCCGTCGAGCGTCGGGCGCGCCACGACAGGCCGTGTAAACACCAGCCATATTGTAACCCGGCGCAATCTCGTATCAACCGACCAAATAGCTTGGATACTTATGTAAATAGGACCACAACCCCGCTTATTGTATATCTAATTTGATTTCTTTTGCAATACCGTGATGGGATTCAACGAATATTGGTCGTACCTGCCCATCTAATAACGTCCCGGGCACGGAATGTGAGCATTTTAGGGTTAAGAGATCAGCGATACGGCCGGTGCCTTTAAAATATTTATGTAGGGGACACTGAAGTCTCGCAGTAACCCTACTGTCATCCAATTTTCGTTTATGCGTTTCGTAAGTAAGTTTTTGGTGGAAGCACGCGGAGGGTCAGAGGGTTTTTATAAGTGTTAATTAAGGGATGTTATATTCATGTTATGGGGTGCGAGCGCAGATGTTTTCGGGATAGTTTGGAAGAAACTCGACGGTTAATAATGCGTGGATGTACGTTACGCTCCTTGAGAAAGTTTAGAAAATTCTGGAAGTATGTGTTTTAACTTGGATATTATTTTCTTGTTATCAAATAATTTCATGTTATAAGTTTTTAAGGTGTGTTAGAGGAGGCGGAGGCCTATGTGTATGCATACAATTAAAAGAATTTCGAAAGTATGTGAAGTCAACAACCCGCATTTAGCCAGCAGGGTAGACTAAGGCCTTACCCCTCTCATTAGTAGAGGAGGCCCGTGCCCAGCAGGGGGACAGTAATATTACAGGGCTAATATTATAATTATTACATCATTCTTGGATTTTTCCATATCAGCCCGGAGTCTGGAATTTGTGTCCGATATGGCGATAGGCTCGCCTCCTATCACATCTGGGACGGAACTAAGTTCGGCAAAATGTGGGTGTTCTAGTTCGCTAGTGCACCTCTGCCTACCCTTTCGGGGATACAGGCGTGAGCTTATGTATATGATTCTTGTAATATAGAGGTACTTCGCAATTACAAAGAGATCAATCAATAGACGGTTTCCCATTTAAATCATAACATTAAAGTTCGTCAACAATCCTCACATAGGAAATCACACACATTCGAAAGAAGTTAAACTGACGTTAAACGAGTAGTTAATTAAAACAGACATTAATAGGCGTTTGAGACAGTAAGGTTGCCACACGATCGTAGAAAAAGAACCGACAATTTGTACCTCTGCCGAATTTCCCAACCCTTTCCGAAGTTGACGTGAAGTACTTAGCGACGATCCTTTCAAATTTAGTCGGTTCATCGTGTTAGAACGAAGAGAATGTTAAATTAAAGTTTTGACTGGTGCTAATGTGGCGCGCAATGGACGATGTCTTGTGTGTTTCGGTCGTTTATTTCCAACGCGAATAGTTGGAATGGTTTGCAGTTTTAATCAACTATTGATGGTCTTGATTGGGACTAGCTTAGGTTTCTTTGTTTTTTATCCGGGCACGGCAAAGTGAACTACACTGCACCTGATGGTAAGCGTAGTGCAGTCCAAAAAAACTAGCGACCACTGACAAACACTGTGTTTATCAGTGGTCGTCAATCATGGCGACCTATTTATGCTTTTTCACACTCCGAATCTGAAGAGGGAAGAAGCAAATCGAGGGGCTTGCGACAAGACAGGCGGATGACCGATGCAGATACAGGAATACGGAATACCCCCATACCCGTCTCAACCTACCATCAAGTCATGCCGCAAGCCACTCGAGAGAACCGGAGGTACACTGGCTGATCCTGGAACGCGAACCACACACAGAGTGTGGGTCACTATGGCAGGTTTTAGCACCATGTGTACGATGGTCGCCATCCGGTCGGATACGAATATCCTACTACGAGCAAAGCAGTTTTCGGCTGTTTTACGTCTAAAGGTGTAGGAATAATCACAAGTTTTAAACTTAACAGACCGACTTCAAATCCGATCGCGACCAAATTTATATGGAACCACCCTTTAAAGAATCTCTATCGAATACAAAAATAATTTTGAAAATCGGTTCACGTTTGACGGAGATATCGCGTAACATACATAAAAAAAGACGAATTGAGGACCTTCTTTTTGGAAGTTGATCGATAATAACACCCTACATTCACATAGTCTGGGCCTCACAGTAAGATATTTCAGGCCTTGAGTGCCTCGTGAGGATTAGAACTTGCGGGACTTTAGACTCAAGACGATATTCGTGCCGTTCACGCAATACCACTACGTCATGGCCACCGAGGGATATCCTATGACCAATATATACGGTATATATATGGTATATATGTTTCATAAAGTTGGTACACATAAGAATTCCACATACAGGGAGAACGATTTAAAGCATAATGGTAAAGTTAAAAAATACAATTTGAACTTAATTTTATTTATCAATTATTAAGCTTGAGCATTTAAAAATCAGAATGCGACCTGTGTTTCGTCTTAATTAGCAAAGGAATGGCTTTGTGTATGCTAAAAATAAATACTTACCCCTTAAATAGTTTACAAATGTACTACAGCTGACCCAATGAGCCAGAAAAAAAAATTCGAAATCAAATCAATCGAATTGAGAAATTTTAAATTTTACTGCTAAATTTCTAGCCATCCCGTGTTAAGTGCAATTATTATTTATACCAACTTTATGAAACATCCTGTATATATATCATGAACCATAACCAGAAAACTATAATCACAGAAGTTTAAATTAACTTCATGTTACGTCACAAACTTGACTTCAAAGAACTATAATTGACAAACAAACCGGAGTTGTCGCAGCAAAACGAGCAAAAACAATGATGAACACACGGACAAGACAACTAGCTTACACGCGACATTCAACTCAACTTTTTGAATTAAAGTTTGTTTACCAGGTTGTATAAGTGTAGGACAATCTAAACGTCTTCTAGTACAATGCCGGCATAATTCTCCTGAATTGATCACGTTGAGAAACATTGAGGCTATGCCCTCACCATAGCTCGCTGAGTGACTCTGAGCTTTCTATTGCGGCCCATAGTTAGAGGCCACGGTTTAGTGCCATAAGTCATCACTGGTAACACACATACTAAGATACAAGTCTTGTGTCGTGGGTATCAGGAACTACGAGAAACTCGGTCTCACAACACCCAGACCCGAAACATATATCTGTGGGCCATACAAACATTAGTCTCGGTGCGGGAATTGAACCCGCGGCCTCTCGCTTCTCAGCCGGCTACTCACCAGCTGCGCCATAGATGCTGTCAAATATGGATCAATTGAAACATAACTATTTTATGCGGATTCTATCACGATTAATTTTTATGTATAAAATTCACGTAAACTTAAGAAATCAATAAACATAACATAACATAAGCTCACACCTGTATCCCCGAAGGGGTAGGCAGAGGTGCACTAGCCAACTAGAACACCCACATGTCGCCGAGCTTAGTTCCGTCCCAGATGTGATAGGGGGCGAGCCTATCGCCATATCAGGCACAAATTCCAGATTCCGGGCTGATATGGCAAATTCCAATATCACTTTGCCCGACCCGGGGATCGAACCCGAGACCTCAGGACGGTAGTCATACCGAAATACAACAACGCCACCGAGGCAGTCAGAAATCAATATGGAACCATTTTTAAGATTTAGATACAGTCAGAGATGCATGCTCTTATGGTTGGTTTGAATTTACGACTGAAATATCGCTGCTGATCATCATCACGTATCATATATCTATTTTAGGACACAAAGAAAGAAAGAAATGTTTTTATTGCCAGTAGTATAACAACCGGTAAAAGAGAATTTTCTAATTTAATTTTCCCGGGAGTGGATCCCCTAGAGCGGTTGACGTCAAGTAGGCAGCCGGTGGTAAAAACTAAGCCAAATCCTTTCTGCAACATTGAAAAGTGTGTTGCGCCGAACCCACATTAAGGTGGGATAAGGGCAGGTAGAAAGAAAAAAGTATACAGTAACAACTAAGCGGCCATCTCAGTATAAAGCTATGTTGTGACGCGTAACGGTTTACACTTTACATGAACGTTAAATCAGATTTAGTGTTGTGTGTTGGCGGCACGGTGCGAACTATTAATAAGCTGTTAGTTTCGTTCTGGACTGGTGTTTCTTTTGGTTCGGGGTTCGACAGTTGGCAATGCGGCAGAGTACCTCCAAGTTATAAGCGGTAAGTTATATCCATGTCTATTTGTGGATGTTTTTTACTAACATTCGAATTAAGTCCATTTAACCTCTGTAATAGTATGGAAACTACAACATAAAATTTTATAAAAAAAAAACAATTACACAGATTCTGTTTTTGCCATTTACTTCTGGAACTCTAAAAAACCCGAAGGCTCTCGACGAGTGGTCGACATCCATGTTATACGTATTTGGACCGTACTGTACTCATTGTAAGATTCAGATTAGTCACTTTACCTACTACCTTCTTTTAACGCTGGAAAAAAGTGTTTTACTACTACCCCCACGCCTGGGGGTAATAACTTGACGGTTATTTATACGTGTAATGTCATGACATTCACATTGAGGTGGAGGTGCTTGCACCTCCGCGATAAATCTGTTTATCCCAAATCTTAATTTAAAGATAAGAGTGAGCTGTAGGATAAATCAAAATTAGGTTTAACTTTAGTTTAGTAATAGCGCTGTCACCCTAAGTTAGCATAGATGACTTTTAAACATAATTACTATGCTATAAATTCTCATAAAAGAAAACAATAAAGGGTTATTATTACACGATATCTCCGCCAAATGTGGACCGATTTTCATGATTCTCTTTGTGTGCGATAGACCTCATTCCAAGGGTGGTCCCATATAAATTTGGTCACGATCAGACAAATTTTGAACTCTGTACGTAAAGTTTTTAAACTTAAGACTATTATCATCGCTACCTCCCATCACCGGCACCGAACCACAGTCACGCTTTAAAATCGCCAACTTTTCGCTGTTTTAATTAAGTTGACGTCACAGTTACAACTCTGTTTCTACCACTGTCGACTGCCGACTGCAGAGTGCAGCGTTCGAGAACGTTCGACACCCTTCATTTGAGCTGTTTCTTTGAATAAATAAATAAATAAATAAAAATCTTTATTAATCACGTAGGCATATAAAAGCACTTATGACATGTCAAAAAAGCATAATTTAGATTTAAGTATTTCTTATAATATTATTATATTATAGAATGCTATGAATTTGGAATCAGGTAGGCAGGTTATACAGTTAGAAGAATAGGATCCTATGGGGAAAGGGGAATGGAGAGGTTTGTGGACCGTGGAAAGGGAACGGGATGTGGCAGGTACGCCGACAGGGAAGCGACGGGAATTAATAGGAGTTGGTGGGATTGGATGAAAATACTACAGAGCCCTATCCTAGCTAACCTACCAACCTTTCTCTAGCTACCTACGGATGACGACCCGAAGAAGAAAGGCAGAAAGAAAGAATCACCAAGTTACTAGTTCACGTTTTATGACACGTTGATAAATTTAGTATGGTTCTTTAATAGATAGATAGAAACTCTTTATTGCAGACACACACATAAAAAACAGGTAACAGAACAGGTGAGCAACAGATTAACTGTGCCACAAGTGGCGGCCTTAACGCTAAAAGCGATCTCTTCCAGGCAACCATTATCTAAGATCCTATAATTTTGTGTTAAGATGTGAATCATACTGCCAAAAAAAATTTGGGTCATAGTTGAAATGGTTAGTAGCTAATCGCTGGGCATTTGTATAAGGTGAGACTAGTAAACAAGCAAGAGGGTCACTTGGTAGTTGGTACATGGTGGGGCCGTCATACCATAAGCAAATATTTTTGATGTGTTCTCACTTTGGAGCGAAAACGATGATTAATTAGATAAATAAATTAACCCTAAAAGTGGGGTAAAACATAGTTAATTACACCTCAATTATGTATTTGTAATATCTCTAATTTGTAATCATTGAAATCTGGAATTTCTGGAGTGTGGGTATTTTCCCGAGAATATACAAAACCCGAGAAAATAAAAACACAGTACGAAATGTAAATTCAAGTTTTAAAGGGCATCACGTCTAAAACACTGTGACATGTCAAAAATCACTCGCAATACCCCAGCCTCGCGTTGGGGAAGATCGCGTCGAGTACAGACGAGCGACCGCATCGAGTTACGCGCAGTGCATTGCTGCTTCCCTTCAGTAACTCCACAAACTGTCTCTGACAACTTGTCAGTGTAGATGCACAGGAAGAAACAGGCGAAATGTGAGATGTCACGCGGACGAAAACCCCCCTTAATTTAATTATTTAATTGGTGCCCCTGGTTTTGCCATTCCGTTTTGTTTAACTGCATTTTATGAGCGCAACGAGTGCTATATCTTAAGCGGTTTTCGTATTTACATTTGTAGTTAAATAAATTGCAACTTGGCGTGTAGTTTATGGTTCTGTAATTAAAAATAAATACTGCTACGTAAATAGTTATTAGAATAAGTTAAATAAATAAATAACACCCAACAGTCACACACCTAGTCCTGACCCCACACTAGGTATAACCTGTATCGTGGGTGTCAGAGACTATGAGAGACTTTTGTTCTCACAACACCCAGACTTGAAACAAATATATATGGGCCACACAAACATTTGTCTCAATGCGGGAATCGAACCCGCGACCTCTCGCTCCACAGCCGGCTACTCGCCCACTGCGCCACGGAAGCTGTCAAAAGGCTGTAAAAGTTGTAACATTTCTCGTGAGAACTTTTAATAGAAGAAGCTCTATATCTCCAAAAATAATAATATAGCAGAAGCTTTATTGCATAAGTGATCACCAGCTATATATAGGCTATCATTATACCAAAAGAATCATGATATGAAGGGAAGCAATAGAAATTGGGAAGGGGGAATTGGGCCACCGTAAAACTCACTAACATTCACACAACATAAGCTCACGCCTGTAACCCCGAAGGGGTAGGCAGAGATGGACTAGCGAACTAGAACATCCACATTTCGCCGAGCTTAGTACCGTCCCAGATGTGATAGGGGGCGAGCCTATCGCCATATCGGACACAAATTCCTGACTCCGGGCTAATATGGAAAAATCCAATATCTCTGCCCGACCCGGAGATCGAACCCGAGACATCAGGACGGTAGTCGTATAGAAAAACAACCACGCCACCATATTCAAAAACCTTAACCATAACAATATTATAGACTTGACAAACTTCTCTTCAATTTTAAATAAACACATTAAGTAAACAATTATATCACCTACACAAAGTGTTCACATATGCACTTGAGCAGTAGTGATGCCATCCATCGATTGGGGGCGAGGGAGGGGGCTACCCCACCCGTGGTGGCAGGGGGGATGGAAGAAAGCTTTAAAAACAGAGAGCCAACGGCGTCTCCGCGACGGACCAATACGTCCCCAGCCGGCCGTCGATTACGTCCGCGACTGCATATGCTGTGGTACCGTTCGCAAATTAATGATGTTAAGTTAACATTGTTAACAAACTATCGAGACGTTTTAGGAATACTGTTCTATTTTAAGCTTTGATAGTGTTAACATAAGCTCACGTCTGTATCCTCGAAAGTCGGTAGAGGCGCACTAGCAAACTAGAACACCCACATTTCGCCGAGCTTAGTTCCCTCCTAAATGCCCCCTATCACATTTAAGATGGAAGCAAGCCTATCGCCATTACGGGCTCCGTGCTGATACTATAAAAATCCAATATCATTTTGCCCGACCCGGGGATCGAAGCCGAGACCTCAGGACGATAGTACTGTACCACGCAAAATACCACCACGCCACCGAGGCTGTCAGTTATGTGACAAAATAACGCTGGGAACATAATTTGAGTGGTAGAGCCACGCCGTAGACAGTTACGTCTACAGCACGAATGAGCCGGCTCGACTGGTTAGATACCACTGTCTCACAGAAAACCGACGTAAAGTGGCAGCTTGCCGTCGCGTTTCTTTCGATGAGAGAGATTTTCGGTGGACCATTTCCCCCCTCCCTTTCCCAATCCCTTTTCCCTCCCCGTCCATTCCCTCCTTTTAGGATGGCAACGCAACCATGATTCTTTTTGTATCTTAGGTGTCTATGGGCAGTGGAGATCACTTACAATCGGATGACACATCTGCTCGTTTGCCAATCTCTGCCATAAAAAATATATAATTATTTATTTACATATTATTTAAAACATCGTGTTCTTAAATTATAACAACTCCAATTTAAATATCTGTATAATATATATCTTAAACCAACAACCACGCTGTGGATGGTTATATCTACAGCACAAAAGCGCTGGCCCGACCGCTGCTTTACCAATAAATACTTCGTAAAATCGTTAAATTTAATTATTAGCTAAATTAATCTCTAAAAATATATTTGCCTCGGTGACGTGATGGTATTTCGGTACGACTACGGTTCTGAGGTCTCGGGTTCGATCCCCGGGTCGGGCAAAGTGGTATTGGATTTTTCCATAT
Source organism: Clanis bilineata (assembly GCA_036417725.1). Classification (NCBI taxonomy): domain Eukaryota; kingdom Metazoa; phylum Arthropoda; class Insecta; order Lepidoptera; family Sphingidae; genus Clanis; species Clanis bilineata. The sequence goes on along the minus strand of CM071146.1, from coordinate 1,026,529 downwards.
CAGCCCGGAGTCTGGAATTTGTGCCCGATATGGCGATAGGCTCGCCCCCTATCACATCGGGGATTGAACTAAGCTCGGCGAAATGTGGGTGTTCTAGTTCGCTAGTGCGCCTCTGCCTACCCCTTCTGGGATACAGGCGTGAGCTTATGTTATGTTAAAAATATATTTGTTGATGCTGACGGTACACAAACACACGCTGTAATATGATTTTTCAGCACCTTCCCTGGTATTGATTAGTGCTCATTCACGCCGGTTGGCTTTGGCTCAAACGTCCAATCCCCCCCACTCCCCTCCACTTCGCTCTTCACTTGCTTTCTTTAAATCAACTTCCATCAGGTTTCGATCGATCTTGTTGCGGTTTTATACATACTGTGTGTATATTATTAATTTTATTAGATTAAGTTTAACAAATATATTTTATCTTTCTTATTTTCCATTTGCCCATCACGTTTTCAATGTGGAGTTGAGAAACGGTGTTCGAGCATGCTGCAGAGAGGATTCGGCTTAGTTTTTACGACCTGTTGCCTGCCTGACGCTATATTGGGAATACAACACCAGACAAATTGTGTTAGAAAAATTGCTCAACTCGATCTTGGATTTGATCCTAGGGCCTCCCGGTCCACAGCCATTATACCAAGGAGGCGACGCGACGTCATGAATATTAAATAATATAGTAAAAGTACAAACAAACTAAATTACATTTCGAAACGTATTAATAAGTTCAAAGGCGACGTGACACGTCCTGTTTATAAACTATAAAGCGTGACGTGACAATCAATAACAGGCAGGCAAGTAGAATAAACTAAACTGAACGGCGCGTCACAAGTGCTGCGGGATTCAGTCGCGGCGTGTCATCGCCGTGCAGACAGTTTGGGTACACTGACGTGACAGCACTGACTCCGAGTTTAGCGCCCGTGGCATGAGAGCGAGCGTGACAATTTGAATATATTTTCTATTTCGTATTATTTCGGTTTTTTACTGTTTCATTTAGAACGTAGATAGTGTAGCTTGAAGTAGTTTGTGCGTATTCGCAAAAAAACATCGCTCAACATAACAATAATAGGCAGGTTAGCAGGCTAAAATAATCTGAACGGCGCGTCACAAGTGCTGCGGGATTCAGTCGCGGCGTGTCATCGCCGTGCAGACAGTTCGGCTACACTGACGTGACAGTACTGACTCCGAATTTAGCGCCCGTGGCATGAGAGGGAGCGTGACAATTCAAATATATTTTCTGTTGTTTCGTATTATCTAAATTTTTACTGTTTCGTTTAGAATTTAGATGATGAAGCTTGAAGTAGTTTGTGCGTATTCGCAAAAAAGCATCGCTCAACATAACAATAATAGGCAGGTAAGCAGACTAAAATAAACTGAACGGCGCGTCACAAGTGCTGCGGGATTCAGTTCGGGTACACTGACGTGACAGCACTGACTCCGAGTTTAGCGCCCGTGGCATGAGAGCGTGCGTGAGCGTGACAATTCAAATATATCTACTGCATTTTTTTTCATATTGTTATGATTAAATTCTTAATTTTTTCGTTTAAATGATGTTGAAGTTGAAAGTACTAGTATTAGACAATATATAGTCTACTACCCCGGATGGAGGATAATATTTTTATATTTACTGGGATAAATACATATTGTTATACCTTTCTTTATATTTTATATATTTTTATTTATTCAAATCTTTATTCAGTAAATAGGCTACTAGAAGCGCTTTTACACGTCATTGAATCTACCAGTGCTTTGGAAAAGCCTACTTGGTCTGTGAAGAAGCACCAAGAATTTCAGCCGTAGTCTTTGTTATTTTTAAACCCAAATTTAACTAACTCATAATTTAGCTAACTATTGCGCCATATATAGACGCAATACTGTCATTATGGAATTAAAGAATCATTAATACATTTCCCCGTCGTTTCCTACAAATCGTGCCACATCAGAGCAAGTCTGGAGTGAAATTTCCAACGGAGCTGAGTAAACTTGGGGACGTGGCAGCGACAGCGACGCCCGCGTCATCTCGATGCAGTTGATAATACTAGCGAGTGTTCCACCGCAAGTACTTGCAACTACTGTGTGCAAGTGTTTGGCAGTTTTTGGAAACTGCTCGGTGTGTTGGCGGTTGACGACTGTGATGAAATCACGATCCAAAGTGTTCGTCTTAGTTTTGTTTTAATATTGTTGTTTGGGGGAGGCTTAGGTTCAGCAGTGGATATCCTATCACTGATGATAATGATGATTATGCGTAAAACTAAAATGGTGTTCCTAACATGAATTGCCCGCAATTGAATCCCCCAGAGAGAGTTGAAGGGTGGTCGTAAAAAATCAAGCCGAATCTTTTCTGAAACATGCTTGAAAAGGTGTGTTTGCGTCGACTCCACACTAGAGTGAGATAAGGGCAGATGGAAATAAAGATTATACATAAAATATCATATTATACTATATTCCTACCTCTTTTTGTCTAATTTACTGGGGTTTCAGAAACGCGTCTACGGTTTTTCTGGTAATATGAGTGTTCACACTTATGGCAATCACCATCAGGTTCACGTCTAGCTCTTAATATCCATACAATCTAAAGGGATTGATGCAATAGACATTTTCCAGTTTCCTTATAAAACTAAGCCATAAATAATTGTCGCTGCGTTCAAACGCAGATTTCCTTTTGTGCTGCTTTTAAGAACACAATAAAATTATGCTACGCAGTGACCTACATTTCAGCTCATAATATTATGTTCGCTGTCGCAGATGTGGGCATGTGTTATAATAACAAGGGATTAGGGAAGAGGTATACAAATATAACCGTTTAATAATTTATTATAAAAAAAATCTAGTGAACGAAAAAACAATTAAGAATTGGGTGTGTTAGTTGGCTTGCAAAAATATCACGCACCATACGAAAAGCTGCAAGCTGTCACTTTGAGATGGGTTTTACGTGCTATAGCCAATCAAGCCAGTCCATTCATTATATAGACAAAATTGTCTTCATGTACCACTCTAACATTACCTATCATCTATTACGTATAGTTACTGAATGTACCCTGGCTGATGTAGAAACTAGTCTCACTTGAACGATCTACCTACTATAAACCTTGAATTGTATACGTGTACGGTGAACGCTACCCATATCTAGATAGACTTCTAATATCTTAGGTCAATAGATGAACCCTCCTCAACACAACAAAAGAACGACTCAATTCATACAAACGCGTCCAAACACATAAAGTACGGTGCAATAAGAGCGTAATATCAACCCGTCCGTCGCGCCGCGCGTCGCGTCGCCTCAAGACGGGCGCGAGTGCAGCGTGACACCCGCGACATCGACGTGATGTCCTCCACGCTGCACGCTGCACGTCACCCGCCGGTCCGACAAGCGACTTCGCCAACCAGTGTTGCCAGATCTACTGGCGTTCTTTAAATTCTACTGGTTTATTTATTTAGGATCGTCAACGTAATGTACTATATCTAAATGTTATATTACAGCATTGTATTATACTATATTGAAATATGGTCACAAAAAAAGATCAATTGTTTTTTTAACACGCTTTTATTTACTGTTATTTCGATCCTGCTGAGAGTTGTTGGTCATGTAAACCAACACCAATAAAAAATATTAATAACAGAAGAAATGTGTGACATTATTATATATACGGGTGATTTTGTTTTTAAAGTTTACCAAACTTCGGATGCAGTGTTAAAGCAAGGTCATAATTGGAAATTGAATTGATGGAATTATTCTAATTTCATTTTACATAACTCTTAACTTTTTCAGTTATCTAGTTAATTTTCGTGTAAAATTCTTATAAATTCGCATTACATCTGGCAACTCCCTCGAGCGCGCGTCACGCCACCCGCCCAGATGGATTGATATTGCCGACGTAAGACGGAGCGATTGCATTGAAATAAAATAAAAAACGCTGATCGAGATTAAACCGTACATCAGTTGAAGTGTTATTGCTTTGTTGCATTGTATGAGCTCCGTCTAAGTGTGCATTTAAATTGAAGTTCAATAAAATGGGATTGTAAAGTCGATTTTCTTGTCCCATTTGTTCTCACTTATGACCAATTAATATGTGTTTCTCCTGTCAAAGGTTTTTGAATACCCTGGAGGCAGCGTTTGGAAGTCTAGAACGTAATTAAAGAATGTCCTGATTACTTTGCAAAGGTAGAATTTATTATAATTCAATTATTATTAATTCAAGCTCATTTTTCTTGGGAAAGTGCTCCTCAATCCACATTCACAGAGACATCCTGGGATATAAACCCAGGCTAATTATAATATGTGTTGACACGCTTCAATTAAATGAATCTTATATTAGTATTTTTCCATAAAACATCTCTCAATTTAAAACACCAAACCGTTTACCAAAACAGAACACAAAACATTATCAAAAGGAGCCATTACTGGCGCATCACATTCAGTATTTCACAAGACATCAAGTTGAAAAGTAGCGATGGACGCAAACGAGACGCTCGGACTCTGTGATGGGGAGCAGAGACAGTGACATGACACCGGCCCCAAGCCCCCTCGCCCCCTAGTCCCCCACCCTATGCCCCGGGGGTGCATTTGACCCCCAACCCCCCGGATAATAAGGGGGTTTCGACCGGCTACCTTTAGAAGTCGTGGCATCTTTTGCTCGCGACGTGTGTTCGTTTTATGTTTAAAAAGCGTTTGTAGTTTTTAAATTTGGAATTTGTGATGCATTTGATTGGTTCACGTCGCGTGTTGTTTCTTGATTGGTCGCTTGAGGTTAATAATTGGTTAATTCGTTTACATTTCTTACTCAAATTAGTTTGTAATAAAAATACTATATTTCGTGGAAACAGCGTGACAAGACAATTCAATATGGAATAAGTCCAATTTTTTAGAATTGTATACCTGCAGTCTGCTCACACCTAAATAACTCAATCACTCAAACTAAAGGCATGGACAAGATTCAATATCTATGAGGGGAGATTAGACGTCCGACGTGGCCAGTGTACCAAGCTAGTGCAATATGGCAGTAAAAGAGATGTGCTTCTACGTACAATTAATGAACAATGACATGTGATTTGACACGAGATTTAAAAGATCTATGTATTTCTGAATACTAACTATGCCACCTATGCCATGACCATCGTCGTCATTAACTTCAGCTGTTAGCTAAACTTATCATCATTATATTTTTATATATTGTCGAAGTTACCTCTTTCAATTATCTTTAAAAAAATACAGTGGTTATACTCTGCGTGAAGTTTCAATTCCACACTCAAATATTATTTTCCAAAATCAAAACAAAACGGGTAACGTCACGTCATTTGCACGAAATTAAACGGCCGTCAAAGACGCGCGTCAAGTCCGGACAGCGCGTCTCGGACGGTCGGACAGAGGGTGTCCGCCTCCCCGTCCGTCCGGCCGGACAGATGGATTGATATTGCCCCGCGAATGCAGGTGGGCGGCCGATCTCCGGACCATGGCCATTTATTACATCAACTTATAATTTTATAGTTTTATCAGTTGATTTTTTTAAAATTTCTAATGTGATGGTATCATTATGGATGGGGTGTTTGTTCCCATGGGAGTAATCGATTATTGCCGTCGGATGCAGCACATATATATGTTACATAAGCGTATGGGCCACCGGAGGCCGAGCCGCCCGTGCCTATCTACGAAATGCTGGCAAATGGCTTTTCGATTCAACATTATGATATACTAACAGGATAGATCATTTGATTATGGAAATGTTTCCAGATAAGTTATATACATATCTCTGATTATCTATAAGTTATTACTAATCTATTTTTCGATCTTTTCAATGCGATTATGACGACATTCATGATCGATATTTCTGTTGCAACTATTTTCTTTATTGTCTCCAAAGACATTCAACAGTATATAGATGGGAGAACAGCACAAAACTTGTGATACAAAGTTAAGTCCTAGTGGTCATAATTCGCTCAGTTTATTTGACATATACGCGCGCCAGGTCGGGCAGCGTAATAATATTGAGAGATTAAACTTATCTTACATGATTCTTAATCATTCACAAAACATGGTTACTGCAACTTTCACATAATGAAGTTGAACACTTACTAGAACAATGCAACTGATATATTACACACACAAACACATACACACACACACACACACACACCTACACGCACACACACATACACATACACACTTATTCTCATTTCACGCAGATTGCTGTATCTCTCCTAACTTAGTTTATAATCAATTATAGCCTAGTTATTATTATCATGTTGCCTACTACTTGCTAATCACAACAGTAACAAATGTTGTACTTTTATTATATACCTATTTTTGTTATCCCGTACTCATGTGACCCAAAATACAGGCTTAAACGCCTAGTTTGGGTCTCGCTGCAAATCATATTAAAATTACTTATGGATATTCGTAGAATGTAAACTGTACCTAAGGCAAAAATTGTTATTTTGGCAAATAAATAAATTTATTATTATTTATTATTATTATAGATTAAGAGATTAAGAGCACCTTCGGGGTTACAGGCGTGAGCTTATGTTATATAAGCTCATACATAAGCTCACGCAAGCTAAGTTATGTGTTATGTACCCGATGTTTATTGAAATAAAAGGTAATATTATAAAAAAAAAATTTTAAAATTCTTAGGTGTAAATTGTTATAATCGCACTCGCATTGTAATAAATGGTTGATGTGAGTACTGAAGTTTGAGATCAATGTTTTTGTATGGAAACTTGCTTTATAGCCCCTCTGTAGTTAGTAATATTAAATCTCTTTGACTATCACATAGCGGTTTAAACGTCATTGATTGTCTCGTTATTGGTCTACATTAGGGTTTATCACGGGATCCAGGGGGTTACCACAACCTCTTATAGCAGTATTATTATAATTTTACTTGTACCGATTCCCATATAAAACAAACGAAGAACGATTATAATAATACTGCTATAAGAGGTCGTGGTAACCCTGCAGTTCCCAAGAAATTGCTAATATTACGGGACAGATCGGGTACAATTACCCCATTATTCATATTGAAATCTTGATGTTATCGAAAGCATAACCCTACTTTTGCCTACTTTAGCTAAAAGAGAACTAAAATATGTTTATCGAATACAATATTGCTGGTTACAGAAAAGAACATTATTTTTATCTCTGGCAAGCTTTGAAACAAATAGGAAGTCTTGGCTGGAAACAATCAACAACAAATATGATATATATCAATCTTTGATGGGGTCCTAGACTTTAAAAAAATAATGTCATTAAGAAAGAACATCAAACTTGTAATAGCTGATCGAAATCGGCCATGTTTTCACTACCGAACATTGGAATGTTTTAACGCGATTGAACGATTATGAACAAAATTTTTATGCAACGTACTATTGCGGTCTTATTACGCTCTACTAAATTATTATGAATAAGGGGATTAGTGTTAATCATAGCTTGTTTGTCAAAAACAATAACCATAAAAATAAACATCATCAAGTTGATTAAACACAAGTCAAATCAGGTTTTATTGGCAACATACATCAATGTCTTATAGTCATTATTTATTTATAATCGATAAATCTTTCTGTTGTGACGGTTCTAATTGTACCTTTTTAACTGATTGTCGCCTGCGGGTTTTCTCCAATTTATGACTTGTTCCTAAGATTATAGTAAATTTAAAACTAGTGTAGTCACTGAGCTGCGGGATTGGACTTTGAATTTAGTTTCGAGTCAATATTTGGTACATTGGTACACAAACAAACTTTATTAAATGTAATTGCGAAGAGGAAAGTCGCCTTTTTCTGGCCATATACAAAGAGGACCTCACTACTCTTTCCTCAGAACAATTTTAGGGATACCAGGGAAAAGAGCTCCCGGCCGGCAACGACGGAAGTGGTACGACGACCTAAAAGAATGGACCGCCCAACGATATTTCGAACTAAAGCGAATCGCCAAAAACCGCAACAGATTCCACCAATTGACCTCCAAACTTCAAATAGAAGATGGCACTCCATGATGATGATGTTTTGGTACATTATAAAAATATTCTGCCAATATTTTTATAATGTACCAAAATTTTACAAAATAACTCATTTTACCTATTTATTGCAATAATGTGTTGTTTAATATCAGAATGAATTGTAATTTTGGTCGCCTCCTTGGTTGAGTGGCAGCATATATAGGCTGTGGACCGGTAGGTCGTGGGCTCAATTCCCAGGCCGGGCAAAGCGAATTTCCTAATTTCATGAATTGTCCGGGACTGGATCCTTCAGAGGGGGTTGACAGGCAGGCAGCTGGTCATAAAAACATAGCCAAATCATTTCTACAACATGCTTGAAAAAGTGTGTTGCGCGGACCCTATATTAAGGTGGGATAAGGGCAGGCAGAAAGAAAGTTTAATATCAGAATGACACATTAGGCAAGCACTACTATTCTGTGATAATATTTCATTCGGTCACTCGTTCACATGCTCACTTCATAAAAAAACGACTATAGAGGTACATATAATTTGTACCTACATGCAAACGCAACATTCCAATTCGAATCTTATACGAAAATTAAAGTTAACCATTTTATTGGTATTTAGTAATAACTGCTGTGCAAAGAAAAGTGATATATTTGAGGAAACTACATTGTTATTTATCAACCAAGTTAACACAGCTATTTTTTACCCTTAATATTTAAACAGAAAGTCCAACTAGGTACACTACAGATCAACTTTTTTCACAGCAAATATAAATCCAGCATAAAAATAAAACATGACGAGCGCCAAACTTATCGCTTTCATACACAAACGAAAAATGAACGACACAAATTAATAGCCCGAGTTCCTAACGAGTATTGAAAAAACCCTCTTACACTCCATAAAAACTTGACGCAGACACATGTCCCCCCTTATTATCTTCAATTAAGAGGTACTGATAATAAACTGTGACATACGGACGAAATGGCCACCGTATTATGACCTAACAAAACTCAAACTTCAACACCGATGCGGTTCAAGATACGTTGGCCGGCACGATTCAAAAAAGTTGCGTGTTGTGACTTCGTAATAAAAACTGAGCTCTATTAGTGGGTGTTTACAGTTGATTTCACTTTGTGGCGTGTCGGAAGTTGAGGCGCTGTGAATGATGCGCGGAGGACGGTGACGGATGGCCGGCCGTAAGTCCGTAACACGTGATTAGTGGACACGGCGCGTTTCCGTAATCAGCACGAATAATGACTCGCGATAGATATGATCGGGTCGGAGCCGAGCGCCGAATGACGCATTCCCATCACTAAAATAACTTATTTGTCACATTCGATTAATTGAATTAATGATATTAGCGTCACAGTGAGATGATTGATTGAGGGTTTGAGCTTCATTTGTTTTAACTAGGGTTGTAACGGAACTCCGCCTTCGTCGCTGCAAGTGCGGAACTTCGGCAAGAAATCGTACCTCTGCATCTGCCTCCGCATTTTTTTTTGCGGAGCTGCAACAGAGGTTTATTTACGTTGACTTAATATTAGTTACGGCGAGTACATCACTCACCTTCTATTTATCGACGATATTTTGGTTTTGGCAGAATCGCTGGAAAACTTTAGCACTATGCTCGAAGACCTCAACCGTATTTCCCAAGTTGTGAGGCTTAAAATGAACATGGACAGGACGAAAATCATGTCGAATGTTCATGTCAATTGGGATAGGAAACTCAACTCTCGAAGTTGTAGACGAATATGTCTATTTAAGACAAGTGGTCCAGTTAGGCAGGTCCAATGGCGAAGGGTCCATACAACACGATTCCTTCCAGCTTACCTTTTCTGAAAAAGTCTATTAATAAATAGGTATTAATACAAAGATAAACCAGCATTGGCTTCCCTTTTGGAAAATTTCACCCTTCGCCACCGGGCAGGTCCACGTTTGAGAGAAAGTTCAATCGTCGAATCCAGCTTGGCTGGGCAGCGTTAAGAAAACTACGCATGGTCTTCTCGTCCAAAATACCTCAGTGCCTAAAGTCAAGTTTTTGATAGTTGTGTGTTACCAGTGATGACTTACGGCACTGAAACGTGGCCTCTGACTATGGGCCAAGCTCACAGTCACGCAGCGCGCTATGGAGAGGGCTATGCTCAGTGTTTCTATACGTGATCAAATCAGGAATGAGAAGATCCGTAGAAGAACGAAAGTCGCCGTCATAGCCCAGCAGATTAGCAGAAGTGGCAGCTACAGAAGTGGCAGCAGCAGCTGAAGTGGCAGTGGGCAGGGCACATAACTCGTAGATCCGTAGCTGATGGGGCAGAAAAGTTCTCGAGTGGAGACCGTGTACTGGCAAGCGTAAGGTAGGACATCCACCTGCTAGGTGAACAGGCGACTTCATAAGGGTCACAGAAAGTCGCTGGATGCAGGCCACTTCCTACATCGATCTGGAAATCTTCGAAGGAGGACTATGTTCAACAGTAGACGTCTTATGGCTGATGATGACGATGATGACAGTTACAAATTACAATGCGAGAGGAGCGAAGCTAGGCGATGCGTCTGCTCGGCTTAGTGTTACGAATGAAATGCTGAAGATTATGCATTACTTGTGCGGCGGGAACGCATTATCGTGGTCACGTCGCGTCGTCACTAAAATTAATAAGGCTAGATTGACAGATTTCTGATAAAACTGACTAGGTATGTTATTGATTAATTATTCATTAAATGATTGCATACAAATGTCTTTATTTCTATACTCATAAATCAGGGTCGTGTAAATGTCGTGAGAATTGTATAATATCTATATTTGAGACGATACACAAGATGCCCATTAATTTGTCAAATTATTGGCTAAATTAAATATTGTTGCCTCTTGTGTGGACCAGGAGGTCCTGAGTTCGATTCCCATGTCGGTTAAAAGCGATTTTGTTGGTTTGATGTTAGACAGCCGGTCGTAAAAACTAAGCCAATTTTTTTCTGCAACATGCTTGAAAAAGGGTGTTCCACCGATCCCACATTAAGGTGAGATAAGATTAATTTGTCAAATCTCATGTAAAGTCGAAATTGAATTTCTCGAAGCTTGATAAAAATATAGAATTAGAAACCCTAATGCTGTGACAACATAGTCAAATTCGAAGCACCGTTAATTCTGTTAATATGATCATCCTTTCAGAAACCGGGCGTAAGTCGTGTATTTACAGTATTCCCAAAACAGATAAAACAACGGGTCGCTGGTGTTGCGAATTTTTAATTGGAGTGTAAAAAGCGAATAATGTTAAGGGTTGGGCGCATACAGCGGGATCACATCGCTTTACAATCGCCGACCTGACTCTTGCAGACTTCCTCCGCCAAATGCAGGGTGGGGACATAGTGGAAGCGATGGCGATGCACTTGTGGCAGCATACACTGCGCAACTCAAAAAATATATACTTATAAGTGGGAGAGCCACGCTGTAGACAGTTACGCCTACAGCACGAATGGGCCGACTCGACCGGTTCGAAACCACTGCCTCACAGAAAACCGACGTAAAGTGGCAGCTTGCTGTCGCGTTTCGTTCGATGAGTGAGATTTCCGGATGTCCATTTCCCCCCTCCGTTTTCCCTCCCATTCCCTCCTTTTAGGTTGGCAACGCACCCATGATTATTTTGTGTCCTGAGTGTCTACGGGCGGTAGAGATCACTTACCATCAGGTGATCCATCGGCTTTGCCAGTCTGTGCTATAAAAAAAAACTTACCCATTATTATAAGTAATTTATATTTTCCTACGATAAAAGTAGAATTACACTATACTTATTATTGTCTTCAGTAACGACTGCAAATTAATTTCAAAATAACTGAATATGACCTCAATTCATTAACCATAACAATATTAAATATCTGCCATTTGATGATCTTAAAGCTGGACTAATTTGGCAATATATAGGAGTAATCCTACCAAGTAACGAAGATGAAACCGTTAATAGTGCCATTTTAATTGCAGGTGTTGCTTGTCAAGTTACAAACCAGACCAGACATATCACTGCCAAATATAAACAACACATATCAATTGGTGAACAGTTATTTTTTTTATTTTCAAACAAGCATCTTCACGTATTTTATGACAGTCCTTTGCATCTATTAACGATCAAACGGACGCTCATCCGGCTACCTCTAAAACGACGCTACACCATCAAATTTCCGCACTAATCGAATAACCTCTGAGCCTAATCGTATTACTAACAAAATCGCTGGCGCTTCCGCCGCCGCATCCGCTGCCTCCCTTTACTGTACAAACAGCGTTAATTCTGCAACACTCTAGTAATTTCCCGGCAGCGAAATAAGCGAATTAAAATCGCCTCAAAGCAGCGCGCAAAGAAACGCCCCGCGTGTGCCGGAGTTTATTTTTAGATGTTTATGTGGGGAGGTTTTGGGGGGTGAATGACGGCCAGCCTTTGCTTTGTCGTACGAACGGTCAAAATACGACTAGTTCGTGAGTCTGTGAGGAAGACGGTAAAGGCCGAGTGGACCTGCATTTTTTTATTAGGTCCAGCAGAGTTGAACTTCTAAAGCGGACAGATTACAATCTATTTCGGATTGATATAATATTGATATCAATCCGAAACGATGACTGCCTCGATGGCGTAGTGGTATTTCGGTACGACTAAGGTTTTGAGGTCTCGGGTTCGATCCCCGGGTCGGGCAAAGTGATATTGGATTTTTCCATATCAGCCCGGAGTCTGGAGTTTGTGTCCGATATGGCGATAGGCTCGCCCCTATCACATCTGGGACGGAACTAAGCTCGGTGAAACGTGGGTGTATTAGTTCGCTAGTGCGCCTGTGCCTACCCCTTCGGGGATACAGGCTTATGTTATGTTATAATATTGATATAAGACTTTTATCTGTTAAATCATTATGCATCACAGCTACCATGGCGCATGAGTCAGCCGTGGAACGAGAAGCCGCGGGTTCGATTCTTGCACCGCAATAAAATCTTTCTATCACGTACAGATTTTTATTTCTAGGTGTTAATCCCGATAACTAAGATTCAGTTTTGTGGTGTCTGGGATTAATCACATAAAATAGATAATACAGTTTATTATTTTTATTAATTCTCGTTATCCGAAAAAGAAATATTTTGTCATTTGACAGCCTCCGTGCGCAGCGGGCGAATAGCTGGCTGTGTAGCGAGAGGCCGCGGGTTCGATTCCCGCATTGAGACAAATGTTTGTGTGGCCCACAGATATTTGTTTCAAGTCTGGGTGTTGTAAGACCGAATGTCTCTCATAGTCTCTGACATCCACGATACAGGTTATACCTAGTGTGGGGTCAGGACTACCACCACCTTCCACCAACTTTCCTACTAAATAATAATTAAATCAAGTACTTAATCGTAATTAAAATTTATGAAGGTATCAACCTTTGTCATTTATACTATAGAGGTACAATCGACTCGCACGTTTAAGTCACAGTATTTTAATCAAACATTATGAGAACCTCCTCCTCTTTTAAGTTGGTTATTACATATTCATCATAACAGTACATTTTTGAAAATCGCACAACTCTCATTGGCTTAAGAGAGTAAGTAAGTACAATCAGTGACAAAATCCATTTATTTACAAGGTTGATTGGACGCTTCATAAATGTAGGCAAAAAGACTTGGATCTCATTAATATTTTTCTTTCTCTTACTTTCGTTAGTCGATGTCGCTAATTGCACTCGCATTGCAGTAACTCAGTTAAATTTTGTAATGCGATGGCGGAGTCAAGCTTATTGGAGTTTAGTGTTGCCATATTGAAAGTATTTATTGAATTTATAAAATTATTATACACTAATGACGTATAAACATTTTATGAGGTAGTAGAAAGTCCCAAATTACTATTAAATGATCTTATTTTCACAAATAACTACATACATGTACCTAAAATATAATTCCTATTTAAGAGTTCAGTATAAGCTTATTTATTTAAATAAATATATTAAAACTATTCTATACACTATATTATTCTAACAAATAAAAAACCAATTAACATAAGAAAAAACGGAATAAAGAACTTACGAATTCTAATAATCCGCTTCATTCGTCCGTCGCATAAAAAACGAGGGTAGAAATAATATCGCATCTGGCAACCCCGGCAGTTAGACAATTCCGATCACGCGCGAATCGACGACGTTCGTGCTAATTAAAAATCGAACCATTTTTGTTGGCGAGTGTAGTCACCGGCCAATCATTAACAAGGATAATTTTAGAGTCACCTTATTGGTTGAATTTAGAGTATAGTAGAGATAGGAACCTGAGTTCTTTTCTCAAATCTAGAATCAAAGTTCTGATTTTTACGTAAGCATAAACTCACGCCTGTATCCCCGATGGGATAGTCGTAAGCGCACCAGCGAACTAGAACACCCACATTTCGCCGAGCTTACTTCCGTCCCAGATGTGATAGTTGGGGACTATATCGCGATGGCTGAAGAAGTATAATACTCTCAACGATGAAACTAACTACTGAACCCAGTCGTCACGCCAGCTCACTCCTGAGTCCTGATTATACTTCTAAACTAACCTAAAACCTTCATTATAATTAGCAAACTTCTCTCAAAACAAGTCCGAGCTTCAAGTCAACAACCTACAGTTGTACGCATTACTTTACTATTATATCCCTACACCCCCCCTCGCAGATCCTGTCCCACCCCCGCACCACCCTTCAGTTACCGTCCTCGGCTCATGCTTACAAACTGTCGCATTACCGGCCATCCCGAACGCGGGGCAACAAAACATTGTTGTTTTAAGCCACGCGAATATCGCCCTTGCTCATTTCCCTTAAGATCCAAGCGGCGGCAAATGTTAACTTTGTCCGGATGCCGCACAATTCTTAAGTTAGAGCAAAATAAGTTCTATCACAAAGGGGTATGGGTGAAAGTGCCGCGGGCGTGTAGTGACGCCGTAATGATAATTCTAAGCTAATGCCATAAGGAAATGAGCTGAGTGTTTTCCTTTTTGGAATTGTTTACTATTGGATGGGAGATGTATACAGTGACCTAGAAATGGTGGATGGTCACCTGAAATATATGCACATCCTGGTATTTTTTCCTCGTACTTATTTATCACTTATTTCCGCATTACTCGGCCCGCTTACTTGTTTGTTTTATTATTTTTCTCCGGGACGCTTCTGTGGGAAATCTCCGTGAAATTGATACTGTGACCTTACCTGGAATCAGGGCGTTTCTAAGAAGTATTTTCTAAGAAACCTTTTATTCCTACTAGAAATAAAACGATATAATTACAAGTTCAAAAACATAACAGACCGACTTCAAATCCGATCGTGACCTAATGTATATGGGACCATCCTTGAAATAAGCTCTATCGAACAAAAAAAGAATTTTGAAGATCGGTCCACATTCGGCGGAGCTATCGCGTAACATATGTACATACAAAAAATACAAATGAATTGGAGACCTTCTCCTTTTTGGAAGTAGGTCGAAAAGTAAAAGGTGGGGCTAAGGGGGCCGTCGGCCGGCAGGTGATCCCAGGTATCGCTGGATATGGTAGAAGGTGAGCTGCGTCAACTTCAAGTCGGTAACTGGCGACAAGTAGCACTGAACAGAGACAGATAAAGATCTCTCATTTCGGAGGCCAAGATCCACTCCGGGTCGCTAAAAAGCGGAGTTCGTTTTTTTGGGCACTTCGCTTGATGACAGATTTGTCATCAAACGATCATTATATTGCAACCAGTTTGACGGCCCTTAAACATTAATGTTTTTGCATGAACAAGACTTGTTTTAAACATAGCTAATATAAAAAAGATTCCGCTATATGGACCCTACACAGCGTACCTATTTTGTTAATTCCAATCAATATTAACATTGGATACTATATCTGAACGGTGAAAAACAACAAATAACATTGCGCAATTCGTAATATTGTGCAATTGATCAAAAAGTCGAAATGAAAATTGTCATCCATTAAACTTCACCAAATACTCTAGGAAACATACCCATATTACCTGACTCATTTTTTAAATTTGTATACCCCTTCCCCCCTCGATGTGCAACCTTAGTATATGCCGAGACCTCTCTCTCTAGTTTTCAAGTAGTAATTACAAAAATGGTTTTAAATCGAATTTTGTTGATATTAAAAAAGGAAATGTTGAAATTAAGGTACCCTTAACCGACGCGAATGTATGAAGAGATTGATGAAAGGAGATGAAGCGAAAGTAGTGTGTCAGAATCGGGCGAAGTGGAAATCCATTGTATTTGCCTACCCCTATGGGATACAGGCGTGATATTATGTATGTATGTAAAAAAGAAACGTATTATGATGTGTTGCTACCTGTGAGAGTAAATAGTGCTAAACGCTGCGCTCTATATTTAAATATAGCTCGAAATAGCTCGAGATTTAATATTTCATACAAATTTCATAGACGCGTATCGAGTTCGAATACATTTACGGTTGTCAGAAATTTTCCTGCTCAGGCCGCTTGTCACGTAGTAGGGGAACGTTCCCCTACCACCAGTACGAAAGGCTGTTTCAACAATAAAAACGAGCAAGAAACTAACGTTACGATTTAAAAGCCAGTTGCTTTAGAAGGCCCTAGATTATGGAGTCCAGCAATACTCTTCTACTTTGATCGTGGCCTAAACAATATACCAAGTTTATACGACAATCAAATACAAAGGTAAGTACAGTAGTATGCAGGCTAAAAACCATAACAATAAAACGGGTACGGTACATGGGATTGCACTAACCACCAGTCGCGATTGCCTTGAGTAACACCATGGAATAAGGAATGTTTCACAGAACAGATGGGAATGTAGGTAAAAATTGTGCGGGTTTTGGTCATTCAATCAAAAAAGTCTTTTTAATAGACTGGTACGAGCCAGTGTGTCATCGAATTGTATGTGATATCCACAATCCATAGACACATACGATACCAAAAAAAAACATTGGTGCGTTGCGAACCTTAAAGAACGGGAATATGGATTAGGACGAGATTCAGATTAGCAGATATCTCATGCACCGAACGAAACGCAACAGCCAGCTGCCACTTTGCATCAGCTTCTGGTGAAACAGTGACATCGAAGCGGTCTAGCTGGTTCCTGCTATATATATGATTATCTAGAGTGTGGTACCAGTAGCTATATTTTGACAGTCAGTTCATTTACATTTATTCTATACGAACACAAATGTTAAACATTACCAATATCACAAATGAAACATTCCAAACCTACCGATATTCGAAACAAAAGGCAACTTCTAACAATAACCATAATCAAAATAATCAACACGATTAAAACTCATGAATAGAAACAACCACGTCGCCGATTCAACCCATTTTCTACTAAGAAATTGGGACAAACATCAAAACTTAAAATGGCCATCGTTGGATAAGGAGACGGTTCGATGGACACATTAACAGTAACTCGTCGGTACAATTTCCTACATTAAGAAGACGACCAATCGCTCTGAGTGAAGGAGAACGTAAAGGAAACATTTCAACAATAGAATGAAGAAAAGACTTGAGTGCAGGTAGAATAGAAAAATATTTGGTACTATAAAGATGAATTTATTATATAACACACTAGAGGTATATTTTGCTTGCAGTTTCGTTCGCTTGGAAGCTTTATATCTGATAAATTACTCGCGGGAGTCATCAAACAATCTCGATGCAAAAAAACATGTTGATCCATCTTGCTCTATTGCTGCATGAAAGAAAAACGAGCTTAAAGCAATTTTTAACTTGTATAATATAATGATTTCTTAGGTTTACGCGTATGTTGTTCATTGGAATAAAACTATTTTTACGGATTCTATCACGAGTTGGTTTTAATTTTTCTGCCCGACGTTTCGAAAGCTTTGCAGCCTTCGTAGTCACGGTCTGAGCCGTGTCCACGAAGGCTAAGTTTTATTCCAACTTGTATGATACCAACTGAATCAATTCCTTCAAAGGACCTTGACAATGCTGTGGCAGCGTAAGATAGAAAACTTGGTAGTATGTTATTTAGATAGCAGCGATAGCTCAGTTGGGTGTGGTACGGACTGCCGAGACGAGTGTCAGAGATTCGACACCAACTCCAAAATGGAGCATACACATTGTAAGGAAACCTGCATACCCGGGAATTTCTCCACGAGAAATTCGAAGGTATGTGAAGTCTACCAACCCGCATCAGGCCAGCGTGATAGACTAAGGCCTAACCCCTTCTCATTCGTAAAGGAGGCCCGTGCCCAGCAGTGGGACAGTAATATTACAGGGCTAATATTTATTATTGACTGCCTCAGTGGCGTGGTGGTATTTCGGTACGACTACGGTTCTGAGGTCTCGGGTTCGATCCCCGGGTCGGGCAAAGTGATATTGGATTTTTCCATATCAACCCGGAGTCTGGAATTTGTGCCCGATATGACGATAGGCTCGCCCCCTATCACATCTGGGACGGAACTAAGCTCAGCGAAATGTGGGTGTTCTAGTTCGCTAGTACGCCTCTGCCTACCCCTTCGGGGATACAGGCGTGAGCTTATGTATGTATGTATGTATGTAATATTTATGTTATTTAACCGTACAGCTACGTTATAAACAATTATGCTTATACCATGAATGGACTGACCCGACAATCACTATGACGTAAGCCACCTGGTCTTATATGAGATCAGTCTTATTGGAATCGAGTAAATTGCAACAATTAGAATGTAAGGTTTCTTATGAGAATATTACTCATTTCCGTCTTTCCCTTTTTGGTACACAGGACTCTCTACCTCAGGCCCGTTGATATGAAGGTACAATATATAAAAATAGATCATGATTTAATTAGCTTTGAAATTAAACTATTTTTACGAATTATATCACGATTTGGTTTTAATTTTTATGCCAGACGTTTCGAAAGCTTTGCAGCCTTCATGGTCACGGGTCAGACATCAAAATTAAAACCAAATCGTGATAGAATCCGTAAAAATAGTTTAATTTCAATGAATAACATTCACGTAAACCTAAGAAATCATTATTTAATTAGCTTTTTTGTTTTCTCGACTCTGCTTAAGAGTCTCTATTTGCCTTACGAAGGTTCTGATCTTCTTAGTTATCTGGCTGACATCACAACAGTAGCATCGCATTAAAAAATCGATAATTAATACAATATAGCTCTCCACATAGTCCTGACACTTCATTAAGATACACTTCTTGTGGGTATTAGGAACTACGAGAACTTTAATATTATTGAAAAAAAAAAAAAAAATTTAAAATGTCGATTTTATGTTTCATCTCAGGCAATGAATTGCTCCAATAAAAAAGCTCTAAGTCTAATAGGCAGAATTGCCGCGTCGTGTCGAGTCTGTGATATTACTCTATGCTCTTATTAGGAATTTATACCCTATTGTTCGTAGTGTTTAGGTGCAGTTTGCGAGGTCGTTGACCGCTTCATTATAACCCATAGAATCCTTACCGTTCTCGTTATTCACGATCTCTATTGTACGTATTCTTCAGAGTTGCATAATATTAAAATAGTATTTCGTATTAAAAAATAAATGGTGTGGTAGAGCCACGCTGTAACAGTTAACGTCTACAGCACGAATATGTCGGCTCGACCGGTTTGATACCACTGTCTCACAGAAAACCGACGTAAAGTGGCAGCTCGCTGTCCCGTTTCGTTCGGTGAGATTTCCGGTGGCCCCCTCCCTCCCTTGATATATCCTCCAACGCACCCATGATTTTGTTGTCTTGGGTGTCTATATGCGATGGAGATCACTTACCATCAGGTAACTCTTCAGCTCATTAGCAGTCTCTGCTATAAAAAAATATACTATCCATATGTGACGTGCACAGACATTCAAATTAGCGAAGACATTTTTTTAATTCTTACATCATCACGATTATCATAATCATCATCGCCATAGACAATCTGAGCGCAGTAATTATGAAAATCTGCTGCTTATGTTTTTTTTTACTTAAATAATATTTTAGGAACAGAGTATTTTTTTCTGTATTCACTATACTTAACTGTCGCCTCCTTGGTCTGGTGGCAGCATGTATGGGCTGTGGACCGGAAGGTCCTGGGTTCGATTCCCAGGTCGGGCAAAGCAAATTTTCTAATTCAATTTGCCCGGGACTGGATCCCTCATAGGGGGTTGACGTCAGGCAGGCGGTCGGTTGTAAAACTAAGCCAAATCCTATCTGCAACATGCTTGAAAAAGTGTGTTGCGCCGACCCCACATAAGGTGGGATAAGGGCAGGTAGAAGAAGAAGAAGAAGACTATACTTAACTGCTATCCATTTGATCGTTTGTATAAGTCGACAGCAGACGCGTTAGAACCACTCAATCGATATTGTAATAGTAAAAACATCAGTAAGTTAGTTCTACATAACCTATACTCTAACACTAACAATTGACAAAAAACATGACTACAAACATGTCCAATTAACAATTATTTGCTTCAGAATTTATCCAATTACCGTTTTATTCCATCCACATCGCCAGCCATAAAGGTGCGGTCAGTCTAGCAGCGGATAGATTCGCGCAAGTTGCACACGGTAGCTCTCAAATGAGTGGTCAACGTAACACAACGCTCTTATCTCAAGGGTCGTGTAATGGCTTGAATCAGTGGCGGTGTAGCGTAATGGATAAGCGGTAGCGAATAAATAAAGCTATTTGTTGTTTTTTTATTTATAAGCTTGTTTATGTAAAATCACATTGGAATGAAAATATATTGTATTGAAATATATTATAGAAACGCGCATCTTTAAAAAAAAACTATAACCTAAATCGATTTTAAAACTATCGTCTTAAAAGTCTTACTTCATTCTCCTCACCATGCTGAATTATAAAATAACCTATTGCTTACGATAATATTAACAGGAATAATCAACAAGTTTAAAAACTTAACAGACCGACTTTAAATCCGATCGTGACCTTTATATGGGATCGCCCCTGAAATAACTCTATAGAATACAAAAATAATTTTGAAAATCTGTTCACATTTGGCGAAGATATGACGTAAAATACATAAAAAAACAGACGAATTGAGGACCTCCTCTTTGGAAGACGGTCGAAAAATCACCATTATATTAAAAGTGATGTGCAAGCCAATTCGGGAAAAATCACCAAACCAAGCGGAAGCGGTCACGCATGCGGATTACCAACCGCTCATCTCTCATACCTCGACTACTGCAAGAACGTGACGCCATGATCTTATGGGAATGTGACGGGACCATTTGAATGCTAATTTTATTGTAACCGACATTCACAGGAGAACAAAACGCACCCCACCGCGCTTGATTGATATCTTAATAGCTATTAGCGCCGTCCGTCTGTACGTAAGTGCATCGATTGGACATTTTATATAGATATCACGTTGCCCGTTTTGTTTAGATATTTTTGTATGTGGTAATTACAGTAGCCAGCTTACTAGCACGAAGGCTTTTTTCGACCGACTTCCAAAAAGGAGGAGGTTCTCAATTCGAGTTTGTATTTTTTTATAAATGTTACGTGATATCTCCGCCAAAAGTGGACCGATTTTCAAAATTCTTTTTGTGTTTGATAGAGCCTATTTCAAAGGTGGTCCCATATAAATTTGGTCACGATCGGATTTGAAGACGGCCTGTTCAGTTTTTAAACTTGTGATTATTATTCCAACCGAATGAAATAACGACCAAGCCGTTCGCCTAAAACATTCTACCCATGAACAGTAGAGCCAGTTGGCTGAATAAAGTTTATTTATTTCTTCTTTCTTTCGACACATTACGAATTTCGAATACGAATACGAATTTCGACATACAAAGCACTACCACTGCACTGCCAAATCTCCGCCAAAAGTGGACCGATTCTCAAGATACTTTTTGTGTTCGATAGAGCTTACTCCAAGGGTGGTCCCATATAAATTTGGTCACAATCGGATACGTTTTCAAGTCGGAGTGTTAATGTTAATAGGTATATGTGGTATAATCGCTAACGCTTGTGAAATGAAATGCGGTATATAGAGTATGGATATACCATATTTTTGTTATATTAAAACATAGAAATATAAATAAAAAAAACGCCGCAGATGTCCATAATCCGAGTCGTGTCTAACATAATTTCTAATTTATAATCGTCTTGTACGTAAATCATAGGTTTAATGGTGTGATGGGCGGTGATAGTATTCGTATTAATAACATTTCGGGGATTTGATTTATAGTGTAATGGTCTAGTGGAAATATACTTAAGTTACCGCCTCAGTTGTCTAGTTGCAGCGGGGTCATGGGTTTAGGGCGACTTAAAGCACTATGACTAATCTAGAGTTACACCCCATCTCGATTATCTTACAGCTCATTCCTATCTTTAAGTGGCCCCTAAATCCCATTAAATTAAGATTTGAGATAGAGATTTACCGCAAAGCTGAAAGTGGCCCCTAAATCCCAGATCAATTAATCACCATTTAAGTTTTTAATTTATGAAAAATTACACATGAATTGGTTAGAATTTATTGTCGGTATGGCGACAGGATCGTTCCCTGTCACATGAAGGTAACGAAATAAGCTTGCTTGCGAAATTCTATAATTCTCCTCTGCTTACAACTTCGAGGATACATGCGTGATTATATAATTAAGTAAATAAGACAGACTGTACAATTTTGAAACTCAGCCGTACAATTCCTAAGGCTGAGATCTATAACGCAAACTCAAGCTATGTCTAAGTAAAAAAACCAACTCAGTGAGGATTTTTAAATCGAACTTTGACTAGTCCAAGACATTTTTACATGAAAATCTTTGCTTAGTCTGTCTGTCAATCTGTTTTTATTGTGAAAAAATAACTTGGACTAAGTCATAGTTCTATTTAAAAATTCCAAATCTTCACTAAGTTCTGATTTCTTAAGTTTACGCGAATATTATACATTGAAATAAAACTATTTTTACGGATTCTATCACGATTAGGTTTTAATTAATATTCCCAACGTTTCGAAAGCTTTGCAGTCTTCGTTGTCACGGGTCAGACTAGTCTAGTCTATTAAAACCTAATCGTGATAAAATCCGTAAAAATAGTTTTACTTCACTAAGTTCGTTCTTTTGACTCAGACTTAGTCGAAGTTCGTTCTACAGATCTCAGCCTAAGTCTTAACATATAAATATCATTGAAAATAAAACAGGATAGCTATATTCCCGTGTCCATCCCACATGCCCGAAGGCAGTCGGTTCGGTGCCTATCTAATGTACTATTGTTCGATCGCGATGCGTCCGATGCGGTGAGATTTAAGATAGAGCAGATTCGAATCCGGACCGGTCAGAAATGTTTGACGTAAATATTAAATTGTTGGGGAAAGGCGATACCATCTGGATGGATAACGACTTGTATTAAATTGATTATAAATATCTGTATTATCTGTTGACTGCCTCGGTGGCGTGGTGGTATTTCGGTACGACTACGGTTCTGAGGTCTCGGGTTCGATCCCCGGGTCGGGCAAAGTGATATTGGATTTTTCCATATCAGCCCGGAGTCTGTAATTTGTGCCCGATATGGCGTTAGGCTCCCCCCCTACCACATCTAGGACGGAACTAAGTTCAGCGAAATGTGGGTGTTCTAGTTCGCTAGTGCGCCTCTGCCTACCCCTTCGGGGATACAGGCGTGAGCTTATGTAGGATTGTTATGATGTAGAAGTATTGAAATATTGAACTAGAGTTTGAGATACGAATAACTTTGATTTATTCGAATTCGAATCGAGTTCGATGTACGCTTATGGCGTTTCTATGATATTTGTCAAATAGTTCCTCGGATATCTTTAATAATTATAATAAATAACACCCAACAGTCATACACATAGTTCTGACTGACTAAAATCGAGTCTTGTGTCGTGGAAATCAGGAACTACGAGAGACTTTCCATCTCACAACACCCAGACCCGAAACAAATATCTGTAGGCCATACTAACATTTGTGCGGGGATCAAACCCGCGGCCCCTTGCTTCACAGCCGGCTATTCGCCCACTGCGCCACGGAGGTTGTCAAAATCAATATCTGTAGATATTTTGAAGGAAGTGATGGAAGTAATAGATAAATCGGCCTATGCCAAAACTTAAAAATTAATGAAGTTCGTAGTATTATCATCATCTAGTAGTTTAACATAATGTCTTACGATTGTACAAAGTTTGAACAGACATACAAGTTGAATCTTTCGGTAATAAGTTTATCAACTTTAACGATTTTTGTATTATTTTAATCAATTTTGCACATTTCACTTTTAAGAACACCATTAATACAGATTAATATCATCATAAATATCAGATGTCACAAACCATCGACCACGTCTGACCGTTTGAATGTTCGAAATTTAAAAATATTTAAAACAACACTAGTTCACTCAATCACGTAACAACATAAACACGATATAAACATAATATAAAAAGCCAAACAAAAGCGAACAAAAGAATTTCCACCGACGCGGACGTCTCTCAATCGGTACATAAATTTAAAAGCCTCTAATCACAAATCACCAAGCTTTTCCGTTTGGAACACGCACAGATGCCAGCGGTCGCCAACATTTGACCGGCTAGAATTTATTAAAATTATAGAGGAAATGGTAGTGATCTGGTTGCTTAAATTAAAAATACTATGACTTTTATGTGAACATTAACATGTGTTTTCTACATAACATAACAACATAAGCTCACGCCTGTATCCCCGAAGGGGTAGGCAGAGGCGCACTAGCGAACTAGAACACCCACATTTCGCCGAGCTTAGTTCCGTCCCAGATGTGATAGGGGGCGAGCCTATCGCCATATCGGGCACAAATTCCAGACTCCGAGCTGATATGGATAAATCCAATATCACTTTGCCCGACCCGGGGATCGAACCCGAGACCTCAGATCCGTAGTCGTACCGAAATACCACCACGCCACCGAGGCAGTCATGTGGCATGTGTTTTCTATATATGTAAAATGTGTTTTCTATACATACTTCTAGTTAATGTATTACGAGTATCGAAAAAATATTAGTCACAGTTAGATAATATTAGATTAAAATAATGCTTAAGGACCTAGGAAATCTACCATCATACTCAGACGACGAGTATATTACATATTGCATTCTTTATTATGATTTTATTATTTTTATTATCAATTTAGAATATATTATAATTTGGAAGCGTACGTAAACGTAGGTACGTAAATAGCCATAGTTTTATTAGTACCTTGTATCTAAAAAAATTTGGCGATATCAATGGTGATAATGAAAGCATATTATTTGTTTCTTGCTTATTTTTTTTAATAGTATCTTGACAACAAAATGTTGTATACCCCTGCGTTAGATCAAGATGTGTGCGTTACCGTGCGCCTGCGCAGCCCAGTTGACAGATTTATGTGGGACGGCCGCGATCACGCGTCGCCCCCTCCCCGCCTCCCGCGCATACCCCGCGCACGCCGCTCGCCTTCATTATGCCGGCCGATTGCGTTCGCGATTAGATAATTAACGTTGTTTTTTGTACTCTAAGAGTCACAGGTCGGATTAAGACGTTCCTTTGTCTTTAATGGCGTCTAAACCCATTGATGATGTTTTTTTAGTAGAAGAAAGTTTTCTATTTTTGGTCCATTTACTACTAGGCTGTTTACAATTATCTTAATTTTAAATATTTAAGAAATACCGCAAATAAGTAGTAATTTGTTACTACCGAGCCAATTTTAGAAATCCTCCATTATTAGAAACCTACACTGTGTGACTATTCCTAGCTATTCCTTTTTATCACGGGACGATACTTACATCCCGAGCTATGGGAAAAAACTAATAGATATAAATAAAAAAGTAGTAACTACATTATTTTACGCTTTTCAGACTTAAAGGATCGTTTTACTACGTTAGGAAATAACATCACACCATTGAGAGTCAAACATCTGGCAACCGAGCTCATTAAAACAGCGATCCAGAGATTAGCAACAATTGACAGACGACATTCGCAACAGGTCGTGCGAGTCGATTCGACGCGACGTATCGAAAATCAGCACAATCCGCATCGAACGCGTTACGCAACAAACGCCATGATTCATCCACGATTCCCGGACATGCAATCGTAAATTCGACTTACTACTGACACGAACCGCACACATCACTCACAATCCGCTCACAGTCGATCGTAAATACGTCCGCATAACGCATTAATCATTTAGAAATAAGGAATAAGAAGTGCCGCGGGCGCACACCATTGGCCGACGTGGAACGAACAATTATTCAAACGGTGCGCCGTGATTGGCCGGCGGTGCGTCCGTTTTTTAAAGTTGACAGAGTGATGGATTCGTCCCTTCGAATCGTGCGCAACTCTTTGTTGTGCGTACATAACTATTAAATCGTTTGTGTAGAGCTATCAATCGGTGTCGGGTTTTTGTTGCGATAACTCGCGGACTGTGGATGCGATGTTATTGGTGTGAACTGAGAACATATTGGAAATCAGGTTTGGATTGTATTGAAGTCTTGTTTGGTTCTGTATTGCACTCCTGTCGGTAGATGGCGTTACAATATGTATATGAGAAACGAGGAAGGACTTATAAAGGTTTTTTTTACTTAAAGGTTATTTTCATATATATTTTTTTTTATATCAGAGACTGGCAAACGAGCAGATGGTAAGTGATCACCGCCTATATACACCCAAGACACAAAAATAACCATGGGTGCATTGCCAACCTAAAAGGAGGAAATGGAAGGGGAGGATAAAAAGGATTGGGAAAGGAAGGGGGGAATGGGCCACCGGAAATCTTATCCACCGAACTAAACGCGAAAGCAAGCTGCCACTTTACGTAGGTTTTCTGTGAGACAGTGGCATCAAACCGGTTGAGCCGGCCCATTCATGCTGTAGACGTTACTGTTTACTCTACCACACAATATTTTTAGAAGGGAGGATTTGTAGAGGGTTCACACTGTCTGGCTTGACAAGGGCAGACCATTTACCCTCAAAAATCCTCACTCCATATAACAGGTTTGCTTTGGTTATATATTTAACTCGAACCTACAAACCTCAAAGGACAGTTATGGATATGTATTTATTTACCATCAGGGAATCCATATGACCATGCTTTCTATCAATAAGAAAATGGTACACTCAAGCATTCTTAAACGTTAATCGAATCCAACATAATCACAAGTTTAAAAACTTAACCGACCGACTTCAAATCCGATTGTGACCATTTGATATGTTCGCCTAAAAGCTCTGTCGAACACAAAATTAATTTTGAAAATCGGCCCACATTTGGCGGAGATATCGCGTAACACACATTAAAAAAATACAGACGAATTGAGGACCTTCTCCTTTTTGGAAGTCGGTCGAAAAACAGGAAGAAATTTAGAGACAGAAAGACATAATGAACCTGTCATTATTCTTTCTATTTAAAGGACAATCGTAAATTCTTTACATTATGGTCAAAGCATCTATCCGATTATCCGTTTATGACAATAATTAACCGTGCGTCCCACCGGTCTCATATAAACCTTTCAATGGGTTGCTAACAAGCAGAGATAGCGTATCGCGGCTATTTATCGGCACAGATACACAACGCGGAAGTCTCGCACCGGCGTGGGGTAGGCAGAGGCTGAATCGATTGCTTCCATAGCCATATGTATTTGAGTCATGTTGTCTTATAAGCTTTACGAATAAGATAAGTCTGTTGCATTAATTTTTATTTTTTTTATAAATATTTACAATTTTTTTACAAATAATTGAAACAAATATCTGTGAGCTTTTGTTTCAATGCGGAAATCGAACCCGCGGCCTCTCGCTTTACAGGCGGCAACTCGCCCGCTACATCACGGCTGTCATATTAATATATATTGACAATATTGATAACTAGCTCTTACCCGCGGCTCCGCCCACGTGTGACTATTCCGTCACATTTCCATTCCTCGAACAAACAAAACCCCCATTTTGTAATAAGTTTGCTAATAAGATGACAAAACTCCCAGAGGATTGAGGTTCAACAGACAGCTAGTCATAAAAACTAAGCTAAATTCTTTCTGCAACATGCTGGAACACGTGAGCCGACCACAACATTAGAATGGAATACGGTGTTACCAGTCTAATTGTATCTATTATTATCATTATTTTTGGGGCTCCGTCCTTTGGGACAATTCTACCAAAATCAATTGTGATTAATACACGCTCTCGTAAACGCGAGATGGTTAATGTAAATAGTCGATGAATAACAATTACAATCTAATGTCAGTACCGAGCGAGACAGAAAGTTTTTCTCATTGCGTACGATTACCGTCACAATGTGCGCAGACTGTGTACATGTACATGTCGGCGTTCACTCCAACCGATAAGATAACGTTAATAATACAGTTCATTTACACATTACACGCTAAGACTTGAAGCACTATTACTAATCTAGAGTTACAACTCATCTCGATTTACCAGCTCACTCCTATGTTTAAATCAATATTTGGGATAAATAGAGATTTATCGCGGAGCTGCATTATTGCTGATCTAGAATTAGCCCTAAACTAGATTTAACCTCCAGCCAAACATACATAGTTGCACCGTGCCATATCTAGTGAGAAAATGGCGTAAGGCAGTACGCGCTGCGATTGGTCGACGTCGGCTGCGCCTGCGCACTCGCACTTGCGACCATCTGTCACGTAACCATTACCTTTTTACGACCATTTACGACCAACTTTATAACCCTAAAACGCCGCCCATCGCGAAGCGGTGAAAATATTTAGACCCCATAAATTTTTATGGTTTAAAATAAACGATAGTCAATGTGAAGCTACTTAAGGACGTCGCGGCGCTTCTGATCTTTAATGCTGTTTAATTGATGCATGCACGTAGTAAACTTTATTGTACTCGTTTTGACTGATTTGTGTGTTTGATTTACTGTTGATGTACTTCACTATCTAGTTTATAAAGACTGTTCATAAAGACATATTTTGTATGCCAGCCTCCGTGGTGCAGTGGGCGAGTAACCGGCTGTGAAGCGAGCGGCGGCGGGTTCGATTCCCGCATTGAGACAAATGTTTGTGTGGCCCACAGATATTTGTTTCAAGTCTAGGTGTTGTGAGACCGAATGTCTCCCATAGTTTCTGACACCCACGATACAGGGTACACCTAGAGTGGGGTCAGGACTAGGTGTGTGACTGTAGGGTGTATTTATTATTTAATATCTAACATTATTTGCCGCCACAGTCAAATTTTCAATGGATTTCGTTCAACAGTTTTATTTATATAGAAAATAATAATAATATGCATAACTTACAGTTCTTAAAGCTAATTTAAATACAGAAGACTCCGTGGCATTGCCCTTTTTATCACTAGCAACACTTACCTGTAACAAAACAAAAAAAGTTAGGTAATAAAAAAATAATACATGATATAAATTAGCACGATTGTATTAAATAAATTCTATATATAAAAGTCTGCATAAAATAACAGCGATACTATTTTCTGTTTTATGCAAATTTTGTTTCTAATTAATTAATAGTGGTCGTTAAAAATCCCACGCGATTTGAATTCCGAACACGAAAAACAATAACTGCAGTTATGATCTGAAGGTCACGTGATGATAAAAATATCAAATTATGTATTTTTTTACGATCGGTGTGTATTTACATTAACTATGTTACTTAAGAACAGGTCACACCGCGAGCTAAGCTAAGCGAAGCTAACTTCGCTTCGCTTGTTTTGACTGAGCTCAACTCAGTTTAGTCACAGAATCTGTAGTTTGTGATTGGAACTAAATGAAAGACTCAGCAACTATGGCTAAATTAAATAAGCTTCGTTTAGTATAGCTCGCGGTGTGGCCTGCGCTTTAAACGTGAGCGTGGGAGGCCATTTGCATAGTCGTGTAAAAAATGTTTAGGCGCCAACTATTATTTCGATGATTTTTATATTCCGTTAATGGGAAGTAGAGATTAAAGTATACTTTCGAAACAAAATTAAACAAATATGTGATAAGATTTACTAATGCTTTGTTCCTCGCGAGCTATTTAACGTTAAATATATTCTAATATGTGACAAATCCATTTTGATTTGCGACTGTATGTTATGTCATAAATCTAATGTCAAGTCGAAATTGAGTTGAAAGAGTCGAACTGGGGGCGTGGTGGAACGCTTTTGAATAAAGGTTCCGGAGTTTTTGAGGTGATATCAAAATAGAAAGATTATTTTTAATACATGATATTCCGAATATTAATTTTATCACACTTTCAAAAACCGAAGGCCTACCGAGAACCGAGATCCTGTACCTACATAAAAAAATGACATCTTATAAAACGAATTTTACAAAAAAAAATACAAAAGTTTTAACAATAAAAAAACTAAATATAGAACGCATTTAAACAATGAGATGAAAATAGTCCCGTATTCGTTAATTAGTGCGCGGATATTCGTCGCAAGTCGCCCCAGTACAAGCGTAGACAAGCGGCGGACAATCGCGTCGATAACTCCAGTTATTTCAGTAATTGTGCTTCTGTCCAGACTGTACAGTTACGTTCTCGAGACAACATGCCTGTACTATGAATTCTCGAATGCAATTCGAAGATAGAAAAAATATAAGTGAGTTCATGGGAGCCGATTCTCTATGTCCACAGTTCAAAAATAATGTATAACGCACCTCACTGCAATAATGAAATATAGACTTAAAGAAAAGATAATGACAAAAAGCACTGTTCGTAAAGTACTTTAAGCTATTTTAATTCCGTATAAACCCTATATAAAAGTCTGATAGTATTTCAATATCAAGGAAACTACTGAACTCCTGAGATTCCCAAACATGAACTTTTCGAATCGATCGATAAAAAGAGAATCCTATATACTTTTAGCAACACAAATCACAGAAAAATATATATGTATTTTTGGCATAGATCTGTATCTTGTGTGTGACTGCCTCGGTGGCGTGGTGGTATTTCGGTACGACTACGGTTCTGAGGTCTCGGGTTCGATCCCCGGGTCGGGCAAAGTGATATTGGATTTTTCCATATCAGCCCGGAGTCTGGAATTTGTGCCCGATATGGCGATAGGCTCGCCCCCTATCACATCTGGGACTGAACTAAGCTCGGCGAAATGTGGGTTTTCTAGTTCGCTAGTGCGCCTTTGCCTACCCCTTCGGGGATACAGGCGTGAGCTTATGTATGGGTATCTACATACATAAAATACTAGAGGGTTCATAATTATATCCGTTTAAGTAACTTAAGAAGCTATACGTAACGGTGAAACTCACTCTGAGCTCGCTTCAAACTCAGTAGCCGCAATAGTACGGCCATTTAAGCTAACACAACAAAGGCTGGACTAAGATGAACACATATTAGCTCTCAGACTTTGACCGGTGGGCATTATTTATTGACGCCGCGGACAAAAATACATCGTCACGTTCCCGACACACCGGTACTAGTCCGCGTGTCAATTGTGCGGATATTGTAGGAATGTTTTAATGAATTATTCGTCTTAAAATTGGATTTGTTTGTTACGGATAAGAAGCGTGAAAAGATTAGAAATGTGACTTTTAATTAATGATATTTGGTGACTATTGAAATTAAATTTAAAATTATAACACTAATTATTATTCAAATATAATTTCGAAAAATTAAATATACAATCAAACACAAAAGTGAAAGTACATTCGACGACAAAATAACGTGTCACGTGTGCGCGACAGTCCTTTCACGTCACAGCTTAACATCGCAGGTACAGGCGTGGACAAAACGCACTGTCACTTGCGAGTTGCGAGTGACACTCAAGACGCGACACCGCTGTCAGCCGAGAGAACGACATTGGCCCTTATCGAATTTATTGTGAGTATTGATTGTTATCCGATAGACGGACGTTGAAATAAAGTGTAATTAAGTGTACGTTTAAGTGTAGGTGGACGATAAAGTTGGTCCGATACGATAAAGGATACGAAAAGACGTTTATAAATAACAATATACAACGTCAATGATGAAAGGAACGACAGGTTTTGAGGCTCAACAGCTTGTCGTCAGTAACTTGATTATCAGATGACAACTCCGTAAAGTTCGAAGAAAGGTGTTGTTGAACAACTGCCGATACTCGATGTTTTAGGTAATTAAGAACTAAAAATTGTCGCCTATCATAAATAGGAAACCTGAATAATAAGGAACTCCGAAAACTCGATGGACGGTAGTCAATTTTATTCTTCGCTAAACTTATGTCGTTTTCAAATACGGGTTACCGGTAGAGAAATGTTTTAAATCGATAGAAACACAGTATAAAGAATACGTTTGTATTTTTTACCTCTATACACTACAAACAATATTTTAGTATAATATATTGCGAACTGAAACATTTCTCAGTACTTCGTGGCATATCATTTCACACTTAGATGACACAACACTCGTCGTATATTCTTGTTGGCCAATGAAATAATTATAGGTATTTGATCAAAGCAATATCATATTTGTTAAAGTATTACACAAAAAATTATTGCTATAACATAAGTTTTATTTCTTTAATCACATTTATCATTTCAATGTTGAATGCATCTCTCTGAGTAACAGTATTATAGAATGATATTTAAAAGTGGTTTTCTTATCATAAGATTTGTTAAGACAGTTTTTAAACTATCGTCTAAGACAGTGTTAGAAAGAAACATTGCATTTCATTGGGCTCTATTTATATAGGATTAGATCCACTGCCAAACCCAAAACATTGTTTAATCAAAATAGACTCCAGTAATCGATAAAAAGTCACGTTCGTTAGTTCTGTTCAGCGCTGAGAGATTTACAGATGATGGTCGGCTGTCGCTACGGAAATATCTTCAAGTGTGACGTGTGCGCACGTCATAGACCAGGTTTGATAGATTTATTAACTTTTATTCCCGCTAGCTGATGAATGATGAGTATAAACTCGGGGAAAATTACGTCTCTAGAGTGTAGGATACAAATAGTTTGAAGAATCAGTAATTCTGAAAATTCAAATTCTGTAATAAATAATACATACATAAACTCACGCCTGTATTCCCGAAAGGGTAGACAGAGGCGCACTAGTGAACTAGAACACCTACATTTCGCTGAGCTTAGTTCCGTTCCAGATGTGATAAGAGCCTATCGTCATATCGGGCACAAATTCCAGACTCCGGGCTGATACTGAAAAATCCAATATCACTTTGTCCGACCCGGGAATCGAATCCGAGACCTCAGGACGATAGTACAGTATAGCTACCGAGGTAGTCATAAATATTGTCTTTGTTTTATAACTGACTTCGAATTTATTAATGCTGACTGCAAAGGCTATTTGACACCGCTTTCTTTAAAAAAAATCAAACCATTAACGCCCGAATGGTCAAACGCTTCTCAACTTTAACGGCTTCTTACATTGATTTTCGCCATACAATTTTGACAGATAAGGCGGCCTTAAACGACATAAGGCGACCTTAAGTGTATGAACATTCGGCGGTATGCCTTATTTCCGCATTACGTACAAGTTACTAAGTTATCAATTCAACGCTTTAGTAGCCTTTAGCAACTTATAAACCCACAGAAACAAAAACACCTCAACACAATCGGACTCATAAACAACTGACCAACAGTGTCGCTACACGTGTGGACGCGAGCCGATTGTCACCTCTGCGACAATCTACTCGCCGTATAATATGACACGTATAATGAAATATATAAAGCCGTAGACAATGATAGCGAATGGACAGCGCGGGACGTTTGCGTCGTGTGGACACAGCCGGTGCTAGTCGCTGGCTGTACCACGGACACAGGAATGTGTTGAGCTGGCGCTGAAATATTTTTAAGCTAGAACCCTACGTTGACTTAATATTCCAAAACACTAGCAAATTGTAACAGAAACACCTCATGATGTCTTTGTTGTAACTGCTTTGGTATTTTGATATGGGTATTATTATCATAATAAATAAATAATAATAATAATAATAAATAAATACATCCATCAGTCACACACCTAGTCCTGACCCCACACTAGGTATAACCTGTATCTTGGGTGTCAGTGACTATGAGAGATTTTAGGTCTCACAACACCCAGACTTGAAACAAATATTTGTGGGCCCACAAACATTTGTCTCAATGCGGGAATCGAACCTGCGGCCTCTCGCTTCACAGCCGGCTACTCGCCCGCTGCGCCACGGAGGCGCATAAGCGTATTACTATGTTCTATTTATTTACGGGAATATCTAAACTAAAAACGTGGTGATTTCTTAGGTTTACGCGAATGTTATTCATTGGAATAAAACTATTAAAATTAAAAAACACCCTCATTTCAATAGAGAAGATGGTTGGAAGCTTGCACAAACGTGGGATCCAATCATACATTTAATTAAATCAGAATCCAAAAGACCAACTGCCAGACCTCAAGACACCGTGAGCTCGTACTGCGTAAATCGGATCGCAAATAACTATTAATTTAAATTTGTATAATTTCAAAATAAAGGTAGATAATGTAATATTAACATTTTTTGGACAAATGACACCTTAGTCTTACCCGTGACCACGAAGGCTGCAAAGCTTTCGAAACATCGGGCATAAAAATTAAAACCAAATCGTGAAAATAGTAAAAATAGTTTTATTCCAATAAAAACGTGGTGACAACTTACAGCATAGTTGTAGAGTTTGCTTCTTAAAACATACATTCGCCTTCAAGTGACATTGTCACCAGATCATTTACAACTTTAACGACTCTATTATACGCGTATATACTGCGAGCGACAAATAACTAAAAAATATGAATCTTTAAAATAAAACATCGATTGCATCTCCACGGCTGCGGATGTTCGTTGTCAGTTTAATTCGTCCTAGCCATCGCGGATCGAACTTGAAAGGCGGGTTTTATATTGTAAAATTGTTTGTTTTTCCGTCTATACAGCGACGTTTCACATGAAAGTACACTTTTGAAGTACATGACACCATTTTAGTTATTGTTTAAAATCTCCCATATTTGCCTGCCTAGGTGGCGTAGTGGTATTTCGGTACGGCTGAAACTGAAGCCTGTAACCCCGAAGGGGTAGGCAGAGGTGAACTAGTGAACTAGAACGCCCACATTTCACCGAGCTTAGTTCCGTCCCAGATGTGATAGGAAGCCTATCGCCATATCGGGCACAAATTCCAGACTCCGGGCTGATATGGGAAAATCCAATATTACTTTGCCCGACCCGGGGATCGAACCCGAGACCTCAGGACGGTAGCGACATACAACTACGCCACCGAGGCAGTCGACATACCGATTTTACTAAATATGGCATCTATGAATCTCTTTCCTTTAACACTATCTGCTAACAAATGGTTGTTAAGAAAGCACAGCCTAACTAAAACATCAGCCAAACATTCTAAATATCATACACTATAAGCCGATTATAATACAAATGGCCGGTGCTCGCAACCGGCCGTGCCGATAAGTACAGTCACGGAGAAAAGTTAAAGGTCGCGAGAGGATCGATCGGCGCAGATGTCGATATTAATCGCCGAGTTTAATCCGTCCGCCCGTGTATAAATCAACGCTAATTGCGCCTATTTATATATATCAACCCGCACTGGCTGTTTAACGGCTTTTCGACACGACTGTACGTCCCGCCGCGTTCCATTTTTGAATTTGATTATGTCAAGTGACGTGTCAATGACGGGTTATTTGTTGCGGAATTGACTTTTTTGTTTTTTGATTGACTCAAAATTGAAACATCTTTTTAAGCTGTGGGAAAAATTTTATACGGAACCGTTCAATTTCAGAGATCAGCGCATGAAAATTGAAATAATAGCATTGGCATAGTAAATGTTTACCAAAATTTCGTTCATTGCTTAGATAGACCACTGAAAACTAGCGCTGTGTTATGGCTTACGATCACGTCGCAACATAGCTTTATCCCGTGATACTCGTATAATATATAGTTTTTGTCGGGGTAAAAGAAATGTATCACTTTTTGTTTTAATTTAGCCTTTTTTTCTTCAAGTTTATTATTCATCAGCATCATCATCAGCCACAGGACGTCCACTGTTGGATATAGTCCTCCCCCAAAGATTTTCAGATCCACCTGTTGGAGGCGGCTTGCATCCAGCGAATTCCTGCGACCTTTATCAGATGCACTGTCCAGTTATTTTACTTTATTATTATGTTAATTTTATTTTTTCTTTCTAAGTAAGTACCTATCTTGCAAGATTTCTACATATTATATATTTTACACTGCACGGTTCAAACAAAACTTTTGTGTGGTAGAGCCACGCTGTAGACAGTAATGTCTACAGCACGAATAGGCCGGCTCGACCGCTTAGATACCACTGTCTCACAGAAAACCGACGTAAAGTGCCAGCTTGCTGTCGCGTTTCCTTCGGTGAAAGAATTTCCGGTGGCCCATTTCCCCATTCCCTTTCCCAATCCCTTTTCCCTCCCCTTCCATTCCCTCCTTTTAGGTTGGCAACGCACCCATGATTCTTTTTGTGTCTTGGGTGTCTATGGGCGGTGGAGTTAACTTACCATCAAGTGACCCATCTGCTCGTTTGCCAATATCTGCTACAATATATATATATATATATATATATATGCTTCCAACAGGTCGATCTGGAAATCTTTGGGGGAGGCCTATGTTCAGCAGTGGACGTCCTATGGCTGATGATGATGATGATATATGTCGGATGGCCAACGCTAACGTTGTTTTTAAAAACGGTGACGTCAGCATGGCTGACGTCACTTTTGACAATATGATGATTACTCATCTTATTTATCAACTGTGAACACTAAAATTCACAAACTCCCATTATTAACGGTGCTTAACAGCACCGTCTAGTCAGGGATGTGGACAGTCCGAGTGCCGGAGCACGACTGTGTCGAATTTGCTCTGAACACCACTTTTATAGGGTGCAATATTTGCAACTACCTACTCGATACCGAATATCGAATGTCAAAGAAATAATTATAACGATTATTTTAACTTTTTAGAATCTTTTAACGATTCAGCAGTTTAACAATTGTAAAATGAATTAATAACGTGAAATAACAACGGCTTTTTAAATAAGCTAGCTATTTTGCGCCGACATATATGTATATAACATTTTAGTACAACCTAATTACTAAACGGAATATAAAATTGAAACGTAAAGAGTACCAATTAAAGTTTAAATTTCTGGTATTACTGTAATGAGTGCTAAATAATACGTCATTAAATTTAACAACAATCGTTACATAATAAAATGACTTGTGAATACGAAAGTTTTTCCATAAAGTGTAAAACGTGACTGCAAAATCACGAAACGGTACAAAAATGACGAAATTTTACTCAATGAAGTCGGTAAATGGCGTTTATAAAAACATATTCGGAGTAAAAATTTTATATTAATTTCGTATAATCCTTTACGATCATCATTACAGAATGATTTTAACATTTTTAACACCGAGTATACTTTTAATAAAAAATCGGTTTTAAGTGTCCATTGATTCGACAAAAATGCTTTTCTATACTTAATATTGTGATGAGATGGTTGAAATAACGGTACCTACATTAAAAATTACAGTTTTATATAAAATTAACAGTTGTTTTCATGAATTCGAATAAAAATGTTTATTTTACATAATTATAATGCACTTAAATAAATGAGTTTTGCAACTAACGACTAAAAACTCATGCAGTTTAACTTTCAAATTAATAATCACAAGTTTAAAAACGACTACCTTAAAATTGACTGCCTGGGTGGGTAGCGGTATTGCTTACGCGGTACGAGTATCGTCCTGAGCTCCCGGGTTCGATCCCCGGGTCGGGCAAACTGATATTGGAGTTTCCAGTATCAGCTCGAAGCATTGCATTTGTGCCCGATATGGCGATAGGGTCGCCCCCTATCACATCTGGGACGCACCTAAGCTTGACGAAATATGGGTGTACTACTCTGCCTTCCCCTTCGGGGATACAGGCGTGAGCTTATGTATGTAGTTTAAAAACATAACCGACCGCTTTTAAAATGTATCTGATTGTAACCATTTATATGGGACCTCGAAATGAGCTCTATTGAACACAAAAATAATTTTGAAAATCGTTCCACATTGGCGGAGATTTCGCGTAACATACAAAAATTTAGACGAATTGAGGACCTTCTCCTTTTTGGAATTCGGCCGAAAAATAGGTGGATATTGCTATATAAATCACTCGTTTTATGTTGAATTCAACTGACCCCAAAAGCATTAAACCAGGTATATAGCATTCCCGTATTCGTCACGGACACAATCCCGGCATAATCACCAAAGTTCCACTTCCATCAATCGCCACAATATTTCTGCTCTCTCATTGTGCTAGCTCTAATAAACTATCCCGGGACGCTTTCCGGGACGTTTTATAGCTATTTTTGACATATTTGTGATGGTCTCGAGATCCGATGGTTGGGATTTATAGATTCCGAGCCATTTCTTCCCTCACTCGTCGACTTTGCCGCGCGGTCATTCTTTCTGATTTTTTTTCTGTTTTCTTTTGTCATATTCCTGATTTACTGTAATAGGTTTTTGTATCTACGCTGTTTTGTATTAACGTCGGGAGTTATGGAGTATATTATGAGGGCTTCTATTCTGTTTATTTATGTGTTGGATTATGTCAGTTTAAATATTCTTGTTTTTTTGGTGTAAAGTTTAATCACGGTTTGTTGGTAACTGAGAATATATAAATAACATTAAACAGCCACACAGTCTTGACTTTCATTAAGTTTCCTCCTTGACCTCCTAGTGCGGGAACCGAACTCGCGACATCACACTTCATAGCTGATTACTTGCTCCCTGTGCCACGGAGGCTGTGATATCAGTATTGGATCGGGTCACATAAAATAGGATTTTTTATTGTTTTAGAACATTCAACTAGATAATACTTATAATTAGAAAATTGCTCAAGTCATTAGACATATCGTCGTAACGTATTAACTGTTATAAATTATAATAAAATTCATAGGTATAAGTTGCCAGAATCACGCGTAGTCGAGTGACATCGCTGATCGCCCACTAACTACCCCACACGTCACACCGCAATGACGACCTAATTATGTAGGTGTGACAGTTATTAGTTAATTAGTACACTGAAAGCGCTTGTCTCTCAGAGACAGTCCCTGTTAACAGGTAAAAATTGAAACGAGCGGGCATTTGAAACACGCTTTTAATCGAAATTGTCTGTATGTGAGACACACGTTAAAATATTTCAGTTCCCGTCATCGATAAATAATTATTGTTCTGGCATTTTGACATTTATGAAATAATTATTATTGTATTTTAATAACGAAAAAACTGTTTTAAAATCTATTAGAAATTTCTCGGATCCGCGCATTTTGTTACACATCCTTGCATAACAAATATGTATTTACAAACACCAATGTGTTAATTAGACTACACAAGAAAATAATATCTACAAACTGTCCTAATTGTAACCATAATATGTTTCTTATATCGAAGGATCGAAGTAGACTAAGCATTTACAACTTCATAGCACAGATACATTCTTGTCGAACCATTTGCGTGTAGGCGTTATAGTAATAAAGTATAGAACATCAATCTACCGTAATACGAGTGTATAGAAAGCCAGCCCTTCGCTTTCATTATAATCTTTGATCTATGTAAATTGTAGAGAAATGCTGTTCAGTTTTGTCTGCAGCATGAATGGGTAGCTATAATCCTGTTTGACAGACAGCAGACACAAGTTGATAGTTTTGACAGCAAAGACAGTTTTGACATTGCATTATTTTTGACCAGTGAGTACCCCTAGTAAGACTCATAAGAGTCTATGTTGGCAGTTCTCGATTCTCGAAACCATCGATTGTTTGCGTCTTCTCCATGCTTTTGACGAGCAGCGCCACTACGCGGAAATATTACGAACCGAAAAAAACTATGTAGAAACTGAAAACTATCGTTGATTTTGAGAATCGAGAACTGTCAAAATAAACTCGTACTAAAGATACAGAAAGCCTCATATTCATTCATAGTTTGTGAATTCCGATAGTCTTCTTTAATTTGACAACGCATCCACATTTATTGACATTGTAAATTCACGAGCGGTCGTGATCACTTACAATAAGATGAGCCATTTGCTCGTTTTCCTTCTGTGCGACACAACCCATAAAAATACTTTCCAAATCTATACAGACGTTTTCAGCACCCAAACATTTCCTCTACACACGAGCGTGTAATTCGTATCGCTAATTAATATCATTCAACGGGCCCGCCCGTCTGTCACGCGAAAGGTTACTCTAAGACGCGCGCGCGATGACAAACGGCGCGTTTGATACGCGGCGACGCGACGCGACAGCTGCGTCGCTATATATAGACGGGCGGCCGGACGCGCGATTCCGCGTTTTTCACTGTCCATGCTCGCATCAATTTCTGTCTGCATTTGTTAAGCAATGACAGATGTTTTAAGGGCCGTGCACACGCGGCGGTCGTGTCGTGTTGTTATTGGAGTGATTGAGATAGACGCTGTGTTGACTATTTTTATGCGGCGTGTTAGCAATTTTACGTCACCACACATGTTTTATTTGTTGTGACATTAGTAAATGACATGAAAAAACACTAAAGCCAATATATAACCACAATGAACGTGTAACAACAAAACAAAAATAAAATAACAATACATCTTGAAGCCTCCGTAATCCTAATTGTGTAATCCGATCGCGCATATAGACCCATACACGCTGCATTTCTACAGCGCAGTTATAAAATCTCAAAAATAACCAATTTATTCTGCGCCAATGTGAACGTGCCTTAACAAATCTGCAGTCTCTTTAATCATGTCATAACGAGAGGTTTTTGACCGTGTACACGTCTCGGGATCGTCAGCTAAGGACATATTAATGTTAAACATCGCTGCGGGAAACTCTAAATAGGTGAAACCTAAGATGTTTGTTAATTACGAGTGAGAGATGATCAAGTTCGCTTATGGCGTTTTATGTTCGCATAAGACGCGATTTATGTATTATTGTTTGATGGAAATTAGTTATTTTATTGACCGTGTTTTTTAAATTTCAGTTTAATTAGTTAAAATTGCATATTTAAATCAAAGTTTTAGAATAGTCTAGACAAAAACATTAGTCATTAACCAGTGATTTTTAGATCGATGTATTGATGCAATAATTTTATCAAATCCCGTTTTTTATGGAACTACGTTTAAATTATTAATTAGGGGCTGTTTAATCAACAGGCAAATAACTCTTATAATTTGGACAGTTAATATAGGATAGAATACAGATAATACATCTGTCGAAGCAACAAAATTATCCCTCAGATACCTAAAAGCATCAAAATATGTCTACTAAAAATCGGCGTTAAAAATAGGTAGTGTTAGTTTGTAAAACCGATGACCGGCCTCTTTATTTTTATTCTTTGTTCAATACGCTCTTATTGGATTCTAAATTCAAAAGCGAATTGTTCCTTTTATTCGATAATGCACATGCGAATATACTCGTCATTTCCCTAGGCATATGACATCAAGCCGTCATCCAGTCATGAGTCATACAGTTTTCGCACCCGGGAATGACCACCGGTCATAATTTACGCACACTATCACAAAGGTATCATCGCGTATTTAACTAAATATATTTTACTAAATGCCCAGATGTGCAATCAAGATGGCGGATGATTGTTAGGGTTGTCGCGTTATAATAATATTCTGTACAGGTTACGATAAATTGTATTTACGATTACAGTTCAGTAGCTCAACCATGAGTTTGTTGCACGTATTTACGCGAGCGAGGACGTAAAATATTTGTATGGAAAACGTCAGTTCCCCGCGTAACCGCTAGAGGCGTTCGGGTGTTTGTCACACAAATATTTTACAGAGTCGCTAGCGAGTAATGTCTAAAAACCATAATTGGCCTACTCAGGTGTTTGGTTCTATCCTCAGTAAGAAAATTGGGGTTTTCTGTTAAATGTTTAATCTGCAGATAGTATGCATATTATTTCCAGATTTCTGATCGCAGGAAAAATAATGTTCAATAAAATTACTGGAATATTGGCTTTATCATCCCCGCTAAAACAATTCGGGTCTCCGTCTCTGCTATAAAAAAAAAACATACTCACAAAATTTCACGTTAGTAATATTAGTAGGATAGGATTAACTTTGCTTTAATCTGTTTAAATTTTATTTATTTTTGTTAATCGCCAACCCTGAGTCATGTCAGTTGGCGCGCACAGCAATGCGCTCGCACCTATGACACGAGTGACACGACATGTCCAGTGTCGCGCATGCGCACTGATTGCGGTATGGAGCCAATTGATTTACTCACATTTTTGCGTTATTTATCATGAGCAGTGTGATGCGAACGCTTTAATGGTTCCATTAATTAAAATAAATTCCGAAGTTAATTAGAGATTTATGTGAAGTTGCATTATTTATGTTAGTGAAACTGT
This sequence comes from Clanis bilineata, assembly GCA_036417725.1. Classification (NCBI taxonomy): domain Eukaryota; kingdom Metazoa; phylum Arthropoda; class Insecta; order Lepidoptera; family Sphingidae; genus Clanis; species Clanis bilineata. Next base: position 984,386 of record CM071146.1, on the reverse strand, counting down.
GGACTGACTGTGTTGACTGCCTCGGTGGCGTGGTTGTATTTCGGTACGACTACCGTCCTAAATTATCAGGTTCGATCTCTGGGTCGGGCAAAATAATCACAAGTTTAAAAACTTAACGGACCGACTTCAAATCCGATCCTGACCAAATTTATTTGGGACCACTCTTGAAATAATCTCTATCGAACACAAGAATTTTGAAGATGGCTCCACATTTGGCTGAGATATCGCGTAACATACATAAAAAATACAGCCGAATTGAGGACCTCCTTGTTTGAAGTTGGTCGAAACGTTTAAAGAGCTTTTTAGAAAAAGGCTGGGCGTTTATGACACCGTGCGTAAATTATGACTTTTACGAATATATGAAATATACAGATGAAAATAAATATAATTCATATTTCTGTAACCGTTAGTTATATCAAATCCAATCATAGAGGTGTAAACCACAGATGCGACCTAAATTATCACAATTTGACACTAAATCGAGTGACCTTTGCATAAATATGACAATACGCGCTGAAGCTCAGAATTAACGTTGCAAACTGACGACGCTTCGGTCGCTAGTCGCTAATAAACGACGTCGTGTCGCCAATTACAATCGCAGTGTATTTATACACGTCTGTCGGCTATATCGGACGATAATTTAGGTGTACAGATATGCTAACTGTCCCGGATCGTCGGTGATTAGACGCTTGGACTGACGGTGTGATTTTGAAGAAATTTTGCTTCAGCGCGACGGAGCGAGTTTGTGAATCGTGAGTTAAATAATAAATAATATTAGCCCTGTAATATTACTGTCCCACTGCTGTGCACGGGCCTCCTGTACTAATGAGAGGGGTTAGGCCTTGGTCTACCACGCTGGCCTAATGCGGGTTGGCAGACTTCACATACCTTCGAAATTCCTGTGAAGAAATTCTCGGGTATGCAGGTTTCCTCACGATGTTTTCCTTCACCGTTATAGCAAGCGATATTTCACAATGAAAATACACTTAACATAGAAAAGTCAGAGGTGTATGCTCCATTTTGGGGTTGGTCTCGAACCTCCGACACTTGTCTCGGCAGTCCGTACCATTCCCAAGTGAGCTATCGCTGCTTGAGTTGAAGTTGAATCGTGAGTTGTGTGAGTGAAACAAAAACCAAAGACATTCAACAGTATATAGACGGGACAACAGCACAAAACTTGTGATCCGAAAGTTATGACCTAGTGGTCATAAGTCGCTCAGTTTATTTGAAATATACGCGGCCAGGTCGGCCAGCGTTATTATATTGAGAGAATAAACTTGTCTTACGTGATTCTTAACCATTCACAAAACATTCTAGGGTGTAAATTGTAATAATCGCCCTCGCATTGTAATAAGTGGTTGATGGCGGTACTGAAGTTTGAGATCAATTTTTTTGTATGGAAACTTGCTTGGTAGCCCATCTATAGTTAGTAATATTCAATCTCTTTGTTAAAAACCGACATCAAAAAAGTAGTCGGCGCAGAAAGATTTCAGCTTAGTTTTTTCGACCGGCTGACGCAAAACCCCATTGCTGGTTCCTAGTTCCGGACAAATCAAATAAGAAAAATCGCTTTACCCGAACCAAGGAATCGAATCCAGGACCTCTCGGTCGACAGCCCATGTATGCTGCCACTAAACCAAGGTGTAGACAACAAGAAGAGTCAAAAATAACAACAATTATTTCATTTGGAGTGAGTAAATTTTTTACATCGGCACCGGCTCAGTAGCCCGAGCACGAAAAACTAATGTAAATGTAAACTCGCTGCGCACTGATGACATTTGATTAATATTTCATACAAATTTTAGACGCGCATCGAGCACGAATACATACATTTACGGTTGTCAGAAATTTTCCTGCTCGGACTGCTAAGCAAAATGGCTCAGACTACGTCAAAATTTGATTTAAAAATTCCAAATCGTCGCTAAGTTCGTTTTTTTGACTTAGACTTAGTCGAAGTTCGCTCTATAGATCTCAGCCTCAGTTTATGTTAACTCCTTATTTATAACATAACATAACATAACATAAGCTCACGCCTGTATCCCCGAATGGGTAGGCAGAGGCGCACTAGCGAACTAGAACACCCACATTTCGCCGAGCTTAGTTCCGTCCCAGATGTGATAGGGGGCGAGCCTATCGCCATATCGGGCACAAATTCCAGACTCCGGGCTGATATGGAAAAATCCAATATCACTTTGCCCGACCCGGGGATCGAACCCGAGACCTCAGAACCGTAGTGGTACCGAAATACCACCACGCCACCGAGGCAGTCGGTCACGTCACAGAGGTCTTACCTTATTTATAAGGCCTTATAATAACTATCTACCCAACATACATAATCCAAGTTTTTATGACATCCTAATTTACCAGAGCCGGCTGAAGGCGGTGCCACACATCAATGAATGTATTATACATTAATCATTCCCTTTTTTGTGGTATGTGGCAGGTACCTACCACCCCACCCGCTTACAAAAAACCCATCAATATGTGTAGAGTTATGGACCAACTGGATACGTCTGATTTAACGTCCTTCAGGTACCAGTCCCGACGTAGATACCCGATCGGACAATTTATTACTTACTATATCATACAGGGCCGGATTTGGGCGAATGTCTTGGGTGGTCTTAATTAGTATTTTAATTTAAAGTATGTTCGGACGGTGAGCTGTAGTTATAATATTTATAAAACAAATGTGTTCTCATTTTGTATTTTTTTTTACGTAACATTTACAGAAGGAAATTATATACATACATAGACTCACGCCTTTTTCCCATAGGGGTAGGCAGAGACAACGGATTTCCACTTGCTACGACCCTTACACACCTCTTTCGCCTCATTCAGTCTCATTACATTCTTCATGCATGCACATCGGTTTAGGGTACTTTTAAAATAAATTAAATACCTAACTAAAAATCAAAAATTCAATATCTTCCTATACTAGTAGGTATACTTATACATCATTAACTTCAAAAGTTAAACTTGTGTAATTATAAATTTCTCATACACATTATTCAGTCTCATATCTCCGACGACAATCATTTAATAAAACGCTTAAATATTACTATGCGATTATAACGCCGAAGAACGCCTGCACAGACGTGTTTATCTGTCCGTACGTTTATCATTATGAAATATGTAATGTTCATTATAAATATGTCTCAAGTAAGAAAACCATAATTTGTCATAAACAAGATCCTAAGCTTGTTAATAATATTGCATTCTGAAACAGGTACCAACGAATTTATGACGAAAAGATCTACGTATAACGGTAACGAGGAAAAGATAATGCTTATTTATTTATGCGAGACCTGCTACTGTTTATTTTAAGAATAAAATTCAAATATTTTATAATTTTAAATATCTTGATCTGTTTAAAGAAATATCTTTCCGTCAATTTATTGTATAAACATTTAATGATAATAATAATAATGTTTGTATATTTGCAAAATCACAACAAATTACATATATTGACAAATTTTAATATTTACAACTGATTTTATTTTTACAATTTGACCGTCTTAACTTATTCAGATGCATCCCTGTATGAGATAATAAGTTTTCTTGATGCTAAGTAGAATTTATTGTTTATAACGAGATCGTCCGGACGGCGGACATGTGAGCTACAGCGGGATTCGAATATATTTCTTTAATATTATTTTTAATGTCACAAAAAATATCTGGCATATGATAGCGCAACAGGCATAGAATCTATGTTGCGTTCACACAAAGAAACTTTCGCTGTTGTATGAATGAAACAGGCATAGATTCTTTCGCCTTCATTCGGCCGGTGGGTACGCGCCATGATGTGTACATAATTATAGCAAGTCTTTTGCTCTATGTATATAACATTTGTCATACTTTTCAGTAAACAAATATTTAATAATTTCAATAAAACACTTTAATAAATTTAAATTTATTTAAAATTGTTTTTCACAACATAAGCTCACGCCTGTATCCCCGAAGGGGTAGGCAGAGGTGCATTAGCGAACTAGAACACCCACATTACGCCGAGCTTAGTTCCGTCCCAGATGTGATAGGGGGCGAGCCTATCACCATATCGGGTACAAATTCCAGACTCCGGGCTGATATGGAAAAATCCAATATCACTTTGCCCGACCCAGAGAACCGAACCCGAGACCTCAGGACGGTAGTCATACCGAAATACAACTACGACCCCGAGGCAGTCAAATTGTTTTTCATGGTGGTAAAAGTCATCACCCACGGGAACATAGTGGTGAGGTAAGTATAAGTAACAAGGTACATAGTGACAATACGGCTTTATTCACGTCATGATCCATCTATGTGCTAAATATTTTATTTGGTTTATTAATCTGACTGATAAACAACATCCAATTCCACAAAATGACATTTAAGCATAAAAATTAGCATAATCATTCAAAATATTTTTTACAATTATTAAAAGAGACACCATATGTCATTTTTCTTGTATTCAACGCGGTCTAATTGCCTATCCATTACCATCCTTCTAACGCCTATAAATGTCACGGGATGCCATAAATCTGGATCATCCTCTACATACGAAAATTAAAAAATATCCCCGATTAGTGTAAGTTACCACAAATCAGACCTTCCAAGAGATATATAAATAACGTCGAGGGACGTGCGTCCGTTTGTCCACGAATATTTCTGTATAAGCCAATCATAATAATTCATATTTATATAAAAATAATCGGTTAGGTGTCTGTAGCGTAAAAAGTTGAGGGTTCCTTATGAATTTAAAATTTAATGTCGAAATGTGATACGACGAAGACTATGTTATATGTATATAGAGGTACATAATGTATGTTTATAGAATATGAATAGTAAGTGTATACAGTGCATATTTTGACAGCTTCCGTGGCGCAGCGGGCGAGAAGTGAGCCGGCTGTGAAGCGAGCGGCCGCGGGTTCGATCCCCGCACCGAGACAAATATTTGTTGTGAGACCGAAAGTCTCTCGTATTTCCTCAAACCCACGACACAAGACTCGATCTTAATGTGGGGTCAGAACTATGTGTGTGACTGTTGGGTGTTATTTATATATATGTTTATAAAGGCTGAAATTGAAACGGCGTTCTGAGACTGTTATTTATCTTATCATATTTGTGAATCAGACATTTGTCTCGACGCGAGACGCGAACTCGCAGCGTATCGCTAAAAAAGGCTACACGTCAGCAGTCAATCGACGTAAAATATAATTAATTTAATACAAGATCCACTCCACCCCACATACCAAGGTTCGTCACCACAGAACCCAAAAAATATGATAATAATAGACGCGGCATTCAGCCGTGTCCCGTCTAGATGGCGATATAAATTTTAAATATTACGATAGGGCATTAAGATTTGAATAAACACGTCTCGCGGTTGGATCGTAAGTCTGTCGCCGGGTGACAGGACGCTGAAGGCGTTATGGCGGCGTGTAACACATCATTTACACGAGGAGAGTCCGCGAGTTGATTTTAATGATGCACTGAATGCAAATGACGTTGACGCAGCTGTACTGAGATTAGAAATTGACGTGACGTTTATTATGTGCAATATTTCTTAGATCGGGGTTGATGGACACGATATAAGGAATTTTGACAGCCTCCGAGATGCAGTGGGCGAGTAGCCGGCTGTGAAGAGGCGGCGGGTTCGATTCCCGCACAAAGACAAATGTTCGTGTGACCAACATATATTTGTTTCGGGTCTAGGTGTTGTGAGACCGAAAGTCTCTCGTAGTTCCCGATACCCACGACACAAGACTTGTATCTTACTGTGGGATAAGGATTTTGTGTGTGACTGTTGAGTGTTATTATGGTTTTGTCGGCAAATACTTCAGTTGTCTCTGGTCGGATAACCATAGTGAACAGTGCACATCGAGTGTCCATTGTAAAATTAGTACATATGGATTCGCGGGAAAAGATTAACGCACGTGGGTATGGTGCGATAGTGACGCCGCTGAACCCCTCCAAAGCATGAGCTTATGAGTCTATTGTCTCATCTGCTCGTTTGCAAGTAGGTATCCGATTTTTTTTATTATAATCTTAGTTTTACTATTTAACATACAAAAAGACAAAGTAAGATTATAATAATACTGCTATACGTGACAACCCCCTGATCTGTAAGTTCAGTCCTGATTTATTTAATAATAAATAGGTATCAATTCTAACAGAAACTAGAATCGGCGTCAGTTTTTAAAATGTTCACCCTTAGCCCCTGTACTAGATACATAACATAACATAAGCTCACGCCTGTATACCCGAAGGGGTAGGCAGAGGCGCACTAGTGAACTAGTACACCCACATTTCGCCGAGCTTAGTTCCGTCCCAGATGTGAAAGGGGGCGAGCCTATCGCCATATCGGGCACAAATTCCAGACTCCGGGCTGATATGGAAAAATCCAATATCACTTTGCCCGACCCGGGGATCGAACCCGAGACCTCAGAACCGTAGTCGTACCGAAATACCTCCACGCCACGGAGGCAGTCACATCATACATCATACTAGATACATACTTGAAGTTTACTTGTACTTGTATGTATATGTTTGAAGTTTACTAATTACTTGTAGGTGAACGTTTAACTTTCCCTCGAGTTGTTGAATGCATTAGAGTAATCTGTAAAGGTCATTCGTTATCTTCTTACCACCGCTCTCTTTGTAATGTCGAACATTGTAAGTTGTACCAATGTATACCTTGTAGTTATGGATAGTTCATATTATACCTCTACATATATCAAGAAAAAATAAAAGAAAGGCAGAATTACCGAAAAAGAAAATAATTTAATTTGGTCATAGACATAAACATAAGCTCACGCCTGTATAGGATAGGCAGAGTCGCACTAGCGAACTAGAACACCCACATTTCGCCGAGCTTAGTTCCGTTCAAGATGTTATAAGGGCGAGCTTGTCGCCATATCGGGCACAAATTCCAGACTCCTGGCTGATATTGAAAAGTCCAATATCACTTTACCCGACCCGGGGATCGAACCCAAGACTCAGAACAGAAGGCGTACCTGCACCACCTAAATACAACTTCACCACCGAGTAAAAAAAGTATTATCAGTCGAAAGTAAAAAAAGATTATGTTGTATAAATATTTCATGTGTATCAATTATCATGGTTGTTTACTGGTTTACTGGTACAGAGGTTAGTTTTATTGACACTTTTAGAAGACGGTGACGGTTTTCGTTTTCTTCATACTGTATTATAATTCACCGTAGTTTCCGCAAGAGGCGCTGCTAGTAAATGGAACCTCCGATCTCACCTACATAAATTTCACTCCTAAATATTGAAAGAGTGGTGTGTTCGCATTCCTAAGACGGTTCATACGTTATACCTGCATCGGACAGTAAAATACAGGAGGCAGAAGCCACGAAATATTTTAATGCAGTCACTGAACCGCGGCGCATATATCTTCGCATCGTCTCGAAACAAAAGCGGACCGTCCCGTGCTTTACCACGTCGCAGATTTATCCCGACGATATCATTCAATGCGAAAGCGACTGCCGCGCGGGGGAAAGGGGAGAGGGGGGTCGGTAGTGGTACCGCACACCGCCACAAATCGCAACCAACGACCAACAGGTAGCCTGCAGGTCGCACGCATTGTTTCCCGGAATCGAAGACGCTATCGAACGATTGATATACGATCAGCGTTTACTAAAATGCACCAGGCTTACTTTAACCTCTGAATATCTAATAGGGCCCGATTTAGAATAATTTATGGGGAGGACCGAGACAAAAACAGAACATTATGGTGTCGGGTCAGCGCGCGTGTCTGCCGGTTTCGTAACGATACTTCGGCGGCCATTTATCTGTCACTTCGCTGACGTATCGGAGTTTTGTCCGTCTATTAAACGTGAAAATCATAATAGCCGAGGGCGTCGATTAAGTGCGGTCATTAATTACAGTAACAAGCACGGGACGCGGTGAAGACGCGCGATTTATCCGCGGTATCGACTCGTTATTTAGATCGCGCCGCGCGACGATAGATGGCGCTTTATACAATCGCGTATCTGATGCACGACGTGTCTCCCCATACATATAAACACCTGAGTAAATATAATACAAAGAAAAAGAAAATATCTATACGTTTGCTTTTATTTTCACTTTTAATCATGCGCAATAGTTTTCAGCCAATCAATTATATTCGTTACACATGATGACATGTTGAGTCGAATGCGCATGCGTCATAAGACGGGTGCAATATTTTCCATCTCTTTTCCATGCATACAAGGCTTACAGAGTGTCATGACGGTCGCTGTAGTATTATGTCTGTAGACTTCCATTCATCAGTGACGAAGGTTCCTATAAACACATTTTCTGTCGACCTCCTTTTTCCGAATTGTCCATTCACAAATAATAATTAAGTAACAATGAAACTAGTATCGACATTCATTCTGAAGACTCATCAATCAAAACTGTTTCATACATTGTTTTTATACAGCCCGAGCATGGCAAAGTCACTACACCTAACAGTAAGAGCAATATAGTCCAAACTACCAGTAACCGTCAATATTGTGTTAACGAGGTCACCTTTTTTTATGGCAAAGACTGGCAATAGAGAACTATGATACCCAAAGAACTTTTTTGTGTCTTGTATGTCGATGGGCGGTGGAGATCACTAACCATCAGGTGACACATCTGCTGCATTTACTGGTCTCTACTATAAAAACAAAGAACTATGGATCCGTCGCCAAACTTAAAGGTGGGGAATAGGGATTGGGAAGGGAAGAGGGAATTGGGCCCCCTAAAATCTCACTCACCGAAAGAAACGCAACAATTAGCTGCCACTTTACGTCGGAAATTTTTTTACCTTTTGCAAATTAGTATTTGAAGTCTTAAGTCTCCGAAGAGGGTAGAAGCAAATCATGCATAGAAGCCTCAGTATACATCTCTACGCAAAGTCATAAGTACCATAACAGGACACTGCCCACTTAACAAACATTTGTATGTTCTAGGTATGACCGCCAGCCCCCTGCGTAGGGGATGCCTGTCGGCCGACGGAACAGCTGCCCACGTCATCCTGGAATGCGAAGGCACAACGGGCTGAAATCCTCGACACACCGAGATCGCTTCGAGAAGCTTGTGGAGACCCCAGGAAGATCCTGCGCTTTTGGTCGGAGCTGGGCTGGCTAGATTCCTAGCTGGCATTCGCGTCACGCACAATGGTCCACTTTTTATGAGGCTTAGTGCGGAAACAGAAGCCTACACAACAAACAAACAAAAGGCCTCAGTATGTGCATTGTGTGATAATGCATCGGTTGGAGCTGGTGGCTCGTGCGAATATGGACAATCTCGCATCAGTGTGAATACAGAATTATCTTGGAATATGTTATGATTGTATATTGATTAGCTTATCGTAGACTATATGTGGTGAAAGGTCATTGCTGATTTTATATGCGATATGAACTTATTAGTGTATCAAAGGATCTTGTCGCCTCTTTGGTCTATCTCAGCATATATGGACTGTTCGATCCTGGTCCTGGGTTCGATTCCCAGGTCTGCCAAAGCGCATTTTCAAATTTAATTTGCCCGAAACTGCACCCCTAAAAGTGGGTTGACGCCAGGCAGGCAGCCTGTCATCAGCTTGATCATCGTCATCAGCTTTGACAATATATTTTCCGGAAATGTCAACGAGCCTCGCAAAGCTGATGTTGCCGACGTTGAATTTTGGCCTTAGCTCCACCACTAGGCATAAACTTATGTAAATCGAGTCTAATACTACATCTCAGTCGTTAAGAATTCCTAAAACCAAATAAGGTCCGTCCCACACATTCAACGCACAAAACGCAATCTTTCTCACACTTAGGAAAATAAACGACGGCGTCGTTGCGACTGTGTCGCATCGCAGTGTTGTCGCAAGCCCTAATTAGACCGTACCTCCCCAGATGGCGTTCATTAGGCCCCCTAATTAGATTTAAGGACATGATTTTCCGGTTAAGGGAGAGAGTGCGTGGGTGCATTGTACTTGATTAATTAAGGGTCGATGCAGGGATTGTAAACATTTTATTGGTTGTGTGCAAAAAAGTTACGTTTAGCATGAAGCTAATTGATAATTGATTATTTAATGGATAATTGATGAAGCTAATTTTTGACAATGGTATAGATAAAAAAATGGATAAACAAAAAGCGTAAACACTAAAAACTACGTTTTCTCATTTTTAAAATATTGATTAAAACCTGTTTCCTAGAGAAAAGACAAGCAAAGGCAAATTTTCCATTTTCTACGATTCTTGCACATATGTAGGTTGCCTTGTTTACTTTCAATACATTTTTCATCATCAGATACTTCTGACCTGACATGTCTCAAGTATATCTCGCTTTAACATTTGCTTTAAATTTTCATTTGGTTTGACTAATAAACTTTCTTTCTTTCTTCGTCACATTCATCCTCCCTACTTGCCTAAATCACCTAATTGTTATAAAAATCATGTCCATTTTAATAAATCTTCTCACGATATGCATGTCTATTTACGAATCCCAAACCACGTCTTATAGACAGTCTCGGGCGGCTTGGCCTCCGGTGGCCCATACGCTTATGTAATATATATATGTGCGGCCTCCGACGGGTTAATAAATGGCATAAATAGACCCCATGTTTGATACACCTGACTTATTTCATTTTAGGCGGTAAATAAATGAGGTACGTTGAAGACTTTACAATTTAAGGACGAATCCTGTGGTGCATGGCGTTTTACAAATATTCCGCTACAGAACTATAACTACTCAAGTTAAATTGAAATAGAAATATATGAAGGACATGTAATTCATTACATGTAATTAATTAAATGTCATCATTTATTATCTGTAATTGCATGTAGTACATTACATGTAATGAATTACATGCCCTTCATATATTTCATTTTAAATTTAACTTGAGGTTAGGACTAACTGTAGGTTAGTAATAGTGGTGCGAGTCGCCCTTAGAATATTAATTATGTAGGTGCTTGTTCTAATACCATGATTTAATGCGACTTTATAAGGTAGGCATGCCTTTTCAAAAGGAGCCCAATTAGGATACTTATCCGCAGTTGGTTAATATATTGCGTACTATTTATGAAAAATAATATGTTTCCTATTTCAGTAAATGTTGCCTTACACACTGGTTAATCATTTTTTGCCGTACGTGTGATACGATAAATATGTCGAATAATAAATTTCGTACACCTTTTTTTCGAGTGTCTGTTTTTCGGAGTCTTTGATCCGGCACTTAAATATGTTACATAAGCGTATGGGCCACCGGAGGCCGAGCCGCCCGTGACTATCTACATAGAAAAGAAAGAAAGGGTAGGGATTTCGGTTCATTCTATCTATCAACACGTAATGGCGGCGTCTGATCGAATGAGCCGAAAACCCTGCTTCACTTTGAATGTTCCTAGCGATCGGTCCATCTTTTTTTTACGTCCCTGCGTAAAATATGAACCTAAGTATAGATATAATTCCTCTGTATACAACAAAACGAAGTGCAAAATAAGACTAGTCGGATATCGAACCCGCCACACCGGTCCATGATTGATAGAGATTGTGATACCGTCCGGGTGATGGCGAATTGCAACCGCCACTTACTTGCAATGGGAAAATAAAGCGTAATTACATGGCAGATTTGAAATGTAAGGTTTTAATGGACGGGAGAAATTTCTAATGTATTCAAAATTAAATAATCGCAAGTTTAAGAACTAACCAGACCGACTTCAAATCTGACCGTAACCAAATTTATATGGGACCACCCTTGAAATAAGCTCTATCGAACACAAAAAGAATTTTGAAAATCGGTTCACATTTGGCGGAGATATCGCGTAACACACATAAAAAAAATTACCGACGAATTGAGGACCTTCTCCTTTTAAGTCGGTCGTAAAGATAATGCTGTAGAAAATGTCCACTGCATGAGTTTTTATAGACTAGCAAACGAGCAGGTGGGTCACCTGACGGTAAGTTATCTCCACCGCCTACGTCACTCCACTCAATTTCCGTCCCTTTTCCACCTAGACAACGGCGTCGGTCTGCCCGATACTGATAATAGATGCCGTAAAATACTGTAGCATTAATATTTGCGATTCTAACCGCGAATATTTCAATCAATTGCTTCCCGATAATTACATGCTCGCTTTCGCTTATGAATAAGTGATCGTCGTCGACGTCGTGACGCGTGACACGTTGTCACCACGCGCGCGTCACGGCGACGCGACGTCAAGTGACGTGTCGCCGACGCACGTCATGTCGCGATCGCGAGCGACGCCTCATACTTATCGGAAAATTATTGAAATTAAACCATCAATAAAGCGAGTTTGAGACAGCTCAGGGGGGCTATCACGTATAGCAGTATTATTATAATCATACTTTTTTGTACGGAAATCGGCACAAGTAAGATTTGTGTGTTATAATACACTAAGTGTTGCCCGCGAATCCGTTCGCCTGAAAATTTAATTTCCGGTATAAAAAGTAGCCTATGCATTATTTTGATGTGATAATCTATGTAGCTGTAAAGTTTCATAAAAATCCATTTAGTTTTTGCGTGAAAAAGTAACACATACACGCATACTCAAAAACTTTCAAGTTTATATTAGAAAGAATTAAGGACTTCATTATAAAACGTTGACTAACTTTAAACATAGTTTAAAATAACTGGTCACCATGGAAACATCTAATACAATATATAATAAAAAGAATCTAGTTAAATTAGGACTACAGTACTCTAGTTGTAGAGGACTATAAAGGCGACCACAAGGCTAACGAATGAACCTTGAAGACAACCCGAAACTAACCCCGAAACTACGCTAGAACAAAAACTAACGCGCCAACGTATAAACATACTCAGTTCTCTGTTCAGGGCTGGACTCAGGGATGTGTGTGGGGGATGTTCCTATTTTATTATTGTCTCACGTTTTATAAGCAGTGCGCCTTCCTGTTCAGAGGCTTTCATGTAAAATTTTGGTTATTCTCTGTAATTTTCGGCTTTTGGGTCACCTCTAATTCCAATTCTAACCAAATGAATAAAATATTTAGGTAAAACGGTATTTTAATACATTTTTATACAAATGTGTCATCAAATGAGCAAAAGCGAAAAAAGGGAAAGGGAAAAGTCACTACAGTTGTTAGATAAAGTTAAATCCTATCATCTCAACATCTACTATAACAATAGATGTATTTTTGTACATAAAACCAATTAAAATGTATGTCAAGCAATTACAGATAAAATATTTAAAATAAAATAGCACACAGGTAGACTATGATCTGGATTAGCACATTTAAATTCTCGAGTAACGGTGGGATTAGTGAGTAAACTTATGATTTATATTTACGCGACCAAACCACGACGCCAATTTATCACAAAAATAGTTAACTACCTTTAATATACTCTTTTGCTAGACATTGACAGATCTATAACTTAGGGTAGTTAAGGTAATACGATCCGATTGAGCATCTCTGGCAATAAAACATCACGTCATTATACTGACTGGCTAAACTACTGAAAACGAGCCGCAAATTGACGTTCTTTGCGTCATAATTCTTTAAACTATGTTCTTAGAACTTGATGCATCCTTAGATATTGCCAAAGAAACCTACTTTTATATTTTATAGCAAGCTTAATCTTAGAAAATATGTTGCTTTTAAAGAAAATAATAATTTTGATAAAAGCAAACATTATGATTTCTTAGGTTTACGTGTATGTTATTCATTGAAATTAAACTATTTTTACGGATTCTATCACGATTTGGTTTTAATTTTTAATTTTTATGTCCGACGTTTCGAAAGCTTGCTTGCTTTGCAGCCTTCGTGGTAACGGGTCAAACTGAGACTGTCTGACAAATAAATAAATAGTTAGTCTGAAAAATAGTTTAATTTCAATGAAAAGCAAACATGCAATAAATGGTACCTACGTACAATTTTAAACCTAAGTTCATAACAGCACCCCTAAACATTCTTTCCATATTGCAGTAGATTCAATCTTCAAACAGCATAGTAATTTGACCCCCCCAACTACAACCTAAGTGCGGACCAGGCTACACCCGCTACCGCCAACCCCCCAGGTTTATCTTTATTATTAGTCTGCCCCGCGAAATTATGACGACTGCAAAACGTCTTTTCTTGCCGCTCTCTCTCGCTCTCACTACAGACTACATATATCCGTCCTTCTCACACTTAATGCAACCCATGCAGTGATTCGGAGTGACGACCGCCGCGGGACGGACTCGGTGTTTATAACGCCTCGGAGAAGTAACTTTTACATTTAGTTAAATCTTATCTTTCAGTTTATTCGTCCGGAAGGGTTAGCCGACGGTTTAAATTAAAAAATATTGTGTTGAGACACTTTGAGCTAATTACTTGAGTTTGTTGACTATGAGTTGAAACCTTTGTTTGGAGAAATGGATAAACTTTGAAAGCCTAGACTGAACTTCTGAAAAACAGTTTTTGTGTTTTTGACCCTATGTACCGTCACCCGATGTCTTTGTCATAAAATGTCAAAATCCATACTAAAATTATTGAAGATTTTTGAATAAGCTCATGTGATCAAAACTCACATCCAATTAATGTACTTAATAAGGGTTAAACGAACTGAAAGAATTCGCTTCTTCTGCTGAAAAAAAAAGGAAAACATTAAAGGATCTCCGAAGGAAGTCTAAATGAAAACTAAAACAATAATAATGAAAATCCATGCTTATTTTGACAAGAGATTTGACAGAGTTGATTTTGACTTTTGATCAGACTTCAGACACGCAGCGTGAATAACGAGAACGTGCGACAAACTCACACATCATTAACAAAGCCATAGATATAATTTACTACAATTATTTCCTCACAATAATTTCTAGTTTCTCCAACCAGCATCACAGGATATCCATTTGAAACATAAGATAGTCAATTATTCATATCTGCGGCAAAGTGGAACATTTATCGTGCAGACGGGCGACTGATGAAGCGATCGATCGCGCGGAATAATCGCTCGTGTGTGCCGGCACTAACGCTGTAACTAACCATCTGACTGAGACAAAGTTCTTGGGGTTATTGTATGGGATAAGAAAGATATTGGTGCAGGCGGATAAACTTGGATGAAGATTGACTCAATGGATTAGAAAATGCCAAGCATTGTTTTGTGAATTTAACCCGTCAGAGGAGGCACATATATATGCTCCATAAGCATATGGGCCACCTGAGGCCGAGCCGCCCGTGACTATTTAATAATAAAATTTCATTTTTTTTTCTTTTCTCAATTCATAGTCATAAAATACTATTCATCTTACACACCTACTTATAAAATTTACTTCCATTGTACTGTTCGCAATTAAACAAACTAAACAGTGTTGGTAATGATAATTATCCTTTATTGATTTGACAAGAACTGAGATGACTGACTGCCGCGGTGGCGTGGTTGTGTTTCTGTACGACCTGAGGTCTCGGGTTCGATCCCCGGGTCGGGCAAGTGATATTGGATTTGTCCGATATGGCGATGGGCTCGCACCCTATAACATCGGCGACGGAACTAGGCTCGGCGAGATGTGGGTGTACTAGTTCACTAGTGCGCCTCTGTCTACCCCTTCGGGGATATAGGCGTGAGCTTATGTATGTATATAAAAACTGAAATAGCTCGGGCTTTTAAGTGGATCAGGTGTATGAAATCGAGGCTCAGAATATCAGGGAATAGAACGGAATTCGAACGGAATTCACCGTGTTGAAGAACTTTTAAACCTGTCAATAAAAAATAATATGGGGAGTTGACAACTAACATACAATAGTGAATATGTACCGCAAGAGGTGCTCCAAATAAACACCAAGCCGTATTCAGTGTTTCTTAGCAATCCCAATGGAATTGATTGAATGAGGTCATTAAACTAAAGCCTAAAATCGATTTGGCCAACAAACATAATTTAGAGTTAATTATAACAATGCTCGAGCTTACGATGTGGTATATAATTGAGCATGCACACGCGTTAAGCCGGGCGGCGTTTGACCGGCGGGCGACACTTGTGATTTGTGGTTACTTGCAAAAGCGACCTCTGCCGGTGACGTGCCAATTGTCTCCGACTTGGACGGCGGCGCAAGGTATAAACGGCAGCGGGAGCGGGTGAGACTGATGAAAACTGACATTTAATGCCATTTTTGGGATGAATAAACCTAGTTGTAAATCAAAATCAATACACTAAGCAGGTAATATCAGAGACTGGCAAACAAGCAGGTCACCAAAAGAAACGTTGCGTTACAAAACTCAAGAGGAAGAAATAGATAAAGGGAAGATAACTGGGTTATGCCATCCGAAATTCCACTCACCAAACGAACCTAAGAGCGAGCATCAAGCCGGCCCATTCATGTGTGGGATACCTGGCTCCAAAAAGTTTCAATGTTAAATATTTCATACTACATAAGGAATGATGACAATTAGCGTAATAAATACTCCACAATAGATAAATAACATTATAAGGCAGGTGTTGCAATAATAGCCTATTACCATAAATTAGTACCATGAATTTTATTGTATCTAACAATTAGTAGTTAACAAAACGTTACATTACTATAGAAATGTCTACAGAAACGCCTAGAATGCACTTCGAAAGCTTAACTAATTACTATGACGGTATTCCTATACAAGAATAATTAAATTGTACATTTATTATATCTTTAAAGGTGTGAAATTGTTTTGTTTATGTATTAGTAGACATTTAAAGGTTCCCTTTACGGTTAAGTTATTGATTTTTAGATTGCAACTAACATAATGTATGTCACTTCATTTCACATCAAACAGATAAAGATCGCATACATGACAGAACTGAAAATCCGCTAAGGGCGTTCACGTCGGAGGGACAGCCAGTCATAAAAATTAAGCCCAATCGTTACTACAACATGCTTGATAATTATATTGCACCACATTAAAGTAGGGTAAAGGCAGAAAAAGAAATGACAGAAGTCAGAACTGATAAACGGTACACAACAAAATTATATTTATATCTTCTCATGAAGACATCTTAAAATAATCTAACAAACGAATTATATGATATAAGCGACTTTACTAAACTCTACCCGCTGTCCGCTTGCGACTTGCACCGCATCTACTTCTGTCATGAGCAGTGGTCTGTGTAAACGTTCCTTAATACCATAAGGCTTTGCACGTCATAAATATATATCACATAATATGTATATTAACAAAACATAATAACGGGCCCAAAACGATTAGGGGTTAGTATGGTAAATTGAAGAGAAGGTTAAATGTTTTCAAATGAGATTAAAAGCTAAATGTCCAAAATATTTCTATAATATTTATATTTGAGTGGTAGACCCACGCCATAGACAGTAACGTCTACAGCAGGAATGGACCAGCTCGACTGTTTTGATAGCACTGTCTCACCGAAAACCAGCGTAAATTGGCAGCTAGCTGTTAGTTTCGTTACGTGAGTGAGATTTCCGGTATCCCAATTCCCTTCCACGTTCTAGTCCCTATTCATCATCATCATCATCATCATCATCATCAGCCATAGGACGTCCACTGCTGAACATAGGCCTCCCCCAAAGATTTCCAGATCGACCTGTTGGAAGCGGCCTAATGGCAGTGGGCAGGGCACATAGCTCGTAGAACTGATAGCCGATGGGGCAGAAAAGTTCTCGAGTGGAGACCACGTACCGGCAAGCGCAGCGTAGGACGTCCACCTACAAGGTGGACCGACGACCTGATAAAGGTCGCAGGAAGTCCCTATTCCCCATGTTCAAATTCGGCAACGCACCCATGCTTCTTTTGGTATTACGCGTGTCTGGGAAAGGGAGATCACTTACCATCAGGTTACCTACCTGCTCGTTTGTCACTCTAGTATAAAAAAAAACTACACCGTCTCCGCCACTGAGCGTTACCAAGTAAACATGGCGTCGTAATGAGATTTCCCGTGCCCTAATTATTATACGATATCCATTGCCGCCCCGCTGTGGCCTGTGACAAACGTATTAACTTGTCAGTCGGTAATCGATGCCGGTGCATTACTATTATACGGTTCTGCGAATGATTTGATTGCATGTGAGCTATTTAATGAGGTTGCCTTTGAGATGATTTGTAATTTAATGATCTCATCTAGCGATGCATTTAGTTTTACAAAGCGGTAGCAAAGTGTTGGTAATAAAATTTACAGGAGCCTTTTTAGGTACATATTTACAGTTACTGCCTCGGTGGCGTGGTTGTATTTCGGTACGACTACCGTCCTGAGGCCTCGGGTTCGATCCCCGGGTCGGGTAAAGGCGAATCTCCGAAAAGGCGAAACTATGCATCCTATCACATTTGAGACGGAACTAAGCTGGCGAAATGTAGGTGTTCTAGTTCGCTAGTGCCCCTCTGCCTACCCATTCGGGGACACAGACGTGAGCTTATTTTATGTGCTGTTATTTACAGTCTACTAAATATACTCAATACAATAATGTTTCTCACTGATGTAATTTTTTCACTCAAATAAGTCGGACAACACATAAAACTTCAATATTTGATTAATTAATATTGCTTCTACTAATAAAATTTGGAATATCTGTCAATATTACTAGGCACACCTTGAGTAACTCTTCCTGGTGAACAGTAGTGAAAACCTATTCTTAAAAACATCCACTATGGCCCTAACGCCCGAATGGTCAAACGCTGCTCAACTTTAACGGCGTCTTATATTGATTTTCGCCATACAATTTTGACAGATAAGGCAGCCTTAAAAGACGTAAGGCCACCTTAAGTGTATGAACATTCGGCGGTAATTATAACAAAATTTAAGCGATGCTTAATTTTCAAAACATTCTCCTTTAAATACTCAAACGCTGCTCGGCTTTAACGGCTACTTACATTGTTTTGTGCCATACAATTTTGACAGAAAAGGGGGCCTCAAATGACATAACACGATCTCAAGAGGCCGTGTTGCGTTTCAGTATTGGGGGTTAATCTCCTTCTTCCTTACACGTTTTGAATGACAAAACACTGTTTAAAGTTAAACACCAATCCAGCAGTTCCTAGTCCAGCAGGTCGATTCTTTAAGGTTTCATTTGTGAAAACAACGTTGCGGCAACGATGTTTTCATTTTTGTATTCAGCAAGGTACAAAGCGTACGCACTAGCGCTATGTGTGATGACGGCGCTTATGCGAACTAGCTCTCTCGAGCGAGGCGTTTGACATAAATATATGGAAAATGGTATTCTCTAAGACCCAACAACGTTGAACGTTCCGTCGATCGCAACGTTATGGCGTTACTTAGAGAATCGACCTGCTGTATTCGCACTTTGTCACAACCTTTAAATTAAGACATATTGACAAGACAATACATGCACATGACAGCGACAGAGCTTCGATGACTTCATGACGCATCAGCGTTATCTGCCACGGACAATGACATCCGCCATGTGGCGGTGCCGCGGCCGTCATCTATCGACAAATCAATGATATTCATATAACTATAGCATGCTGCACGCGACTTGGTTCGTGTCGAAATGTATTAACAAATCAATTTTCAGTATAAAAAGTAGCTTGTGTGCTATTCCAGACTATAATCTTTCTCTGTGGCAAATTTCATCCAAAGTCGTTCAGCCGTTTGCGTGATAGGTTTATCCACGATCCATCGGTGTAAACTTTCGCATTTATAATATAAAGTATATCTTTTTTCTTTCTTTTTTCTTTACTTTAATAGTAACTTTTTTAACTTTACTACAATAGTAATTATTTTAACTATAATGACATTTTTGATTAAAGTACATTGACTGGCTTGACATTAACATTAATATAGTTATCTGATAATAATATAGGACATTAGGTATATTTATTATATTTTTATTGTAAACAGACCGACCGATCGACCAATTTGGAAAGTGTATGCCATAAATTGTATAAAAATATTCATATAATGACTAAGCTTATTGTTTGTGATATATATAGATATAAGGATTTTTGTTAGTATGGGTTTTTGCATCCTACAATGCCATTTCACCTTTTAATCATTCTTTTGGTAATTACACCTCCAGTGGTATTGAGGATGCGTGAATCCATATAAATATGATTATCAATTGTATTGACAATTTGTAAATCAAATTTTTTAAAAAAGGAAAATAGACAAAAGAAAATAAAAAAGAAATGGTGACAATTGATGATGAAAAAAATAAGCCCGGAGTTTCTTTCTGCCTTTCTTCTTCGGGTCGTCATCCGTAGGTAGCTAGAGAAAGGCTGGTAGGTTAGCTAGGATAGGGCCTCACGCACCAATCCCAACTGCTTCCAGTATTTCCAGTCAATCCCCTGCCACCATTCCTGCCATATGCCATTCCCATACAATCCATTCCCTTACACTCTATTCCTATTTCCCCTTATCACCCTATCTCAGCCATCCCATCGTTATTATGTCCATACTTGCCTGCCTGTTGTCTAATTCAAATATATAATGTAAATTATATTAATCCTAATTTAAAAATCTACTTGTGTTGACTTGTCATAAGTGCTTTTTTACATGCCTACGTGATCAATAAAGATTTTTATTTTATTTTATTTTATATATAGATTAGATAATATACCCGTACAGCATCTGTGGCGCACCGGAAAATAAATATTAGAAAATCAAAATCATTTCATCTAAAATACCGCCATGCACAAAGAAATAGTAAAGAATTAATTTCCCACTCAAAGACACTTAGACGACATAAAACGCAGCCAAAACAATCGTCGTAAAATCAGATTTATATCAGTATTTATAACCAATCGATTATCATAAAAAACAATAATTATACGCTTAACAACCCATAAGGTAATGTTGGACGCACAGACATTGCACCTAATATTAATATGAAAAATATTAACTATTAAAAAATATCATCCGAGAGCTAGTAGGTACATATCTAACCGCGCACAGTGGTTCCGTATAGGCAAACTTAATTAAAATCAGACTTTCTCATGATAAGTATACTCAACATATCTTTTCCAGTCCAATTTTTGTTAAAATTACTCTTGAAAACGTTGAATTTATTAGATTTTTCCACTTCATAGTTTAAACGTTAGCCGGGAGAAGGCGTCAAATTTTTGCCACTATAAAAATTTCAACATCAATTATTTACATAACATAACATAAACTCATGCCTGAATCCCCGAAGGGGTAGGCAGAGGCGCACTAGCGAACTAGAACACCCACATTTCACCGAGCTTAGTTCCGTCCCAGATGTGATAGGGGGCGAGCCTATCGCCATATCGGGCATAACTTCCAGATTCCGGGTTGATATGGAAAAATCCAATATCAATTTGCCCGACCCGGGGATCGAACCCGAGACCTCAGAACCGTAGTCGTACCGAAATACCACCACGCCACCGAGACAGTCGGCAGAGGCAATTATTTACATGTACAATATTTTTGTAACTTTTACTTCACTTTTGGATAGTGGTTCATATACACAACTACCATCAATCAACAATAGTTTCTGAGCAAAATGACTGCGACATACGAATATGAAGAAATCATAAGGGCTTCATTTGTCCACTACGGAACTCTAGAAGTGTTAATAACTATAAAAAATCTGTCATATAGTAGTTAATTTGTTGTTGAAACTCGTAGTTAGTCGTAGGCGGGCCGCGAGATAAGGTATTTTGTCGAACGCCCGGCCCCGGTTATTATAATCTACTGACGATTTGTCAAAGATTATCGTTGGCAATTAGAATGTGAACAAGTTTAACTGATCTGACACGACGACGTTCCATTACGTTGTATGTTAGTTTAATTATAGATACGTTACTAATCTGTTGTAACTTGTAATCGTTTTGTATTTTGATAAACCGAATATTGATATTTTTCTTTAACTAGCTATTTCTGCCGTAGTTTGATTAAACGTGTTTTGTGATAATTGGTTTGGAGTCATTGAATGTGTTTCTGTAATATTTTAACAATAGAAATATACATTATGTACTCTTACTAACCTACCATGGCGCATGTCAGTAATAAACAGAAAATAAGAAAAACCGTTTTTTCTGCATTTTTTAAATTCTGATTATAAATATGTACTTGTAAATGTCAATTAACTAATTGCTCGTTAAGTACTTATACTTAACGTACCATCTATGCTCATCTTAATGAGCATAGATGGTACGTCAACATTTTACTAACAACGACTCGATAGCAGATATTAACCATTATGCCCTATACATTTTTACACAAAATAGATATTTACTTCTCTAGAATTTACATCAAATAATAATTTATTTGTAGCAGTTATATCAACTAAATTCATTCGACCAATCTACATTAACCTCCTCATATTACATTCAAAAGCCATACAACGTAGTCAGTCCATAAAAAAACCGATTACAAACCGATCCAACGACGCTTATGTCAACAGTGATAGAGTAAAAAAATCATTATATAACAAAGTTTATGGCTCGATTCACATAATTCAAAACGGTTTCATTACAGACCTGTCATAACACGCCGTCTGTTCGGAATTATATTAGATATTAAATTAGTGTGGAGTCGTCCACTCGAGTATCATGGGGAATTGACACGGTGATCGTTATGGGGCATAAAAATGCGTGCGCGCCTGTGGTTAAGGTGTCAGCGATGATATACAAATAGGAACAGTTTTATATCTTAATGTTTCTGTCGTCCCATATTACCTACATTATGATTATGGTACAGAAATAAGCTTGGCGAAAAATCGATGCAGTAATAACGCCTAAGTTGTCTGTAAAAAGGCTCTTGATTGTCAATAAAATTAAACTTATAAGTTGAAAATTATATGCACAAAAACATAACGGACTTACTTCGATCGGGACTAAATTTATATGCGACAACCCATGGAATAGGCTCTATCGAACAAAAACTTAAAAATCGGTCTATATTTGGCGAATATCGCGTAACTTATATAAAAAAGCATACAGACGAATTGAGGACCTCTTTTTTTGTAGTCGGTCAATTTACTATTATTGTTTATGCTCACCTATCTCATTTTCGCCGACAGGATCTTTCAAAGGGAGTTGAAGTAAGGCAGGCAGCTGATCTTAAAAAATAACGTTTAACCGTTAACGTTACGCCGTTTCAATAGTAAAGTAAGATAAGTAGAAGTAGATGTGTCTAATTATCGCGTCATAAGCGGAGCGTTTTCGCTACTCCCATGAACCCGCTCTCACCATCACCACATTAGTATGTCATACACGACCATATAAGCTACCGTGCGTGGGCGCAACTCACAAATAAAGAAATTTTACTAAAATGTCCCGTTATTCGTTGTTTTTATTATGTTCTTAACAATAGTTTATCGGACGCGTGCTTTTTGTCACGACTATAGTTTTATGTCATCATTATGTTATATATCTGTTTTATGATACGGCACTTTCCAAACTGACTGCCTCGGTGGCGTGGTGGTATTTCGGTACGACTACGGTTCTGAGGTCTCGGGTTCGATCCCCGGGTCGGGCAAAGTGATATTGGATTTTTCCGTATCAGTCCGGAGTCTGGAATTTCTGCCCGATATGGCGATAGGCTCGCCCCCTATCACATCTGGGACGGAACTAAGCTCGGCGAAATGTGGGTGTTCTAGTTCGCTAGTGCGCCTCTGCCTACCCCTTCGGGGATACAGGCGTGAGCTTATGTTATGTTATGTTACTTTCCAAACTTACGATAAGTTGAATCTTGTCTTACCTGCAACGATAAAAATAATAATTAGTTAAAGATTAACAATTATACGAAAAACAAATTGTAATATTATTATTGATGTTATAAAAAAACTTTGCATATAGTGTGATCTAAAATACATTATTGTGACCTATCAGTTCTTCTTACGGAAGTTCCAGACATCGGTCCCGAAGTAGGCATCGAACCTTTATATTTCCAGTTTCGTCAATTTTGTCAAGAAAGCCATTGTGACCACAATGTTATGATAATAAAGTATAAAATAAATAATTTAGTAGATATACGGTTACTACGAACGTAAAACTTATTTTCATCAAAAGCATTATGTCCCTTCCCATACATATAAATATATTAACGCGTTTCTTAACATTTATATTAAGTAAGGTACAATATGTCGAGCGGCAATTTTTATAAAACACAAAAAAATCTGCTTCTGCTGTTTAACCTCTATCACTTAACCACATGGCCTTTAATACAAAAAGCTTAAAACTAGACTACAAAGAGCTCCTTAAACCAACGCCACAAACATCACAGAGCCACTCCAACCCTTCGCCCTTAATCATCTAACCCTACTGTCTGTGCCAAAAAAATCAATTGAAAATCTACCTTCGGAGGTAGACATGTTAAACCTTACACTGGCCTTTAATTAAAGCCTCCTGGAGCGGTGGGTGTGGGAAGGGGTGGGGGGAAACGACAAGGCGGCCATTTAAGGGGGCTGTCCACTTCCGCACAACGTATGGACTGAGCCACTTCATTTCGGAATGACTGAGGAAAAAGAAAATCCGCGCACTCGTCTCGGAACAAAGCGCCGGGAGACGCCAATGCGATTTCAGATTTATAAACGAATGTTTGTTTGTGGCTGTTTTTAATCATGACGTGTTTGGTAAAGACGGTGTTTTGTTAAGTGTTCGTTCCAAAAACGACGACTGAAAAGTAGCAACAACTTTTAATAGTGGCTAATTGTGGAGCAGCATTCAAGCTTCAAGCTTACTGACAACAACCAAAGGAGTTCTATGGTACTCAATACAGGTTTCCTCAACATATTTTAAACAGATTCTTTGCTAACACAAAAATAACATCATGGTTTTTTACTATGTCATGTCAAGTTAATGAAATTCTTATTATTTATGCCAATTCTCTTCTTTTCATTGACATAATGCGTTACAAATTATTTTCAAATTGTGGGCATAGTGAAGCAGGTCTATTAAGTTTCTAATACTGGTATAGTACTTAATAATACTAGGTCCAATGTACATTTAATTCCGCCACGGAGGTTATTAGGTTATTTTGAAAAAGGCAGCGTCGAGAAAAAGGCTGACATCAAGCACGCTGATTTATAATCGAGTGGAGTTGCGATCGAAACTGATTTAATTATCAACTCTTTGGACTTTACTTGTTACTACCGAGTGTCTTAGATCTGCGACATTTTGTCGCAACGAAATTTTGCCGTGATTTATTCAAAATAACATTTTGTATTTTTAGATATTTTATATCTTAACGTTTAAGAACGCGCGTTACGTTGTACGCCAATAAACTTAATCAAATAAAAATAAGTTATAACTGACAAGCAAACATATTTTCATCACTGTCAAATCTCCTTCAAATTTTACCAATCTTTACGATCGTTCTGATATATTCCTCAAGAGAAACATCTCAATCGACAATCATACAAACAAACTGACATGACGGCGCGCACCTGTCGACAGACCCACCGATATGTTACATGCATTGTTAACAAAATTGACATGTTTATGCTAATTGCAAAACGCGGCCAATCACAGATCTGTTCGCGAGGAGATTGATCAAATTATTGGATGAGACGTAAATGGTAATGACTACTTAAGATCTTCAATCATTACAATAAATAAATACCCCAACAGTTAAAGTCTGATCTCATAGTAAGATACATTGTGTTAATAGTATCAACTATGAGATTTTCGGTCTCATCAGAAGATTCCAGGTTCGAATCCTGGCAAAGTCTCCATGTAATGGAGTAGGGTGGGCGACACGTGTTAATACTCCGCCGGTTGGTTTAAGACTCTATATATTTATCTATACACTTCATATACATGTATATGGGCGGACTCAATGCAAAAGGCTTTTATATTTACTTTATTTAATACTCTCTTGATTAAATGTGACACATACAACTTACTCGTATATAAACTTACACACTACAACACCCAGACCCAGAACAAATATTTGTGGGTCTGAAATAGAATATACTGCCCCTAGTTTAACAGCCATGGTTGCAGTTTTACTGGCTGCGCTAGGAACCTGACAATAACTGTATTTCAAATTTATCATTTATCAATAAGTTATATTTACAAGACATGTTATTCTACACATACAGTAAAGACGTTCATCATATTGAAACCATTTTTCCAAGCATATTTAGCGTCCCACAATAAGTTACAAACTTCATAGCGTTTACTTAGAAAACCTAATTTGTGTAGCGCAGTGCAGCGCGCCGTGACGTCATCTTTACGACTTTAGACGATTTGTTTGAAATGAATTACGCAAACAAGCCGGTATTTATGTGCCATTTTACCATTCTAACAAAGTAATGTAGGATATGGCGCAGCGGTAAGAAAGCTGGACACAAAGCAAACTATTTCAATACAATTTTGATAAATACACCCAACAGTCACACATAGTCCTGACCCCACACTAGGTGTAAACTGTATCGTGAGTATCAGAAACTACGAGAGACTTTCGGTCTCACAACACCCAGACCAGAAACAAAATCTATGGACACAAACATTTGTCTCGTTGCGGGAATCCAACCCGCGACGTCACATTTCACAGCCGGCTATTTGCCCACTGCGCCACGGAGGCTGTCAAAATTCTTAAAGTGATAGTCTGATAAAGCTTGTCGCTTAATTTTGAATTTTATTGCATACCGAATTAAGTACGTCGTCTCAGTATTGACAGATAAGATTTTTAGACGAGCGGAAAAATAAAAAGCTTATGTGGAGTATGATTGCTCTGTCATCAACAGGGTGTTACAGAAAAACGTACAATTTTTTCGTTGTAACTACCTATTAGGGTTGCAGAAGAAAATGTGTACTGACAAGTCTCATATTATGAACTGTAATGACACGATGAGTTTTAAAAAAGAACTTAAAAAATATGCGACAATTAATCGCGACTTTGCCGCCGAGCTACCCCGGTAAGACATGTAGGTGGTCTTTGCGCTGCCTTTTTTCCCTTCTTGAATTGTTAATGTGCCCAGCTAGGGAGAGTATACTTTTTATTCTAAAGGTAATTAATGGATTTCAACGCGGAATGAAGTGTGACTACCTACGGCTCCACTTTGCATCGAGGAAATTGCTAATTTATTGGCAGAATTATGTCTCATTAGTTTTTTGTGACGTTAATTAATGTTTGATATGTCCGTGTCGATGGAAGGTTGTTGAGGTCTTTTGATTTGATTTAATTAACATAAAGGTGTATCATATATCATGTGAAGTTAATATCATTGTTGCTTTTCATTTAACAGACGTTTATACAATTAGATAATAAATACACCCAACAGTCACACACCCAGTCCAGACCCCACACTAGGTATTACCTGTATCGTGGGTGTCAGAAACTATGAAAGAGTTTCGGTCTCACAACACCCAGACTTGAAACAAATATCTTTGGGCCACACAAACATGTGGGAATCGAACCTTCACAGCCGGCTACTCGCCCACTGCGCCGCGGAGGCTGTCTTTAGCACTTTTGTCAGCACCGGTAAGTATGTGCCTGTTTAATCCTTATGCTGAAATCTATAGAGCGAACTTCGACTAAGGCTAAGTCAAAGAAACGAACTCGGTGAGAGTTGATTTTGAATTTTTAAATCGAATTTTGACTTAGTCCGAGTCATTTTTACAAGAAAATCTTTGCTTAGTCTGTTTCCCACTCTGTTTTTCTTGTAAAAAATGGCTCGAACTAAATCGAAGTTTAATTAAAAAATTCCAAATCCTGAGTTCATTTCTTTGACTCGGACTTAGTCGAAGTTGGCTCTATAGATCTCAGCCTTAGTTTATAAGTAACCGGGTCAACGAACAGATGTGGCAGTAGTGTTTACAATACTCCGCCATTGTTCTAACTTCTAGCCTAATGAAGGAAGGTGTAAAGAAACCGTACCGATAACAACGCTTTATTGGTTTTCAGATTACGGGCTTGCCCGTTGCCGTACTAAACTGCGATTAAGGTTATGCACTCTGAAATCTTCGACTGAGTGGTGTGATACTAATTTTGAACCTTGCTATACCGCGATTTTCCTCTAATTTTGAGTGTGAACCTTGCTATACTGCGATTTTCCTCTAATTTTGAGTGTGAACCTTGCTCGCGATTTTCCCGAAACAGGATCCTCAGAGTGGATTGACGTCAGGTAGATCAGGCGTAAAAACTAAAGGCGAATCATTTCTGCAACATGTCTGAAAGAGTGAAAGTATGTTGCACCGATCCCTAAATGTAGTGGGATAAAGGCAGGTAGAAAAATAGACCCATGTTATACAAACATTCTCCCAAATATTATATGTAGAGTCAAAACTTTCATTAAACCATCAAGATTTTTTCTTTCTTTCTACCTGCCATTATTCCATCTTAATGTGGGGTCGGCGCAACACTTTGAAGCATGTTGCAGAGAGCATTTGGCTTAGTTTTTACGACCGGCCACCTGACGTGAACCCCTAAGAGGGATCCAGTCCCGGGCAAATTAAATTAGAAAATTTGCTTTGCCCGACCTGGGAATCGAACTCCCGGTCCACAGCCCATACATGCTGCCACTAGAACAAGGAGGCGACCATTCATTAAACCATCAAGATTATTCAAATAAATATTTATAGCATCTTCACAGTTTAAAACAACACTATTCTACATAATGGTGGCGATACACAACGATACATGTCGATATCGGCCCACTCTATATAATAATATCGATGGGCGCCACTTGTTATGTGTCAAATGTTACCGCACTACCCACGCATATGATTAGCCAGTTAAATTATCAGTCTTCTGGTATATTCTGTCGATTGACCTGCTTTTGCTGGCGGTTCCAGTGGCCTATCTAGAATACAACATTGATTTTAGCATATTTATACAACTACAACCCAGAGTAATAGTGGAACTTTCTTTAGTGGTAGAACCACGCCGTAGACAGTAACGTCTACAGCACGAATGGTTTGATACCACTGTCTCAAAGAAAACGGACGTAAAGTGACAGCTTGCTGTTGCGTTTCGTTCGGTGAGTGAGATTTCAGGTAGCCTAATTCCCTCCCTCCCTTTCCCAATCCTTTTTCCCTACCCTTCCATTTCCTCTTTTTAGGTTGGCAACGTACCCATGATTCTTTTTGTGTCTTGGGTGTCTATGGGCGGTGGAGATCACTTACCATCAGGCGACCCATCTGCTCGTTTGCCAGTCTCTGGTATAATAAAAACAGGTTAAAGTGATATTGGGGTTTCTACACAGTATCAACGCGGAGTCTGGAATATGGCGATAGGCTCGCCCTCTATCACATCTAAATCTGGGATGTAAACGAGCTCGGCGAAATGTGGGTGTTCTAGTTCTGTGGTTCGCTTCTGCCTACCCTTTCGGGGATACAGGCGTGAGTCGATGTATATAAAACCCAATTTCAGAAAGGACGATCAGATTAAAGTCAATGAAAGTTTTCATTTTAGCACTTGGGTTAAAATGCTTTTAATTAAAAATCCAAAGCGTTGTACGTGGACCATGCTTATAATAAATCAATCTTACGAGAAGTTTATAGCTAATTTAGCAATCGAGAAACTTTGTGATTATGCCCGGTATTCGTTAAAGTTACCATTAGGTGTGAATGTAGGTTTTTGGGTATTTGCAAGTTTGTGGATTGGCATCATAATTAATTAATCACGCGTGACTATTTAACGCGATTTTGTAGTTACACACGGGTTTGCCTGGATTAAAACATGTTCTCATTTATCTCTGTGCAGTCTGAGTCTGACAAGCTACTATAATCATAAAGATAATTAACAAATATTTTAAATAAGCAAAAAATAAGACGCCTAGTTTACCGCTTGTTTCCTGGCCATCCCACGGCGAGGAACACAAACAATCCCACATCATGTCCAGAGACGCAAGCATGACGTGCAGGCATCGCATTCAGTCCGGCGCATTTTATTAACGCAATAAGATGCGCGTCTCGTAAGATATGTCACCGGTAGGATGCGGTGCTACTGACAGCGATTTATTTCGCGGAAGTTGTTTAATTCGTAGGTTATTGTTATTATAACTTGACCAAGGGACGATACCTCACGCCGCTATGACAAAACAAACTGTCAAAAATAACGTGAAAACATTTCATATTAAAATATACTTTAACAAAAAGTTGAAACTGGAAAAAATTTCTTTAGGTTTTAAAAATACTTTTTATAGAAAAATAGTATTAAATCATTATAACTGAACACACTTTTTGGGAGTTCTTAGATAAATATGCAATTTTTCATTACAAAATCTTAACAAATACAAGTAAATCTGTACTATTTTTCTCTGAAAGTAAGAATCGAATTTAATTCGATTCCGAGTGACAGGTTTTTTATCGCTAGAAAATTTATCACGGGGGTGAATCGCGTACAGCTTTCATGTCATAATTATATTAGAAAATACAAAATAAAATAATCGCTCTACCGCTGTCACCTGAGCCGCATCCCTACCCATCTTACAGAAACGTGGGTGTACAACATTTGCGTTCTTACGCGCTTTCAAAGGGATTTGATTTTACAATAATGCGATATAACTTTAATTTTGTGTTTAGACAGCCATTCACGGCACTGACACACTTTATTGCTGAAACATCGGATGAGGTACCGGCTAAGGACGCGATTACACTCAGGGCGAGTAGCGGTGTGATTTCGTACATATTTTTAAGTTTGATGTCACGAAATGACATGAAGTAAGTACTTTGCGCCATACAGTTTTAAAGTTCATGATTACTGGAATGCTAATCCCCTAAAAACAGCCTTCTCAACAGCGATCTAATTTTTAACCGACTTCAAAAAAGGAGGAGGTTAACAATTCGTCGGAACCTTTTTTTTATATTTGAAAAAAAAAACTGACGAATTGAGGACCTTCTCCTTTTTGGAAGTCGATCGAAAACAATCATTTTATCATTGTATCATGCAATGCTGTTATACGCAAGGTTATTTCAGCATACAATATACCTAATTTCAAACAGCCGTTACCATTAGAGGATCATTTTCTCAGTATTTTGGACCGAATTCAAAAAAGGAGGAGGTCCTCAATTCGTCTGTATTTTATGTATGTTACGCGATATCTCCGCCAATTTTTAAGATTCTTTTTGCGTTCGATAGAGCTTATTTCCAGGGTGGTCCCATATAAATTTGGTCACGATCAAATAAGATTCCGATGGCCCATTTCCCCCCTCCCTTTCCCAATCCTTTTTCCCTCCCCTCCCATTTCCTCTTTTTAGGTTGGCAACGCACCCATGATTCTTATTGTGTCTTGGGTGTCTATGGGCGGTGGAGATCAGTTACCATCAGGTGACCCATCTGTTCGTTTGCCAATCTCTGCTATAAAAAAAAGATTTGAAGTCGGTCTGTTAAGTTTTTAAACTTGTGATTATTGCTATTAATATCCATAACGTATCCCTACAGGGCCGTAAGTTATCAAGCTATATGCGAACTGGTTGCACTTGGTCGGACGATTTCACCGTTTGAATAATATAATCTGCCACCATTCAGAAATGAGATATGTACTGCTCACAATGAACGAAGCTTGGATGTATCGAGTGCCGGCATTAAAACTGCGATTAGCGACAGTTGTTTCATATTGAACCAGTTATTTATTTGAAGTTCGTTTAAGATATTGTGTAAAAATAAATTTTATCAACATTAATATTGTCATTTTGTCAGCCTCCGTGGCGCAGCGGGCGTATAGCCGGCTGTGAAGCGAGAGGCCGCGGGCTCGATTCCCGCACTGAGACAAATGTTTGTATGGCCCACATATATTAGTTTCGGGTCTGGGTGTTGTGAGACCGTGCGTCTCTCGTAGTTCCTGATACCCACGACACAAGACTCGATCCTAATGTGGGGTCAGGACTATGTATGTGAATGTTGGGTGTTATTTATTTATTATCATATACTTTTTTGTTCAACGATCCCTTTTAAATAATTTAACGAGGTTAAAATAATACTTACATAAAATATATTTTGTTAATAATAGGATAAACAATATAATCAAGTAGAGGTATAATGAACTTAAAATAAATAAGCTTAAATTTAGGAAAAACGATAATGTCTGTAGAGTATCAACGACTAAACTCTTATCATACTTCAAAATATGTCAAAAATAAAGTTTAATGATAGTTAACTAGGTACTTCTAGTTCGTGTATCCAGAAGTGGTATATCCATGTAGCTTTTGGCGGTAAAAATGGTAATGACCACCCTTTTGATTCATTTTTGTTTTTACTCAACTGTTCTGGAAGAAGTATATGTTTTCTATACACATTTCGTTTCGTGTTATGTTCGTTTAGACCAGAGTTAGAACTTCAAGAAAAAATAACTGCATCTTGACATAAAATTAGTTTAATCGCCATTGAACCACAATTTTGACATTGGTAATCTCACCGCTAGTTACCATACCATTTAAAAGAATAATTTTGGGACCCTAATACCGACTGGTTAACGTTACATTTCCTTGTATGCATGTAAACCATACGCCAAAAACCAAAGCAGCGATAGCTCAGTTGGGAATGGTACGGACTGCCGAGACGAGTGTCGGAGGTTCGAGAACAACCCCTAAAAGAGCACAGACCTCTGACTTTTCTATGTTATGTGTGTTTTCATTGTGAAATATCGCTTGTTACAACGGTGAAGGAAAACATCGTGAGGAAACCTGCATACCCGAGAATTTTCTCCACAAGAATTTCGAAGGTATGTGAAGTCTACCAACCCGCATTAGGCCAGCGTGGTAGACTAATGCCTAACCCCTCTCACTAGTAGAGGAGGCCCGTGCCCAGCAGTGGGACAGTAATATTACAGGGCTATTAT
Organism: Clanis bilineata; assembly: GCA_036417725.1. NCBI lineage: Eukaryota > Metazoa > Arthropoda > Insecta > Lepidoptera > Sphingidae > Clanis > Clanis bilineata. The sequence goes on along the minus strand of CM071146.1, from coordinate 951,773 downwards.
TATTATATTATTATGTAAACCATACAATCTGACGGCTTGCCCCGTCCCTATTCGCAACAAGATCAGTCAGTATATCTGCTACTTTCTAAATGCCCATTCAACCTGTCCTCGTTTCTAGCCAGGGCTACTGCTATCGCTTCTGACAATCACTTCAGAACATGTAGTTTCCTAATAGATTATTTAGAATAATGTGTTTATGAGTCACGATTGAGAGGACACTTTATAACCGATGAAAATATTTTTTTGTATGATGTTATACGATATTTTCGGCAAAAGGAGATAAATTTTCAAGATTCTTCTGTTGGTTTTTATGTTCAATAGTGGTTATTTTAGGCATAATCTTATGAAGGAGTATGGAGTAAACTTGAAAAAAAACACGCGAATTAGTTGCAAAAATCTAACAATATAAGTTTACATAAACTATATTTCATAAAAAGCAAATCAAACATTAACATTTCATCTCCCTCTAACACTCGATTTACACACATCTCCGTCTCATTCTAGTGCTCATTTCCCCATAAAGCACCCCTCATCTTGCACATTGTACGGTTGAAAAGAGACAGTGATATGTTTATGATGCTCCTACGCATGCGCCTACGCATTGGGTATTTCTACATATTCGCTTACTTTTATATACAAAAGATGTATAGCACAATTGCAAACGACTTAGTGGGTCACCTGATGGTACATAACCATCGCTCTTACACCCACAATATTAGGCTGAGATCTATAGAGCGAAGTTCGACTAAGTCTGAGTCAAAGTAACGAACTCAGTGAGGATTTGGAGTTTTTAAAACGAACTTCAACTTAGACCGAGCCATCTTTTACAAGGAAAACAGACTGATAGACAGACTAAGCAAACATTTTGTTGTAAGAAATGAATCGGACTAAGTCAAAGTTCGATTTATAAATTCCAAATCCTCATTGAGTTCGTTTCTTTGACTCAGACTTAGTCGAATCGCTCTATAGATCTCAGCCATAGTCATCACAGTTGCGTCGTTCAACCATCAGGAATGGGAAAGGCGAGGGACGGCAGATCATTACAGTTTATTTTATATACTGAAAAGACATACGTAATGTCTTTAACAATATTCGCTTAAAACGTCACTAATCACTATGGTAGCTTTTAATCTTTTTTTAATCTGGTTTCACAAATGAAGAATTTTAAATTTTGTCATCGTGATGATTTGTTAATTTAAACCAATAAAATATTACGACGTCTAATAATAAGGCCATTAATGTTTAAAAGAAAGTTATGTAATCTATATTAAAAATAAAAAATAATATAGAATTTCACATTATAAACTCAATAAAGTCGAGCCTTTCTCACACACAAGTCACAACGCAGGACAAAGCCGGATAATAAATAGTGATGTACAAAGAATATCGATGACGCGCTGAACGGCTCGGTGACGTGCCATCGTATCGATATCGGCAAAGAATCTCGATTGACACAAACGATAGCGCGCGACAACCAGCCGAGTTAGCGCGAGAGCTAAGCGCACTATCGAAACTTTGTTATGATATACGCTGGTGTACAATTTAAAAGGGTGCTTCTTCTTTTTTATTTTTTTTTTATAATGTTAGACGGCTTATTAAACGTCATTTTTAAACAATTGTATATATTTTGCGTGGATTATAACGGTATCACATTCTGCTCCGTTTCCACAATTGGACCGTGTTGTGCAGAAATGATCCAACCCACATTTTTTATTGATGCCAACATGATCTTAAAGTCTAAGCCATTATAGACCATATTGATGTAAAAAAGGAATGTGGCTTGGATCATTTCTGCACAACACGGTCCAATTAAGCTATTGAACCGATTAGACAGAAAGGATTTCCCTAATGATCGGCAAATTATTTTAATTTGACGAACATGCGGCCAAAATATAGAAAACACTCGTAAATATTACCTACAACCACACTCTCTGAATAATTTGAATTCGCATTAAGTGTAAAAAAAATATCCTTCAACTTAGGAATTTCCTAAAACAATAACTGTCATGGAAAATTATAAGGCAGACTGACGGATAAGCAAATGAGGCTTTAAAAATTCGAATGCCGGATTAAAACGATATCTTTGGAAAGTGAATTAACATATCAAATTGCCAATAAACATTAGCACGTATAAAATAAATAAGCCATTTGTAAAATAAATTTCGGTCGCGAAGATATCGCACGACCGATAAAAAGCAGTTTCTGCGTTGATTTATCAGATTTTTATTGGCGTTTAAGACGTATAAAGTTCAGGCCGGATGCGTGACAAAATGTCTGGGTTTTCGTAACAATATTTTAATATAGAGCGGTAATTAAAGTCAATTTATTGTGTGCAGAGGTCATCCGGGTGCCTTGACTTATGTAAATCAATATGTTTTCATTTGTGATGACGCCACGGTAATCTATATATTGACATTTAGTATCATAAAATATATCCTAGTAGATAGTATAGATGGTCGTAAATGAGGTAGCCGCGCCTAAAGCTGCTGGGCATTCCTACTAGATATAAATACATCTATTATGTATTCAAAAGAATATTGAGAGAATATAATAAAAAAATAATAAGTCAGGTCTTAAGTAGTAGAACTGACTACTAGTGATTTTTTATTAGCATCTAGCAAATAAATTCTTAAACACGTTTTATTCCAAGAATTACTATCATACTGATATGGACTAGTCGGAAGTCAAGCCTCAGATATATTACTAGAGCCGACAGAAATAACTCGATATAATTTGACGACATTAATTTATTCACAATTAAGAATGTCATTGTTAAAAAAAATGTAAAACTTATTCCAAACGTCCAAACGTTTAGATTTCTGATTCTTGATTGATTTTCATGACCATATCAACATGTTTTAGTCGTAACAATAAATTTAACAAAGGTCAATTGGTTGTTTAATCTAATTAGAATCAAACTTCAATAAAAAAACGTCGTTATGTCAGTTTTATTCTTGTATCATAATAAAAATATTATCAAATTAATTATGTTTGTTAAAAGCTGTATTGCGAATGAAGATAAATCGATCAATTGATTTTTTCTTGTGTCCTATGATCGTTTAGAAAAACATAATTAAAACTAAAACTTGTTCTGTGTAAACTATTGTATGTATAATATCTATGTCAATGGAAGCGTAAAATTAATGCAATTTGTTATGCTGCATCTATGACAGGGTGTTTATAAATTGAAAGAGCGAAGAATGGCTGAACAAGACAGCATCGGTGACAAGACGCGCGAAATGTCGCGACCAAATGAAAAACGACCAACAATTGAGATATACGATGCGAATGGAATGAGGCACATCAAAGCGAGTGGCGACTGACTAATTACTTGATTCAGTGATTAATCTGCAATATTAACATGGTACCACCCAGTATTAATGGGAATGTACTAAATGATGAATCAGTCGGTGCGTAACCGGTAAACCTAACGCACGTGTCAGTACTCAGAACTCGTCGTCTGTGCCCGAAGATAACCAAGGTTTCTAAAACTTTATCCGCCATGTTCTCGTGCCACCGATGCCACGCCGAATGTAGGGATGGTGTTCAATGCACATCGTGTCGCAATCACTATGATTTCCCCTGTGCGGGCATAACCGAAGTAGGCTATCGGAAGCTGGGTGACCGAAAAGCAACCTGGAAGTGTAGCGGCTGTAAAACTGGAGCTGTGAGTCCGAACCCTCCTGTGGACAATTCCGCACAGGATCGGTCGGCTATCCCGGTTAGTATGGAAACCATTCATCAAGAACTTATGAAGCTCACGATACAAATGTCATCGCTACCTCAGTTAATCTCGAACGTTAAGGCGATTCAAGCGGATCTCTCGGATCTCAAGGCTATGAAAACTGAGATGTCTAACTTCAAAGAGTCATTAAATCATATACATCATTCTGTTGATGATCTTACTAGCAGGGTCGGGGATCTCGATCGAGAAGTCCAATCTTTCAAAAAGGCAAAGGACGATATTTCACGTCTGGAGCACCGGCTTGATATAATTGAGTTATCTATGCGAGAATCAGAGCAAAAGTCGCGGCTAAATAACGTCGAAATAAAAGGTGTACCAGTGGTTGCTTCTGAAAATCTTTTCTCAATCGTATCCAAAATTGGCAGCATTATCAACTGCGAGATTGCAAAAAATCAAATTAATCATATTGCAAGGGTTCCCCAGAGAAGTAATAAGAATAACAAGAACATTATTATATCACTGCACAACCGGTATCTGAGAGATGAATTCATTACTGCAGCTAAAAAAAGTAAATCTATCACATCAGCAGACCTGGGACTTAGTGGTGACAGTAAGATCTATGTAAATGATCATCTAACAATCGAAAATAAACAATTACTAAATAAAGCGAAGACTCTTGCCAAGGAGAAGGATTTTTCCTACACTTGGGTAAAGAATTGCACCATATTTGTGAAAAAGAATATAACTTCCCCGACACACGCAATCAAGATGGAAAAGGACTTAAAAAAGATAATTTAATATTTATCTCATCATATATTGTTGTATTTGCACATATTTGGGTATCGAGTTTGAGAAACACTGGTATGTTTACTTGCTTCTATTCATTGAACGCGTCAGCGGTCACTGCTATTGTTTTCTCACCGCAACGGTTGAATCTTTTTACTTGTTGTTATTGTTTCTATTTTGCACCATATTTGCTTGCGCATAAAGTAGCTTCTCGCGTCATTACTCTTGCATGCCCATTTCTCATATTTTTTTATTTTGTCGTGCTACCTACATTTGGATTACTATTAATATTATTGACTTGCTATTATATGAAATTTTTGTCGCCGATTGTAGGCCATATTTGCCCCCGCAGACCTCTAATCCATCGTATATTCGCTTCTGTCCCTCTTATCGTAGTATACTTATGCGTAATTTTAAATCTTATTTTCGTTAAAAATGCCTATTGAATTATATTATCAGAATGTACGTGGTTTACGGACAAAAGCGGCTAACTTCTATAGAAATATATGTATTAATAATTATGACGTGATATGCTTAACGGAGACCTGGCTTAAGGAAGACTTTAGCAATAATGAGTTATTTGATGATCGATATTTGGTGTGGAGGCGTGATAGAAGCTACTCTCACACATGTCAGTCACTGGGTGGTGGTGTCCTCGTCGCTGTACGTCGGGAGCTTATCGCAGAGGACCGTAATGACTGGTGTTCCTCCGCTGAAGACTTGTGGATAACTTTAACACTTCGATGCTCTAGACCCAATTTGACCTATAAACTGAATATCTGCACGGCCTATCTTTGTAAACAAAACTTGGGCAACTCCCTGCTTACACAGTTGGCTTGCTTCCACACTAAACTATTGGATATAGTATCGGGTCACTTAACGGATGTTTTCTTGATCTTGGGTGATTTTAATTTACCAAATATAATATGGGTTGCTTCTGATGATGGTTTCTCTTTAATGCCGCAACGTTCCAGCGTACAGGGGCCAATTCAATCGGATTTTTTAGATATATTAGATACTTGTAATTTATTTCAATATAACTGCCATAAAAACGTTAACCATAGAATACTCGATTTAATATTATGCAATAACCATGTATCCGTAACTGTGTGTGATGACCCTCTGGTGCCCGAAGATCCTCATCATACATCCCTTTGTGTTTCCGTAGAATTTGTTAAATATCATGCGATGCCAACTCAGCCTAGAATGAAGTATTTGTATAATTTGGGTAATTTCGAACTAATATCAGAGGCCCTCGACAGCTTTGATTGGTCTCAGGATCTTACCAACGGAACAATCGAGGATGCAGTTTCGCTATTTTACAACAGGCTGAACACGCTACGGGCCACCCACATCCCTAGCAAATTAATCAAATCTTCTCCTAAGTATCCATCCTGGTATAAAACACCACTAATCAAAATTTTAAAAGAAAAGTTTAAATATCGCAAAAAATACAAAAAATACCGTAATTCATCAGACTATGAATCCTTCATGATATTGCGCAGCCGCGCTAAAGCACTAGAAATGAAAATGTTCCAGAATCACATTGAAACTATTGAAAATAATATTAATAAATGTCCGAAGACCTTCTGGTCTTATGTTAAGGGTAAACAAAAGTCCCTCTCATACCCATCAACTATGAAATACGGTAATAATTCATCGGGAGATGGCGGCATCGTTTGTAACATGTTTAGCGATTTCTTTTATTGTAATTTCCTTAAAACCTCAAACGACAACATTACATGTCCTTCCCATCCCCAGCGTCCGACTATAGCTGACATTTGTTCTATAGAAATCTGCCAATCAGGATTAATGAAACTCCTAAGAAACGTCGATCTTAATAAGTCTGCAGGGCCTGATGGTGTACCTCCTCTATTCATTGCCAAATGCGCCAAAAGCTTAACACTTCCTCTTTCTTTACTGTTTAGACGTTCGCTTAAAGAAGGAGTGGTCCCTTCCATTTGGAAAACAGCATTTATTACTCCTATTTTTAAAAACGGTCCCAGAGACAGAGTTGAGAATTATCGACCTATATCGAAACTCTGTATATTCGCCAAAATAATGGAAAAAATTGTTTACACCGCAGTGTATTACGGTATCAAACATTCACTGCATGATTATCAACACGGTTTTTTGAGAAATAGGTCTACCGTTTCTAATCTTCTCCTCTGCTCCGACTATCTCACAAAGTATATGTCGTTGCCTTCGCAAGTTGATGTAGTCTACACGGACTATAGCAAGGCATTCGATCGAATAGATCATTCCATTCTCTTACGCAAACTACTCGAAATCGGTATTAGGGGAGACCTATTTAGATGGTTCAAATCTTATATAGAGAATCGTTGTCAAACAGTGGTTTTAAATGGCTACACGTCAGCGAGCGTGCCAATACCTTCAGGAATTCCTCAGGGTTCACTATTGGGTCCTTTACTATTTATCATATTTATAAATGATATAGGATCCTGTTTTACGCATTCCAAGATAATCCTTTATGCGGATGACATGAAAATTCTATGTCCCATCTCGCAAACTTCTGACTGTCTCGGTCTCCAACAAGACCTGTTTGAGCTACAAAATTATTGCCAACTCAACAAACTTGAACTAAATGTATCTAAGTGCTTTGTTGTTTCTTTTACTCGTAAGACCAACACTATTACCCATCAATATAGTTTACAAGGTTTATTCTTAAACAATCGAAAAACAGCAAAGGATCTTGGTGTGACCTTCGATTCCAAGCTGCTTTTCGATGCTCACATTGAGAATATTATAAAAAAAGCCAACAGGGCACTTGGGTTCATACTCAGAATTTCTTCGGACTTTAAAAACATTAAAACCTTAAAAATACTTTACTGTACTTTTGTCCGAAGTCACTTAGAGTATGCTTCGCAGGTGTGGAACCCGAGTTACAACATTTATATTGATAGGATTGAGCGCGTTCAAAAACGTTTTCTGCGGTTTGTGCAATTTAAAACGCACAAAATATACTCGTCAGATTACATACAACGATGTAAAAAGTTTCACCTCCTCCCCCTGTATGAACGCAGGCGATTAGCTGATCTAGTGTACCTGTTTAAAATATCAAACGGTAACATAGACTGTCCAGAATTGCTAGGTAGCTTAGGATTAATAACACCACCTCTAACACTACGAAACCCAATACTATTGCATACACCCCCTGTAAATACCACGTACAGGCAGAACTGTTTTATGATTCGTGCCTGTAGGACCTTTAACAAACTTACCAGTGACTGCGATTTAGACTTGTTCGCTACCAGTGTCTCTCATCTTAAAAAAACCCTCATAAATAATTTTTTTGGTTAATATCGGCTCGAGTTTTTATTTTTGTTTTACAGAAAAAAAAAAAAATTAATTAATACAGAAATTTGTTTTACAAAAAAAGTGCACACATTCCTAATTTAAATTTATTATTACATAAATTGTTCTCACCGACTTGTACCTTTTTACATTTTTTTGGCTATCTGTGAAAACTTGTAAATGGCCTTGTTATTTTTAATCTTGTATTTAATTTGTATATTCTAGCTGTAAGTTTTCCAAAAATCTTAAAATAAAATAAATAAATAAAATAAAATAAAATGATTTACAGAAGATATAACGCAGGAATACCTATGTAATTCTAAGACTGCAAATAAACAGCTAAATGCAACGTTTAAGAAAACGGCAGGTGAATTAAAAAGCAGAAATTTCCGCTCGACGGCTCTCGGACTACGATGATCTGTTGGAATTGTTCTCAAGACAATGGGGTCTTTATCCGAAGATTTTGGCTTTATGAATGGTGAATGAAAGCGCACAGACGGACGGACGATCGCTTTTTGATTACTTTCGGACCAATCACGATTAGTTCCACGTTCAAGTAATTGAGGTTTCAAAGGTAACGTTCAAACTCCGATTAAAGAAAAATGTTTTTAAAAAAGTCCGAGATTACAAAGATATTATTGTTCCCACCGCGGCGTAGAAATTGAGAACTCTGATGAAAAGATAACCGTAACATAATTTCACGCCTGCATCCTCGTACAGACTACGGATAGAAAAACTACTTGAGTATTCACGAAGCTATAGCGTCACATGATGTGGTCAAATAAAAATGAGGACCTGGTATAACTACGAAAACGTAACCAAATATATATGGGACCACCCTTGAAAGGAGCTCTATCGAACACAAAAAAAAATTGAAAATCGGTCCACTTTCGGCTAGATATCGCGTAATATACATAAAAAAATACTGACGAATTGAGGACCTTCTCCTTTTTGAAAGTCGGTCGGAAATACGTATTTACTATGTAGCCGGTTCCGCCATTTTAGTTTCGTGATATATTTACATGTAAGTTTTCACCGTGTCATTAGAATTAAATAACGTATACATACTTATTGATTTTATTGTAAATATAGTGTTTTATTTACAATAAAACTAATTTCAGAATATGAAGAAGATGCCTAACTGCTATTAATAGGATCTTTCTTTTGCAAAGTCGCCATTTTGGTTTCAATCCAAACATTAGGAATGTTTCATTTTTCATAGTTATGGTTCGTCCTCTATCTTATTTGTCTAAGGACTCTAAACCATCGACAATTTATATTATCTATATTGATAGAACCGACTGCAACGCCATATAGAAGTTCAATAATCGAAAACCATATTCGAATAATTATTCGAATCGAAACCACTCAAAACTCTATTTATTTCTTAGCCTATACGCACTTAACCAATAAAAAGCCACAATCAATTCCGATTATACAGTACGCACTTTAATTGAAACCGGTAAACATGAATACCGGTAAATCACGGTAGTAATCGGTAAGTAACGCGATCGGTAATTAACTATAAGTCGAGCCTTTACCGTGTCTACGCGTAATGGACAACCGTGTACCGGTAATAAGGGTGGTTTTGTAAGTCCGGGACACACACAGTGCAAGGATGCTAATTTTTATATCAAAACCTCAGTTATCCTCCACAATCCATTATTTTATCTCACGCTTTGGTATGAAGTTTCATGATGAGCTGTTTAATTCGAATAATCATTCGTTGTTTGTGTCCGAAATAGCAATAGCTCGCCCTCTATCGCATGAAGAGACAGAATAAACTCGGCAAAATGTAAGTAGAAAACGAATTCACCTCTGCCTCGCCTTGGAGATACGACAAGAGACGAGATGAGAGCTTAAAATACCTGATAAGATGATGTTTTACCCAAGTATAAAGGACACAAATTCCAGTTTTGAGAAACCCATGTTATTTGCGTCGAATTAAAAACTTAAACTGCCTCGGTGGCGTGGTTGTATTTCGGTACGACTACCGTCCTGAGGAGGTCTCGGGTTCGATGCCCGGGTCGGGCAAATTGATATTGGATTTTTCAATATCAGCTCGGAGTCTGGAATTTGTGTACCATATGGCGATAGGCCTATCACATCTGGGACGGAACTAAGCCCGGCGAAATGTGGGTGTACTAGTTCGCTAGTGCGCCTCTGCCTACCTCTTCGGGGATACAGGCGTGAGCTTATGTTATGTATGTTAAAAACTTAAACATACCTACAGGATACAGTCGTCAACTTCTGTTCTATAATCATCTAGTACAACCTAAATGCATTACGAGACCAAACTAGTGACCTACCGTCGATGATAGGTCAAGATCAATGAAGACAAATGACTTTAATTTTTAATCCGAATGACATAAATGTCGATACATCCGTGACGAATCCATCCTGTGATTTAATGTCACTAATGACTAAACCTTTTAGTGGTGACCACAATTTAATGCAATAAAATAACATTAATCACGTCCAAAATGCAAAAAACCAAAGTTATTATTGAAAATCAGTCATCTTTGTATGATATCATGCACTGTTTATGTACTATTTCGAATTGAAGGACATAATAATTTGTAATACATTCTTAATGATGCCTTAGGTGTTTTATTTATTTATTTATTGTGCATAATGTTACATAATCTTATAGTTATGAACATAACCCTGTTAGGGTGTTGGCAAACATGATATATCATGAAAAACTTAAAACTACACATAGGTATGTAACTATACTATAAACAAACTTTTACTTTAACTTTAATCAATAAGAATTATATGCATTTTAAATGAAATCCTCCTGTATTTACATTTGTATTTTTGAAGTTAAATAAAATAATATAACTGTGGGGAATAACAAATTCATCAATAAATAATAAATAAATACAACCCAACACACACCTAGTCCCGACCCCAGACTAGGTATAACCTGTACCGTGGATATCAAAAACTGACAGACTTTCGGTCTCACAACACCCAGACTTGAAACAAATATCTGTGGGCCACACAAACATTGGTCTCAAAGTGGGAATCGACCCCGCGGCCTCTCGCTACACAGCCGTCAACTCGCCCGCTGCGCCACGGAGGCTGTCCATATCCATAATATACTGCCCAGTTCCGTAGTATATACTAGTTGCATTCAAAACGACTGAGATTGTTGCGAATCATAGTAGAAACAAGTCAGATGTTCGTTTAATCAGCAAAACAGCAAGGGTAAAAATAATTATAAACAATTTACAAACTAGGTGCATCTCAAACTTGTTTTAGATAATAGTAAGCTTTATCTGCGCATGTGCATCCTCCGCTAGATAGCTCGCCATTAATTATATTGCAAAATTGTCGATAATCATCTACAAAGCTTTTCATTATAATACCTTGTACTTATTAGCTAGTGCGTAGTGCACCGCGAGCTTTAGTTGTTGTCCATTGTCGTTGCTTGACTGCACTGCGTTTACCATCTCGTGTAGTCATTGTGCTCAGATGAAAATGGCATCTGACATTTGAGACCCAAAAATATACCTATTTGAGTCAATGCATCGGTGGCGTATTTGTATAGCGTTCACGGGACGACTTAACGACTACCGTCCTGAGGTCTCGGGTTCGAGCCCCGGGTCGGGTAAAGTGACATTAAATTATTTATTCAGTATCAGTCGGAGCCTGGAATTTCTGGCCAATATGGCTCCCCCCTATCACATCTGGGATTGAAACTAGCTCGACAAAAAGTGGGTGTTATAGTTATCTAGTTCGTCTCTGCCTACCCAATCGGGGATACAGGCGTGAGTCTATGTATGTATTTGAGTCAATTACCTCAAACCTAACTATCAAGTTAGACTCACGAAGTATAAGCACTAGAAGTTACGGTAAACCGTCGCCGTCGCGTCGTCGTCGGTAAGTGCGCGACGTAATGGCGGTATAAATTACATTCGCGCCTTGACGCACGTGTTTGCGCTGCTTATTTACTGCCCAAGACGGTAAACATCTGGTGTGGGGTTCGATTTTATGCAGAATATGCAATGCGATATCATCCGCGGGGTATTAAACCCTGAAAAATTCGGATCTAGTTTTTATGACCGGCTGCCTGTTTTTTGAGTTTCCAGTCTCGGGAATGGTCCATGTTAAAAAAAGGTTTTCGGGACCTGGGATTCGAACACACTACCTCCCGCCCCACAGCCTGTATACGCTGCCACTAGAAAAAAAACAATAACCATGCAATTCAATAAATTGATGAAGCGTCCCTACTTAAGTCATTAAGCCCGTGCCACACAACATAAGATCACGCCTGAATCCGCGAAGGGGTAGGCTTTGGGGATTCAGGCGCACTATGCAACTAGAACACACACATTTAGCCGAGCTTAGTTCCGTCCCAGATGTGATAGGGGGCGAGTCTATCGCCATATCGAGCACATATTCTATACTCCGGGCTGATATGGAAAAATCGAATATCACTTAACTTGAGACCTCAGGACGGTAGTCGTACCGAAATACAACTACACGACCGAGACAGTGCCACAAACCCATTCCGGAACAGTCGGGTGAACCAACCTCCACTCAAAACAGTCAATTCTGGTACATAAAGTTCCGCAACTGGACCGCGAACCCGCGGCGCAACAAGTTGCCCAACAGGTGTCTTGAGACGTCGCTCCCCCCTCCCCCTCCCCCTCCCCGCACTCCTCTCCCCCTCCCGCCCCTTATTAGCCTCTCCTGAAGGTAATCACACAAGACAAGACACTTACAGGGCTGACGCGATCGGTCTGTGATAAATTATTGAGATCGGTACAGTTTTCTGTTGATGGAAATTTGGTAATGTAGCTGGAAATTTATAAAGAAGCTGTTTCTTTTGCCGGGTTTTTGATGAGATCCAGTGGTAGTTAAAACGAAGCGTTCGGTTATACCCATGGTCCATATCCCCGTGAAATACGTGGAACGTGTGTCTATGAATAATGCAGTAAATAATTATTAATACATAATGAAAAAATCTTTTATTATTCAAACTCTGGTGTTGATGAGTTTTTCGGAATTCATTGTATTGGAACGTTAGTATCCCATGTTAATGTAATGTTAAGTAAAAACAACGTGGTTTAAATGTTTATAGAATGCAATTACGGATAAATTATACTCAAATCCGGCAAGAACGCATGGAAATATAAAGAGAGTAGATAATTGAAATACAACTAGTTTTTACGGATTTTATCGCGATTCGTTTTTGGTATTTATTTTATTTTTATTTTACTTATTTCATTTCTATGGATAACATACGCGTAAACCTAAGAAATCATTATGAAAGTAGATAATAATTCACGCATTGTCGGTAGACCAATGTCCAAAAATGTTTCTGATACCCCAACAGCGGTCCTAGCAGGAACATTTTTGACAATCGAATTTGTATGGAGCTCGCTGCGCACTGATGACATTTGGTTAATATTTCATACAAATGTCATAAACGCGCATACGTACGTAACAGTTTAACAAAAACTTCATCTACTTCAAAAATTAACACACAGTCAAAGTAATAGTTGAATATTATACTCAATGCAATTTTGCTATTTTATAGCTGACAAGTATGTAAAGCGATGCCTTAGGCTTCTACGCCCTGGCCTTAATTACACATTACATCAATAATTTTAATATCAATTACACTTATCTCAAAATATTTCCGTGCTATTAACGTCACTAAACTCATTAAAAGTTTCTTAAAAGCATACTTATTACTTATGGTATGTTGATTAGTTCGTTGAAATATAAAAATTATCGCTTACTGACACGTTTGTCGAAATTAATTCTAATGACACTAGGATATGCCTACGGCTATACTCGTACTTAATACTTGTAATGGAAGCAGTGGCGTAACTAGTGTTGAGGGTCCGTGGCAAATTCATATGATGGAAGGCTTTCTAGTCACGGCTCCCTATATAGTCACGGATTTTTCGGTTCGAGGGCACCTTCTGATCGCCGCTGGGGCCCACTACGGTCGGGGGACCGTGGCATTTTGCCGACATGCCATCCTGTAGTTACGCCACTGAATGGAAGGTTGTACTACACCCCAGTTCCTGAGAAAATAATGAAATTGTGAATATATATGAATGCAATACTGGTTTAAGAAAGAGTAATCCAATAACCATAAGCTCACGCCTGTATCCCCGAAGGGGTAGGCAGAGGCGCACTAGCGAACTAGTACACCCACGTTTCGCCGAGCTTAGTTCCGTCCCAGATGTGATAGGGGGCGAGCCTATCGCCATATCGGAACAAATTCCAGACTCCGGGCTGATATGGAAAAATCCAATATCACTTCGCCCGACCCGGGGATCGAACCCGAGACCTCAGAACCGTAGTCGTACCGAAATACCACCACACCACCGAGGCAGTCCAATAACCAATTCATACTTTCTTCTATAGTAAGCACAGCGGCTTATTTTACCGAAAGAGCTTTTAAACTTGTCAAATAACAGGGCATTATGAACTTAATCTATAAACAACGTTGGCTACTTTTGAGACTTCTCACTCTTCGACACTGCTACACTTTTACATGACCACCTACCTCTACCATCGACAGACTCATTGTTTGTCGAGTTTCATCGGTATCGAGTTATTTTTGCGCTTGCTTGCTTTTTTTACGCAGATGTAGTATAGTTTACCATGATCGTATTAAATAAGATCTTTATTATAATCACACATAACATAACATAACATAAGCTCACGCCTATATCCCCGAAGGGGTAGGCAGAGGCGCACTAGCGAACTAGAACACCCACGTTTCGCCGAGCTTAGTTCTGTCCCAGATGTGATAGGGGGCGAGCCTATCGCCATATTGGGCACAAATTCCAGACTCCGGGCTGATATGGAAAAATCCAATATCACTTTGCTTTATTATAATCCAAAATCGACTTAAACATTAAGTAATTGTTAAAATAGCCTCATAAGCTTTAATGAAACTGCAATTTCACGTGATTTACCAATCAGGCGGGAATCGAACCCAGTTACCGGTAATGAGTGCTTAGCGGGCACGTGCGACTGTTAGGCCATTATAGAGGTTATAAAGATCTTAACCGTACATAATGTTATGATTACGGATTGAGACGAGTAATGGGGTGGGCAGATACGAAAATATAGGTATTATTTCATTACCTTAATACGGTTAAAAATGTTTCGAGGGTTACTTCTTCTCACACAAGTAGCTTTAAAAATCCGTAAAGCACTTAGGGGACGTACTCATATTACGTCACCCATTCAGGGGGGGATAAGGTCTTCAAAATACCACGCTTGGTCACTGGGCCGGGGAGGGGTCTAGGTTTTTGTCACGTAGTCAATATCTTCTAGGGAAATTTCGTGCTTTTTCTAACTACTTTTCTAACTCAATAAGGCGCGCAGCGTTTAGCACTTTTTAAAGTCACAGGTCACAGGCAACATATCATAAATTTGTTATTAGCAAGATAGATTTTCTATTCACACCAAACCGTCTCCTTGGTCCAGCATATAAGTACTGTGGACCAGGAGGTCTTGTGGTTCGATCGAGTCTGTTAGTCATATGGAGATTTTTGTGTCGTATTAACTCGCAGTCTACAATTTGTGCCCAATATAGCTATATATATCCCTATCACTTCTGGGACGAAAATAAGCTCGGCGAGATGTGGGTTTTCTAGTTCGTTTCTGTCTACCCCTATGGGGATACAGACGTGAGTTTATTTATGTATGTACATACATATGTAGTTTATGGAGACTAAACTTCAAATTCACAAAACCTTAATAAATCGAGCGCAATAAAACAGCAGACATTGAACCGACGACACTGCGGTCACGAGCCTGTTAACAACGCGACTACGCACCATATCGTGTCTTATACAAGGTACCTAGCACGAACAACTTATTCGAACATATTCGAATCGAGAACGAAGCGCGTCATTGAATATTATACCGGCACTACATAATCGTCCAAACATGCGCCTAATACGAGTTTTGACAGTTTTGCAAAACTGTTGATTTTGATTTTCTCCGAACATATAACTACATTGTGGCACACGTGGATCTATAACTAATTATTATAAATGTATGGAGAATGGAGATTGCTCTGGAAACAAGAAGTTTAGAGAAATAAGAATTGCCAAAACTCCATAAAAATATAGTAACCACTATTCAACCATTTAGAAAGTGTTAAAAATCCTTTGTGGTTATGCCCCTTACTTCTAAAAATATTTAAGTGCTGCTTATCTTTAACCCATAGGTTGTCCCTTTCATTTTTAAACAATGTAACGTAAGGCAAAAAGGGACAGGTTATTCTTAACCATTTGCTCAGCAAAAATGTGTTTAGAAGTAAGGCAGTATATGTTATGTCATTGTAGGCTACGCAACAAAAAAATCTGCTTCCTAAGCCTAGTGGTTTGGTATAGGCGATGATATATCAGTCAGAAGGCACGTTTTATCTACAGGTTGAATACGCTGAGAGGTTTATTATCACTGTCTCACAGAAAAACAACAGAAAGTGTTCGCTCGTGATCGTTTCGATTACGTTTTCGAAAGCCGTTCGCGCTACGGCCTCGGTTGATGTATTCTAGCTATTTATTTGGAAAGGAAACTAGCAAGTGCTTATAAGGTTTTGAAATAAGGTGCGCACTGCGCAGGTGTGAGCTGAGATGAATCATGCGGATGGATATCCAATGGGCTATTAAATTAAAGATGACCAAATACTGTATTTATGCATAAATGGTAAAAGCCACTAGACACTTTGCTTACAGCATGAATGGGTCCGCTCGACTGGATAACTACCATTGTCTCACAGAAAACCGACCTGAATTGGCAGATTGCTGCTGCGTCCTGTACGCTTGTACGCTTTGTATCCGATTATTAGAAGCTCACGCCGGTATCCTTGAAGGGATAGGCAGATGCGCAACTAATACACACATTTCCGAGCTTATGTCCGTCCATTCATATACCTAATAGGGTCGTCATTCCGAACATGTCCAAAAAAAACCAAACACAAGTTATAATTGTCTCAATTAAGATTTTCAACTTACGTTCTACGGTTCCTAGACTTACATGCTGCCATTAAACCTACACTAATAAGGCAATAAAACGTTATGGCGGGTGAAGTTATGTTGAAATCTACTGACGAGCAAGCCGCTTGTCAGCGATTCGACTACCGATGAGCACACCAACTATCGCGTCACCCTGAGACATTAGATAACACATAACATAAGCTTATGCCTGTATCCCCGGGCTCTGCCTACCCAGGCAGAGGTGAACTAGCCAACTAAAACACCCACATTTCGCCGAGCTTAGCTTGATACGAGGCGAGCCTATCGCCATATCGGGCACAAATTCCAGACTCCGGGCTGATATGGAAAAACCCAATATCACTTTGCCCGACCCGGGGATCGAATCGAGACCTCAGGACGGTAGTCGTACCGAAATACAACTACGCCACCGAGGCAGTCATGTATGTATGACATTAGATGTATCTCATAATACAGTGGTTATACTGGCTTCGAATCGGCACATATCACTTGCACGATACTGCTTGTCGGTAGAAATATAGGGCCCTACTTATAAGCACAGTTTAGCTGAGCAAATGGCTTAGAATAGCCTGTCACTTTTTTCCTTGTGTCACATTGTTTGAAAATAAAAGGGACAGGCTATTCTTTACCATTTGCTCAGTTTAAGAGTTTTTATAAGTAAGGCCCATATTTCCTAGTGCCAAGACACACATATGAGAATTCTAATACCAGTGTCATTTTTGTTCCTAAATCCATTCCAGTACCTAGCTAAACGATTGGGTATTTTACTATTTTTTAAAAAGTATACAAGGCTATTCATTAGTTTATCCTAAACATGTAAAAAAATATTTCGTAATTTATTTTCATCTAAGGCTCAATTGCACCACTATTATTAACCTAGAGTTAGAGTCCTAACCGCAAGTTAAGTTACATGTCATTCATACATTTTCTGTCAATTTAGCTTGCGGTTAGGACTAACTCTAGGTTAATAATAGTGGTGCAATTGAGCCTAATTAGTTTAAAAAAGCAAAAATTATTATGTATAACTTAACTTGACTGCCTCGGTGGCATGGTGGTATTTCAGTACGACCACGGTTCTGAGGTCTTGGGTTCGATCCCCGGGTCGGGCAAAGTGATATTGGATTTTTCCATGTACTGTTATGTGTACTGATGACTGACATGATACTGTTAACTGTAGATACGGGTGACGTCATCTTTCCTTACCACAGATACAAAATTGCTCATTAAAAAAATATTGCGGACATAAGATGTATGATTTCAAAGTAAAAAAAACCGGATCAGATGTTTCGTCGATCAGATATCGATTGTCGAACACATCCACGTTAAAATTAGGTTGAGTTTTAAACGTAAATACGAAAAAAATATACCAAATAACCTGGCAGTATGACTTTGGATCTAAGGTCTTAGGCCGTTGTAGAACAAATTTATAAGAAAAATGAGTAATGTGACATCATACGTCGTGCTGGGTGTTTACAGTCACGTGATGCACAGATAAAAAATTATCCTTGGAGTTTTTTTAATAAATCCCTATTGCACAGGTTATTTCGATGATAAATCTATGTTCCTATAGAAATTCATTGATATTGGTTACTACAGTCAAATACCCAATTGTTCCAAGTTAAACACTACATAAACAACAACTCAATTCTCTTCTATTACCGCTAACAGAATGTCGACACACGACGCCATGATCCATGGCTGTACAAACAACACTCCCTAAACAGAATGGGTCAGACAATCCCGTCGCGGTCGCGTCGCGTCGGCTGAACTATCACGCTCCCGATATGAGTTATTGGCGTGCGCGTGCGCATGGCATTTGCACTAGTGACGTTTTGTCGGATAAGTTCTTGAATCGATAATAAATCTTACAGCTAAAGGGATAAATATGAAAGAACCGTATATAAAATAAGAAATAAATTATTCAATCAGCTGAAAAAAATACATAAATATAACTCATCGGTTTACATATCGGGTTAACTTACACGTCACGTACCACTGTTACGTGTAATGTCGGGACATTACGGTAAAATATACGGCATATATAATATCGGATTAACAATTTACAATAATCAATAATAAAGATCCTTGTAATAACTCCAAGACATTGACGGGAGGTCTTTGTGGGAAAAGAGTTACAGTAGGTTTTTATGGTGGAATATCACGCATATATAGCATTCGGATAAACAATAATGAACAATAAATTCAACCACAAACCGAATATTATTCCCGGTATTACAATCAACGCTATAAGTAATTCGCAAAAACGTTCAGATATCTACATATTAACCAGTATAAGGCTGAGATCTATAGAGCGAACTTCGACTAAGTCTAAGTCAAAGAAACGAACTCGGAGTTCGATTAAAAATTCCAAATCCTCATTGAGTCCGTTTTATAGATCACAGCCTAAGAATCGGGGCTATAGGTAATCCTCGACTAAATCCATTTTATCCGCACGTTCAGATATCCGCAGTAGAGTAACCTCAGGCACACCACTATCACGAGTACATTACGGTGTGATCGTTCCTCAGACACGCCCAGTCACCTGTCGCTGAGAATATAGCTTCCAGATAGACTGGATTATAAGCTAGATCGAGAACAATGCTGTTAGCCCGTAGGGTTTTAACGGTATGCCTGCGAACTAAGTAAAGGACATTCAAGACCTTATAATTCTAGTGATGAAAAATTGAAACAATGGTCATCTGATACTTCTAGTCATAATTATTTTGTAACTCTTTCTTTACAGCATTATTCTCACCTCTAGTTACTTACGTGACTATTTCTTTACATCGCTCTATACACATGTGGACTGCTTTGGGGGAGGCCTACGCCAATGAGGCAACTTCCATAAATAAAGCGGACAGCCTCTGTGGCGCAGCGGGCGAGTCGCCGGCTGTGATGCGATAGGCCGCGGGTTCGATTCCCGCATTGAGACAAATGTTTGTGTGGCCCACAGATATTTGTTTAGAGTCTGGGTGTTGTGAGACCGAAAGTCTCTCATAGTCTCTGACAACCACGATACAGGTTATTATACCTAGAATAATATATGAGGTCAGGACTAGGTGTGTGACTGTTGGGTGTATCTATCTATCTCTCTATTTAAATAAAATTAATGAATTAATAAAAATATAATAGTTGTAATTTAATAATAAAAAAAACGATTTATTTAAATCATAGTAAATTAAAGGCTTTTTTATTTTTATTTTATTTATTTCTTTACACCATTTCACATCTGGTTACCGCTATTTTGTCACTTTTTACCCGACTGCCTCGGAAGAGGGTAATATTTTTTGCATCACCATTCTCACCTCTCGTCACCATTATTTCTGATAATTATTTTTGAAATTAAGATTAAATAAATAAATTATCTAGTAGGGTTAATAAAATAATTTTATTAAATAAATATTGTGGCTACTTATTAGTTAATGAGCGTGTTAAGATATACAGGGTGTTATTATGACAGCGCTGCGCGTCGCGTCGCGTCGGAACTCGGAGGTAAACACTATTGAAGGCACCCGACGTCTCGCGCGTCGCATTATTGATACAATTTATCAGCGATCGAGCTTAAAATACACCGCAAGGTACAAGCGTCAGCGGGCAGTGCACGAATTAACGAATAGGGTGTTAATGGTCATTTTAAAAATAATATGAAACATTGAAAATTTAAATATATTAAATTTTTGCGTTTTTTGCAGTAATGGTGCTGTCAGTGCCATAAGGCAACCGGTCTACAGGTAAATTATAAGTGATAACTTTAGTAGTACCTACTTACCGTACTAAAGATTTAGACATAATTAGGTGATATTTTCGATACTTTACATAAACAGTACCTCCTTAATAAGAGTTATAGAGAAACTAGATATAAGTACGTAGATTCGGGATGTTGAAAAAGACTTTTAATCATAAATAGGTATTAACTACTTGACAATCGTAAATTACACTAAACAATAGTTTTTTTTGTGAAATTTCTTAATTATACGGTCACCGACCTAATCCATAACGTACCATGATAGAAACATTTACGTATTAATTTATGTGGACCCATTAAAAAGCTACCAACACATAGCTTATCTCATTTTCAACAACGTTTTAACACATGGTCATTGATCGCCCACATGGCAGAATTAATAATCTATTAAATTTAACACACGTATATAATTAAAAACTAAACATAATATGTTTAAACAAAATTGACAGCTTTGCTCCAAATCCATAAATATTGAAAAATCATTAATTAATTAGTCGTTTGCATTAATTTCAGATGGAATGTGACCTCTGGCGATACGCAAAGAACCTCATAAATTATGTTACAATTGACCTTAAGGTCAATGGGATCAAATAGTCAAGTTCCAGTAATGTCAACTACTGAACAAAATACCAATTTGGTAAGTGGTCAATTATTTCTCATGATAAAGATATTACTCGTCAGATATTGAAAGCATTAAAATGTTTATAGTGT
Organism: Clanis bilineata; assembly: GCA_036417725.1. Lineage (NCBI taxonomy): Eukaryota > Metazoa > Arthropoda > Insecta > Lepidoptera > Sphingidae > Clanis > Clanis bilineata. The sequence continues at coordinate 930,526 of CM071146.1, read as the reverse complement.
AATAAAATGTTTTGTATTTGAAATAAGTTGCTGATAAATAAAATAAAATAAAACAATTGCCTAATGGTTATCTTTAAAAAAGTACCTCAACAATAAATTATCATTCCAAGATATTTCTGAATAAAAGATGTATACAAATTGTTTTTTGTGCATATCTAATGCAAGGGTGTCGTCATGGCAATTTTGTGTTCTCTCATTGTATTTGGAACACATCACTAGGTGTAGACTAGAATAGTCATTAGGATGAAACAATATTTTTACCGTCCGAAGACGTTTTAATCATACCTAATATCGGAATCAAAATTAACAACTCTCATGGAAGATGTGTGGGTGGAATAGTCCCGACTCCAATTCCCGCTTCCTCCCGTCCCTTGCACGGGACCCAGGATGTGAAAAGCCCCACGGTGCGACGTCACCGCGCGTTACACCCGCTGTAAACGGGCGCACCTGCCCTGACTTATGGCTCGGGACTTTTGCCGCCGCACCTAAACACTCGTGTCAAAATACTGCTTCAATTCAGAAGTTGTCATCGCGACATATATTTTAAGCTATTACGCAAAATACTTATATTTTAACATGGACATGCATCTACTAACAATCTACTGGTGCTCCATTAATTGATTTAATAAAAATGGTCGAAACTATGAACCAAATTCAGCGGATGAAATAAAATAACGTTCATAACGCCATCTATCAGTCAATGAAAGATATATTTGTTAAAAAAAGAAAAAAATTTTTTTTTTAGTACTCTGGCTGTAAGGTTCCAGAAGCATAATTATGAAATTAAGGTTTTCTGCATAGTTATTAAACAAATGTTTGATACGAATTATGTTTCCGTATCAAAATTACATAATTTAATTTGACAATTTCACATCAACCTGTAGATGTAGTTCACAATAAGTACATGTTTTACACACAGCTCTAATTCACATACATAAAAACTTAAAACAATTATATGAAGGGTTGCCAGATATATGGCCAACAAAGAAACATTAATAGTCTTTTAAAAACTAATTTGCTATATTTGATATTCATTAAATACAAATTACGTTCTTGTCGCAATAAATTTTAATTGTCCAGCCCAATTAAGTTATTTTTGCTACCTTTTGTTATTACACATACTTGAATAAAAATAATATAACAGATTTATTGTTATTTTATTTATTAACTTGGTATTTTAATAATAGGGACGGAAAATAGGTATAGCATCAAAATACAAATAGTCGCCTCAAACATCCTTCCATCAAGTTCCGAATAAAGCTCATATACATAGTCGTAACAAAACCGAAATAAATGCCCGAATCCGCCAGTTTATTCCAGCAGGGTTCGGTCCCGCGGCCCGTCAATCTAACACTTTAAAATAGTTTCGGCTTCGGCCCACATTAACATGCCAGGTCGATGGAGGTGACGAATCGAACACACTCCACCCACCCTAGTTTCATTGCGAATTTAAATATATTCGGAATACGAAATTAAAATACTATAACAAAGTTATAAAATTGATATAATTAAATTATAATTATAAAACCTAAACGATAAAATTAGAATAACGAAATTTTTATGAACTAGGGAACTAATTATATTATTTTCTGCACCGATTTTTATTACAATTATTATTTTTTACTCACTATAAAATTAGAATATCAAAATGTTTATGACCTAGCGAAATATTTTTTGTGTCTATTTTTATTATAACCATAATTTTTACAAACTGTAAGAATAAAAATAACCAAAATAAATATTTGTAACCTAAAGAAATAATGTTTGTGTTTAATTTTATTATTTCGTACGATCTTTAAAATAAGGATAACGGAATGTTTATGAACTAGAGAAATAATTTGATTTGATTTTTCTATAATAATGTAAATGAAAGAAAATATCATAGATGTAATGTACGTAGAAAAACATGGTATGTACCAGAGAAGCAGAGCTGTAGCAGGCCTTTGCCGATGTCTATCAATGATAGTTTACCAGTCACCTAGCTACTAGCATGTCTGCCTTTTCAGGCAATAATAAATAACACTTTAATTCACCGCTAAAGATCTCTTTCGAAGCTCAAGTATCCGTAAAATTGAATAGACATACATTCAGCGTCGGAACCTCAGAAAGCCAACCCTTATCCGCACAGTCCTTAAAGGTAATAACTATAACTAAATAAAAGGAATACTACCCACTCAAAGTTTCAACAGCTTTCAATCTACGCGATAGCGATACAGATACCGCAACGTTATTTATGCGCTACTTTTTTACCACACCATCTTCGGTAACTCACGTCGCCAATAACAATTATTTATAACGATACGATACGATTATTGGATTCAGCTATCGTGTGCCGATTCTTGAAATCGCTGATGCTAGTGTTGCGAATGTGTCGATGTTGGATTGAATGAGCTATCGATTTGAGAATGGCGTGATTACGTGTTTATGTAGATGGGGTGAAGTTATTCGATTAAAGAAATGATTTTGATGTTCAGCCGATGTTTTTGTACAATATTTAAGGAGTCATTTGACAGTAGTTCAAATTGAAATAATAAACATGGCTTTTTTAATACAAACTTCTATCATTAATAACAATCATTGTAATGCTATAAACATTTCATAAAAAAGACATAATCTGCCTATATCCGAAGACGAGACGAATCTAAAATAGGCCAATATTGAGTGCTTTTTATGTCTTAAAACATCGTAAGTTTTCAACGAAATAAGCGATTAGATCTATTTATAGATATCCGGACACGTTTTTACGACTCATAAAACGGTTGAATATTACGTAAAACCGATACATCCGTCGCGCATCAAACTAAATACAAACACTCTACCAAATGAATCATTTTATAACAGTTATTTATCGATTTAAAAGCAATCAAAACACAACAAATCTAGTTTTGTAAATAAAATCGGTTCGATCGATTGATTGAATTAATTTTAACTGTTTGATGGCAGAATTATGGCGCGTCACTATTAATAGGTGTTTTTGGGTATAATTTAAAATAATTTATTGTAATATCAATGTTAATAAACATATCTGGTGAAACGGTTTCCAAGTGGAAACTATAGACGTTAGTTTGAAGCGATTATAGTCTTTATGACGTGAATTAATCACATTTTTTACTAACGAATGTCGAATAGTTTTTAATAATTTTTACATAATAATTATACCGGTTTCGGTAGTACGGGTTTTATATAACATTGGCGCTAAGATGTTTGTGTTATTTCCACATTTTTGACTTCACGTTTTGTTTATATAGCTGGCTTCCTTTTGCCATAAATGCGTCCTTAACTATAAAATTTATTTCATATTATTTTTAATTACTATCATCATCTTTGTCTTAAAAACAAATATAGCATTTTTAAACGGTTTAATGTGTTATTTTTTAGTAGTTGCTTGAAATAATGAATATAGTGCATTTTTTACAATGCTTTTAAAATAACAATTTCAAATTATTAATTGCACCACATTAATATAGTTACCATATCAAACTAAATCAATGAACAAATGTGTCCGAGACGCACAGACAAGATACACCTTCGATAATGTATGTAAATGTAATAAAATGGTGACACAGCTTTGATTAACACAATAGATATACAGATTTTAACATTCCGATGACATATTGAGGCTAGGCATATCTGTATGCAAATACCTAATATCTTGGACTTTACCATCAAGCTACCGTTATGAGGGGTAGGCAGTTAATATTTATGAGCGCGTTGTTTTCGGTAATTATGCGTAGGTGACATTTTGTCGAGACATTTTGATGGTTGTGACTTGTGACATTTTTTGTTTATGAGCTTGTTTACTGTCGCGAAAAGTTACAATTATTGGATTGTAGAAATGTTTTTATTGCCCTATCACATTATGTGACGGAAATAAGTTCGGTTACATTTATTGCGATTCTACATATTAATCTCTTTAATTTTTACAGGTGTCGCTTCCTTGGCCTAGTGACAGCCTCCGTGGACCTGGAAGATCGTGGGTTTGAATCCTGAGAATTTTATAATGCACAGGTACACATCAACCGAATGCAGGCGAACGAACGATCGCGTAGGGTCATCGGCGATGGAGATAGAACGTTCCCAAACGTTCGCGAATCTTCGCTGTTGCGTCCACACAAACAAACCTGCTGTTGTTCGCTGACTGACCGTGAAAAGAGTACATCTTGGAAAATCCGTCATAATTATGATAAAATAAATAATATTAGCCCTGTAATATTAGAGGTACTGTCCCGCTGCTGGGCACGGGCCTCCTCTACTAAGGAAAGAGATTAGGCCTTAGTCTACCATGCTGGCCTAATACGGGTTGGTAGAATTCACATACCTTCGAAATTCTTGTGGAGAAATTCTCGAGTATGCCGGTTTCATCACGATATATATGTTGCTATAACGGTGAAGGAAAACATAATTATGCGAAAGAGATACCACTACGCCACGGAGGCAGTCGTTAGGAACGTTAGAAAATCCTAACGTTCCTAACGACTGCCTCCGTGGCGTAGTGGTATTTCGGTGCGACTACGGTTCTGAGGTCTCGGGTTCGATCCCCGGGTCGGGCAAAGTGATATTGGATTTTTCCATATCAGCCCGGAGTCTGGAATTTGTGCCCGATATGGCAATAGGCTCGCCCCCTATCACATCTGGGACCGAACTAAGCTCGGCGAAATGTGGGTGTTCTAGTTCTCTAGTACGCCTCTGCCTACCCCTGCGGGGATACAGGCGTGAGCTTATAAAAAAATAAAGAATTTCCTAATATTTCACCCAGACATTTCTCACGAAACCTAACAATGTCTCCACCTGCGACAACTGATTTCTTAGTCAACACAACACGTCAGTCGAGTCTACAACATTAATTAGGCAATCAGATCGTTATTTTTACTCGGCACATAAATCTCTAGTTTAATGCCCAATTAACTTGTAACACTAGCGGTCACGTGATTGACAAGGGGAATTATTGTGCAACTATTTTGCATTGAGAGTCATGCCTTAAATTAGATTTGTCGCCGCCTTGGTTTGGTGGCATATATGGGCTGTGGACCGGGGGGGATCTGGGTTCGATTCCCAGGTCGGGTAAAGCTAATTTTGTAATTTGAGTTGCCTGGGACTGGATCCCTCAGAGGGGTCGTAAAAAGTAACCCAAATCCTTTATGCAACATACTTGAAAAAGTGTAATGTAAATCTCATCTGGAGGTGAAATAATTATGTTCAGTATGTACATTTTATTTCAAAAGCTTTTTCTTCAATTTTAAATATATAAATATAAAAACAAAAATACACTTAAAAATATAAAATTATTCTCTTCTGATGGCGAGGTTTGGGGCCCAAGCGGTTAAGACCCCAAAGTATTACTATAAATTTGATATATGTATAAGAAAAATAATTATTTCGCCTCAAATTCATTTTGTGTTAAACCACATCAACATCGATAGCTGCTTCTATAAAATCACTCAAAATAAACCATTTTGCATATCTTTGACCCCAAGTTTTGAATCCAAACAACATTCTTAATTTCGTTGATTTATACCCATCGATAAATAGAGAATAGCTAATTATATAGAGACGTAACGTTAATAAGTTTGCGGTTCGTCGGGACCTTGTATACACTGTCATACAAAATTAACTAATCCACATAACAAATCTATAACAGGTATTTTACAGGTATACATATATATAATCATTTATTCTGCAATTTTTATATAACTATATTTTTATATAACTACTTTGTTCAACCTCATCCCTCCCTCTCCCTTCCTTAACAGAATCACGTGTGCCGGCTTGCGGAACCATAGCTTCGCGGTTTCTACCATCTCGGCCCGAACTAAGTAGTTCGGTAACTCCTACCTTTGCCGTAGCGTGAAGCTGTGGAATCGTTTGCCGACATACGTATTCCCTCCCTTCTACAACATTGGGTCCTTCATACGGAGTGTGAAGAAGCATTTATGCAGGCCGGCATGATACTGGTCGCCACCGATGGACACAAGGTCTATGGGTGGTGGCTGGTATTTTTGGACCGCACATCGATTACCATCAGGTGTTATGTGGTCACTTTGCCGTGCTCGGATAAAAAACATGGTAATTATATATTTAAAAAATAAAAATATAGCTTTCATTCTACCTGCCTTTATCCCACCATAATGTATGTCGGCGCAACGCACTTTTGCAGAACGGATTAGACTTAGTTTTTACGACCGGCCGCCTGCCCCACGTCAACCCCCTATGAGGGATCCAGTCCCAGGCAAATTAAATTAGAAAAATTGCTTTGCTCGACCTGGGAATCGAACCTAGGACCTCCCGGTCCACAGGCCGTACATACTGCCACTAGACCAAGGAGGCGACATTCGTAGCACACCAACATTATTTTGATAAGAGAGAATACCTAGTCACTGTTTAAAGATACAATCATCTCAAAATGAGTACTACACTAATTTGAAGAGAATAATAACACTCCTAACGAAACACACAACACCTGACCAGTTGTCCAATTTAGTTGATAATGCATTTGCAAGTGGCGGTGTCACGTTGCGAGGTCGCCTGTCCGCCCACGCGGGTCTCTCACTCGGACTGACAGCTGCACTGGCTTTGTGATGGAAAAATTAGTTTAAGGATGTAGGATTCAATTGCTATTAAATATTATAAGTGATAAATTTTGTACTAAATTTTTTAATTCCTCTTAGTAATATAACCGTCATGAAATCTTATACGGGATCAACTCAGGTGGATTTTAAACATGCCGATTAATTACTGCCTCAGTGGCGTGGTGGTATTTCGGTACGACTACGGTTCTGAGGTCTCGAGTTCGATCCCCGGGTCGGGCAAAGTGATATTGGATTTTTCCATATCAGCCCGGAGTCTGGAATTTGTGCCCGATACGGCGATAGGCTCGCCCCCTATCACATCTGGGACGGAACTAAGCTCGGCGAAATGTGGGTGTTCTAGTTCACTAGTGCGCCTCTGCCTACCCCTTCGGAGATACAGGCGTGAGTTTATGTTTAATTCTTAGATATGGATGCAAATGCAAAATAATTTTGGACATCCGTAAAATATCCACCGAAAATATTAACCAATCCTTAGCAGCTCTATTTTCGACTGATTTCAAAAAAGGATGAGGACCTCAATTCGTATGTATTTTTTAAGGTGTTTACTGGATGGGAGCTAGATATCACCTACGATGTGACCGTTAACTTGTTTAGTAACCAATTGCTACACAACTGAGCTCGATTGCAAGATTTGCATACCTCAATGTTAACTATTGTCTGGACTTTAAAAGAGGCGATAACCCTTGAGTTTGTTTCGGAATTTCTTCTCAGGGATAGCCACGAAATGCCGTCTTTATCGACTGACTTCCAAAAAGGAGAAGGTTCTCAATTCGTCTGTATTTTTTGTATGTATGTTACGCGATATCTCCGCCGAATGTGGACCTTTCTTTTTGTGTCCGATAGAGCTTATTTTAAGGGTGGTCCCATATAAATTTGGGCACGATCGGATTTGAAGTCGGTCCGTTAAGTTTTTAAACTTGCGATTATTTTTAAACATATAAAACATAAAAATATAAATGACCTGTATAATATAATATCCTATTTGCAGAATAAATGATTTGAATTTGAAAAGTTTAACAGTAATAATGACAATAGTCGTGCTGTGTCACACCCACGCAAAACTTGTATTTTAGCCAATTTGACTTTAGTAAGCAGACAGAAGATGATTTTAGTAAGGATGTGTAATTAACATCATATTTTAAATCAATATTCCACAACGATTTGTTAAACTAAACGAGAACAACGTGGGTGCCTCAAATCTCCGCCGACGCCGGACATGTCACACCACGCTGATGGATTAATCTTTTAATTACTGCTCTGTCGGGTATTCATGATCGACTATCAATTTATGATGCAATCTCATCATTAAATTAAATCATTAATTTATGATCTATGACAGACAGCCTAAAAAGGCCAAAGATACTACGAGGGGCATTGTAGAAACAGTGTCAATGGAACAGAGTGTTAATCAGTCTTCGGATTGTAAGTGCTCTCTACCACCGAATATATACCCAAGATACTAAAAAATCAGGAAGGGAAAGGAAGGGAAATGGTATCAAGAAAGAGAAAACACGATTTGGACCAATGCAAGTCGCTGCTCTCAAGATCGAAAAAGCGTTTTTTAGAAATCAAATGACAAAGAAGCAAGCCACTTTCCTGATGGTAAGTGATACGTCTACTCATGAACAGAAGCAGCACCAACGTAGGTAACAAAGCACTGAGAGGCACCGCACCCTGAGTCATTGGATGTTAAGGCCTTATAATGTCCAGCAATGCCAAACAGTCCATAAAAACCCGATTTCCGATTAACAAACCCGAGTCCGATTCCCGCCGGCTTCCTTTGCCAGTTTGTAGGCTAATAAATCAGTTTTATTTTATAGCAGAGATAGGCAAACGAGCAGATCAATCACCTAATGGTAAGTGATCTCCACCGCCGATAGACACCGAAGACACAAAAATAATCATGGGTGCGTTGCCAACCTAAAAGGAGGAAATGGAAGGGTAGGGGAAAAGGACTGGGAAAGGAAGGAGGGAAATGGACCACCGGAAATATCACTCGCCGAACGAAACGCGACAGCAAACTGCCACCGTTCGAGCCGGCCCATTCGTGCTGTAGACGTTACTGTCTACAGCGTGGCTCTACCACTCAAACTCACTTTTCTAGGTATTATCTTGAAGAGAAAGTAGGATTGGCTTACCCTTTGAAAATTGTCACCCCTCGCCACTAATGCCTAGTATTTATATTGCCCATATGACTTTCAAACAAGAATACAACATTGCTTAAACAATGCTGCTAAGAATATACATTGCAGTTATATTTCAAAAGTACCTTACAGTGGTTCGCACTCTGGTCACATCCAAATCTACTCAACAAATGATTTACATGTAAACACAAGTTTTTATTACTTTACGAGGTGTATTCGTGTTAATTGATTAATTAATTCTTACATACATTATGTGCTATAAGGTTTGTTACTATTAAGCTATGTAGGTTGTAGGACCAGTAGCTTAACCATGAGTTTGTTGCACGTATTTACGAGTGAGGACGTAAAATATTTGTATGGAAAACGTCAGTTCCCCGCGTAACCGCTAGAGGCGTTCGGCTTGTTTGTCATACCAATATTTTACGGAGTCGCTAGCGAGTAATGGCATAAAAACACATGGTTGGCCTACTGCGGGTTTAGACAAGTGGCTTATGCGCTAGTCGAATAGAATAAATGTATGGGAATGACATAAGAGTACGCCGCATATAGCGTAGTCTTATGTCATTCCCATATTTATTCTATTCAAATATTCTATTCGACTAGCACATAAGCCACTTGTCTAAGCCCGCTGTTCTAGTTAATTGAGTGTGTGTTCACGGTTCCGTTTCTTACACCTCTGTGTGGCTTATATGCTGTGGACCGGTGGGTCCTTAGGTCGAATCCTCGGTCAAACAATGGTTGTTCTAACACGATTTCCCTGGAGCTGCATACCCAAACTGGGTTAACGACTTGATGTTTGGCAGGTCGTAAAAACTAAACCAAATCCTTTCTGCATGCTTGCAAAAAGTATATTGGGCAAACTCAACACTCCAGTGGGATAAATGCAGGTGGCTATGAGTCACAATTATAATACTAAGCTTGAAGCTAGGTACGTACTTTACCACTACTGCAAACAAGCCACATGAAAGGGCCCAGAAGGGGTAGGCTGAGGGGCACTTAACTAGCGAAATAAAACTACCACATTTCGCCGAGCTTAGTTCCGTCCCAGATGTGATAGGATATCGCCATATCGGGTACAAATTCCAAACTCCGAGCAGATACTAAAAATTGACCCGGAGAATGAACCTGACACCTCAGGACGATGCTGTACCGCACACGCAATACCACCACGCCACCGAGGCAGCCAAATTCTGGTGGTTAACTCTTGAATGTGTATGTTCTCTCATAATATATCCTTCTTAATAACAACAACTCTTTTTATAACAACAACCAGACCAAAAGGTAAAACAATTTCACACCACATCATTCCACAATCTACAGCTAGAGAGCTATGATTAGAGAAACCAACCAGTTAATCACTTTAACGCGTAAAAAAACCTTTAATAATTGTCACAAATTTAACGAACAGCGTCTATCGACTATTAAAACTTTACAGACGATAAAATCAGTTATAAAACAGTATAATGCAGTAAATTCTAACATAGGAGGTAAAAGACGCCGGCCATTCGGAACTCTATAAATCAAGCTTCGGCAATGTTCGGCAACACTCGGCCGCGTTCGGTTGGCGATCGTAAAGATTAACCGCTGTCTGTTTGTAAACACTCTTTTATATGCGGATTCGACAGATTTTTTCCCCTATGGCTGTTTTATGAAGGCTTTTATGGACTGCCCGATGAGGGACAATAAAGCTGGTAGCTGGTAATTTGAGTTGATTAGACAGGTATCATCGTAGTACGAATAAATTCCGTATCTTCTCTTGATAAAACACGAGGAAAATTGAACAATATGTATTATTAAGGGCGACTTGCAGCGCTATTACTAATCTAGAGTTACACCTTATCTCGATTTATCCTACAGCGCACTCCTATCTTTAAATAAAGATTTGGGATAGATAGAGGTTTATCGCGGATCTGCAAGTGGATCTAAATATTATGAGGCTAACGATTAACAAACTTTCAATTTTATTTAACACAGCTATCCAAAGTTACTGAACTGAAAAGCGTTCGATCATGTTTCTAGCAACTGGACTCGATTCCATAAGTTGTTTAGTGGCTTGAGTATAGCTCTTACTCATTTATTCAAATTTCCTTCCTTCCCCCCCTTTTACCCGCATAGTATAAAAAAAATATATGGTCAGGGGGCTGACTCTTGACATTCGATCCGAATTTTACTTCGATTCAAGTTCATTTAGTGACTTAAAATTCGTCCGAAATATAGTTAAAAGTGCACTAATGTCACGTTAAAAATTACCAAATGACAAGTTCGCACTTAAAGTCAATAAATGAAACCGAATCTAAGTCAAACTCAAATCGAGTGTCAAAAGTCAGGGTTACAAAAAGATGGATGAAGATGACCGTATCAAAAATTTCAAAGCACCAAACGCACTCAAAATTGACGGGCTGCATGCAAATCAATCACTTCCCGATTCAATAGGTTTAAAACCACAAGTCACACAAACGTTAACACAAAGAAGAATTAACATTTCAACCGTATGGTCAATGAGCGATCGACGATAAAACGTTTTAAAGACTGGAAGTCAACGGTGTGCTCGTAAAACAACAAAAGTGCGGTTAGGAGCTCAGTTTTATTGTCATTCGACGTTTTGTGGCCTAACAATTGTTTCTTGCTTACATAAAAGCCGATCATAAAAGTGTGTTCTGGACTTATTGCCTTTGTGCGTAAAGCGCGTAAATCTGACGTAGAGTTGAGGATTGAATGAACTCTTCAAATTCTGTTTGGATGTGGCGGAAATATTTAATATCAAGAAAAGTAATTAAGCCGTTTTTGAAAACATTATACCTCTAAATTGAAATAAAACTATTTTTACGGATTCTACGGACTGCAAAGCCTTCGAAACGTCGGGCATAAAAATTAAAACAAATCGTGATAGAATCCGTAAAAATAGTTTTATTTCAATTTATAACATTCGCGTAAACTTAAAATCAAGAAGAAAGACTAATTATCGACAGCATTAACAACTTGATTAAAAATAAACATAATAAAATTAAATTCAAATTATACTTAATGATACACGCCGCATCATAGCTATGACAGATCACCACTCAGCATGATGCTGTGTTGTGGGGAGAAACAAAACTGAGCGCTGATTTTTATTATTGTTTAGTGATAAACTTGAATTAAGTCCTCATAAATAGGGATTTCGTAAAATTAAACTATTGATGAGACTATCGTCAAACCGGTGTCTATGGGCGGTGAAAATCAGTTACCATCAGGTAAATCACCTGCACGGCTGCCAGTCTCTCTTATAAAAAATGAGCACGAAGTTCAATACCGGGCAAATTGGATTATTTCAAATCTAACACAAATTATGATTAAGCATGACTAAGTATTTGAATCTTCCCAAATCTATGGCGTGGGTATTGTAGTAGGCACATAGTAAAGCAATTTACGAGAATCCACATCCAAAAATTCAACAGTAACTCGAAAAACAGGTCCTAAAATTATACACGAATCCATCCCAAATTGCGTAATGAATTAGTAACAATACATGGCGAAGAAATTGTTCCGCGGCATAACAAAAGGAGAAATGCATGAGGCCTGTAAATCAGGCCCCAAATGGCTCGTAAATTTGGCCCGAGTCAGTCAAGTCCTTTATTATTTCAATGTGCCACTCGGTGTGCGACGTCACGGTGATTTCGTCGCAGCTGCGGATTGTGTGTGGTCACTTGAAGATGTGTTTAAACCATACTATTTACATTGGTAGGTGCCAAATGAAGGAATATGTATGTAGGTATCTTGATGGCTTATCCTACTTCTATAAGAAAATCAGTGTTTCTCTTTGGCGTTGCCTCGGCCTATTTCTACTTAAACATTTCCACATCGCTCGAGTATCCTTCACACTGAGACAATTTTATGTAAGAAAATCAGTGAAACTTATAATATCCCTCCATTTAGGTAGGCAACGCATCCATGGTTCTTTTTGTGTCTTGGGTGTCCATGGTCGGTGGAGACCACTTACCATCAGGTAACCCATCTGCTCGTTTGCCAGTATCTACTATAAAAAATATACCAATTTCTGCCTGACTGCCTCGGTGGCGTGGTTGTATTTCGGTACGACTACCGTCCTGAGGTCTTGGGTTCGATCCCCGGGTCGGGCAAAGTGATATTTGATTTTTCCATATCAGCCCAGAGTCTGGAATTTGTGCCCGATATGGCGATAGGCACGCCCCCTATCACATCTGGGACGGAACTAAGCTCGGCGAAATGTGGGTGTTCTAGTTGGCTAGGGCGCCTTTGCCTACCCCTCCGGGGATACAGGCGTGAGCTTATGTTATGTTACCAATTTCTGCAAACAAATTTGATTTTCTACTCTTAAAAAGGAAAGATCACCCTGAGTTTGTTTCGCAATTATTTTTATGGCTTTTAAGAGATGCATACTATGTTGATTCCAATACAAAAACCCAATGACGACGTCAGTGTTGTGAGCTGTTTAAGATTGTTACCTAATTAATATCAATCATCCAAATCTGTATACATCATCATCAGCCACAGGACGTCCACTGCTGGACATAGGCATCTGTACATATTATGTCGGAATAATGGGTACCTTTGTTTTCGCGGGGAAAGCGATTTACTGCTACCGCCGCGTCTTTAAAACACAGTAAAATTATTACAAAATCGTTCAGTTACTTGACTAACTTCCAAAACACCAGCCAATTAAAGGCAAAGTTCAGTTTAAAATCTCTACGTACCATAGCGAATTCAATCAATTTGTATGAAGAAGTAATAATAAGTTGGGCTGGCGTGGGAAACACGCATCATACGCGTCACGGCGGATTGGCCACGATCACTATCACTAATAATTAAGGACTGTAGTGGGAACTGGGAAATATCCTTCAGAGGGGGTTGACGTCAGGCAGGCAGCCGGTCGTAAAACTAAACCAAAATCGTCTGCAACACCCTTGAAAAGTACTTATGTACGCATAATTCTGACATAATGTGTTCAGATTCCTATTTCCAGAAGTGGACGTCTTATGGCTGATGACCCCACTTTAAGGTGGCATAGGGGCAGGTATAAAGAAAGTGAAAACTGGGAAATACTCTCCCTGTCCTAGCTTAAGCTGTGGACCTGCTGGGTTCGAATACCAGGCAGAGCGATTTAACACGATCTGCGATTGGATTTGTCAAAAGGGTCAGTCAAACCGTTGAAAAACAAGCCGAATTCGTTCAGGCTTGAACAAGCTTGCGCCGATCCCACATGAGTGTGGGACAAGTATTTTATTGTAATTTATCTTTGACAATAACTTAAATCTCTACTTAAAAAATGGATACTCTTTTGAGAGTCGGGATATTTGTTTTATTTGATCTGTATATTTTGTCGTCAGTAGAGTCAATCCTTAGTTGTTATTCTCCAAAAGTGTTTTATCTTAAAACTAGCCCATGACCTATCAATAGTCGTGAAATTAGGGATTTAACATACTACCAAATTAGATTAAGGATTAACAACCGATGTTTGTTGATAAATAATGTCGTGAATATCAGCTCTATATTTTTTTTTCTACCTGCCCTTATCCCACTTTAATGTGGGGTCGGCGCAACACACTTTTTCAAGCATGTTGCAGAAATGATTTGGCTAAGTTTTTACGACCGGCTACCTGCCTGATGTCAACCGCCTCCAGACGTCCAGTCTCGGGCAAATTAAATTAGAAGATTCGCTATGCCCGACCTGGGAATCGAACCCACGACCTCCCGGTCCACAGCACATACATGCTGCCACTAGACCAAGGAGGCGACCTCTAGCTCTGCTTATATATAAAAAATATATATATGTCCAGCAGTGGACGTCCTGTGGCTGATCATGTTGATGATGAAATAAATAACACCCAACAGTAACATACATAGTCCTGACCCCACAGTAAGATACGAGCCTGGTGTCAGGAACTACGAGAAACTTTTGGCCTCACCGGACCCGAAACAAATATCTATGGGCCAAACATAAGTCTCTGTGCGGGAATCGAACCAGCGACCTCTCGCTTCACAGCGGCCTACGACGACTACGACTTCGATTACTACTATACTCTAAAAGGAAATAATCACCATCGGCCTTAGACACCAAGAATATTTCGTACTTAGCCGGCATTTTAGGCTGAGATCTATAGAGCGAACCTCGTCTAAGTGTAAGTCACGAACTCAGGGGGTTTTGTGATTGTTAAATCGAACTTTGACTTAGCCCGGTTTATTTTTTACAAGAAAAACAGACTGACAGACTAAGCTAAGATTTTAGCATAAGCATAAGCTCACGCCTGTATCCCCGAAGGGGTAGGCAGAGACGCACTAGCGAACTAGAACACCCACATTTCGCCGAGCTTAGTTCCGTCCCAGATGTGATAGGGGGCGCGCCTATCGCCATATCGAGCACAAATTCCAGACTCCGGATATGGAAAAATCCAATATCACTTTGCCCGTCCCGGGGATCGAACCCGAGACCTCAGAGCCGTAGTCGTACCGAAATACCACCACGCCACCAAGGCAGCTAAGATTTTCTTGTAAAAAATGACTCGGACTTAGTAAAAATCCTCACCGATTTCGTTACTTTGACTTAAACTTAGTCGAAGTTCGCTCAATAGATCTCAGCCCTAGTCGCATGTGTATCGCAGTGCAGTTCTGGCCCCCATGGACGCCCCACACCCCTCACACCCATTACAACTGACAAAAACGCGTATAATAGCATAAATAAACATTATTTATCGTTTCACGGTGGCTTAGTTACATACAAAACCGCCTATGAGTTATTACATAGTATTACAATTTGCGTCCTGTACCGACGGATTTTTCTACGGTCATAACTTTATATTTATTGGTAGATTTAGTTGAATATTCAACGCTGTCACTTCACGGTGTTGCTCTCTTTTATTAAGCAAAATACGCGAAATTCGTTGAGCGACTTTCAACCTTATATGTATGAGTAGGTACGCATTGTTAAGCGAAATTTATCGTTTTTTTATGTTTAAAATTGCTATTAATAGAATTGAATGCGGTAAAGGGTTGGTTGTTGTCATTCCGAATTGATATGTTAAGGGCGAGGTTTGAGAGAGTTTAAATGTATTAACCGAAATCGTATTGCTAGTTATGCTGTTGTTAGTTAGTATTCTCTGCGATACCTTTGGGTCGAAAATGCCATAGACAGAAAATAATACTCATTAAATAGAGCACTCATCAAAGGTTAAACGTTCACAAAAAGCTCCCAAAATATACCAAGAATAAAAAATTATGCATTGACTAAGTCTTATTTGTACGACTAAGAAGACTGATTCAGCAACCCATCAGTTTGAAAGCGCAAATGGTGTACGACCTTATCAAGACATTTCTGTTTGATGCTCATCTTCGCTCATCGTTCGATGAAAAAGTCGCCTTTAAATAAGTCGTCTTATATTCATTTTCATAATTCCGTTTACTTATAAATACAAGTTGTACCTTACTTAAAACTAGTTTATTCATTGTGTCAACACTGAAGTTAAGACATATTTGTATGAATCCCGATACATTTACGGCCGGTCTCAATAAACGATCTAGTTTAGAGTGCAGATAGATCGCGATTATGAACCAATCAAATCAACTCATTTGGCGGAGTCATGTTCAAACTGTGTTCTTATTGGCTAATTTTTGTTATCCATCTGCACATTCGAACTGAGATTGTTTGTTGGAACAATGCGTTAAAGTTATAATTATGCTAGTAGCTACTTACCGTTCTCATTAGTGTTGAGCCAACGGTAGGAAGGTCGTGGCTGCTGTTTGGAGCGCATCTCTAGTCGCTCCAGCTTGCTGCCGACTCACTGCCTCTCATCTGGAACAAAACAAATAACTATGAGACGTAAACAGTGACGGGCGGCCAAATCAGTCGCGCCATTTCGTGTCGATAGATTGAATTAGAGAATGTTCCTAGTGCTCCGTCCATCTTTTTTTACGTCTGTGGTTACAAAATATACAAGTTCTATTTTCTAGTCAAAACTGGCATATTATTTTATAATGTCAATAGATGCTCATGACTCCAAGTGAAAAATACGAGACAAGCAAAAACATAACGTTTACACGTATGATGTATCGATAACATTTCGTATAACATCGTTATGACATAATTTATGTAGCCAAAAACACACTGATTAATTAAAATGAGTTCTAATATAAAAAAAATCTAATTAATAAACATGCTAAAACATTCGACGCTGACATTTCAGTGTGATATATTAACCAACAAATTAATAATGGTTTGGAGACGTTAATTAGAAATACACCATACATTTACTACAAAATTTGGGAGTCAAGAATACCAAATCGTCATTTGAATTTATCTGATCGACAGCGATCACTTCTCGTAACCAATGACTGAGGAATCCGAAACACTGAAATGTACTTAAAAAATATATTCAATAAATTAAAAAAACCAACCGTCATTAATATGAGGCAAGACACGGCAAGATATCGGAAACAAGTTTATATTTACAATTCAAAAACTTAATCTCAACTTTATGATAATAGTCACAAAGATTACAGTGGAGGTAAAGGTACGTGGTATATTATAAAGAAAAATCTCAGAACTCGGACGATATGTCACTGAATTTATGAGAGCCAACCGTCGGCGGGTGACGTGTTCGGAGTGATTCGAATACACCCTCGTAATAAATTCGATATCAAACAGACAATGTCGTAACGCGATACATTGACGTGCGATGCGGTGATAGCGCGACCGATTTATGACGGACACTGGCACGATAAGTCGGGACGTGGTTGATTAATATTGTTTTGGATGTTGCGGGTTCGATCCTGACTTGATCAGTTTCATTGTTATTTACACATTACGTCATACTACAAAGTATAAAAGCCAAAAATATTACATTCTCAAGATTTAAAAACATGGAACATGCTAAGTTTATACTAAATAACACCAAACTGATAACCAACTTAATCATAATCTTTAAGCAAAACTTCATCTCGCAACATATGAATTCTCCATGAGGATGTTATAGGAAAGCTATGAATGCTAGAAAAGCCCTAAATAGTAAGAGCGACTTGCAGCGCTATTACTAATCTAAAGTTACACTTTATCGACAGCCTCCGTGGCGCAGAGGGCGAGTAGCCGGCTGTGAAACGTGAGGTTGCAGGTTCGATTCCCGCACCGAGACAAATGTCTGTGTGGCCCATATATATTTGTTTCGGGTCTGGGTGTTGTGAGACCGAAAGTCTCTCGTAGTTTCTGATCCCAACGATACAGGTTACACCTAGTCTGGGGTCAGGACTACGTATGTGACTGTTGGGTGTATTTATTATTTATTATTATTATTATTATCTCTGTTTATCCTATAACGAACTCCTATCTTTAAATCAAGATAGTTTATCGCAGAGCTGCAAATGGCGCTAAATGCCATAATCAAATAAAATCGATTTAGCCCATTTAAGTAATATGAGATAGTACATAATGTACATTTTTAAGGACTGAGCATCTACAATGATGACCGAATGAGGCGCAAGTCGCAACGTCACGTGTGGGCGGACATCTTTGCTTTATGACACACTCCACAGAGGACGTAATATTTATGATTTTTTACATTCAATTTTATTATCTCGGATGAAAGGTTCATCAATAAGCGTTAAGCAATAATCTGTTTACATAAATTATTAACGAAATCTTGCAAACTATAACCTTCTTTATTTGTTGTCAACAACTCAAGGCGTCCACGTCGTCACAATCCACGTCGCGGAAATGAAGATGGTGCGCTGGATGTGCAATGTTACACGACTGGATCGTAATGTGCACATCCGCGATAGTCTTAACGTCCGTGACGTGGCTGAGAAACTGCAGGAATGTCGCTTGAGATGGTATGGCCGCCTTTTGAGGAAACCACAGGAGTACGTCGGCCGCAGGTGTCTAACACAAATCGTACCAGGGGTACGTTCCCGTAGACGGCCCAAAAAGCGCTGGTTAGACGTTCTGGACGTCTTCCTCCAAGATATGAGAACCAAAGGCCTCTCTACGGAGGATGCTCAAAACCGGGCGAAGTGGAAGCGTCTAAGTAGGATGGCGGACCCTGACAGAAGGCCGGGGTAACGACAGGAAAAAAAAAAGAAAGATTTATTGTCAACAACACGATAGCAAAACATTGCTATGATTTGCAAAATGAGTACATAATATAAGGCACGATGAGGTATTGAACTGCAAATGGATTTGTAATTATTATAAATTTGAAAGAAGTAATACATAAGCGCATACATGTATTCAAAGGGATGGCCAGAGATGAACTAGAGAACTACAGTACTCACATCTTGCCGAAATTATTTGCGTCCTTTCCTGTGATAGGGTAATACCGCACACAAATTCCGATCCCGAGCAACTCATGATTTTTCGAATAGACATCTTACACACAAATGTTGATTTCCTGAT
Organism: Clanis bilineata; assembly: GCA_036417725.1. Taxonomy (NCBI): domain Eukaryota; kingdom Metazoa; phylum Arthropoda; class Insecta; order Lepidoptera; family Sphingidae; genus Clanis; species Clanis bilineata. Next base: position 911,399 of record CM071146.1, on the reverse strand, counting down.
CTAGTTAACAGCCTCCGTGGCTCACCGGGCTGTGAAGCGAGAGGCCGCGGGTTCAATTCCCGCACCGAGATAAATGTTTGTTTGGCCCACAGATATTTGTTTCGGGTCTGGGTGTTGTGAGACCGAAAGTCGCTCGTAGTTCCTGACACCCACGACACAAGACTCGATCTTAGTGTGTGCTCAGAACTATGTGTATGACTCAGCCTTATTTATTTCTAGTTTTGAACTCAGAATATCACGGTTCTCAGCTGAAATACGCTGCCACTAGCCGAATGTAACCTCGCAAGCCCGTACCTAACGGAATAAACTATAAACTTCGAAAATCCACTAGTAATAGGTCTACCGGTTTTATTATGCATTAAAGACAGTTAAATAATGATAACCAACAAACATAACAGCTTATTCCATTACACCATACAGTTATAAACGGAACGCGACAATAACCGATCGTCTAAAACAATAATTAAAATAGTCAAAACCCCACTTTTCCCACAACACGGCCCATACGTCGATACCATAAACCAATTTAAACTCCATCAATACGCGGAGTGTATTTTTTTCAATCTTTAACAAAAAAATTAACGCGTCTTGTCTTAACGATTATTGGGCCGGTGGCTCACCGGGCGACTTCAAACGACATACGGACGGACAACGCTAAAGGCTTGTAAATCAGTCACGCTAATAGCTGGAAACACACGGGCGCGAGATGCAGGCTGTACCGTCCACATTTACCACGATCATTTTCGTGGATTGTAAGTTGTAAAATTATTTTCTTTCTACGTGCCCTTCATCATCAGCCATAGGACGTCCACTGCTGGACATAGGCCTCCCCCAAAGATTTCCAGATCGACCTGTTGCAAGCAGCCTGCATCCAGCGACTTCCTGCGACCTTTATCAGGTCGTCGGTCCACCTTGTAGGTGGACGTCCTACGCTACGCTTGCCGGTACGTGGTCTCCACTCGAGAACTTTTCTGGCCCATCGGCTATCAGTGGGCAGGGCACATACCTGCCCTTATGCCACCTTAATGTGTGGTCGGTGTAACATACTTTTTCAAGCATGTTGCAAAAAGGATTTGGCTATGTTTTTACGACCTACTGCTTGCCTGACGTCAACCCCCTCTGGGGGATCAGTCCCGGGCAAATTAAATTGGAAAATTAGCTTTGCCCGACCTCGGAATTGAACCCAGGACCTCCGAGTCCATAGCCCATACATGCTGCCACTAGACCAAGGAGGCGACCGACTGTTTCTGTAAACTGCATCGAAATTGGTTAAAAAATGAGGCAGTCATTCATAATTTAAAATCTGGAGTGGGGGCATATTGAAGATATCTTGCTATCCCTTCCCAACGCACGTACCGTTACTTCTCTTCCGTGCATTTTTAAGGTTACACCAAATTTCTAAGGCTTATAACTTATTTATTTTTGAGAATATTTCAATATTTCTTTCTGTTCTATATTTTAGACTACGTAAATTTCATATAAAATTAATTTTTTAAAAATTGTCAAGTACCCAATTACATGAATGCTCCCGATAAATGACCATCTTCAGAAAACGATCGTGTTCACCTTTCAAATAATAATCTGGATACATTATTTTTTTACGAGTTATATTTAGTTGTTTGATGCGGTATTTCGAGAAGATAGCGTCTTAAAGTGTTTTGAATATATTAATATTTCTGTTGTTAAATTTTATGACAATAGCCGCGACAGTGTTTGGGAAACGAAATAAAATTACATTATTAATTTCGTGATCTCCGCTGCGGTTGGAGACCATTATATCGATGACATATGAGATGTTCGTGACGGTTATCTCTATAGTAAAAGCATGATAAAAACGTCATAAAACCCGGTAATATTTTACGTAAAAAACAACATATTTGTGATCATGCTTCGTTTTATAGTTTTTGTGCTAATTTTATGCTTTAGACAATTAATTATATTGTCTTCAGACATTTAATTTAATCCGCCACGAATAATTAATCAATCGAACATCGTACCACGTGAAATAGTCTACATAATCGCGACCTCTATAAATTCCACTTATATGTCAACTACTTATTGTCCGCGGCTCCGCTTCCATTATTAAAGTGTTCTCCCTGAATAAAAACTACGTTAAATAATTTAATGAATATGTAACTACATTTTAATCATGAAATTATATTCAAAATTTCAATAGTACTAGAGATTAGCACGCGGAAACATTTCAACTTTTAAAACATTGGTTCATTTTAATATATCATAGGCATCAATAGTTTGCAATTAATAATCATTTTTCATCGAAGCTCACCTGCAACCTAAGAGTAACCTTGCATTGTGATGCATGCATATAGTAATTGAGTTTTCACGTAGGCGCTGCTGATTTATGACAGTAATTTATATGTTTCCATGCTTGTATGGAGCGTGTGAGATATGCGCCAAGATTCATCAGACGACAAAAAATATTATGTTTATTATCAACGTTTGTCAGGCGATTTATTCGCATTGGTTATTAAAGCAGGACTGGAATTAAGCGAGCGATGCGATGCACGATTATATCGCAAATGCTTTCTGACACGTATGGCTTCTGGTAATTCTTAAATATCTTACAAACTGGTTTGCAAATAATATCGTTTAACATCTTCAAAATTTGACGTAACATTGGGAACGTATTATTTCTCGTGTTTTCGATATTATAAAACAGGGGAGCTTGTTACATGCATACACGCCGAGATCTAAATTATATTCATAAAATGGATCACATTTTGGTACACATAACACAAGTAACACTTACAAACGAGATATACATAACCGCTGGTTACATAAACATATGTCACGACATAAACTCCGACATTCCGTATAAATAGCCGCTCGCCGACCAAGGCGGCAATTAACGGAACCATATCGACTGCACATTACGCGCTCCGAATAACTATCAGCTCCTGTCATACACTAAACTTTTACGAGTCAGTAAATTCATACTCGCATAACCGTGCGAGAAAAATGCGAGCCAATCGTGGACGTATCGTAATCTGTCGGGCGCGTTTACGCAGCGGACGCGTCCACGAAACCGCGCCGTGTGTTTCCACTTTTATTGTGTTAATAAAGAATCGTCGCTCCGATAACAAACTTCAAGGGCATCACCATAAACTGTGTAGTATAGTGTTATTGGTTGCTCGATTTATCCTTTTTTTTCTTTCCGTACAGGCTGCAGACAATTTATTAAGTGGTCCGACAGAGATCGTAAGGTTTTGTTCTGTTTCTTTGACTTTGATTAAAATTATATGATTTGAAGTGGGTATTAATTGATCGTAAACGGACGCGCGTGGAATTTCCAGAATTATTCCAGTGTATTCTATCTAGAGGTATATCTAGGTAATAGGTATGCATGTATATTATAAATCTGCAATTTATTAGCTGACCACTTGAATTCATAGTAAAATTAACATGAGCAGTATAGAAACTTGGTTCTTTAAATTTTATTTGTCAAACTGTCCTTGTTCCTTTCACAGATGGTATGGATGCTTGGTAGGTTCAGACACTGAAATAACTCAATGTCATTCATGAATTTCAAGCTTGCAACAAAATATAATTTGGCGACTAGTTTAGAAGAATTACTAGTAAACAATACCAGTTTATTGAAGTTGGTTTTCTATGTGAGTTTGGAAAATACGTAAATTGTAACGTCTATAAACCATCAGGCAAGCGTAGAAGAGGTTCATGCCCAGCAGTGGGAAAGGAATAATACAGGGCTGCTATCATCTTTATCATTACATATGTAGTATGAAACAAAGTCGCTTCCCGCCGTCTGTCTGTCCCTATGTATACTTAGATCTTTAAAACTATGCAACGGATTTTGATGCAGTTTCTTTTAATAGATAAAGTCATTCAAGAGGAAGGTTTATGTGTATAATACATACATAAATTCATCCCCTATATTTGTCAACACTCTGATGGCGCCTACACAGGGCTGAACGAAGGCGAACGAACCATGCCTGTCTCATTCCCACAACAGCGAAAGTTTATTTGTGTGAACGCAACAGGTATAGATTCGTTCGCTTTCGTTTGGCTGGTGTGTACCCGCTATCACGCGAGTGTAGCCGCGGGCAAAAGTTACTTATAATACTAGAGGTATATTAAGTTGTAAATGTAAATAAAACTGTAATCACGGCAACTTCGGTGGTATCGATAACAAATACAAACTGCATAATTATTACATTGATATGAATGTTCTTGCAAGCGCAGGCTTAACTGTAAATTGACAAGTTTATTACATACATATAACTTTAATTTGTATCAACAATGTAAATTCACGTAAAAAAAGGTAATTTAACCCGTCAGAGGCGGCACATATATATGTTCCATAAGCGTATGGGCCACCGGAGGCCGAGCCGCCCGTGACTATTTAAATCTAAGATTTTACATTTAGCCTTACTCAATATTTGAGTTTTATTTGTCACCCCCTTGGTCTAGTGGCAGCATATATGGGTTGTGGACCGGGAGGTCCCGGGTTCGATTCCCAGGTCGGGCAAAGCGAATTTTCCAATTTAATTTGCCCGGGACTGGATCTACATTTTTCTGAACCGTTAAATACCGACTGAGTTTCTGACTGTTTCATGTGGGGATTAGAGTGAGATTTTCGGTGGCCTAAATTCACCAAAAGATTCCCTATCCACATAACATACATAACATAAGCTCACGCCTGTATCCCCGAAGGGGTAGGTAGAGGCGCACTAGCGAACTAGAACACCCACATTTCGCCGAGCTTAGTTCCGTCCCAGATGTGATAGGGGGCGAGCCTATCGCCATATCGGGCACAAATTCCAGACTCCGGGCTGATATGGAAAAATCCAATATCACTTTGCCCGACCCGGGGATCGAACCCGAGACCTCAGAACCGTAGTCGTACCGAAATACCACCACGCCACGGAGGCAGTAGAAAGCCCTATCCCATTCTTTAAAATTGGCAACGCAACTATGATTCTTTGGTATCATGGATATGAGTGGTGGAGATCACTAACCATCGGGTAACAATTCGTTTGAAAGTCTCTACTGTAGAGAAAAAACAAAATAATTTAACTTTAGAGTCGGGGTCTATTCATTAGTCCTTACCGATGGGACTGACTTCAAAGACAAATTATTTTGACTTTACATTGCGTTATTTGAGTTTTGTTAAAACTTTAATTTGTACCTACTTTTCCAAATTAATCTGGCATCAAATAGTACAATTTCATACCATTGCATCTGACTATTGAATTCGTACATATCTTGTGCAAGTTGCTAATTAATGTCAAATTAATTAGCATTTGGACATAAAGTGCGGGATAAATATATTTGCCAATGATTGTTACGTTTGTCGTAAGTTTACCTTACGAGAATTTCGTAGATAAAGGCTAAAACTAAATTATTTGTTTTGTTTAAAACGGGTTCGAATCACAGCAATCACAACACAATTTTCAAGCACTTTGCAGAAAAGTTTCGGCTTTAGTTTTTACAATCGATCATTCGGCCTACATGACGTCAACCCCTCTGGGGGATCTTGTCACTGGCAATCTGAGGTAGTAAAATCACTTTGCCCTACCAGGGATTTAAACCCGGGATCTCCAGCCTGTATACTGATGGAGGACCATCGAAAATACCTTACTTATTAGATTGAATGATATAAAAGGAAAATATTTTTATCACACAAACCGATGGCGGAATCGGTGCGGGCGTCAGCGCTGGGCAGGTGCCTTACAAGAAAGCCATATCGGCTGTCAAAAACTTGTAAAATATCGTCGTGTAACGTCGGAGAGCCTCGGGCGTCGCGTCACAAAGATATCTCCAAGATTTATACACCCGTCCACAATGGGGAATGTTTTAATTCTTTTCATATGATAGATTTATGTCGGGACAGATGCGACCAGCCCGCCTGATAACACACCCTTATAGAACTAACGATTAGGGTGAACGTTGAGTATTTAAATAAATAACACTCGACATAGCCCTGACCTCTCACTAAGATCTGTAGAGCGAACTTCGACTAAGTCTGAGTCAAAGAAACAAACTCAGTGAGGATTTGAAAAAAATACTCGCATTTGAAAATTGAAATTGCAAATCCTCATCTCGATAGTAAATACAAGTCTGGAGTAGAGTCTAATCTTTCTCTACAGTGTTACGTATGTGTCCTTTTTAACCGGCTTCAAAAAAAAGACAGTTAACAATTCATCAGTATAATTCAATAATATATCAATTATTAGCAGTTGGTGAATAATTCTTTGAATATTACACTATAAATATATAAATGATAATTAAACTTTAACAAAGACTGAAAACAGACTTCTTTTGGAGTCGGTTCCTGTTCATTTAATCTGCTTCGGCTTCAGAACCGACTCCAAAGAGAGTAAGAAATTGTTGTTATTTTTTACTTTTAAATGTTCGTTTTTGCAGTCGGTTTTCAGTTTTTGATAAAGTTTAATTGGGTATAGTGATACCCAGAAATAACCGAAATAATTATTTAGTACCATGGTCAGCTCGTTTACCATCCCACTACTTGTTTGCTACTGTTGAACGCTCTGTAACATAACACCAAACTATAAAGCCGCGGCTAAAGTAGATGTTGCTGTAAACGCTCGATTAATTCCAAGAGCACGCTAATGTGAACGCAGCGCAACATATCACCTTGACGAAACAAACATCATACTCGCAATGTTGTTACAATGGCAGTTATCATGAGCGAATTTTTAAAATAATATTGACGCGGCTGTCGACATTTCAATAAAAATAAATGCAAATTAGAATATACAAATGTCCACACACCATGAATAGTAGGACTTTAAATGTTACAAGTTTACCTGAAAATATCTATATATAATATTATTTACTTATTTAAACTATAGATACATGATTATATGTATAAAGGTGGACTTAATACCACGGGCATTCTCTGCCAGTCTACCTGTGGGTGATGCAGAGAGGAGGCAATGTGAGGTATTATAAATAAGACAAAAAAGATATCACATTAAATGATCAATCAATGTTTTTATTTTTGTTTTCCCTGTGGCAAGAACGTTACAATTAAACGCTCCAATATGCACACACCCTTAGATTTAATATGTAAATCTAGATAAATGGAGATATAAAAAAGATTATGTGTTTGTTGAAACGTTATGAATAATTTTATCATTATGCATTTAATTTGTAACAGTTTAGAATATATGCAACCGGATTGCATTTGAATATTAGGTATTGTTAATAAATTGATGATTCATTTACATTAATCTATGTATTTTTTAAATTGAACTTTATGTATTTGCTTCAATTGAGCAGGTAAAACACCTTAAAGTAAGCAAAAACAAATAAATACTTGAATATCGAACTATCTATATACTGTATGAGCACGAACGTAATAAAAAGATGGACGGAGCGTTAAGAACATTGAAAGTGAAGCAGGGTTTTCGGCACATTCGATCTATCGACACGTACTGGCGGCGACTACTCGAATGTGCTTTTTGGCATCCCGCTTCACTTTTCATGTTCCTAGGGCTCCGTCCATCTTTTTTGTACGTCTGTGTATGAGTAGCTTTTTTTGACAGCCTCCGTGGCGCAGTGGGCGAGTAGCCGGCTGTGAAGCGAGAGGCCGCGGGTTCGATTCCCGCATTGAGACAAATGTTTGCGTGGCAACAGATATTTGTTTCAAGTCTGGGTGTTGTGAGACCGAAAGTCTTCATAGTTTCTGATACCCAGGATACAGGTTATACCTAGTGTGGGGTCAGGACTAGGTGTGTGACTGATGGGTGTATTTATTTATTTTTTTGGCTCGCAAAGGCAGACAAGCATGTGTACCTACGGACCTAACCTACTGAGATGAACACTTGCATACGAGACGAAAACCTGACCACCCGTAAGTAGTAGGATTTGTAGTACCTATACCGTCATTTTACTCATTTTGTTTTGATGGTGGCAGGATATTCATATCCGCCCCAATACATATATGCACCGTATACATGGTGTTAAAACTTGCCATAGCGACCAACACTTATGTGGATCGCGTTCCAGGATCAGACAGTATATCCGGTTCCGGTTGATGGTTGGGGCGGGTACAGGGGTACACAAACATCCTTCTGTCACTGTGACTGTTTTGTGGCAAAACCCTCGGTTTCATTCTTCATGAAGATGCATGCAGGTCGGCATTCTTGTCACTAGTTCACAACCGATAAACTGCCTCCATTTTTTAATTATTGTATAATGAAGCGGCCCCAGGTGCTATTTTTAAGCAATAATGTATCAGATCAACACAAAAATATGCGACATCTGTCCTGTGCATCATGGAAAATCCCATACATTTAAGGATATATTGATTTACGATTGACGTGTCTTTTAGTATTTATATAAAATCACTAATGAACATTTGCCATACAATGTAGGTATAATTCCAATTAAGAAAGATTTACAATAAATAAAAAACGTATCGACGTCAAATATTTGAGTATTTATAATTAATCGTATAAATCACATCACTATAAAAAGTTTTAAATTGAGAGTTTTTTTTACTTTTTTTATAAATAAAATATATAGCAGCAAATTTTTGAGTTACAAATCTTTACATAGTATAAAACAAAGTAGCTTTCCGCTGCCTGTATGTCCCTATGTATGCTTAGATCTTTATAACTACGCAACAGATTTTGATGCGGTTTTTTAAATAGATAGAGTGATTCGATAGGAATGTTTATATTGTATAAACATGCATAAATTCATCCCCTAAATGTATGTAATGGGGGATGAATGTTTGTTTGTCAAGACTCTCACGCGGGCGTAGCTGCGGGCAAAAGCTAGTTAATAATACAAATATATAATGTTAATAATATTTAATATCTTTGACCATCAATATAATAAACCCTAGATGCACAGTTCTTTGCAAATATCCTCCTAAAAAGTGGTCTCAGGAATAAAACAAAGAAAAAGATCGTAAGTTCTAATTAAATCAACACTAATTTAACCCTAAGCACGTGTTATAAAGTAGGTTTTTAAACGAAATGAGCAAGCGTTCTTTAATTTGAATTATGAACTTTAGAATTCTATCGGCGTCCGACTGTAGGCAAAACGAGTGCTTCAGCACTTCTTTGCTGTCCCATTTTCCGAGCGTCAACTCTGCATCTAGGTAAATAATATATCGATGTCTTTGACTCCGAAAGAAAAGCCAAGTATGTTTTGTTTTTACAATTTCACTATTTTTTAAACCGAATTCAACAAATCCTATGTTGTAAAGTGACAGTCTTTTGTTTTTCTTTTCTTTGAATGTAGAACACAGTGGGAGAAAGTTCAATGAGAATTTCTTAGAAAGAGTCCTTTGTGCCTTTAATATCCTATGCGGAACATCTATTGTCTATTCTTATGCAAGTTTGTGCAAATTGAATGTTGCGTAAATATTTTTTGCCCTTTTTTCATTTTACGACATGACTCGTCTTGTTTCCGGGTCCGTCCGTCTGTCTGTTATGTATATTTAAGACAAAACCAAATCGACGAATGCAAAGTACCTACAGCAAATCGTCATTTCTGTTAGTTCAAAACTATGATATTTGATGATATTTCAGAGGGGGGTTGACGTCAGGCAGCCGGTCGTAAAAGCTTAGCCAAATTCTTTCTGGAACATGCTAGAAAGTGTTTTGCGCTGACCCCCCATTAAGGTTAGGTGAGGGCAGGAAGAAAGAAAGATGATATTTCTATTCAGTTGTAGGAACAGCAATAATTTATGACGGATGACAGTTGCACAAAATGTCTAAGTATTAAAATTATTAAATTGATATATGATTAAAGCTATAATTTAGTAGGTCTACAAAGTATGTTTGTGTGTCATAAACAAATAATAATACAATAATTATAACAGACAACAATTTCCCTATTTCACTATCTCCCATCAGTCCCACGGCTGGGCTCCCGAGGCCCATCATTAAAATGACGTCATTACCCATCGGTATCGCAAAACAAGCCCCATTGTGACATGTTTATGACCCATAAATCCTACTCGTCATACATTTAATTATTATCTACTATTTTTGTGTGATTTATGACGGACGCCCCAATTGTTTCTGACCGCCGGTGGCGCGAGGGGGGGTCGGGGAGGGAGCGCGGGGGTGGGCGCCGCTAATTAAACATTTAATACTTCTGGGTATTAAGGGTGGTTTTTTAGGTTAACAAATTCATCGAATGTTTATTAATGAAATGCGGAGATACATAGATAAGTTAAAGTAACTCAAAGCCTCTGGTTTCTTCTTGAATCTTAGCGACGTGATATAATTAATTTACATATATTCTAATTTGATGATTCAAGATAAATACATTGGTGCTAATTAAATAAATAAATACACCCAACAGTCACACACCTAGTCCTGACCCCACACTAGGTATAACCTGTATCGTGGGTGTCAGAGACTATCAGAGACTTTCGGTCTCACAACACCAGACTAGAAACAAATATCTGTGGGTTACACAAACATTTGTCTCAATGCGGGAATCGAACCCGCGGCCTTTCGCTTCTCAGCCGGCTACTCGCCCGCTGCGCCACGAAGGCTGTCAATTATACTACTTTTGACTAAGAAATACAAAATAGATGAATGTGTGCTGAATGTTATAGACATTTTTTAAGTTCGAATGAAGTTTTAATCAAAAAAATTATAAAGATGGCAAGGATTCGTTGAACTATGCAGTTTGGTAGACGTAGATAGTCACGGGCGGCTCGGCCTCCGGTGGCCCATACGCTTATGTAGCATATACCTCTATATGTGCCGCCTCCGACGGGTTAAAATATTTTTAAATATAATTAAAATGCATACAATATTTATAATCTTCCCCAAACACCATCTGTCTGTAAACACCTAACAATTTAGCATAAAGCGCAACTTAATGCAATAAAAAACACAGAGGTCTTAAATCAACGGCTCAAACGGCTGAAGTTGAACAAGAGACGCCCCTAGTGTCGACTTTCCATAATGCGTGAATTGTGAAAGAAATGTCATAAATCTGTCAAAAATGACGCGCGACGCTGAGTTATGCGCGCGCAGCTGAGTGATTTGTGAACGGTGCATCGCATGAGAACCTTCACAATTACCACTCAACTGCGGCTTAATTCGCACTGTGTTCGTAGATAAATTGTAACTTGAATTTTAAAAATCGTGCTGAATCTGTTAAATTGCCGTTCCAATTTTGAAAACTATAGAATTGTACTAGGCAAAGTTTAGCTACCTCTCTATTTAATCCTTTCTACCAACTGCTTTCCCTTCTTGGTATCATTGCATTTTTTTTATTATTATTTTTTCCATTATTAACATTGCAATTTTATTTTACTCTCATTTTTTTATTTTTCTCTTCAGATAACACTAAAAGTACGTGAACATGTTCTGCCCACTTACTGTAATAAACAACTAGTTTATTTAATCTGTGGAAAATGTTGTTATATATTCTTTGTAAACATACCTACTGTGTAATATTTTTTTTAATTATTTTTATTCTAAAATTATTTAGGGGCTTGTAATCAAAACGATTATGCCAGCCCCATCGTAATAATTGTAATAATAATAATAATCATTGTGGTAGTAGATCGATTGACGCGCCGGGAGATGCTTGTTGATGTCACGATTCCGCATGATGAGAACCTTGTGAAAGCCGAAAAAGACAAAATGTCGAAATATTTAGACCTGGCACATGAGGTTACTCGCATGTGGGATGTGGATTCAACAATCATTGTTCCGATAGTAATTTCTGCCCATGGTTTAATACCACTGAGCCTCGACCAACACCTCAAGAGGCTCTCGGTTGGTGTTTGGGTCAAGAGCCAGATGCAGAAGGCAGTATTACTGGATACGGCACGAATTGTGAGGAGGTTCCTCACTCTGGGGTCCTAACCGCCGGTGGCTTGGGTCCCGAGCCTCGCCATCGGAGGGGAATATTTTTATATTTTTAAATGTATTTTTTTATAGCATATATTTAAAAATGTAAAAAATATCTTTATAAATAAAGTGTACATAATATATCATAATATTTTAATACGTAATTGTTTGTTTTCCTGAATAAATAGAAAAAAAAGTTTTCTGTGGATCACTAAACTTAAATACATTAAAAATATGAACCTTTTCAATGAATTAGATATTATTATTATTTGTTAATCCATTTTATTTTAGATAAATAAAACGATGTTTCGGAGTTGTGTCACACGCACAGAATACTTCGCATAGCTATTATTCTAGAGCTAAACTAATTCACTCGTAGCAACTGCCATTTTGATTTTGGAATTGAAATGAAAATCAAGTTTACATGTCAGTTTAGATTTATGGATGTGTATCAGTATGTGATACTGAATGGTAATTAAAATGATTTGATTTATTAATTACGATACTAGCTTTTGCCCGCTACTCTGCTCCCGTGAAATTCCATCCACGCTTTTGCTATAATTCTTTAGAAATCACGATGGTCGTCATAAATCTGTCTAAGATGACGAATGATATTTATTACCGTTGGGTAATGAATAACGATACTAGATAATTATAGTAAATGAGATTTGGCGCGTTTAATTACTCATAAAAACATAAACCGTGGAGAGCGGTTTGTTTGTGCCTCTGGTGGGTGCCCAAAACTTCAAACATAACTCAGTGAAAATGGACACCAGACGAGTAATTAATGCATTAAATAACTGCATCGAGCGATCAACAAACGACAATTAAAAATAAAAGGGATCATTTTCATACTATTTGGGTAAAATAAAAGTGTACCTAGTAAAGGCAGCAGCAGGCCGGCGTGACGTCACCGCCCGCCATTTTGAATTCATACATAATTTGACGCGGCGACGGCTTTGACAGACGACATTTAATTACCGACCTCTCATTACCTGGATATTGGCGGATATTGATATACTTGCTTTTATAATGAACGACACGATTTCAATACGATATTGTGCGTTATGTCGGCGGGACACGAGCACTTAATCTAATATACTATGCCGTTTTAACGAACATGCGTTCTAGTCAAGAGTGTTGTGACACCAAAAGTTTCTTAGCTGCTGATATTCCCGATTCAACACGTCTATAGTATTTCAGTGTGAGGTCAGGACTATGTTTGTGACTATCGGGCGTGATTAAGTTCAAAATGACGTTCACGCATGCGTTTTTAAGGCTGTGTCAATTTTTAAATAAATATACGTGATTCGATCATACCATCATCATAAAGTTCGCAACCACAATATAAAAGTAAATTGTAACTCAAAAAGAACATAAGGTTACGATGAACAAGCAAAGTTCCAAGGAAGCAACAATAAATTACACAGCTGATTCAATTTATGTTAATATCAACTGATTAGTCATTGGTAAAGCCATTTTGGAAGCATTTGTGAATATTACCTTCCTCGAAACTATTGAAAGTTATGGCTTCATAGAAACATATAGCTTGTCAAGGAAAAATACTTCGAATAGATTACATTTTAATAGTCCATAAAATTGTACGTTATATGTTACTGCAATGACATCATTGCATATACGATCTTAATACGTCAAACACATACCTAAGACATGGTGCTGGCCTGAAATAACTGGGTATACGCTGATTTACCCGGGTACACGACTTGTCTGAACCAGCCTCTACATGCCTCTAGTATTATAGGCATAAAGACACCACTAGTAAATAATATCTTATATATAATTCTATTTTTTACATCAATAGATACGCAAATACCAGATCTTTAGAATGGTCTAAAACACAAAATATTAAATACATCAATAAGTTCTGTAACTTTTAATTAAATTGTCCAGTACTGGCTTCATACATTTGCGGCGCACATTCACACACGCTTCTCCTGTAAAATTTGTGTCTTGGCGCTTGATGTCCACTGAGCTACAGAATTATTTATTTTGTGGACGAGTTTATCAGAATCTGTTTGTCGCACCACGTCGTTTCAGGTCGCAAAAGTCAAAATTAAAATCAAAACCAAATATTTCTGGAATCCATAAGAAATTGTTTATACTTATTATATACTTATTTTCGATTCCGTCAAAATCAAACTTGGAAGGAGCACGGATTTGGCGTCATATTCATACAAATTGAAAAAAGCGACGAATTTCGCGCCGCATCTAACACATGTTCCTTTGATATCTTTTTATGTACGTCGATTCTACATTAAATACGAAACTTCATTAAAGAACGCGCCACCGAACCGAACTATGTCAGTCTTGCCTCTTCTACCTCGATTGGAACTTCAACAACGGATCGCATACCTTACGACACGACTAAATATCGTATCGTATAAAAGTCCCGACCACGTCATAACGTTTCGTTAAAAACGTGCAGTTTATTCAGTCCAACGGAGTTTATTAATAAAAGCCTTAATTAAGATGTCGCGTGTCCTCGTTGATTAATTTGAGTGATCACTTCATCATTTGCTTCATTAAAAATATATCACAACGAACGCTGACATCGTTGAATATTAAATTAAAAGTACTTACTTACCTACTTTACTTATACATATACATATATACATTAATCAAGATTATCAACGGATCCCTCAAATTCAAACTTATATGTCTTAATGTCATACGCATTTCATGGCAATTTAAGAGTTTCTCTTACAGTCTTTCATCTCCTAAGTTCACTTTTGAGTGGTAGAGCCATGTTGTAGACAGTAACATCTACAACACGAATGGGCCGGCTCGACCGGATTGCAACCACTGTCTCACAGAAAAACGACGTAAAGTGGCAGCAGCTTGCTGTCGCGTTTCGTTCGGTGACTGAGATTTCCGGTGGACCATTTCCCTCCCTCCCTTTCTCAATCCCTTTTCCCTCCCCGTCCAATCTCTCCTTTTAGTTTAGCAACACGCTCATGATTATTTTTGTGTCTTGGGTGTCTATGGGCGGTGGAGATCACTTACCATCAGGTGACCCATCTGTTCGTTTGCCAGTCTCTGCAATAAAAAAGTTCCTAATAGTTCTGAACTGACTGCCTCCGTGGCGTGGTGGTATTTCGGTACGACTACGGTTCTGAGGTCTCGGGTTCGATCCCCGGGTCGGGCAAAGTGATATTGGATTTTTCCATATCAGCCCCGAGTCTAGAATTTGTGCCAGACATGGCGATAGGCCCGCCCCCTATCACATCTGGGACTGTACTAAGCTCGGCGAAATGTGGGTGTTCGAGTTCGCTAGTGCGCCTCTGCCTACCCCTTCGAGGATACAGGCGTGAGCTTATGTTATGTTATGTTACAGTTCTGAACTTTCTGAGATCAGTCTTTCTAATAAGATTCTCTTTTCCCACCATATCCTTGTAACAAACCAGCCGCCATCACATTTACAAATGTTACCCGTACCTTTGTAAGCTCGACGACATTGAAGTGCAATATTCCTACAACCGTGTGACTCTAAAACTATGATATATAATTTACTTCCCGACATATTTTACTTCTAAAATATACTTCTAGCAGCGATACCATGACAGATAACATAAAAACTTATATCTTTTGAAGAGAAATGCTCCATTTTGGTTCCATCGCCGGCCGTCCATAAAACATAATGGGTAATCGTAAATATGAGAGGCAATGGACTCGCAACGAGGGACGCACGGCCCTACAAACTGCTGCTGTAATGAACCTTGACATAGTTCTTACACAAACTAACTTATATTGTGAATGGGCAGCCCAGAACGCTAAACCTTGTATGGATTTGTGGAAGAAACGTGAAAATAAGTAATTTCCTCCAGGGTGTATGATATTTAAGCATTAACTGATGCAAGGTCATTTATTTTGTATTATTAGTTTTTTTTTTAGCAGAAACTGGCAAACGATCAGATGGGTCACCTGAAGGTAAGTGATCTCCACCGCCCATAGACACCCAAGATGCAAAAAGAATCATGAGTGCGTTGCCAACCTAAAAGGAGGGAATGGAAGGGCAGGCGGGGAAATGGGCCACCGGAAATCTCACTCACCTAACGAAACGCGACAGGAAGCTGCCACATTACGTCGGTTTTCTGAGAGACAGTGGTATCAAACCGGTCAAGCCTGCCTATTCGTGCTGTAGACGTAACTGTGTACAGCGTGGCTCTGCCAATCAAAAAGTGACAAGTTTTTACTGACAATACGTCAAATATTATTTTAAAAGCTACATTTTTGCATCATCAGTTTTCAGTTAAATATTAGGCATTGTCGCGTGACAGTTAAGCACTCGTCACGACCGCGTGTTCAGGTAATAACCAGTGTTTTGTCACGGCATGTACTCCACGGGACTGGCTCTCGAACCGACGTGACAAAAGTGCCTAGTTTTATAAAGTGGGTTTAATGTTAATTAGGCGTGCGGATGACATCGATACGGTCGTTTGGAAGGTGACAAACGAGTAGGTGGGTCACCTGATGGTAGTGATCATTGCCTCAATGAATACCAGCGGCGAAGTGTCGGCGAAGTTGGCAACAGATCCTGCCCTGGGCAATGTCAGCAACTTTCACACCGTCCTGCCGGCTGCCACCGACCTGTTTCATACGCTCAATATACACAGAACCGACATCGTAATAGGCGATTATTTAATGCCTATCCATAATCACATTTTCGGGCGCTGCAGAAACTGGGAAGGTGAAAAAATATATAAAAAGAAAGCATCTAATTTACAACTAAATTTGTAATACACAAAGAAAATGCGACGTGAAAAAAGTAATTTCATAGAAGACAAACTTAAAGTTAAGTTTGAAACAAGACATATTGATTGTATAGTTGACAATGATAGAATTATACCTTGTTTTCAAAGCAAAATGCACAAGAACACCAACATTTCAATACAGGACAGATAGCATTTGAAATATTAAATCTGTAACGAATAGACCAATGCATACAAAACACGAATACAATAACTGTCAATGCTTTCACCCAATAAAATGCGACAAAAACAAACAAATAACGAACAGCCGCAATAGAAATGTAAATGCAAAGGAATATCCTATCTACAACCGGCCTACTCTAATGCCTACGCAAAACAACCTTACTTTATCAATCAGCTTAGCTAAAATGAACCTTAGTAAATTGAGTTAGGATGACAGTGACAGTAAGTTAGTTTGGCATGCTTGGTGAGGTACATATACTAGTAATTACAACCAGCTGGAGAGAAAACAACCTTATCGCATTTAGTTAAGGATCAAGAGGATGGTAGAACTTGCTGGTTGATTTTCAAAATGAGGCGAAATTATGATGAATGCTGTCAGTGCGTTAGGCTAATAAGAACTGATTTCACACTCACGATCTCGATATAAATGTAGTTAAATGTGTGGTAAACACGGCTATTAAATAAGTTACAGATACCGTTATCCTATACTTAAGTGTTTGATCCCATAAAACTCAGACTTGAAGCAAATATCGCTGATTATACAAATTGGTACGAACTATTTAGAACAAATTGCTTCTGATCTTATAGGAATTATTTAGTTTTTTTTTATATGAGCAAGACAAAGTGACACTTTGGTGCGCAGTGCAGTGCACAAATACAGCAGCAAGCAGATCACCAACACACAATGATATTATCGATGGTCACCAGTATCATTGCGACCTACATAGATGCTTCTACACACTCCAAAGAAGAAATAAAAAGAGGAGCCTGCGACAAGACCATGACCGATGCAGGTACAAGTACAGAATGATGTAGCCCCATAAACGTCCCAAACAACTATCATGCTCAGCGGGAGAACAGGATACACACTAGCTGATCCTGGGTCGGATCCACACTGGGTAGTAAAACTCTGATTAAGATAAATATTGTTTAAAGCATCGATATATTATTTACCTAGATGCACAGTTGACGCTCAAAAAATGGGACAGCAAAGAAGTGCTTAAGCACTCGTTTTGCCTACAGTCGGACTTCGATAGAATTCTAAATTTCAAAATTCAAATTAAAGAACGCTTGCTCATTTCGTTTAAAAACCTACTTTATAACACGTACCTAGGGTTATATTTGTGTTGATTTAATTAGAACTTGTGATCGTTTTCTTTGTTTTATTCCTGAGACCACTTTTTAGGAGGATATTTGCAAAGAACCGTGCATCTAGGGTATAATATATTGATGGTTTAAAGTAATGTCATTATTCCACAAAGACCGTCTTGAAAATCTATTCCCCGAAATATATAAATACAACCTTATACATCGACCAGTGGCATCATTAAGAAAATAGTTTTCCCAGGTATTCATTTTCTCATCTCCTACTAGGGATATTAGTAAACCTAATCCCATGGTCCCTGCATTAAATGCATAATCGGAATTTGCATTTCTACCATCAACATTTTCATACAAATCTCTACGAAACGATTTCCCAATCAATCTGAGACCCAGTGTCATATTACCGTCCAGCATTCGATTCCCCGCGGTGCACACGAGCATCCATTAAAGCAAATTAAAGGCATTGGATCTACATAAAATGCACATGCGCAGACACACCACTCACACGACCGCACAACTTCTCATAAACTATACGGGTAATGGGATGAGACGATTATAGCTTCGCGAAATAATTCTTTGGATGATATGACGGCCTTAATGAGTCATCGATATTTGATAGTAATTAGGGAACGTACGCATACTACGTGACCGTTGTAGGGGTGACGGGGGGCCTTCAAAATGGTCACGCATGGTTACAGGGGCGGGGAAGGGAAGGTTCTTAGGTTTTCGTCACGTAGTCAATATCCTCTAGGGAAATCTCGTGCTTTTTCGAGCTATATTCAAATATGGCGCACAGCGTTTAGCACTTTTTGAACTCACAGGTAGCAAACACATCATATTAT
Organism: Clanis bilineata; assembly: GCA_036417725.1. Lineage (NCBI taxonomy): Eukaryota > Metazoa > Arthropoda > Insecta > Lepidoptera > Sphingidae > Clanis > Clanis bilineata. Next base: position 892,661 of record CM071146.1, on the reverse strand, counting down.
TTTTTTTCACTTCGACAACAAATGATTTAAAACCATATTTATAAATTACTACGTGAAAACTAGAGGGGAGTGGGGGTCTTGGTAAATAATACGGGTGGTCACCGAGGGGGGAGGTATAAAAATGGTAAAACATGTGTCACGTAGTATGGGTACGCCCCTTTATGGCTTCAGCAATGGAAAACCACTCTTTCACAGAAATCAAACAAGAAGCGATAGCTTGCTGTTCTGTTTCAATCGGTTACTAAGATTTCAGATAGAATATATACCTCCTCCCCTTACCAATCCCCACTGCTTACGTTAACACGATAGGCACTGGGTTTGCTGTTCCCATGGCATTGCTGATATCCATGGGCGACGGTAACCACTTGCCAGCAGATGGGCCGTGATCTACCTTTATCACAATACTCTTCAAACTCATATTAACTGACCTACAACAATGCGAAGAATTCGTCTAATATAGACGCTAATCCTGGGATGAAGTGAGATACGGGCCCCGGGCCAGCCGCGCGATACCGTTTACCGACAGCACACAGCACAAATCACACAGACGGACGGACAAATTGTCGAGCCTGGCATTTGGCAACTCGTGACCACTGCCGAGTTATAAGTTATTTATGAGAGGCTGAATCACGCGGGACGAGATCGCGCGTCGACGCGACGTGATCAATTTGTTGAGTTGCCAGCTCTAAAAAAAATCCAGTGGATATAAAAAATGAATAGTTTATTGCCATATTGTACGCAATATATTGTATAGTAAAAACCTGTTTTATATCAAATTAGAAAATATACGTAGGTAATCCTAGAATTACAAAACATGAAAATGTTGTACGCCTACACTGTAATAAATTAGAGTACTATTTTTAAGAAATGTTTCGAAATTTTCATTGGATGATCAAGTATTTTTAATTAAGGCCACGTAGGTTTAATTTAATAATAACATTAGCCCTCTAATATTACTGACCCACTGCTGGGCACGGGCCTCCTCTACTAATGAGAAGGGGTTAGGGCTTAGTCTACCACGCTGACCTAATGCGGGTTGATAGACTTCACATACCTTCGAATTTCTTGTGGAGAAATTGTCGGGTATGCAGATTTCCTCGCGATGTTTTCCTTCAGGTTTTTCTAGGTCCGGTCGATTTTTAATCTTATTAAAATTTAAATGATCTTAGTTCTATTGATTTTTGACGTATCTACTGAATTTTTTAAAACAAATTTTCACCGATATTTCAAGAATACACCTGGCAACTCCGTCAATTTGCGACAATGTTTTTCTATCATAAAGGTTAATGTGATGTTTCTAGAAATAAATTGAGTCATTCAGTTGGATTTTTTAGACAGTGATTAGTGATTATTGTCTTTCTGAATTTGAGGAAGTGTTAAAATAAGATGTTTTTACGTTGTTTCGAGATTTTCTACATGTTTTATAGCTAGTTTTTGTATGTATCGAGGTCGCTTTGGATTGTTATAATTAATCTTGTTGATTCTGTTATTGACCTAGCCTAACTTGATGAATGCGTTAGAATTCCATTTTGGCGTCTTAATGTTATAGAATATTGTATTTTATATCATCAAATATTTATTAATCAACATCGAAATACCACGTTACAGCTAAATTTACATTTGTTGGCTCCAAGGTAATTTCGTCGCTATGAATTCTATAAATATTTGTATTTAATTTAATAGTCACCGATGTCATTTATTAGTCATCAACAAAACCTAATGCCCTTACTTATAAAAATATTTAAGCGCTGCTTATCTTTAATCATAGGTTGTCCATTTCATTTTTAAATAATGTAACGCAAGGAAAAAGGGACAGACTAGTCTTAGCGAAAGAATACGCGAATTTGTTTTTATATGTCAGGCCCAAAATGTTTAAGATACATCCTCTCATCTCATCAGAATCGAATCATAATTAGTACAAATGGCTATTGTTAGAATACAATCGTGTGCATAACTTAAGAATGCCACAGATTTAATTTGACAATTGTTAGCAAAGCTATTGCATGAACAGCGACACGGTCCCTTCCATCAGTCACAGCAGTACGGACGTGGAGCCAGCATCAATCCATCGGAGTCAAAGAGCCCATCAATACAAGTGTGATAAACAGGCGAAGCGTGCGTGCGTTATTAACGCTCGCATGAATCAGATCTGTCGGTCTACCATCAGTTCTATTGGTGACGGACAGAACCGTCAAAATGCGCGGACATTTGCTGACACTGTTAACTGTATAAGCACTGTATAAGCATTAGGCATAATGGACCTTATTTATAAAAACAGTTTAACTGTGCAAATAGTAAGGAATAGCCTGTCTCTTTTATTTTCAAACAATGTGACACAAGAAAAAAGTGTCAGGCTGTTCTTAGCCATTTGCTCAGCTAAACTGTTTTTATAAGTATGGCCCAACACCTTTCTCTTTATAATTCTAACTGATTTAGATATACATATCTTGGTATGTATACATGGCCGTCTTCTTGGTCTTGTGGCAGTATATGGGCTGTGAACCGGGAGATACTGTACTGGGTTCGAATCCCAGATCGGGCATGGTGTTTTTCTAACACTATTTTCCCGGGACTGGATCCCCCAGATGGGGGTTGACATCAGGCAGGCAGCCTGTCGTAAAAACTAAGCCAAAGCCTTTCTGCAACATGCTTGAAAAAATGTGCTGCGCCAACCCCAAATTAAGGTAGAATAAGGGCAGGTAGAAAGAAAGAATATGTATATCTTAATCAGTTAAAATTGGTTCGGTAGAAAATCTATTTGTAATTGTTTTACAAAAAAATTTAAATGTTCTAAAATAATTCTGTGAATATTCCTCTTTTGCATCTGGGGTTAAAAATGCACAAACCAGGCATTGATCAAAATGTCTTCCTCCAAACAGAAGAAAGCAGCAGGTAATGATAAAATATTGATCTGCTGTTCTAAAAAAACACAATCAAATTTTAGATCTGGTACCAATCGCCTGGCTTTTAAAAATAGAAATAAGATTTCACGTTGAATTGGAAAGTTCAAAAATTTCTGAATTTTTGCCGGACATTTTCGGAAAAGTATACCTACCAAAAGGACAATTCCGGGGACACCCAGACAAATGGACACTCAATGCCGAGTGAGCACCACGCTATGACATGACACATGAATCTCAATTGTTCGCAAGCGACGCTGACAGTGTAAGGGCACTCAACTTACTCACTTTTTCCCTTTGTGTTAGTTGTAAATCAATCAGACGAGATTACACTCAAGTGTTGATGATAGTTCGCGAATATTGAGATTGATTCTAGTGCGGGGTCGTGGGTTCAAGTGTGGCGCATTTCTGACGCTTGTTTAATGCATCTTATTAGATCTGTCGTTAAATGTGTTATCGCCATTTCGTGCTGTTGACTTTATTTGAATTGATTAACTGACGAAAAAATCATTTGCGGGTTCATATCTGATACCTTAATATACGCGTGAAATCAGAGTTGATAGTGTAACCGATAAAACTTTAAATTCAGAGTTAATAAAGTTTATCTTACACGTACCTACATACTTATATCAAAAAGTCCTCCTAAAACTAAGACTGTAAAATAATGAAAAGTTTAACAAAAATATGTATGATTTTAAAAAGAATTTGTATGAAAATACTGAATTGAGGATGAGACAGGAAAAACCTTTTATTTTGATTTTTGTATTTTATTATGTTGTGATCAATGTATACGAGTAATATAACAATGTATGCGAGTCCTGGTAACTAATAAAACTAGGTGATTGTTTTAGTATATGAAGAAAGTATGAAATCTGCCTTTTTACTTTACCTACTGTTTTCTCCTGTTTTTTATTGGTGAGCTGTTGTTTTTTAATTTCTTGGGGTTGGCAACACTGTGCATAACTGTAACTCAGGTAACGACCGTACATACGACATAAAACTTAATATGTACAGGTGCACCATTTTATGTCCCAATAATCCAATGATATTAACTGTTGACATAAAATTTTAATCCGTTGATTTGCCGATGGTCGGAAAACTTGTCCCCAGTGTATTAAACACTGTTTCGTCCTTTTTTAAGGCTGCCAAATGCCAATTGAGAGAATGATCGTGAAATGATAACTCATAAAAGTATATAATTAAAGGTGATCAAATATTAAGACATTTTTATAACTGAGCGCCAAGCACGAATCATTTTGACAATCGAATTCGAATCGAACTCGATGCGCGCTTATGATATTCGTATAAAAGAACCTAACCATACCATCCAATGACCCAATTAACTATTTGTCAACAAATGTTTTTTTTTATGACAGTCAAATTCGAAATCATATTTTCTAATTTTTTATTTTCAATTAGATTTTCAAATTATACGTGCTTCGGCACCTGAAATGATGTTTCATTTCTGCTGTTGAAAGTGGTCATCAGTTACCATCAACAATTACAACCTGCTGGTAGTTACTTGGACTACAGAATAGCGAACTAGTAGGTATATGATGTAACCGTCGTAGTTTTCATAATGTTTTCAGGAACCTCTAATTTTATGGGCTGCCAAGCAGAGGTCCCGTCCGAATTTCGTTAATTCTATCTTGATCAATCCTCATCTTTCTTTGACAGAACCATAAGTGCCGCCTTCATCATCATCATAAGCCATAGGACGTCCAGTACTGATTACATCCTTCCCCAAACATTTCCAGATCGACCTGTTGGAAGCGGCCTGCATTCAGCGACTTTCTGCAACCTTGCTGAGCCACAGCTTCGCAATTCCATCTCAGTCCGGATCAGGAAGTACTCTAAATCTTACTTTTAATTCACTTACGAAAGCGGACTAACCAACGACCTACCGACAGTAAGTGGTTACCGGCGACATCGACAATACTAGAAGCTCAACCAAGCCACTGCCTAAAGTGAGAAGAGAACTGGGTCTGAGATCTATAGAGCGAACTTCGGATTCGGAGGATTTAGATTTTTTAAATCGAACTTCAACTTAGTACGAGCCATTTTTTACAAGAAAAATAGACTAACAGACAGACTAAACAAAGATTTTCTTGTAAAAAAATTACTCGTACTAAGTCAAAGTTCGAGTGAAAAATTCCTAATCCTGACTGAGTCTATTTCTTTGACTTGTAGACTCAGGCTGCGATCTAAGAGCGAACTTCGACTAAGTCTAAGTCAAAATAACAAACTCAGTGAGGATTCGGAATTTTTAAATCGAACTTCGACTTAGTTCGGGTATTGAAATAAAACTATTTTTACGGATTCTATCACGATTAGGTTTTAATTATTATTCCCTACGTTTCGAAGGCTTTGCAGTCTTCGTTGTCACGGGTCAGACAAAGAAAAGAAAGAAGACTGCAAAGCCTTCGAAACGTAGGGAATAATAATTAAAACCTAATCGTGATAGAATCCGTAAAAATAGTTTTATTTCAATGTCTAATATTCACGTAAACTTAAGAAATCAAAATGTACTTTGCAATAGGTACAAGTTATTATAAGGAATGAATATTGAAAACACTAAATTAAACCCTGAATGATATCTACATAATAAATTCCACCCACATACATAAACATATTGGTTTAAATATCGCAATAGTGGGTATGCGAGATTTTTATCGCCACAATATACGGTAATGCGAGCGGAGTCGCGGCTCAATCATAACTCAGCGCGTAATGTCGCCGGTGACGAAGCCTGATGGGCCCGGTGCCGCTAGGGTTACCACTTACCAGTTAAGATATTCCCGGAATAAAGAGTGTAGTAGTAATGTTTTTTTGTATTTATAGCACAGACTGGCAAAAAAGCAGATGGGTCACCTGATGTGATCTCCACCGTCCACAAACACCCAGGACACAAAAAGAATCATGGGTGCGTTGCTAACCTAAAAGGAGGAAAATAGGAATTGGTAAAAGGAGGAAATAGGTAATTGGTCTATTCTATAAACACTCGGATTTAATAATTTAATTTCGTTCGGTAAGTGAGATACCGGTATCCAAATTAACCCTCTCCCCTCCCTTTCCCAATCTCTTTTCTCGCCCTTCAATTCACTCATTTTAGGTTGGCAACGCACCCATGATTATTTTCTTGTCTTGGGTGTCTATGGGCGTTGGAGATCACTTACCATCAGGTGACCCATCTGCTCGTTAGCCAGTCACTGCTTTAAATAGTCAAAGTTTAAAAACTTAACTGGCCGACTCCCAATTTACCGATCGTGACCAAATTTATATGGAACCAGCCTTGAAATAAGCTCTATCGAACACAAAAAGAATTTTGAAAATCGGTCTACATTTGGCGGAGATATCGAGTAACATACAAAAAAAACCGACGAATTGAGGACCTCCTCCTTTTTGGGAAGTCGGCCGAAAAACCTATAAAATGACTACAAACTGGTACATAATCCGGGTATTACAAATTCACTTGGCAACCCTACCGGCAATGAAATTAAACGACAGTAAAAATTTAACAGCCGTCCGTGGGACACGAGGTGGCTGATTTAGATGGCGCTTGCCCTTCTTCCCCTCCCCCCCACCCCCACCGAACCGTTTTACTGCCCGTGTATGATGCCGATGTACTTGTGTTACAAGAAATTACGCATAGAAGTGAGATATGAGAAAGGTTATGTTTGTGCAATATTAGTACCCTTATCGCACTCCAACAGCATGTCAGAAAGTATTTGGCTTAATTTTTACGACTGGCTACCTGCCTGACGTCAACCCCCATCTGGGGGATCCAGTCCCGGGAAAATAACGCTAGAAAAATACCACCCCTCCCTTCCCAACGGGTATTACTTTCTTTTAACGAGGTGCGTTTTGGTTGTATCCCTAGCATTGGCCGGGTCAAATATTAATTAAAGAAACCTGTGGAAGACTGTTGGGTGGGTGTATTTCTTTTTTAATATCAGTTAAAAGTTGTTCATACAATATAGAGTCAATATTTTCTAACATTTGAAATAAATATTGAAATAAAATCAAACATAAAATGTCTAATCTAAAATATCTCAAATGCGTCCGTCAAAAGCAAGGGTTGAGGCGATTGGTATCGAGTTGCCGATGACGAGTGCACAATCGATATCGTATCGATTGTCGTACGTCGATATCGATACGCGGCAGGTACGGAGGCCACTCGATGCCGTCCAAGATTATTTGAAATGCAATTTCTTTCGTAGACATCAGCTACTTGATACGTCACCAACTTTAGGGATGTGATTTAAATCGTTAATTTAGTGTAGGAAAAAAACGTCTTTTAGAAGTTTGCAAGTTTTTAAACTGAAAGTATTTGTTATTCGTTAATTATGATTAAGATTAGTCGATTTCTTATTTTTAAGATATGCATAGAACATTATAATATGCATAATCTTTACGTTTCCTCTTGTACCTAATCTTAATGTATTCAGATAATGGAATTTCGTTTACATCGAAGCATTTTCTAGACGTAATGGCTTGGCCAATAATAACTTACTTTAAATACGTATTTCCTAAAAAAAGACTTTTATAAAAAAAAACAAAAGCATAAAAATTATTGCCCATTTCGACTTCTGCAAATAAATTATATCAACTTGACAAAATAACCCGCCTTGGTCGAAACTCCATAATTCCCATCAAAATAGAACGAAAGCACAAGCAAAGAATAATCCAAATCAAAGTAACAAACATATGGGGCGCGAATCGATACAGACGGGCGACACAAAAGGTGACAAAAACGACGCGACGAAAAAAACGCACAAGAACACAACTCATCGGCGTGAGGAGTGCGGAGAAGCGGAGAAGCGGAGGATAGGCGGAGGATGCGGAGAAGTGTGAGCGGTCGTTTTTCCGCACCGTATCTTCATATCCGGACGTGGCGGATGATGTTTGTTTGTACAGGAGCTAGTGGCAATGCAAGCTGCGGAACCTAATATTTACAGGTAAAGTCATTACATAAATACCGATATTGCCCCTTACTTATAAAAATATTTAAGCGCTGCTTATCTTTATACCATAGGTTGTCGCTTTCATTTTTAAACAATGTAACGCAAGGAAAAAAGTGACAGATTATTCTTAACCATTTGCTCAGCTAAAAAAGCTGTTTTAAGTAAGGCCCATAATGTTGTAATGTTCGGAATGTCGTTTAGTAATTTTATTATCCGAATATGACAGTAAAATTACCGAAACCTATACATTGATTTGAAATTATGAATTAAAAGCATTTTTGAATTAATTTTATTTGAATCTATGCGTTGTAATTACTATGTATTTTGAGCTCAGTTTTCCGACTATAGTGCACATTGGACATTGGGTCTATGGAAATTACGCCCTTTATACGGATATGTTCTAAGGCGCTTATGAATTTTAATAGATATTCAAGAATAAAACATGGTTTTGTTATTTATATACTAGATTCTGAATATAAAACGTCAATCTCGTATATTTAAACTTTGAATTTTCAGCCAACACACCGCATGTGACATTCACCCTAGCTCCTAAACCATAACCTGCAATCGCAACCCGTAACGCGACAGCGCGCGTTTCGCTGTTGTCTTCGCATAAAGACGTCGTCTTGACAACGCGCGCGTCGCAATCCCGGGATCCCGGAATCCCGCTCGCTGCGAAAAAACCACCGTCGAAGTTTAATGAAAACATCGGCGCCGGTGCCACTTTTTTGTCGTTTAATTATGGCAAAAGACGTGTAACGGGCCATATGTGATTTACTCATTCATTTTTGGGTAATTTATACGATTTCTAAGATTGTGACTTGATTTAGACATATAATGAGGCAATATTCAACAGGGGCTATAGACCACAGATTTCCTTTTAAATATGTCGTGAATACCAAAGCCTTGCTACTGATGTGTGGGACGATAACGATACAAATTACTTTTATTTTTATTTATAATGATAGAAAATTGTCACCTATTGACGTAACTTTGCAGCATGCGTCAACTGCATGAAATTGTTACCGCATATATTGCAAACAAAAATATGTCGGCTTTTCCAACTAGTTGTCGGGGTCGTCACGTAAACTCGAGCAATTACGACTAAAAATACGTTAAAAATCCAATACAGAACTCTCAGGACGTCAAATCTACCAATAAAAATCAATCAATTCGGTAGCGGTTGGCGCAAATCAAAAGCGACAAGCGATGCGTGGGAGAGCTCAATTTGCATAGCTTCATTAGGCGCGCGCGCGCATATCAACGAAGCGATATCGACGCCACCGCCGCGATGCGGTTTTTTTTATTTTATCAATCGTTAATTAAGCCCGTGTGAGGTCCGACGCCTTAATTATAATCGGCTGAGATACTGAATTAGCGGCCACTTTAACAAACCGCCTGATTGTGAATATATAGTGCGGTTTTATCTGCAGATACCGCTGAAAGGTATTAGTCTATCTATTTACGTTAAAGGTTGAGCATGTAAGATGGGTGATATAAGATTGATTTGCATTTGTGTTATGTTGGGAGCACTGCTTGCCTTTTACTTTATTTTCAACTTCATCCACTTACTACTTTATTTTGATTTATCACGATCAATTTTTCTTGAAGACCTGTCTTAAAATAACATCAATTACCTAAGATATATTTTATAATCTATCGAGATTGGCCAGTAATAACCTTAGGACTAACTCTACTTTCCCATTGATTAATACGCGATAACTATGAATAACAATAAGCCCTCTTTATTTTTTTGTTTTCATTTATTCATGTTTGTACATACTTAAATACTAAGGCTGAAGGGGACGCGGTAGGCTTAATTGATACCCAACTCACCAGTCGGCCATTGAGTGCACATAAAAGCGCAACTGTACCATTTTGGTTACACACGGATCGCGTGCGTGGGGATGCAAATGTGGTAGGACCACCGTGCCTCTCGCCCACTCGAAATCCGTCACCGGATGACCCACAACCTGGCAGAATATTTATTGGTAGTTCTTATTATACTAATTTTATAATTTGCAATACAACAAAACATTTGTCCACTCGCCACATATGACCCAAGACAGGAAAGGATAAATAAATAAAATAAGAGTCTACAATTAAGACACGAACTAGCCAGGTGTTATGCTGCGTTAAGCTGGTTATGTGGTTTTATTTTTTCAATAACTAATGAACATCTGAATTATTTCGAATTACTTAAATACAGCTGTGTTTTTACAATTTCCATTTTTAGATAATATGTAAGAGTGGTATATTGACAAGACTTTCAAGGTTGTTTTTACAAAAGTATATTATGTACCTATTCAATATTTTATTGAAATAAGATAAGTTATTAACCGATTATAATAGACAATACCAAACAACTCAAAATTTAATTTCTTCCGTGTTTATATACCTTCCAAAGAAGGTGATCGAAATATAAACTAATCCTATAGAACTAAAAATACCAAATTAAAACCTGACACATCCAATGAATATATGTAGATGTAATTATATTCACTGTCTCACAAATAATACAAATCTTGAATAATCATCCACTCAATTTCCTATTTCCTATCTGCAATAATTCCAAATATTAATGGACGTCATAAAAATATGAATCGAAGTATACGCGGCATCACCTTTGACCGTGTAACAAATCACTGCGGGAATCAAATACATATTAATAAATACATAAAAATATACTAAACAGTAGGCTTCAAAAATATTGCTCGCTATAAAATATATCGTAAAATCAATGAATAACATTATATGTTTGTAAGTTTACGATCTATTTAATATGTTGATGTGTACAGCTTCGATTGCGACTTTGTTCGCTTTATTCACTTCTTAATTATCATAAAAATATACCATTTTATTACCTTTTGACATATGAATAATGACATAAGGATTTTATTACTCCATTTGATGTAAAAAATAAACTTTTTAGTGTTTCGTCCTATTGACCTACAACGAATCGCACAGAATTTAACATTAAATATCATTTTGAGGCAGCGAACAGAATTTTCTCGATCCAAGAAAGACATGAATCAAATAAGAAAGCCATGGGTGACATGATGTCATTTACCAAAATAAAACATCATGTAACGTTAACCACCCACAATAAGGGGTCATTTAAGATTCCATATTGAATGGAATTATGACGCGGCATATAGAACATAGTGGATACGGTCCATAACCCGCCCACTCGTATGGGCCGGTCGTCGCACTTGGATAAAGACGTTTACACACATGTTGTGACTTAATATTGGTGGATGGGACGGGCATGAATGCATTGCGTCGGTGGACAGCGATGCTGATGTGGCGTATGATGTGAGAGCTAGCGATGTCCACGCACAAAACATTTTAGCTATGTGATATGTGTAACTTTTCTGTTTTATACTCTTCATTAACATACTTATCGCTAAGTCGGGGCAGATTTTATACATACTTTGAGAAAATATTTGTCTACGTTGAAAACTTTTTGATGTTAGTAACTTTTTGGTTCAATTGATATTTTTATATATATGTACATAACTAATTTAATAATTATTAATTTAAGTTTTATATGTGTGTAATGTGGTAAAAATAAAAAAATATAATAGATATCCAATAACCGAATTTTCATGCCGCTTGCCTGACGTCATTTGTTTCCTATTCAAACAAAGAATGCTATAATCGATGCCAATGCCATTTTGATGGTTCTCTTCAATATTAATTAATGATAAATTATTCGATTCTAAGCCAAAATATTTGTTTTTGTACCTAAAACTACTTTCGGAAACCGTCCCCGCTCCCGCTACACACTTCTCTTACAACTTACACCACAGCGGGTGCTCACAAGTGTCCGTACAAACTACTAATAAACTGTATAACACAACACGACACGGCCCACTGTAATCCGTTGTTCGAGCGATCCCGGACTCGCTCCGGGACAATGCCGGGACCGGCCGACGCACTCCGGTTACATGCGCCTCTACTCATTAGTCAAGTAGTGGTTACGTTGTTAACTTGTGGTCTTCGACTCTATTTCGTATGTGACAGTTTGTTGGTAAAAGCATTAATTTAGATTGAAACATAAGCACGCCTGTATCCCAGAAGGGGTAGGCAGAGGCGTCCTAGCGAACTAGAATACCCACATTTCGACGAGCTTAGTTCCGTCCCAGACGTGATTGGGGGCGAGTCTATCGCCATATCGGGCACAAATTACAGACTCAGGGCTGATGTGGAAAAATCCAACATCACTTTGCCCGATCCGGGGATCGAACCCGAGATCTTAGGACGGTAGTCATACCGAAATACAACCACGCCACCAAGGCAGTCAATTGACTGAAATAACATTGTTATTATCTTATTACTGTTGTTGCGTATTCCTTGAAGGGGTAGGCAGAGATGTACTAGTCAACTAGACCAACTACGTCTAGCCGAGATTATTAAGTTTCAAGTGATGGGGAGCTAGCGCCATATCGATCACAAATTGCAACTCATACTCATTCCTGGTCCCCAGGTTCTCATCCTAAGTACGCTACCATAAGACCAATGGGGCACTTCACATGACTAATATTGTTAACGTCTTTTTGGACATCTATTTCAGGCTACATTACTTAAGTATCCACAAGGGGAATACGATTAGGGTACATATTTTGCGCTAATAAAGTAAAACAGACAGCACTAATGCGCCGGTTCGACCGGTTTAATACCACTGTCTCACAGAAAACCGACGTAAATTGGTAGCTCGCTGTCGCATTTCGTTCGATTAGTGAGATTTCCGGTGGCCCAATTACCCCCCTCCCTTTCCCAATCCTTATTTCCCTCCTTTTAGGTTAGCAACGCACCCATGATTATTTTTATGTCTTGGGTGTCTATAGGCGGTAGAGATCACTTATCATCAGGTGATCCATATGCTCGTTTGCCAGTCTCTGCAAACCAGCAACCCGTGCAAAATTTTGTTGAATTGGGCGACATGTACGCCGAGGTTGAGTTTCATTTGATTACAACGTCACGTGACATGAAGATTATTGATAATAATATGTTTTTATAGGTTCTGGCTTCTATATGTCATTTGAAGAGTATATTATGGTGATTGAACATTTGGTGACGAAAGGGCCACTTGGATCAACAGTTGATCGAGTTTAGTAAAGATTTAATTATCTTGCGATGTACCTCTGTGATTTAGTTTGACTCCAGTTTATTAAAAGATTTCCATACTTCGATTATTATACTACTAATATCGAAATCACATAAAACTTCAACGTGTCAACTGTCCTCACAAGACAATTCCCTATATATCAGTGCAAAACAAGCGCGTAACACAAACCACAATTTTTTTTTCATTTAGGTACTTTAAGAAAATAATAATAAATATAAATTACAAATAAGTCTTTCTTTATCCATTCTACAGACCGGGCTGGACCCACAGAGGGGGTTGACGTCAGGCTGGCAGCTGGTTATAAAAACGAAGCTTAATATCTTGAGCAACATGCTTGAAATAGACTGGTACGCCGACCTCATATTCAAGTGGGAGAGGAGTAAGTAAAAAGAAAATAACACAATCCTGTATCCTGACCCCAGACCAAGATTAAAGTCTTGTGTTGTGGGTATTAGGAACTACGAGAGACTTTCGTACTCAAAACACCTAGACTCGAAACGAATATTTGTCATTTGTATCGGTAAGGGAATCAAACCCGCTGCGTCTTGCTTATCAACACTCAACTCGCACTCGGTGCCACGGACACTGTTAAAAACAATGGCATAAATGATACTTATTCACGCGAATTTCATCAAGTTAACGTGACACGTCGATACGACCGTGTTACGCGTTTTCATGATGCTAGTGAATAGAGCCCAGGTCTCGCGAGTGTTATTAGACGCGTCAGCCGTGGCGTTGACGCGAAGTCGACGTCTACGCGACGGGCGTGAGGCGTCGACGTCGCAACGTTGCACCGACACGACATCCGCGACGCGACGCATCACACCATATTAGATCTGTATCCGAATGACATGTTCTTTACGTTTGTGATTCGATGCAGTTATATAGTTGTGTAGCTTTTTCAATGACGTTTTAGGGTTTAGTACTTTATATGTTTATAATTTGGGGACCAGTAGGTTATGTAGGAACTAAAATTTATATTATACTTTCTCCATGATTCCGGGAAAGCAAAAAAACCGGGATAATAAATACTCTAATGCGGACCAATTCGGTCTTGCTTATGTACATACCTCAATCCACACGAATTTTCGTATTTAATTTATTTTATTTGCTTCATTTTGAAGTTGGCGCGATGTTGTTTTAATTTATTGTTTGTTTATGCAGTAAAATGCTGTATTTATTGCTTTTTAAGTAATTATTTATGCAGCTTATTTTGTTTTGAGAAATTATGAGTAAATGAAGGTGTTATGGGCTCCCCAAGACCAGGATGTTTGGTGGTCCCTTGGGAAAGCCATATTTCAACAGTGGACTGTAATTCTGTAGGCTAAACCTTACGAGCGTTCCTATACAATCAAATGGGTACTTGACTATAGTAACCAATATTAATGAATTTCTGTAGGAACATGATTTATCATCTAAATAACGTGTGCAATAGGAATTTATTTAAATACTCCAAGGATAATTTTATTCTGGTAATTTAAATACTTAATTTTTTATCTGTGAGTCACGTGACGGTAAACACCAATCACGATGCATGATGTCAAATTACTCATTTTTCTTGTTTATTTGCTTCACAAGGGCCAAAGACCTGAGATCCAAAGTTATACTGCCAGGTTGTTTGGTATTTTTTTTTCCTATATTTATTTAAATCTCAACTTAATTTCAACGCGGATTTGATCGACGATCGATATCTGATCGACGAAATATCTGACCCGATTTTTTTAGTTTGAAATCATAAATGTTATTTCCTCAACACCTTTTTTAAAAGCGATTTTGTATCTATGGTAAGAAACAATGAGGTCACCCGTGGCTACAGTTAACAGGTAGCGTTTTAGTAGCAAACTAAATTAATTTAAGTAAGATTATTATGCCGACAGTTAATAAAAAAAAATATACATAGTGCCATGTTGATATAAGTCTACAAACTATCGAACCGAAATGAAGTCAGTCATAAATATAGCTGTCATAACCCGACCTAATTATGTTAGTTCGGGGTTGGACGCCCTAAATATGACGAAATCGGTCAAGCTAGACAGACACTCTCTTTAATTAGATGCGGTCTAAATGTGATTCTTTATAGATACTCCTTTTACTTTGTGTTGAATTCTCAAGGGTATGGAATTCTAAGGATTTGGAAACTTGTAGTTATTCTTGGTTGTGAACCTGCCGTCACTGGAATCCATGGGCGATGGTAACCGTTTACCATTAGGCGAGCCTGCTCATTCACCTTTGTTATCTAATAAAAAATATCTCAAAGTTCTATATAGCTTCTTAACATCTTAGCTTTCTACCTGCCCTTATTTCACCTTAATGTGGGGTCGGCGCAACACACTTTTTCAAGCATGTTGCAGAATGGATTTGGCTTAGTTTTTACGACCGGGTGCCTGCCTGACGTCAACCCTCTCTGGGGATCGTCCCGGGTAAATTATATTAGAAAATTCGCTTTTGTCCGACCTGGGAATCGAACCTATGACCTCCTGGTCTACAGCCTATTATGCTGCCACTGGACCAAGAAAGCGATTGCTTCTCAACATCCATGACAATAAAATATTATTTCCTTTCCAACAAATCTGTATCTTGTAAAAATTACCCAAACGAACAACAAAACGGAATATTAGCCAATACAAAATCAATCAGACAATTTTAATATACATCGGAAACCTATCAGGGAACTGATGACCCCGCCATTGTTGATTCAAGCTCTTTTGACGAGGACAAAGAGGGTAAGCGTCCGCGGGTACGCAGATTCAAACCCATTGTCCCCGCTTTTGTCCGATGTGGATGCGAAAACGCAAGGAAACTCATTACCGCCAGATCCATTCCGAGTTGTATCGCACTTGACGATGAAACGCCGCGATTTTTTACCCGCCTGTTTGGGTACCCGCTTTTCTCGTATCATTCCCAAATCCAATCACTCTTGTTTTTCAAAAATTTTATTTATTAAATCGACAGTGGTGTCATACAGTTACACCTACGACAACATAGTACATAGCTCATACCTACATTAAGTACATGATTTAATTCAATGTAAAGTGCACAGTTCAATTATCATTGAAATAAAACTATTTTTACGGATTCTATCACGATTAGGTTTTAATTTTTATTCCCGACGTTTCGAAGGCTTTGCAGTCTTCGTTGTCACGGGTCAGACTGAGGTTAAAGTTGTTCAATTATCAGTCAGCAACATGGAATATTTTTAGTTCATAAAATGTCCCTAAAACTAAGCCGAATTTTTGGAAACGTGCTTGAAAAATGTGTTGCACCGACCCCATAGTAGTGCATAGCGCAGGTGGAAATTTAAAATTGATGTTGATTAGCCGTGGTAGACCCAGGAAGAGATGGCGTGACGATCTGGAAGCCTACGAGCCTACGTGGACTGAACTAGCCCATGACAGAACAGTGGAAAAAGATGAGGGAGTCCTTTGCCCTGCAGTGGGGCACAATAGGATAGAAAAGAAGAAAATAAGTTGATTAGTGCATAATGTCAAACTACTTGTAACATAAGCTCACGCCTGTAAGCGAACGAGAACACCCACATTTCACCGAGCTTAGGTCCGTCTCAGATGTGATAGAGGGCGAGCCTATCGCCATATCGAGCACAAATTCCAGACTCCGGGCTGATATGAAAAAATCCAATATAACTTTGCCTGACACGGGGAGCGAACCCGAGACCTCAGGACGGTAGTCGTACCTAAAATACAACCACGCCACCGAGGCAGTCAATCCACTTATAAAGGTCATATTAATAATATCTATGTATATTCTTTCTTTAAAATTATACCTAGATTTTCTGTAAATTTTTTTTATTTATTTATTTTTATATTTGTCGCCTCCTTGGTCTAGTGGCAACATGTATGGGCTGTAGACCGGTAGGTCGTGGGTTTGATTCCAATGTCGGCCAAAGCGAATTTTCTAATTTAATTTGCCCGGGACTGGACCCCTCAGAGGGGGTTATCAGGCAGGCAGCCGGTCGTAAAAATTTAGCCAAATCATTTCTGCAACATGCTTGAAAAAGTGTGTTGCGCCGACCCCACATTAAAGTGGGATAAGGGCAGGTAGAAAGAAAGAAAAGATTTATTTATTTTTATAAAGCGTTTATAAACCCGTCGCGTTTTCAGATCCAGTGCGTGCGACTCAAGTGTTGCCGAAGATGATCCGATAATGAACTGGCTATCGGCTCACGTCTCACCCATTGTGCGCCGTTTGACATAACCATTGAAATTTATCATCATTGTTGTTTTTGTCCAATTGCTTCATTACATTATAATAGGCGAGATTACTTTTTGACAAGTACATCAAAGTAAAAACTCCGATAGTTTGAACAAAATGTCGGCTTTGTTTTATACGATTTGGGGAATAGCTGTTATTGTTAGTTTTGTGTTATATATCTCAGTGTAAGTCTATTACATTCTAATTCAAGTTGTAGGAAGGTTTTATTTTATGATTTATGCCGAGTAGCATACTAATTCATTTCTTAACTAGGGAAAACTTATGAAATTACACTACTCAAAACTATCCAAAATGATAATGATATTAATGAAGCGATCTATTGCCACAGATATCCTATAGAATTATAGATCAACATAGCTATACACATTATAATAATAATAAATATATACACATAACAATCACACACATAATCCTGGCTCCACACTAAGATCGGGTCGTGTATCGTGGGTATCAGAAACTACGAAAGACGCACGGTCTCACAACACCCAGACCCGAAACTAATATCTGTGGGCCACACAGACATTTGTCTCGGTGCGGGAATCGAACCCATGACCTCACGTTTCACAACCAGCTACTCGCTCACTGCGCCACGGATGAATTATACAAAAGACATTATTATGTAGGGTAAGTTGTGTATGAAGAACTAACTACAAGTCTTAAAAAATACTAGTGCTGGCACTATTTTATAATATACATATTAAAAACTAGCTATTGCCCGCCACTCCGTTCTCTTGGAAATTTATTTTTCGGAATAAAAAGTGGCCTATGTGGTAATCCAGGGCATGTCAGCTACCTCCATCTCAAATTATATAAAAGTTGGTCCAGACGTTTGAGTGTGACGAAGTAACAAACATACAAACACACTCACAAACTTTCGCGGTTCGCCTTTACAATGTTAGTGTGATATGACTGCCTCGGTGTCGTGGTTGTATTTCGGTACCACTACCGTCTGAGACCTCTGGGTTTGATCCCCGGGTCGGGCAGTGATATTGGATTTTTCCATATCAGCCTAGAGTCTGGAATTTGTGCCCGATATGGCGATAGGCTCGCCCCCTATCACATCTGGGACGGAACTAAGCTCGGCGAAATGTGGGTGTTCTAGTTCACTAGTCCGCCAGTGCCTACCCCTTCGGGGATACAGGCGCGGTGAGGTTATGTGATAAATGTCAGGTGAGTTCCGACACTGCGACACTGCGACACTGCGACACAGCGAAATCGCGACACCGCTGCGAGTCGCGACACCACTTGAACTATAAACGTCTGCGAACAATTTACACGCCTTTGTATTGTTAAATACGCTAATGATTGCAGCGCGACGTTTGCTAAGCGTAGGGCTGCAATTGAATATGATATTTTTATATATAATGGTGCGTACACACCGGCCGAACGAAGGCGAACGAATCATGCCTGTTTCACTCACACAACAGGGAAAGTTTGTTTGTGTGAACGCAACAGGTATAGATTCTTTCGACTTCGTTCGGCCGGTGAGTACTCGCCATAAGCTTTTATTTAGTCGCCGCCTTGATGGCCTTGATGGCCTGTGGCTGGGTATATGAGATATGAAGGTTCTGGATTCAAATCTCAGGACGGACAAAGTTTTTTTTCTATGATTCGATTTGATTTCTATGTAGATACAGTACAAAAACAACAAGGCGGTCGTTAACCAAAAGTCCTATCGGTTAGTTACAAGAACTATTAAGGGCGAGTTGCACCACTATTACTAATCTACAGTTAGTCCTAACCTCAAGTTAAATTGAAAATGAAATATATGAAGGGCATGTAATTCATTACATGTAATGTACTACATGCAATTACAGATAATAAATGATGACATTTAATTAATTACATGTAATGAATTACATGTCCTTCATATATTTCTATTTCAATTTAACTTGAGGTTAAGGCTAACTGTAGGTTAGTAATAGTGGTGCAAGTCGCCCTTAGTGTCTTATGCCCGTAAAGTTGAAATTCCTCTTCCTAATCCCCACTTCTTTCCATTTTATGGTAGGTAACGTCTTCAAGTGGACAGTCAACTAATCTACCTTTGTAGACCAATAAAAAAATTAAATAATTAATAATCCTCCGTGACCCGTGACTGATAGCAGTGGAAGCCTCTCTAACAAAGCGGGCGAGTAGTCGGTAGTAAAACGAGAGGTCGCGGATTCGATTCCCGCACCGAGACAAATGTTTATGTGATCCACAGATATTTGTTCCAGGTCAGAAAGAAAGCATCTCGTAGTTTCTGGCACCCGCGTTACAGGTTAAACCTACTATAGGGTCGGGACTATTGTGACTGTTAACATAACATAAGCTCACGCCTGTATCCCCGAAGAGGTAGGCAGAGTCGCACTAGCCAACTAGTACACCCACATTTCGCCGAGCTTAGTTCCATCCCAGATGTGATAGGGGCGAGCCTATCGCCATATCG
This sequence comes from Clanis bilineata, assembly GCA_036417725.1. NCBI lineage: Eukaryota > Metazoa > Arthropoda > Insecta > Lepidoptera > Sphingidae > Clanis > Clanis bilineata. The sequence goes on along the minus strand of CM071146.1, from coordinate 873,008 downwards.
GGCACAAATTCCAGACTCCGGGCTGATATGGAAAAATCCAATATCACTTTGCCCGACCCGGGGATCGAACCCGAGACCGCAGGACAGTAGTCGTACCGAAATGCAACCACGCCACCGAGACAGTCTTGTGACTGTTGGGTGTATTTATTTATTATTAATCATTGGGAGCCACGAATTTGTATCGACAACCCTATCAAGCGAACTCTTTGATTCATGCACCGTGTCAACTTATACATTTAACCTAACTCGCATAACTCACGCAATGGAAAAACAACCTAATTATTAACAACATTAGACACAATTACGAGACGTCCATCATATATGGACGGTAATAAGCAATATAATGCAAACACCGTAAATAGTGTTTTATTTAGGCTGAAATTGATTAATGTTGCCATTCAGGTCGTTTTGTGTAATTATTGACATTTCATCTGGAAAGTAGCAAAGTATTTGTTAATAGGTATCAAAAGAACAATTAAATTAAGAGTGTCCTAAGTATATACATACATACATAGACTCACGCCTTTTTCCCATAGGGGTAGGCAGAGACAACGGATTTCCATTTGCTACGATCCTTACACACCTCTTTCACCTCATTCAGTCTCATTACATTCTTCATGCATGCACGTCGGTTTAGGGTACTTTTAACTTGACCTTTCTCGAGTAAATCTCTGACTTGGTCAGAGAATGTTCGATGAGGTCTTCCCCTTCCAACTCTACCATTCACACTTGCCATATATATTTGCTTTGTCAGCCTCCTTTCATCCATCCTTTCTACATGCCCAAACCACCGCAACATTCCTTTCTCAATCCTCGTTATTATTTCCTCTTTCAATCCACACCGCTTTCTCACCACACCATTTCTTACCCTATCTTTCAAAGTCACACCACACATACTCCTTAAACTCTTCATTTCTACTGCATTTATTCTACTTTCATTATTTTTCTGCCACACCCAACTAAGTGTATATTTTTTAATATTTTCTAAGTAGTAGAAATGCAGTAAAGATGAGGGCTCCTGGTCTGGAAATCTTTGGGGCAGGCCTACATTTAGCAGTAGACATAAAAGTTTAAAGTTAAAATGTGAACTATATCCAAAAATATTTTTTGTTTTTTGGTAAAAAAAACACTTTTAATTCCAACTAAATTAGAAATCTCAAAAAAAACTTACAAAAAATTCCATATAGCAGGAAGACCTTGGCTAAGTTCAAGAAGAAGGATCCAGTCCCGGGCAAATTAAATTAGAAAATTTGATTTGCCCGACCTGGGAATCGAACCCGACCTCCTGGTCCACAGCCCATACATGCTACCACTAGACCAAGGAAGCGACCGGAAAAAATCCATGAAATAATATGACTTCATTTATGAACTCGTCAGTTGTTACTTCCGTATATTGACACTATTGTGTATGAGCATCCATCTGTATATGTTCTCGCCAATTGTCTCCGCGGCACATATTAAATTGATTTATAAGATCTACGCCAAGCTGGTTCTCAGTACCGACTCGTAAACAGCAATAGAGCGTTCGTTCAGTTTATGTACCCTTTTGATGTGACGCTAAATCAACATTGATTTACGGACGCGATCTCGCAAATTTGTCCCTCGACGGATTACTACCATTCCGTAGCGTAATGCGAGCGTTTAATTGCTGTGAGACGGTTTGATTTCGATATTATTGAGATGATGCAATGGCGTGACTATCAAACTAAAATTTGGGCCTGTCAAAGTGTCATATGTCTTCACACCAAAAATTAAACATCTGGAATTTATGCCCGATATGGCGATAGGCTCGCCCCCTATCACATCTGGGACGGAACTGGGCGAAACGTGGGTGTAATAGTTCGCTAGTGCGCCTCTGCCTACCCCTTCGGAGATACAAGCGTGAGCTTATGTCATGTCTTCCACCACCCTTTATCCAATGTGGGTTCGGTGCAACTTTAAAAAACTGTATTGCATAGATCGGAACACAAATAATTAACTTTTAATTATTTTAACTTTGTATATTTTAAAAATGAAGGTAGATATTGTATCACAAACATTTTTGGACAAATGACACCTCAGTCCGACCCGTGACCACGAAGACCTGCGAAGCGTCGGGAGTAATAAAAATAATTAAAACAAATCGTGATAGAATCCGTAAAAATAGTTTTATTTCAATATACAACATTCGGGTAAACTTAAGAAATAAGCATTTAAAATGTGTTGCAGAAAGTATTTGATTTAATTTTTTATGGCAAGATTGCCCGCTTGACTTCTACCCGAACGGATCCAGTCTCGGATAATTCGTAGAAAAACTAAGTTGTTCTATCTGGGATTCGAATTAAGGAGATCCCGGTCTAAAGTTATGTGCTTGAAATAATATTGATTATTACGTGTAAATACAACCTTTATAAAACACTAGCTGACCCGCGCAACTTCGTCTGCGTATGAGAGAGAGGGTTGAAAGAGTGAGTCGTAGGCACCTATAGCACAATAATTCTAAAAAGGTAATGATATGTTTTGCTAAACTTCGAGAGATAGTACGTGACTTCGGTGCGGTTCTGTCAATCACACCGTCTGTCACCCCGCCTGTCACCCAGCCTGTCACCCGTCTGTCACCCCGTCTGTAACCCGTCTGTCACCCCGTCAGTCACCCCATCAGTCACCCTGCCTGTCACCACATCTGTCACCCCGTCTGTCACCCTGTCTGTCACCCCGTTTGTCACCCCGTCTGTAACCCGTCTATCACCCCGTCAGTCACCCCATCAGTCACCCTGTCTGTCATCCCGTCTGTCACCCCGTCTGTTACCCCGTCTGTCACCCCGTCTGTCACCGCGTCTGTCTTCCCGTCTATCACCCCGTCTGTAATCCGTCTGTCACATCGGCTGACACCCCATCACTCACCCTGTCTGTCACCCTGCCTGTCACCCTGCCTGTCACCCCGCCTGACACCCGTCTGTCACCCCATCAGTCACCCTGTCTGTCACCCTGCCTGTCACCCCGTCTGTCACCCTGTCACCCCGTCTGTCACCCCGCCTGTCACCCATCTGTCACCCCGTCTGTCACCCCGTCTGTCACCCGTCTGTCACCCGTCTGTCACCCCGTCTGTCAACCCGTCTGTTACCCGTCTGTCACCCCGCCTGTCACCCGTCTGTCACCCCGTCGGTCACCCCGCCTGTCACCCCATCTGTCACCCAGCCTGTCACCCGTCTGTCACCCCGCATGTCACCCGTCTGTCACCCCGTCTGTAACCCGTCTGTCACCCCGTCAGTCACCCCATCATTCAACCCGTCGGTCAACACTAAAAGAATTTTTCACATCGAACCAGTAGTTTCCGAGATATCAACTTCCCCGGCTTTAAACATTTTTCATTTCTGCTCCGCTCCTATTGGTCATAGCGTGATGTTATATAGCCTATAGCCACCGTCGATAATTGGGCTATCCAACACAAAAAGAATTTTTCAAATCGAACCAGTAGATACCAACGACACTCAATTGTTTTGCCTTCCCGGAACCTCTCCACTAATACTTGAACTTTATGGTATGGTATTAAAGTTCAAATTGACTTTTAAGTATTATTACGAATCGATTGTATGGGAGTACAGAAAAGTGTTGTTTTTAGACTTTTTCAGACAATTTTTCATTTTTTTCTCTCCGTAAGAACCATCCTCGTACTTCGAGGAATATTCTAAAAAAAGAATTAGCGAAATCGGTCCAGCCGTTCACGCGTGATGGCGTGACAACGGAAAACGGGTTTCATTTTTATATATATAGATAATACATATGAAATAGGTACTTGCAAACGTTTACTGACGGGTATAAAAACAGATAGCCTCTGTGAGGCAGCGGGCGAGTAGCCGGCTGTGAAGCGAGAGACCGCGGGTTTGGTTCCCGCATTGAGACAAATGTTTGTGTGGCCCACAGATATTTGTTTCAAGTCTGAGTGTTGTGAGACCGAAAATCTCTCATAGTCATAGTCTCTGACACTCGTGATACAGGTTATACCTAGTGTGGGGTCAGGACTAGGTGTGTTACTGTTGGGTTTGAAAAAAAAAAACAAATATAACCCTATGCACATGTCATAAAGTAGCTTTATAAAGTAGGTATTATTAATTATATTAAATGGTATAACTATTATAACAAATTAGTATCAATATCAAACAACCTTTCCATTTGAGATCATGTCAACAATCCAATGTAATTCCGATGTCGGTGTTCGTGCATTTGAGATAAGGTCAGGAGACAAATGTAGCCCGTCATCGGACGGTGCGTTTGCGGGGCGTGTGCGGGGCGACAGCGTTTGACCATAGAGATAGTACATAAACAGACAACTCTCATCATCAGCCACAGCCCACAGGACGTCCACTGCTAGACATGGGCCTCCCCAAAGATTTCTATATCAACCTGTTTATTGGCGGATTAGCAAGCTGAAGTGGCTAATTGGCTCATTCGCATTCTATATAACATGTCTACAAGTGAGTTAGTGATCAAAACTAAACAACTTGGGAGTGTTTATTTCTACTAGTGAATTGCATTTCCGATTACTTCGCTTTCTGTCCCTTGGTTGCTCAAATTACATTCAAATTAACATTCAACTGACAGAGCTTTGGTTTTCAAACAGCTGTAAAACACTTCTAGATGCTGAATCTAAATATCCGGCGAAAGTGGTCCGATTTTCAAGATTCTTTTTGTGTTCGATGGAGCTTACTCTAAGGGCGGTCCCATGTATATGTATTGGATCAAAATCTGATAATGGAGCATGCGGTATACTTAACAAACAACAACATAAATGTCTACCGACTTTATGACGTCCAAAGTTCGAGAAGTTCGATTTGCCATGGACTGGATCCCCTAAAAGGGGTTTGACGTCAGGCAGGCAACCATTCGTAACAATTTAAGCTGAATCTTTGCATGATGTCTGAAAAAGTGTACTGCACCGACCCTACAGACACAGGTAGAAGAATAAGAGTTCGTGAAGTCATCTATCGATATTGGCTCTATGCGTATGAGACGTGTCGTCAATGTTCAATTATTCAGGCGACACGCGCGTCGCGGCGGGCCGTTTGGTCCTACATCGCGGCGGTACTGTCCATTAGTGACTACAGTATATAGTATGGACATTCTGATTAATGGCACAGACAGACGGACATCAAGACGCACTTGTATCGACAACGTCAACCACTGTCGACTAATTTTGTGCGACTAGGAAACGATCTAGCTCAGCGGGCTTAGACAAGTGGCTTATGCGCTAGTCGAATAGAATACATTTATGGGAATTGACATAATCACAAGTTTAAAAACTTGGACCGACTTCAAATCCGATCGTGACCAAATTTATATGGGACCACCCTTGAAATAAGCTCTATCGAACACAAAAAGAATTTTAAAGATCGGTCCACATTCGGCGGAGATATCGCGTAACATACATAACAAAAAAATACACACGAATTGAGGACCTCCTCCTTTTTGGAAGTCGGTCGATAAGAGTACGCTATATTCGGCGTACACTTATGTCATTCCCATACATTTATTATATTCGACTAGCGCATAAGCCACTTGTCTATACCTACAGGTCAGTATGTGAATGTATTGTAAGAATGTGTCATTAGATTCGTGGCAGTGTTAAGCCGTGAAAAGGCGAGGTCCTAGATTCGAAATTCGCTGTTAAATTGACCGAACACGTAATAATTATAAAGGCATCTAATTATTTTATATCTGAGACTGGGAAACGGGCAGATCGCACATAGACACCCAAGATACAAAAATAATCATGGGTGCGTCGCGTGTCGTAAGAGGAGGGAAATAGGGATTGGGAAAGGAAGGGGGGAAAAGGGCCACCGGAAATCTCACTCACCGAACATTTATGTTCTGTTGTTTATGTTCTGGGATTGGTTTTTCTTACCAATTTCGGATCTTACATTCATTTTGCGGGCTCAACTGAGCTATCGCTGCTTCACTCATTGATCTTTTAAAACTGACCATCAGCCCTTTTAAATATACATCGGTGGATATGAATAATTTCCATTTTAAATATGGAATCCGCTTTACAATCATTCCAATAATACATACTTGACCTCTCTATTCTATGCCTACAACGGTGAGGACAATTTAAAAAACCCGAATATCATTTGAATAAATATCACAAAATAACATTATCAAATAAGAAAAAAATTAACAATCAACTGTCATATCTCGTATTTTTAGAAAAGCTTGTAATTTACGCAAAAAAATAAAATAGACTAACGATTTCTTAGGTTTACGCGAATTGTATACATTGAAATAAAACTTGTTTTACGAATTTTACCACGGAGCCTTAGAAACATCGGGCGTAAAAATAAAACCAAATTGCGATAATATCCATAAAAAAACAAGTTTTATTTCAATCATCATCATCATCATCATCAGCCATAGGACGTCCACTACCGAACATAGGCCTCCCCCAAAGATTTCCAGATCGACCTGTTGGAAGCGGCCTGCATCCAGCGACTTCCTGCAACCTTATTTATTTCAATAGACTAATTTTATTAAGGTACACTTCCAATCATAGCGTTAGGCGACAAAGTCAAGCGTTATACTGAATCAATGCAAACACGTCTCTGTTTCGTACTGTCCACTAAAAACTATTAAATATTGTTGATACATTAACCGCGTGTCTTTATTATTATTTTATTAAAGATCTTAAATACTTGAAAAAAAGCCTTATTGCATCAAAACAAATATTTAACCGACTTGCAAAAGACATTATCACAATTACTTAGTCCCTCTGCAGTCGGTGGCGGGACCGACACAGATCAATGATTATTTCATTTTATTAAAAACTTGGTTGGAGTGCCTCGGTGGCGTGGTTGTATTTCGGTACGGCTACTGTTCTGAGGCCTCGAATACGATCTCCGGATCGGGCAAAGTTATTTTGGATTTTTCCATATCAGCCCTAAGACTGGAATTTGTGCCAGATATGGCGATAGGCTCGCCCCCTATCACATCTGGGACGCAACTAAGCTCGGCGAAATGTGGGTGTTCTAGTCCGCTAGTGCGCCTCTGCCTACCCCTTCGAGGATACAGGCGTGAGCTTATATGTTATGTATCAAAAGCTTAATGGATTGAGAGCCTCCTTTTCTGAATCAGTAAAAATATAAATAAAATACCGTCCAGAAATAACTCCAAGGATTTTGATGACCATCCGTCATAATGATGGACACACGCCAACATGACGCGTTAATAAATTTTCTACGAAACATAACCGAGGAAAGGTCAATCTGCGTTTAATTTAGCGTCGAGTCGCGAGTTCAGACAAAGGCGACACAATATTAGTCGCTGGTTAGAGCCATTTGACGGCGTACATCAAAGTGCAGTGTTATGATGCATGCGACTGTCGCGTCTAGTATTATTTTTATTAGCTTGGTGTTAGGATGGAAGCACACCGATCAATAAAATGAACTGCGGCCTGAGCAGGAAAATTTCTGACAATCGTAAATGTATTCGAACTCGATGCGCGTCTATGAAATTTGTATGGAATATTAACCAAACGTCATCAGTGCGCAGCGAACTCGAATACATTTACATTTACATTCGTTTTTCGTGCTCGGGCTACAGTTCTAATATAGTAAATATGTTGTAGATGTGAAAAAATGAAATGTCGCATCCTTGCTCTGGTGGCATAATATAGCATTTGGGGGAGGCCTGTGTTCTGCAGTGGACGTCCTATGGCTGAAAACGATGATGATGATATCATATATGGAATGTGGTCCGGGATCTCCTGGGATGGATTCCCAGGTCGTGCAAAGCGAATTTTCTAATTTAATTTGCCCGAGAATAGATCCCTCAGAGGGGTTGACGTCAGGCAGGCATCTATTCTGCAACATGCTTGAAGAAGTGTGTTGCGCAGACACATTAAGGTGGGTTAAGGGTTGTAGATGTGAATAAATAAAAAGAAGCGATAGTTTAGCTGGGAGGGCCGAGCGGTACGGAACGCCGCGCCGAGACGAGTCGCAGGTTTGAAATCAACCCCCAGAGCATGAACCTGTGACTCTTTTTTTGAATTATGTTCTATAAATTATCTCTTACTTCAACATTGAAAACATCGTGAGTTTGTATGACCGCAACAGGCGTAGATTCGCGAACGTTCGTTCGGTTGGTGTGTGTACGCCATTAGACTTAGTCGAAGACTCTATAGATCTCAGCCTTAGACTTTTGTCGTTAAACGAGAGCCAGCTCACAAACAAAAAAAACCCACTATCAAGAAATGCGATCGTCTTCAATGCCACAAGCCCAGTAGTGCAGAAGCGCAGTTGCAACACATTTGCATGAAGTACAGAGCGGTAGAGCGGTAATTGAGCGCCGACCGTCGCATCGCGTCGCCCTCGCCGCACGACCTTTAGCCACGTGTCCTCCCACGCTCACTGCGACGTACACAATACACTAGGTACCTCAACATCAGCTGACGAATGGCCTATACATTTAACAAGTTTAGTTTACCCTGCAGAAACGCTAACTAAAGTATATTCGCGAACCGTATTCCAAAATTGGAAAAAATATCTAATTATCTAGCTCCTTCAACTTATAACTACTTTTCGTACATATTAATTCTGACCTCGATCATAACTGCAACCTACACAGTTTTTATGTGGTGGTAGAGCCACGTTGTAGACAGTAACGTCAATAGCACGAATGGGCCGGCTCGACCGGTTAGATACCATTGTCTCACAGAAAACCGACGTAAAGTGGCAACTTGCTGTCGCGTTTCGTTCGGTGAGTGAGATTTCCGGTGGCCCATTACCCCACTCCCTTTCCCAATCCCCTTCCCTCTCCTTCCATTCCCTCCTTTTAGGTTGACAACGCACCCATGATTATTTTCGTGTCTTGGGTGTCTATGGGCGGTGGAAATCACTTACCATCAGGTGACCCATCTGCTCGTTTGCCAATCTCTGCTATAAAAAGTTTGAAAATTACTAAATAGGTGTTGGTAAAACGTAGGCAGTATAATGTCTATGAAAATAAATATAATCGAATAATTTATTTGAAAGAAAGAAAAATTTATTACTGACAACACAAACAACTGGTATGGACTATGGACACGTATGTTGATAAATAGCTCTTATGACAAGTCAGTACAGTAAGATTTTGTTTAACAGTAGACAACGACACAAAAATAATTAATGTGTTGGATGTAAATATAATAAAAACTCAATAAACTTACATTGTACAATTTTTACGCCATGCCACACGAATCTGTAACAAACAACAATCATCAATACATGACTATTAATGAGAGGTCTAGTCAAAAAAGTATTATCGCCTTGAGATACTGGGAGAAGAACTGGCTTGCATTTTTTTTGTCAGAGATTAGATTTCTCATACGGGTTAATGTTCGGAAGGCAATGGGTCCCAAAAACTAAACCCTTTTTACGATTAAAAGTATACCACATTAAAGTGGTAGAAGCGCAGATGCAAGAGAGAGTTAAAGAATTTGACAAAATACGCACAGTGACCTTCATGAATGCATGAGGCATGCATGTACTCGTACAATAATTAATATTGTAATTTATAATGTTATGTTGGAAATCTGGTTATTGGGTTGATCTGGATCTTGGGATCGTCAATGGGTAAAGATGTCCAGTAGTATGAGAATCAAAGCCAAATTTAAACACAATAAAGGCTCGTGAAATATTAGTATAATAATAATATTTAACCGACCGACCGTAACTTTGTAAATAGGACTACTACATTTTCGTACCAAATTACAAACTACGAAGCGATCGGTATTTGCTACACTTTTTAACTCAAACAGCTATAAATTCGTCGCTAATGTAAATCAGAGCTGTTTATAATTCTGATTTGCACTTTATTTTAATAGAACGTCCAGTTTTTGCAAAACCACTTGGCCCCTCTTTTATAAAAAAAATATCTACTATAATCTCTAATGAAGAAAATGTTATGGTTTTGGTGGATTGTGTGATTGTGAAGTGTCAGTGTCAGCATAGGACCTACAAGGTAGACCGACGACCTGATAAAGGTCGCAGGAAGTCGCTGGATGCAGGCCGCTTCCAACAGGTCGATCTGGAAATCTTTGGGGGAGGCCTATGTTTAGCAGTGGACGTCCTATGGCTGATGATGATGATGATGAAGTGTCAAATATCAGTAAACGCGTTCCGTATCAGAGGTATAATAAGTGCACGGTTTAAATTCAATAATTTCTTACGTTTACGCCAATTTTTCACATTGAAATAAATTAGTCTATACGGATTCTACCGCGTTTTTTTTATTTTTAGGGTCTAAAACATATCGTGTTAGACAATAAAAATTAATACATACATAAACTCACGCCTTTATCCCCGAAGGGATAGGCAGAGGCGCACTAGCGAACTAGATCTCCCACATTTCTCCGAGCTTAGTTCCGTCCCAGATGTGACAGGGAGCGAGCCTATCGCCATAGCGGGTACAAATTCCAGATTCCGGGCTGATATGGAAAAATCAAATATCACTTTGCCCAACCCGGGGATCAAACCTGAGACCTCATGACAATAGTCGTTCCGCGCACGCAATAGCAGAGGCAGTCAGAATAAAATAAAACTATGGAGAAAATGAGAAAATCATGGTATCCGATAATTGTCAAAATCATATGGACATTGATATTAAATTGACGCAAAAGATCACACAGACTTCAATCCTAGTAATTCCGAATCAATAAAACCAAAAACATAGTTAATTACATCACAAAGAACGCCGATGTTTACTTTAGTTAAATTTACGAGTCTCGCGAGATATGGCTGCGTTTCCAATATGCCATAAGTCATGCGGCGGACGTGTACAAGTGACTAATTAAACTAAAAGTTGATTGCACGATGATATTGCGGATTTAATTAATTTTTTAAACATGGCCGTGGGGAGGGCGGGGAGTGGGGATCGTAAAACAGCCATAAAACCTACCCTGATCGATTTACATCGCTTGTGTTTAACGATTGTGAGTTAACATTGGTATGGTCAGGAGATTGATTACATTTTTTTATCTGGCAAACGATACTGAAGCCTACACGCTGCATGTTGCATCGCTTGACAGTCGACCGAATGGTGCCGGCCAGGGAGTCAATTAAAATTTTCGAATTTAAACTTTTTTCTACTGAAATTGAAGTGGAATTTAATATATTTTCGTATTCGAAATGGCCTTTGTAGTTATTGCATATATGTGATATGACGACTCAACTTGTTTATCACTAGTTCGCAGACTACAGGCTCATAATTACACCTTGTTCTGTATAGGAAAGTAAGTGAGAAAGAAATAATCCCTCTCTTTCACAATCCGTATTCCTTTTATTTTTATTGTTAGCATGGGCTTGGCTGTTCTCTTGGTATAGACCATGTATGGTCAACAACATGGTGCGACGGTATTTACCATCAGATGTGTCGTCTGCTCATTTGACACCAATAAAATAACATAGAGTAAGCTTTACGAAGATTCCTAATACCATTTTCGAATGATTTTCCGTACATTTTCCTTAATCAAACACAAAACGGAGGTTAATCGTCGGAATCGACATCGTTCGAGCATAGACACGGCTATCAAGCATCGGCAATTAACAATATCACGACAAAACAATCGCGACTCGAAACAACGGCACTATCGCAGACAGGGTTGCCAGCTCGTATTGGGTTGACAATTTTGCAGGGTTTATATGGCATAGCACGACCCTCGGTTCTATTACATTCGATGTGGTCTCATTACACCCTCCGTGGGGCAGTGGACGAGTAGCCGGCTGTGAAATGTGAGGTCGCGGGTTCAATTCCCGCACCAAGAAAAATGTCTGTGTGGCCCACAGATATTCGTTACAGGTCTGAGTGTTGTGGGACCGAAAGTCTCTCGTATTTCCTGATACCCACGAAACAAGATTCGATCTTAGTGTGGGGTCAGGACTAAGTGTGTGACTGTTGGGTGTATTTATTTATTTACATGCATGTAACACAACTGACTACAATATCCTTCAAATCAGCCACCCGATTTTTGACACTCGATTCGATTTCGAGTACGATTTGATTTAGTGATTTTAACGCCCGAATGGTCAAACGCTACTCAACTTTAACGACTTCCTAAATTGATTTTCGCCATACAATTTTTATAGATAAGGCGGCCTTAAACGACATAAGGCGACCTTAAGTGTATGACCATTCGGCGGAAAATTCCATTGAAATCGAGTTAAAGTGCGCTAATGTCGCAATGGATTCGAGAAATTGTCATTGGTAAATTTTTTTACACGACATTTTTTTTATTTCGGTGGAATTTTAAGGCACTAAATGGAATCGAATCGTAGTCGAAATCGAATCGACTGTCAAAAGTTATCCTACAGAACACATTGCTTGCCCAATGCTTCTTGGCGGTAGAAATAGACAGTGTCGTGATACCTACCCAGACGTACTCCCATGTGATAATCCTACAACTAAAGAACGTTAACAAAGGCCGACAGACAGATGGACCAGAATGATATAAATTGTTGTCGCCCATAGATAGAAAGAAAGAAAGAAAAAATATTTATTGGTTAACAAGATGTCGGCCATGCTAAACGAACAACAACAGCTGATTGCACCTATCCTGCCGATTTTCTGTAAAGGCGTGTCTCCTGCATTTGTTTTTCTCGAAACAAAACACAAAAACAGATACGCTAAAAAATGATTTTCGTTAATTCGAGCTCGTAGCACAATGGACCATATAAAAGTGTGGCGAAACCATGTTTTGCGAGGTGTTTTGTACTAATAGTCTCTGAAATAAACCGTAGTCAGACAGATAGACATGGCGAAAAAGAGGGTCCCTTTAAATGCAACATTTAGAAGTCCGAAGCCATTTTATTGAGCTGGCAACCTTAGCAACAGAAAAACGCAACTTTCCGTTCGGTCTATTTAATTAAGAATCACAAATGAAAATCGTGGGCCGACCAGCGTTCACAAAAGATAAAATTTGTTGTGTGATTAGCCGCCGATAGAGATTTCTTTGGGCCGGACAATGGTTTTGGTATCAAATCACACAATTACAAGTGATCGGTTGTATGGCCGGCTGGTCGCTTTGTCGGCGTTCTTGTCATTTCGGTGGTGCGCGCCGCTTGGGTCCGAGTATACTGTATGAACAGGTGGAACATTAACGCAACTTTGGTGTAGTTATTTTTAACACATATTTTATTTGGGTATTTAACTATGTTTGATTTCATACATATTTTGATATGTAATAGCAAGTAAAACAAAAAAGAAACCCTTCTCTAAAAACCGCATCGAAATTGGTTGAAAAATGGGGCAGTAAATATTTTAAATTCTGCAATGAGCAAGAGTGGGGATGTAGTGGGGATATCTTGCTATCCCTTTCAAACGCACGCATTGTTATGGCCGTGACGTGATTTTACTGATACTTCTCTATCCCGCTGTTTGAAGGTTACACCAAACTACAAAGGTTTATAAGTTTTTAGTTTTGAGAGTATTTCAATATAAATATTGTATTCTGTATGACGTTTTAGATGACGTAAATTTCGTATAAAATCAATAAAAAAAATGTCAAGTAGGTACACAATTCACGTATATTTAATAAATATATTCTTATTGTAGTAAAATCATATTTTAAATTAAGTGAACATTTAAAAATACAAATGGGTCAAAACTCCGTGAAATATGACTCGTTTCGAGATTAATATATCAAGGGCTAATTCTTGATTAATTTCTACATCTAAAAAACCGAAATGTCATTTAATCTATACTTCTATACTAATATTATAAAGCTGAAGAGTTTGTTTGTTTGTTTGTTTGTTTGATTGATTGAACGCGCTAATCTCAGGAACTACTGGTTCGATTTGAAAAAATCTTTTTGTGTTGGATAACCCAATTATCGACGGTGGCTATAGGCTATATATCATCACGCTATAACCAATAGGAGCGGAGCAGAAATGAAAAATGTTTAAAACCGGGGAAGGCGATATCTCAGAAACTACTGGTTCGAATTGAAAAACTATTTTTGTGTTGGATAGCCTATTTATAGAAGATGGCTATAGGCTATATAACATCACGCTTTGACCAATAGGAGCGAAGCAGAAATGAAAAATGTTGCAAAATCGGGAAAAATTATATCTCGGACAGAAACTACTGGTTCGAATTGAAAAATTCTTTTTGTGTTGGATAGCCCAATTATCGACGGTGGCTATAGGCTATATAACATCACGCTATGACCAATAGAAGCGGAGCAGAAATGAAAAATACTGCTAGCGGAGAATTTTATATCTCAGAAACTACTGGTTCGATTTGAAAAAATATTTTAGTGTTGACCAAGGGGATGAATGGTAGGGTGACTAAGGGGTGACTGACGGGGTGATTGATGGGGTGACTAATGGGATGACTGACGGGGTGACCGACGTGAGGAACGACTGGGTGACAGACGGGGTGACCGACTGGGTGACAGACGGGGTGATAGACTGGGTGACAGACGGGGTGACCGACCGGGTGACAGACTGGGTGACAGACGAGGTGACAGACGGGGTGACAGGCGGGGTGACGGACGGGGTGACGGACGGGGTGACAGATGGGGTGACAGACGGGGTGACAGACGTGGTGACAGACGGGGTGACAGACGGGGTGACCGACTGGGTGACAGACGAGGTGACAGACGGGGTGACCGGCGGGGTGACAGACGGGGTGACAGGCGGGGTAACGGACGGGGTGACAGACGGGGTGACAGAAGGGGTGACAGACGGGGTGACAGACGGGGTAACGGACGTGGTCACAGACGGAGTGATAGACTGGGTGACCGACTGGGTGACAGACGGGGTGATAGACTGGGTGACAGACGGGGTGACCGACCGGGTGACAGACTGGGTGACCGACTGGGTGACAGACGAGGTGACAGACGGGGTGACAGGCGGGGTGACGGACGTGGTGACAGACGGGTGACAGACAAGGTGTCAGACGGGGTGACAAGCGGGGTGACAGACGGAGTGACAGACGGTGTGACAGAGGGTGTGACTGACGAGGTGAATGACGGGGTGACAGACGGGGTGACAGATGGGGTGACCGACTGGGTGACAGACGGGGTGACAGACGGGTGACAGAAGGGTGACGGACGGGTGACGGACGTGGTGACAGACGGGGTGACAGACTGGTGACAGACGGGATGACCGACTGGGTGACAGACGAGGTGACAGATGGGGTGACCGGCGGGGTGACAGGCGGGGTGACAGACGGGGTGACCGACTGGATGACAGAAGAGGTGACAGACGGGTGACAGACGGATGACAGAAGGAGTGATAGACGGGGTGACGGACGTGGTAACAGACGGGGTGATAGACTGGGTGACAGACGGGATGACAGACTGGGTGACAGACGAGGTGACAGACGGGGTGACGGACGTGGTGACAGACGGGTGACCGACTGGGTGACAGACGGGGTGACAGGCGGGGTGACAGGCGGGGTGACAGACGGGGTGACAGACGGTTTGACAGACGGTGTAACTGACGGTGTGAGAGACGGGGTGACTGACGGCCGAAGTAGATCATCCCATTACCTCTTTTAGAATTATTGTGCTATAGGTGCCTACGACTCACTCTTTCAACCCTCTCTCTCATACGCAGATGAAGTTGCGCGGGTCAGCTAGTCAATAATAAAATAATTATATAGTAACGCTACCGTCGCCTTTAAACAGAATTACATATAATAAAACGACAGACAGACACGACGAATCTAATCCTTACCGTTTATTTTATAAATAGACAAACACTTCCTACTATTTAACTAAATAAAATGAAATCTCAATCAAAAATGAAGTATCCGTTTATTCAGAAATAAATTTCGTACAAATCATCGGTCCCAAGTGGAGTGTATCAGTGGTGTTTGCCGTCACAAAGCTCGGACAAGCGCTGTCGTCTCAATGGAACAGAATGATAGACGCGATGACGGTGCGATTTGCGACTGCGACCAACGACCAACGACCTGCGACTACGACACGCGCCGGTCAATATACTTTGCATTCGGATATTTTGTAATAGTTGTATTGATATTAGATTTTACTTAACTTTCAATCGTTAATTAATGCGAAAATTAACTAAATATTTGTCAAACTTGTATCAAGTCAAAATTGAATTTGATTATTAAAAAAGGTTTTTTGACTTCAGAATTTATATAGATCAGAATTAGAATTATGATCGCCAAAGTTAAAATTCTGTCAATTTGACCCTACCGATCTGATTTAGATGTTAGAAACCCGAGGGTTATAGCTTTTTCGCAAATAATCACAAGTTTAAAAACTTAACAAACTGAGTTCAAATCCGATCGTGACCAAATTTATATACCACGAAGTTTTGATAATCGATCCACATTTGGCGGAGATATCGCGTAACATACATAAAAAATACAGACTAATTGAGGACCTCCTTCTTTTTTGGAAGTCGGTCGAAAATAATAAACGAAATTATTGCGTTTAGTGCAATATAAAGCTGCGTATGGCTTATGTGTTTATATTTCACATACTGATACTTCTTATCACTGAAAGCAGAGACAAGACACTTTTTGCCAAGCTTATTTCCTGTAACCCCGAAGGGGTAGGCAGAGGCGCACTAGCGAACTAGAACACCCACATTTCGCCGAGCTAAGTTCCGTCCCAGATGTGATAGGGGGCGAGCCTATCGCCATATCGGGCACAAATTCCAGACTCCGGGCTGATATGGAAAAATCCAATATCACGTTGCCCGACCCGGGGCGATCCCCGGGTCGGGCAAAATGATCGGGTTCGATAACCCGAGACCTCAGAACCGTAGTCGTACCGAAATACCACCACGCCACCGAGCTTATGTATTTCCATTCCATGATGTGATACTGTTTGTAGTGAACAGACGACTCTAATATCAGTTTAACTGATCCGGTAATCGAACCTAACCTAATCTCAGAATGGTAGACGCTCACGTATAAACTAAGCCACGCTACCGAGCAGCATCATATTTTAATAAAAAGGTACTTAAAGCATTGATTTAAACTAAATACTAATAACAGGAATAAAAAACACACCCTGGCATTAAGGAAGTCGCAGTTTCTCGGAATGATGTTTATCAATCATCGATCAGATTCGATCATCACGACTAGATCGCAATTGAACCAAAATATGGACGTTCGTTTGCCGTGCAATGACGCCGTCTCGGGTTTGATTCTCGACGATTATCGCACGTCAATCAATCCTTGACACCCCGTTGATGGTTAATTGCTAACATTTTTTCTGATCCATACAGTTGATGAGGCCCTTGTGATTTGCAGAATCATGGAGCCGTCATCAACACGGACAAAGGATTTGAAGTGTAATGATGCAGGTGACGCTATCATTGTTAATGATGATTTTGATGATGACAGCCTCCGTGGCGCAGGGGGTGAGTAGCCGGCTGTGAAGCGAGAGGCTGTGGGTTCGATTCCCGCATTAAGAAAAGTGTTTGTGTGCCCCACAGATATTTGTTTCAAGTCTGTGTGTTGTGAGACCGAAAGTCTCTGACACTCACAATACAGGTTATATACCTAGTGTGGGGTCAGGACTAGGTGTGTGACTGTTGGATGTATTTATTTATTTATTTATTTATTTATTTATTATATTGCGAATGGTAGATATTATGACTGTCGATGGATGTGATGTTTTCACTGAATGGAGATCTATACTAATATAAATGCGCAAGTTTGGATATATGTTTGTCTATCAATAATGCAGAACAATTGAACGGAACTGGATGAAATTTGGCATAGATAGATGAGAATAGCCCAGCTACTTTTTAACTCTAAAAAATGACGATATGAATAAACGTTTTTGAGTTTATCGCAATCAGACTGATACGGCGGAGTCGCTATTTTTGCTACATTTTCATATGCGCGTTATTTTCTTACCTTTACCACTAATAACATCCAACGTACTTATTACATATTGTACACATCGATATATTATTTACCTAGATGCACAGTTGACGCTCAGAAAATGGAACAGCAAAGGAGTGCTTAAGCACTTCTTTTGCATACATTCGGACGCCAATAGAATTCTAAATTTCAAAATTCAAATTTAAGAACGCTTGCTCATTTCGTTTAAAAATCAACGTTATAACATGTGCATAGGGTTATAATTGTGTTGATTTAATTAGAACTTGTGATCTTTTTCTTTGTTTTATTTCTGAGACCACTTTTTAGGAGGATATTTTCAAAGAACTGTGCATCTAGGGTATATTATATTGATGATTGTACACATAAATGATATAAACAAACTCAAAATTTTGCTCCGCTCTCTATAATATTAGAATTCATATTTCCGTATACATTCTCAACAAGCAATCAAAAACAATGTAGCTGGGTTGAAGATATGAATGAAAAAAAATGACTAACGTTACGCAAATATAAACTTTATAAACAATTATCAAATATGAATGAGTCATGAAATGAAATTGTAATAAAAACGGAATCGCAGCGCGAATAGCTTTCAATGTTTATGTAAACTGTTCAATGACTCATGTTTACTAAACTATTAAAAATTAATATCGTTAATAGTATGTTTAGACAACCATTTCCGAACCAATTTCATTAATCATAATATTTAATAACATCATTTAACTATTCAATCTTGAGTAATGTTTACGCTCCGACAAAAAGAGGAATTATTTTTAATTTGATAGGAATTGGAAATAATTGTGTAACCAAAAACTCATATGTATTGTGTTAAATATAAGGAACTTACTTAACCTATTGGAGGCAGCAAATATATATGTCACATAAGTGTCTCGGCCTCCGGAAGCCGAGCCTCCTGTCACTATTTATGGAAAGAAAAATTGAAATAATTGAAAAAAAAACGGAAAATTGTATAACCAATGATTTCTTAGGTTTACGTGAATGTTATTCAATGAAATTAAACTATTCATACAAAAATTGGTTATAGAATTGAAATTAAACTATTTTTACGGATTCTATCACGATTTGGTTTTAATTTTTTGTAAAAGGCTGACCCGTGACCACGAAGGCTGCAAAGCTTTCGAAACGTCGGGCATAAAAATTAAAA
Organism: Clanis bilineata; assembly: GCA_036417725.1. NCBI lineage: Eukaryota > Metazoa > Arthropoda > Insecta > Lepidoptera > Sphingidae > Clanis > Clanis bilineata. The sequence continues at coordinate 854,005 of CM071146.1, read as the reverse complement.
CCAAATCGTGATAGAATCCGTAAAAATAGTTTAATTTCAATTCTATAACCAATTTTTGTATGACCTCAAAAACCCATGATTCGAGCAACGAATTCGCATTACGCATCTATTTTTTCTATTCATCATCATCAGCCATAGGACGTTCACTGCTGAACATAGGCCTCCTCCACCCAAAGATTTCTATTGTTAAACATTTATTAATTAATGATCACAAATAAAGCTGGAAAAGTAATAACTGCATTAATTATTCAGTTTCCTATTAAATCAAACCCAAACAATCCAAACTTCATCCAAAACACCGTGACATTACAAAAAAAGTTTCTAATTAAACTGCTAAAAAATACAAAAAAGGCAAAAGAAAATGGCGCGCACGTACCGGGTGCCGTGTGCCAGGTGCGTCAAAAGGAATGCGTCAAAAGTCGTCAGAGTCGAGGGTGGGAGAGTGGGACCGTGACTTGCGGACTGACGCGACCCTGTTGAGCGCTGGGGGGACCATGCCGGATTGTTTTGTAGGATAATCCTTGTTTCAATGTTTTCAATATTGTTATGACATTTTGACGATTGCCAAATAAGTCTGATGGAGTTTAAACTATTCTAATGATAGCTAAGTCGTTACTTTAATTTTGATTGTTGAATTTATCTTAAATTCATTTAAAACACAGAAACTTTTATATGGAATTTATTTAAATATCCTTGGGATACCTCTTCAGATGATATTATATGAAGATGTAGAACATAAAAATAGATGAATCTCTTCAGAATTATATTAGTGTCTATTCATTATGTCTTATATGTGTTTATTTAAAATTTATACACGTAATCTTAATACAACCATTTTTGCAATAACCTAAAATTCAACGAAATTCCTCTGAAACCCCAATTCTTAGTCACCCCAACAGCGGTAAGTGACGATGATCGACAAAAAGGAATGAAGTGCGATTTTATTAACACAAGCTTTCATCAATTCTATTTGGTGAAAAAACCGTTGAATACTGTAACAAATGATGTTGTTCGATAGAAAAGGCCCGCCGGGTGGAAAATGGGCCTCTCGCGAAGTGCCCGTGATCTATGGACGTTTCGTGAACCGACCTATTGATGTGACGTGACGTCGCCTTTTATGAAAGACGCGAAAATATGTTTTTATACACTTTGTATATTGATGGTGTTAAAAATCTATAATGTACATATTTTTATCTGTTATATTAGGTGGGATCGGAGATGTGCATGCAATATTGTATAGTTATTAGAAGAAACGATGTGAAAAACATATTGTTTCTTAGGGCAACTTGCGCCACTATGACTAACTTACAGTTAATCCTAACCTCAAGTTAAATTGAAATAGAAATATATGAAGTCGAAAAATCGGCCCTAAATGAATAACAAGTGGGCGAATATTTACTCTTCTAATGGATTTATATTTATTTTGTAAAAAGATAAACCATCACATTTTTTATTTTAAGTAATGATTAAATGCATTATGATTTTAGTCAATTGAATTAATCAATTAATTATTGCAAGATATTTTTGTTTTTATTAAATTGATAATGAAATCGTTGCAAAATCTAGGTGTGTCATCGTACCAGATTTATAAATATTAATATACATAAAATGTCAATAAATATAGTATTATTATATAAACAAAGAATCAAAATTTGAGGACATCGAAATCAATAATGATATATTAAATTAAACAAAACATTAATAATTTTAAACAAATATCTATTCAATAAATTAATATCCAATCGATATGTATATTAACTTGGTTTGTGACCAGTCTGTAGCCGATGAACACAAAATAGAAACAAAACTGGAAAACATAATTCCAACCACAAACACTATTTGTATTTAACTTAAAACTTAGACTGAAAAACTTGGAATACTTAGAAAATAATTTACACAATTCTTATATTTAAAAAAAAACTATCCAAATTTCTTATACAAGACCTAACAATAATCCTGATATTTAAAACACGTACATAATATTGAAATAAATAATTTTAAATTGTCAAATAATTTCATTAAATAATTAAAGATTAATGATTACAAATCACCGCTACAAATTATGGTAATAACAATCCAATGATCAGTCCACAAGACGCAAGTACAGACGGGCGCGGAATGCGCTGAGTCACCGCGCGGGTACGACCCTCTCATACAGAGTGGAGGGTGGCGAGCCCTCGCCATTATCTGCTGTAGTGCAAATTGTTCTGTTTATTTTGATTTTATGTTTACAAAACTGCTTTTCTGTAATATTGAAATAGGCAAATTAAATTTTGGAAATAACAGACTATCTGTCAGCCATTAACGCCAATATAACAGTTAAATTCCTAAAATTAGTGTAATATTAATAATACATTACACAATAATTTAATCATCATAATGTCAACGGATAAAACCGATTTTAAAACGTTAAATCAAACTCAAAATGATTATATTATTGGTCGACTAACATCATTAACATAAATACTGTGTAATAAAATGTTATGATATATTTTTAACATAAAATTAGATGACACTATGTTGATCATAGTTTAAGAGCTATACAGTCCAACAAAAACGCCTTTAACTCGAAAGTGAAAATATTGCGGCGCATTCCATGACCAGATGCCGCACCGGCGAGACGCACACAAGTTGTTTTTAGGAACTGTATAGTGCTATAGATATACGTATTGTTTCTTTCTACCGTCTGACGTCACCCCTCTGGGGGCTGCTTTGCCCGTCGCGACGTGGGAATCAAACACTGGACCTCTCAGTCCACAGCCCAGTGCCACAAGACCAAAGAGGCCACAAGATACACCTATTATTATGTCTATTGATGCCTACCACGACAATTTGCTCCTATTCATATTAACCCTTTCTAAATGTTATGCAAGAATCTATCATGGACGCTCATGCCATGTCCCGGTTCCATAAATTAGTCTGACATAAAGCTCCAATATCTGATTCTTACTGAATTCGGATAATTCATTATCACTGATTGTATAAGACCAGCCTTACAATAAAGATGTAGTTTTTTCGATAACATCAAACCCTTTGTCAGACTGTATGATATTTAGCCTGTGTTGTGAATCCGGTTGAGTCCGGATGCCCCCGTTATACGCGGCGACGTATCGACGCCTACTCATACAGAAACATATACATTCATTCATTAGTCTAGTTCAATATACTGGCAATTTCATCTATATCATTTATATGTGATTTAACGAATTATGTAAAAAAAAAACAATATACTAGTGAAGTGCAAATCAATTTTATTTATTCAATAATTTACGTTAATTATTGAATCCAACCACTGTCCAGATGGATTTCTGCAACATGCTTGAAAAAATCAATAAGGGCGGCTTGCAATACTATTATTAATCTAGAGTTAGGGCGACTTGCAACGCTATTACTAATCTAGAGTTAGAAATCGAGATCTATCTAGGTACTGCAGACTGATCACGATTAATCCACCTATGGCTACTTGCGGCTCCGCGATAAATTTTCTTTTTCAGGGACTGGCAAACGAACAGATGGGTGAAATGGTAAGTGATCTCCATCGCCCATAGACACCCATGACACAAAAAGAATCATGGGTGCGTTGCCAACCTAAAATGAGGGATTGGAAGGTGAGGGAAAAGGGTTTGGGAAAGGGGGCGGGGGCAATTGGCCACCGGAAATCTCACTCACCGAACGAAACGCGACAGCGAGCTGCCACTTTACGTCGGTTTTCTGTGAGACAGTGGTATCAAACCGGTGGAGCCGGCCCATTCGTGCTGTAAACGTAATTGTCTGCAGCATGGGTCGACCACATTTTTTTTTTTCATTAACATGCTTTTATCCCAAATCTTGATTTAAACTATGAGTGAGGATAAATCGAGATAAGGTGTAACTCTAGTTTAGTAATAGCGCTGCAAGTCGCCCTTACAGTGACAATAGTAAGGCCCTTGATACAGTATATCTGAAGCGTTATTGAAATTTTGCTGTCCATCAAATATAGTTAATTTTGGCGAGGGTGTTACGGGGGAAATGGTGATGGACATAGGGGAGTTTATAAAATTCCATATGAAATGCCGCAGAAGGGTGTATGATAACTTAATTTGTCTGGTGAAACGAATGCTAATGTTACTGTGTTTTTGACCGACTACCAAAAAGGAGGAGGTCCTCAATTCATCTGTTTTTTTTAAATATACCTCTATGTTACGCGATATCTCCGCCAAATGTGGATCGATTTTTTAAATTGTTTTTGTGTTCGATAGAGATTATTTCAAGGGTGGTCCCATATAAATTTGGTCATGATCGGTACATTGGAAGTCGGTCAGTTAAGTTTTTAAACTTGTGATTATTTTATAGCTGTGGCTGGCAAACGAACAGGGAGGTCACCTCATGGTTAGCCTTCGTGGTAACACTCACGGGTCGAAACTTAACATACATTAACATAAGCTCACGCCTGTATCTACGAAGGGGTAGGCAGAGGCGTACTAGCGAACTAGAACACCCAGATTTCGCCGAGCTACGCCGACTAAATATAAATACAAAACCAATCGCGAAAGAATCCGTAAAAACTAATTTTACATTCTAGATAGACCTGTTGGAAGCGGCCTGCTTCCAGCGACTTGGATCTGGATCTGGAAATCTTTGGGGGAGGCCTATGTTCAGCAGTGGACGTCCTATGGATGATGATGATGATGAATAACATTCAGGTAAACCTAATAATTCATTACGCTTTTAAACTAATTTTAAATTATACAACAAATTCTGTATTAATTACGCAAAATTCATATAAAAGCCAAGTTAACGTTAGACGCCAAAGGGCAATGTCCTTTAAACAGTTAACTAACATCTGCATGTTGTTAAACTGTACGAACCATTAATTTTACAATCTATTAATACTCAATTACTATGTCTAAATATAATACATACATGTTAATATAATTAAATTCACTCATTTGTTGTGAAAATGTTTTACTAATTGGCAAAGGTGCGTTGGTCGGAGGATCGTCGAGTCGATTCCTGCAGTTGGTAATTTATCTAATTCTGTATTTGCTCCTTATTTAAGTATATTATGTTTAGACCATAAACTAAAAGTAATATGCTGATAATTAATAATAAAAGTGGGTAGAGAAAATATTATTCTTCTTGGAGTGCCTCTATCATGCGACTCCTATAAGAATAGGAACGTCAATGACCTCTATTTGTCAAATGTCACTTGAAAAGTAAGGTTTGCAACGAATTTTTTTATTTGCGTTTTAATTTTTTTTTTGTTTATTTGACTGACTCAGTTGCTCAAAGTTAAAAAATGTCTAAATTTAGTCATAATTACTTTTAAAAAACTTATTTATAGGCAACAATTCACCAGAAAGTAAAGGAGACACCAAGTGTTATAATTCTCTTTGACGCCATCTCAGTCAGTGATACAGAGACGACTGAAAATGAAGAGCTCAATTCTAATAAAAAATATTAGTTCATGATTCGTAAATAAATTATATAAAAAAAGTTGTTTTGCTGACCCTACCCAACTGATTCGAATTGACAGCTATGACGTCACAACATGACACAAAGTGGATCTTATTCTTCTTTGACACACGTAGTAGAACTAGTGAAGGTTGGCTGTCAGCTCAGCACATTTATCCCCATCCTTTGCAAGGTGAAATAGTTCAGCAGCGCTCGCAATCTCTGTCCACTCTCGGATGTTCCGCAGCCATGACTTCTTCCTACGACTGACTTTCCTTTTACCCGCCATCATTTTAAGTTACAGAAGGTCATACCTGGCATGTCTTAGTACGTGCCCCAGATATGCAACTTTTCTTTTCTTAGCAGTATCCAAGAGATTGCGGCTTTAACCAACTCTTCGAAGAAGTTCCTCATTGGTAACATTCAGAGTCCAGGATATTGACATGACGCATCAATAGGGTCACATCTCGAATGCTTCTAAACGTTTCCAGAGATGTTCTTTGTTGGTTAAAGCCTCACATCCGTATAGAAGTATCGGCTAGGTATAGCATTGAAGAAAGAAAGAAAAATAGATGAGAAAATATTGGAGAATTTAGACCCATCATCATCATCATAGGACGTCCACTGCTGAACATAGGCCTCCCCCAAAGATTTCCACATCGACCTGTTGAAAGGTCGCAAGAAGTCGCTGGATGCAGGCCGCTTCCAACAGGTCGATCTGGAATTTAGACCCATTTTTTTTTCAATTATTTGGTGTTCATTTCGAATCTGTATGGATGACTTCAGGCTAAGCCGAATCCTTTCTGCAACAAGCTTGAAAAAGTGAGTTGAACAAATCCGTCAACGCCTCTAAAGAGGTATTATCTAAACGTTAACTAATTATAAGTTTCGATTTAATAACAAAGTTATTCATAACGAACACAATTAGCTACAGTTTTTTCCTAACCAGCATCGAACCTCGATCGATCGTGATTGACGGACGCCGCTGATTGGACATAATTACAATGCACATTTTAATGTGCGCGTTTGTTTGTAATGTCTGATATGTGATGACTTGCATTCATTGCCAATGGGTTTGTGATCAATGTATCATTTGGATGGAAGACTCTTTGTGGCAGTATTCCGGCAAATAAGAGAAATTGAGAGATCTCAATCGCTTATAGGCATCCACAAAACTAGAAGTATAATATTATGTGAATGTCACATTATAGTCCTGACTAGTGATGTGGATAATGGATTATTTTTCATAATCGATGATTTTTTAAAGACGTATTATTATATTACCTGACTGCATCGGTGGCGTAGTTGTATTTTCGTACGACTACCGTATCTTAAACTACTAAATTTTAGCGACAAGTGGAATACTTTTAACTTTTTGAGATATGGATAATCGATTATCCACATCACTAGTCCTGACCACAAGGGTGGTAGAGCCACGCTGTAGACAGTAACGCCTAGAGCACGAATGGGCCTGCTCCACCGGTTCGATACCACTGTCTCTCAAAAAACCGACGTAAAGTGGCAGCTTGCTGTCGCGTTTCGTTCGGTGAGTGAGATCTCTGATGGCCCATTTCCTCTCTCCCTTTCCCAATCCCATTTCCCTCCCCTTCCATTCTCCTTTTAGGTTGGCAACGCACCCATAAATCTTTTTGTGTCTTGGGTGTCTATGGGCGGTGGAGATAACATACGATCAGGTGACCTATCTGCTCGTTTGCCATTCTCTGGAATAAAAAAAATCAGTCCTGACTCCTTACTGTTTCGTCAACACCATACTAAAAATAGAAAGCGGTTTTGATAACTTCTATTTCTACAAACCACTAAAAATATTCTGATGTTCTACAATTGCTAGGACGGAAAAGGGATGTAACTGACCCGGGCAAAGTCACTGCCGAAAGCTAGTCCAACACCAAACAATCACGCGCCAAAAGCATGTGTTCTAAATTCCAAAAAATAAAAACTAATGAGTTGCAATTGTGAAAAACATTGTATTGGACAAAAAGCGTTATTAATTCGGCTCGGCTCGGCGGTCGGCCGATTGATCCGTTGATTGATTGACATGTGACGCGCACTGTGGGCCGCCACTCGCCACCATCATACCACTCATACCACGCCACCAGCCGTGATCATTGATTCACATTATTTATATTTTCGCACTATTTGTCTAGTATACATGAGAGAACTATGGCGAAGATCTGAGTTTGGTTTGTTAGAAGATTTTTTTATTTGTGTCAAGTGATTTGTGCCCGAAGATACGCTTATAAAATCATAAAAAGAAAATATAATAATCTTGTTTCAATACATAAATGTGAAACCGAATGTCTCTCGTAGTTTCTGATACCCACAATACAGGTTATAGTGTGTATTAGGGTTGTGACAGTTAGATAGATAGATACATAATAAGTTTATTTTGGCTACAATTTAAACATAATCATTGATTCAGAACACAGTAGATAATATACGATATTCACATATTATTGTTAGGTGAATGTATTTATTTATTTGTTTATTTTACATAGATGTAAGTTTTTAACACTGTCGTTTATGAAGTATATCATGTTTTTAGAATCTCTGACATCTCAGATAGTCTGTAAAGTAATGGGACAAAATTATTATCTAGTAAATCAAACATTGAATACCTTTGTTATTTCTACAAATGTTTAGTATCGAGATGTAATGGCTCTCGTAATTCCTTATACCCATGATATACGGCTCATGAGCATCTTACTGCACGATTGTGTATGGCTGTTGGATGTAAGAATTAAATTGGATACATAACTAGTAACTACCAGAGCGTAGTATGTAAATATGTACCAATACGAATTTAATGTATGTCTGCAATTATGTAGTCACAATAGTATTGTTAAATGTTTTACGTGGGAACCAGTTAACCGTTTAGCACAATACATAATTAACTACGAGTGTATAGCAACAGCAAAAAATAGACGAACTCAATATCACTTTATGCTTATATTATTGAATATTATATTATCAAAAACTTTGTTTAAACGCGGTAATCATTGGAAATACTGAATTACCTAATTTTGAAAATGATTTCAGTTATAAAGCTACACCCATAAGTGTTTTGTTTTTTCGGAAAGACTTATCATGCGAGAAAAGGCACAGCGTGGTTGTAGCTCTCGTGGTTGTAGCTCTCAGACTGTACTGTCAGTAACCAAAATCCTCTTTCTGCCTGGCGTTATCCCGGCCTTCTGACAGGGTCCACTTTTTTCAAGCATGTTGCAGAGAGGATTTGGTATAGTTTTTATGACCGGTCGCCTGCCTGACGTCAACCCCCTATAAGGGATCCAGTCCCGGGCAAATTAAATTAGAAAATTTGCTTTGCCCGACTTGGGCATCGAACCCAGGACATCCCGGTTCACAGCTCATACATGCTACCGCCAGACCAAGGAGGCGACCCAAATACTAAGCAACAATGTACCATCGTCACTTCAACAGCTGTTCTCATACTTTTTACATACGACAGACAATGACCTCTCATTTGAGTCGCTCTCGAATGATCTCGATCAATCAATCACTCATCTATTCTCGCATCACTTACCGAGTGACATGCTAAACAATGAAATTGAGAGCGAATTTAAACAACGTAAATCATGCGTTCATTTTTATGTGGTTAATTGCTGTGGAATTAAAGGGGTTTTTGAGTTAAGCGGGTTGCGACTGAGATTGGAAACGTATTTCGAAATGTACCTTAAACAAGCATAGTTTTCCCCAATTCGTTTTAATTCACAACATAACATAACATAAGCTCATGCCTGTATCCCCGAAGGGGTAGGCAGAGGCGCACTAGCGAACTAGAACACCCACATTTCGCCGAGCTTGGTTCAGTCCCAGATGTGATAGGGGGCGAGCCTATCGCCATATCGGGCACAAATTCCAGACTCCGGGCTGATATGGAAAAATCCAATATCACTTTGCCCGACCCGGGGATTGAACCCGAGACCTCAGAACCGTAGTCGTACCGAAATACCACCACGCCACCGAGGCAGTCTTTTTGTGTTCGATAGAGCTTATTTCAAAGGTGGTCCCATATAAATTTAAGACCTCCGATATCGAATACACTAATCAGTGAATTCGATATCGAAAGTGCTTCTCTTCCTTCTTCCTCATTTTTACTTCGTTATTTAATTAAATATCTTTAACATTTCTACGCCGTGACGTCACGTCCTTTTTTAGCGCGGGGTTTCGTAATATTTTGGGTTGCGATAATTAAATGATTTGTGCACATTTTAATGTTTTTGTTTCTGGTGTCATTTGAGACCCAGTTCTTTACAATAAACTAAAAACAAAAATTACATACAAGTTCCCTATTCGCCAACGTTAGGAAGCTGATACCATCCTGCAACGTGCACAATATTGACCCAGAGGGCAGGAACACTGCTCCACACAATATAATGTGAAACAATAACCAAATCACACACGACAGTAAGCTACAGCGCAGCATCTTTACAAGTCATTAGAGACGCCACCCTCCTCCAACCGAATGGGAGGGATGGTGAGGGGTCGCAGGCGGGGGGGGGGGGGACACGGCCCGCCCGTTTGTAATTAACTGAGGGCCATAAATTGACCGTAACTGTCATATCATATTGATTTAGTCCCGTGACTCCGCGCGTACGCCTTCAGAGTTTTCCCCCCGAGCTGGGGTGGAAAAATTAAAATCTGATGTGCCACGTCTGTGTGCTACGTTAAGAATTGTGACAATTATAACATAACATAAGCTCACGCCTGTAACCCCGAAGGGGTAAGCAGAGGCGCACTAGCGAACTAAAAGACCCACATTTTACTGAGCTTAGTTTCGTCCCAGGGCTGATATGGAAAAATCCAATATCACTTTGCCCGACCCGGGGATCGAACCCGCGACCTCAGGACGGTAGTCGTACCGAAATACAACGCCACCGAGGCAGTCAGTGTGTGGATAATTATAGACGTTATGAAATGTTTAGGGTAATTCCGGAGTAAATGGCTATAAGGGAGAGATTGCAAATCGAAATATTTCAAGGATCCATGTACTAGGTTTGGTTTTAGTTCGCTGCGCGTCGTATGTAAATTGTTATAAGCGCCCTCGCATTGTAATAAGTGGAAGATTGGCGTTGTTTATGTTTGAGATCAATTTATTTGAATAGAATTTTGCTTAACCCCTCTATAATAAGTAATATTAAATATCTTTGTGTACATAATATAAAATGTTTATGAATGTCCATACAAAATTGCTAGACTTTTAGGCCATATTACCTCTATAAAAAGTGGACTTACTATACTCCTGGTTTAAAACAACTAGTTAGCAGAGCAACCTAACTATAGATTACTAAACTAGGGAATTTGATTCAGGTTTTAATCTAAACTTGAGTGAATCCACGTTTTGTAATAAGGCTTTGAGGCTGAGATCTATAGAGCGAACTTCAACTAAGTCTAAGTCAAAGCAACGAACTCAATGAGGATTTGGAATTCTTAAGTCGAACTTTGACTTAGTCCGAGTAATTTTTTATAAGAAGAACAGACTAACAGACAGACTAAGCAAAGATTTTCTTGTAAAAAATGACTCGGAATAAGTCAAAATCCTCACTGAGTTCGTTATTTTGACTAAGACTTAGTCGAATTTCGCTATATAGATCTCAGCCTAAGTATATTTTACAGCATCCGATATACAGTATCCTTGGCATCGCACAATTCTATTCCAATATTTAATAATCCATAGATTGATTATTCTTAAAGCTAAGGACCGTCGCTTCGCCACACATCGACATTTTTAAATCGAAATTAAATTTACCACTGGTTAGTCTTCAAACCAAAAATAATTAAGTAACTTCTAAATATTTTCGTTCAAAAAGTTTTACTCAGTCAACGATAAACTTATTCAATCGGTGCCTCGCTCATTCATTTCTACAAATCTTTCGCTGGCAACATTAATTTTGGCGCGGAATTTTGACAGACAAAACAAACGCCGTGCAAAGTTATCATTCGGGAATAGATCGAATTAAAAAAATGAATGAGTCACGTGGCGAGATCGGAATCATCATTTTCCCATACAACACCCATTCCATATGCAAGTACTTAGAATGATCTAATTTGGCCCACGCTTACACACGTTTGAATGAAGTGTGGACAGAATTATTACGGGGCTGCAACGATTGAGATTGTCAAAACAACGCTAACTAGCGAAATCGAACAACATTTGGCCGGCGGATGATAGAAAACAAACATTTACTTGCCATTCTTAAACACATGATCCGATTCAACAAACATTATTGAACGAATTTACGAGCCATCGAGATCAAAGTCGTATCACAAAAATACGAGTTTCGGATCAAAAAATACGTTCGTCTTAATGCAATGGCGGCTTAAAGTTGATATTCGTGTGCGCGTGAGACGAGATGATCGCAGATGCGGACTGGTGGCCATGTTTTTTCTGGTGGGCAACAATCGCGCGCGGCCGGTGTTGCCACACGAAGACGCGCGTTCCTCCCTCGCGGTTCCCGGTCGCGCTAATTTTGATTGAACATATTTTTTACGTTTCGATTGCGCAATATTTTTAGAAACATCGGCGATATGAGGCGATGATTGGTGCGCCGCTGGTTGATCAAAGCCGGCCTGGATGTGATTTGAATGTTCCGGCGTGGTGGAACGCGCCACAGCCGCAGCTCGCTGCCCGCATCGCACCGCCAGATAGATTAATTGGTTGTTATGAACGCATTAGATCCTTTGTTTAATTTTTTATTACACCACTGGGAAAATAAGTAAAACATATTTCATCGCCCTCAAAAGAATCGGTTATTTGCATTTATTTTTTATTCTCGTTCAATCTGAAAATCGATCAGAGATTCTAAATATTATTTTAGTCTAAAACGTAAAAATCAATCATAAAGTCATCGGATCCGTAACGAAATGATCGAATGAATCTGATAGTCGGATTAAATCGTTCCCCGTTCCTTCACATTCGACATTCTCCTTCCAAATGAGATTCTTTCCAGTGAGTGTTTTATGAGCCATCTAATAAATTTACATTATTTAATAACGAACGAAATAAGTATCTATCTATATATGAAATGGAGTTTTTTCGTGTTTGTTTTAATATAGTTTTAACAGAGCAGAAACTACTGGACCCATTAATAGACATTTTTGCATATCGTTAATCGATTTGAATCGATAAACTATTATAGTCTGTTGTTTTTTTATGACTGCGTGTAGGTGTATCTGATGAGGGCAAAGATCAATGAATTATGTATCCTAGAAACATTAAAAACAAAAGGAAATTAAATATTTTATGATTCGTCTCCGCATATTGTGAAAACTTAAGTGTCTTTTGTTAAATATAGTAGCGACATAAAATATTCTATCTGATACGACACATTTATTTGTGCTACAAAATAAAAAAAAAAATTAGCTTAAATATTTAGATGATGACTTCAGAAATCGGCATATTGTATATGCGTCTATACATTGAGCTGTCATCATTGTGATGACAAAGATCTTAGTTGTTTTGGTAAAGTAGGTAATATATACTAAATTTAGGAAATCTGAAGCTGGTCTAATCTGAATTAATAATTAATGAATTGGATACTTGACTGCAGTAACAAATATAATTGATTTTTTATGGAAACATAGATTTACCATCGAAACCACGTTTGTAATTGAAATGTGAATGAAATTTATGATAAATAAGAATAATTTTATTTTAATTATTTAAATACTTAAATTTTTATATGTAAATCACGTGACCTAAAACACCAATCACGATGCATGACAATTTTTCTTGTTTAGTTGTTGATCTAAGACCTAAGGTCGGATACCATACTGACCAGTTATTAGTCACATTTTTTTCATATTTTTGTTTAAAACTCAAACCTATTTGAACGCGGATGTGACCAATGATCAAAAACTGATAGACGAATTATTTACATCGATTATTTAGTTTTATCAATGTCCTAACATCGATGTTATTTTTTTTAGTTTAATAACGTAATCACAATCAACTGTCAAAAGATGACGTTTTCGCCGAAAATTCAATTATACCTATTTTTGAGAATTTTTACCTAAAATATGCAAATAAATTACGAAATCATTTTTACATTTCTGCAATAAACTACACTTGCCGGTAAAAGCTTGGACAGACGACCTGATGAAGGTTGCAGGAAGTCGCAGGATGCAGGCCGCTTCCAACAGGCCGAACTGGAAATCTTTGGGGGAGGCCTATGTTCAGCAGTGGACGTCCTATGGCTGATGATGATGATGATAATGACAATAAACTAATATAGTCCTGAATACGTACTTTAAAAAAAATAATCATATACCCAATTGTGTCCTAAGATTATTCAATATTAACGATCTGAATTAATGCAGGTATGTCAGAAGTCAAAAAATAATAAAAAAATATATAATAATTACTTAAAAAATAATATTAGTGGAGTCCAAGGCACTTTTCGCTTGGACAATAATTATTATGCACACGTAACGAGGTTCTTGAAATAACTTAATGAAATTCGTATTTAATTCAACTTGTAATTCTTGTCTATTATACCCTCTTTTCCAAATATGGACTCATAAATGTCGAAAAATCTCATAACTCGATACGGAAAAATTGAAAAACCATCAAACAAACGCATATTTATCGCATAAAATACAGTTTATAACTATGGAAGTCTTTAATGCAACTTTCAAAATCACTATAATACAAAACATCTGATGACTAATCTTTGAAAATGTTTAAAAAATACATTAATTGAAGTGCTACGTGTGTAATAAATCTATTGAGATGTCAATTAGCACAGTTTATGTCGAATTTATGTAAATGTGACGAACGTCTCAGGTTCGTATCTCGTGACGTGTGAACCACGCATTATGTATTTTAAATTTAAAACATAACATAACATAAGCTCACGCCTGTATCCCCGAAGGGGTAGCCAGAGGCGTACTAGCGAACTAGAACACCCACATTTCGCCGAGCTTAGTTACGTCCCAGATGTGATAGGGGGCGAGCCTATCGCCATTAAATTTAAAATTGTATTATATATCTTTTTTTCTTTTGGTCGCCTCCTTGGTCTATTGGCAGCATGTATAGGCTGTGGACCGGGAGGTCCTGGGTTTGATTCCCAGGTCGCGCAAAGCAAATTTTCTAATTTAATTTGCCCAGGACTGGATCCCTCATAAAGGGTTGACGTCAGGCAGGCGGCCGGTCGTAAAAACTATGCCAAATTATTTTTGCAACATGCTTGAAAAATACTGATTTCTTAATTTTACACGAAGTAATTTTAAAATGAAGGCAGATTTTGTAACACTAACATTCTTGGACAAATGACATCTCAGTCCAACCCGTGACCACGAAGACTGCAAAGCCTTCGAAACGTCGGGAATAAAAATTAAAACCAAATCGTGATAGAATCCGTAAAAATAGTTTTATTTTAATGCTTGAAAAAGTATGTTGCGCCGACCCCACTTTAAGGTGGGATAAGGGCAGGTAGAAAAAAAAAAAATATAAACGTTTTCTTGCATGTCTAGAATAAAGTGAAAAGATCAGCCCCTGACTTTTGACACTCTATTTGATTTTGACTGTAATTCGGTTTCATTTATTGACTTCAAATTCCACCGACATCTAGTTAAAATGCGTTAATGTCGCATTTTTTGTAGCAGGAAGTCGCTGGATGCAGGTCGCTTCCAACAGGTCGATCTGGAAATCTTTGGGGGCGGCCTATGTTCAGCAGTGGACGTCCTATGGCTGATGATAATAATGATGATGACGATGATGAATGTCGCATTACAGTCGAGAACTTGGCATTGGGTGATTTTTAACGCCATATTAGTGCATTTTCGACCGTGTTCCAAAAAAGAGAAGGTCCTCAATTCGTATGTATTTTTTAATGTATGTTACGCGATATCTCCGCCAAATGTGGAGCGATTTTCAAAATTCTTTTGTGTTCGATAAAGCTTATTTCAAGGGTGGTGGTCCCATATAAATTTGGTCACGATAGGTAAGTCGGTCAATTAAGTTTTTAAACTTGTGATTATCGTCGGTGTGTCTTCATATGAACTACTTGGGTCCCGTGTATATATCGACCTATCCAAAGAATAAAGTTACATATGATAGTTAATCGAAATTGCTTTTATATTTTTCTGAGCTTAAATTAACCTATATATTTAACAAATACTAGTATTTTTTTATATTTATGACATAATAACAAGTTAAATTATGACATAGCTTAAAAAAATATTCACTAGTTAAATATACAGGTCAATAAATAAGCTCAGAAAAATAAGAAAGCAATTTCGATTCATTATCACATGTAACTTTATTCTTTGGATAGGTCGATATGTATATTGTGTATATTTATATGTATATTGTGGGATTTTAAAGAAAAGGACCATGTTAATAGAGAATGCTTATAGTGTAATAAATACTACTGACGAAAACACCACCATGAATTCCAATTACCATAAACATGGGAATCAATATTTATTCCGAAAATGACCCAAATTATATCTAAAATTACACAAAATACTTTTTTTATGAAAACCTTACATGACATGTCAAAATTCATCAACAACGCCGCCCGCCATTTTGATTTTTAACCGCCATGAAAGAGTTTTTGTCTTTAAACGATTAATAATTATAAAAATGATATTGCATCCAAAAACCTGTTTCACATACCGGCAATAACGCGAATAAAAATAAATATTACTTAAACATTGGAAATAAATATGGCGGATGATTTATGTCGATATTGACATTGGGTGCGCGCGCGCAGGACGCCATCTTGCTGCTAATTGCCGCTCTGTCGTTACATCAGTCACACAGACGGACGGATATTTGTTTTTTCGGTTACAAATTGACAAATTGTCTGTACATTGACGTCAGGCACAAGATCTATCAACAAAATGTCGGGACATTTTGACTGTATTGACAAAAAATGCTTGTAAATGGGTCATTGGCAACTTTAAGTGCTTAATTTTAAGACTACGAGACTATCCTGCCCACACATCAGCCACTGTTACTCCTGTCATCTCTTGTGGTGTTTATGACTATCAAATATTGAAAGTCAATAAATATCTGGGCATATAAAACTGTATATTTCAAGTCTACTTAATCTTTGAACAATATATTTTTTGATCCTTAAATCTTCTTTAGCACGCATTGTTAAATCTGTTGCTGAAACGATTTGGCCTTAGTTTTCATTACCGGCTTGTCTGTCGTTAACCAATTTAGTACCAGACAATTCGGGCCTTACTTATAAAAACATGTTCGCTTATCTTTTCGCTAAGAATAGCCTGTCACTTTTTTCCTTGCGTTACATTGTTTAAAAATGAAAGGGACAACCTATGGTTAAAGATAAGCAGCGCTTAAATATTTTTATAAGTAAGGAGAAATGTCAAAATCATGACAAAAAATGAGTTCGAAAAGAGTCCTCAGCCCACATAAAATCATGTCTCTATACCAAGGCTACATTAAATATATGTATATAAAATCTTTGTATTTTTTTGGGGGCAGCCTCTGTCCAGAAGTGGACGTCCTGTGGCTGATGATGATATATTAAACATAATTTGAATTTGTATCCTGAGCGTTGTGGGACAATAGGTCCATCATAGTTCATGATAACCATGACTCAAGTTAAACCTAGTGTGGAGGTTAGTATTATGAGACGTGATATGTGAACGGCCCAACGGGAGATCAGCGCTCGTTGATTGACCAACATATATATGCTGAGTGTGGGCCGCTTTTGTGACGTGCGCGTGACAACATTATGCTCTCTAAGATAATTTTAGTCAAATTTAATTTAATGAGAACGGTGAAAGAGAACATCGTGAGGAAACCTGCATACCCAAGAATTTCTTCACAGGAGTTTCGAAGGTATGTGAAGTCTACCAACCTGCATTAGGCCAGCGTGGTAGACTAAGGCCTAACCCCTCTCATTAGTAGTGGAGGCCCGTGCCCAGCAGTGGGACAGTAAGATGACAGGGCTCATATTATTATTATCTTATTAATTTAATGCCGTCACGAATAAAGCATTTTCTTTCTTTCTGACTGATGGATTGTTCGAAAGTTTGTTTGTGTGGGCAATAACTGGACCTGTATCTGAAACTTTTTTGACAAAGACATAGCTAATTGGATACTTGACTATGTTTGATTTTACAGACACTTTTATATGTAGGTAATAGAAAATAAAACAAAAAATAAGCCCTCTGTAAAATTTGCATACAAATTGGTTGAAAAATGAGTCGGTAATTCATATTTTAAATTCTGCAATGAGCAAGAGTGGAGACGTAGTGGAGATATCTTGCTATCCCTTTCCAACACCTTAAACCAAATATGGTTATAATTTCATAATATTTTTTATTTTTGAGAATGTTTCTTTCTTTGCTATGTTTTGGATGAAGTAAATTTTATATAAAATAAAAAAAAATGTCAAGTACCTAATTATCTGTGAGTGCTGAGCACCGTGCTCCATTTTTCACTGTGACAAAAATTTCATTCAGTTATACAATTAGTTTATATAAATAAGTTATTTTAAAAATAAATATAATGATAAATTATTTCTTATTGCGAAAACTGACATTTCAAATGCCATAACACCGAAATATAAAATTTTAAAAGACCTAAATAAAACTTAATAATAGCTTAACTGTACAGCCTTTTCAGGTCAACGGTTAATGAATAAATTATGATTATATTTAACAATAACAACAAATATTCATTTAACGAAATCGCCGTTTTTATTAGAAAATACATTTAAATATTGTTACTAGTGTATCATATTCCCGTTTACTATTATTTAAATTTTATTGTGTTGTAAATAAGTTTGAAAGTAATTTTGTGTTTTTATCTCTTAATTTAAGTTACAATTTTAGCGATGCTTTGGATGTTCCGTGAAATAAACACGATAATTATCATAAAATAAACATTATTATATGTGAATAATAACGATTATCTAATTGTTTATTTTGACAAAAAATATATTAAAATCGTTATTACCACACGAGTCGTATAGAAACTAAGGCGGAAATCCAAAAAAGGAATGATTTTTTAAATTTCGATTATGTGTGTTTTTTAGCAATGTTATCTAATAGAGATCAAATCATGTGTTATAGTCCGATTGCTAATTAAATGGAGTAAACTGACAGATCGAAATGTCACTTTCCAAAATAATGTTGCTTACTTGCAAAACATAGTGATGGATCTATATCAGTTTCTATCATTCAAAGAAACAATAACTCAGCACTCATTTACAAAATTAGAATTTTATTGCGTATTTTTTTGAAATTTCAGCTTAATCCTTCGACTAAATGTCTGTGTAAATAATTTTGCGTAAATGATCATAACAGATACGTGAAATGACAACAATGAAAATTACAAATATTACTTTTATAACATAGCATGCAGTAATTTACGATGACTATCCTTTAGTAGACATGCAGTACTAATCACACATTGAGCAGGAATTACGAATTTGAGTTGGACTTTAGCAAATGAAAGAATGAAATAGTTCACTTAATTGATATGTTGATCTTTTTACCGCAGCACTATTTAAATTTCATGAAAAAGTGGCAACACTCGAAATGTCAGTTTACTCCGTTTAATTAGCAACCCTACTATAGTATGCCAATTTTATATCGCTTGAGTAAGTGATTTTAACATAAATGTTATGAATTTTTTTAGACTACATTAAAAAAAAGCAAAAATATTGGATTGCCACAATTCATTCATTTTTCCGGTTGCCGCCTTTGTTTGTATGACTCATATGTATGAATAAAAGACTATTTAAAAGTCTATGGTCGATGTAATCATTCCTTTAGGCAGTTACTTTAACAATGATAGTCGCGTTTTATTTGATGTGAGTTTTATTTTATATCGTCTTGGAATTGGATTAAGTAATGAATGCGTACATTTAAGAAGACAAATAATTCGAAATTGACCACCAGTCCGTTAATCACATCAGAGTTATTTTTCTTTAAATGGCCGCGATTGCTCCCGTGAAATGGGTGGTATTTAACGGCCTATTGTAAGTGTTTGGCTAAAAGCTCTTAATATGCAGGTTTCCGCCCCTTTGCCTACTAGAAAGTAGATACGATATTCGTGTTGGAAAATCAATTTCAGAGACCCGTTCCGTTTCCGTCTCAATCCTCTCTCTTTTTCTGCCACGTTACTCTTTTCTTTTGTCTCTGACATTGTCAATGTCTATAAGTATTATGGGTAGTCTACCTTCGTGTCTAACCGCCGAATGGTCATACACTTAAGGTCGCCTTAAGTCGTTTAAGGCCGCCTTATCTGTCAAAATTGTATGGAGAAAATCAATTTAGGAAGCCATTAAAGTTGAGGAGCGTTTGACCATTCGGGCGTATGCCAATAAAAATAAGTATTGATTAAAATGTGACTTGGTTACAAATTACTTAATTTGGTTCATGTCAACAATGAAATCAATAGTCCATTCTGCTGAAAGCGATTTTGCAGTATATTATCTAGATATGTAATAACATACATAAGCCATAAAGTTGTCAAAAAGCTGTCGTTTACACACATGTCGCGACATATGGCCGCACACCAATGACGTTCATAAATTACGAATTGTAAGAATTCCTCTGGCAGGTGGGTACTGCGGACTCCACAGAATAGCGTTAAACGGAATTAATCGTCAACTGGGGGTACAGTGCCCCTAGTATGAGCTATTTTGACAATTCTGGATTGAAATAAAAATATTTTTACGGATTTTATCACGATTTGGTTTTAATTTTTATTCCCGACGTTTTGAAGGCTTTGCAGTCTTCGTGGTCACGGGTTGCACTGAGATGACATTTGTCCAAGAATGTTAGTATTACAAAATCTACCTTCATTTTAGAATTATACAGATTTTAAAAAAGTTAACCGTTTATGTTCCGATCTACGCAGTACGAGCTCACAGTGTCTCAATTCTGGATTCTCGAAATCGACGAAAGTTTGCGTCTTCTCTATACATTTGACTAGCAGCGCTACTTTGCGTAAACTACAATGAACTAAATAATATCACAAGTTTAAAAACTTAACAGACCGACTTCAATCGTGACCAAATTTTTGGAACACACTTGAAAAGCCTAAGCCCTATCGAATACAAAAATAATTGAAATTAAACTATTTTTACGGATTCTACCATGATTTGGTTTTAATTTTTTATGCCCGTCGTTTCGAAAGCTTTGCTTTGCACGAAGTCTGCAGTTGCTGAACATTCAGAGGAAGGTTCAAAACATTACCTCAGATTCGACAAACCACAAAACCTTGCCAAAGAACACCGATTCCTACCTAGGATGATACGCGAGGCTATTGAAATAAAAAAACACCCTAATTTCAATAGAGAAGATGGTTGGAAGCTTGCACAAACCTAGGACCCAATCATACATTTAATTAAATTATAATCCAAAAGACCAACTGCCAGACCTCAACACACCGTGAGCTAATACTGCGCGTAAATCGGATCGCAAATAACAAACTTTTAAATTTAAAATTGTATAATTTTAAAATGTAAGTAGATAATGTAATATTAACATTTTTTGGACAAATGACACCTTAGTCTGACCCGTGACCACGAAGGCTGCAAAGCTTTCGAAACGTCGGGCATAATAAATTAAAACCAAATCGTGATAGAATCCGTAAAAACAGTTTAATTTCAATGAATAACATTCACGTAAACCTAAGAAATCATAACAAAAATAATTTTTAAAAATCAGTCTACATTTGGCGGAGATATCGAGTAACATACATTAAAAAATACAGACGTATTGAGGACCTTCTCCTTTTTGAAAGTCGGTCGAAAACGTATGGAGAAACTGTAAACTATCGTCGATTTCCAGAATCGAGGAAAACTCGTATTAAGGTACTATACCTTTTATTTTTTTTTGTCCTAGAGCTGGCAGCCCGACCGAGTCGGCTTACTCAGCTACACCGGTCTATTGGGTGAACGCAGCTGCGTTACGAACCCAAGAAAAGGTTAGGTGACCATGCTGAGGGCAACCCACTAACGGGTTACGAACCTCGGCTCAGGACGGTCACTGGGAGATGTATTAGAGACATCATCGATTAGGAGGTACTATACTGCACAGCCAGGTTTTTTATACTATGGCTGTCATGCCCCACCATCATTATATTTTGTCTAGTACCCATCATAATCAGATATTATTGGAGGGTTAGTAATAATCGTGACCGCAGGTAGGTACATATACCTTACAACAGGTTATGTAACATAACATACATAAGCTCACGCCTGTATCCCCGAATGGGTAGGCAGAGGTGAACTAGCGAATTAGAACACCCACATTTCGCCGAGCTTAGTTCCGTCCCAGATGTGATAGAGGGCGAATGAATCCTATCTAATGTTTAATGCATCACATCATCATAATGAGTCCGTAAAAATAGTTTTATTTCAATGTATAACATTCGCGTAAACTTAAGAAATCAGATTTTCTTATTTGTAATACAATAAGTACTATTTTATTTTAATTAGGGCAATTTTTTTTTTAATATTCGGATTTTACTGCAAAATTGCTGGAGTGAGGTTGAATACTCTTGCAACTTTTGCATTTAATAATTTTGAAAAAAGTTATCCCATCTTAATGTGGGGTCGGCGCAATACACTTTTTCAAGTACGTTGCAGAAAGGGTTTGGCTTATTTTTTTACAACCGGCTGCCTGCCTGATGTCGACCATCCTCTGCGGGATCCAGTCCCAGGCAAATCTGACTAAAAAATCGCTTTGCCCGACCTGGGAATCGAACCAAAGACCTCCCGGTCCACAGCCCATATATGCTGCTACTAGACCAAGAAGGCGCTAAACTAAACTTGTGCTAGTCTACTTATTAATAATCAAAAAATATAGGTAGGTATCCAATTATAACAATGTAACACCATCTAACATAAAAAATATTGTGTAGCTCTAATACAAGAACGTTTAATAATAAATCTTTTTTAAAACTTAAATTTTAAATAAAAAAGGCAAATTCAAGAATTCCCATACTTTTATTAAATAAAATTAATTTAAAAACATAAACGATTTGTAGGTATGTAATTTATCGTTCAATTATTTATTAAAAGAAAATTTAAATCTGTAAAAATGATTTTCATGAAAATTATCATCAGTTTCGATTTTCAAAAAGCATGCTGCAATGTTTATGGCTTGGCGGCGCCCCTCGTCGCCCCGCCCCCGTGCCTCGGCTGCCCTCGCCCCTCGCCCCTCGCCCGCGACCCGCGACGCTTCAAGTCAAGCGGCCGCGCGCGCTCGCGATCCCGACCGCTTGCCACCGCGCATCGGTGCAACACTCGCCAAAGATGGCCGACCATACATACAACATTCATACACAAACAAACACACCGTGCTAAATCACTTTTGACAGTTTTTAGGTCGCCAATGTAGGCCTAACTTGTGTTCCATGCAAAAATAACAGCGAACCAAAACTTGGTTTTTCTGCTCGTGCAATATTTTTGTTTCCTTGCTTCATCAAACTTTGTTTTATGACAATTTCTTGACATATTTAATCAATGCCGTTTGTTTGCATTTTTAAACACGTTGTTAATTATTAAAGTTGTCTAAGGTACACTAGAGACTAATAATTATTATGGGTAGGTAGACTATTTTCTGAGTTTGGTATGAATATTACTTGGTAAGTACCTACGTAGATACTATAGAACCAGATACTTATTAACATAATATTATGATGAATATAAAAAAACTTCGTCATCAGTATTTATTGTGTAAATAAAGATTATAACCTTAAAAATAATTAAAATGTTCATGTTTTCACCGGAAAAGTTAGGAAACCTGTAAGTATTACAACGGATATTCATTCAAAACAATACCTACTGAGTATGATTAACGTTTAGTTAATTATTTATCTTACCCTCATGGGTGGGTAATCTCAATTTGTATTAGAATCGTGGTTTCATGATCGAATCGGGTCGTGTTCGGAGCGCGCCCCCGACAGCACCGTCCCGGCCCGCCGCCGCATCCTCACTGACCGAAAACCGGCATTTCCAAACTTTTCCCAGACAAACATGCGACACAAACTTGCTGGCTCACGCATGAACTGTTCAAACTCTGTTCCCGTGACGGTACACGCACCAACGACAGGTGCCACCGTACAAACAAACGTGTGGCGAGTTAAAAAGCCATAAAAATTCTATAAACACACACGATCGGGGCTTTTGTCACGTATCTTTGTAAAATATGCTCACCTTCCAGTCCCTATGAATATTATAATGTTGAGAACTTGAGTGTCGGGGCTTGCGGTTGGCGGCTGGCAGTGCCGGCTGACGCTGCAGCGACGTCTCCACAGCTCGCGGCCACCTGAGCAAGCAACGACCGCCTCAACCAATACCGTATCCTTTGTTTCCCCAACTCTTATTTGTTTTCTGCATACGTGAAACGAATACTTGAGCACATCAAACAGCACGCGCGACGTCGAACCTCATTCCAATCCGTCAATGGGCAACTTAAACAAATCTCGCGGTATGAACAGAACGGATGCGCGCCGCGAGGGCGGTCGTCGCCGGTCCCGGTCACTGTTCACAAACTGGCACTAAGTTGTCGGCACTCGGCACGTAGTTTGGCACAACACGTGAACACGTCGCGTGAGGCGCGCGGAGGCGGGCGCGGGGAGCGTCGCCGGGCGCGGTGCGGTCGCGTCGCGGGCCGCGGCCGGAGTGACGCGCCGGCCGCCCGCCGGCCGCCCGCGCGACACCAGCGCTCGCACTCGCACGGACGACACGAGAACTAGCCGAGTATGGCCCGCCGCTGGTCGCACCGCGCCGCGCAATACCGACATGACATGCACCCAGCACTGTGCATCAGCTGCACCGACTACACCGGGACTTAGCAGTTCGACATTGCTTGCAGTTTGCACGCATATGGTGTGTGTTTTTAATAATACTTACATTAAAATTGTGCAGTAATTTAAGCTTATGAATAATATTATAAATATTATATTCCATACTTATTCATTATAAGAAATTTTAATATTGTTCAAACAACTCCAACCTTAATGAAACGCTTTTAGTTATAAAAAATATGAACTAATAATTTCATTTTGCTACTATGCTATTGTACCTACATAACAAAAGAATAAAAATAATTGTTATCAAAATAATCACGTTACAATCATACACCTGTCAAGTCATACAACGAAAACCATAGTTGTCCAAACATTTGAAAATGTAGCGAGCATTGTCAAAACAGTGTGCCGCGCCGCGCCGCGCCGCGCCGCCCGGTGACGTGACCTTGCAGTTGTCGCGACTCGCGCGGCGCGGTGTGTCGCGGCGGAGCGGTGCGGTGGGGCGGCGGGGGGAGGCATGCACGCTGCACCGCGCGCGTCTCGCTCGCTCCCGCGACACGGCGCGCGGCGGGCGGCATCACGCGGCCCCGCCCCCCGCCCACCGCGCTACACCCGCTTTTTACCTTTTTTCCTGCGTCGGTAATTCACTTTCGTTCCGATTGCTGTTTGTACCTACGTTTTGATGATTCCTTTGGAATTAAGATTATTTCATTAGAAATATTCGTTTTTTATTCTATTTATTTCTATTTGTCAACGCGATTTACAACGTAGATTTATATTAGGTAAATACATCATATAACATATTTTAAATAATTTAAGACTAAATATAAATTATAAGATGATAAAATATCAAGATAAATTATTATGCAAAATAATTATCTACCATTGCATTTGAATAACGCAAAACATGTTTTTATTGAAATATTTTTTTACAAAATGTTTAACAGCACTGTTTATTTTAATTTATATCTAAATACATATGTCATAATTTGTATTTTTGTAATTTATTTTTAAATAGTTAATTGAGTAACTTATTAAATGAGTATCATAAAAAAATTTTATGTAGCAACTTAATATAATGTTTAATTATTTAAGAATAAAATATTAACGGGTTAACGTTGTTAAATTTATATCATATTTTATCGACCCACTTCCAAAAAGGAGGAGGTCTTCCAGTGGTCTGTATTATTTTTTATGTAGGTATGTTACGCGATATCTCCGCCAAATGTGGACCTATTTTCAAAATTATTTTTGTGTTTAATAAAGCTTACTTCAAGGGTGGTCCCATATAAATTTGGTTACGATCGAATTCAAATTCAAATTTTCAAATTCAAATTATTTTTTCTGCAAATAGGATATATCATATCACTTTTACATGACAGTTACGAGTATATATTGAAAAAATAATGATATCGGATTTGAAACCGGTTTATTACTGACCGATTATTATTAGTCCAGTCAGCTTCGCCAATATGAGGTAGATATAACTAACGCCCGAATGGTCAAACGCTGCTTAACTTTAACGGCTTCTTATATTGATTTTCGCCATACAATTTTGACAGATAAGGCGGCCTTAAAAGACATAAGGCCACCTTAAGTGTATGAACATTCGGCGGTAAATCTGTAAAAAAAATTTTTTCTTGTTTAAGGCTGAAATCTATAGAGCGAACTTCGACTAAGTCTATGTCAAAGTAACGAACTCAGTAGGATTTGAAATTATTAAAACGGAACTTTCACTTAGTCCGAGTCATTTTTACAAGAAAAGCAGACTGAAAGACAGCCTAAGCAAAGAATTGTGAAAAATGACTCGGACTAAGTCAAAATCAATATCAATATTTCATTGTTTTAATGATGAGGATTAGATGTACTCTTACTTTCTTGTTGTATTTATTCATTTATTTCATAGAATTAATTTATTTTTAGTTTTAAGTGTTTGTTAAAATTAATTTAGTATATAGAGGTATATGTTAACCGTTATTTTCTATTTTTTTTTTGTTTAATGCATGCGGTGTTTACCTATCAGTAAGTGTTGCATTTAGCTATTAGTTTTTTAGTATTTTTACTTGTACTTCTTTGCATGTATTGATGTAAACAAATTTTGGTAAACCTTAATAAATAAAATAAAATAAAATAAATAAAAATAAAAATCCTCACTGAGTACGTTACTTTGATTTAGACTTCATCGAAGTTCGCTCTATAGATCTCTGCCTATGATTTTTCTGATGGGTTGAAACAGGCTCTAACTCTTCAAATACGGTACCTGTAGAGGTAGGTACGTATTATACTTTTTAAAGTAAAATAGTGATTTGCTATTATTTTCAAGTGATTTCAATTTTACATTTCGTTAAACTGACTTACCAAATATAAATGATTAATGAGAGTGTAAAATAATTCATAACAATATTAATGTTAGTATAATATAATTAAAATACAATAATCATAAAATAAGAAATGAATTGTGATTAATGAAAAGATATAATAAAAAAAACATATATGTAAGTAACAGAACTCAAAATTACCATAACATAAATAATGGCAGGTGTAAAAGAAATCAATAAAAAAAAACTCACTTACCAAACTGATTAACTTTTTGAAATATTTAGATTTTTGAATTTCAAAAATAAAAAAATTCAATACAACATTTTTAGGGTAACATTACTTCACACCATAATGCTGAAAATTTTATGAGAAAGCGCTAAACTGGTAAAATTACTAAAGCGATTATGAAAATAGTTACACTTTTAAAAGACTACATGGTCCCCGAGTGACAGGTTAGTAGATACTAAATATATATAAATGGGTAACGGGATGAGCTTGATCCCGCGAGTGAAACTGCGGGATAGCGCTACTTATACTCTATAGCCTGTCACTCTTTACCTTGCGTCACATTGTTTAAAAATGAAAGGGACAAGCTATGAATTAAACAAATTTGAATTAAATAAATGGTTAGATACATAACGCCCGAATGGTCAAACGCTACTCAACTTTAACGGCTTCTTACATTGATTTTCGCCATACAATTTTGACAGATAAGGTAGCCTTAAATGACATAAGACCTTAACCGCCGAATGTTCAAACACTTAGGCTCAATTGCACCACTATTATTAACCTAGAGTTAGTCCTAACCGCAAGCTAAATTGACAGAAAATGTATGAATGACATGTAACTTAACTACTTAACTTGCGGTTAGGACTAACTCTAGGTTAATAATAGTGGTGCAATTGAGCCTTAAGGTCGCCTTATGTCATTGAAGGCCGCTTTATCTGTCAAAATTGTATGACGAAAATCAATGTAAGAAGCCGGTAAGGTTGAGTAGCGTTTGACCATTCGGGCGTTAGTGTATGAACATTTGAGGTTAAACTTTCTTATTTTTCCTACGTGCAGGTCGATTCTCTAAGGTTTCATTTGTGAAAACAACGTTGTGGCATCGTAGCGGCAACGATGTTTTCATTCTTATATTCAGCAAGGTACAAACCGCACGCACTAGCGCTATGCGTGATGACGGCGCTTATGCGAACTAGCTCTCTCGAGCGAGGCGTTTGACATAAACGTATGGAAAATGGTATTCTCTAAGACCCAACAACGTTGAACGCTCCGTCGATCTCAACGATGTGCGCTGCGGGAGCTCGTCGACGATCGCAACGTTGTGGCGTTTCTTAGAGAATCGACCTGCTGAATATGTAATACATGTACCGTGATGCTAAAACAAAGATCACTGACATCTAAATATCCCTGACTTCACGAATTCGAACCACGGACCAGTGGTTGTAATCAGCATTAATTCGAATGTTATCAGTCAACCGAGCCATCTCTGGATATCATAAAAAGCGCAAGTTTACGCGAATGGAGGGCCACGTTAAATATAAAACAGGCTGGTCGCACACTCAAAGTTATATCGAGGTAAAACTGAGGCTGAGATCTATAGAGCGAACTTCGATTAAGTCTGAGTCAAAGAAACGAACTCAGCGACGATTTGGAATTTGTAAATCGAACTTTGACTTAGTCCGAGTCCTTTTTTACAAGAAAATCTTTATTTAGTCTGTCTGTCAGTCTGTTGTTCCTGTAAAAAATGGCTCGGACTAAGTCGAAGTTAGATTTAAAAATTCCAAATCCTCACTGAGTTAGTTTCTTTGACTTAGACTTACGGCCGATTTCAATAAACGTTTAGAGAGCGGGGGGGTTACCACCACCGCTTATAGCAGTATTATTATAATCTTACTTGTACCGATTCCCATACAAAACAAACGAAGAACGATTATAATAATACTGCTATAAGAGGTCGTGGTAACCCTGCAGATAGATCGCGATTATGAACCAATCAAATCAAGTCATTTGACGGAGTCATGTTAAAACTGTGTTCTTATTGGCTAGTTTTTGTAATCTATCTGCACATTCAAACTGATATTGTTTATTGGAACCGGGCGTTAATCGAAGTTTGCTCTAAAGATCTCAGCCAGACTATTCATTACCATTTACTCAGCTAAAATGTTGTTATAAGTAAGGCCCTCAGTGTGCGACAAGCCTTAATATAGCCTTATTAATACTCGGCTGTTAAATTCCCACAGGTGGGCATAAGATGGGTAGTTTATGGCCGCTGAGGGCAGATCCGTCCCATTCCGCGGCTCGATCGGGCGCGCGCCCTGACGCGACGGGTCGTTGGCATTCGCCGAATGTGTCACCCGTGATACGACTTTTTTTGTTAGAATACCTCGAGGTTCGAACCTGGGAACATACGTGTGAAAGGAATCTTAAGAATATTTGAGATAATAAACACCGTTTTCATAGTATTACACATATACATACACATAAGCTCACGCCTGTATCCCTTAAGGGGTAGGCAGAGGCGCCCTGGTGAACTAGAACACCCACATTTCGCCGAGCTTAGTTCCGTCCCAGATGTGATAGGGCGCGAGCCTATCGCCATATCGGGCACAAATTCCAGACTCCGGGCTGATATGGATAAATCCAATATCACTTTGCCCGACCCGGGGATCGAACCCGAGACCTCAGGACGGTAGTTGTACCGAAATACAACCACGCCACCGAGGCAGTCAGTTCACAGTATTAATGACGTATAATAATCATCATCATCATCATCAGTCATAGGACGTCCACTGCTGAACATAGGCCTCCCCCAAAGATTTCCAGATCGACCTGTTGGAAGCGGATAAGTATAATATTAGGAAAATATTAATAAGTTCATCGCTTTCTGGGTCTTGATGCGTATATGGGCTGGAGTCCGAGGGTTCAATTCCCATGATGGGCAACCAGTGATTTTCTGACCACTTTTCCTTCTACCATGTCCTTCCGGTCCACAGCCTGTATAACTGTCCACCAAACCAAAGACCGATGAATAATAAGGCTAAATGATATTGGAACACATTTTCAGACATAAACAGTTTCCGTGGCACAGTAGGCGAGTAGCTGACTGTGCAGTGAGAGGCCACGGGATCGATTCCCGCACCGAGAATTTTCGTGTGGCCCACATATATTTGTTTCGGGTCTGGGTGTTGTGAGACCGAAAGTCTCTCGTAGTTTCAACCGTCTTTGGACACATGGATCAATATACAAATCTTTTGAAATGGTCTCGCATAAATAACTTTTCGATTTCGCAACACGTACGCAAAACATGACGTACAATTTAGTGTCAATCTACGAATACAGACAAACAAAACAATCCATCAAAAATCACTCGTCCATCTCATATGAGTCTGAATTAACAGAAAACTTATGTCCACCACTAGAAATACTCTCTCGACTTATATCTAGATGCAAAAGATTGAGAATCGCTTGACATTCAGTTTGTGGGGTAGCGGCACCAATAATGTACATGTAATTTAGGCTCGTAAAAATCGGTAATTTTCGCGATGCGTCTGGATCTGTCATCACGCCAGGGCTCATTTTATGGCCGAAAATTATACGGCAGCGGTGCATGATGCAGCGAACACATGATTGTACGGGTTAAGCCATAATGACGTTTCAATGACGACTCATTCGTCATTGGACTGGCCAAGAATGATTGATTTGTGACTTTTAATGCAACATTAATAATAGTATTGTCAAATCAGTTTGGCAGTGGTAAGAAACTACAAAGATTATGCTAAAATTGCAGCATGTGAGTCCAATGTTTCGATTGCAATATAGAGGTTAATAAATAATTATTCAAAATTACTTTTTGTTATTGTTAAATTTACTTATGTATTTGTACCTTTTTAACCTGTAAATTATCATAAACCAATCAATTAGACATGTTTACTTTACCATTAAATAACGATTAAATTATGTAACTTTTTACAATTAATTAAATATTCAACGGAAGCGTCTGGCGCAAAGAGCAAAACATAAAGAAAAATCTATTGATCAGCTATTCCAAAACTTTTCCGCATCACCCTCATACTGATGCAGAGCTAGCACCTCGCCCCTTGCCCCTCCACCGCTACACTTCTACTACCGAGCACCGACATGATAAACAATAAATAAAACTCAATTGTATGCACCAGTAGAGCTGTCAAGTTGCCTCAACTTCTCTATAAAAGGAAACGCCGTCGGAAGGGTGACCGCAGCAAAGTTGCATGCAACCCGGTTTTAATTACCCCTGCTTACCCTATGCCCCCCGCCCGATCGCCCCCCACGCCCGTGTACGAGATAATAAATATGGTCTTCGCACGCACTCATACAACGATGGCTTGTAATTGACTGTTTTTGACATATGCTTCTCAAAGCTTGCGTGCAAGTATCTCTTAATCCAGATTACGTTTTCTAGGTGTTTTTATTATTCCCTTACGGCCGGTCTCAATAAACGATCTCAGTTTAGAATGCAGATAGATTGCGATTACCAATCATTTGAGGGAGTCATGTTCAAACTGTGTTCTTATTGGCTAATTTTTGTAATCTCTCTGCACATTAGAACTGAGATTGTTTACTGAGACCGGCCGTAAGTCACGTCCAACTATTCTTAACTTTATTTGCGATGTCTGCGAGACAGTTTAAATATTATAGATTGATCCGACTTTTACACGTCTATGTGTATCCAAGCTTATCAGCCATCGATATATTATTTACCTAGATGCACAGTTGATGGTCGGAAAATGGGACAGGAAAGAAGTGCTTAAGCACCCCTTTTGCATACAGTCTGACGCCGATATAATTCTAAATTTCAAAATTCAAATTTAACAACGCTTGATCATTTCGTTTAATTATATTGATGTTATCAGTCTTCAGTTTTTGACAACGAAGACAGACGAGCAGATTGAGTAGATGTTGATAAGTACTTGTTGCTAAGGACACCGGCAATGCCGGAGACACAACTATGCCGGTACCTACCGTGAAAAATAAAGGAATAGGAATTGCGGAGTGGTTGTATTTGGATGTCCGAAAATATCACTCAACACATGATACACATCTACAAGTCACTTTACTTCGAATTTCTATGAGACAGTGGTCATAACTCGGTAGAGACGGGCGCGGTCCATTCATTTAGACAAACTTGTTTATAGCGTAGCTCTACCGCGTAATAGGACAGGAAAGTATTCAGACGATATACCTAGGTTTAAATTGATTCTATTTGGCAGATATTGTTTCAAAATTTTTCATTCATCCAGTTCTCAAAATAATTCATATTCAGTTATAAAATCCTTTTTCGAGAGAAAAAACGGTAATGCACCTTACAAGGTAAGGTTGTGTTACAATTTGTATAATGTTGGCATATCGGCTGCCTCAGAAACTTTTAAATAAAATTATAGGTTAAATTCATATCTCCAGAACTTTCGTGAACAATGTACTAAGCAAAAAGATTTAATCTTCGCTATCATAATGTCCATCTGCATTTTATAAATTTCTAAAACTGAACATAAAATTTTAACATAATATATTTTATGGTAGAACCCATTAATGGCTTGTTTTATTATTTTATCATAAATTCCATCATTGACACATTAAAAGTAATCATAAATATATAAAGCGGCTACCAGGGCGTCACGACGTCACGACGGCGCCTCTGTAACCGACGCTCCTCTCAGCTGGACATTATTGTCTCCAACGTTTTAATGCGTGCATACATTACAATACAAATATTTTCTTAATTAAGGGGCACTATTTAAATAAATTTCAATATTCAAACAGTAGAAAACACATTAATAGAACTTTGTGACCATTCTTTTGTGAGAGCCCAGAGATAAATATTGGTATTTGTGATGGAAGGAATGTTGTGTCGGGTTTCTGATATTTTTTAATTTTCATATGTTAAATGTATTTAATTATACAGTTTACAATAAATGTCAGACGGATTTAGCATAACAATATGTGGAATCTGCTTAGATAGGCGATAATGACTTCATAGTCAAGTTGAGAGTTATTTATGTTATTGCGCGAATAGATTTCACTAATGGATGTAATATAAAAAGACGATCGACTGTCCTCTGAGATAATATCCATATTTAAGCGTTAGTATTTTAGATAACTACATCATAACAATAATATTTTACGTTGTGAATTTTGAAACAATTCGTATCGTTTTACATAATATGAAGAACATTAAATCTCCTGTAAGGCATCGAATGATGAAACGAAATGAAACGGTTATTTTCTATAGAAGCACATTTAACGTAATGAATGACACAAAGGAAGTCAACGTGTTAAGATTTCAATGATACTGATTGACTGAATGATTCAACTGCATTTCACAAGGTTTTTACTCGTAGTTGCATGGTGAAAATTGATAATACATTGTATTTTGCTATAAAGTTAGATAATTTAACTTGACTTGAAATATAATTTATTTGTCCATCCCGATTTTCTATCCCTCTTTTATTCCGTCGTCTCACTCATCTATCTTCTTACTTTTTATGATCACTAAAATAATCTACAACAATAATTGATTTACACTTTTAAATATAATTAGCCTTCCAATGGTATTCATATTATGTCCAAATCTTTAAGAAACAGAGAAATTTATATTTTACATAAAATCATAAAGAAACTTGATATATGTTAGGCTCTATAATTTGAATATTTATGACAATATTAATTATTATAAATGTATACGACAAGTAATTAATAATTTACTTTGATGGTAGTAAGTTATCACATTACAAGACCATGTTGATGATATAAAACGATATAGAGGTAGTATTGGTTTTTATTGTTGAAAGTGGCAGACAAGTTAACATCCCACATGATGTAAACTGATCATCGACATTCTCAACTTACGTGGAGGGGACTGTTAAATCGCCGATTATTTCATTAATATAAAGAATTAATACCCTAACACGAATACGTGATAGGTATCTACCAAACTTAAGTTTTACGTGTGATAAAAATATGCTCTTGCTAATTTTGTACTCATCTTTATTGAAACATCTATAGCAGAGCCTCAAGTTCCAACTTAAATTATGTTCTTCTTATTACAAATAACAAATAATTTCTAAAAAAAATGTATATTTCATACATACAATGTTTATAGGATACCAAAAGATGATTGATACAATGCAATACAACAAAATGATTATGGGAAGTCACTGTTTTTAAGTACTTACTTCCTTTTATCCCACTACAATACGGAGTCGGCGCAGCGAGGTTTTTAAAGAAAATTGCAGAAAGGACTCGGATTCGTTTTACGATCAGCTGCATGCTTGATGTCGTAATCCTCTAGGGAATCCAGGCCAGAACCCCCGGACTACAGTTTGTACCGCAACTACATAGATTGAAGTGGTGACACGTGGCCATAGGAAACCAAAAAATAAATAAAAAACACCCAACAGTCATACATATAGTCCTGAGTCCTGACCCCACACTAGGTGTAACCTGTATCGTGGATAATAGAAAATACGAGATACTTTCGGTCTCACAACACCCAGATCCGAAACAAACATCTGAGGGCCACACAGACAATCGTCTCGGTGCGGGAATCGAAGCCGCGACCTCACATTTCACAGCGAGCTACTCGCCCGCTGCGCCACGGAGGTTGTCTCTGAATGTTTAATAATCCATCTTAGCCCTTCTTAAATTTTGCTAAAATGTAAAACACAAGTTTGAGCACCAGTGTTCGTTTGGGCATTGAGAGCGTATGATGAACGAGCGCGCGTATCGGCCGCGTGATGCAAAATACACTAGTTAACGCACGCCGCGCCGCTCGCCGCGCGCCGCCTTGTTTATTGCGCGTAATTACCTACCGTAATGAACGCGCATAATTATAACAAGTCCACACGAACGGCGAAAAACACAACGATGATAAACTTGATCATCGAATATTACTTAGGCTGACATCTATAGAGCGAACTTCAACTAAGTTTGGGTCAAAGAAACTCACTGAGTTTTCAGTGAGGATTTGGAAATTTTAAATCGAACTTTGACTTAAGACTTCCTCGGTGGCATGGTTGTATTTCGATACGACTACCGTCCTGAGGTCTGGGGTTCCCGGGTCGGGCAAAGTGATATTGGATTTTTCCATATCAGCCCGGAGTCTGGCATTTGTGCCCGATATGGCGATAGGCTCGCCCCCTTTCACATCTGGGATGGAACTAAGCTCGGCGAAATGTGGGTGTTCTAGTTCGGCACACTAGGCCTCTGCTTACCCCTTCGGGGATACAGGGGTGAGCTTATGTTATGATGTTATGTAACTTCGAGTTAGTCCGAGTCAATATTTACAATAAAATTTTTGCTTAGTCAGTCTGTTTTTGTAAAAAAATGTCTCGAACTAAGTCGAAGTTCGATTTACAAATTCAAAATCATCACTGAGTTCGTTTATTTAACTCAGACTTACTTGAAGTTCGCTGATCGCTCTATAGATCTCAGCCTTAGATTCGATGTTGCAGTTCATAAATCCACTGGCTGATGGCTAGTTGGTCGATGTGTCGATGTGTGTGTGTGTGTGTGTGTGATGTGTGGTTTTAGCTGGACGCGGCCTTTCCGTGACCTTATTTGGAACGTATCCGGTTTGTCCGGCTTTTATTGTACTTAGGTTTCTTTTATAGCAGAGCCTGGCAATCGAGCAGATGGGTCACCTGATGGTAAGTGATCTCCACCGCCCATAGACACCCAAAACACAAAAAGAATCATGGGTGCGTTACCAAACTAAAAGGAGGAAATGGAAGGGGAGAGAACAGAGATTGGGAAACGGAGGGGGAAATGGGCCACCGGAAATCTCACTCACCAAACCAAAGGCGACAGCAAGCTGCCACTCTACATCGGATTTCTGTGAGACAGTTGTATCAAACCGGTCGAGGCAGCCCATTCGTGCTGTAGCCGTTACTGTCTATAGCGTGGCTCTACCACTCATGCTTAGGTTATGCCGATGCACGCCACAAAGAGTTGAGAATATCAAAGTATTCGTAATTATATACCTACTCACACGCGGTGGCGTGCAGTCCATATAGACAAAGAGACAGTGTCTACCTGACAACTTGTTATTGACATAAATGAACAATGAAAATCATGAATAAATGCAGATTTTCAAAATACCAATGGTCGGCTTATGTTTTAAAACGACACGCAGATGATAATAAATAATAGTGATGGTGCCGCAAAAGTTGAAGAAAATAATTGTGCAAGCTTTTTGTCTACCCTGACCGAAATGCCTATGCACGTCACTGCTCAACTCTCAAACTCACAATCGCTAAACAGATTGTTTTACTATTTCCAGCTTTAATGAGGTCAAATTCTATATTTTTTTGTGGTCTATTTTATTTGACACTTGGCATTAGGTAAATCTAATTTAATACTATTCGACATAACTAATTCATATACACTTAATAGATTTTTTATTAAGTGTGAGAAAACGGTCAAGGGGGTTTCCAGCAGGTCTTATAGTAGTACTATTATAATCTTACTTTGTTTTTTTTGTTTGTACGAGAGACGGAGCAAGTAAGATTATAAGCTGGCTGCTTCTAACAGGTCGGTCTGGAAATGTTTGGGGGAGGGCTATGTCAATACAATAATGCTGGTGTGTTGGGGTTGCCCCGATACTGCAGTGCATCGGGGATGTTTGCAGAAGCACGCGTAGACTGCTTTTATACCACGATGCGCAAACGGTGCGGATCTCTGGTGCGCCGTGTGCGGGCCAGCGCCAACAGCATTCTGAGCATGAACGCTGATAGGCTAGATTGTGCCTATATAAACCACTGCTGCAGGTTGCATGTTGCGTCATGTAGAAATCAGTAGTGGTATTTAATCTGATTCTCGCAATATTTACTAACATATTATTATATAAGTCTGTATAAATGAGTCTTGGTCACTTGAAAATAAATTATTATTATTATTATGCTACTTTACTGCTATAAGATGTTGTGGTAACCCCCCTG
Source organism: Clanis bilineata (assembly GCA_036417725.1). Lineage (NCBI taxonomy): Eukaryota > Metazoa > Arthropoda > Insecta > Lepidoptera > Sphingidae > Clanis > Clanis bilineata. Next base: position 817,486 of record CM071146.1, on the reverse strand, counting down.
AATTATAGTAGTTCATCCTGGACAAATGTTTATTACCTTATATTAATGGTTTCTTAGGTTTACGCGAATGTTATTCTTTATACAGGTATTAATACAATTCATACAAAGTATTTACTTTTTTTTATGGAATGGCGTAGCAAACAAGCAGATGGGCCACCTGATGGTAAGCGATCACCATCGCCCATGAACATCCACGATACCAGAGGAATCGTCGACGCGTTGCCGGCCTTTGAGGAATCTATACGCTCTTTTCTTGAAGGTCCCTATGTCGTATCGGTCAGGAAATACTGCCGGGGGAAGCTGATTCCAGATGGATGTTGTACGGGGAAAGAAGTTCCTCGTAAACCTCACTGTCGAGGAGCGCCATTCATCCAGATTATAGGGATGGAATGCTAACTTCTGCCGCCTTATTATAACATTATGGGACTTACTTATAAAACATTTTCGATTATCTTTTCGCTAAGAATAACCTGTCACTTTTTTCTTGCGTTACATTGTTTAAAAATGAAAGGGACAACCTATGGTTAAAGATAAGCAGCGCTTAAATATTTTTATAAGTAAGGGGCATTCAGTATAATACTAAATTCTATAATAAAATGTTTCTCATCGAAATATAGGCAACAGCGAGTCGCCATTTTTCGCCGGTTTTCTATGTGGTATGAGGTATCAAACCGGTCGAACTGGCCCTTTCGTGTTGTAAACATTACTGTCTTCAGCTTGGCTTTACTAAACAAAATGTAAGTACCAACTCCCTCTATTTATGAATGGGTATGGACTACGGAGGTAGGTTCGTTCACACCGCCAAATGCCAAGGTCAGGTGATACATGCCCAGATTCCTGCATATTAAAATCGATCGCGGAATTAATGATAATTGTATATCAAGTTAATAAATCTGTCCACATTGACATATTCTCTTGTACAGAGCTACCTTGTTGATTGATGGGTCTACGAATCGCTTCCTCGAATTTTCCTCGACATAAACTTTATTATGGATTGAGTTATAAGAATGAGTAAACAGGTTTGCCCGGGTGTTCTGAATTTAAGCCAAGATCTCTACGTAAAATCTGGTTCATTGTGTGTCAGGATATTAGTTAGTGGTGTCCAACAGCTCTGTCTACCCCCATGGGATGCAGGTGTATCTATGTAAATAAATAATAAATCATTATATAACACCCAACAGTCACACATATAGTTCCGACTCCATACTAAGATCGAGTCTTGTATGGTATCAGGAACTACGAGAGACTCAGTCTCACAATACCCAGACCCGAAACAAATATCTATGGGCCGCACAAACATTTGTCTCGGTGCGGGGATCGATCCCGCGTCGTCCCGCTTTACAGCTAGCTACTTGCCCGCGCCACGGAGGCTGTCAATCAATTATTTATCTAGATTCCTTAAATACAATTAAAACGAATTTCTAACTAGAGCATGTTTCTTATTCCCCCCATCGCGGCGTTCTCAAAAGTAACGTATTAAGATAAAGCACGCATAAACGATCTAACCCCAAAATTAACCTTTCAATATACTCTGTGGGCCTAATGGACGCCATAACTTGGGCCAAGTTAGCGAACACTGGCTTAGCACCTCAAGTAAGGGTTGGCGCAGACCTAGCAAGACGAAGTGCACTGTACTGCTCGAAAGCCTTATGTTTGCAAAAAAATAATACTAATGATGCTTTGGAAACTTTGTAACTTTCAACGGTCGAAATCTATTCATTGAACATACACATACATAAGCTCACGCCTGTATCCCCGAAGGGGTAGGCAGAGGCACACTAGCGAACTAGAACACCCACATTTCGCCGAGCTTAGTTCCGTCCCAGATGCCTATCGCCATTTCGGGCACAAATTCCAGACTCTGGGCTGATATGGAAAAATCCAATATCACTTTGCCCGACCCGGGTATCGAACCCGAGACCTCAGAATCGTAATCGTACCGAAATACCACAACGTCACCGAGGCATTGAAATGAAATAATTTTTATGGATTCGTCACGATTTCGTTTTAATTTTTTTTTTTGCCTGACGTTTCGAAAGCTCCGCAGGCTTCAGCCTTTGCGGTCACGGGTCGGACGGTCGAAATCTAATGATTATGCTCTATTAACGGCCGGTTTCAATAAACGATCTCAGTTTAGAGTGCAGAAAGATCGCGATTATGAACCAATCAAATCAAGTCATTTGACGGAGTCATGTTCAAACTGTGTTCTTTATTGGCTAATTTTTGTAATATTTCTGTAACATTCGATCTGAGATTGTTTATTGAAACCGGCCTTTAGTCAGCTCGTGACTACTTATTCCTTTGTTAACAAACAGTGAAGTGAAGTCTTAGCGATGAATTTATATTCGTTAACTGTTATATATGAATTAAATGAAGTTGCGAATCATGGCATGTAAATGATGTTAAATCATATTATTTTCTTCACCATTCTTTGCTTTTTGTATGATAGAATGTTGAGTTGCTGATGCAAGTATGATTTTTTCTGAATACAGTTTTAACGAGATGTAGATTATATAAAAATCGAAATTTTAGCATAGCACGCTGCGCGAACATACTTAAGCGGTTTTCCGCCAGGTCTGCGCTGACCTTTCGTTGCGCAGGCGCAGTAATGTAGATAAATTGATCGCCTCAATCCCTTATTGGATTAATTTATGTTAATACGTTCAGATCGAGATAGCCAGCGTGGAGTTACGATTAAACAGTTTTTATGTAAATCCGCCATCTTTGTTCGCAGCAGTTGGTATATGTTTGCGATTGTTAGGCTTCGGGTGAGAGAGATAGCGAGTTGATAGCAGAAGAAGAAGCTAAGGACTAAAACATGATTAGTCAAATATCACAAGTTCCCTGTTTCTTAAAGAGTCAAATAACAAGTTTGCTTTTAACACTGCTGTGGAAACACTTCCCAACTCTTTGAAATGACAACTTGCTGCTACGTTTGGTACTGAATGAAGTTTTTCTCTTAACTTAATAGGCCTGTTACCAGATCCCGTTTTTCTTCGGCAGCTTGATACTTCAAGTAAAATGGATGTACAAGCAAGTTGAAGTGGCAGTGGGCAGGGCACATAACTTTTAGAACTGATAGCCGATGGGGCAGAAAAGTTCTCGAGTGGAGACCACGTACCGGCAAGCGCAGCGTAGGACGTCCACCTACAAGGTGGACCGGCGACCTGATAAAAGTCGCAGGAAGTCGCTGGATGCAGGCCGTTTCCAACACGTCGATCTGGAAATCTTTGGGGGAGGCCTATGTTCAGCAGTGGACGTCCTATGGCTGATGATGACGATGGATGTAAATGCGCAGTGAAAATCGCTCGCTGCGTAGTGATAACATTTGGTTAATATTTCATAGATGTGCATCGAGCTCGAATACATTTACGATTGACAGAAATTTCCCTGCTTGGGCGGCTGGTTTGTATGTTTGCCAACCTATAAAAAAAACACGATCGCTGTCGCTCATTAGCCCGCCCGCTATCTCCTGTCACATACGCTACAAGTTAATCATACAGGTTGTGATATTCGTGATTTTATGACACGCCGCGTGCCTGCATAATGTGATGGTTTTGTTTCTATACATTAATAACGTCCGATCGGGGAGTCAGCGTCACGCGACCTCATTTGACCTCTGATTGTAGCTTAAATTAATTGACTTATCCACCATACCGTACTTTCATGCCCACTATGTTTCTCTTACACGATTTTACGGGAAATGGATCCCCCAGAGGGGGTTGACGTCAGGCAGGCAGCCGGTCGTAAAAACTGAGCCGGAATTTTTTTTTACAGTAGAGACTCGCAAACGAGCAAATGGGTCACCTGATGGTAAGTGATTTCCACCGCCCATAGATACCCGAGACATAAAAATAATCATGGGTGCGTTGCCAACCTAAAAGGAGGGAGATGGGGATTGGGAAAAGGAGGGGATGAATTAGGCCACCGTAAAACTCAATCACCGAACGAAATGCGACAGTGAGCTGCCACTTCGGTTGACTGTAAGACAGTGGTATCAAACCGGCCGAACCAGCCCATTCGTGCTGTAGACGTAACTGTATACGGCTCTACCATTATGTCATGCCATCACATTATGCCGACCCTTCATTGAAAAAAAAAAGTTCTGCCCATTCATAAATTTTGTAGGAATTGTTGATGACATTTATTCAGTAGACACACAGTAATTTGATGCGCAAAATAATTTTCGTCATTATTATAATAAAAGACTGAAAAAGGTTTGAGGAGTCCTTTGGTAATTACACCTCCAGTGGTATTGAGGATGCGTGAATCCATATAAATATGATTATCAATTGTATTGACAATTTGTAAATCAAATTTTTTAAAAAAGGAAAATAGACAAAAGAAAATAAAAAAGAAATGGTGACAATTGATGATGAAAAAAATAAGCCCGGAGTTTCTTTCTGCCTTTCTTCTTCGGGTCGTCATCCGTAGGTAGCTAGAGAAAGGCTGGTAGGTTAGCTAGGATAGGGCCTCACGCACCAATCCCAACTGCTTCCAGTATTTCCAGTCAATCCCCTGCCACCATTCCTGCCATATGCCATTCCCATACAATCCATTCCCTTACACTCTATTCCTATTTCCCCTTATCACCCTATCTCAGCCATCCCATCGTTATTATGTCCATACTTGCCTGCCTGTTGTCTAATACAAATATATAATGTAAATTATATTAATCCTAATTTAAAAATTTACTTGTGTTGACTTGTCATAAGTGCTTTTTTACATGCCTACGTGATCAATAAAGATTTTTATTTTTATTTTTTATTTTATTTTGCCAAAGGGCACACAGAAAAAATCTAACTAAAAGTGTAATTAACTTATTTCATAAATATACATGTTACTCTGAATAAAAGGCTAATAATAAATTATAATAAAATGGCAATCTGTAATTTGAAAAAAAAAAAACAACAAAATTATAATATCACGGTAAGTGCCGATCTTTCGCCTTAAAACAGGCAAAACAACACACACTGGGCACTGAGATGTCATTTTAATTTAATTTATTTGGACCATTCCATTTTTTGAAGTCAGTTTAAATATGTTAGAATATAATTACAGTGTCTAGTGACCTGGCCGGTGACCTTAATATTGTTATTAGCTGGACAATTCAATATTCCAGCCACGAATAATCAATAATATGTTTTCATTCAAATATATGTAGATTTATATCATTGATTTAAAATATCACAATAACTGACGCAATAACTTGATCCAAATGTTGAATAAACCGACTTGAGAAACCCGCGGTGCGTTTGCTGTTTTCCGTTTAGGAGTTGATTCGATTTTCCGTCATGTTATTTTGCCAATCGACGGTCCCTACGTATATAAAGACAAGTCAAAATGTCATATTATTTTATTGCATATATGGCTATAAATTGTCCATACGCTCAACTATATAGATATATTTTTTAAATTATTTTGTATTCTAATAATTCTACTTTAAATACTAATCGAACAAGATAACAAGCACGATAATTCTTAAACTTATAAATAAACTTCAATTTCATTCTCCTGAAAAACTCAGTTTTTGACATGTCGCTTTGTACGTAGGGACCGTCGCAATCTTGAAGAAAACTAAGGCCGACTTGGCACCACTATTACTAACCTACAGTTAGTCCTAACCTCAAGTTACATTGAAAAATAAATATATGAATAACATGTAATTCATTACATGTAATTAATTAAATGTCGTGATGACTGCCTCGACTATCGACATCCTCCGTGGCGCAGCGGGCGAATAGCCAGCTGTGAAACGTGCGGTCGCGGGTTCAATTCCCCCACCGAGACAAATATCTGTGTGGCCCACAGATATTTGTTTTGGGTCTGGGTGTTGTGAGACCGAAAGTCTCTCGTAGTTACACCTAGTGTGGGATCAAGACTATGTGTGTGACTGTTGAGTGTATTTATTATTATATCTACTATATAAAAATAAGTCGGGTTTTCCCTTCTGACGCTATAACTCCAGAACGCACGAACCGATTTCCACGGTTTTGCATTCGTTGGAAAGGTCTCGGGCTCCGTGAGGTTTATAGCAAAGAAAATTCAGGAAAAATTTCAACCAAAAGCGGGAAAATCTTTTTTCACATACAGCGCCATCTCTGATACATAGCATGTACTACAAACCAATATTTTAAGTAGATGGCACCGGTGCGTGATACATTGTTTGACAGCTACTCATTGTTCTCTGCTCAGTTAATTTCATGTGACAAACCGGTATTGTGTTCACTATGAAATTGTGAAAAAAAAGTAAAATAAATTAGTTATTCATTTCCTAACATTTACCATCAAATCAATCACGTGTATTGTGCAAATTATATGTTTACATCGTTTAAAATATAGAACAGAAAGAAATATTGAAATATTGTCAAAAATAATAAGTAATAACTGACAGGCTGACTCATGGGGTGGCGGACAGGGTGACTGACGAGGTGACTGACGGTATGACAGATGGGGTGACCGACTGGGTGTCAGACGGGGTGACAGACGGGTGACAGAAGAGTGACAGACGGGGTGACAGACTGGTGACAGACGGGGTGACGGAATGGATGACAGAAGAGTGACAGATGGGGTAAGAGACGGGGTGACAGACGGTGTGACTGACGGGGTGAGAGACGGGGGACTGACGGCCGAAGTAGATCATCCCATTTCCTCCTTTAGAATTATTGGATTATAGGTGCCTACGACTCACTCTTTCAACCCTCTCTCTCATACGCAGACGAAGTTGCGCGGGTCAGCTAGTATTATATATTATCTGTAATTTACACGTAGTACATTACATGTAATGAATTACACCTCATTCATATATTTCTTTTTTCAATTTAACTTGACGTTAGGACTAACTGTAGGTTATTAATACTGGTGCAAGTCGCCCTCATTAGGATTCCGCTGATCGTGCAGATCCGTGGGAGCTCAAAGAGGGTTTAATCAGTGGCTATTCGTAATAAGCGCGTAAATATTTTCATAAATAATCACAAGCTTAAAAACTTAACGATCCGACATCAAATGCGATCGTTACCAAATCGGACCACCCTTGAAATAAGCTCTATCGAACACAAAAAGAATTTTGAAGATCGGTCCACATTTGAGATATAGCGTAACATACATAAAAAAGACGAATTGAGGACCTTCTGCTTTTTGGAAATCGGTCGATAAGGGACATACATAATCGGCTAAACACAATACGCCAAAGCTCCTAATCGATGATGTCTTCAACATCTCTCTCAGTGGCCGTCCTGAGCCGAGGTTCGTAACCCGTTACTGGGTTGCCCTCAGCATGGTCACCTAACTTTATGGGTTCGCAACGCACCTGCGTTCACCCACTAGACCGGTGTAGCTGTGTAAGCCGACTCGGTCGGGCTGCCAGCTGTAGGGCCAAAAAAAAAAAAAAACAAAATACGCCAAAGCTCAAACAGTAAACCGGCAATGTTTACTACGTTGAGCGTAATATTTCGCATGCACATTCATACTTCCATGAAAGTTTAAGATCTACATATCGGTGTAAAGTATAAGATGAATTGGGATTAGGCGCGCTAAATTCCACGTAGATGCTTGGGATGCAAACCGATAAATATATTGGGGGGTTGGTACAGTGAATAAACATGAACGGGCTACACTCGCGGCCGATGTGACTGGACTCTATTCGAAAAATATTTAAATTTAAAAAAATATACTTTTAGGCAGACCCAGAGAGGGTCGACGTCAGGCAGGCAGCCGTAAAAACTAAGCCAAATCCTTTCTGCAACATGCTTGAAAAAGTGTGTGCGTTGACCCCACGTTAAGGTGGGATAAAGGCAGGTAGAATAAAATGAATTTTCGACCGACTTTCAAAAAGGAGGAGGTCCTCAATTCGCCTGTATTTTTTTATGTATGTTACTCGATATCTCCGCCGAATGTGGACCGATCTTCAAAATTATTTTTGTGTTCGATAGAGCTTCTTTCAAGGGTGGTCCCATAATTTGGTAATGATCGGATTTGAAGGCGGTCTGTTAAGTTTTTAAACTTGTGATTATTATGACACACATCGGCTAAAGATGCTAAGTAAGCTCAACTGCTCAAAGACATACGAAAAAAGTTAAGTCAAAAGAGACCAAGGACGATTTGGCCTTCCCGAAATGCTTAGAAATACCTGGGATTTGAGATTACACAAAAAAGTTTTATGTGATAAATGTACATTGCAGTCAATCGACTCATTGTAATATGATTTCATATAACTTTTAATGACAATATAGAATGTCTGTGAGATCCGAGAAACAAAATGTAATATCCTTAAGCAAAAGTCGTTGCAATTTCTTGGAAATAATGAGGAAATTTCTATTAGGAACATGCGTAAGCTGATGACGTGTACTTTCTAATCGCATAAAACCTAGATTTTTAATTGAAGGATACATATTTGCCTCACTTAGTTCATATACAAAGTTGCATATTGCATAATAAAATTTTAACACAAATACAGACGCGATTCAATCAAACTGCGACATCACATTTTACTAAGTGCCAACCGCTATAAAATCACCAATTATCGTTTTGAAGAAACATTTTAGCATAATTTGCAATGTGGACGCGGCTTAACGTGACTCACAGGCAGTTACGATCGAAGTTTTCGGTTTTATCATACATTTCGTGGATGAATATATTGGAAACACTCAAATTGACGGTCGATATGTTGCTTTTGTGGCAGTTAAATACAATTTTGAGAGTATTTTTGAACTTTGGGACTGATCTCAAACAAGGACCATTAACGACTGACAGTGTGGAAAAGGTTTATATATTTTCAATGGGATCTTAATTCCATGAAGTGGTTATGAAGTCAGCTTGAAAGTCATAAAGCTACACTGGCAACAGAAACAGTAAGGCCTAACGAAGTCCCCAGTACCTCTCTCTGTCTCTCCAATACTAATTTCTTTACTGTAAGTCGCCAGCGTTGAGCGTAGTCGTGATTTTTATCTGACTGTCTTGAAAGGAGGTAAATGTTGTTCTGGTATTGTCTATAAGAGGCGGAAATCACGTACCATCACGGATTTCAAAGACTATAATAATCTTCGTTTTCTCTACACATTTGACTAGCAGTGGCTGTGGAAACTTCACCAATAAATTTATGAAGAAAACAATAACAGACCTGTCAAAACTAATTTGTATTAGGGATAAGGTGACTCATTTGCTCGTTAAGAGTTTCTGCAAAATTCAAAACTATTGCAAAAACACAGAGCAATTTCCTTTGAAAAGCGTTCCGATATCCTCGCACCGGCAGTGGAGCCCGCAAGACAGGCCTCACTCAATATCGGATATTGTTCTTGCAAATGAGTATTTACGTCATGGTTCGTATAAAATGTGTGCCGATGTGGTGGGGCGGTGGTGGGAGCGCCAAAACTGCCATCCACGCTTTGTTTATTGTACCAACTTTATAGATATTTCTTGTTATTTCGGCTTCTTGTTTGTTTCGGCAATTTTATTCATATTTTTCGTGTCGATTTTTTAGATCGAAATGAACAATGTGGCGAATCTAATATCAGGTTTTCGATTCAAGATGAGGTGACCAATACCTTCCTATAACTATTGATAGATTGACATTAGGCTACCATAATGATAGGGGGATGAATTTTTTTTTATAGTAGCAAACGAGCAGATGGGTCACCTGATGGTAAGTGATCTCCACCGCCCATAGACACCCGAGACTCAAAAAGAATCATGGGTACGTTGCCAACCTAAAAGGATGAAATGGAAAGGGATTGGGAAAGGGACAGGGAATTGGGCTACCGGGAATCTCACTCACCGAACGCGAACGCGAAACGCGACAGCGAGCTGCCACATTACGTCGGTTTTCTGTGAGACAGTGGTATCAAACCGGTCGAGCCGGCCCATTCGTGCTGTAGACGTAATTGTCTACAGCGTGGCTCTACCACTCAATACTCGTTCTTGGCCAAACATCTTGCATTGCTGTCACATCTGTCTACCCCCTCAACGGTACGAGCGTGAAATGCAAATGTGGTTACATTGCCTGTCTATAAAAGCCATAGATCACTGTCTTTCGTAAGTGTTCAAACCACCTTACCTTTCACAATTAAGTAATGAAGCTTGTTGCCCTTTCCGTGGAAAGCATTCTTGATTTATACAGATTGTCGATGCTACAGGCAATATATGCGAAACTAGACCACAAATAATGTCTAACTTAGATCTTAAAGGGGATTTAACTCCAACTAGCTGTTGCTCCCAGCTCTGTTCCCTAAATACATACATACATAAGATCACGCCTTTATCCTGAACGGTGTGGGCAGAGGCACAAGGAACACCCACATTTCGCCGAGCTTAGTTCCGTCCCAGATGTGATAGGGGGCGAGTTTATCGCTATATCGGGCACAAATTCCAGACTCAGGGCTGATATTGAAAAACCACAAAATCAATTTGCCCAACCCGGAAATCGATCCCAAGATCTATCCCTCCGCAATTGGAGACGAGCCGCGCAGTGGTGGTCCCGACTGAAGCATGGGCGCTGCTCGCCTAGGAAAACCTGGGGCCGTCCCTAAAGCCCCAAAGACAGTCACCACCGGGTTTTTAGTCGGTATTACCAGTGTAGGGTGTACATAGTATTAGGAACTCGACCCAGTGTGCCCGGATGTTGTCCATATCTCTCGGGCACTATGGCACTGGGCCTTAAGACTGGCGACTCCGTCATAACCATCAGCCCCAAGGCGTGGCGACAGTATTAAAACACTTTTCCCCGCGATAACTAATAAAAAAATAAAAAAGGACGATAGTCGTACCGAATTACAAGCTATGTTCCCGTGATGAAACTGTTATCTCAGGATATAACGTAGCATAGGTCATTCAGGACACTACCCTGCTCGCTAGCCTAGCTACTTACATTGAAATTATTTCAAAATCAGTTCAGTAGTTCTAGAGATTAGTGTTTAAATAAGCGAATAAACAAATCACAGTTTAAGTATCACTTGAAATAATGAGTGTCAGTGCTAGTATTTCATGGCGGCGCATAAGTTTCTGTGTGACCACGCCCCAAACCTGTGCCATGACCTACCATAACCAAACGTGGTGTGAATATATTTTTATCGATGTTTGCAGAGATTAATGGACCTCTGTCCAGGCTAAATATTCTATTTAAGCGTTTATATTGAGGTTTGCTAGAGATGTTTGTGTGACACCAATCTTATTTACTGATTTCTTAAGTTTACGCGAGTGTTATACACTGAAATAAAACTTTTACGGATTCTATCACAATTTGTTTTAATTTTTATTCCCGAAGTTTCGAAGGCTTTGCAGTCTTCGTGGTCAGTCCGAGCCGTGAACCACGGCCAGGTTGTCCTTACACAGATACGGTCAAACTTCAAACACAATCCCCGACAATTCAAAACTTGAAACTTAATTTTAAAATGAGCCTTAACTCAGCGGAGGGAATTGATCCCGTAACCGATCCGACGCTGACCCACTTCCGTATTGAGACGGTGCAAGTAGTTACGTTCAACCGCTATCGGAAAACAATACGAGCTGCCGTATCTTTACTTATGGCCCATCGGTTCCTTACCGACCGCCACCACGGCGAGATGGAACAGTGAGGGTATATGTACGTAACATAGTGCTACCTAAACATTTTATATAGATACTAACGCCTTAAATGGCTTACTCGCTTACTCAACTTTAAAGGCTTCTTACATTGTTTCTGGCCATACACTTTGACAGATAAGGCGGCCTTAAACGACATAGGGCGACCTTAAGTGTATGTGTATTTGACTGCCTCGGTGGCGTGGTGGTATTTCGGTACGACTACGGTTCTGAGGTCTCGGGTTCGATCCCCGGGTCGGGCAAAGTGATATTGGATTTTTCCATATCAGCCCGGAGTCTGGAATTTGTGCCCGATATGGCGATAGGCTCGCCCCCTATCACATCTGGGACGGAACTAAGCTCGGCGAAATGTGGGTGTACTAGTTCGCTAGTGCGCCTCTGCCTACCCCTTCGGGGATACAGGCGTGAGCTTATGTTATGTATTTGAATGTTATAAGAGACTAATGATACTAACGCTGAGACTATAGAGCGAACTTCGACTAAGTCTGAGTCAAATAAATGAACTCGAGGGGTGAGATTTTGGAATTTTTAAAACACACTTTGACTTAGTCCGACTCATTTTAGAAAGAAATAAATAAAGTTTTATGTCAGACCATAGAACCAAATAAAAAACAAAAACCTAGATAATCTAATACTAGAGCCTATGTAGATGTGCCTATGGTCGCAGGAAGTCGCTGGATGCAGGCCGCTTCCAACAGGTCGATCTGGAAATCTTTGGGGGAGGCCCATGTTTAGCAGTGGACGTCCTATGGCGGATGATGGTGATGATGATGATGATGTAGATGTGATCCTATTTCTTTTTCTTTAGAATGTACAGTACTTAATTTCTACTTCAAAAAGGTTTTACAAAACTTTTTCCGTCCGATGGCGAGACTCTGAAGTCCGAATGCCCAACTGTTCCCTCCTTTACTAATTTCTATTCCCCACCTTTGAGGGCAACGCGTAATTCTTTTAGTATCATGGATATCTATGGCATCTGGTAATCCACCAGCATGTTTGCCAGTCTCCATTATAAAAAGATAGATCAACGAGCCTAATTTGTTCAGGATTTGAATTTAGATTATAACAACATAACATAAGCTCACGTCTGTATCCCCGAATGGGTAGGCAGAGGCGCACTAGCGAACTAATACACCTACATTTTGCCGAGCTTAGTTCCGTCCCAGATGAGATAGGGGGCGAGCCTATCGCCATATCGGGCACAAATTAGATTATAATCATAGAATATATTTATAATTAAACACTATAGTATAAAATTACAGGTATAATAAATAAAATCTTCAAAAAATTATTGAATGCCTTCTATAATAACACTCGTCATACTGAACATTCATTTCCCGGCTCCCATGATCCGTCTGAGAGAAAGTGTTCGGGATTTAGCGCGTAACTTGGCACATTCCTGTAACGTTGGATGGGACGGAAGTTACCCGATTGTGCCAATTATAACCCCAACTCCGCGAACTCTCGATATTGGCACGGATAACTTATCTTCGTCCTGCAGATATCTTTAATAAGAGGTCATTGACTGATGTTCGAGTTAAATAATATTAGATAACTTACAATTTGGAAGGATTTTTACATCCACAAGAAAATTGGGTTATTTCGAGTTTATAATATATAAAACCACGTCTGTACCCCTAAAACGGTAACTGTGTACCCACAATAGGAGATAGAACAGATATGTAAGATGGATCCAACCCCCAAAAAACAAATGAATGAATACCATATTCATTCATTTGTTTCCGTTTCCGTTACCTAATGGTAATGAGCTAGGTCATCTTAGCATCAATAACTAAATATTTATTATTTTGTGGGTTACACCACTGTTGAATGTCTTTTTGTCGGTTGGATAATTGGCGTATGGCGCATAACAGCCTCGCGCAGCGGGCGAGTAGCCGGCTGTGAAACGTGAGGCCGCTGGTTCAATTCTCGCACCGAGACAAATGTCTGTGTGGCCCACAAATATTTGTTTCGGGTCTGGGCGTTTTGAGACCGAACGTCTCTCGTAGTTTCTGATACCCACGACACAAGACTCGATCTTAGTGTGGGGTCAGGACTATGTGTGTGACTGTTGGGTGTATTTATTTATTTATAATTTTGCGCAACTTCATTTAATATATTATTTCTGCTTGGCGTCATCCCGGTTCAATATCAAGATCCGCTTTCGTATGTAAACGTTTCGTATTCGCTCGGTCTTCAGCATTCTCAGTTCAATCGTATTAAAGATAATTGATGCACATATTTCGTTTGCAATTAACTATTTTAAAACACGTGCTAATACATAAGCTCACGCCTGTATCCCCGAAGGGGTAGGCAGAGGCGCACTAGCGATCTAGAACACCCACATTTCGCCGAGCTTAGTTCCGTCCCAGATGTGATAGGGGGCAAGCCTATCGCCATATCGGGCACAAATTCCAGACTCCGGGCTGATATGGAAAAATCCAATATCACTTTCGTGCTAATATTGCTCTAAGTTTAATAAAACACATCATAATTATATAACTCTATAAATAATCCACAGTACATCCACCTTACGTACTCAACCCTCAGCCTTTTTATCATCCAGTTTCGCCATATATTTTAATTCTAGACATAATTGGCGGACCTAGACCCGATTAGCATACCTATTGGCATGTACATTCTAAACACCTTGTATTGGCGTGTGATGAAAAAGCGACCGGGTTCGAACCTAATGCCTGATCGAAGAAGGCTCATCACGCAACGTTTTTACGTTGTAAAACAAACAGGCGAGTTCAGGCGCGGATTTAGGGTTTCTGTAGTGGAGTAGGGGTCCGAGTACCGACTAACATTTATCGAAACAAGCCAACCTGTTTATTTGTGTTTTCTAAAGACAAACTGACTAATGAAAACAAAGCCTACGAAAGTAAAACTATGAAATATTTTAATATTGATAGTAAAGATTACGGAACGGCCAGGTCACAACACAGTCGGTCATGTCATGGCATTTTCTATAAAGAACATTACTTAGAAGTTGAAGTTTGTTCTATAGATTTCAGACTTCATCTCTACACACGAAGACAAGAATTATATTGTCTTAGGGCTACTTGCAGCTCCGCTATATATTTCTATTTATACCAAATCTTTATTTAAATATAGGAGTAAGCTGTAGGATAAATCGAGTTTAGATTTAACTCTACATTAGTAAGAGCGCTGCAAGTCGCCTTTAAAATACCTTGATAAACACTATGGGCCCCCGGAACGCGACTCACCAAAATTACATGTGTCGTTCAGCAGTTTTTTACATGGTCGTCGAAACGAGTCAGATACAAATGCCCTTTCATCAGCAAAAGTGCCCCCAGTGCCCCCCTCTGGATCCGCACCTGATGTGTGGAGGTTATTCAATTGTAAAAGTGCTCCCGGCCCTATAATTCATTTAATCCGAGCGATGACTTCATTTGGTTTTATTAATTAAATGAGTTTGTTTTATTGCGTTCGGTTTACATATACAGCTGGAATGAACATTTTTGGCTATTGTAATCGTAAGCACGGCTGCAACAATATTCAACTAATATTTTATAAAAAAAAACATAAGTTTATGTCTTTATCCCTGCAGGGGTAGGCACAGAAGACTAACGCCTATTCATTCTCAGTACCGCAGGCTCGTGAGCGTCCGTGTACCTACACGTATAATTACGAGGCTTGTATTAGTATTAATAGACACTTTAACTGACATACCCGAGAAATTCTTTAAACAAAACAAAATATAAGCTCACGCCAGTATCCTCGAACAGGGAAGGCAGAGGCGCAATAGCGAACCAGAACACCCACATTTCGCCAGAGTTAGTTCCGTCTCTGACGCGATAGGGGGCGAGTCTATCGCCATAACGGGCATAAATTCCAGATTCCGGGCTGATATTGAAAAAACCCAATATCAATTAGCCCGCCCCGGGGGTCGAACCCGAGACCTCAGGACGGTAGTCGTACCGAAATACAACTACGCCACCGAAGCAGTCAGAAAATCGTTTATAACCGATCATAATAGTATCTAGTAGATTTTAATTTAATTTTAAAGTGTTTTTTGTTTTCATAAACTCTGTTATGGCTAGAAACAGTGTCTGCAGGCCTGACTTTTCTGCTTACACCGTCATAATAAATTAATCCGCACTGCCCAGTGTAGCTTGTCCGAGCTCGACTACGTAATAAGTAGTAAGTGGACTGTGGCCTACCTGCAGGCCTGCCACAGATTGTGTTACTGAGGGTCACTTGCATCTCTGCGGTAAACCTCTATTTATCTTTTTTTTTTATAGCAGAGATTGGCAAACGAGCAGATGGGTCACCTGATGGTAAGTGATCTCCACCGCCCATAGACACCCAAAACACAAAAAGAATCATGGGTGCGTTACCAACCTAAAAGGAGGGAATGGAAGGGGAGGGAACGGGATTGGGAAAGGGAGTGGGGAAATGGGCCACCGGAAATCTCACTCACCGAACGAAACGCGACAGCAAGCTGCCACTTTACATCGGTTTTCTGTGAGACAGTGGTACCTAACCGGTCGAGCCGGCCCATTCGTGCTATAGACGTTACTGTCTACAGCGTGGCTCTACCACTTGGTGAAATCTCAAATCTGCAGGTGGATTATCTAAGGTTTCATTTGTGAAAACAACGTTGCGGCATCGTTGCGGCAATGATGTTTTCATTTTTGTATTCAGCAAGGTATAAAGCGCACGCACTAGCTCTATGCGTGATGACGGCGCTTATACGAACTAGTTCTCTCGAGCGAGGCGTTTGACATAAATGTATGAAAAAGGTATTCTCTAAGACCCAACAACGTTGAACGCTCCGTCGATCTCAACGATGTTCGCTGCAGGAGCTCGTCGTCGATCGCAACGTTGTGGCGTTTCTTACCGCCGTTTTCAATAAACGATCTCAGTTTAGATTGCGATTATGAACCAATCAAATCACCTCATTTGACGGAGTCATGTTCAAACTGTGTTCTAATTGGCTAATTTTTGTAATCTATCTGCGCATTGGAACTGAGATTGTTTATTGAAACCGGTCGTTAGAGAATCGACCTGCTGGATTTAAAGATAGGGATTGGGCCACCGAAAATCTTACTCGCCGAACGTAACGCGACAGCGAGCTACCACTTTACTTTATCGACCGACTTCCAAAAAGCAGGAGGTCCTCAATTCGCCTGTATTTTTTATGTGTGTTGCGCGATATCTCCGCTAAATGTGGACCGCTTTTCAAAATTATTTTTGTGTTCGATAGAGCTTATTTCAAGGGTTATCCCATATAAATTTGGTTTCGATCGAATTTGAAGTCGGTCTTTTAAGTTTTTAAACTTTTGATTATTCGTCAATAAGAAAGATATCACCTAAGAATAGTTCGCTTCACCGACATTTTCACCTTGTGGCGATTGTATATGTCGGCGCCATATCGGGCAACCACCCATATTCATGGCGTAATACAAAAACACATATCTTTTATATTTTCCAAAAGTTAGTAAAACGAGTCACAGAAGTTCACAACACCACTTATAGCACTTTTTGACAACTAAACTTATTATTACACATTTACACAAAGTAGCACTGCATGTATCAAACATCATTTACACGAAATTACTGTCACTGCTGCTGGACAGCGATGGCTTTAAATAGGAAACTTATAATAGAAATACCGTCCGAGTTTTTGTTAATAATCGATAACATTAATGATTTTCTTTGAAACGAATTTAAAACAAGACAAATAATTATTATAAAAACTAAGAGTTCTCTAGGCCTTTAAATAATGAATTGTTATTAATTCACAGCGTAATTAAAACAACGCTATGTAACATAAAATTACAGTCGGCGGATATCCGCCAAGCATTATTAATTTAAAGTATGATATTGGTTAATTGTAATCCAAACCTTAAAATCAGATAAATATTAAAATCACTTTAGACGACATGCTTTATAAGTTCAATAATTATTACACAAACATAATATCCGGTTACTGAAAGTTACTTTATAACATAGCTTTAAAACAATTTAAACATTCAGATAAAACAGCAAATAATATTAAATGATTAATAGAACGTAATTCACTCCAAAATTACAATGATCTTAGTTTTTCAGATAGTAACAACTTTATATTTTTGTTTCTTAATTGAGGGTGTAATGCAGATGCGCCCATATATACATTTCACCTAATTACAGAATTCCAAGTGTTTATACTAAGCTTGCAAGTGAGATGTTACAGAATAGTACCCATGTTCAGACACTATACCACCTTTTAAACTAATACAAGTCTCTAAGCACTAGCCTGTGTGGTCCTACGGTCCAGGTGTACACGAGCGTGCAAAAAACAAAGGTCAGTGGCACTGGCCGGCGCGTTTGATGTCCCCTCACATTGCAACGTGCATTTGTACCGGGATGTATTTATTGTTATTTATAAGTTATCAGGCAGCGTCGTAAAAAATAAAGCCGAATACTTTCTGCTACTAAAAATGTGATTTGCCGACCCCACAATGATGTGGGATAAGGGCAGTTGTGTCCGGGATCTTCCAGAAAGATTGAAACTAAGCCGATTTTTTCTGCATATCACAAGTGTAAAAACTTAACGGACCACCTTCAAAATTTATCCAATCGTGACCAAATTTATATGGGACCACCATCGGGGACCACCCTTGGAATAAGGTCTATCGAACACAAAGTGAATCTTAAAGGTGAAAAGAAAAAAAACGCAGGGCGAGTGTCAAGCAAGACAAATATTGAATTCCACGGATATTGTTTCGGGTCTGAGTGTCGTGGGACCAGAAGTCCCTCGAAGTTCGTGATAATCACGGTCAATCAATTCAATACAGGTTACCTAGTAAGGGTTCAAGACTGACTGTTGAAGTTCTGTATTTGTGCCGGAAGCACGAGCCGACATTCTTCACACAACCGTCGCAAGTCGCAACGCAATGGTTTGTCGTACGAACTCGTATGGCGTGAGATAGTGGTCACACGCGACTGCGCTACACGTTGACATGCTATCCGCTCTACTGGAACGTTGCATACGCGAACTGGCGATATAGTATTTAAGAAAACCTTATATGATAAGAATAGTATTTGAGTGGTAAAGCAACGCTGTAGACAGTAACGTCTACATCAAGAATGGGTCGTCTCGACCGGTTGGATACCACTGTCTCACAGAAAACCGTCGTAGAGGCAGCTTTCTGTCGGGTTCCGTTCGGTGAGTGAGATTTCCGGTGGCTCATTTCCCCCCCTCTCTTTCCCAATCCCCTTTCGCTTCTCTTCCATTTCCTCCTTTTAGGTTGGCAACGCACTCATGATTCTTATTGTGTCTTGGGTGTCTAGGGGCGGTGGAGATCACTTACCATCAGGTGACCCATCTGTTCGTTTGCCAGTCTCTGCTATAAAAAAAAACGAGATTGTCCCGCCCACACACCCGCCACTGTTACTCTTGTAAGCCAGGATCAACAATGGCACGCATTTAACGACACCAAGCAATGAAGCTTGCGTCTCAGACAATGCAAAAATTGTCTTCATCCCGCAACGATAAATTAGAGTACAAGAATTCTCACATTTCTCCGCATATACTTCCGAGATATGATAGACAGCGAGCGTAAGGCCATTTCGGGCACAAATTCCAGACTTCGTGCTGATATTGAATTGAAACACTCAATATCACTTTGCCCCACGACGGGAACGAACCCGAGACCTGAGGACGGTAGAAGTTCCGCAACACAACTACGCTACCGAGGTAGCCAGTCAGTCAGTAATACATGGTGAAACCCATATTTTAATAGCAGCGTCTTCTTTAACCCTTCTTCTTTCTTCTTCGATTCAATCAACGTTACTTAAGGTGGCCACTGAAAACCAGCGCTGTATTATGATTCTGATCACAACACAGCAACATGCTGAGTTAGTCACCTTTTGTCACAAAGTACGCATGCACTATGTTATTATATCATAAATTTTTTTTGCTTATTAATTTATAATTTATAAGTTTAATTTAGTAACTGATGTTGCATGCGCTCAGTGACAATAAACATTTTCTTTCTTTCTTTCTTTCAACTACAATCAGAGGAAAATAGGTGAATAGTAATTTTGACAAAGCAAATATGTCCAGCAGTGGACGTCCTATGGCTGATGATGATGATGATGATGATGTTGATGATGAAATATATAGTGGGTATGGTTCAGTTGAAAGGGGAAGACTACGTCGACCAAATAGGTATAAATCTTAAAATACCAAAGACCGTTCACAAAACCTCAACAAGAAGCACAACAAACAGAATTATATCCTAAAGGTCTGACATTTTTGTACTGCGAAAGAACAACTACTTTACGTTATCACACAGTATCAAGTTGATTGACGTGACGGTTCCCAGGCCGGATGACCTGCGCTAGCGCTCATGTGAAACGCACACCACCCAGTAATCATCAACAAAAACTAGACAGATATAGTTTGATTTATGTGAGACATGTTCTATCAATTAGACCGTTGTTTTTCTCACGCTTTTTAGTTTTTGAGTGATTTGTATAACTACGAAGACGATGTAGACTAAAGTGCTATAGGTCTTTTTATACTACAAAATGTAGATACGATCAAGCCGCTTGCCTTGCGCCCGTAAATAATTGTTTACTCACAATATTGTTTAAAACTGCCTCGGTGGCGTGGTGGTATTTCGGTACGACTACGGTTCTGAGGTCTCGGGTTCGATCCCCGTGTCGGGCAAAGTGATACTGGATTTTTCCATAACAGCCCGGAGTCTGGAATTTGTGCCCGATATGGCGATAGGCTCGCCCCCTATCACAACAAGGAACTAAGCTCGGCGAAATGTGGGTGTTCTAGTTTGCTAGTACGCCTCTGCCTATCCCTTCGGGGATACAGGCGTGAGCTTATGTTATGTGATGTTATTGTTTAAAAAGATAAAGTTCTTCAATATTTTGCTGGTGGAATGGTCCCCGATTAGATGGCGTCCACCGTAGACATGCTGATTTTTTTACAAAATAGGTGTGCTAAGGTCATCGTACTTCTTTGATCATCTACGAGATCGAAATTCCCAATTCTTAGGCGTGAACGCACCAATCGAACGAACATTCGCAAAACGTTTTCGCGTTTCGAAACTAAGCCTGTTGCGTTCATACAAACAAACTTTCGCTGTTGTGTGAATGCAACAGGCAAAGATTCGCGATCGTTCGTTCGGTTGGTGTGTACCCGGCATTATTCAAGCATAGTGTAACAAAGTGACTATACTATTCACATCGTAAGCGTAGTCCAAAATACGAGCGACCGTCGACAAAAGATTTATTAGCAAACATAGTGGCTATCCATAAACAAATCCAGCACCGATTTCTTAAGTTTACGCGAATGCTATTCATTGAAATAAAACTACTTTTACGGATTTTATCACGATTTGGTTTTAATTTTTATTCCCGACGTCCAACCCGTGACCACGAAGACTGCAAAGCCTTCGAAACGTCGGGAATAAAAATTAAAACCAAATCGTGATAAAATCCATAAAAATAGTTTTATTTCAATAAATCCAGCACCTTCGGTATAAGACCAAACCAAACTTTATCTTATAAGTTATAATATTTTTGGACCGACTTCCAAAAAAGAGAAGGTCCCCAATTCGTCTGTATTTTTTTTTCTATATATGTTACGCGATATCTCTGCCAAATGTGGACCGATTTTCAAGTTTCTTTTAGTGATCGATAGAGCTTATTTCAAGGGTGGTCCCATAAAATTTGGTCACGATCGGATAAATTTTGAAGTCGGTCCGTTAAGTTTTAAACTTGTGATTATTAAATAGCAGAATTATATTAAATTCATACAACTTTCTGCATCATTTATTTCAATTCAATATTCGCATAAGTCTAGGTTCCAGAATCAATCAAGCTATTTGTGCGGTAATTGTGCAGGTGCGCACGCGCAGAGCTATCTGTGGCCATTACCGCCGCCCCATCACTTCCCCCTCTTCAAGCCCTAATTATACGTCTAGGTGTAATTGACTAACCTTGGTTGCGCTTTGAGCTACAATAACGGGAAGTATGGTTTCTTTATGGTGTAATAAGGAAGGAAAAGATAAAAGTTTACAGTTTTGTTATTTGACAATCAAGCCGGCCTATTTATGCCTCTTCACACTCCAAATCCGAAGAGCGAAGCGAGAGGCCGCGGGTTCTATTCCCGCATTGAGACAAATGTTTGTGTGGCCCACAGATATTTGAGTGAGACCGAAATTCTTTCATAGTCTCTGACACCCATGTAACAGGTTATACCTAGTGTGGAGTCAGGACTAGGTGTGTGACTGTTGGGTGTATTTATTATTATTATTTTATTCAAATAACGCACAAATCTAGCTTAATATTTATTCACGATACCCTTTCTCGCAAGCCCACCGTCATAGCTGATAAGACGTACAGTTAGCAGCGGTCATCGACCCGCACCTAGCGCTCGGCTATGCACTGAAATCCAGATCAGTAATAGATCACCGTCAGGCTACCATCGGTGTACCTGCCACCGCTCGCTACCACCGGCCTGCTGTCGATGCCTCCGAGAGAACCACTGTGCGCATTGTGTCACGGTATTGGACAACAATATTTTTGTGGAATTTTTTGGCATATTTGTAAAATAAATCAGGTTTCGTCCTGGGACGCTACTGGTGCCCTCATAGATCTTTTCTGAAAGTCTTGTGTAAAATTTACTCTAAATCCGTCATTGTTAAGTAATAAAAAAAAAATTAAAAAAAAATCGTTATTTTAAAATAATAAGTCTATATTAAAATCGAAAACATCCATGAAAAGCTAGATTTCTATCTATTTTTAAGTAACACCTAAAAGTTGCTTGTTTGAAATACTCCATTTTTCATTTGATATACCCCCTTTATATTAGTATAGACGTATTCCTCTAGTGTTCATTCCTATCACTTTCTCCCCCCCCCCCCTTATTACTATTCCTTGTTGAAAATGTACACATCTGCCGAAGTAGTGACAGCGTAACCCTATCCTTCTCTTCAACAAACAGTTAAACAAGCTGAGAAACATATTATAATCTCTAATAACCTGGAAAAGGTCTACTGTGTCGTACCGCATCAGGCTACGGAGACAGACCCCCAAAGTCCGCGGTATCAGATGACGAGGTTACCATCGCCGGGGAATGTTTATGGGCCCGATCTAATTTATTAGACGGCCCGCAGATACGGCGCTACTTAACCGCCACTTATGTACCTTTGTTCAGCCGTTTATCTGGCACATCGTGCAACGTTTTTTATTACTATGCAATGTTATTATAGTTTTTGGCTTGCAGATTTCTTTTTTGTTGAAGACGGCCATCTAATGGTAGAAGACTGTCGGCTATGGACAGCTGCGGCCCTAGCACGAACATTTCTGACAATCGTAAAC
Organism: Clanis bilineata; assembly: GCA_036417725.1. Classification (NCBI taxonomy): domain Eukaryota; kingdom Metazoa; phylum Arthropoda; class Insecta; order Lepidoptera; family Sphingidae; genus Clanis; species Clanis bilineata. The sequence goes on along the minus strand of CM071146.1, from coordinate 794,554 downwards.
GTATTCGAGTTCGCTGCGCACATGACATTTGGTTAATATTTCATCCATTTTTCGTAGATACGCATCGAGGTCGAATACATTTACGATTGTCAGCAATCCTGCTCGGGTCGCAGTGCATAGGGCATACTCAATCCTCTGTCCATCGCGATTCGTGAAGAGGAATAATGATTGGAAAAGAGATTAAATGAGACAAGAATGCCCTTGGTTAAACCGCGCCATTCGCGCTGTAAAAGTAAAAATTAAACTGCCTACCTGGTTCCCTTATGGTGGGTGTTGCATAAAGGTCCATATTTTTTTTTTTTTTTTTTTTATATGGCCCTACAGCTGCTTGCCCGACCGAGTCGGCAAATACAGCCACACCGGTCTGTTGGGAGGAACGCAGGTGCGCTCAACCCGTAAAGTTAGGTGACCACGCTGAGGGCAACCCACTAACGGGTTACGAACCTCGGCTCAGGGCGGTCACTGAGAGGGAGATGTTGAAGACATCATCGATTAGGGGAGTGTGGACGTGTTTTCCTAACTATCCATTTCTGTCATCGGCACGCGGGCCGGAATTGTTAACAGGGTCGGGGGGGCTGCTACTGGGAGCGCGGCGTGGTCCTCGTCGGCGGGGACGGAATATCGGTCGTGTGGAGTGTGGGAGCGATTTAAGATGCTCGATCTTACGTTGAATGGCCAGAGTGATGGCGTCATCAGGGTCTGACAAAACGGATCTAGGACGTCTCCATTTCGCACGGTCAAATGGAGTATATATTGACGCTTGACGGACAAGCGTGTTTGGGTGGTGTGCCGCCCGATCGAAGTAGCGTCTGCTAGCCATCTGCATAAAGTGCCTGATGGTCGGCAAGTTGGTGTCAACGTGGAGGTCGTGATTACGGACGTACCACGGAGCGTTAAGCGCTCGTCTTAAAAAGACGTTTTGCAGGACTTGCATACGCTTAAGTCGAGCGGGCGGTATGTGAGCGAACACGGGCGACGCGTAAGTCATTATCGGTCTAATACACGTTGTGTAGATCCTAATCTTGTTGCGGGCTGACAACTTGCTCTTTCGGTTTAAGAGAAAATGAAATCGGGCTAACGCGAATGCGGCTCGCGCGCGTACCGCGTTTACATGAGTGATGAAGTTCAGTCTCCGATCAAGGTTGACTCCTAGATACTTGGCGTTGTTGGTCCAAGGGATAGCCTTATTGGCCATGGTGACTGAAGCGTTAGGCGTTTGGGTGAAAATTCTCTTGGTGAAGAGAATTGCCTGACTTTTGGCGGGGTTGACAGTGATTCGCCATTTGCGGAACCACTCACCGAGTTCGTCGGCTGCGGTTTGCAAAATGCGAATCACTTTATCCGGGTCTCTACGTGAAGCGTAGATTGCCGTGTCATCAGCGAAGAGCGCCAGATGGGCGTCCTTCGGTTTAGGAATATCGCTAGTGTATAGCGAGAAAAGAAAAGGGGACAAAGCAGAGCCTTGCGGGACTCCGGCAGTGATGGTGTGTCGTGAGGAAAGAGTTCCCTCCACGCGATATTTGAAACCGCGATTCGACAAAAATTCTCGTATGATGTGCACGAGCTGTGTGGGCACATTGAAGGTATACAACTTGTAGAGCAAGCCGTTGTGCCACACTTTGTCGAATGCTTTTTCAATATCGAAGAAAAGAGCACCGGTAGGGATTCCGCGCCTAAAGTTGGCGTGGATATGCTCCGTGATGCGGAGAATCTGATTCACGCAACTGTGCCTACTACGAAAACCAAACTGCTCTGGAGGGAGCAGATGGTGAAGGTGGGCGACTATCTTGATGCGATCGAGGACGATTCGCTCGTAGAGTTTACCCAGAGCGCTGAGTAAACTGATGGGACGATAAGAGGAGGGTTCGAAAGCGGGTTTCCCCGGCTTGTGAATACCTATCACAACTGCCTCTTTCCAGACGTCTGGAAAGAGGCTGTTTTGGAACGCTGCATTGAAGATGTCAGCGAGAATTTTAACTAGATGCTCCGGGAGCATTTTCATGACTCTATTGGATATACCGTCGCCCCCGGGGGCTTTGCGTCTTTTGAGCGCCTTGATCAGAGAACTGACTTCTTCGATTGTTACCGGCGCGAGTGGGTCGGGCGGTTGGTCGACATCCGGGTCGACGGGTGCCGGGCGCGGACGCGGAACCGGTATCGGTGGCGGCGGGATTGCGTTCCTACTTTCGACAAAAGTGTTAACCGCAACAAGATGCTCTGGGTCAATGGGAACTGAGGTGAGTGAACATTGAGCCTCCAGGCTGGTAGCCAGCAGTTCCGCTTTCTCGTCGTCGTCAAACGCCGGGCGTTGATTCGGACGATTGAGCGGAGGCATGGTGACTGTATCGTTCCTCCTGAAGGAACGGCACAACTGCCAGAAAGCCTGGTGAGTTGGATCTAGCTCTGATAAGTGAGTTTCCCATCTCGAATCGACGGCCTCTTGGATGCGACGTTTGGCCTCGCGTTGGAGGAAACGCGTTAGATGCCGTTGATCCGGGGAGGGATTCGTCTTACAGGCTCTCAGCGCGGCGTTTCGCCTCCTCACCACACATTTCACGTCTTCGGGAAGGTGCCAATGGCTAAGCATAGCCTCCGGCACCCTCTCGGAGCTGTCGCTCACGACGTTTTGGAGATGTGCGGTGAAGGAGCGAATCGCGCCGGACGTCTCTTCAGGAGTGACTATGTTGGTCGGGATCGCAGAGAGATCAGGGGATGAGGTGTCCTCGAGCTTGGTGCCTAGGAGACGCCAGTTCGTTTTCACCTTCATCGGTACGTTAGGACCTGTGTCTGTGGGACCGTTTATAGGGACTAGATCTAGGATCACAGGTCTGTGGTCAGAGTCTAACTCTTGTAGCACCCGCATGGAACGCACGCGTAGGCAAACGTTCCTTGTAAGCGCTATGTCGAGTATGTCAGGTCGGTGATTGTCGTTAATTGAACTATAATGGGTGGGTTCTGATGGAACTAGAATTTCCATATCAATAGTGTCAAGACACCGCTCTAGTGCTGCACCTCTGCTGTTGGTAGAGTTGCAGCTCCAGAGCGTGTTCTTGGCGTTGAGGTCGCCCGCCAGAAGGACAGACTCCCCCATGCTCAGTAAGGTCGAGATTTCATTGGAGTGAAGCTCCTTACTGGGTGAGAGGTAAGCCGAGATGATAGTGATCGGCGGATGTCCTGTCATTGCTAGCCTGCAAACTGAAGCCTCAATGTTCGTCAGGTTTTCGGGGGGATCTAGAGGTATGCAGTGCAGGGACCTTTTGAAATATATTAGGGTGCCACCTAAAGGGCCAGTAGTGCGGTCATTCCGCACTACTTTGAAATTAGGGATACTAGGGTTCCTATGAGCGGGTTTGAGGAACGTTTCCTGGATGAGGAAAACGTCTAGGTTATTATCGCGGACAAAATGTGCGATTTCGGTACATTGGCCGCGAATACCGTTGGTATTGAAAAAGCCCACTCTGAGGGAGCGAGGCTTGGTCCGCGACGGGGGGGAAAAAATATTATTATTAGTAGCCATTGGAAGGCGTTAAAATTAAGCTGGCGATGTAGGACCGCTGTTCCCTGTATAATCTTTGTAAATCCGACACTAATTTTTCGTCCGGGTGACCTTTTGCCGCTATTTCCCTTATTTTTTCCGAAATAAGGGTGTAAAAGTCGACCGGGGGGCTTAGAATGGCATCGTAGATGGCATCTACCTCCTCTTTGGAGAGTACTCGAGCGGCCGTGGTAGGAGGAAGAGGTGCAGGTTTTTGAGAGCGCGGCTGGGCTACCCTGGGAGGGTTAGTCCGGGAGGCCGCTGGAGTGGGAGCAGTGACGGGAGCGGGAGCGGGGGTGACCGCCGGAGCGGGAGCGGGTGCGATCGCTGAAGCGGGCATAGGCGTGACGGGAGTGGCTGGTTCGGCGGGAGTGACTCCACCAGGGACCTCTTGGGCTTTTTGGGCTTTGACCCATGGGTTGTGCACCGGCATGGGTGCGGGGCGGAATCTGGCCTGAGGGGCTGGAGCTTTAGGAGCTCGGTAGAATGGTTTCTTGGGGGCCTTCGGGCAGCCGCGGTAGCTTGCCGGGTGTCCTATCTGTCTACAGTTTGTGCACGAAGGCGGCTCCGTGCACAAGGTCCTGTCCTTTGGTCGTGGGCACTGTTTGGTGCCATGCTCCCCTAGGCACTTGACGCACCTGGAGGGGAGGGAACACCGCAAGGACGAGTGCCCGTACCTTTGGCAGTTGTGACACTGCCCTATCAGGCGATTTTTGTATGGAGTCTCCACGGTGAAGCCGCGGAGGCCCAAGATGTCTTTGACGTCAAACAGGTGTCTGCCGTCAATGGGGGTCTCAACAACAACCATAACCATCGTGTATGGTTGTTGTTCATTGAGAGAGGTATTTGATTTGACTGTTCGGTACATCCGGTGTACCTCTGTGCAAGATATGCCTTTTTCGGTAAGGCCTAATTGAATTTCCTCTTCCGTCATCTGCAGGGGAATCCCACGGATGACGAATCTAAATCGTTTTTCGTCAGGGAGGGCATACGTGAAATAGTGGACGTCTTTGGCTTTAAAATATTTGGTGAGCGCCCTATGGTCGGCTATCGTGGCTGGAAAAACTGATAGAAGATCTTGGCCTTCTAAAAATTTATTGTGGGTCAGCGTTATGCCCGCTTCTTTGATTCGGGCGAGGAGGGTGGGGACTGTAATGTCATTTGACATTAAGATGTTAAGCCTCGGCGGCTTCTTGCCCTTTGGCTCAGAGGGAGCAGAGGGCTTGTCGGAGGTAGGTGGTGCGGCAGGTGAGGATGGGGGTGAGGGGGAAGCCGGCGAGTCGGTGTCGAAAGTCGGCGCTGAGGGCGCCGGCGTCGACACCGACACGGCGGTGGCCGAACGCGGCTTCTTCCTCCTCCCGCGTTTCACGGTCGTGAAGCCGTCGTCGTCCTGTTCGGACGACGACGACTCCGACCGAGACTCGCCGGAGGATGACGAAGACGCAGGCCTTTTGGTGGAGACGGGCGGGTCGGTTTCCATCGCCGTAGCGATGGGCTCCGAGGGAGTGGTGGGCGAGGCGGAGGGTCCATCGTCCGTTGATGGGCTCTCCGTCTCGTCGGCAAACAGGTCCGGTAGAATGTCCTTGAGTGCGGACTCAAGACGTGCCCACGCGAGTGGGTTTTCTGCCACCTTCGCAAGGGCCGCGGCACACTTCTTGCGTGACGGGGCCATTGCGAGTGCTGCAGAGTTTGACGCGGCGCGAGTGTGTTCCGACGCGGGTGCGTTCCGCCCGGGAAAGAACACACAAGAAACCGGGCGGCGCTCGCACTGACGTACGGTCGCGGATCGCGGGTCGCGGGTCGCGGTGGGACGCGTGAATTTACGTCCCCGGGTGGGTGTGCCCGGGGCTGAGTATGTGAATGACCCTCCTCACCGGGTATAGGCGAGGGGGGGTGTACTTAAAATTAGGTGTGCCCTAAGCTGGTATCCCTTTGCCAATCTTAATGTGCGAAAGGGTTCCTAACAGTCCGTGCACCGTAAGTGGTATTGGTCCGAGGACCGCACACTCAACCGGATACACGGGATGGAAATCGGGATGGGTAGGGTTGGGAAGGCGATATGCGGGGGAAAGAGTGGTGTGCCTCCACTGATTCCTTGTCCGCACCCGTCCGGCTTGCTTCAGCCCTGAGGGGGCGTGGCGCGGGCCGGGTCACCGCTAGCTATCGGTTTGTTGTCACCGTGAGGTTTACCACCGAGCTAATTCCCTGAAGGGGACAATAAAACACTATACCGAGAAATTCGGGCTAATCCCTGTCCTGAAAAGGACGCGGATGGGCCCTTTGTTCGGCAACCGACAATAACAAAGCGGGGCTTTGTTATTGGCCGGATTACCGAGAATGCAGCGCGGGGGCTGCGTTCCGACCTAGCAGGTAGGCCGGTAATCGGATTAAAGTCACTGCAGGTGCAGTGACAATGCGTCCGAGCACGACCGCTGCCAAGAGCGGAATGAAAGGTCCATATACACGAAGAACGATTTAAACTGTAATGTGTTACAAGATAAAAAATGAACTTATTTTATTATCAATAATAACCATGAGAATTTTAAAATCGAAATGTGACCCGTAACTCGTCGCAATTATGGTATAAGAACGGCTGTATGTGCGTTAAAATACTTAGGTAATTAGGTGCCATATAGGTGGTTTGCAAATGCACAGCAGCTGACCAAATGGGCGAGACACAATAATTGTTTCATGACAAATTAAAGTTTCCAAGATTCAAAAACTATGATCTTTGCGAAATTTAACTTACACTTTAACGTTAAATTGCTAACCACCCACTCTTTAAGTATAGTTATTAATTATAGTAGATACCACTTTTTGCAACAGGACTGTAATGCGCAGGTAGTTTGTTACATGCTAACCCTAGTACGAATTCAAAGTCTAATTATTCAAAAATTCTACTGATAAACTCCACGTAATAGTCTCTTTAAGTTTAATTTATTATTGATACCAACTTTCTAAAACATTCTATATAGTTACTTCTATAAATACATACATTCAAACGTTCAAATTTACATTATAATGATTAGGCCTCGTTCGCAACTTTGTAACCATTGCATCAACAAATTATAGGCAGGACATACATAATCAGCTCATTTATTTGGAGTAGACAGGTACGACCCAATGCACACCGGTCTGTCAATCAGACGTCAAACGAGCGGTCGTAAATTATTTGCAGTTTTTACACTGCGCCTGCGCACGCTCAATATGCCATAGATTAGACATCCTGATCGAACGCTGTTATAGTGCCTATTTATCTTTAGACCTCCAAGATTCATTATGTTTCTAAAATTGCGCAGTGGATTTCTATTGTGAATTTCATTATTTTGTTTTCATTTGTATGAGTGACGTGTCTTCGTGAAACGGTGATCAATACTCAGGAAAAATAACTATTTTCAACGTCAATCAATCAAGATCAATCAAATTTCTAAATCTCCGTAAAAACCCATAAGATGTAGAAATCACTATAAATTTTCGAAAAGACATATCGGATTATAAACTGTTCTACAGGAAGATATCGAATGTCGCGTAAAATATTAACATATTGTAGACCAGATACGTCAAAACAAACATCCAATAGTCACACAAATCTTCCTAACCCCTAGTATAATAATCAATCCTGAATTTTGGACCTTCTCACCAGAGTTGAAATTGATTAATAGAACTAGAATTTATAATTTTATTCGGTGTATCACATAATAATTTGTATCTTTCTACAAGAGAACGACTGTGAAACCGTCATAGTGATAATTACTATTTCAACATCAAACTAGCAAACGAACATACCAGGAGAAACACATTATTTCCTTGTCAATTCCAAAGAACCCTTTGTAGATTCTTATTTTTGAAGTCGAAACACGAGCTCTTATCTTACAACACACTAGAGTAAATCAATAGGTACAATAGAATTGAGTGCACTGGTGTCCTATCTGTGTATTAGTTTATAGTGGAAGGCATTACGGCTCTCACGTACGCAAGGGTGGGCAAAGCTGGACTATTAGCATATTAATTATCGAATCCCGCAGTAGATAGTCATGCTGTACCGGCTCGCGTGACTGCGTCGTCATCAGGCGCGGACTGGGAGAACGGAGACGGGTGACTGCCCCCAAACATCTATTCATACGAAGTCACCATTACTAAGGCATCAGCATGTGGTATAAATGAGCACTTTCGTGGTGCTCGATGGCTCAAACGCGTAAGTCAGTTTTAAATTGTGAAATGAAAATATCGATAGACGGTGAATCCACTGGATAGTAAAATACCATATACGCAGGCGCTTAAAGTCGTAGGAACTGCACACCGACTGAATTCGAGCTGCACCGTCGAAGTTCAAGAACAGTTCAAATGCAGTTGGGCCATCTGCAATCAAAATGCAAAATTTGCATTCGGAGTGCAGTTGAAATGCAATATGTCTGTCTAGAGCCATAGACGACGCGTGACGTATAAATTCCTAAAGGAGTTGAATTATAATACTATAAAATATTATGTCGGATATTTTTAGCATTATTTTCGTGCCAATCAATTATCGAACTAATTTACGTCGTAGAAATAATTATAATATCTTTAGAATTGCCTTAACTATTTAGAAAAAAAGGGTTATTCCATAGCCTTATTAAATTCCGAATCAATTTAATTCCATATTGATTAAGACGACAGCTATTATCAGACTATACGACCCCCTAAAACAATCCCCGAATACAGCTCTGTTCACGACATTACAGTGGCGTTTTGTAACTGTTTGGGCTAGGTCTTGTTGAATATCGAGTTTGTGATGATTGAATTTTACAAATATAGTAATAATAATCACTAAACCTACATGTCTTAACGTTTAGATAAGTGCAATCAGCATTAGTTACGGTTGCTGATTGGTTTCACATGATGTCATCTGAATGTGAGAGATATATGATAATGGGTGTTATGTTTAGTTGATTTTTGGTTTATAGATTTTGTGTCTTAACCATATCGTATTTCTTTTTATAGCAGGGATTGGCAAACGAGCAGATGGGTCACCTGATGGTAAGTGATCTCCACCGCCCATAGACACCCAAGACACAAAAAGAATCATGGGTGCGTTGCCAACCTTAAAGGAGGGAATGGAAGGGGAAGGAGAAGGGATTAGGACAGGGAGGGGTGGAAATGGGCCATCGGAAATCTCACTCACCGAACGAAACGCAGCAGGAAGCTGCCACTTTACGTCGGTTTTCTGCGAGACAGTGGTATCAAATCGGTCGAGCCGGCCCATTCGTGCTGTAGACGTAATTGCTACTCGGCCACTGCGCTACAGAGGCTGTCAGTCATATTGTAAACTTCTTCAAAGGTAAATTATATCAGTGCGTTATCAGTTGCATTCTTCAAGAGATATTTTTAATATTTGATTTAATATTTCTTAACACGACGTATTCACACTTCTATAACATACAACACATGTAGATTAGATAACATAGCAAAGTCTTCGTATTACATACATTATGATTTCGTCACGATCGAACATCACGATTTCACTGAAATTAAAAATTCAATTATGTTTAGCTCAGGAGTGTTATGGACTGCAAACTAAAGTCGCAAGTTCGAATCCGGCCTCAAGAGTACGCACTTCTGACTTTTATAAACGAAGTTATTTATAAATAATAAAAAAACACTTGCTTTAAGAATAAAGGAAATCTTTAAGGATAGAATACACGTGTGTCATTGAGAACAATCAGATATTAAAGGTGTTGGACCTAAATGTATATATTAAGCCCACGACTGGGCACCGAACCTACACAACAATGATAGAGTTAAAGCTTTAACTATTTATTACAGAACCATGTAAAACCCAATAAGTTTTAAATCGAGTTTAATAATAAATATATTTTTATTTAGAACGCAGCCATAAACTAGATTACAATAAAACAGCGTATTAAATTGCAAACATAAACTTTAGATTAATAGTCATACGTCGGAGATACCGCGTGTAATGAGTGCGAATTAAAAACATTCCTACAAATCGTTACGTGGTTAGGTTGGCAACACTACACTGTCGTGCGGTTGGCACACCTGTCGCCATTAGGTTGTTAGCATTGTTGACATAAAATATGGCTACGTACATTTCTTATGCAACACGTTTTTAATATTCCTTATTTAGTTGTAACGTGATGTACTGAAACGGCGGTTTCCTGTGACCACCTATTATGTATTACTTTTTATACTTAACCATGCGCTGTAAATGTCAAATATATAATAAATACAAACGATAAAATACTAACTTAACCTAACATGGTTACATACATTAATAAAATTGAATAGCAGTTAGAAGTAGCGTATAATGGAACTAATTAACCTTTTAATACTAAAAATTCTACAAAATAGAATAAAAAATAGAAAATTAATAAACAACACTAAAACAATAACAGAATTTCCAAATTCTAAAACACTTGTCGGCCCGTTATCGGCACCCGTCAGTTCGCGCGCGGGCCGTCCAGATTGACAGTCGCGCCGTCAAAATCAGCTGACGGGCGCCAGTCAAACGGCGAGCGCGTCCTAAATTTAAATGGAAAGATTGACGGCGACGCGATATGGGGATGTCGCGGCAGTTTCAGGCGCGCGTCACACGAGTGTCACCGACTGACGGACTGACGCGTGACGCATGACGCGCGATGTTTTGCTTTGAATCCGTGACTACTGAAGTGTTAAGGATTCTGATAGCGCGCTTCAGGGAATAACGATGGGCTCTTTGGATGTATTGGAGTATATTTGGCTAAATAAGACTATAAACAACGATCGGTTGGTTGGTTTTCGATCAAGACTCTATCTACAGTTTTCGAGAGGGTTCATGGATATTACAAATAAACAATTCAGGGCAATGCGTCATGATAAATTAAGTCGTCAGTGAGACAAATAGTAGTAATCAACAAACAACAAATTAATTAAGTTACTCATGTGTTTGGATGATCATCGACCGTGATGAATCGTTAAATACACTTTATTGCTTTGATAAAGTTACTCCCTTCCTCATTCCCATTTCCAAATAACTAAATGTTACAGAATACTTGAGCAAGGCAATTAGGCTCAAAAACTGTTGGACTAACGCCCTGACGACTGACTGACGAAGAGGAAGATATTTAATTATCTTCCTCTTAGCTTTTAAGCCAATGGTCCCAAACAAACCTGACGCTAAACAGTGGGAAGAAAGAAAACTGGAGGGAGAATATTTCGGTCTTGGCACTTTTCACCTGCCATTATCGCATTTCAATGTGGGGTCGGCGCTACGCACATTTTCCAGTATATTGCAGTTGACGTACAAATTAAACTATTTGTGTGTCCATTAAACATATTTACAATAATTATCATAAAATATTACGTCATCATCATCATCATCAACCATAGCACGTCCACTGCTGAACCTAGGCCTCCCCCAAAGATTTCCAGATCGACCTGTTGGAAGCGGCCTGCAACCAACGACTTCCTGCGACCTTTATCAGGTTACCTTTATGTAACGTCACCGTACCATAATTATCTGCAACTCATCACTCCAATTAAAAAAAACTGAACACACAAAATCCAGTGCAATCGATCCCATTATCTAAAACAATTGTGTCTGGCAGGGCTGGTAGGCGTCCGAAGATGGCGATGGGTGCGATGGTAGGGTCCGCAGAACAAAACGAGTGGCGACAACGCGCTGATGTAGATTTACGCGGCTGCAGACCGTCCGTGCTCTACTGGCCCGACCTGAGCACACGGAAACTGTGGAGACTATTCTAGCAAAAATATTTTAGTTGTGACATAATCAATTATTTTTATTTAGTCTTGTATGAGGGATAAGATTTCAGACTCTAGAATCTGGAATCCTTAAGTCCCTTAAGTAAGTCCCTTAAGTCTAGACTTAGACCAAATATCCAAAAGGGATTTGTTTAACGTTGTAGCAAAACAATAAATAACTTTTTTAGGAATTGTCAAAACGAAGACCGAATATGAATTCTAAGTTCGGTGGTACATCTTGTCATTAAGGTTAAACTGTGATATACCACATCAAAGCATAAAGCTCTGCTAAAGATCAGTCGACTCTTCCTCTTGCAACTGACATTTTGCCTGCATGTTATGTCATGGGCATTGACAAGGACGACAAAGAGAATATAATAGTTGCAAGACCTTCGATTTTGTCTATACTTGTGACACTGATGTCATCTCCTCCCATCATTAGTTTACTATACAGGCGCAAGCATGAATAATTTTGACAATTGGATTCGAATCAAGCTCGATGCGCGTTTATAATATTTCATTTGTACGAAATTTTAACCAAATGTCATCAGTGCCCAACGATAAGATTTCGAATGTCAAAATTGTTTCTGCTCGGGCCTCAGTACCCAGCTATATTAGTTTATTAGTTTAGCTTTTTGTTTCCCATATATTCATTTTCCTTGTCGGCTAGCAACGCCTTTGCGATATGCCTTATTATGTAATTGTTTGAATAACGTCAGTCGTCGAGCCTTATCTTTAACTCCAGGATTTTTATGGTCAATTCTCCTGTGTAAGAGCATCCTACATTTCACAGTCTAACGTGATAAAGTAAACATAACGTTTCATTAAATAACTTCATCCACCTTCTCCACACTCCACAGTTTTCCTGTGCCATTATTTGAGACAGGATCGCGAGCTACAGATAGCGCGGCGGCAGACATTTTTTGTTTCGCCTTTTGTTGCCGGCTTTTTGTTTTGTGTCCACTACCCATACGCTAATGTTGAGACAACGCATACGCCTGTAGAGTGTACTTTGTACAATGCACTGTTCTACTTCAACAATTTTTATATGGCTAATTAAAAACCTTTAAGAAATATAGTAATAAAGTTAAGTGGGGTTGAATTTAAGTATGTTAGCAAAAAAAACTGCCAATTCCATGATCGGTCACGGTTGAAGGCTAATCAGAAGAAAGTGTTTTCTTTTAATCAATAAAACTACAGATTCCGTGGCGCAGTTTAAACTGCACTATTAATAGCCAAAAAAGCATTGTATTTAATATTTATTTAATCATACTAGTGATAGAGTAAAATTTTTAATTGCCTACTTGGTCTAGTGGCAGTATAAATATATGGGCTGTGAATCGGGAGGTCCTGGGTTCGATTCCCAGGTCGGGCGAGGCGAATTTTCTAATTTAATTTGCCCGGGACTGGATCCCCAAAAGGGATTGACGTCAGGCAGGCAACCGGTTGTAAACACTTACACCAATTTGTTGTAAATACCAAATCCTTTCTGCAACATACTTGAAAAAGTGTGTACTCCGACCCCACATCAAGGTGGGATAAGGGCAGGTAGAAAAAAAGTGATAGAGTTAAATTTTTACTACAAAGTAAAGGCTTGCTGTTGAGTTTCGAATGGCGAATAAAATTTCAGGGGGCCTAAATATCCCCTAAATTCTAATCCAATCCCCAGTCCTTTCCCTTCCCACGGTAGGGAGCCGCTTAGCTCACGAATGCCGATGTCAACGGCCACGGTAACCCCTTACCATCAGGTGGGCAGTATACTCGTAACGCAATAAAAAATACAGGTAAACATGGAAATTGCTATAAACATTAAAGCCCGATGTCGACCAACAAAACAGGAGTAATTATTTCAATGGACATTACATTGTCGGACACTAAGTAGACATGAACGGCGATATCGCACTCACCTGCTCATTACGGAATTTCAGCGAATATTATGCGCGTGCGCACGCATGCTCTGTTCCAATTTTAAAATTTAAAAAACGCACCGCACTCTGTCGCTATCTGTCATCGGGAGCGGACGTGCCTGCCGTATTGGTCACCGAGAAACGATTAAATCTGCAAATGCGGTGGCCATTAAAAAATAACCCTTAATAGTATTTGATATATATAGCTTTATGTTACAGGTGTATCACGTTATGTAGTTATCTAGTTAAATATCATAATTTGCATTCGATGGTAATGCTGTTAGTAATTAATTGCATGCTTATACTCAAGCATTAGTATACGGTTTCAAACGAACTTCAATACATTATAAATGTAAGGTTTCCCTACATAGTTTTTATTTGTTGGATAAGCTTAAGGTGTTAAGGGTAGGGAATCGAACAACGGAGTAGGAAATAATTTATTGAATTGGATATTTTATAAAATATGCAAATAGTTATTGATAAAATTATTGATGACTTGCGTATTTATTGTAATCGGTCGTGTGAAAGAATTCCCTAAATTTTAAATATTATAACTTTTTTGTACTCGCTTCTTATATAAATACACTTTTAAAACGAAAGTAGAAACTCAAGGCAGGAGGATTTTTTAATTGTGCGAATTTTTCGCAAAATATGGACTGTTGTCGAAAATTATTTTTATATTGCATACGCCCGAATGGTCAAACGCTGCTCAAATGTAACGGCTTCTTATATTGATTTTCGCCATACAATTTTGACAGATAAGACGGCCTTAAAAGACATAAGGCCACCTTAAGTGTATGAACATTCGGCGGATAGAGTTGTTTACTTCGTCGATAGTCTTTATTGATATTACCACTATTTATTTCATGACGGGTAAAAAGAAAAATTGAAGACTCCACAAGGAATTCAGTTAAACTTCTTGGGCTTTACATATAAAAACAGTTTAGCTGAGCTGAGGCTAAGAATAGTCTGTCACTTTCTTTCTTGTGTCACATTGTTTGAAAATAAATAAAACCCCTTATTATTGTTTTATTAATACGTTACAAAAACTAATATGAATAGGCATCTAGGAATATACATAGGTTTATGTATTGGAATTTATATATTTTTTGGAAATCTATATTATGTTTCATTGATGGGCTTCCGCTTCCGCGAATACACATACATTTAAGGTCGCCTTATGTTGTTTAAGGCCGCCTTATCTGTCAAAATTGTATGGCGAAAAACAATGTACGAAGCAGTTAAAGTTGAGTAGCGTTCCAGTATTCGGGTGAGCGACCTCTTTACTCATCCACTTATTCCTTTCTTTCGTCAGCTCTCTCCATTTGAGTGAATACAAAATTACAATCTCAAAACCAATTTTGCCCGCTCCTCGCAAGTCCTGCGCCTTAACCCGTCGAGTGAACCGTGTCTTGTGCATTTTAGAGCATATTCCATAGATGGGCACGCATTAAAGGCGAACCAAGTGGGCCCACAAAGGGCGTAATAGGCCGGTAATAGGGCGAAACGGTCGAAAACGCATGTAAACCCGGCTAAAGGGCTCTTACCAAGGGCTAATTAGAAATAACACACGCATTCTGTATTAAGTTTCACGCCTAATGGTTGAACTATTGGGACAATTTTTCCTAACGCGTCCTCTGTAGACAGTAGTGTACCTTAATTAGCTTGTCACTTAGAAAAAGTTATGGAAATTGAGTGGAGAGTAGTCAGCCTGTCCTAAAGCCTTCTTTAATGTAATCAGTCGAGTAAAAGAGTAACAAGATTTTAGCTTTTAATGTACTAGTAAATAACGAATCCAATGTAGGCTCGACGCAATATACTTACAGCATGTTGCAGAAAGGTTTCGGCTTAATTGATACCCACGACACAAGGCCTGGATATTACTATGGGGTTAGGACTCAAGATTCCGTGATTGTTAGATTAGGTTACATATAAATACATAGGCTCACGCTTGTACCCCGAGGAGGTAAGCAGAGGCGGACTAGCGAACTAGTATACCCACATTTCACCGGGCTCATTTCCATCTCAGATGTATGATGATAGTATGAGATATCCATACCCGGGACAAATCCTAGACCTCGGGTTGATACTGAGTAGAAAAACCCAATATCAATTTGCTCAACGCGGGGATCGAACCCGAGACCTCAGGACGATAGTCGTACCGCGCATGCCACACCACCACGCCACCGAGGCAGTCTGATTACTGTTGGGTATTTATTTATAAAGATACCCAATCTTCTCAAGTCTTCAAACTGCCAACCGTGTCACATCTCCATAGACAGGTGTAGCTGACAAGCCATCAGTCCTCACGCGTCAATCTTCAAGCGTTATCATGTCATCAGCGACCTTGCTGTTATCACAACTCCATGATATGTCAATCATCAAATCAATCAATTTGATCTGTTGATGCCTGATGGACAGAAACATCTAGATGTTTGTCTATTTTTTATGTATTCGGCGAAATCTGCTGTCGTTTGAATTTGAATATTTGGTATTTAAGTGGCCAGGGGTTGACATCAGTAGCCCGAGCACGAAAAACTAATGTAAATGTAAATGTATTCGAGTTCGCTGCGCACTGATGACGTTTGGTTAATATTTCATACAAATTTCATAGACGCGCATCGAGTTCGAATACATTTACGGTTGTCAGAAATTTTCCTGCTCAGGCCGCAGGTAGGCAGCCGGTCGTAAAAACTAAGTCAAATCCTTTCTGTAACATGCTTGAAAATGTGCTGATTTCTTAAGTTTACGCGAATGCTATTGAAAATGTGCGTTGCGCCGACTTCAAATTAACGTAGCATAAGAGCAGGTAGAAATAAAAGGTATTGAAGTTTTTATATCGCAGGTATTGACAAACGAGCACTTGTATCATCTGATGGTAGGTGACCTCCATATGACCCACGATATAGCATTCGCTGCCCGCTTACGAAGTGCAAAAAAATCGGTATTGTTCCAGTGGCATCTGAATATTCAAGAGGAGGGGGATTTGGGCAACGTTTCTATACAGTTTTTTTATTTATCAAAGTCTCTTTATTTAATTAACTATTTTCAAAATAGTTTGAGTACTTCTAGAGATTAGTGCGTTCCAAAAAACAATATTTTCAGCATTATAATATTAGTGGTTTTTTTTATAGCAGAGACTGGCAAACGAGCAGATGGGTCACCTGATGGTAAGTGATCTCCACCGCCCAGACACCCAAGACATAAAAAGAATCATGGGTGCGTTGCCAACCTAAAAGGGGGAAATGGAACGGGAGAGAAACAGGGAAAAGGGATTGGGAAAGAAAGGGGGGCAATTGACCACCGAAATCTCACTCACCGAACGAAACGCGACAGCGTTGGTTTTCTGTGAAACAGTGGTCTCGAACCGATCGAGCCGGGCCATTCGTGCTGTAGACGTTACTGTCTGACTCTACAGCGTGGCTCTACCACCCAATGTGTTTAGTAAAGATTGCGATCTTGTAAATTAATGGTAATTTTGAGCATTTTAAATTGTCACAAACAACACAATTCATAAGCAGAGTTTCGATTACAAACACGATAAGTATTTGAGTGATTGTAATCTGATGCATTATATCTGTGTTGTTATTTAGGTGAAGAGTGGATAGCCTTGTCGCATGTCGGTAAGCAAATAACTCGCGAGTTACAAGTTCAAGGTTGACAACATTTGGGAATTGGAATTCAATTGTTACTATCGCTAAATCAACGAATTACAGGCTAACATTAATGTAGCTTGTAGCCTCCTTGATCCAGAAGGTCCTTGGCAGCGTATGTGGGCTGTGGATCGGGAGGTCCCGAATTCAAATGCCAGATCGGATTTTACCAAGCTTTTTTTAAACACCATTTGCCCAAAATTAGATACCTAGATGAAAGTATTCGAATAACTAACGGAGTGAGTTTTTTGCAAGTTTCTCTTTAATTTACATTAATTCTCTGAGTAACCGGTGGAGGCGCTGGGGTGTTTGTCATACAAATATATTGCATAGTTGCCAGCCAGAAATGTTCAAAAACTCATGAGGTACGGGTCTTTTTTTATAGAAGAGGAACAAACGAGGAAGGAGGTTACCTGATGTTAAGTAATCTACCTATAAATATCTATAATACCAGATAAATTGTAGCTACTTTGCCGGCATTTACTGGTAGGTTCTTTTTTCGAAGGTACCTCTCTCTTGAATGTCTCTTATTTACTAAAACAGATACCAACAATACAAAGCTTTGGAAATTAATACGTAATAATCCACATCAAATACATAAACATAACATAACATAAGCTCCCGGCTGTATCCCCGAAGGGGTAGGCAGCGGCGCACTAGCCAACTAGAACACCCACATTTCGCCGAGCTTAGTTCCGTGATGTGATAGGGGGCGAGCCTATCGCCATATCGGGCACAAATTCCAGACTCCGGGCTGATATGGAAAAATCCAATATCACTTTGCCCGACCCGGGGATCGAACCCGAGACCTCAGAACCGTAGTCGTACCGAAATACCACCACGCCACCGAGGCAGTCACATTCACATTCACATCAAATAATAACTACATTTTTCCAGACATACAAGACCTAGGCCGTAACCTGATTTCCTAAACATCATAACTTACGCTGACTGTACGATAACACCAGATGTTTATACCCTCTGACTGTGACCTTCGTGT
Organism: Clanis bilineata; assembly: GCA_036417725.1. Classification (NCBI taxonomy): domain Eukaryota; kingdom Metazoa; phylum Arthropoda; class Insecta; order Lepidoptera; family Sphingidae; genus Clanis; species Clanis bilineata. The sequence goes on along the minus strand of CM071146.1, from coordinate 776,722 downwards.
CTTGGTACTTCAGGTACGCCGTCAGAGGCTCAGACATCAATTAGTGTCAATTGTCAAAATGTATGGGGGTAAAAATTACAAGGTACCGTCGGCAACACAAGGTCTCTGCAAATGGATCTTGTTTAAAGTGTTTAGTTCTGGGGTTGCCAGTTATAATTTTGAGTTGATTTTTTGGGTAATTTTAATTTATGTTCAAGATTGTGCACACAGTTTCATTTTATCGTGTATGTAAGGAAGGATATTTTGTAGTTCAATGCCTAGAGGCTTAAAAGAAAGGTGGGAAAGACTCTTACGTGGGTGAAAATGCCAGAAAAAAGTAGTATAATACAGCGTTGAGAGTAGCCTCAATCGAATAACAATAATCACAAGATTAAAAACTTAACAGACCTACTTCAAATCCGATCGTGACCAAATGTATATGGGACCACCCTTGAAATAAGCCCTATCGAACACAAAAATAATTTCGAAAATCGGTCGACATTTGAAGGAGATATAGCGGAACATACATAAAAAAAATTTGACCGACTTCCAAAAAGGACCTCCTCCTTTTTGGAAGTCGGTCGAAATAGCAATCGGAATCAGTCCATACACGGTATATATAAAATATCGTGTAAAAAAACAGATTTTGAGTACTTCCTTTTTTACTTCGGTTATATTTACACACCACCAAAAACCCATCACCATTAACAGTATTTACTTGTGTTGAAAACGTAGTTGAACCTCAGTCGGCGCCAATTCATTAAAACTTTCCCAGTGATGACCCCACCAAACAACGGCCGATATTTATACCGTTTTGAAGGCTGGCAACACCGACGACAACGGGCCAACTTAGATTGCGAGACGCCATAACAGCGCCTCTTCAATCTACAGGCAAAATGAGACGCGACTCGCGAGAGATAGCTGTTTTTTTCACGCCGGATAATATCATTTGGTTGAATGTTTTTATTATTAAATAGCGTGATGAGACGCGTGTGCAACTTGCTAGATTTTGGGATTGAGGTGTTTTATTTAACGGACCCGAAAAAAGGGGTTAATACATGCCCGATAGGCGATAGGCTCGCCCCCTATCACATCTGGAACGGAACTAGCTCGACGATATGTGGGTGTTCTAGTTGGCTAGTGCGCCTCTGCCTACCCTTTCGGGAGTACAGGCGTGAGCTTATGTATGTATAACTAAAGATCGTTTTGTTGGTTTAGAATTTCTCCAGAATCGGCATTGACTCCAAAAGTACCTCTACTCTGGTAACTTTTCTTTGTACCTGCCCTTATCCCACCTTATCCCATCCCAGGTTGGGCAAATCGATTTATCTCATTTAATTTGCCCGAGAGTGAATCCCCTAGACGGGGTTTGACGTCAGGCAGGCAGCCGGTCGTAGAAACTAAACCAATTCCTTTCTACAACATACTTGAAAATGTGTGTTGCGCCGACTCCACATTCGTTTCCAGAGTCCTTGTGTCCTGGACAGTAATATTACAGAGTTAATATTATTTAATTTAATTATTATTCAACTAGGAAATTACTTACATACTTAATGTTCATGTACTAATGTTATAATAACCATAGATTAATAAATATAGAGGTATAGTTTTTTTTTATAGCAGAGATTGGCAAACGAACAGATGGGTCACCTGATGGTAAGTGATCTCCACCGCCTATAGACACCCAAGACACAAAAAGAATCATGGGTGCGTTGCCAATCTAAAAGGAGGGAATGAAAGGGGAGGAAAAAGGAATTGGGAAAGGAGGGGGAAATGGGCCACCGGAAATCTCACTCACCGAACGAAAGGCGACAGCAAGCTGTTACTTTACGTCGGTTTTCTGTGAGACAGTGGTATCTAACCGGTCGAGCCGGCCCATTGGTGCTGTAAACGTTACTGTCTACAGCGTGGCTCTACCACTCAAAAAGTGATATTGGATTTTTCCATATCAGCCCGGAGTCTGAAATTTGTGCCCGATATGGCGATAGGCTCGCCCCCTATCACATCTGGGACGGAACTAAGCTCGACGAAATGTGGGTGTACTCGTTCGCTAGTTATGTTATATAGATTAATAAATAACATGATATGCAATGTTTCGGACGTTAGGGCGAAGTGGAGGATAATTCGAAGATGTCGACTCCACCACAATGCAGGTTGAATAGCCAAGAGAGATAGATGTAGTATTTTAAATCTTGTTAAATGAAAATAGGTATGAACAAATTATGAGACCGAAAAAATACAATCAAATATTATTTGCTCCATTATGTATTTGTACCACCATTTAAATATAAATCGTCTCATAACGTTCAACAGTATATTGTTGCGATGTTTTTATACACAAATATAAGGCTAATTAATGATGTCTGATTTACAATATAATTAACAAAACTCTTGGAACTCAACATCATCAGTACAATGACACTAAGATAATTTATGCAAACACCTAAACTGTTCTTAATTGATTAAAGCCTTATATAAAAATAGAATATTTGGTATACAATACGGAGGATCAGTCAAAATAACAATATTCAAATGCTGACGAAACTGGTTTTCAGGTACTGCTAGCGCCATCTGTTATCGTATAGCGACAGCGTGAGAAATATTTTACAAATAAAAACCGTTTACGCAAAATTAGTTAATGTGTTTTAGGCATCAGTTTATGTTGTTAGATAATATAAAATCAATATTGCTGATTTTTTGTAAGTGTTTGTGATTAAAGGAATTAACTTTTACGTAATAATCTTAAATTGAAAAATAATAAGAATAATGTAGGTAGTTCTCCCGTTTATTCATCAATACATATATAATTATTTTATTGGCGACTGTAAATTCTATTATAATACAAGATAATATTCAAAGCCCGACACATACAACTAATATAATAAACTTTTTATAAACTAAGAATCTACTTAAAAACCTATAAAATTAAAACGTTTATGATGCACGGAGCACAGATAATGCGCGTCCGAGATGAAAAACAAAATCATAAATCTGTCGCATACAAACAGTTGTGAGTGTGCAGTGTGCTTGTGGCCTGTGCAGTGTGCACGCATTCTGCGCTCCCGCCACGCTCTTTTATTTATACACTGTTTAATTAAACGAATGCAAAGGCTCGATGGCCATTGTCCGTCTTACCTGCGGGATCTGATGCGGCTCGCTGCCAACCGGTTACGATACTCCGACTTTTATTTTCAACAAACGCAGCCAAACACCACACAAGTCATTCATCACACAAAAATAACAGCATGCAATAACAATCATTATCAACACTTATTTACAACAATACAAGTGTTCAAATATTTCTCTAAAAATATTAACTGTCATACTTAACAACTTTTAACATGATATGAGGCAAAGGAATACCCACATACTACCTAATCGAGTTTGTTCGAAATCATTCCGTTCGATTGCATAAACGCGCGTTCGTGGGTGCGTTCGAAATTCGCGCCGCGCGTACTAAACATTCGGCGCGTATCGCGCGTCTGCTGTACGTTGTCATTGCTGTCCGTCAAACAACGGGGGCGGGCCAGCGAGGGACGGGCCCCGAATGTGTTCGACTAACTTCGGAACGCACCTCTCGCTCTACTCTGTACTCGCAAAGTGAACTGAGTCACAATCACTACATTGTGTTTTCTGTGTATATTTATTAGTTTTTCAAGGGCTTAAAAGACTGGTAAGTTATTTACATCTACTTTTCTAATATGATAGGTGTTTGAGAATGTATTGAAGCCTTTTCAACTGCACATCAGTCGTAATATTCTGTAATATAAGGTTTAATATGTTGACAAAACGTCTGTACTTGCAAACTATTTTTCACGAACTAATATGCCGTTTCTAGAATAATGACGGTTATAACGCAACGTAATTAAAATAATTAAATGCTTTTTACACATCAGGGACGTATTTTGTGTCGTATTTAAGAAACATAATTAAATTAAGATAAAATAACCTCAAAATGTTAGTGACGTTTGTAGTTTACGTCTAATTGTTAAGAGATGGCGCTGCTCGTGTGGGCGGAGCTTATTAGTTGTGATGCGCGATGTAGAGTATTAACGTGTCGCGATAATTTGAAAGACTCTATTGTCCCAAATATTTTTCATAATTTTATTATGCATTTTATGTTAAACATTAAGACTGAATTCATATTTTACTTACATGAAATTAGTACTATTGGCTTAGTACAGTCGCGTTGAACGTCCATTACTTTCTTTTCTATTTAATGAGTACATACATAATTATTTTGTGTTACTTTTGCGTTTACTGAATTCTTGATAATATGATTCAGTATTTACTAATTACTGACCACAATATAATTTCACCTCTAGATGTAGCGCAGGCTGAGATGAAAAGGCTGAGAGAACTCAAATTTCGACGATTTTTTCCGTCCTATTACATGATAACAATGTTATGTGATACTAGGCAACTTAAATCAGATGTTTTAAAATTGGTAACTTATATACAGATTGCGATGGTCAGTTGGAACCTGGGACCTCGCGGTTTTCAGGCACAGATATGCTGCCACTAGGCCAAGAAGGCGAAATGTTGTATTAATATTTTTCTGTCTACCTGCCGTTATTCCCACCTTAAAGTGGGGTCGGCGCAACTCACTTTTTCATGTTGCGGAAAGGATTTGGCTTTGTTTTTACAGCCAGCTGCCTGCCTGACGTCAATCCAGTTCCGCGCAAATCATGTTAGAAAAACGCCTGATAATCTGTTAATCGAACCCAGGCCTTCCTGGTCCACAGAAAACACAACTGGGACACGGAATAAAATACAATATAATCGCGTCTAGCTAAGGAGTGTTTATTACTGATGCATTTTTTTACATTATTTTTAATATACTTACTGATTGTATTTTTAACCTCTCGGAGGCGGCACATATATATGTTACATAAGCGTATAGGCCACTGGAGGCCAAGCCGCCCGTGACTATTTAGCAGTTCTTTATCGTTAACTGTCTTAAGTCTTGAGTCTAGTATGAGGTTGATCTAGTCCGATTGTATTTGAGTATCGTCAAAAATAATTTGTATTTAAAAAAATCTATGTTATTTAAATGCCAGTAAAGGTTGAAAATTTTAACAATAAAACTTTATTAAGAAATAAAGAGATTTAATATTAATTTTAATTCGCGATAACAGGATTACATTAAGGTGGGATAAGGGCAGGTAGGAAGAAATAAAGACAGCGGTATTGCACTTAACAGATACAAAACGAATTTTAAAAAGTTAAAATTTATATTTACTGGAAATTACCAGTGCAAAATAAAAACCCAAAAAGGAGTGATTCCCACGCTCTACATACATTAATAAATTCACGTATTGATTATCGCATGAAGTTTAATAACAGTAATTAAAATCATAATTAAAAGTTTGCTCTTCCGACGTTGTCAAAATAGTAACAGTCTCGTTGTGTCTTGCGAACGGTTCGAGGCGTCGCCGGGGGTCGACTCGTGACAGATTTATGGCGTGCGTGGCTGTTACCCTTACGCACCGCTCACCCCCCCCCCCACCCCTCCCCCCATCCCCGCGCTCTCCTGCAGTTCCCACACGAAATTAAAACGTTTTCAAAATTCTTTTAAATGCCATGAGATTGAAGTGATACAATTTATTTTAAAAGACACCCTTTTTACCGTTTCCTTTGCCGCGCCCCCGCATCTATCTTTGCTGTTCCCGCCGAAAATTGAAACGTTCTATTTTTAAATTTTATGAAGTTTGCTTTTTTGTTGAGTCAAATAGCGGTAATCAATATTTATATTACATGGACCAAGCATAATGGGCCGTGTTACGCAGAAATAATCCAGCCCACAATTTTTATATTGAACCAACATGTTCTAAACCATTATTAGACCATATTGAAAGGTACAACCTATGGTTAAATATAAGCATTGCCTTAATATTTTTATAAGAAAGGGGCATAAAGTACAAGCCTTCATAACGTCGCGTTACCTTATTCAATGATAAATTCACACTGAATTTCTCCGAAGTCCTTGTACAATGGAATTAAAAAAATAAAGTTTATGGCCAATAAACAATGACAGTCATACATCACTCGTCATAATGGCAAGATTACGTCTGCTCGCCCATTATGACAGATTTATGGCCGTTGCATAATAGTTCCGCGTTACGCATTGTTTACTGCCTGACTGTACTTCGAAAAAAGTCTTTCATCGGGTTTTTTGTCTATGGTCCTGTTTGGAAAAAGTTTTAGCCGAGCATAAACAATTACACCTGATCTAATATGTAATTACGTAATTACTCTAAGTATGTGATGAATTTGGTTAACTATGAGATAAATAAGCAATCGTAATGTGTGATTAAACAAGAAGGTTCTATGAGAAACCAATAAAAAAGGAATTACGTTAATTATAACAAAATACAACACAACAAAATAGTTTTTGAAATCACATCGTTTCGAAAATTATCTCAGAGCCATAATTTCCTTTCATTAATAATTTATCTGTCAGCATTCTGCTTTCATGACCGCCATCCCATCCATCCAAATGCCAAACTGTAGCTGTACCAATATGCTTACCATCTTAAATAACATAAGCTCACGCCTGTATCCCCGAAGAGGTAGGCAGAGGTGCACTAGCGAATTAGAATACACACATTTCGCCGAGTTTAGTTCCGTCCCAGATGTGACAGGCGGCGAAACTATCGCCATATCAGACACAAATTCCAGACTCCGAGCTGATAATGAATAGAAAAATCCAATACCACTGCTCGATCCGGGATTCGATCCCCGAGAACTCATGATAGATGATAGATAGATATACTACAAGAAAAGTTAATGTTTAAAAAAGTCCATTCGACAAAGCAAAATATTTAATTTATGGCACACACGAGAGATATAAAACAGATGTAAGTACAAAAAATGCTCTATACACTAAGTAATAATAATAATACATAATAGTACATAATGGATGCAAGTGTACTTAATAGACATAACCCTAAAATTGAGGCGCGAAACAGAAGGCACCTCGTTAGACATATAGAATTAAAATAAGGTAATTAATAATAAATCAACGGCCCCCCGGATTATCCGTGACGCGGCGGGACAAATGTTTCCTCTCGCGCAACGTACCGCTTTTATTTATTTTTATTATTTTTATATACGAAATAAAAATTTATGGTCCCCGAGACCGCCTTCCGAGAGATTTAGCGAGTGTGTCATAGACTCGGCGAGCTGTAAGCCCGATCTCCTCTGATATATGTGTGTTTTTAATGGTTCCGAGGCCGTTACGCTATGTATTGGCGGGTTGAGTTTAAATTCATAACTGACGGTGTATTAATTTCCACCTGTTTTCAATAAACGAATTTCATTTGTTTTTTCTATGTTTATTGTCCTTTTTGCGGTGCGATGTATTGGCTGAGTAGGGTGATGTTGGGTCCGATTTTTGTAAATATTACTTGTGTTTTTTGTAATGATTCTAGTATTTCACTACATCAGTGTCATCAGTTGATCTTTGAGTGGTAGAGCCACGTTGTAGATAGTAATGTCTACAGCACGAATGAACCGGCTCGACCGGTTTGATACCACTGTCTCACAGAAAACCGACGTAAAGTGGCATCTTGCTGTCGTGTTTCATTCGGTGAGTGAGATTTCCGGTGGCCCATTTCCCCCCCTCCCTTACCTAATCCGTTTTCCCTACCCTTTCATTCCCTCTTTTTAGCTTGGCAACGCACTCATGACTTTTTATGTCTTGGGTGTCTATGGTCGGTGGAGATCACTTCCCCTCAGGTGGCCCATCTGCTCGTTTGCCAGTCTCTACTATAAAATAAAAAATGCTATTGGTAAATAGGTGTGTTGGTTTCATATATGAACTCTGTGTATTATGTTACTAAACTTAGCATGTACTACAATGATTTTCATGAAAATAACTGAGCATTGAATAATAATAATAATATTACTGTCCCACTGCTGGGCACGGGCCTCCTCTACTAATGAGAGGGGTTAGACGTTAGTCTACCACGCTAGCCTAATGCGGGTTGGTAGACTTCACATACCTTCGAATTTCTTGTGGAGAAATTCTCGGGTATGCAGGTTTCCTCACGGTGTTTTCCTTCACCGTTATAGCAAGCGATATTTCACAATGAGAACACACTTAACATAGATAAGTCAGAGGTGTATGCTCCATTTCGGGGTTGGTCTCGAACCTCCGACATTCGGTTTGGCAGTCCGTACCACACCCAACTGAGCTATCGCAACTTGATAGCATTGAAATTTATTATCATACATGCTTCTAAATGATGAGTACGGTGTAGCTAATACGCAAATCAGTTTTAGGTTATGTTATTATTGTTTATTAGCAGCGTCACGTCGTCACATAATCCTGATACTGCACCAAGATACGAGTCTTGTGTTGTGGGTATCAAGAACTACGAGAGATTTCACACAGCACCCAGACCCGAAACAAATATTTGTTAGCCACACAAACATTTATCTCGGTGCGGAAATCGAACCCACAATATCTCGTTTTACATCCAGGGACCTACTTTAAAAATAACGCATTGCCAACAATTTTGTCTCAAAACCTTAATAACGCTGTGCAGAAGAACTGCAACACGCGACGTTATACCTTCTGTCCGCTATAATGTACAATCGTATTAACAAGAAAAACCCACTATCGAAGTCAATTTATCTGCGGACTGACCGACGGACGTACAGACCGACAGACGTACACGCACACAATCCCTTGTAATACAACCAGTACAAATTTAGTTATCCACCCACTACACTTCGATATAAAAAGCCTTTTTTATACCATTTTGTTTCCGATTCAACATAAATAAGATATGTTATTTAAAGCTCATATATCACTTGACAGGTGGTAGGCCGGCCGGGGATTTGTACGCGCTAATTACAGCCTAATGATTAAACGATTTAGGGCGAGTTTTGTCTGAACTTCCATCTCGCGGTGCTCACCGAACGCTTCATAAGATTTATACATTATCAAAGTAAGTCTTTGTACGCAGTGAGAGATTTTAATCAACGTCCGTAGTGTAATGGCGCGGGTTCGGTTCCCGAGCCGGACGTCGCGGGCAATTAAAAATTTAACGATTAATTAAATGAGATCACGATTGAATCGATTTTTGATTCGGTAATATTTGCGATAATTTTAAATTGCATAAATTGTGCTTAATTTCATCCTGTTGATAAAGTCGTCATTCTTTTGTTAAATGAATTTTGATAGTGATAGTTCCTAAGAAAGCATATCATCATGTTTTATCCCAATGGATATAGCAGATGCTATACCTTCATCATCATCATCATCATCAGTCAAAGGACGTCCACTGCTGAACATAGGCATCCCCCAAAGATTTCCAGATCGACCTGTTGGAAGCGGCCTGCATCCAGCTAGACCTTATTCAAATTAATTATTTAAGGTGTGAATGATAATTATGACTATTTTAAGGAAATACACAACGCCATGAAAAGACATAAACGAAACCATTAATTGAAGATTTAATATAACTTAGAAAAGGAGTTGTTATTCTTCTCTAGATTATCACTGCCTACCCCTTCGGCGATGCAGGCGTGAGCCTATGTATGTACCTATGTAAAAAGGAGTTTCTGTCAAAACCAAATACCTATGTAAAACTTATAACACAGAATACCCTATAGTACTACTTGGTTATAACTTTCCGGGAATGTGGATAAATTAAAGAATCGTGTTACAAAGAAATTAACGATGTAATATGCATCCGTTAACGAATGTTTAAACATAATGATTCATACAAGTAGCGGGATCTTGTGGTTGACCTCGTGAGGCAGGTGATGGGACACATAGTGACGAACAGGAAAACAGTATGGCATACTTTGTAACTACCACCTGGGGGGTGACTCCTGACGCTCGATTCGAACTTGAATTCGATTCGGTTTCATTTATTGACTTAAAATTCCACCGAAATCGAGTTAAAAAGTGCATTGTCACGTTAAACAAGTTCTCAAATATTATGCAACATTAGCGCACTTTAATAGTAGATTTTGGAGTGATGTTTCGATTTGGTTTCATTTATTGAATTTTAAGTCAATAAATGAAACCAGAGGATTAGCAAGTTGAAATGGCAGTGGGCAGGGCACATAGCTCGTAGAACTGATAGCCGATGGGGCAGAAAAGTTCTCGAGTGGAGGCCACGTACCGGCAAGCGCAGCGTAGGACGTCCACCTACAAGGTGGACCGACGACCTGATAAAGGTCGTAAGAAGTCGCTGGATGCAGGCTGCTTCCAACAGGTCGATCTGGAAATCTTTGGGGGAAGTCTATGTTCAGCAGTGGACGTCCTATGGCTGATGATGATGATGATGAAAGGAAACCAAATCGAAATCACAACCGAATCGAGAGTTAGAAGTCACCCCCCAGGACTTTTTAGAGCATTCGAATTGAGACGAGCAAGTCTCACGCCTGATGAACAGTAGCAACACCACCCGTACTTTGAATAAACAAATAACACCCAACAGTCACACAAATATTCCGGACCCCACACTAAGATACAATTCTTGTGTCGTGGGTACATTAACTACAAGAGACTTTCAGTCTCACAACCCTGAGACCCCAAGCAAATATCTGTGGGCAATGTAAACATTTATTTGTCGTGCGGGAATCGAACCCGCGGCCTCTCGCTTCACAGGCAATCGCCCACTGCGCCACAGAGGTTGTCCATGAATATAGTGGCACGATAGAAATAGACATCGCAGTGATACCTATTCGACGGACTCTCGCAGTCACTTAGTTGCAGACCCTGGCACTTGGCGCTTGAACAATATTCAATGAACAGATAATTTTATTATGATACACCTATGAAAACAATTTGGGTTTTTGAAATCAAACGCTGATTAGGTAGGTAGCTTCTAGCTACTCAATTCCGCTTGCTAATTCGCCCCCTCATCACCATTATCATCATCAGCCATAGGACGTCCACACACACACATAGGCCTCCCCCATAGATTTCCAGATCGACCTGTTGGAACCGGCCTGCCTTCGCCTCCTATCCTATAAAAAATCTTATTTCAATTGACTTGACGTAATGACAAATGACAGACAAGATAATTAAGATACTCATCAGTCTGTGATAAAACTAAATGCTGTAGATTTTTATATTATCTTGGGACGTGTGTGTAGCATTTTGGTGCAGCGCTGCATTTAACTGTAGTACATCTAACGCCATCTAGTTGTGAAAGGACAAAACAATGGTGATCCTTGACTTGAATTCCTAAGAATATTTATCATCAACTCAATGAGTGACTGGGATGATAGTCGAATGATGATTGTGATTGACGTGGAGGTTGTCAGGCGGCATGGTGTGGCTGTGGAGCATGGAGCGTGGAGCGTGGAGGTAGAGTTGCGACCGGCGTCGGCGGCTGGCGGGCGAGCGCCGAGCGCGCGCTAATCGATGCGCGGCACTGCGCTGTCTTCCGACGGCGGCCATTACGCACCTTTATGGGCACCCGGCCCCCGCCCGCGCGCTCCGCTCTAAGGCGGCACATGACGAATCAATATGCCGCCAACCGACTCAACACTTATTTATTTGACACGATTTATTAGCCGAATGCCTGTAAACTTTTATGCGCCCCCGCTCACCGGCGCCGCCGCCTGCGCTCCCGATTTATGATGGACACGGCGCTGATAAAATTCTATGTTTCCGACCATACTTTTATTAGACTAAGGAACAGATGTTTGCGGCCCGATAAAATTGCGGACGAATGTGAATGAGAAATAACCCGATGGCGAACGTTAAGGGAATGATAATTTCTTTTTACAATTTCGCTTCATTAATTGCCGTTTTATTTTGCGCGGTTGCAATTAACATTAGTTATTTTATTCGCAGTCGCAAGCGCTCGCGGCGCTCGGAGACAAAATGTCGGCAGGAAGCTTGTAATTTTTTCACAAATATTGCGGAAGGAAGGCGGCGGCTTCCTCTGGCCTGTTTAGATGGTTTTTATGCTAATCGCGGAGATTTGCTGGGTTTTCTTTTAGCACGACAATTATTCACGACGGCTATTCGGAGTCGCCCTTAAAGAAATTAGCGGTGGGCCACGCTGAGAATAAAGAAACATTTTTGGACCGACCTCGTCTTTGGCGGGCCGTCTAATTTTCTATGATGAACCACAATGGACATAATACTTGCGTTGCTCCGCGACTTTTGAAACCATTTGGTTAAGTGGGTAGTTGAAATTATATCCCTACTGAGGATACTCGACTCCGCCACTTTGGAACTTTCTTCAGTCGGAATATATCAAAATATTTTGCTCGCAGAAATTATATTTTTATCGACTTTGTCAATGGCAACTTTAAAAGTCCTCATGGTTTTACCTCTCCAATCAAAATATATGCATGCAGCGAGGCCTTTGGTACAAACCAAGGCTGCTGGGTTACACATGAGTTCATGAATACTATTTGTCGTCTTTCTAAAAATATTCATAATCAACTTCCATCGAATAAGTATGGAAATCAATAATCATTCCAAGCAAATGATTCTTAAAGTCTCATTTCATTCAAGATTTGTTTGTTATTGACTGACTGTTGATTTGACTGCTGAGTGCTGATTGTTTCTAGACGGACACCTACAGCTGTTGTACTCAGTGCTAGAAACTTTACATAAACATACATAAACTCACGCCTGTATCCCTGATGGGATAGGCAGAGGTGTACTAGTGAACTAGAACACCCACATTCCGCCTAGCTTTGTTCCGTTCCAGACATGATAGAGGGCGAGCTTATTACCATCATCATCAGCCATAGAACGTCCACTGCTGAACATAGGCCTCCCCCAAAGATTTGCAGATCGACCTGTTGGAAGCGGCCTGTATCCAGCATTACCATATCGGGCACAAATTCCAGACTCCGGGCTGACTCAATTGAAAAAGTCAATATCACTTCACCTGACCCTGGGATCGAACCCGAGAACTCAGGACGGTAGTCGTATCGAAAATACAACTACATCACCGAGGCAGGCTGTAAGTTCTCCAAAAACTTTAACCTCATCTATTGGTGCGTCTACGATTTTTCTCAAGTGCATAACTGCATATGGATTTTTGCATCAGTTTATGAGTTAATAATATTGACGTTAAATAACCCAGAGGGCGGTAACGTTAGGCAGGCACCCGGTCGTAACTAAAGCCAATTCTGCGACATTCTTGAAAAACTGTTTATCACCACAGTGGAATAGGATAAGGGCAAGTAGAAGGAAGATGTTAAATAAAATTTCTATATAAATACATTATACTGTGGATAACGTTGTTTTCCTGACGTGTGGCTTGAAATTATAATGACAGACGTTGCCGCGACCAGCAACTAACTACAGTAACTAGACCCAAGATAACGTGGACTATATGACCGTAGGTCGCAAGTCGTTAATCTAAGGATGTATTATTGTTAATAATAAAATCTAAAATAAATAATAAAAAGGTGTCATAGGTCGCAGGAAGTCACTGGATGCCGGCCGCTTCCAACAGGTTGATCTGGAAATCTTTGGGGGAGGCCTATGTTCAGCAGTGGACGTCCTATGGCTGATGATGATGATGAAATAATAAAAAAGTTTATGAGCTAAATATTGCAACTGGCGAATTTAACCAGAACAGAAACATTAACTGTGAAACATACACACGCAAATACACAGACAACCTCCGTGGCGCAGCAGGCGAGTAGCCAGCTGTGAAGCAAGATGCGTGCGGGTTCGATTCCCGCATTGAGAAAATATTTGTGTAGTCCACAGATATTTGTTTCAAGTCTGGGTGTTGTGAGACCGAAAGTCTCTCATAGTTTCTGACACCCACAATACAGGTTATACCTAGTGTGGGATCAGGACTAGGTGTGTGACTGTTGGGTGTATTATTGGGTGTATACAGTACATTGTCAGATAGTGATTTACAATTATAGGAACTATTTGTTTTATTCATCAATATAATATACCCTAGATGCACAGTTCTTTGCAAATATCCCCCTAAAAAGTGGTCTCAGGAATAAAACAAAGAAAACGATCACAAGTTCTAATTAAATCAACACAAATATAACCCTATGCACGTGTTATAAAGTAGCTTTTAAAACGAAGTGATCAAGCGTTCTTAAATTTGAATTTTGAAATTTAGAATTCCATCGGCGTCCGACTGTATGTAAAACGAGTGCTTAAGCACTTCTTTGCTGTCATTTTCCGAGCGTCAACTGTGCATCTAGGTAAGTAATATATCGATGGTTTTATTATATCATTTACAACTGATGAATACAAACTCGCCACCCTGTGACATTTAATAGGCGGCATCGCAAAAATTCCCATAAAAATATTTATACCCAAGACTTTTACTATTACATATTGCAGTCAATGTTATAAATTCAGACAATTCCAATTTCTCTGACCTTCACGATACCATTTAAAACAACTAATTGGGCGCAATTATAAAGTGAAACAAGAGATAGTATTACATCAAACCGGGGCCGTAATTGGGTCTTTATTCCTAAAAAATGACCAATTTTAGAGACAGTTGCGCCAAACTTTCTTTACACATGCCTTTGTCATACTTTAAAGTGTCGTCGGCACAACACATTATTTCAAGTCATGTTGCAAAAAGTATTTGGCTTAGTGTTAACGACCGGCTGCGTGCCTTACGTCAACCCAGGTGCACCAAACTATACCACATATATCATGGTGAAATTAATTGTTGTTTTGTACTTTTGAGTTCAACGATCATATTATGTGTATTTATTTACTTCAATGTGGCATAATGCTTGCAACTATCAACAAACGAACAATCTAAGCGATTGATTAATACACGGAATACAACGTACTAATCATTTTGTACAGTATAGTTCATTCGTCATTGATCTGGCTGTTGTCTGATTGAAAGGTGTAGCTTACAATAATACGAAAGGTATAGTGTGAGGGCAGGATTTTCTGTATGACTGTTGGACGCATTTATGTATGTACTGGGATTATTTATGTATTTATTTTTAAATGCCTTTCCACTGTGAGTACCGATTTGATTATATCCTTGGCATTCTTAATGTGAACAGTAACTACTCGGATGTACTATCGACTCGTACCATCATCGTCAGTGAGTAAACAAAGATGCTTGTACTTTAATATAAAAGGCCCCCCCATAAAACTTCCTAAATACGGTCTCACATCATCGTGACGTCACCGACGAAAGCAATTACCTCGCGCGGTGTCGTGTCCAACAACTATATATCTTAGCCAAATTCATTTAGATTGTTTCCGATTATTACTTATTACATCTATTAATATGATAGGAAATTGTTTATGTTTTTGTATGGTTATGTCGGAATTTGTTTCATCAACTACAGATGGCGTTGCGTGCTCTATGAAATTATAATATCCGACATTAATGAATATCTTGATTGTCTATAAATGGCATTATTTAACTGCAGTGATAGTTTAGTTGGGACTCTTGTTAAGTCTATGGCCATAAGTTCAAGTCCAGCAATCTTAAGTATATTTCTCGACAATAATATACTTTTCGTTTTCTCTACACATTTGTTTCAGTTTTCTTTTTATCCGGGCACGGCAAAGTGACTACACTGCAGTCTGCACCTGATGGTAAGCGTAGTGCAGTCCAAGAAACTAGTGACCACTGACAAACAATGGGTTTATCAGTGGTCGTCAGAATCATGCCGGCCTATTTATGCTTCTTCACACTCCGAAGAGGGAAGAAGCACATCGAGGGGCTTGCGACAAAACAGGCGGATGACCGATGCAGATACAGGTATACCCCCATATCCGTCTCAACCAAACATCAAGTCATGCCGCAAGCCCCTCGAGTGAACCGGAGGTACACTGGGTGATCCTGGAACGCACGCACGGAATGTTGGTTACTATGGCAGGTTTTAGCACCATGTGTACGGTGGATACGAATATTCTACCACCAGCAAAGAGATTTAATATTACTAGTATTATGAGTTAAAATGTGTGAAAATTTGAAAATCTAACATGTACACGTTAAGAAAGAGTTGGATAGCTCTTAGAGGTAACAGAGGGAACAGGTTTGTTATACATTGCAGAGGTATTGTAAATATGAAATAATGTGACGTGTAAATACGTGGCTGGGGATGTCTCCCGTGCGTCGCTCGCATCACGTTGCGTCTCGTTCCGTTTCACGTCCGTGTTCCAACTCGCGCAGTTACGTTCCGTACTCGAATGCATAACAGACAAACAGGGCTAATCCCGGCGTTATCGTAAATTGTCAGTTTATGACGTGCGGAACGGCCGCGGGGCGCTGCGGGGCGGTGCGGCGACGCGGGGGAGGCGCGGAGAGTTTTCTAATTTCGCCCCCTGCGCCCCGTTTTGATGCGCTAATTCGTGTAAGCAGTTTCTGAACGTGCTTGTTTCGAGTCGGCTCGGCAATGTTATGCGTGCTATTGATGCACCCTTAAGTCGTAAGTATAAGGTTGCGAATTGTAGGGATGTTAGCTCACCCCTTGCAAGGGTATTGTCGGCTCTCACATAGAGTTGCGCAATTTACATACATTTGTTTGTTCGGTTTTTAAATTGGGGAATTAACTGCGTTAATCGTCGCGATCGTTTCGCTCGCAGGCCGCGCTAAGCTAACACGTTGCGTATAAACGTAATGCTTATTTATTCTCGCGAGCCGGGGACGGGACGGGCCGAGCCGGAGCGTCCGAGCGTCCGGTCAGTGCCGCATCAAAGCGCCGCGCGATGGGATCTCGACTCGGCCGTGCGCTGCGCGGGCGCATCAGCAATTAATACTCTTCATTTAATCGATTCCTTCAATTATTCCACCTTGATATATGTTAATCCTTTTCGGTCCCGGCCTCCCCGGGATATTGTTGGCTATAATTACGTGGGAGGCGACCTCTATTGACAAGTATTGATGTTTTTAATCTGATGTTAGGATAAGACATTAGTATGCGCCCGTCCGTCCGTCGCGCGTTGATTTGTGGCCGGCCGGCTCATTGGCTCGTAATTATTGGATTTGGACGCTATATTTATTGGCGTCGCTCCTCACGGTCGCCTTGATTTATCATCGGGCCGTCATGTGCGGGAGAATTATTGCGATGCGTGGCCGACGCCCGTCTACATCGCCACCACCGCGCCACTCGGCTCACCGTCTACGTTCCATAATCGAGGTGTTTTTTCGTTTATTAAGGCGGAATCCCCGGAGGTACACCCAATACGTCATATTTCAATACGTTACGCGTTAGGACACATGATCACCTCCATTAAGGCGCGTCGTCTCCCGACGGATTAGCGCCGTCGCCGTCACGACGCCTCCGGTAATGAGATGGCGAAAATATTGGAAATAACACGCGACAATAATAAACGTATAATAAGGGGAAGACGCGAGACGCAGCTGCGTCTTGTACCCACACAGGTCTACGTTGCCATTCGATTGATTCATTTAAATCGTATGTTTATATATTTTTAATTAAATCGTAAGAAAAATAATTAACGCTCAATTTATTTTCTTACTTTTTATGAGAAATACTAGTTAGTTCGTTAAACAGTTTACAACTCAGCTGCTGTTTCCTGTTAGTTTTTATAACAGATAATAATGTTACATTGATATTTTATTTAGGTTTTAAGTTTAAACACTAGCATATAAGTAGAACAGCGCGGTGGCTTCCAAGAAATTACATTATGTGTCGTAAAAATATATGATACATACATCGTAAACGTCTAACCTTTATTTAAAGTTTTTTTTCAAGTTTTTAGTGCCGTTTAAACTCCATGTTACTAGTAACGCCATCTAGTTGTTGATCCTGGAATAAGTTTATGTCATATCGACTTTTATGAAGTTGTGAAGCCTTTACTACCATTTAATACATTTTGAATTATCTTGTTATTTATGAAAGTATCTAACTAGAATTTCGGATTCCAAGCCGGTATATTTTTTATAAATAGCTAATTAAGTATTTAATATTTTGTGAACTCTACATTGATGGAGATTTGTAACATAAAATCCAACATGTTGGTCTTCAATAATATATTCACACATATAATAATTAGATATAAGCATAATTAATAACCATATTAATGTAATAAACATAACATAACAAAGTTTTCCCGCGCAATGCCGCCGCGGCGCCAAAATGATGGATTAACGTCACACGAGTGTTCCCTTTAAAAACGCAAACAAGAGCAGCGCGGCAAAATTGCATCGAGCTAATATTCCCTTGCCAATCATGTTGCTCAGTCAATTTTCAATTTTCCCAGTTAATAAGCACGTCAGCGGCCCGCTTCCAAACAATATCCAGCTTGGTTTTTATTGCGCTACGTTGAGACATCAACAATATTGGATTCGAGCGCTTTTTTGTTCACTGAGAAAATTAAAAATCCTTGACGCTGTGCTCTCCGTGAAATGTTTTGTTATGAATTTGAATATGTGTTACGTCATAACATGTTATGTGAATTATAATACGCTTAAGATCAGTATAATCTTTAGAAACTACCTTTCATCTAGTTTGAGAGAGTATAATTTTATTAAATAAATGATTAATAAAACAAAACGTAATTAAATCATTATTCATTTTAGAATACGTGAGAGTACTAGTGATACGACATAAGTATTGTTATGATATAAATGTAGAGTTATAGGACGTCTCATATTATTTCGCCGACTTTACAACAAGCAGAGTGGCGCAGTGGAAGCGTGCTGGGCCCATAACCCAGAGGTCCGTGGATCGAAACCACGCTCTGCTAAGATTATTTTTTTTATTGTTTTTGATAAATATTTTTGTAATTAACTATTGGATAAATAAAATTCAATTTATCATTTTAATATTCGAAACTATGTAATTCAAAATAATTTCAAACAGCGACATCTGTATTTTGCAACCAACAACTATAAGCTGTGACTATTACAGAAAGGCACACGCACGAATCTAAATTCAAAACTACTTTTTACACATTAAAATCTTATTTTAAAATAAAACTAGATTAGGTAGGTAGTATAGGGGCCTAAGTGTATATTAAGTCTTACACAATTTATGATTTGTTCAATGACAAAATGTAATAGGAAAGTAATGGTGGTAACAAACACAAGGAACATAGAAGTATGAAGTCCATTAGCGGGATGTCAGTGTAAATTTATGTTTAATTGAAATCGTCGAGTTTATTGTGGCACAATGATTTATGTGGGGAGACGGGACGGACGCGCGCCGAGTGCCGAGTGCCGAGTGCCGACTAGCTCAATCCACGCTCAAGGGTACCGACTACCGACTGTATTCTACAATCTACTATTGAGTTCTTTCGCATGGTTTTTGTTTTGAAATAAATAAATATAACTAACAGTCACACATAGTCATGACCGCACACTAGGTATAACCTGTATCGATGCTATCAAAAACTTCGATCGACAGTCGGTTTTACAAAACCCACCCTCAAAACAAACTGTGGGTCATACAAATATTTGTCTTGGGGCGGGAATAGAATCAGCGGCCTGTCGCTTCACAAGCCGGCTATTCGCCCACTGCTCCACGGAGACTGTCAATTATTAATCATGCCAGTATATGGACATACATTCCTGTTAACCACCTATTTTCCGTCTCATGTTGTGATAATTATCTGAGTGGTAAAAATCCGGTGGACCATGCCCGTGCATGTATACAAATTAGTGTTCTACCCGAATTTTATAGTTTTGTGATCTTTTCATATGTTACTTACGGTGTCCCTTTCTATCTGGCGTTATCTCGACATGATGCCAGGGTTCGCCTCCTTAGAACGCTTCCACTTCGTTCATCTGGAATGAACTCCCCTCCTCGGTGTTCCCGCAGCGCTATGACATGTCCTTCTTCAAACGAGGCTTAAAAAAGCATCTACACGGTAGGCAGCGGCTTGGCTGTGCCCCTGGCATTGCCGATGTCTATGGGCGACGGTAACCACTTACTTACCATCAGGTGGGCCGTCTGCTCGTCTGCCTTCGTTGGCAAATAAAAAAAAAGCCTTAAGCATCCTTTACAATAAGACCATCTGGAGTAATAACAAACTCTACATTTTATACATATTGTCCCCATCCGGAAATCAAACTTCCGTAAATCAAGCATCATAGAGTATGCTGAGTATAGCTGCGACTAAACTACAAATTAAGTAATAGGTTAAATATTTTACAAACTAAGTGAAAATATAGCATAAATATTAATTTCTAGTATAATTAGAGAATTAAACTGCTGTCAAGCTGACTCGGTTGAATGCACCGAATCTAGACCAGTTATTCATATGCAAAATCAATTTGGGACATAAATAATAGTTTACAGCCGCGGTTATTTACCACTTTAATATAGTTACATATACACTATGTAGTAAATGTAATCGGTCAGTGCCCTCAGTACGAGTTTTAACAGTTTGCTAAAACGATGATAGTTTTCGTTATCTCCATACATTTGACTAGCAACGAGTTCTTATACTCAAGAAGTCATAGAAGTTTGATTTTTTTTGCAATCGAATTCTTATCGATTTTGGTCGCCTCCTTGGTCTGGTCATTCTAGTGGCAGCGTATATACGCTGTCAACCGGGCGGTCCTGGGTTCGATTCCCAGGTCGGGCGGGGTGTTTTTCTAACACAATTTGCTCGGGATTGGATCCCCCTTTGGGCTTGACGTTATAGCCAGTCGTAAAACCTAAGCCAAATCCTTGCTACATGTTTGAAAAAGTATATTGCACGTATGTATGAACATATCCAAACCAGATATACATTGTGCAAGCAATTGGCGTGTCATACCAGTGTTATAAGCACATAGTGAGCTCGAGTATACCTAGTCGAAAGTTATCCACGCTAAGGCACCTTAAACTTTCGTAGAAACCGCGACCACTGACAGAATCGAATGTCTATAAACAACCGCCATCTCACAATCCAACCGAGTAATTGTTTGTCACATTTGAATAATCGATTTTATCTTTTGTCGTCTATCTGAATCGATTTCACTCGCTTTGATAGTTTATTCTGGAATTCGATTAGCTGGACTCGGTTGACGTTTATTATGAAGGATTTTTTATTTGAGGAATGTAGATTGAGAGGAGTTTAAGGTTAATGTACATATATAATAAATGCACATGACAGCCTCCGTGGCGCAGCGGGCGAGTAGCCGGCTGTAAGGCGAGAAGCCGCGAGTTCGATTCCCGCATTGAGACAAATATTGGCCCATATGTAATATGTAAAATAATGTGGCCTACAGATATTTGTATGAAATCTGGGTGTTGTGAGACCGAAAGTCTCTTATAGTCTCTGACACCGACGATACAGGTTATACCTAGTAGTGATACAGGTTATACCCTGATTAGAATGTCTGTGCACGTCACTGGTAGCGGTGTCGGTGGCGGGCAGCACACGGATAATGCTTGAGCTTAATAGCAGGTACATATTTGCTTATATTATAATATACAATATACATTTGATAAGTATAAAAAAAAGACAATTAATTATGTAACGGGCCTCACGTAGGAGTTTTAAGGACCTAGGGGCCTAGTTTGTAAAACTAAATCCGCAGTTGCGGACTTCGTTTCTGACGTTTTATGTTATATGACTATTCTATGTGGCTCATGTGTTCGACCGATATCGGCGCTATAAGTTTTCGTAAGAATGCTATGCTGTTAATCGTTTGACAACCCCTGTTCTGTGTTTGACACTTATTTGTTCCACGTGCATCTATATTAGTCTGTGCGGTAGAATATCGGTCCAATATCCTTCATTCGATAACGTTTTATAGAATAGACACCCAGTTAGTTGTCTAGATGGACGATTATACTCTCTTCAATCTTTGTTAAGCTCTACATTGACTTTATGCAAGCTTCGTAGTACAAGATGACACAAATATGTACTTCATTTTGTTAATATTATGTTCATCCACAACCACATGTAATGTATGTATTTCTTGTACACGACACTTCACAAGGTCAGTCCCGTTTGATAATTCCATTTATACATCGTACACAGACGTGTCAAATAATTTATGTTTATATACAGACATCTCTTTATTATTCCTGTATGAATAATATTATTATGAATCTTGAGACGTGCGTTCCGAGAGAAAAACAAAAACACGATTGGGACGACGAACTCGCCCTTATAACTGATGAGATAAAGTTCAGAATGATCGCAATAACTGACGGCTCCGACGCATCCATTTCCACAAATCCATGTCAAGAAACGAACGTTTTAAAAAAAGACACGACTCGATCAATAAATAACACCTTTTGAGGTTATTTATTCGTGAACCTCCGAGCCGTCGCCGTAACGATGACGAATACGAGACGTATCCGTTAAGAACCCTTTTGAATCTGACGTGTGATATATTCGTGGGCACGCGCGTCATAAAGAACGCGGCGGGGTGCGCACGCGCAGCCGCTGATTGGCGCCCGATGCGTGCACGCATGCGCGCCACGGCACGGCCCCGTCCCGCCCGCGTTACTAATGATTCTTTTACTGTAAACCAATGACAGGCACCTCTGAACCTATTGTACGATGGATGAGATATTGTACTATCGACTCGCCAGATATAGCCGCAGGTTATGGCAGCTCATTTATCTCGTCAAGACATAGCTTGATGGGGTAATAACTTGTGAGGATTGTTGGATATTCATTATAGTTACAACTGAGTATATCTATCATGTGTTTCCACTTTCCATTCCCCATTTCTATTTCATTAATTTTTTGTCGCTCGGTAATAGGTTTACTCATGATTGGTGTGATTGAACCAAACACATTGATTTTGGACTTAACTTTTCTCATCTACATGCTATAGGCGTGTCTTGTGACGTAATGACACGGCGTTACAGGAGTTGTAGAGTGTGTGGAGTTCTTCTCCCACCAGCCCTTATCCCACTCTAAATGTAAGGTTGTCGACGTCAACCCCTTCCTACCTATGATTCAAGATTCAACACAGTAAATAAAAAATAATAATAAATAAATACACCCAACAGTCACACACATAGTCCTGACCCCACACTAGGTACAACCTGTATCAAGGGTATCAGAAACTACGAGAGACTCGGTCTCACAACACGCAGACCCGAAACAAATATCTGTGGGCCACACAGATATTTGTCTCGATGCGGGAATCGAACCCACGACCTCACGTTTCACAGCCGGCTACTCGCCCGCAGCGCTACGGAGGCTGTCATACTGACAAACTCCACGGCTCAATGCTCGTATATTTGGCCATCCACACATTTTTAAAACTTTTTACTACATCACCAGAAAGTCGTATCTTAAAATTCGGCCCCAATTAAGGACTTGTGGTTCGCACAGGACGTCAATAACCGGTTCCTTAAATCCGATTAAACAAATCTAAATGTGTGACAAATTTAAATTTAGCTGACTTCGAGCCAAATCAAGTTCTTAAACTGATAAACTCAAATATACAAATGCATCGTATGCATCAAGGGCTCTGAGTACCTTGTGATAAAGCAGAGACTGGCAAACGTGCTGCTGGGTCACCTGATGGTTAGCGAATTCGAATGCCCATAGACACCTAAGACACAAAAATAATTATGGGTGCGCTGGCAACCTAAAAGGGGGGAAACAGGGATTGGAAAAGGGAGGGAATTGGGCCACCGGAGATCTCACTCACGGAACGAAACGCGACAGAGCCACATTACATCGGTTTTCTGTGTTCATTCATGTCTAAGCGTGGCTCTACAACTCAATAATACACGTTCGCGAATTCTTTGCTGTTGTTTGTTGATGATTTTAGTCCGTAATCCTATTATCTCATGACCAAAGTATGGAACAACCCTTGTAGTAGTTCTTACTGATCACGAAAATTTATATTAAACTGTTAAATTGGATTCCTTATTCATGTAAATTTTTAATATTCTGTGTTCTCTCAGTATCATTACTTTTACACCTGCCACGGACATCTCTGCACCACCCAAGGTTGACTGGCAGATAATGCTTGTAGCATTAAGTTCGCCTTTATACTTCGTGTATAACAAGTGTAAATACATAAATAAATAAAATTATCGAAAATCGGTCCACTATCACAGTTGTCGTGAAACATACAAATAAAGGATCTCCTCTAACTTTGAAGTCAGTAATACCGTGTTAAATAAAGGCATCTGATACTCTGATACAGCCTCTATGGCGCAGCGGGCGAGTAGCCGGCTGTGAAGCGAGAGGCCGCAGGTTCGATTCCCGCACCAAAACAAATGATTGTGTGACCCACATATTATATTTGTTTGATGGATTGCCACGGTGGCGTGGTTGTATTTCGGTATGACTACCATCCTGAGGTCGGGTTCGATCCCCGCGTCGGGCGAAGTGATATTGGATTTTTCCTTATCAGCCCGGAGTCTGAAATTTGTGCCGGATATGGCGATAGGCTCGCCCCCTATCACATCTGGGACGGAACTAAGCTCGACGAACTGTGGGTGTTCTAGTTACCTAGTGAGCCTCTGCCTACCCCTTCGGGGATACAGGCGTGAGCTTATGTTATGTATTTGTTTCGGATCTGGGTGTTGTGAGGCCGAAAGTCTCTCGTAGTTTCTATTTACGATACAGGTTAAACCTAGTATGGGGTCAGGACTATGTGTTGGGTGTATTTATTTATTTATACAAGTCCAATATGATGGAATAACAGAGGAGGCAAGTTTAGGGCAGTGTGACGTCACGGATGATCCCGCGGGACGCATACGTCGTGTGGACGATGTGGACCGCACACAGGTGCAAGATTGATTAGAGAATAAACCTTGGCACGAATTAATGACATATTATCATGGGATTTGGTACGACAAAACAAAATAAGCTCACGCCTGTATCCCCGGAGGGGTAGGCAGAGGTGCACTAGAACACCCACATTTCGCCGACCTAAGCTCCGTTCCAGATGTGATAGGGGGCGAGCCTATCGCCATATCGGGCACAAATTCCAGACTCCGGCCTGATACGGAAAAATCCAATATCACTTTGCCCGACCCGGGGGTCGAACCTGAGACCTCAGGACGGTAGTCGTCCCGAAATACAACCACGCCACCGAGGCAGTCAGACTGGAGTTAAGCCGCGAGTGAAACAACTAGTAAAGTATAAATTTCCATCCAATTAATTCGGACCCCATGGTTTTTACGTTTTAAATGGTACATTATAGGAGTACTATGTTGGGAGGGAATCAATTATAATTCCCATTAGATGAGGGCGGGCTCCTCTGATTTATAGAAGTGCAAGCTGGTTGGCTCCGGACGCCATATTATGTGGATGTATAAAAACACACATCTGTTGTACCATACTCGCTCATTAATCTAGTAGCCGCGTACTTAAACAACATAATGGGGTTTTGGGTTCAAATCTTTGGACGGGCAATCACTCTGAATGACGGTTGCCCGGTATGGCGATAGGCTCGCATCACATAATGGGTCGGAAATAGCTCGGCGTGATGTGGATGCATTCGTTGCGCCTCTGCCTGCCTTTTCGAGCACATAAGCATTACCCCGGTCGCTAAATAAGAGCTAAAAATGTGAACTCCTTTAAAGCGAACTCGGAAAATGTAGCGCTACAATAACTTGAGAGACAACAAAAGAAAATCGTCACAATGCAGTCTTCACACATTCGACTCAACATCCAAATGCGTTTAAAAATTGGATTTCAATTCTTAAACCGACATTATTTGAAAATTAAATTGTTTTAATTTTAGTATTTTTCTTCTTTTATGTATCGCATTACGTAACGATGTATTTTTTTAAATGTTGATGCTCATTGACATGAACCTTATGAATTTAGAACATTTTCAAAATTCGAACAAATAATGGATCTTACTCACTTGGGCCTTTTGGCATTACTACTGAATGGTGCATTGGTCAAATGTTATTTTTAAAATTGTAACATTTCAATCGGCAGCACGGCTGAGGTGACGAG
This sequence comes from Clanis bilineata, assembly GCA_036417725.1. Classification (NCBI taxonomy): domain Eukaryota; kingdom Metazoa; phylum Arthropoda; class Insecta; order Lepidoptera; family Sphingidae; genus Clanis; species Clanis bilineata. Next base: position 750,936 of record CM071146.1, on the reverse strand, counting down.
GCGGCCAGCGGGTGCGGGTGCAGGCGAGGGGCCGCGCGGGGACAGGGCAGGGGGGGGAGCGCAACTCGATCGATGGCGACGTCGTTATTCGGGCGACAGCCTTTGACGACGTCGCGGATGCGGTCCACTTAAGGCGGCCGATTGAAACCCTATTAATTAAATAATTAATATTATGAAAATTAGTATTAGATTTCCCTCAGTCTTCTTGACTAGAATGGACCATCGAACACTCTACTACATATCTGACTCTACCAAACTGTTTTTAAGTAGATTAACTCCTAATAACTTATGCTCCATTATCCATTAAATTTACTGAAATATAGCAAACAATTCTAAATTTGCGCCATAATTTCAAATTGTTCCCAATTAATAATTACTTCTAGAAAAGTACCCATGTACTCGTACATAATCACATCAAACTGTTTTCTCAACGTTGTTTAATAAAAAAAAATGATCCTTGTTCAAAATCTCTGGTACCAAGTGGCGCCCACCTCGGGTGAGGTCCACGCCTCCGCGGACGCGTGACTGACGGACGTCGTCACACAACCGTATTGCACACACACTCACACACCACTAGCCAAGTGTGTATGTACATAAACGTATGTGCATGGACAGTGTGCATGTGTTTAGATGTTTGTTTGTGTGCTCTGTAGATTGATGTGTGTATATTAAGACATATTTTATGGGTTTCTAGGTGGGTCTGGTAGTTTCGGGGATGCATTAAGGTGAATTTTGATTATGCTTTAAAGAAAAATGATGTCCTTTGTTCAGACGTGTGTATAAGGATTTCGTTTTCTCCATACATTTGAATAGCAGCACCTCTTGCGGAAACTACAATCAACTCAAATAAACGTATCAACAAACAATGATCGTTTTGGAGAACTGAGAACTGTCACATTTACCTCTAATAATTTTGTTTTTTATGGCAATTGAAATACATTATGCCAATGTCAAGTTAAGGAAATTGTTTTCCAACATCTAAGTTTTCGCAAGTGTAATGAAGTCGGATGTGTTCGATTTCAAGGCCCTGCTGGAGTTTTGGCGTCAATTCCTTCCAGTTTGATGTTTTTAGATGATTTTCTCGCAGCGGAGGAATCGAACATGGTCGACCCGACAAAAAGCATCCAAAATCACCTATTTCAAAGCTTCCACATATTGTCCCTCTTCGTTGATGTTTATTGCTTAGATACACATTACATTTAAACCACAAACACAACTTTAGACTAAAATATGAAATCATTAAAACAAGCGACCACCCGCACCGTCAGAATTCCCGCCAAAACTCTCCTCGTAATAAGTTGGTGGACTTGCTTCTTCGGCTTTCATAAATGGAGTATGAAACACACAGTAGAGTAACAAAATTAAAAAGTTCTTGTTAAAGGGTAATGATAATGCCGTGTATGAGGCGCGGGTGACGTCCGGCTATTTGTCACTTGTCAGCCGTCATTTGTCAGTCGCGCGTCAGCCACAATGGTGTCAGGCGGCGCGGGGACCGCACTCGATTGACATGCGTCATTGTGGATTACTAGTGGTGCTCGAATCACTGACGATCAACAATCATAATAAATATGGAATTTATCGAATCAAGGCTGCTGAGTTTTCCTGCCTGTAGCCTGATGTAAAGCGAGAGACCGCGGGTTCGATCCCCGCACCGAGACAAATGTTTGTGGGGCCCACATATATATTTTGTTTTGGGTCTAGGTGTTGTGAGACCGAAAGTCTCTCGTAGTTCCTGATATCCACGACACAAGAGTGGTAAAGCCACGTTGTAGACAGAAAAGTCTACAGCACGAATGGGCCGGCTCGACCGGTTTGATAACACTGTCCCACAAAAAACCGACGTAAAGTGGCAGCTTGCTGTCGCGTTTCATTCGGTGAGTGAAATTTCCGGTGGCCCCTCTCCCCCCTTCCTTGCCCATTCCCTTTTCCCTCCCCTTCCATTCCCTCCTTTTAGGTTGGCAACGCACTCATGATTATTTTTGTGTCTTGGGTGTATATGGGCGGTGGAGATCACTTACCATCAGGCGACCCATCTGTGCGTTTGCCAGTCTATAAAAAAAAGACCCGTATCTTACTGTGGGGTCAGGACAATGTTTGTGACTGTTGGGTGTCATTTATTATTATTTTATTAATTATTAACCCGTCGGAGGCGGTACATATATATGTTACATAAGCGTATGGGCCACCGGAGGCCGAGCCGCCCGTGACTATTTAAGGCTGCTGACTTTTCCTGCCTGTAGCCTGATATAAAGCGAGAGGCCGCGAGTTCGATTCCCGCACCGAGTATCTCACACCTACTCATACCTCTCGTAGTATCTCATACCTACGAGATAAGACTCTTATTTGATTTTTGGTCAGGATTGTGTGTGACTGTTGGGTGTATGAACTATGAATTTATCTATTGATTGCATTGTATGGCGCTTTGCAGACGAACACTTTAGAACATTTCTTGACACTTGGTACAACATAATAATATAGTTTCCAATAGATTTGTGAGATTCTATATTTTCGACCGACTTCCAAAAAGGAGAAGGTCCTCATTCGTCTGTATTATTTTTAATGTATGTTACGCGATATATCCACCGAATCTGTACCCATTTTTAAAATTAGATAGAGCTTATTTCAAGGGTGGTCCCATATATTTGGTCACGATCGGATTTGAAATTTGTCCGTTAAGTTTTTCTTAAATATTTTTATTCTAAAAGTACATTTGAAAGACGAGTAGTCCGTAGTACTAGATCTACACGACAGGTGACTGCCGAATTATTAACGACAGTTTGATTCACACGCCGATGTCCTTGCACCCCCTCCCCTTGATCTCACCCCCACAGCGAGTAACAGGTATCCGGCCTATCCGAAGATAATTAACAATCGTTTGATTCGGCTGGATCATCGTGTCACTAGGCTTTTGAGCAATTATATTGCATTTTAAAGGTAGATTCGTTCAAATATGAATGATTGGACTGATAGGTATGTACACACGGACGTAAAAAAAAGATGGACGGAGCGTTAGGAACATTGAAAGTGAAGCAGGGTTTTGGCCCATTCGATATATCGTCACGTAATGGCGGCGACTGATAAAATGAGCCAAAAAACCTTGCTTCACTTTCAATGTTCCTGGCCCACCGTCCATTTTTTTTAAGTCCGTGCATGTACATATAAATATTCGCTCTCTAAAAGCATTGTTAAAAATGTTTATGAAATTTCTGACTTGCATAATTATTGTTTTTTTCCGACTTCCCCGAATGGAGTGTGTCGGTGACGTAGTGGTATTGCGTGCGCAGTACGACTATCGTTCTGAGGTCTCGGGTTCGATCACCGGGTTGAGTAAAGTGATATTGGATTTTTCAGTATCAGCCCGGAGTCTGGAATTTGTACCCGATATGGCGATAGACTCGCCCCCTACCATATCTAGAACTAAGCTTTGTGAAATTTGGGTGTTCTAGTTCGCTTGTGCGCCTCTGCCTACACCTATGGGGATACAGGCGTGAGATTATGTATGTGTCATGCCCCAAGTGGAGGATACTTAGGGCCACTTGCAGCTCTGCTATTAATCTCTATTTATCCCAAATATTGATTTAAAGGTAGAAGTGAACTGTAGGATAAATTGAGTTTAGGTCTAACTCTAGATTAGTAATAGTGCCGAAAAGTCGCCCTTAATGTTTAATTCTAATGTTGCGACCCATACCAGAAATCCCACTCATCGAAACAATAAAGCATGCTGCCATTTCACGTCGGTTTTCTGTGAGAAAGTGGTAATCCGGTCGAGCCCCTCCATTGCCTTACACCGGACAAACGCAGGTTGTGTTCGTATTACATTTTACCTAAAGACGTTTTGCCAATGCCTCATTTTTTACCCTGCCACGGCAAAGAATATAATGCCAGGATATTTAAATATCCTTAGCAACAAGGCTGATACTAATTAGCAATAACACCATGGTGTTTGAAGCCAACAACCACCTGTCTTATATCTTGTACATCTTAATTACTTCAGAATAAGTTAATAGCTCGAGATATTGTTAAATAAATAACAATTATCTAAATGACTGCAACTGTTTTATAATTTGTTACGCCTCTATACAATATTTTTATTACATACCATTAATTTTTATTATGTGTCTCGATTGCGCAGTTGTATTGCGGTACGACTACTGTCCTGAAGTCTCGGGTTCCATCCCCGAGTTGGGTAAAGTGATATTGGGGTTTCTGCACAGTATTAGCCCGTAGTCTGGAATTTGTACTCGACATGGTAATAGGCTCGCATCACATCATGGGACGGAAATTAGTTTGATATAAATGTAAACATTAGTTGCACCTCCGCCTATGCCTGCTGGATAATAGGCGTGGTTGTGTGTTCTGTAATTTTTATTACAGTCATCAATTTCTGCTCATGAGTATGCCTTATTTGCTTAATTGGAAACCTTTATCAAAACGAAAAACATCATTAACGAGTCTCTTAGGCTGAGATCTATAGAGCAAACCTCGACTCAGTATTAGTCAAAGAAACGAACTCAATGACGATTTGGAATTTTTAAATCGAACTTTGACTTAGTCCGAGTCATTTTTTGAAAATTGCAAATCCTCATCGAGTTCCTTTCGTTGACTTAGACTTAGTCGAAGTTCGCTCTATAGATCTCAGCCTCAGAGCCGAGGCTCAGAGGTATGTTGGATTCATCGGCCTAAACCCTCCTTCCAACTAAAACCCCGCAATGCTCTATTCCACTTGTACCAGAGGAATGAGTAAGACAATTTTCCAGCCGAATCTGCATTTATTACTTCGAGGTCAGCACCACAATTCCATAGGCATTAATGGCGTTGAAGACCTATCATCAAGTGACCTACTTGTTCGTTCATCAAACTTGTTATAAAAAATGACGTGACGTGCAGGCTACGATTTACGAGTCCGCAAGTGACGCTCCAACAATGCGCATACTTTTCACAACTCAATCGTATGCTAAATACTAGAGTTCCGTAATGAGATTAAAGGAGCCTTTACACTGGGAAGAAAACGTTAATACTGTTGTGAGCGTTTTTGTTTTGTTAACTTTTCGGAAAGCTTTGGCACTTACCGCCAGACGAACGATCTAATCTATTTTTCAATTTTGGATATGGAAGAAGTATAATCAAAACGTTAAATCAGTAAGTGATTGGAAATCCTACTCGAATGCAACAAGGCTCTCTAATAGATGGCTAAGGAAGACGACTGTATCTCATAAATATCAGAGATCAGGATGGATTCCAGCGCGGTGAAATTTGGTCTGAAACAGAAAATAAAATATTAATTATTGTTTTTGCACGAATGCCGTTGTACCTTTAAAAACTAGTTTAATAATCTATGGAATCGTAAAAACTGCCTCGGTGGCGTGGTTGTATTTCCGTATGACTACCGTCCTGAGGTCTCGAGTTCGATACTCGGGTCGGGCAAAGTGATATTGGATTTTTCCATATCAGCCCGGAGTCTGGAATTTGTGACCGATATGGCGATAGGCTTGCCCCCTATCACATCTGGGACGGAACTAAGCTCGGCGAAATGAGGGTGTTTTAGTTCGCTAGTGCGCCTCTGCCTACCCCTTCGGGGATACAGACGTGAGCTTATGTTATGATATGTGGAATCTTAAATAAGTTGGATGAGTTTATCTTAATAAATGCGACAAATTGTCGAATGACCGCAACGTTTCTCAACCCCATTGAGTATGGCACCTCACCGCGCATACATAATCGATGATCGTGAACTATTCCGTTAAATAATCCGCATTCGATGTGTATTTATTGGCACAGTTAACTGTGACGGCAACTGGCAAGTCGTCAGTGCTTACTGGTTAATGTGTGGATACCACGCGATGCCGCGACCCGCACTGCACTCCACGCTTGCGGCTCGACCCCAGTGAAATATTGTTTAAACAACTTTTCTAATTATCATTTATGTTTTCTAATCATATCAGGTTAATGATATGCTATCCATGAAGTAATTTATACGTTTTCTTCGTGGATAGATCACTAATCCATTGTTAAAATGTTCTGTTTTAACAATGGATTAATGACAAATATTTTGACATCGTAAAAAAAGGCGAAAAAGAAAACCTACCTACTATCAATTAGTACGAGAACTAAATAATACACTAAAATTAAAAGTAAAATCAAATAGAATAATCTTAAAAAAGACAATGAAATGTTACTTGGTAATAAATTAATAAATTCTACCCCGAGTTTGTTTTACAGCAATCGTAATTGTTTAGTTCTAGATGCTGTCACCGCGAGAAGACGATGATGACGATAATCACCTCTGCATCAAATGCAACGCCACCATCATTGGCTTGGACAATTACATCAAGCACCGCAGCCAGAGATGCGGCAAACTGAAGAATGACGTACCTAAACCTGGCCTTCCACCAATAGACCCTCTCGAACCCAGCTACAGTTTAGGAGCTGACGTATTCTTTCAATCATTAGAACTGCAGAGCAGTGTGAAGAAAACTTCACTATCAAGATTAACTCCACCAATTCCTATATCGAAGGCAAGTGACAGAAAGAACTTACTAGTGGCATCAACCTCTAGAGATATCCCTAGAATGAGTCCATTAGAGACAAACTTGAGAGGAGAGGACTGGATAGGAGGCCATAGTCTGAAGATCGGGGGTAATGTTGACAATCAAACTAAACTCATCAATGCCGTTGCAAGTATAAGTGGTAATGTAAAGAAAGATCTTCCAGCATACACTATGTGTTATGACGACAGCGAGGAATCAGAAGTATCTGAAGAGGATGAGGAAGAAGAACACGCCACTGGAGGGAAATGGAAACCTCCTGCCAATTATACAGGAGGTAAATGGAGACCTGCATCCCCTGAACACGAAGACTGGGATATGAATGATCAGGATCATACAGGAGGTATAATTCCTGATGGAAATGATCGCGATGAAGATTATGACGCACCGCCACCAGGGCACACGAAAGGAAAATGGGTTCCAGGAGCCAACGAAAAGACTCAAATTATGCAGCCAATTATACAAAGCAAAGGCTCGGTACAATATTGGTGTGGGCCTTGCAATAGGCGACTGGTCTCTCGAGCCATTTATGACAAACATCTACGATCCAGCTTACATCTGAAGAAAATTTTACCTGAACATGAATTAGAATTTTCTGGACATTTAGAACCCTTGAAGTTAGAGAAACGCATGCCACGTCCCTCTAGATTCATCAATGATGGTATCTATTCACAAATTCAAAGAAAACGTAAGAAACCCAGCCTGAAATTGCAAGTAAAAATAGAGAAGAAAAAACGAAAGCGAAAACCGTATTATGTTCACTGTGGTGGTTGTAAATCGAGGGTTAGACAACACTTAATGGGAAAGCATCTCATATCCCACTATCACTTTCGAAAAGCAAGAGAGATCAACAGTTCTGTTTACCAGCAACTTATTCTCGACAATATTGATGCTATAGTACACCAATCGCCGTTTCAGTGCAGTCCTTGCAAGTTTTACACCAACTGGCTATCAAACTTCATGCAGCACTGGTTTTCTGAGGAACATGAAGAGAAGATGTCTATTATGGAGGGGAGATTTTGGTGTTCCTTCTGCAAGTTCGAATGTGAAACCTCACAGGATATGCTGCAGCATATGTCCAGCTCAGACCATAGTGAAGTGGTCGCTGTGATTAACAGATCCATGCCTATTATCATAAGAAAAAAGACAATTATAAAATGCAAAACTTGCCTTAAAGAATTTAGGTATAACATAGAAATGAAGAAACACAGCCAGAAAACTGGGCATCAATTGGCTTTGACAGGAACAGACGATTATCAGGAGTTGCATAAATGCCAGTTTTGTAGTACAAAATTTAAGTCTTCATTGACTTTGGCGGCACATTTAAAATCTAAACATAAGCAAAAAGCTTATTTCTGTCTCGTCTGTGAGAGAAACTTTGCTTCTTCGGAAGAAGCGAAACATCACCGACAAACTTCAGAACACAGAATTAAAAGGAAGGAGAATTTGAAAGACCAAGGAGTCTTGTCCAATAACTTGACTAAAAAGTGTCCTTATTGTACTGACAATATAGTATTGCAGAATATTTTGGTTTTGAAAGAGCATATCCGTGCTGTTCATCCAGAAATCAAGAAGAAGTAAGGTGCTAAATAACCTAATATAATATCTTACTTTAAAAAATTTAAGATTGATCACTTTTATATTCCATTTCAGATGCCCCAAATGCGGAATGGCCTTTATCCTATCACAAGAAGTGACACGTCACGTTAGATCCAAAGCCTGCCAATTCCAACCTTCCACATCCAACGCTTCAATTTTGTGGAACTGCAGTCAATGTCTTTTCACCACCGACTCACAAGCAGAATGTTTCTTTCACGAAGTCCTACATTCAGAGCCTATTCGTATCACCTCTACGATGGGGGAAGTTGAAAAAACCCTTGTAAAGTACATGTGTCCTCTTTGCCCAAAGGCTTTTAAGAAGGCTTCATTGCGCCAACATCTACGACAGCATACATTTGAGAGACCGTTTGTATGTGGGATTTGTGGAGCTAACTTCACGCGGCAAACGAGCTTGGCCAATCATAGGAAGAGTGAACATAGTGGGAAAATAAAGCTGCCGACGTTAATGCCTTCTGTGGAAAGAATTCAGGCACCGAATATGGACTGGGAATGCGGGAAGTGTGGCAAGCGATTTTCTAGCAGGTCAGTGCGTGTTCTCTATCATTTTATCATCAGATGAACTCGTATCACTGAATTTTGTGCAAGTAGATTTAAAATTCAGTGATTTAATCCCAGCCAGATAAACTAAAACTAAATTGGATCACTTTTAATGTTTCGGTTAATAATTTACCTCTTATTTTTCAAAACCACACTATATTTAATTATTTTAGTTAATTTGGTTAATGACTACAACATTGCTGTTCATGTTTACTATAAACCAGGTCTATTGAATAAGGCAGAACCTGATAAATAAGGAGCTTTATTGATTGCTGGCTTCACCATTAATAACCACATTCAAAATGTCGTAGTTGTCGTTGCCAACCTTTAACAAATGTGTTCTCAGTATTTCTGGTTAGTGGTTTATCCGCGGTTATGATAGAAATTAGTTCAAATAACCCAAATACGATAGCGATAAATTCGAATTCAGATCATTTATGTACTAAATTAATTATAACAGACGGATGACAGTTATTTTATAAATCTTCACCCACGCTTTGATCTTTACAAGAAGTTATTTAATGTGGAAGTAAACGAAAGACACAAGTACCGACTTTGGTGGTCTGTGGCAATACTTGTCGCTGATGGAATTGTGTCACTCTCCTTTTATATCTTCAATGAAACTGACTTGCTGTCTTGTCATCGCACTATAATGAGTGTTTGAACCCTTATTCTAGTTACCTCTTTAAATATTTAATGAAAATGTGACTTCAAATGAGACCCCAGAGGCGCACTAGCGAACAAGTACACCCACATTTCGCCGAGCTTAGTTCCGTCCCAGATGTGATAGGGGGCGAGCCTATCGCCATATCGGGCACAAATTCCTTACTTCGGGCTGGGCTGTTATAAAAAAATCCAGTATAAGTTTGCTCGACCCGGGGATCGAACCCGAGACCTCAGGACTGTAATCGTACCGATATATAACCACGCCACCGAGGCAGTCTCCGAGAATTAATGTATGAGACTCAAAGATCTCACTATTGAGGATACACAAGACGGAGCGCGGTAGAAACATCTATTTAGATAGGTGGGCCCTGAAAATAGGTCGGGATTACACCTGACAGACAGAAAAAATAAAAACGTCAGTCAAAACCCCTTAATCCGATAAATTATCAAAAATAAATCACAACCAAAAACAATGTCGGAAGCCAGAACAAAACTCATTGACAGAAATAACCACGGGCTGTCACACACGATCGCATCAATTGGTCCAGCGGATGCGGCGCTTGTCTCACGTCGCCACAACTCCTTCACAAATATCAATAGGCGCGCGTAATTTGACAGCAGCGCTTTGATTGCGCACGCGTCGCCATGTTCCCGCCGCGGTGTTGCCAGCGATGACATTTTTATACGATATAGTAATAAATTCGTGTCCGGATGCACTGTATTTTCAGCGCGACGGATCAAAATGTCGGAGATGGTTGACGTTTCGGTTTTATCGCCCACACGTGTAGTCCGTGAAGATGTCTGTACTCTGTAATGGTTGATGGCGGTAAAACATCGACGTGTTTGCTTTGACAATTCGTATTTATGTCTAGAAGCGTAATACTGAATTACTATGACTAATAGAGTAGTGAAGTTTATAATACAACAGATCCAGAATATTTCGCATAATTTATTTACATAATGGCTATATATGCGTCCAGTTGCTCTTTCTAATCTTTAATCTAATTAGATGCAGATGCCACAATGCTACAATAAACTTATTTTTTAACGACTCTCATAGTGTTCATTTTTTATTTTACTTATTACAGGCATGAATTGAATACCTACAAGTAAATGTAGTAATACATATTAAATAACAGAGTTACATAATTATAATTGTGGAGAAAATAAATAGTTTATATTATGTAAGCCTGAATCAACCGTTGATCTAATATAGAAGTGAATAAGCAAATAGCAGGTGGTAATATTTTTTAAAAACATGACGTTTAAAATTTTTAATACTTTTAAATGGTTAGTCCTATCTTTAACTATTAGGCACCTCTAATAATGAGAGGGATAAGGCTTTAGTCCACCATCCTGTGCTAATGCGAGTTGAGTCATTTACAACCACAATATAAAACGAAACTAGATCAACGTCTCTAAAATCTACTTTTCTTTATATACAAAGCGGACATAATTAAACAAACAAAGTCGATAAACCGTTCCGCAATCAGGAAATCAAACGATCCGAACTGGTGCGGTGGAAACATTTCGCGTGAATCAACTCGACGCCGCCATTACCGGCCAACTTCCAACATATCTAGACAATTGCAGCATCTAGGAGCCATTGGGGGCGTCTAACACCGCTGATGATCTAACTTGTGTAATATCTTACGTGTTATTGCGACGTCTTGCATTAATGCAAGCGGTGCGGTGCGGTGCGGTGGTAATATGCGAACTCTCAGTGTTGCCAGCCGCCGATTCTACTGATGTGGTGGATTTGATTATGCCGCTTTTATTATGCATATTCTTCTTCCGCCTACCCACCCTTACATCCGTATCGTCGAAGATGTATGTAGAGATGTAACGAGTGCATAAATGTTTCGCCTCCACGAGGTGGGCGACCCTATCGCCATACCGGTCAATTTAATGAACATACCAGTTCTTTAAAAGTTAGCAATACATGCATGATACTTTTTAGTGTTGAAGCCCGGATGTATCTTGGGTCGGTGGAGATCACTTACCGCCAGGTAACCCCGATCGTTTTTCAGTCTTTCCTCTAGAAATACTTATTTTATCCTGCTTTAAATCAAAACTTAACTTTCTTTCTACCTGCCCTTATCCCACCTTAATAACAACAACAACACACTTTTTCAAGCATGTCGCAGAAAGGATTTGGCAAAGTTTTGCTCAATCCCTCTGAGGGATCCAGACCCGGGAAATTAAATTAGAAAATTCGCTTTGCCCGACCTGGGAATCGAACCCACGACCTCACGATCCACAGCCCATATATGCTGCCACTAGACTTAGGAGGCGACTAATCAACAACTAATCAAAACTTAACGATCCATATAATTCCTATGCATCGCGTAAATGTAACAGTTAAAATATCTTGTAGAATCCTTTAAGTGGATACCTCATTAAGTGGAGCCTATGTTTATTCGCATTCACTGCGTCCTCTGTGACTGTCCACTCCACGAGACAGGCGTGAACATAACTTCGAGGCTTGTTTAATTACTTTGATCTTGCTAAAACGCGAAATAAATTTAAGTAAGGCGGTGACCATCAAATCAGTCACAAAATACTGCAATTTTCTAACTTTAAATTACAAAAAAAACTGTATGCCACTATATTTTTACGAGTATGTTATCTTGAACTATAAGGTCGTCCAGTATTTTTTATCCGGGCACGGAAAAAGTATTATAAATATAATATAAATATTAGAGACCAGTTTATCAGTGTCCACAAGAATCACGCCGCGCTGACCGGCATCAATGCTTCTCCACACTCTGCTTAAAGGACCTAACGTTGCAGAAGAGTGTTCCTTCCACAATCTTATTACTTCTAAAAATCAGAATTAACGAACTTTTCGCTCCGAGCTAAGAAGAAAAAGACCATGTAATTACATAGACATCAGCAGTACGTACATATAGTACATGCCCAAATGAGGTAGACCATACAAGAAACCTACTTTAGGGAACGTACCCATACTACGTGACCTGTTCTGGGGGGGAGGGGGTCTTCAAAATACCTCGCTTGGTCACAGGGGCGGGTCTTAGGTTTTCGTCACGTAGTCAATATCTTCTAGGGAAATCTCGTGCTTTTTCGCGTTACATTCAAATATGGAACGCAGCGTTTAGTACATTTTAAACTCACAGGTGGCAACACAATCTAATATAGTTTTTTTTCTACCTTTCTTCGTCAAAAAATGATTTAAAACCTTATTTTTAAATTACTACGTGAAAGTGGAGGAGGAGAGGGGGGGTCTTGGCATACAGGGGGGTTACCACCACCTCTTATAGCAAGTATTATTATAATTTTACTTATACCAATTCCCATACAAAACAAACGAAGAACGAACGAACGGTCACCGAGGGGCGTTATAAAAAAATAAAAAATAGGTCATTTAGTATGGGTACATCACTTAGGCTCAATTGCACCACTATTATTAACCTAGAGTTAGTCCTAGCCGCAAGCTAAATTGACAGAAAATGTATGAATGACATGTAACTTAACTTGCGGTTAGGACTAACTCTAGGTTAATAATAGTGGTGCAATTGAGCCTAAGACTGTCTATTTGCAAGTATAATAATTATGATGTTAATGATTTAACTGTTGCTACTCGCTATATATAAAACGCTAGTTGCAATATTGAGATTTCTTCACAGACCATAAATTGTAAAGTGGTAAAGTTCTAATGCTACATTTAAGACCACGTTACTGGTTATTAAATTTTGAAATCGATTCATAGCCTGGTACTAGGCACTCAACGTTCTATAAATATCTAGACAAGTATATTAAAACGCTTCTAAAGTTTAACGCCCGAATGGCCAAACGCTGCTCAATTTTAACGGCTTCTTACATTGATTTTCGCCATACAATTTTGACAGATAAGGCGGCATTAAACGACATAAGGCGACCTTAAGTGTATAAACATTCGGCGGTAAGGCACTTACTTATCTTTATACGATTTCTTAATTATTCTTTCGTTTATTTTTTTTATTGCAGAGACTGGCAAACGGACAAGTGGGTCACCGGATTGTAAGTGTTCTCCACCGCCCATAGACACCCATCATAACCGATCATGGCTGCGTACATGCTGCGCTGCGAAGGGATTAGTAATTGGGTAGCGAAGGGACGTTGGGCCGCTGAAAAACTCACTCACCAACAGTCACTCAACTAAGTACACTCAACAGTTAGCTGTCACTTTATCTCGGTTTGCTGTGAGTCAGTGGTATAAAACTGGTCGAGCCGGCCCAGTCGTGCTGTAGACATAACTGTCAACATCGTGGTTCTACCAGTCAACTTAATTACTGTGGTTGTGTATTGTTATAAACTATTGTATATTACAAATTAAATAAATAAATAACACCCAACAGTCACATACATAATCCTGACACTAAGATCGAGTCTTGTGTCGTGGGTATCTGGAACTACGAGAGACTTTCGGTCTCACAACACCCAGACCCGAAACAAATATCTGTAGGCCATACAAACATTTGTCTCGATGCGGGAATCGAACCCGCGGCCCCTCGCTTCACAGCCGGCTACTCGCCCGCTGCGCCACGGAGGCTGAATTACAATATTATTTGTATTTTTTTCCAGATCAGCTTTATCTCGTCACGTAGCAGGTAACTGCACCGCGTCCACAGAAGTACATCGGTGTCCACACGACCAATGTAGCTATGTGGCCACCACCGCCATCCAACTTGCTAGGTATGGCCTTTATATACATTTATAACCAGTAAGTAGTACTTATTACAATTAATCATAATATGATATAGCGCCATCTAATATTTTTTATTATAAGTTTTTTAATTGTATTCATGAAAAATTGGTTTGTATTTATGACAATAGATGTCACTATATTTAATGCACTGTTATACTTTCTTTTCGTAATGACAGATGGCGTTAGTAGTCAAATGTATGTCTAGTGAAACTTATTGCGTAGATATGGCATAATTTCTTTAAATCCAGTCATCATCATGACCATAGGACGTCCACTGCTGAACATAGGCCTCCCTCAAAGATTTCCAGTTTGTAATTTATCGTTTGTAAATTATAGAAATGTAAAATATTTTTCCTTATAGACATCGCCGCTCCCACGGAGAACGTTTAAAACACCACGAATGTGATTTATGCACATTTAAAACTGACCAGGCGAGCCACATGAAGAGGCACATGCTTTGTCATAAAGGAATTAAGCCCTACGGCTGCCCTTATTGCCAATTTACATGCGGCAGTTTGGTTTGTATTACGTCTTTTAAAGTTTCATTTAGTATGTGTATATAAGAATAGATGGCGCTGTACTTTCCTATTTTCTTCAAATTAATAACGTAGAGCGAGAGAGGTGCTACTCGGTGCAAACGGGCTACAAATATGAAAGCCTATTTTGGTTTAGTCGCGTCTCCTACACTTATTTTTTCGAAACAAAACACTAAAAACGCCTACGAAAACAAGGTATTTTCATTGTCTCCTGCTCATGTAACAATGGACCATAGACAAAAATTGACTTAAAGTTGTAATCTTAAAGTTTTTAAACCATATCCCTCTCCCTTTATTTTGTTGAAAGATTGTTTTATTATTTTTTTCTATATAAGTACAGAGAAATATAAACGCTGATGGAGAAAAAGTCACTTTAATTTATCAGTCATAGATGGGCAGTAGATATTCTTACTAATTTTTCATTATAATTTTAGGAGAATCTTCGCAAACATGTGCTGCGAAGTGGAAGACACAATGGTGTGTATCTATACACTTGTCACCATTGCCATTATCCTACAAATATGGCGACAAAGCTGCGGTCACATCTCACTACAGTGCATGGAGATAAATACAATGCTAAAACAGCAATAGAAGCAGTAAAAACGCACCTAATGATCGATAGTGAGAAACATTGTCTTCAAGATGATTTCTAGCCAAGAACACTTTGTTTAAAGTTACATTTTGTTACAACATTATTATTGTTTTATTCCTCGTATTGTGTGTGATAATTGGTAAGCAATAAAATAAATTATGCGCGTTCTAACTTAAATTATTTATATCAATTATGAACAAAATGGTTTGTATGTTTATGTAATGCTAAAAGTCTTATTTCATCTTATTTAGTAACCTGGAACGGGTTTGAAATGTCAACGTCAGTTTGACATCTGACAGTAAGCCCGAACGCGGAGCGAGCCGAGCGAACAACGGGTATCGGTTATCGTACGTTTGGGTCTCCGCTCTGGCAAAAAAGTAGACGAGGCGCCATAGAAGTGTTGTTTAGACGTCTGTACCGCGACTCGTGACGCACGATTACGTATAAAATATTATATTCGATACGACAAAAAGTAACAGAACTGCATAATTATATTTACACTACACGTACTGTAATAAATTTACTTGGTGTGTTTGTAATAACATTTTCGTTGTGGACCGGACCGGTGTGCGGAAATTTCAATTATTTTGAAATAATGAATGTTCCTCTTCACTTGGTGAGCTGAAAATCGATTGAAATTCATCATGTCGTTAAAGGTAAGTGGCCAAGTTATGCATTCAGCACATACAACCTTGCCATGACATTCGCTATTTATATTTTGCGTGGGTACTTTTTGCTCACGGGGCATCCCTTCTCGAGGGGTGGATTATTGCTGCCGTGTTCATTTCCTTTTCTTTTGCAATGTAGTATTTCTTTTTACAATGTTCCTTTTTTATTTTTATGATAATTATGTACCTACTTACCCTGTATCCTGTTATTTCCATTCTGAATTTAGATGGCGTAGTTACAATAGAATCGGTATTAATAGGTAATAATACAGGCTTATACGGGTTGTGTTCTTTAAATAATATTTATTAATTTTGTACTGACATTAACTGAATAAAGAATAAAACGAAACGGAAACTTAGGTAGGTATGTAGTACCTATCTAGGTACTGTTTGTCGTAGGAATACGTACCTATTCAGTATTCTAAATTACAATGTTTATGTGATGGTAAATACAAAACATACACGTTGATCTTTTGTCTTTTAGGGATTCCCCATTAGGTTATTATAGTGACTGCATGGACGGGTTAGCTTTCCCAAAAAGGAGGTCCTCAATTCGTCGTTTTTTTATGTATGTTACGCGATATCTCCGCCGAATGTAGACCGAGCTTCAAAATTATTTTTGTGTTCGATAGAGCTTTCAAGGGTGGTCCCATATAAATTTGGTCACGATCGGTAAAGTGGATGTCGGTCAGTTAAGTTTTGAAACTTGTGATTATAAACGTAATATACCTATGTGATGTAGGTACCTATTTTGGTTTAATCATACCTATGATGATGAATTCAGGTTGGTTATAAATACCACTAGGTAATTACAGTTGGTAGGATCTACCTACATTTACGATTGCAAATATTTCCAAAGTAAAATATACAATTGAAAAAGGTCTTAGTTAGGTAGAAAGTAAAATAAAATAAGTAAAATATTCACAAGTTTAAAAACTTAACTGACCGACTTCCAATTTACCGATCGTGACCAAATTTATATGGGACCACCCTTGAAATAGGCTCCTTCGAACACAAAAAGAATTTTGAAAATCATTGAACATACATAAAAAAAAATACCGACGAATTGAGGACCTCCTCCTTTTTGGGAAGTCGGTCGAAAAAATGTCTAGTTGTTTACATAGAAGTCGTAACTTCGTAAGCGATCATTTTAGGCGTTAAAAATGCAATAGACGTAAAAGAACATACCTACTTAGGTTTTACATACCTACTTACATCCCTATATAAATGAAGGACATTAACGGCCTCTTGCAGCTCCACGATAAACCTCTGTTTATCATAAATCTTGATTTAAAGATAGGACTGATATGAGTGAGCTGTAGGATAAATCGAGATAAGGTGTAACTCTAAATTAGAAATAGGGCTGCAAGTCACCCTTAACGGTAGGAGTAAGCTGTAGGATAAATGAGATAAGGTGTAACTCTAGATTAGTAACAATGCCGCAAGTCGCTCTAAGAATACATCTAAGACTTTTGTAGGTAATTCTAGAATAGGTTGTTATAACATATTGCATCATGAATGTAGGGTAGATTCCATATCTCGAGGAGACTGGGCGACTAGTGACTACCGGTCCGGACTCCGCACTCCGGACTCCGCCTAGTCTCCTCGTGTCACTGAACCGGTAGGTAGGGCTGCCATTCATTTATTAGCCCTTTCTTTTCTTTTCACCTGCCCTTTTCTCATCTTTCTGTGGGGTTGGCGCAACACACTTTTTCAAGCATGTTGCAGAAAAGTTTTGGCTTATGTTTTATGATTGGCTGACCTCAACCCATAACTGAAGTGTCTACTCCCGGAAAGGTGATAGAATAATACTCCGTGCAACCTGGCAATCGAACCCAAGACCTCTTGATTTACAGACTATATACGCTGCCACTAGATCAAAGAGGCGGCTCATTTATTTGTCCTTAATAAACAGTAATAGCATTGTACGAAATCTATTGTCAAGGGCTAAGACCAAGTCCGTCTCAGTCCAGCCTCTTTTTAAAAAAACTGTTTGTGTTTCATAGAGTACGTGAGGTACCTATACGAAGGCTAATTAGCCCTTTATTATCAGCAATGTACTCATTATATTTCTTAAGTACATATTATTTATAGGCAGTGGACATCAATGGTATCAGGGTACTTGACTATGTTTTTTAAATTAATTTTATATGAAATTTACGCCATCTAAAATATAGTACTGTAAGAATTATTTAAATATTCTCAAAACTAAAAAGTTATAATCATTTGAAATTTTGTGTAACCTTCAAACTGCGGGAAAGAGCAGTATTAGTAAAACCACGTCAGGGCCATAACGGCACGTGCGTTAGAAAGGGATATGAATTACTGCCTCATTTTTCAACCAAATTTCGATGCAGATTTTACTGAAGAGTTTATTTTTTGTTTTATTTGCTAGTACATAGAAAAATGTGTACAAAATCAAACATTATCACACAAGTACCCAATTGGGTACTTGACTATGTTTCATTTCATACACATTTTTATATGTAGTAGCAAATGAAACAAAAAAGAAACCCTTCTATAAAAACCGCATCGAAATTGGTTGAAAAATGAGGCAGTAATTCATACTTTAAATTCTGCTATGAGCAAGAGTGGGGGCGTAGTGGGGCTAACTTGCTATCCCTTTCCAAGACACGCACCGTTATGGCCGTGACGTTATTTTACCGATACTTCTCTTTCCCGCTGTTTGAAGGTTACACCAAACTACAAAGGCTTATAACTTTTTTCATTTTGGGAGTATTTCAATATTTCTTTCTGCGTTACGTTTTAGATGACGTAAATTTTGTATAAAATCAATAAAAAAGTACCCAATTGTTCGTTCGCTAAGCTATTAAAGGATTAGATGTCATATGGCAATCCTCGCTAAACCGTCGCGTCGGTCGACATTGCGGTCGTATCGTACATGTCACTGTGGCAAATTGTAGAACCGGTTCCGCAAGTTGTTTTTATAAACCGCGTCGTCTTGGTCTTTGATTTATTTATTTTTTATTCATGGCGCCAGTTCAGTTATGGACGCGTCCTCTACGGGCGAGTACCGCGCTCTAAAATGAGAGGCCGAGGGTTTGATTCCAGCACCAAGAAAAAGGTTTTGTCTCAACGTTTTGAGAAATAAAGAAAGTAGTGTAGTCTAAAGTCTCGTAGAGTCTCAACCACGACACAAGACTAGTATTTAAGTGTGAAATCAGAACTATGTAAGTGTTGGGTTTTATTAATTGAAGTTCATAATTATATTCATTGGGTTGAAAACAAAGAAATTCAACAACACACATACAAGAGACAACAGCACGAAACTTGTGGTCCAGAAGTTGTGACCTCGTGGTCATAAGTCACTCCGTCGCATTTGTTTACGCGCGCAAGGTCGTCCCAGCGTAAAAATGTTTAGACCATGGACGTAAAAAAAGATCTATCAACACGTAATGGCGGCGACTAATCGAACGAGCCGAAAACCCTGCTTCACTTTGAATGTTCCTAGCGCTCCGTCCATCTTTTTTTTACGTCCATGATTTAGACAATAAAATTGTCTTACGTGATTCTTGAACATTCATAGAACATTCAGGGTGTAAGTTGCGATAAGCGTCCGCGCATTCTAAGAAGTGGTAGACGGCATTACTGACGTTTGAAATTGATCAATTTGTATGAAAATTTGTTTGATAGCCGCTATAGTTAGTATATATTTTTTTATTATTTAAAAAAAACTTGACTGCCTCGGTAGCGTAGTTGTATTTCGGTACGACTTCCACACTGAGGTCTCGGGTTCGATCCCCGGGTCGGGCAAAGTGATATTGGATTTTTCCATATCAACCCGGAGTCTGGAATTTGTGCCCGACATGGCGATAGGCTCGCCCCCATCACATCTGGGACGGAACTGAGCTCGGCGAAACGTGGGTGTAATAGTTTGCTAGTGCGCCTCTGCCTACCCCTTCGGGGGTACAGGCGTGAGCTTATATAAAATGAGTACTTAGTATATAATATTAAATACCTATTTTTGAATGAAAATTATATTTTTTTGATTAGAGTAGCGAACACCTCATATTATGATAATAGCATAAAATTCATTTATTGTAATGCTAGATTTTATTTACCGAGATAAAATACTATTTTAAATATAGCGCGTAAATCCAAGTCTACAATTACAAAATTAAAGCGTTATCTATGGAAACAAACGCTGCATTTTTAATTGCCCTTGGAATGCGAAACGATCCGCACTGTTGGTTGGCTGTAAACCAGCGGACATAGTGACGAGCGAAGCTGGAGCGGTGGCTAAGAATATATAAAGATTCTAATATAATGTCCAAAAATTACATCGTATTATAATTTATCAAACTAATTACGAGATCGTATATGGTCACGGGCGGCTCGGCCTCCGGTGGCCCATACGCTTATGTAACATACCTCTATATATGTGTTGCCACCGACGGGTTAAACATGTGGTTATAAAAATTTTACATCGACTTATTTCATAAATGCGACAAAAATCTTACAAAAGCAACGTCTAAACGAACAAAATTAAAAAATATATTTTAGTTTCAACTTCCAACGCCTTAGACGCTTCCACTTCACAATATCTTGAACTCATTATAATATGTACACATATACAACCATTATTATTATCACACCATTATTCATCTCCGTACCACGCTGGGTTGACTGGTAGAGAATGCCTTTGGCATTAAGTCCGCCTTTACAACGTTTGTAAAAAGTTAAATAAATAAATACAAAGTACTCTGTGTATTGACATCCTCTGATTTTCACATTATCGTGTCTCTCTAATACATCAAGCCAGTTTCAACCAAACCTATTTAACACACAAGCTCACGCCTGTATCCCCGAAGGGGGAGGTAGAGCCGCACTAGCGAACTAGAACACCCACATTTCGCCGAGCTTAGTTCCGTCCCAGATGTGATAGGAGGCGAGCCTATCGCCATATCGGGCACAAATTCCACACTCCGGGCTGATATGGAAAAATCCAATATCACTTTGCCCGACCCGAGATCGCATCCGAGACCTCAGAACCGTAGTTGTACCGAAATACCACCACGCCACGGAGGCAGTCCTAAACCTATTTAGCTACATAAAATAATAAAAAATATTGTCTGCACTGTTAAAACTACAAATTGTAACACACCACAACCTCCACCTTTTTAGGGGTAAAAAATACATACATAAGTTCACGTTTGTAGCCCAGAAGGGGTAGGCAGAGGTGAATAAGCGAATTAGGACACCCTCATTTCGTTGAGCTCATCTCTGTCCCAGATGTGAAGTAAAAATAATGGGTTAAAAATAAGTACTGGAATCCTGAAACCGGTACAGACTGTGCTAATTCGATATATTGGGATGCAGATCATTCCGCACGATCCTCTCCACAGCCGGCTTAAGTCTAGAAGTCTAGACGCTATAAATAAAACTTGCGTTAACTGTATAGTAACTATACTATAGTTACTTCACGCGTCTGCCGAGGTGGACACCACACGTGTTATATCTGTTTTTCTCTGATCTGTTTTGATCATTATAATAGTGGTGGATTATAGCCATAACAGTATAATATCCTATACGTATTTAGAAATTGAATATTTGTTATGTATGCAGATTTTCTTCACACTTAAATGACGAATAACAACCGTATTTATTTTGGTTTTTCGATCTTAATAAGGCTTAATTTGGTTTATTAAACGTAAAATATATACAAATTTTGACAAATAAGAAGAAATATATATACTGTTTGTACTCTATGCATTATTCATATTAGGGGCACAGATATTAAACATAGACTGTTTTTACGATTGCTCCGATTCAGTTGTGAGTTGTGACTTGTGAATTGCGAACCATAAATAACAAACTTTTGCAAACCAATAACAATTTTAGTATGACCTTGGTTGTAATTATCTGTATTGGTTGTAGTAGTTCTCAAAAACCTACAAAATAACTTTTAATAGACTTCCGTAAACACGCGTTGACGCCTATCTGTTTAGTTATAATACATTTTCCATGTTAAAATATAATTGGGCCGTTGTTTGTTATGGGACAAAAAATGAAATGGCCGCAGGGGACAATATGGGTATATTCGGACACGCAAACCTGTTGGGGATAATAGAATAATTACTTGTAATAATGGTTGTATGCATTGTTTATGTAGGTGTAGTTGTATCAATAAATGATTCTTTCTTTCTTTCTAGTTCTTTTCTTTCTACCTGATTATATCTCGCCTTAATGTGGGGTCGGCGCAACACACTTTTTCAAGCATGTTGCAGAAAGGATTTAGCTAAGTTTTTCGAACAGCTCCCGCCTGACGTCAACCCCCTCTGAGGGGTCCAATTCCAGGTAAATTAAATTAGAAAATTTGGTTTGCCTAATCGGGGAATCGAACTCACGACCTCCCGGTCTACAGCCCATGTATCCTGCCACTAGATCAAGGAGGGGCGACCAATGAAATGTAGGTAGTTATGATAAATTATCTCTGGGGGTTAAAGTTCTAGCCAAATTATGCTAAAAAGCTAAGTATGCACCTATCCTTCAATTTAACCACAAGCGACTAGAATTAGATTTAAAGAAAGAAAGAATTATTTATTGACACAAGTGTGGTGGCGTACAGGTATAAGACGTAGAAACATATATTTAATTATACAAATATTTATGCATGTATGTACCTAATTATTAAATATCAATTATCAGATCACCCAAACATGTGGATATGTCCCACCACAACCCTGCCAAAAGAATCTAGATCAGCATATGTCAAGCACTAGGTGCTTGACGCTGATTTTCATCCAGACCCCTTTGATTTGAAGTGAAGTACTATTTATAAAAAGAAATTTAGGTCACTAGAACAATACGCAAAATAGGTCATAGTAACTTTTGCGACTGCTATAATAGTCATGATGTCGATACGGCGATTATGGTCAATGTTTATGATCCATAACCATTTCCTATAAACGGTGACCATAAAATAAAAGGTGTGTCTGATATTCGCATCAAAATTTAAATGGCAATATTGGTTTTCATCACAACTTTATGGGAAATGGCATAATATATGTTGTATGAATGTTGTTGCCTGACTGCCTTGGTGGCGTGGTGGTATTGCGTGCGCGGTACGACTATCGCCTTGAGGTTCGATTCCCTGGTCAGGTAAAATAAAATCACGGAACTAGCTTAGTTCCGTTCTTGATGCGAGCCTATCGCCATATCGGGCACAATTTCCAAACTCCGGGCTGATATGGAAAAATCTAATATCACTTTGCTCGACCCGGGATCGAACCCGAGACCTCAGCACAGTAGTCGTACCGAAATATAACCACGCCGAGGCAGTCAGTAAAAAAAAACAATGGGGAAATGTCGAACCCCAAATGCTCAGACCCTCAGGCACAAAGCACTTGTTCTGGAGAGCCTTTTAGCAAAGTTGGCGTTGAGCATCAGTCGTTCAGGCACGGGTTCCATACCTATCAGGGCAATATTTTTGCAGGTTTGGGTATTGTTATACCGAAAGTCTCTCGTTTCTGATAATCATTATATGAACTCGTATTTTACTGTGGAGCAGGACTAATTATGTGTAATTTTGGGCATAACTTGTGTATTTGTTGTACTCACAGACATAGGAGGAGACATAAAAGAAGGGAAATAGGGATTAGGAAAAAGGAAGGGGGAATTGGGCCACCGGAAATATCACTCACCGAACGAAATTCGACAACGAGCTACCACTTCACGTCTTTTTTCTGTGAGACAGTGGTATCAAACCGGTCGAGCCGGTCCATTCGTGCTGTAAACGTAACTGTCTACAGCGTGACTCTTCCACTAGATTCTAATAATAATCACGCCAAAATCGCCGAAATTCGTGGAAATATTATTTATTTGTTGTTTAAAATCAGATTTGAGAAAAATACCAAGTGAACTGGGTACGACCTTGAAATATATCACAACATAAAACCGGTTGAGGAAAACATTAAATATTTTATACGTAACTGTGAACTAATAGTAGGTATATCTACATAATAGTATACTGCCTCAGTGACATAGCTGTATTACTCGACACGATTGCGATTCGATCCCCGGGTCGGGCATAATGATATCGGGTTTGCTCCGTATCAGCGCCCTAACTTTTGACACAACGATTCGATTAGATGCAGTGACATAATATTCCACTGAAATCGAATTAAAAAGTGCATATCGAGTTGGATTTGAGAACATGTCATTTGGTAATTTTACGCGACAATCCTGCATTTTTACTTGATTTCAGTGGAATTTAAATTTATTACATGAAATCAAATCGTAGTCGAAATCGAATCGAGTGTCAAATGTTATCCTACAGGGGGGTTACCACCACCTGTTATAATAGTTTTATTATAATCTTACTTGTACCGATTCCCATACAAAACAAAAAAGAACATAACATAAGCTCACGCCTGTATCCCCGGAGGGGTAAGCAGAGGTGGACTAGCGAACTAGAACACCCACATTTCGCCGAGCTTAGTTCCGTCCCAGATGTGATAGGGGGCGAGCCTATCGCCATATCGAGCACAAATTCCATACTCCGGGCTGATATGGAAAAATCCAATATCACTTTGCCCGACCCGGGGATCGAACTCGAGACCTCAGAGCCGTAGTCGTACCGAAATACTACCACGCCACCGAGGCAGTGAATGAAAAAGAACGATTATAATAATACTGCTATAAGAGGTGGTGGTAACCCTGCTGGTCTGTATCATGTCTGTACCCCTAGTACGAGTTAATGCTTGTCGAAAACTATGATAGTTATCGTTATAACTCCATACATTTGACTTGTAGCGCCGCTTGCGGAAACTACGATGAACTAAATAAATGTATAGAGATTTAACGATATCTATAGTAGTTTTCGAGAAGCATTAACTCGTACTAGGCGTAGTGTTCGATATGGTGATTAACTCGCCCTCTATCACTGGAAGCTCAGTGCGATATGGGTGCACTAATTGTAGCTCAGCCTACCTCTTCAGGGCCGTAGACGCGAACTTATGCTTTACGAGCTCTAGAAGTTATAAAATAAAAATAATAATATTAGCCATGTAATATTACTGTCACATTGCTGGGCACGGGCCTCCTCTACTAGTGAGAGGGGTTAGGCCTTAGTCTACCACGCTGGCCTAACGTGGGTTGGTAGACTTCACATACCTTCGAAATTCTTGTGGAGAAATTCTCGGGTATGCAGGTTTCCTCACGATATTTTCCTTCACCGTTGTAGCAAGCGATATTTCACAATGAAAACACACTTAACATAGAAAAGTCAGAGGTGCTCTTTTTGGGGTTGGTCTTGAACCTCCGACACTCGTCTCGGCAGTCCATACCATTGGCAACTGAGCTATCGCTGCTATTATGCTAGAAATGATATTCACATCTATTGCCGTTTGTCAGCGTAAATTAACATTCTAATTTAAATTCAAAATACCCTAAATCCGCTATCCATAAGCCTGCTAATAATGAAGATTATCTAACAACGTCTAATCACAGTGCAATGCACTCTATGCACATTAAGTCGTATAGGGTTTTTACTTGTCTAATTTCAAGTGTAAAGATAAAAATAAACAATCTACTATTTAATTTGGTCACAGTACTTTTTATTGTTATTTCATTAAAATTGCAGTTTGTATTCATTTAATGTTACGGTACCATCTGAGAATAATATTTTCGCGAAAAATCCTATTGCGTAATGTCTATAAATTAACGGCGTCTGTTATCTCTTTGGTGATAACATTGGGTTTTATCTCGCGAGAAGCGAGATGCATACTTTAGTTTATAAATCACATGACGCTATCAGCTTATCAGTGAAAGCAGAAGCTAAAATGGAATTTGCAGTGATCTGAAAGTGGGATGAAATTTAATAGATGCGGGAAATTAGGTACACTTCACTGTGGGGTCGGCGCAAAATACAATTTCAAACGTGTTGCAAAATAGGTTCGGCTTTAATTTTTACAACCATCTGTCTGCTTGATGTCATCCTTTTTGGGGATTCAGTCCATGGCAAATCGTATTAGTAAAACAGCTTTGCCTGACCTAGGATATGAACCCACCCAGTCAGCCTCTAGACTAAGGAGGCGAAAAAAAAATTATAGTATAACAAAAACTTAAATCCGACATCGAAATTCAACATTTAAGTGATATTATGAGTTCAAAATAGAATTAGCCAGCTACCTACTGTATCCTCTAGCGGGGGCTTGACGTCAGACAGGCAGCCGGTCGTAAAAACTAAGCCAAATCCATTTTGCAACATGTTTAAAAAATGTGTTGCGCTGTCCCCACATTAACGTGGGATAAGGGCAGGTATAAAGAATTATTTATTAGTAAGTGACCAAGCTGAGATTTGAAATAAATATTGTTAGGAACCTACTTGACCGCATACGAAAAAGGGGATTAAAATAATTTTCTTAAAAAATGACGGTATTTTAAGTCAACTGCAAGTCAGTAACTGGCTAGAATTGACACAGA
Source organism: Clanis bilineata (assembly GCA_036417725.1). Taxonomy (NCBI): domain Eukaryota; kingdom Metazoa; phylum Arthropoda; class Insecta; order Lepidoptera; family Sphingidae; genus Clanis; species Clanis bilineata. The sequence continues at coordinate 724,618 of CM071146.1, read as the reverse complement.
AAAGAGACAATTGTAGATCTCTCATTTCGGAGGCCGAGTTATCACAGAATGTTCATACATTTAAGGTCGCCTTATGTCGTTTAAGGCCGCCTCATCTGTCAAAATTGTATGGCGAAAATCAAAATAAGAAGTCGTTAAAGTTGAGTAGCGTTTGAACATTCGGGCGTTAGTTATTTAAATGTCTCCGTTAACACTTAACATACAAAAGCGTTATATAAAAGGTACACAATATGATAACCTTGCAATCATATGTTTTGTGGGCGTCGTAGAAAAGTAAAGGGTTTTTATTAACAAATGACCTCACCGATGACAAATTGATACTTTTACTTTTGTATGATAATTTATTTGCGTCGTTTGTGCCACCCACATCTCTACGATAAAATCAAGTTACCGTATACCTCTAATATAAACGATCTGGAAAATATAATAACAGGTAATTTATATAATATTTTTTTAACAATATAATTTTTATTTTCATATTGTAATTTACATATTAAGAACACCTACAAAATAATGGGAACTGTACATAAGGATAATATAATTTGAAAAATATATTGGAACAATGTACTAAACTTTTCTTTCTACCTGCCCGACCGGCGGCCTGCCTGACGTCAACCCCCTCTGAGGGATCTAGTCCCGGGCAAATTAAATTAGAACATTCGCTTTGCCCGACCTGGGAATCGAACACACGACCTCCCGGTCCATAGCCCATATGTACTGCCATTAGACCAAGGAGGCGAACAATGTACTAAACTAAAAGCGTGAAATTTATAAAAAGTCGCGAATAAGTTGCAGAAAACCTTATTTATATTAATGTGGGCTTGATGTATATTTAGGTCGCTGTAGCGTTTGTAACGGTGATTGAGATTTCCAGAGGCCCAAATTGTCACTACCTTCCCAATCCCCATTCCCCAATCCCCTTTTCTTTAAAATCGATAACGACCTTTAAATAAAACTATTTTTACGGATTCTATCACGATTTGGTTTTAATTTTTATTCCCGACGTTTCGAAGTCTTTGCAGTCTTCGTGGTCACGTGTTGGACTGAGATGTCATTTGTCCAAGAATGTTAGTATTTAAATGAATAGCATTCGCGTAAACTTAAGAAATCAGTACGATAACAACCTTGCTCTAAAAATCATTAAAGAATAAGTACTACTCTTCTGTCACTAGGTATACGACTCAAATTCTTTTAATTAAGATTATTACGTGATCGCACAAAAACCTCAACAATATTATTTTTTCATAATTTCGCAATCCAAACTAAGATAAAGGTATGTTTTCTTGTAAAACGTACTGAAACAAAACTATGGTTCAAAAGACAATGTAGGAATTGGAAACGTTTCGTATTGAAGTACAATACAAAAGGAGTGTAGTTAAAAGGCGCGGCGTCATTACCTAGCCTTTTGTGTATGCACTGTGCATCTGCATTGAACTTGGGTACGCCTGCCGCTGACACTATCGATCCGAGCCGACGCGACAGATTAGTGTAGGAGCCACAAATTGTCGTAGTTACGGAATCTTCAACACAAATTCAATGGAAAAGCGTTAAATTAGAATCTTTCAATATTTGACCCCATTTGACCCTACGTGCTCGAACACCCACAGACAAAGCAATGGCGACCCACTTGTGTTATTGTACTTTAATCTATTTTCTGAAAAATTAAACATCTATGTAGTAAGGTTTTTGTCGTCCAGTATAACAGTGTTGTTGTTTTTTAATGCATGATATACATATTACTAAAGTTTTGGAAACATATGCTGATATTAAATAATGCTGGACATACTCGTAAATTATCAATATAATATCCGAACAAAAAAAAATCTCATGACTTGTTGAGTTTTTCGAGACTAACCCCATTGTCACGGATCTCTGATTTTTCCAAGACAAGTGTGTATTCAAAGGTACATCGTTAGGAAATCTGCTTATTTAAAAATTGTTCTATAAGGAATTTGAAGGTATGGAAAGTGTCAACCTGTAATAGGCTACCGTGGTGGAATTAGACGTAACGCCTCTCACTGGTGAAGGATTCCGGTGCAGCAATGAGACAATAATATTACAGGGCTGGGATTATTAAACTTATTTGTACTTTGTTTAGTTAAAGATAAGTATTTGTATTCCACAATCTTATAACAGTTCAGTATATCAGAAGGGAACATCGCAAGTCCATCCATAAATACAGCACCTATACAAATAACTTCAATGACTACAGTACAAAAGCAATCAATACTGCTTAAATAAACACGTGCAGCTCTCGGTCAATACATTCCCCGACCTTCAAGCCGTAATAAAAGTGCAGCTACTTAACTCCCGGAGGCCTTTGATGTTTGTACAGTTACTCCTTAACGCGATTACCGCCTCTACTGTTCTGCGCGTTCATTGAATAGACTTTGTTATTCGCTATTTTATGACGTATTTTATGTTAAGACCAGCGGCCTGAGCAGGAAAATTTTTGACAACCGTAAATGTATTCGAACTCGATGCGCGTCTATGAAATTTGTATGAAATATCAACCAAACGTACGTGCGCAGCGAACTCGAATACATTTACATTTACATTAGTTTTTCGTGGTCGGGCTACTGTCCTAAAAACTTGTCGTAAAAGTAGTTTTATTTCAACGTGTAGCATTCGCGTAAACTTAAAAAATCAGAAGACTTGTCGTAGCATGTTTGATTGTTTAATTTTTTGATGAAACCCACCGTTTTCCATTTTTTTATATTACTGACAAACGAGCAGATGGGTCACCTGATGTTAAGTGATCTCTATCGTCCATAGACACCCAAGACAAAGAATCATGGGTGCTTTGTCAACCTAAAAGGAAGGAAATAGGTATTGGGAACGGGAGTAAATAATTGAGCCACTGGAAATCTCACTCACTGAACGAAACGCGATAGTAAGCTACCACTTTACGACGGTTTTCTAGAAGACAGGGGTATGAAACCGGTCGAGCCGGCCCATTCGTGCTGTAGACGTAACTGTCTGCAGCGTTGCTCTACCACTCAAGCCGCCGCTTTTCACTTTTGTATTTCTCCTTCCACCGTAGGAAGTGGCTTGGTATTTCCGATTTCCATAAGCGATAGTTACCACTTACCATCAATTGGCCGTCTGCAAAAATAAAGCCAACTTAAAAGTTGCACAATCCCAAAGTTAGCAGCGGATGTTATGTCAAAATATCACTTCACCACGGGAAGCGGCGACTCACTTCAAAATACTGCTTCCTTGTTCTATTTTCACATTTCCTTTCGCCGTTATTCGTTTTGTGTTTTTTCAGCGACACGCGGTTCCGTCATGCAGTTTTTTATTTGCTTTAGGTACTTTTCCAAAAATATTTTTTATAATAGCTTTGTAAGTTGTTGTGCTTGGGTAAAAGAAGGATTTTGTTTAGGTGTTAGGCTGCGGACATGAACTCCTCGCGCCCCCGCCGTCACCACTCCAAGCCCGCTGAGTTCGTGTCTGCGGCCTTACGGCCAGCCTCTTGTCGGAGACGATGCCATTTGGGGGATTTAGTGATCAGTCTCATGCAAATGGTATCAGAAAATCCTCAACCCATATCATTCGACAGCCTTCGTGGCGCATTGGGCGAGTAGCCAGCTGTGAAGCGAGAAGTCGCGGGTTCCATTCTCGCAGCGAGACAAAAATTTGTGTGGTACATAGATATTTGTTTCGATTCTGAGTGTTGTGAGACCGAAAGTCTTTCGTAGTTCCAGATACTTACGACACAAGACTCGCATCTTAGTATGGGGTCAAGACTATGGGACTTATTTATAAAAACATTTTCGCTTAACTTTTCGCTAAGAATGTCACTTTTTTCCTAGCGTTACATTGTTTAAAACTGAAAGGGACAACCTATGGTTAAAGATAAGTAGCGCTTAAATATTTTTAAAAGTAATATGTGTGACTGTTCGGTATTATATTTATTTACGTCAGAAAGTCTCAGCCTATATCTATACATTGCCGACCGAGAAGGCAAAGCAGAGCAATAAAATATATAACATAATTCAATACGATAAATCGTCGTGACCTTCGTTGTCGGATGAAAGCAACATTCAGTTCTTGCGTCTTGGCTCCGTCGCCAAAGGCTTGCTGAATGTCAAGGTTGCGCGTTGCGTGCGACAATGCGACGATGTCGCGTGTCGCTAAACGTATTGTAATTGCGATTTTTTGGACAAACAATCAAGTTGTCTGGTCATACATCACTGTCGGAATAATAACATGGAAATTTCGGGTGATAGTCGATTTTCCTGATTGCAAAAGAATGGTTGTTCAAGTACGTGCACGTGAATTAAGTCTATTTATATACCAATTTGAATCGTGTTGAAAGATTTCAAATTATAAATAACTTAACATAAGCTCACGCCTGCATCCCCGAAGGGGTAGGCAGAGGCACCCTAGCGAACTAGAACACCCACATTTTGCCGAGCTTAGTTCCGTCCCAGATGTGGTAGGGGGCGAGCGTATCGCCATATCGGGCACAAATTCCAGACTCCGGGCTGATATGGAAAAATCCAATATCACTTTGCCCGTCCTGGGGATCGAACCCGAGACCTTAGGACAGTAGTAGTACCGAAATACAACCACGCTACAGAGGCAGTCAAAAATTATAAATAAAGTAATATAATAATATTACCCCTGTAATATTACAGTCCTCCTCCTCTACTAATTTTTATTATTTTAAGGGAATATAAAGTGTGAGATAAATGTTTTAAGTTAATTAATACAGTGGCACTTTTATTTTATTATCACAAGTTTAAAAACTTAACTGACCGACTTCCAATTTACCGATCGTGACCAAATTTATATGGGACCACCCTTGAAATAAGCTCTATCGAACACAAAAAGAATTTTGAAAATCAGTCCACATTTGGCAGAGATATCGAGTAACATACATAAAAAAAAATACCGACGAATTGAGGATCCCCTCCTTTTTGGGAAGTCGGCCGATAAATAGATTTTGTGATTTGAAATGTTCTGTGTAGTAATCAGTAATATAGGCAAATTGATTAAAAATCTGATGAAATTATGAACTACCTCTATATTATTACCTCTAAAATGTTGTCACGTTTAATTTAAATATTTTATGTGGAGAATTCTTGAACCATAGAAATTCAACAAGCGACGTTCAAAAACCTCGTAATGGGTTAAAATAGAAGATAAAGGCTGCATAAAACTTAACAAATTATGTCGCAATTACCGTATATCGCAACATTCCCATAAAAACCTTTCAGGCGGAGTCACGAACTAAAACTAGTAAGAAATGTGTTAAAAACAATTTAGTTTATGAACAAAAAGTTGTTCATTACCCAAAGGTAATTACTGCTAACGTTTTACACAAAGTCGCAAAAACAGTTTCAAACGCTTAATGTAAAGTTGTTTAAAATTAACCGAGTCATTACTTATTACTGGTTTGTTATTTATCGACCGACTGCCAAAAAGGAGAAGGTCCTCAATTTGTCTGTTTTTTTATGTATGTTACACGATATCTCCGCCAAATGTGGACCGATTTTCAAAATTCTTTTTGTATTAGATAGAGCTTATTTCAAGGGTGGTCCCATATAATTGGTCACGATCGGATTTGAAGTCGCTCTGTTAAGTTTTTAAACTTGTGATTATTACGTTACATTTTGTATTATATTAGCCCTCTGTATATTACGCTACGTATAAAAGTTGATGGATTAGTTTAAAAAAATTAAAACATAAAAACATAACATAAGCTCACGCCTGTATCCCCGAAGGGGTAGGCAGAGGCGCACTAGCGAACTAGAACACCCACATTTCGCCGAGCTTAGTTCCGTCCCAGATGTGATAGGGGGCGAGCCTATCGCCATATCGGGCACCAATTCCAGACTCCGAGCTGATATGGAAAAATCCAATATCACTTTGCCCGACCCGGGGATCGAGCCCGAGACCTTAGAACCGTAGTCGTACCGAAATACCACCACGCCACCGAGTTAAAAAAAATTAAAACCTAAAAACGACTTAAACCCATCACATCTTGATCTAATTTACATAAGACTACATTTGGCGTACGATCTATCAAACAATGATTGAGTGTTCTTGAAAATCGGTTCACATATTTAGTCGGTGATTTGAGTTAAGCCGCCTCCTTTTCAAAATAAAACATAGACAAAAAAATTGTAGAAATACCTCGTTTTGTGTAGGTGTGCCATGTTTTGTGCAGGATGTTTTAGTGCAGAAGACGTGACTTTACACGCATTAAAAACACGGCGAATACACAAACACCGTTTTTTAAATTATTGGTATAACTTTTGTTAGTGATGTGGATAATCGATTATTTTTTATAATCGATGATTTTTTAAAGACGTATTATATTCCCTTACTGACTCGGTGGCGTAGTTGTATTTCCGTTCGACTACCGTATCTTAGACTACAACATTTTAGCGACAAGTGGAATACTTTTTGAGATATGGATAATCGATTATTTTTCATAATCACTAGCTTTTGTTCATCACCCAGTATAGCTAGCCGCTAGATTTGAGTAGTCTTAATATGCCATAAGCTCACGCCTGTATCCCCGAAGGAGCTGGCAGAGCGTTATAGTATTACAGTGCTTAGTTAGTTATATAGTATGCCATTAAAACAAGCTTCCGTTCACATGATGTAATACAAATGCAAAGTTCCGTATAGAAAGGCTATCGTGTGTCGTGCCTCTAGTAAAAGTAATGGGTAGTGGCTAGATTACCGCCAATATCTCTAATATCTAGGTTTAGAAATCAGTTGCAAATTATATTATTTTTTTACCATATAAAGTGAGCACAGTTTCTGCCAGAAGTGGTTGATTTCAGAATCGAATTTCGAATTCGAAAACAATTTCGAGTCCGACGTCAACAATAAAAAAGCCAAGTAAAGCCAAGTAGCGGCCATTCGAATCGTAACTGCTTACGTAAATATTTTGGTACTACTGTACCAAGTTAAGTCTCCTTGAGACGGCCGAAATCAGAGCGCTTAGTCGTCAATTTTATAAATACCATCTATATTCGGGTATATATCGACCTATCCAAAGAATAAAGTTACATATGATAATGAATCGAAATTGCTTCCTTATTTTTCTGAGCTTATATTGACCTGTATATTTAATTAGTAAATATTTTTAAGCTATGTCATAATTTAACTTGTTATTACGCCATAACTTAAAAAAAAAACATTTGCTAGTTAAATATATAGGTCAATATAAGCTCAGAAAAATAAGAAAGCAATTTCGATTCATTATCATATGTAACTTTATTCTTTGGATAGGTCGATATATTTCCTTTTGAAACTAGTGATAAATTCTTCCAAGTAAGCTATCATTAGTTTAGAACTTTAGAGCTTATTTAGTTTAAGTTCTTTGATAGCGTTTGCTGAATTCATTCATTCGAGAACTTAAAAAGGTTTCAGAAGAAAATCTATTAAAACAACTTCTTAGTAAGTAAAAGACGAAAATGCAATTTAACCGTCTCAAAGTAACGAAGTAATAAAAAACGACTCCAGCATAATAAATTTTGAGACGAGACGGTCGCAGTACTCGCAGTCCCTCTCAGAAATCAATAATGAATTGTACACTGGATATTTTTACTGAAGGGTGGTTGTCGGCTCCTTAGTCTTAGGGCCTCGTTCACCACCCTCGAGTAAAGTGTCAAGTAGGCTAATCGTCAGTTAAAGTCACCCGTAACTGACCGTGTGAATTTCACGACGTTCGAGTAGCATGCATCTTGTGATTAAACTAGTGTTGCCAGATTCATTTTGTGAAATATCGGAACACAAGGTTAAAATGGTCGGGACATAGGTTTTCAAATCGGGACGTTACCGGCCGATTAGCATAACAAAGAAATCAAACTATAATAGCTATTATTTTCTGAAAATAATTAAAATTTATGGTCCAATCTCAGCATTGGCGAAGTTTGAATGCGTTTTTTAATCGCAGTTGTATACCCCACACTTAGAGGATTCAATCCTGGGTTGATTGAGTTCGTACATCCACTTTATCTTTTTTTTTTGTCGCGGGGAAAAGTGATTTACCATTGCCGCCGCGCCCGGGGCGGTTTGGACGTGGCGGGTATGTTTGCCAGCCTTTCGACCCAGCGCCGTGATGCCTGGGAGAGATGTTCGACATCTGGGCGACGCTGGGCCGAGTCCCTAACAAATTCCCTACACCGGCAATACCGACTAAAAACCCCGCGGTGGCCTACTTCGGCACTTAATGGGGCGGTCCCGGGATATCCGGAGATATACTTGGATTGCTACCGGAACCGCCCCTGCGCGGTGCCGCCTTGCGGCCCGTCTCCAATGTGGGGGGTCTCAGAAGCCCCCGCTGCTGAAGGACGCCCTCGGCGTCTATATCAGCACGAGGCCTACCATCCTTGCTGCCGTCCGTCCCGCATGTACAATAGTACTAAAAGGGGCGCACAGCCCTCCCGCTGCGCGCCCGCGACCCCTCTTACGACAGGTAGGGGTTACCGAATTCTCCAAACGCCCCCGTTCCACAAGGCGGGAGACGCCGGTCAGTCATTCACCCGGCGTCTCCTACGTCTCATTTGGCGGCGGGTAGGATCGTTCCGCTTATGATCCCGCTCGGCGCTCTCCTTCCGCGAGATAACGCGCTCGCAGAAGGAGACCGTCGTTCGCCATAACTTCTGGCTGCCGACCATGGCGGACACCACGGCTGGCAGCAAAAGGTCGCCTCCGAACTTCCACTCTACCTACACTCGAAATATGCCCAGTCTAGGACAAAGATGCACCGTTCTCAGAGTAGTCACGTCGTCGTCGCAAAAAACCTCTCGGTGCCAGGCATGACCTGAACCATGGTTGAGATCCGGGAGGTCTAGCGTACAGGGGCCAATTTTTACGAGATGATCATCTCGTAGAAGAAGAGTGCCGAGAGAGATCGGGAACGATCTAATCCTTGATTCTTTGATTTTTTTTTATCTGATTACTCCAGCCGCCAGAGGAGGCATAGGAGGCGCGACTGATCCTCGTCTCCCACTTTGTGACTGGGGGCATTAGAAAAATGTCATCCCAGTTCCGCCGCTTGTCGTAAGCTTCGACTTTTAGGGCCAACGGGGGTCGTAGCAGGTGGCTGTCGTAGCGCCCCCAAGATGGACAGCAGCGCCGGTGGTCGATCTAGTTCTGTCATTAACGCCAAGGGCACCCATCGGAGGCTAGGGTATATGAGCGATCTGCGATTGGAGACGAGCCACAAGGCGGCACCGCTTAGGAGCGATACCAACCAAAGCCTGGGCGCTTGCCTAGGGAAATCCGGAGTCATTCCTAATCGCCGCCAGGATTTTAATCGATATAGCTAGTGCAAGATGTGTTAGTGATTCGCCCCAGTGGCGCTCGGATATTTTCCATCTCTCCCGGGCATTATGGCCCTGGACCATATGACCGGTGACTCCGATATAACCGTCACGTATCTTCCCAGAGATGGCGTCAGTAGTGAAAGGGGAAAAGTGTCCCCGAGAAAATTTGATTTCCAAGATTTTTCCGCTAGTTAGCTTCGTTAAAAGTATATAAGTATATAAACAGAAAAACTTTGACGTGACTTGACCTGCCCGTAAGGGTCATGTTAGCGAAAACCACGCCGTGGAGATGAAGATGTAGCGGTGTTTGTGTAACGTTACACGTTTAGACCGAATACTCAAATTAGTGTCAGATTAACTTCAGGAATGTCGCTTGAAAGATATTGTCACATTTTGAGCAAACCACGGGAGCAATCGGTCGCAAGTGTCTGGACCAATCCTGCCAGGGATGCGTTCCCGTGGACGGCCCAAAAAGTGGCGGCTAATCATTTTGGAAAAAGTATAAGAGCTGACGGTTTCATTGTTTCATTGGATGTTCAAGACCGGGTGAAGTGGAAACATTTACACAAAACAACCATTTAGCTGGCAGAACGGGACACTTTTTTATCCACGGGGAAAAATTTACTTTTTACGGATATCTCCCAGCCTGGGGGCAGTGCGATGGTTATACCCGACTCGTCGGCCTTCCGAGGACGGGTCCATTACCAAATACTTACACGGACATTATCAACTAAAAATCCCGTGGGTGCCTACAGCGTATGTGATATGGTCCGGAGAATGCGGAGTAACCTCTGGATTGCTGCTGGAACCGACTTCGCATGTTGCATTTCGGTCCGTCTGTTTTGGGGCGGGAACCCCACAAATTTATTCCGCCTTTGGCAAGCACAATATAAGATGTTTTCGTGCCGCTACGCTGTAAATCTCCTGATATGCAATCATTGGGTGGCATCAATGTAATATACAAATGCCGCACATCACCCGCTTTACGGCCCTGACCCCAGTCTGCAGGACTGGAGGCGCCAGTAAATGACCAGGCGCCTCCCTTATTGTTTGGCGACTGGAATCCAAGCATTCCCAATCCCGTTCAGCGCTTTCATTGTGCAACATAACACGTACACAGAAGAAGGCCATACCGCGCCACGACCTCCAAGTTCCGACTACCGACCATGGTAGCTTCTATTACCGGCAGAGGGAAGCCGTTACCGGGTACAGCTCTGAGAACGCGTTTTTCATCCCTGGCTGGACACACTTCGAGAGTGTGCTGGGACGTATCCTCGAGGCAGATGCCACAATGATAGCACACGACAAATTCTTCCTATCCTATCTTACAGGAATCAACCGAAGCACCAATACCCAGTCAGTGCCTGCGTCAGACTAAATGTCGGCGCGCCGTAGCGTCTGTCGCCATTCTCTAAAGATAGGACGCACTCCTGCGATGGTCCTAGAGCCCGCACTCGCGCTTTCCCGCCCGGTTAGCTATTCATCCACGATAGTATTACGAAGAGAGCCTCTCTCCGCAGGATGGTTGAGTCTTTATCTCCGAGGAGCCAGTCTCAAAAAAAATGGTTTAACATACCACCATAATATTTACTACTTTGTCGGTAAGCGACATGAAAATTTCTGAATTTGTCTGATAGAAAATTTCAATTAAAGTACATGCTAAGAAGGATAGTCAGAAATCGGGACATTCGGCGTCCCGATTAAGGGTAAATCGGGACGGGTCACCAGACCCCTGAAAATCGGGACGTCCCGCGCAAATCGGGACATCTGGCAACACTAGATTAAACTGACCAGTAAGCTACTTGCCATGTCGTCTGCCAAGTAGCGCGTTTACTTGACAGTTAAAGTTTAAAGTAGGCAGTTAATTGTACATTTTATCGTAGTTTTTTTTTTTATTTATTTATTTTAGGAACAATAAACAGTTGTACAATATATCTTATTACTAGTATAATGTTACGTATAAATAACTGTGCAACCCACCCCATTGTCCCCAGATTAATTATTAAACTGAACAAAGATTAAAGAATTTTAGGATAAGGTACTAAGAAGTTTCACATACAAATTGATAGCTAGTTTTTGATTGCTGATATTATAATACTTTTCTCAATTAAGAGACAAATTAATGTATATAATAATGTAGTTAAATAAACTATAAAATCAAATTATAGTAGTCATACCTTAATAACGATGTTTAACGTTTTAAATGAACGTGTTAACTGTAAAATAGCCTTTCATTTAATAAATCAAACAGTTTCATCAAAAATAAAATGCAATGTGGGTCACGCAAAACTCGTCCTTATTGACACACGATTTAGTACCTGTGTAACTATTTATATAGCAAAAAAGGGTCCGGTAGGTTTTTGTGTCATGTGGTGCGGACCCGCGACGAGTCACGACTGTTTTTTTTGCCAAAATAAGATACTTGTGACGTAATATTGAACGAATGGGACGCAGGATTTGTGATATCATTCACTTAACCAGTAAGTTGCTACTCAGAGCTCTAATTTTGCTTGTGAAATTAACAGAAGTTACTCGCAACTCTTACTTGTCAATTAACGCTAGTCAGAAAGTAACTAATCAATACTTTACTTGTAGTTGGTGAACGAGGCCCTTAGTGGCAGTGTATGTGGAGTGTGGACCGGGAGGTAACGGGTTCAAATCCCAGATCGGGCAAAGCTGGTTTTCGAAAACAATTTGCTGGGGACTTCACATCCCCGGAAGGATTTGACGTCAGACAGCCGAGCTTAAAAACTGAGTTAAATCTCTTCTGCAACCAGCTTGAGGCAACCTGCAGACCCACACTAAATGTCATAAAACCAGGCGCAATAAAGTGGTGAAGGGTGACGATTTGCAAAAAGGAAGTGGGCGCTACTTTTTTTCTGTTAGTAGGTAGTAGGAACTGTTACTGCATAGTCCAAAAAGAAAAGTAAGGAATCGTGTTATATTCTACAGAACTTTCGTCAATGATTTAGTTACATTCTACATAATGCCGTGTCTGTGGGAGTCGCTCAGCAATCGAAATAGTATGTTTTATTGGTTTTATTTTACATTGAGGCAACCTTGTTGTAGATTAACTGCTCTAACCTAATGAAATATTTTTTATGATCGATTGTTTGTTTATTAATATCTTATTGTAAGCTGCTTACTTTTTTCTCAAAAAGAGCAACGTCAGAGTTTCTTGCCCGTCCTTCTCTGGCAAACCAGCCTTCCGAACTGGCGGTAGAGTAAAATTTTTGACCGAATCTCAATCATGTGTGACATTTTATGGATTAAAATGATAATATAAAATAAAATGATTTGATTTGAATGGGATTTTTGATGAGATTTTTCAAGATGTCTGACTAGCTATTTTTTGAGTAATGGATTTATTAAACACTGTCGTTGGCAAAATCTTCAAACTTTGATGGAGGCCATATTTTTTAAATAAAGAAGATTTGAATGGATATTTTAAGGATAACGTGATATATAAGTGTATGTATATATATAATATATATGTGCATATCATAGTTACCCGCTGCAATTTATCTTCTTACTTGCTCAGTGCGACATGGTTTGATCGATTTCTCCCGTAGATCAGACGACATATTATTTTATTCAAAAACGACGGTCTGTAGATTTTATTTTTTAAAACCACAATTTAGCTACTTTATTACTTTTTTCCTTTTATTTTATCGAATTATGTAGCAACCCTTATTAGACAAGCGTGGTTACTATAGCTTAACTCTTCTAAGGCTGAGATTTATTATGCGAACTGCGACTAAGTTTGCGTCAAAGAAACTTAGTGAGGATTTGGAATTTTTAAATCGAACTTTGACTTAGTCCGAGTGATTTTTTACAGCAAAATCTTTGCTTAATCTATCTGTCAGTCTGCTTTTCTTATAAAAAAAATGGCTCGTACTAAGTAAAAGATCGATTTAAAAATTCCAAATCCTCACTGAGTTTGTTTTTTTGACTCGAACTTATTCGAAGTTCGCTCTATAGATCTCAGCCCTAGTAAGGGAGGCCTGTGCTAAGCAGTGGGACAGTTATAATACAGGGCTGGTATTTTTCGACTGACTTCCAAAAAGGAGGAGGTCCTCAATTCGTTTGTATTTTTCTTTTTTTTAATGTATGTTACGCGATATCTTCGCCAAATGTGGGCCGATTTTCTAAATTCTTTTTGCGTTCGATAGAGCTTATTTCAAGGGTGTGTCCATATAAATTTGGTCTTGATCGGATTTGAAGTCGGTCCCTCAAGATTTTAAATTTGTGATTATTTTTATTCTATCGTACAATTTGATTTAATCCAGATACCTGTCAGTTTGGAATGATGGTGAGTTGCATGAACGCGTGCATTGTGCAAGCGAGCGAGGCAGATGCCGCCCATTGTTACCCGCCGGGCAATGAACCCGCACCACCGTGCACCGGCAAACCCGTTTAATTGTGATCACCTGTAGTACTTGGGAGATGTTTTTTAATCCTGGCACGCAGTAAACCTGATAAGTACATAGATGCCATGCGCAAAAAACGTTATGTCTACAAATCTCATTTACGCAACGAACGCAACAGCGAGCTGGATTATTTTACCTGCAAAACAGTAGCTACCCAACTTTACTAAAATTATAAATAAATAAATACACCCAACAGTCACATACATAGTCCTGATCCCACACTTGATGTAACCTGTATCGTAGGTATCAGAAACTACGAGAGACTTTCGGTCAAACAACACCCAGACCCGAAACAAATATCTGTTAAATGTACGGATGGACATGATTTTATGATTAATCTTTGTGCATTACATACACAAGCTCACGCCTGTATCCCCGAAGGGGTAGACAGAGGCCCACTAGCGAACTAGTACACCCACATTTCGCCGAGCTTAGTTCCGTCCCAGATGTGATAGGAGGGAGCCTATCGCCACTTTGGCAATTCGAGTAGCTATTTTTACGTTTTTTTTTTCAAGTAACTACTCAAAGGTAAATGAAACCTTATTAGCACAATCTTGCTTTTTTTGTAAGAATCATAATGTTCTTATGTAAAGTAACATAACCAGCAAAATTAAATTTAATTTTAAAGAGACGCCAGCCGTCCCAAGATCCGCATTTATTATTCATGATATTTCAAATTGAATTTTCGTCACGACCGACTCAGGTATCGTCACAACGTGGGGCAAATTGCACGAGTATTCGCTTTGCCCGTGCCCTGTCATCAATATGTAGGGCAAACTGTTATCCGCAGGGCAGAGAGGTTAAGGGAGCGGCGGCTTTCACTCCGTGCCCTCAGATATGATCAGAGGCGGGTTCAATGATAAACGGTTATGTTGAGATCTTAGATCAAAGAGCAAGGCTAGTGTGTTCGAATACCAGATTTTCGCTTGAATTTTCTACGTTTTGTTATCTATAGTTTCTTTTCCATTGGTCTAAAAACACTAACGAGCAGTGGTTTTAGCAGGAATAATCTTGACAATTCACATGGTGTTAAACCTGCCATAATGACCCACACTCCGCGTGTGGTTCGCGTTCCAGGATCAGCCAGTGTACGGATGTACTAATAAGTTTGTAACTTTATCTAACAACCGCAATTAGGTTAGAAACTAAAGTTTTGCAAAATCTCATAGAAACACTTTAGTTAAACAGACTTACTTTGAGATAGTATTCGAAAACGACAATATAAAAACCCCTGAAACCAGGGAGTGGTATATTCCACCAACCTCAAATGATACAAAAGGCTTGCGGGTTAAATGTAGAGCGAAGTTTATCTGCAGAGAAAGGGTTGAGGTCGCGGCGATCAATACCACTTTCACGCCCAACCCTCCCGGATGCCAGGGCAGCTAATCACATGGAACGATGGTTTGGCACCACATACTTGATCCACAGATGTACGTATCAATTCAGAAGTCAAGGTATCAACTTGGGACTCCATAAATAGTGACGGGTGTCTCGGCCAGTGATGTGCGAGACGCTTATGTAACATATATATGTGCCGCCTCCAACGGGTTAAGAATTAAGTTCAGTGAAGTTATTGCAACAAAGATTCGTAGATAGCGTTTACATTATAAGTTATAACGTTTATTTGATATGTGAGTATGAAATACCATTAATCTGATTTATTCGATTTTATTTATAAATTAGTTTGTTTTGATGAAGTAAAAACGGCTAGTCCAACAGAATCTTTTTTTTTATTGCAATGAATTGAAGAGACTAGCAGAACGGCAAAATGATAAGCAATACGAGTACCTATGAATAGTAGCAACTAGCAACACAAAGAGCACTTCGAATAATAAAAAATCTCTTGAGTGTGGTGCCAAGTTGCTTGTAGTTTGCAGTGGCCTCAAACATGTCGCCTAACAATCGATATTTTTGTATTGTCCAAAATATGGAAACTATTAACTATAATCACAAGTTTAAAAACTTAAGAGACCGACTTCAAATGCGATCGTGACCAAATTTATATGAGACCACCCTTGAAATAAGCTCTATCGAACACAAAGAATTTTGAAATTCGGTGCACATTTGGTGGAGATATTGCGTAACATACATAAAAAAAATGCGGACGAATTGAGGACCTTCTTTTTGGAAGTCGATCGAAAATGTTGAGACTTTAGATAAATCGCGCGATGTATACCATCTGCATTATTTTGGCACGTTGCAACTTTCCCCCCGAGCCTGACTCATACGACTGCAGACGACCCCGACCCGACACTGATATGTCAGCCTCCTCCGGAATACTAAGTGAATTACTGTGCTGTGTGCAAACACGCTTTCAACTGACTATCCGCTTTACATGCCTAGTTTACTTTGTGACTAAGTGTTGTACATGTGTTGTTTACAAAGACATCCAACAGTACCTATATAGACGGGACAACAGCATAAGACTTGTGATCCAAAAGTTATGGTCATAAGTCGCTCAGTTTATTTGAAATATACGCGCGCCATGTCGGCCAGCGTAATAATATTGAGAGAATAAACTTACCTTACGTGATTCTTAATCATTCTCAAAATATTCTGTTAATTGTAATAATCGCTTTCGCATTGTAATAAATGGTTGATGGGAGTACTGAAGTTTGAGATATTTTTTTTGTATGGAAGCTTGCTTGATACCGCCTCTATTGTTTACAAACACTGGTTCTCCGAATATATGCAAAGTCATTAGAGATCATAGGTAAGGAAGTGATTAGAAGGGCAGAAATACATAGAATTGGTAAGTAGGCTTTAAAAACCGGTTGTAACATAAGTCAACCACCAGTCAAAGCAATTCATCAAGTACCAAGGACCTGCATGGAAAGACAACAGATGGTCAGACGACCCAATTTACCAACACCGGTTCAACGATACAGCGTCAATCAGAAACGCAAACACTTTCTATACACGACACATCCTACCAAGGATAGAGGCAAAGATCAGAGAAAGCATCGATAATGTCATGTCATAGCCTAATTAATACACAGTCTGTTAAAAAACATTTGTAGATTGAAATAAAAGTATTTTTACGGATTCTATCACGATTTGTTTTAATTTTTATGCACGACGTTTCGAAGGCATAGAAATGAAAACAAATCGTAGTAGAATCCGTAAAAATAGTTTTATTTCAATGTATTAACATTCGCGTAAACTTAAGAAATCAAAACATTTGTAGATTTATTTGTAAAACAAGTCTCCATTATCAAACGTTACTTAAATAAATAGCAGTTACCCGCAATTTTTAGACAAGTCCATTTTAAAAGTGAAGATCTGTCAAGGAGTTCGGCCTTTTTAGGGTTCCAAAGCTAATTGGCAATAATAGTTTCGCCATGTCTGTTGGTCTGTCTATCTGTATGAGCACGGTTCATCTCAGATACTATTAGTACTAAAAAGC
The DNA here is from genome assembly GCA_036417725.1 of Clanis bilineata. Classification (NCBI taxonomy): domain Eukaryota; kingdom Metazoa; phylum Arthropoda; class Insecta; order Lepidoptera; family Sphingidae; genus Clanis; species Clanis bilineata. The sequence goes on along the minus strand of CM071146.1, from coordinate 707,486 downwards.
CGTAATTGGGCACCACGTAGGTATACATATCAATCAAACTGTGTGTTCCCAACCTTAAGGCAAGGGAATAGAGATTGGGAAGGGGAGGGGATTTCAGCCACTGGAAATGTTGTATAATAAACTAATATTATTTTTATTGTATAACGTTAATTGGAAGTTTCCGAAAATAAATAAAATAAAATTTATAGAAATATGCCAATCGATACTCCCCTCACCAAATGCCGCGGGATTTTCCTGTCAAGATGCTTTCATTGTTAGACTGCATGGTTTTTACACCGTGACGCGAATCACGATACCGACAGTATGCACTTAGTATGCAAAACGATAAACAACTGCTTATCAGGTTGTTTGTCAACAGCATAAAGATACATAGAATATTAACGAGGTGTTTTGATTTACATAACAGAGAGATGGATTATTCTGATTGTTAGAGCCGCGCTGTAGACAGTTATGTCAACAGAATGAATATTATTCTACAGACAGTTATCTCCACAGAACAAATACGGTTCAACCATTCGCTAACAATTCACATCGCCTTCTCAATTACAAACTCATCTTCAACCACTTTCTACTGTACCCTGCAATTTTAATGCGATCTTAATGATAGTCAGCGCCTCCGACTTTCCCCGTAATGCCATAAAGACCCCGGTTTTTGTTAGGCCACGCAACTGCCGCACTCATTAGGACTCATTATGCCACTGTGAATATGAAATGAGAGAGTGTAAATTATGATGGCAGTCTACATTAGGACAGTCGACAGGATAGTAGCAAGGATAGTTGTGGATTAACGTGATTCTGGCTACTTTGATTTATTTCATTCGCTATGACTTTATTCCTTTTATTAAAACAGTATACGACCCTGATCTCCCTTCATTAGTAAAGAGGCCCGAGGCTACAGCATGTTTCGCCGAGTTTATTTCGTTTTTATTTTCTTCCATGTGATAGTTGTCGAACCTATCGCTATACTCGGGCCTAAATTCCAACCCTGGACAATTAATTCCAATCGTAGAAATTGGATCTGAAGAAACAAGGGCCTGACGGCGGTCTGTCTAAGTTTGCAGCCACTAAGTCAAAGCCGTGACCAGTAAAATAGTTATTCCTTTCCATCTTCCACATATTCTAATTTCTACAGTGTAGGGTCGACAGTTGGCACAGCACACTTTTAAAGCATGTTGCAGAAAGGTCTCTGCTTTTTTACGACCGGCTGCCTGTCAATCGCCTATGGAGGATCCAGCCTCTGGCAAATCGAGTTTGAAAATCCACGTTGCCCGACCTGGGATTTGAAACCCTCAAAGGAGGGCCCATATACCTTACCATCAAACCAAGAGGTAATATCATCATCATGAAATACTTTTTACTTTGTTTCATTTTTCTTAAGTCCATTAATGATCATTTAAACTGATGATAGTATTAATGATAGGAATAGGAGCGGTAGTAATACCGCTCCGCCTTCTGCAATGTTTTATTGTGTTACGAAATCAGTTCCTATTTCATATTCTCTATTACAAAAGTGAAGAGTCGAAGGAAAGAGGTCACTTAATTTATGTAGTCATTGTTATTTTTAATGTTTATTGTTATACTGTTGCATCGTGTATAAAAAGTGAGGTTGATTGCGTTTAATTATTTAGCGGGTATTGGTCAATGCTAGTGACTTGCGCCAGTAATTAACTACGTGTGACATCAGTATGTGGCAAGGTAATCTCACATGTTCTGTAATTTCTGAGATTAATGTTTTACGGAATTTTGGAACATCCTACCAAGTTTCGATGTTTACCAGAATTAAGAACAACTTTATGATACTACCATTTTATGAGCCAATACTGTCTGAACTTAACCTCTGAGTAATGTAGATTTAGTATACTGTATGCCTGATATCAGAGACTGACAAACGAACAAGTGGGTCACTTGATGGTAAGTAATCTCTATCGCCCACAGACAACCACCATAGATACTATAAAAATAATCATAGGTGCTTTACAATGCTTGTACCCTTCAAGGAAGGGAACAAGGATTAAAGGGAAAAGTGTTGCATTTCCTGTGTCTGCATTTTTTACCTGTTTAATACCTAGCCATAGTAAACCCTTCTTAATTATCTTCACGCCGTCCATCGGCACCAAAAATCGGCACCTTTAAAGCTCGTTCAACTAAATCTTCAAATAATAAACACATCCATATCTAACTGGTAAACTGATGGGAACCGTGTTATTGATTACAGATTCACCACACTGCATAAATTGCTCGTCGCGTGACTAACACTTCGGAATCTTTCCCACACCTCCCATCGGTCGAAAGGGCTGCGTGAGGTCGGGTTCAAATGAATTGATGACTCTGAGACTTAACATCTAATGTCTCGGGGTGACCAGCACAGTGGTGCCATTCAATGCTTTCGTGTTCAAATTAAACAGCTGGTGGTGTTGCTACTTGTCATAGGAAGTCAAGCGATAATAATAATGTATCTACGAAGGACAACAGTCACGTGTCTTTTCGGATTCCAGTGTCAACTCCATACAAAAAAAATGCGTTAATGCCTAGTGTCATCAAATTTCACGCTTGGTTCTTGTCTAGGGCCTCTGTACATTCACAACAATTGATGACATCACGAACATTAAATGTTAAGGATTCTCCTTTTTGTCATTTGATGCACACCCATTTCCCCCCTCCCTTTCCCAATTCCTTTTCCCTCCCCTTTCATTCCCTCCTTTTAGGTTGGCAACGCACCCATGATTCTTTTTGTGTCATGTGTGTCTATGGGCGGTGGAGATCACTTACCATCAGGTGACCCATCTGTTCGTTTGCCAATCTCTGCTATAAAAAAAAAAAAAACCTTCACTAATATCTACTCACAAGATAATAAATAATAAATAAATAACACCCAACAGACATATACATAGTCCTAACCCCACACCAATATCGAATCTTGTGTCGTGGGTTTCAGGAACTATGAGAGACTTTCGGTCTCACAACACCTAGACCCGAAACATATATGTATATGTAGGCCATACAAACATTTGTCTCGGTGCAGGATACGTTACATTACAAGACAGCACCAGTGACGATCGCTAAACAGTTTTCGTCATAATCGACCATTGAAATAGAGAGTTGTTTACATCCGGACAGTCACGATTCGCGACTCACTTGCCGGTCGCTGTCGGTTCTCGTGGCTAGCAAAAAATATTACGTTTTTGTCGGTCATCGGTAACGGCACTATTGCTACTTCTACAGCTATGCTATGCTACAAGCAGCTATAATATTTGATACTATTATATTTTTCGACCGACTTCAAAAAAGGAGAAAGCCCTCAATTCGTCTGTATGTTTTTTTATGAATGTTACGCGATATCTACGCCAAATGTGGACGGATTTTCAAGATTATTGTGTTCAACAGAGCTTTCAAAGGTGGTCCCATATTTTCGTCACGATCGGATATATTTTTTAGTCTGTCCGTTAAGATTATTAAGGGACATACTACCTCTACATAGTCGCTATACGTTACTACTACATTGATATTTTTATTTTTTTCTTCCTACGTGTTATTAAATATATTAGTGGAGGGACACACTCTTTACGACTTTAGAAGCGGATATTTCACAAAATAGTGACTTTAAAATGAATTTAAAAACTTCCATATATACTATATCGATAGCGTTTTCAATGTCCTTTTCATAACATAGACCACATATGCAACTATGTTCTGGAAAAAAAGATACGGACGAACAGACAGACATGTCGAAATTGTTCCGTTTTTGCTATTTGGCCTACGAACCCTAAACTAGTTAAATTTCAGCCAAATTACTATTTAGTTGATTTAATTTATTAACACTTTCCTAATTATCCTTATATGATAAACAGATTTTGTAATGTACAGCATAACTACAGCATCGCTTCGCTCGTGTCAAACGCCATTTAAAAAGTAGTCCGCTGGCCGCTCTGTATTACCGTTGTTGCTAGTTTTTATACGTTATGCAATTGTTATTTCTAAAAGAGTTTTGTTATTGTTGTGATATTACTTTCTGCCAATAGTCTTTTTGGAAAGTCTACTTTTATTGCATTTGACTGCTGTAGAATATAAATTATGATATCAATATAGATTGACGTGATCAAAATAATATGTAATGTTACAATCAAATATGTCTGGAGAACATTGAAGATTATTTGATGATACATTTTTTAACTACCCAAAAAATATGTAAGCTCTTGTTGGCCCAATATTGCCAATTATGGTCTATCATATGATGTTCAATGTATTAAAGTACTTACATCCTGTTTTAAATAACAAATTCACTTAACCTTTAATAACACATCGTGTCCCGCATTGTGAGGCTCGCGCCTTCGCCAAATCTCACCTTTAAATATTTCTCATGTCGTGGGAGAAAATGTATGTGTACAAAAAGGACCACCACACGCATGCCAATTGTGGACAGCATTCTTATGCCAACCTCATTCCATGGACATATTTGTTAAGAAACATCTCTCCTTCCCTTTTTGGTCTTGAACTGTCTGGGTTACAAAAACTGGTCGGTATCATTCAGAATATGGTTAGAAAGTACGGAATGACATTCAAAAGTTTTTACGTTACTTTTTGTATAAAATAATGTAGGTTTAATTTTACTGTAGTTTTGAGATGTGTTTGATTACATTTATTGTCCTGGGAAGCAGTCGAACAAGCGCGCCTGATGGTAAGTTGTTCCATTGCTTATGAACTTTAGTAATGGAATAGGGATTGGGAAGGAAAGGGGGATTTGGGCTACCGAAAATGACACACAAAACCAAAACACAATAGTGAGACGACATTTTACATCGGTTTTCTATGAGACAGTGCTGTAGGGCAGGCCGATTCGTACTATGTACATATATATGTATAAGTGGCTCTACCACTTCAATAATGTCCCAAAACTATTCAAGGGCAATCCCATGACATTGAACATTGAAATATCCGTCGGCTACGTCCCAGACGTCCTTACTCATTATGCACTAAGTCCTGACAAATTGTTAACCCAAAGGCATTGCTAGGAGATAAAAACAAGTATATATATTACTTTATCTTGATAATATGACTGCCTCTGTAGTGTAGTTGTATTGTGTATGCGGTACTATTGGCCCTTAGTCTCGGGGTTCGATCCCCGGGTCGGGTTAATCGATATTGTTTTTTTTGGTTAGTTGATGTTCAAGAGTAGAATTTTTGACCAATATGAGTAAAAGCCTTCTCATTAGTAGAGGAAGCTCGTGTCCAGCAGTGGGACAGTAATATTACAGGGTTAATATTAATTATATTAATATGAGTAGGTATAGGCCCGCTCTCTACCGTATGATTGTACCCCTAATAAGGGCTGGTCCAGATACTTCCGACGTACTGTTAGCCTTCGTGACGCAGTGGACGAGTAACCGGCGAGAGGCCGCTGGTTCGATTCCCGCATTGAGATAAATGTTTGTGTGGCCCACAGATAATTGTTTCAAGTTTGGGTGTTGTGAGACCGAAAGTCTCTCATAGTTTCTGATACCCACGATACAGGTATACCTAGTGTGTCAGTCAGGACTAGGTGTGTGACTGTTGAGTATATTTATTACTGTGGTTTCCTCAAAACAAGCTGCAACTTGCAGCCTGCAACCCATCTGAAGCAATCAAATAATCATTTCTTACATTTCAAGTTACAATCTCGTAGAAAACCGTGAACCAATGAATTCGTTTCGCTCTAATAACTATTTGATTACTTTGTGCATGATTCATGTTTGTTTATTGGAGGTATGTGAAGAATAAATATCTTATTTCCGGTGGCCCCAATCCCGTTCCCTTCCTACCCCTATTCCTGTTATTTTAAGTTGGCAACCAAGCCATGATTCTTTTGGTATCAAGGGTGTCTATCTATGTAAGAATCTACGCGGTGGCGATCACTTACCATCAGGTGATATTACTCATTTGCCAGTCTCTACTTTCTACTATAAATAAAAATCTAAGTGATCGATTGGATCAGATGAGGCTGCTAAGGCTCCAAATAAGTAATACTTTAAACAGCAATAGTATACAACCCTCTAAGAGTAACAGAAGAACGTTTATTGTAACGAGTGGTCCTCCAGTGGCCGAAATTAATAAACATTTCATAAAATGACTGCCTTGGTGGCATTGTTGTATTTCGGTATGACTACCGTCCTGAGGTCCCTGGGTCGGGCAAAGTGATATTGGATTTTTCCATATCAGCCCGGAGTCTGGAATTTATGCCCGATATGGCGATAGGCTCGCCCCCTATCACATCTGGGACGGAACTAAGCTCGGCGAAATGTGGGTGTTCTAGTTCGCTAGGGCGCCTCTGCCAGCCCCTTCGGGGATACAGGTGTGAGCTTATAAAAAAACGAATCTTTAAATAGCTTAATCCTCCTTATTTTTACCTGCCTTTATCGCACCTAAATGTGGGGTCGGCGCAACACACTTTTTAAGCATGTTGCAGAAGGGATTTGGGTTAGTTTTTACGACCGGCTGCCTGCCCGAGTTCTACCTGGGGGATCCAGTCCCAGGCAAATTAAATTAGAAAATTCGCTTTGCCCGATCTGGAAATCAAACCCACGACCTCCCGGTTCACAGTCCATATATGCTGCCTCTAGACCAAGGAGGCGACAATATATAAAATAGCTTAATCACTTCTCCATATAAACTTCAACTGTGTCAAATTTCACGTTAATCCGTTCGCGCAATTCTCTTTAAAAAGGGGTACAAAGTTTTCGCTTTAAGTATTAATTAATACGTAGATTAATATGTTGATATAAAATACTTGTGCTTTTGTGAATTATCTCATGTATAAATCTTGTGTCTGTTATTGAAGACCCGAAGCCGAAACGTAAGAAGGAAATCCTTATAATATCGTCTTTTCCATCTCTGTTGTTTATTTCTTTATTTATTTACATACATTATACAGGCGGCCTTAGCTATATTCACTCACATTATTATTTTTAAGTTATCATCCTCAGGTTTACTATAATGCATGATCATAGACAATGTGGGATGAACGCCAATAAAGATGTCTATACGATACGGTAACAGTAAACACGCAATGTTTCAAGCAAATACACACATTCAAGTTCGACTATAGGTCATTGAACTGATCAGACGATCCTTAAATGGCAACAGTCTTATTAAGAACCAATTTTACAGGCCTGTTTTGCCCAAATATAATGATCATGGTTGTCCCTTTAAAAGGCAGTAATTCGGATCGACAATCCACCTCTCTGATTCTGCCTATTCTCTTTCTTTAAGATTAGCAACGCTTCCATTGGTATCACCAATATCTGTCTGCGATAGAAATAACTACCCATCGGCTTGTTTGTTATTCTCTGCAATAAATAAACTTTGACATACTATGTAGAGAATTCTCAGGAACCTGATCGGAATTCATCAGAAACTCGCATATGCATAACTTTTCAAAGTCAAATTTTATCCTCAAATTTTCTCCCAGGAAACCATTCCTCAATCTGGTAGGCTGAAAGTAAGAAAGTTAAGTTTTAATCTGATAACTACAATCATAATCAATCTTTTATCACGTCAAATGATCTAGAAGCTTAGCAATTCTTTTCCAAACAATCAAAATACATTAACGTCTATACGATGATTGATGGTCAAGGCGTCTTGTCAACTTTCTTCGTCCAGTTGATGAGTGAAACCCGACTAATGAGCCCAACACGGAAGCGAACCGAGTACCCAGGCTAGATGATTGCTAGTTGATGCTACATTGTATAGGGTCCAGCTAATTAGATAAAGCATTTTAATGGGGTTTCAGACATAGAAAAACAGTTAACGATCAGAAATTCTAGGTTTTGTTATGTTCTATGCTTTGTAAAGTAGATTAATTTATAGATTTATTACCAAAAGTAGGAACTAATATGTGTTACTAGTCAGTACCACTTTTACTGAATTTAGTAAATTTGATAAAATCGCGATCCTTTTTCGACCGACTTCAAAAAAGGAGAGGGTCCTCAATTCGTCTGTATTTTTATGTATGTTCCCCGATATCTCCGCCAAATGTCGATCGATTTTTAAGGTTAAATTTGTGGTCGATAGAGATTATTCCAAGGGTGGTCCCATATACATTTGGTCATGATAAGTTTTGAAGTCATTCCGTTAAGTTTTTATTTGGTAATCTTACACATAACCTCACACATATGTGTAAGTATACTATACATAACAATCTAATCTTTGCCCTCTATAAAAATCACTCATTCACGTAAGCACGTACTTACTATCCTCGTCGCCACAATTCTTATTGACTCACATTTTGCATATGCTATCGTATATTTCTCCATACTAAAATCGTCTACTTTATTTCTCTTTGTTCCACATTCTACTATGAACAACCTGATCATGACTCGTTTGACGTTTACACAAGTGTTAGTATTCAATTGTACGCAAAAAGCACGGTTTTTACAAATCAGCTTAACAAAGGTATATGAATCAGTGACGGTACTTTGAGCACGAAGCAAAAAAATGTGAAAATAAATGGGACTTACCGAGAAATGGCGTCATTATTGGTTATTTTTGTCGATTGTGTAAGGTTGTTATGGTAATTTCGTGGGTTCTTTTTTATCTACTGATTGATTGATGAAAAAAATGTGACGTGTTCCAGAAATATCTTATTTCGATATTTACCACTCCGTGGCGTATGAAAATAAACTTTAAAGCATCCCACATCAGTTTTTAGTGAGAACAAGGAGCTAGACAGTGACGTCTTATTTTCATTTGTGATGTAAGTAGACAAAACTGTAGTCTAGTTTTTCATACTAATAAAATCGTTGTATTTTAAACAAAGTCCGAAGTAGTTGTTCTCCCAGAGCCTAAGCCTAATCTTTGATCATAGGTATGTCTTGTAACATAGAGTAAAATAATTTTTTGGTAGGCAACGTCGTGGTTATTATCATGGCTAACTAAAGTCCATAAATGTCCATGCCCACTTCATCATAAAGATGTCGATCAGTTCACTAACATTCAAATGACAATATGAAAGAACTCTCTTATACACCTTATCCTTAATTATTCACAAACCATGCAAATAAGTAGCAATACTACAAAACGGACGGTTCCTACACTAATCACCAGAACAAACATTGGATCAAAGCATTAAGTCTACGCTATGGGATTACATAAGCGAATACGCGATGAGTATGTCATGCTGCCCGATATAAAGTCGACGGTGATAAATGTCTACTACTTATATATTTGCTCGAAAATTTTGTACAACTATTGGTGATAACTTACAAATATAAACTGACAGCCTCCGTGACGAGCAGCTGGCTGTGAAGCGAAAAACTGCTGGTTCGATCCCCGCACCGAGACAAATGTTTGTGTGGCCCACAGATATTTGTTTCGGGTCTGGGTTTTGTGAGACCGTAAGTCTCTCGTAGTTGCTGATACCCACAACACAAGACTCGGTATCTTACTGTTGGGTATTATTTATTTATAAACTGTTTTGTTGTAAAAAACGTTGGACATCTGCAGCCTGAGCAGGAAATTTTCTGACAATCGTAAATGTATTCGAGTTCTGTGCGCGTCTATAAAATTTGTATGAAATGTTGACCAAATGTTATCAGTGCGCAGCGAGCTCGAATACATTTACGATTCTCAGAAATTTTCCTGCTTGGGTCTCTGGTGTACCCTATATTACCGACGCCATTTTGCGAAGACACTTTCTTTAACCTTGTGTTAAAACTTCCGAATAAAGCCCCCAATCCACTTTTTAATTGGCTACTTACGAGTAAATTAAGTAAATCGTCTTCTATTTTTATAAATATTCTCAACACGCTCCCTTCGTCACCAATGTCTACAATTTAAATCCTCATTTATGCGATCATTTACGCTTCTGGTTACGATCACAAAAGTTTTACTATTCTGAGTTTCTTTGATGTCACCTTTAACAAAGTTCGGGGTAACTTTGTCTATAATTCAACGGCCTTGGTTATTGCCGATAAATCGATGTCTTTGTTCTTCGTCGCCTGAGATGCTGGTTTTCGTCGACTTTTATGTTCATCCTAAATTACCTTTTAACGCCATTGTCTGTCAAATCGAAGAAGTAATTTGTTTTAATTATCCACGCGATAATACAATAAGGGCGACTTGCAGTGCTATTACTAATCTGGAGTTACACCTTATTTGATTTATCCTACAGCTCACTCCTAACTTTAAATTAAGATTTGAGATAAATAGAGATTGCAAGTGGCCCTTAGTAAATAATATGTACTGCATAAACTATATTTTAAACTATATATTCAACGGAAACACTTTTTGTAGGTTAAGCATCTCTTAAACGAACTCGCTGAAAACAATCATAGTCAGTTTATATGCAGATGCATAGGTAATCAAAATGCAAGCCGTGAATAAAGCCCGCTCTCCGATGGCGTCGATGGACACGAGCCGGCTCTCAAAGCACATGTACGAGAGCTCGTAAACCAACTTCAGTGAATCATTAAAACATTTGCGTCGACACTGCAGCATTTGGCTTAGTTCATTTCACTAGAGTTTATAAACGTATATAATTATAAACGGTGTGCGATTTTGCTTGATTTTGATTGCAATACGACATTATCAAAAGGCTGTATTACGTATATTATCAAAACTCAACAACAAATGTGAGAAAACCCCGGTTTGTTTTGAACAAGGGCATCATTACATTTTCAGATAATTCAATTTTAAAATTTAGTACCTACATATATTTTAGGTTGGACAAGATTGGATTGTAGTGTAATCATCCATTAAAGTTCCGTGTTTCTTGAATCATTATCATAATGTTATAATATATAGAAGGGATATTATCCACTTCTCCATACGATAGAAAATCTGAATAGAAAATATTAAACTTCTCGCGTACGTGTTCAAGTAGATAACTATAAACAAATGCAAGTTGTGAGCTGGTGAATAAAGCCCCCTCATCGATAGCGGCAATAGACACGAGTCAGCTCTCAAACCAATGCTCGAGCGCTCATAAACCAACCTCAAGTCTCAATGGATCATTAACACATTTGCGTCGACTCCGTTCTGCAGCACTTGGTTAAGAACACTTGTTAAATCTTCTACTCAACTTAACAAGTGTTTTAACTAAGTGGGTTGAGATTTGAATTCGTAGTCGTGAAACCCCTACTAGGGTTGAGTGACTTACACATCCATCATCCTCATCTGTGATCATCTGTTGTTCATTCCTATCTTTGCATATTGATAAGTAAAGTCAAGATAGAGCTTTATATTCACAATGTCTGATTGGATTATTTAAACTAGACTGGGTACGGATTCGTGATCTTCCAGCTGAATAAGTTTTTATTGTGATCGACGAAGCTGAAGTAATGAGAACGTTAAAATATAGGTAGGAGTATAGGCAGTTTTGTCTACAATATAAATTCGATGACTCGGCCTCAGCACGTATCACAGACGACTGTCGTGAAGTTAACAGTTTAGTACCATCAGTGACACGGATATATTCCGTTAAAATAAAAACGGCATTACACCCACGTATCCGATGAATATCTTTCTCGGGTGCCTAACGCTTAGGCAAAGATTGTCTTGTAAAAAATGACTCCAACTAAGTCAAAATCCTCACTGAGTTCGTTACTTTGACTTAGTCTTAGTCGAAGTTCGCTCTATAGATCTCAACCTGAGAATTTATATCTTGAGTTAAATCTAAACTGGATTTATTCTACTCTCTTACTCTTATCTTTGAATCAAGATTTGGCATAAATAGAGTTTTATCACTGAGCTGCAAGTGGCCCTAATTCATTGCAAACAACATCTTTCCTTAGTCTGTCAGTCTGTTTTTCTTGTAAAAAATTGCTCGAACTAAGTTCAAAGTTCGATTTAAAAATTCCAAATGGTTACTGAGTTCGTTTCTTTGACTCTGACTTAGTTGAAGTTCGCTCTATAGATCTCAGCCTTATTCACCATCAGGTGATTTACGTGTGCGTTCTTCCTCTGCTAGAAAAATACAAGCTATTTTTATAAATGTATGTATATTTATTCAGGTATCTATAAATACTTGCACAGTTTCTCCGATGGTATGGGTTGGTGTTTTTGCGGTAATTCCGTCACGGCGGCTAATCGCGGCAGTATCGGGCACCATGTCGGCACGATAGGCCTGCTCGGACGGACACATGTACCGTAATCGGAGATCGTGCTAGGGTTATCGAGCAAGCAGTCCGTTAGAATTGTATTTATTTATAGAGGGTCGAATTCAATCCGCCAAATGCAACTCTTGTAAAAAATGAACAGTTCCTAGAAAATAAAAAGCAAACAGGCGCCAGTAGGTATCCTTGGTTAGTTAGTTAGAAATAGGTACTTAGTGTATATAATAATACTGGTGAAATATCAAATAAAACTAATATCTCGTACTAGAAGTGAAGCAGTTAGGTTTAGTCTTAGGACGACTTGCAGCGCTATTAATACTCTTGAGTTAAGCCTAAACTCGATTTATCCTACAACTCACTTTTATCTTTAAATCAAGGTTTGGGATAAATAGAGTTTTATCACTGAGCTGCAAGTAGCCCTTAGTAGTATCATGTGTGGTTTACCGATACTACAGCCCTATTCATATTACATATATGTAGATACATGTTCCACCATAGAATTACCCTATAAATTAAATTTTAAACAATTTGACAACCCTACTCCGACATACAAAACGTATTGGAGGGGAAGCTGCCACGCTGCCGCGCTGCGCCGCGCCGTTGTGGAGTCGCGTTTCCTCGCCAGCCCGTACCCCTTCTGCTTCAATTATGCACATCCTTGCACCTGACCTAGCGTTCCTTACGTTATTCATACTGCTTTCCCTGGGTGTCTCTGGACGAAGTCGGCGTTATTTTTGTCAGCCTTGTTATATTAGTTTTTTGTGAAAAAGAAATAGCAATTCTGCTTATATTTTGTGAATTTTTGTTTTTTTCTGTATCAGGGACTATCATTATTGTTTTATGGTTTCCTAAGTTAGACATGATATTTGAAACAAGAGGAAATAAAAAGGAAAAACCAAAGTAGACTTTTATTAAATTATTAAAACGTAGATAGAAAGAAACTTAAACAATGATTTGCGAAATTCGCTTTGGCGTTAGTGTTTAGTTACACGCAAAGCGAATATCAAAGCTGAAATTACAGCGAAAGAAAAACAAAATTCATTTTTATACCCTTTATTCTTACCACCATTATCATTCGCCCAAGATTTTCCTGCTCAAATGATGTAACATTGGTTTAATATACCCTAAACCTATTACGTGTGCGACTTGCAAAGGCTTTTACCAGCAATCTCCGGAATAAAGCACCAACACATAATTTGCGAGCTTATTATAGAGATCGCGTGACCTGACGGACGCAGGGTGTCTATTTTCGAGACTTCGACATGTACATCAAATGACAAACGGTTAAAAATTGATAGGAGTTTGAGAGCAATCCATTTTTATACATAACATAATATAAGCTCACGCCTGTATCCCCGAACGGGTAGGCAGAGGCGCCCTAGCGAACTAGAACACCCACATTTCGCCGAGCTTAGTTCCGTCTCAGATGTGATAGGGGGCGAGCCTATCGCCATATCGGGCACAAATTCCAGACTCCGGGCTGATATGGAAAATCCAATATCACTTTGCCCGACCCGGGGATCGAACCCGAGACCTCAGGACGGTAGTCGTACCGAAATACAACCACGCCACCGAGGCAGTTTTTATACCTAGTAGTAAATACTAGCTGTTGAATGAGGCTCCACTCCTTTATTAAAAATTATCCTGAAATAAAAATAGCTTTGTTACTCAGGCTTTATGTAACTGGTAGTGAACGAATCTTTCAAAATCAGTTCAGCAGTTCCAGTGATAAGTGCATTCAAACAAACAAATAATTTCAACTTCACAGTATTAGGATACGAATCTAAAAATGTAGTGGATGCTGTTATATAGTCACATAAATGTTTTAAAAAATATGTAAAAATACGTTCCAAGCTAGACATTATTCAATTTACATATTACAATTCGCATAGTGAATCTACACACACAGCTAACTGCAGTTTTAAAGTTGTATTCTGTCGCCCCAAGCGGCAGTTGAGTCACGGTCATGGAATACGATATTTAGCCAGGACGATCCGAATATGTGGGCTGTGTAAATGTCAACTAATGTTATAAATAATTTACCGTTATAAACCTGTTAGCAATGATGATTCCAACTAGACCGTTATTTAGCATTCGTTTTTTAGTATATACATATGATCACATAGTCGCCTGAACCACCCACCACAACAAACCCAACAAACACACACATAGGAATAAGGAAAGTCGGTCGTAGGAAGAAGTCATGGCTGCGGAACATCCCAGAGTGGACAGGGATTGCGAGCGCTGCTGAATTATTTCGCCTCGTAAAGGATAAAAATAAATATGCTGAGCTGACGGCCAACCTTCACTAGTTGGAGAGGCACTACAAGAAGTAAAATCACACACATAATTATTATGACTCCACACTAAGTCTTGTGTCGTATCAGGAACTATGATAGACCAGGAACATAAAATATCTATGGACTACAAATACGTTTTCCTCGGTGCGGGAATCGTACCTTTGCATTAATAGCTGAATTGAAGTTATGTTGTTTGGAAGGGGCAATCAATATTAAGCGGGTGGACAAGTCACTACCGTTCGAAATGCAGAAGCAAATATAGGCACCTACCGGCTACCACTTATGTTTGTTTTATTCATAAAAGTTACATTCAGGCTGTAACAAAATGTACTACTATTTACCTGTATCACCATCATCAGCCATAGGACGTCCTTTGCTGGACATAGGCCTTCTCCAAAGATTTCCAGACCAACCTGTTCCTGTATAATTCACATAAAATAATATTATAGTGAGTACTAAGTGGTAGTGCCATGTTGTAGAAAATTATGCCTACAGCCGCAGCATGAGTGGATGAGCTCGAACACATTATTAGTTATTATCTCTGTCTGATGTGACAGTTTGCATTTGTGTTACATATGGTGAAAAACGGTATGAAATGGGTTGGGTCTGCCCCTGGCTTTAGCGATGTCCATGGGCGACGGTAACCACTTGCCATCAAGTTCCTTCTATTCGTCAGCACTTGCAAGGTAAAACATACACTAATAACACGTGCTATTTTAGGCTGATATCTACGCTTTCATTAAATAGTGTACCTATTGCGCAGTCTAAAAATGTTAGAGTAAATTTAGGTACTAAACACAAAAAATAATTTCTCTAGAAACTCTATGAGGATTAATTATTCGCAGCGCCAATTGAACTTTGAATAAAATCAGCATATATTATTCAAATGTTGTTTGTTTAGTTATGCGGCAAAGAGGTTACTTTGGGTTGGTTTTCTTTTTAAAAGTAGTTTAAAAACTGTTTCTAGAATTTGCGAACAGTTTTTTCTGTTTTACACAAAGACGTTATATTTTACGTGCTTTAAATATTGCTCTATTACTGCCTACTGTTAGTTTATCTGTGTTGTTTTATTGTGTTGTTTATTCTGTTTGGTTCATCGATTCGAATATAAGTATTTTTACCTACTAAAAAGAAAGCAATGGGCACATTTTTTAAGTAATGGTCCATGTCATAAGTTTTATACTTGCGGAAACTACAACGATTACCAACCAAAATAAATGGATGTTGAACACGAAAATATCACCGTTTTCGAGAATTGAGAATTATCAATACTAACATAGTAGGGATACTGATGGCATTTCATACATGTGTAATGAGCGCGCATCGAGCTCCAATCGATTGACCCATAGCTTACTCGAACGAACGTAAACATTCCCATAATATAATCTATTTAATACGTTATCTAACTTTAACGGCCTGCATGTGAACATCATCATGCAAGGGTAATAGTGATAATTTACCATCAGATGAACCATTTAACCTCTATTTAAAAAGTAATAACTTGATCTTATAAATGCTGTTTCCAGAAAGAGTCTCGCACCGACGTGCAGTTCCACCTGGCGGCGCTGCGTGGAGACTGTGACCGGCTGCGGCAGCTCCTCGACACTGGCAAGGTCCACATCGACTCCAGGGATAGGGTGAGCACATCTTTACGGGAAATTGTCACTTAAAACTTTATACTTCTGTGGATATAATATTATTATAATGTTTTATTAGTCGCCTCCTTGGTCTTGTGGCAGCATGTATGGGCTGTGGATCGGGAGGTCCTGGGTTCGATTCCCAGGTCGGTCAAAGCAAATTTTCTAATTCAATTTGCCGGGGACTAGATCCCTCATAGGGAAGGTAAAATGCGTAACGTCAGGTAGGCGGCCGGTCGTAAAAACTAAGCCAAATCCTCTTTGCAACATGCTTGAAAAAGTGTGTTGCGCCCTTATCCCACCTTAATGTGGGGACATTAAGGTGGGATAAGGGCAGGTAGAAAGAAATAAAGTTTTATTAGCAGAAGCATCTAAATAGGTTCATCATCAATCGTCTAACGTTACCCAAGTTTCCTTTTAACTACACTTTTTTAATATTAATACACATTGCGACGGCGGTAGCTTCCTGTCCAAGATTAATGGTGGGTGTAAACTGCAGAACACCTTGGAGTTCGGACATTACCTCTATCGTAAACAGTAGAATGGCTCTCGTACTGAAATAAAACATCCGCTATACATTTTTATTTCTTACCCACCCACTTAATGGTATGCCGTAAATATAAACACTAGAGCGATTCTTGGTTATTTATTATGATGACGTTTATAATATGAATTTAGTTTTATTTAATGAGGGAACAAAACTAAAGGAATTTAAATAATTTATTAATTAAATAATGTATGATAGATTTTCAGACTTCTCATCTTAAAGGTCATTTACAGGAAACAAATTATTACATACCTATAATAACATTACATTGCATTTTTAAATAAAATTAAATGGCCCACAAAACAAATCATTTAGAATCTAAACAGTCGACTGACAATCTTCAAACATGCGCTCAAGAGGAGGAGAGATAGCTACTTTATTAACATGTCCCCAATTAGAATGTCTTTTCTAATTAGTGGGAGCATATTCATAGACAATATTAACACACTACATTTACGAGCCTTCATAAACATTATGCAGGTTTCTTTATTGGTTTACGAAGGTAGACTACATGATGGTAAGTTGTTCCATTAAGATTAATTTCATGTCATGAACGATGTTCATTCGTTTGTCAATTAGCGGCTTAACTGAAATTATCTTTATAAGTCGATACTTATGACCCGATGACCATCAAAGCCATCTATAGAAATATAAAAGAGTTTTCTATGTACAGCGAATTGAAAACCTACCCGTCTTTGGAGTATGTTAACAATTTTGGGTTCGTGTTTAACAAGTGTATTTATTAAATCGTAAATATCAGATATATTTACAACTACATAATTTAATAACAAAGTTCCTAGGATAGGAATAAGAGCAACAAAATTGACAAAGCTGATATGAAACTTTATTCGCTATGCTGGCGCTTATGACTCACTACGCACTCAACCGTTGGCCTGTGATGATTTATAGCCGCAGTTACCTCAACAACGGTTATGTAATCCGGCGCTAATGCGTTGTGACTTGTGAATTTCACGTGTTGTAACTATCGTGTGAGTGGAGTCGCGCGAACGATCGTACGTTTGTGAATTAGACCACACGTCGTTATTGTATGTAAGAAAACTTTTAAAATAGTTTAAAGTTTGTCTAAAATAAAATGAGCTGATTGAGCTAAGAGTGGACATTATGTTGTAAAGCCACGAGAGTACGTTGGTTGGACTCTCGTACTCTCAAGAGTCTGGACCAGAGGGTGCGGTGGGCGCGTTGCCGTGGTTGGCTCAAAAAGCGCTGTCTGCACGTTTTAGAATAAGATATGAGAACCAATGTCCGCGCTGTGGAGGATGCTCAAGACCGTGCGAGGTGGAAGCGGTTAAATTCGAAGACTGACTCTGGCATTAGGCCGGTGCTACACCATGCAGAAAGGAAAGTTGGACATTGTGTAGCAAAACATTGTGTTATCATTTATTTTCATTTTAGTAGAAAGACCTTGGCCTTTACAAGCTCATAAGGAAATTCCTTATCCCAGTTGCCAAAACCTTGTCCTAGTTTTAAGATGCTCGATTATCCTCGACCATCCTCGAGGCAGTGCCGCCGCGTGATGTGTTTATAAATTATTCACTTTAGGCAATTACATATCATATATTCGCGTCTTGATGGGACTAATTTGTTGTTTTTTTTTGTTGCGTATACACATAACACATGTCGGCCCATAGTAGTGACATCACGGATTTTTATACGCATACCTAAAATGCGTGTTGGTTTTAGGTTTTTTATGCAGTAGCATATACGATTTTCCACATTGCTATAACAAAAATAATGTAATAAGGATTGGGAATGAGTTGGAGGATTTGTGCCACTAAATGTTTGACCGTCCAAACAGTACAGTTTCGTCACTTCGTCAGTTTTCTCTGGAAGTTCTAGAAGTCTATTGAACCGGTTTAGCCGATGCTTGTACCTCTATAACTATCTACATTAACCCTAGAACTAATACTAAGAATCCGTCGGCACGAGGCTGTTCAAATGGTGTTCCGACTTATTATATGAAAATGACCGTAATATTCCCAGTGACGTTTGCATTTCGTATGAAGGTTCCATTTGAGTCCGTGACCTGGTAACCTTCCGCCATGTCACCTTTGTGTTGAGGTTAGCGGAACGTGTGGAATTTATGACATTTACCTTTGTACCTAGTACCTGTCAGGTAGTAGTATACCTACTCAAGGGTAGCACGGGAAGTTTCAACAATGGGTTTGGGTTTGGAATTTGGATTAGGTAAATTTAAATCTCTGGTAGATAATTCGAATTCGTAGTACGAGACATACGAATGAATGAGACTGCAAGAAATGGCAAAAGTTTGTGGGAGTATGGTGGTTCAATTGCTGCTCCTTTTTAACGGCTTGGTTGTAGCCCTGGATTGCTAATGTCCATAGGCAACGGGTACCATTTAGGTACCACCTTTAGGTGGACCGTCCGCACGTCTGTATTCGTAGGCCAATAAAAAAATCAGAAATGACTATGTCATAGGCCCTATATTCCTATAAGGTACTTAAAACACGACAATGTAAATTAATTAAGTTTAAAAATGTAAAAACAGATTTCTTAAATTTTAACCGCGACGTGAATATTGTTGTTTGTTGAGTTAACTTCATCAGACCTCCCTTAGAATAGGCTGTATAGAACAAAAAGCACGGTCCCTATTTGTCGGAGATATCGCGGGTTAAAAAAAATACAAATGTACAAATTCAAATAATTTATTTTGCAAACATGATCAACAATCAGTTTTAGATACATGTCAAAACCTCCTAACTTTTGATGTTGTTTGTAACATATAGAAGGTATTTGATAGTCAAAGAACTCTACGTATCCGCCTCACAAAGTATTCGCATCGCTGCCTGCGCCGCGATAACGTAACATTTCAAGCGTGCCGTTCTCGCACTCGAGTAACCAACAGTTTATTAACTCAGGTAATCTGTAAGCAACCAAGTCAACGAGCCCGAGGTGTTGGTTCATATAACACGGCAGCGTGGTACGGATCTGTTTTATTTCACTGAATAGACATTACGGAACTCGTTTTAGGATTTCTGCTTACTTCTCCACTGATGCCCAATAGCTTATTTGAAGCTAAATTGGAAAGCGACTGGATTCTATCTTAGTTTATGTCCTTTGCAACCGACTTCATAAATGCAGGTTCTCTATTCGTCTGTACCCTATAAATTTCGGCAGTATCTTCTCTGACCAATTCCAATAATGACTATATTATCGATGGGGATTCCACTAATGCGGTCTTAAATACTCAGTCTTACTGAACTGATGACATGGGGGAAAGATGAAAACTTTCTGGACGCAAACGCCCTGCATGATTTATAAGTTGGTAGTTAACTAAATTCAGGGGCACATAAAAACTTCTATATATAGGTACTTAGAAGTCAAACATTGATAAGACATTGTAAATGGAAAATTAAGGCCAATAAATTTTAATAGACTTGGAAGCAATTTTTAAGTTTATGTTCATTGGTGACTAACAAAAGAAGTTGTGCATATCAATGACGATACGAGAGCGTCACTTGCCTGATGGTAGACAGTTAGCCCCAAACAGACCACCTTAGAACTTGAAATAACAATTTATTGTGTTCATCACTCTAAAACTTATACACAGATTGGTCAGTACTACCTCGCCTAACGAATTATGAATGAAAAGCTGTAAAACGAGAAGGCAGCGCGCCGTCCACTCTCTATCGTTTGTGAAATGTGACTGATCTAATGCTGAGATCACATGAGACGTTATGATCGAATTTAATACATTTTTCATGCATCTTTTAACTTTACACGATTCATCGCTAAGCTATTAGCCTTTGGAATGTGCACAGTTTACCCGGCCCGGTTAAAACTTCTTTTCACTCGTGTTGCGGGGATTGACGCGGTTTGTAAAGGGCCTCGTACAAAGTGGAGCGTTATGAGAGGCGCGTGTGACGAGGGCGCGTACACAGAGGCCGAGTAATGGATTCTACTTATGCGGTACTCAGTGCTTTTAGTTGTTTTAAAGTTTTATTTTGACATACGTGTGGTTGATGGTTGGGAAAGATTTATACAAGTGTGGGGCTGTTTCGTTTATTGTAATAAAGCTTATAGGTATAAGTAGAAAACGGAATGATGAACATTATAACATCCATTATGAGCGCGAATAACATGGCCGCGTAATGTTTATGAAATTTATTTGAAAAATAATGCTTTATGCCATAAAGTATATAACACGCGATAAAAAACATCATACACTAAAAGTACTCTCGAACTATGTATGTGCATTGTGGATTCTGATCCACAATGCACATATAATGTCTTATCAATGTTTGTACCTATACATAGAAGTTTTTGTGTCTTACTCTTACCAATGCAACGGTAAAATAATTTCCTCTCATTTGCCTGTTTTCTGCCATGCCATAACTATGAAGTCTAGGCTCTGTATATTCAAGTTTTATCTCCAATAAAAAGTAAAACTGTTACTAACTGTAACGGGTAGGTATATTATACAGGTTCAATATTATACTTATTGTTCCCACTTCCCAGGACGGCACCACGCCCCTGATCCTGTCGGCGGCGATGGGCCACGCGGAGTGCGTGCGCGAGCTGCTGGCGCAGGGCGCCGACCCCGCCTGCTGCAGGACGGTATGCACTACGCGCTATACAGCATGCAGTATGCACCACACAATCACACTAGAGAGAGCCGCCATTGGCTATGAAGAGGCATCAAGCCTGATGCTCTTCGAAAAATTATTTAGCTTAATCACTGATGGACTCTTACTAAAACTAAGATTACGAAAGCAGGCTGCAGCCTCAACCACACTCAGTTGTTTGTCAGACTTGACTTTGTAGTTCTTACGTTGTTAGCGCCATCTAGTACATTTTTGGAACTAGTTATGTTTTCTCATGTCATTTGTATAAAATAGTAGTGAATTAATTTTTTATTTAGTTTCATTTCAATAAAATATAAAATTGCATTTATTTCATTTGTTTATCAATATTAAAAAATAACCGACAGTAATTCGTAGCTAGGAGTGTACCGCCACCTAGCGACAATATTAGGACACTAACTTACGAGTGTCGCGTCATTTAGAAACAGTTTCCCAGTTTAGTCCATGGGCATAATATAAAATTGGCGCAATGTCAGTCGCACAAACAAACCATTATTAAATAGGAATGACGAGGCAGTTATTAACCGATTTCATGAATTATTCAGGCAGTCCTTCATATAGATGATATACATAAATAAATTCTATACTGATCCAGTATCATAGTAGATCGACGACTCATCGAGAAGCATTCATCACTCTAGGACCGTAAAACATTTATTGTACTGTGTAATGATAGTATTGCCCGTCAGACAGGAACGAGCGCGTTGTTCTTCGCGGCGCAGGGCGGGTTCCTGCACATCGCGCGGCTCCTGCTCGACGCCGCCGCGGACATCGACGCGCCCAGCACGGTACTGCACACACACACACACACACACACGCACGCACGCACGCACGCACGCACGCACGCACGCACGCACGCACGCACGCACGCACGCACACACACACACACACACACACACACACACACACACACACCCACTGCATACACTATCACCACGATCACATCTCACAGACGCGAACAAATTCAAATACTCTTTCATCTCTGTGTCATTCATTAGTTCTCTTTATGGCCAGTCTAAAAAATGTATAAAATGGGTCATGTAATATGGGTACGTTCCCCTACAATCACCCTAGAGCTAAATGACCATACTGTAAAACATGTTAAAATAATGAAGTGTCCATGGTTTCAGGACGGTGGTACGCCGTTATTCGTGGCATGCCAGTGCGGTCATCTACCGGTCGTCGAAGAGTTGATAAAGAGAGGAGCCAACGTCAACTCCTGTATGAAGGTAAGAGCATCATCATGTACTAAACATTTGCATCTTTTTGACCAGGGGGGTGACCTGATGATCATAATAATACCGACTGCCTCGGTGGCGTGGTGGTATTTCGGTACGACTACGGTTCTGAGGTCTCGGGTTCGATCCCCGGGTCGGGCAAAGTGATATTGGTTTTTTCCATATCAGCCCGGAGTCTGGAATTTGTGCCCGATATGGCGATAGGCTCGCCCCCTATCACATCTGGGACGGAACTAAGCTCGGCGAAATGTGGGTGTTCTAGTTCGCTAGTGCGCCTCTGCCTACCTCTTCGGGGATACAGGCGTGAGCTTATGTATGTATGTATGTATAAGAGGTGGTCCTCTTGGCATCGCAATCTGCGTCAACAAATTTTAGGGGATTTGTATGAATGCGCACATCTTGACAGGCGCTCCTGAACAACAATCGTTATCATCCATGTCAGGTTTTGTGTGACTCAAGCTAACCCTAGGGTTTAGGGGTAGCTTTCTTCATACAAATTTTGTAATAATCGTTCTTTTCAGTGATTTAACGGCGAAAATGTTACCAGAGTTAATTTAGCATTTATCTGTATGGGTACCCGCTCCAATATGAAACGTGTGTTTCTATTGTAAGTAGGCACTATTGTTTTGTGTGCAATTGTGTTATTATTTATCATACATACCTACTTATTATGAAATACTAAGAAACGTGTTCCAACTTCCAAGATGGTATTGTGCAAATACTTGTATTGATACTGAAATAAAATCCTTACAGTAGTTATAATTTATCCACTTGTTGATTTTTTTTTATATTTTGGTGAATTACACCTTAATTCTTCTTTATTTTTTTTACATAGAAAATGCATTTTAACAATAACCACTTTACTCTCTCCATATCTTACTCCTCAAAAGGAAAAATCAAAAGAGCATTGGGAAAACAAATAGACCAAGATCTCGTTACTCCCAGACCTACCTTATAGAAAAAAGGCAAATGATCATAATAAACGTAAACGTGGCCCAATGTGAGAATTCATAAAAACGAGTTTAAATGTCTTTGATCGATTTTTTTAGGGCACTGATATTTGTCGTTTATTGTGTATAATTCTTGTAGAGCTGTGTAGTTAAAAACACTAGTGATGTTGTTCAATTTCAATATTTGTTCTAAATTCCATGTCACAGTCATGGATTCCATATTATACACATTATATGCTGAGAGTGCGCTATTCGAATATTCTATTTGAAAGGTATTTGCAAGTCGACTATTGGGTACTTGACTATGTTTGATTTTATACATATATTTATATACATAAGCTCACGCCTGTATCCCCGAAGGGATAGGCAGAGGCGCACTAGCCAACCAGTACACCCACATTTCGCCGAGCTTAGTTCCGTCCCAGATGTGGTAGGGGGCGAGCCTATCGATCCATCATATATTTATATGAAATTGCAAATAAAACAAAAAAGAAACCCTTCAGAAAAAACTGCATGGAAAGAGGTTGAAAAATGAGGCAGTAATTCATATTTTAAATTCTGGGGTGGAGGCATATTAGAGATATCTTGCTATCCCTTTCCAACGCACGTACCGTTATGGCGTGACGTGGTTGTACTGATATTTCTCTTTCTCGCAGTGTGACGGTTACACAAAACTTCAAAGGCTTATAACTTTTTTATTTTTGACAATATTTCAGTATTTCATTATGTTTTATATTTAAGACGACGTCAATTTCATATTAAATTTAAAAAAAAAAAATAGTCATGTGCCCAATCAGGAGGGTGTCGTTTTTTTTCTGTGTGGCCGTTACAAGTGGTGACCGTGCTGAGATATTTTTTTAGAGCTTATACTAATTATCACTTTGGTTTTTAATAAATTCACGATAAATATTTTTTGTTGTTACGATATAAAATCAGCTATCAAGATTGTGTCGGTATTCGTGTGTCAGGACAAGGCGACGCCGCTGTTCATAGCGGCGCAGAACGGGCACGAGGAGGTGTGTCGCGTGCTGCTGCGCGCCGGCGCGGCGGTGGACGCGGCCCGCGCCGACGCCGCCTCCCCGCTGTGGATCGCGGCGCAGTGCGGACACGACCACGTCGCGCGCACGCTGCTCGCCGCCGGCGCCGCCGTCGACCACCACAGGCAGGTCTGTACTCTGTACCCTGTACCCTGTACCCTGTACCGTACACTCGACATGCAGCGCGGACACGACCACGTCGCGCGCACGCTGCTCGCCGCCGGCGCCGCCGTCGACCACCACAGGCAGGTCTGTACTCTGTACTCTGTACCCTGTACCCTGTACCGTACACTCGACATGCAGCGCGGACACGACCACGTCGCGCGCACGCTGCTCGCCGCCGGCGCCGCCGTCGACCACCACAGGCAGGTCTGTACTCTGTACTCTGTACCCTGTACCCTGTACCGTACACTCGACATGCAGCGCGGACACGACCACGTCGCGCGCACGCTGCTCGCCGCCGGCGCCGCCGTCGACCACCACAGGCAGGTCTGTACTCTGTACTCTGTACCCTGTACCCTGTACCGTACACTCGACATGCAGCGCGGACACGACCACGTCGCGCGCACGCTGCTCGCCGCCGGCGCCGCCGTCGACCACCACAGGCAGGTCTGTACTCTGTACTCTGTACCCTGTACCCTGTACCGTACACTCGACATGCAGCGCGGACACGACCACGTCGCGCGCACGCTGCTCGCCGCCGTCGACCACCACAGGCAGGTCTGTACTCTGTACTCTGTACCCTGTACCCTGTACCGTACACTCGACATGCAGCGCGGACACGACCACGTCGCGCGCACGCTGCTCGCCGCCGGCGCCGCCGTCGACCACCACAGGCAGGTCTGTACTCTGTACTCTGTACCCTGTACCCTGTACCGTACACTCGACATGCAGCGCGGACACGACCACGTCGCGCGCACGCTGCTCGCCGCCGTCGACCACCACAGGCAGGTCTGTACTCTGTACTCTGTACCCTGTACCCTGTACCGTACACTCGACATGCAGCGCGGACACGACCACGTCGCGCGCACGCTGCTCGCCGCCGGCGCCGCCGTCGACCACCACAGGCAGGTCTGTACTCTGTACTCTGTACCCTGTACCCTGTACCGTACACTCGACATGCAGCGCGGACACGACCACGTCGCGCGCACGCTGCTCGCCGCCGTCGACCACCACAGGCAGGTCTGTACTCTGTACCCTGTACCCTGTACCGTACACTCGACATGCAGCGCGGACACGACCACGTCGCGCGCACGCTGCTCGCCGCCGGCGCCGCCGTCGACCACCACAGGCAGGTCTGTACTCTGTACTCTGTACCCTGTACCCTGTACCCTGTACCGTACACTCGACATGCAGCGCGGACACGACCACGTCGCGCGCACGCTGCTCGCCGCCGGCGCCGCCGTCGACCACCACAGGCAGGTCTGTACTCTGTACTCTGTACCCTGTACCCTGTACCGTACACTCGACATGCAGCGCGGACACGACCACGTCGCGCGCACGCTGCTCGCCGCCGGCGCCGCCGTCGACCACCACAGGCAGGTCTGTACTCTGTACCCTGTACCCTGTACCGTACACTCGACATGCAGCGCGGACACGACCACGTCGCGCGCACGCTGCTCGCCGCCGGCGCCGCCGTCGACCACCACAGGCAGGTCTGTACTCTGTACCCTGTACCCTGTACCGTACACTCGACATGCAGCGCGGACACGACCACGTCGCGCGCACGCTGCTCGCCGCCGGCGCCGCCGTCGACCACCACAGGCAGGTCTGTACTCTGTACCCTGTACCCTGTACCCTGTACCGTACACTCGACATGCAGCGCGGACACGACCACGTCGCGCGCACGCTGCTCGCCGCCGGCGCCGCCGTCGACCACCACAGGCAGGTCTGTACTCTGTACCCTGTACCCTGTACCGTACACTCGACATGCAGCGCGGACACGACCACGTCGCGCGCACGCTGCTCGCCGCCGGCGCCGCCGTCGACCACCACAGGCAGGTCTGTACTCTGTACCCTGTACCCTGTACCGTACACTCGACATGCAGCGCGGACACGACCACGTCGCGCGCACGCTGCTCGCCGCCGTCGACCACCACAGGCAGGTCTGTACTCTGTACTCTGTACCCTGTACCCTGTACCGTACACTCGACATGCAGCGCGGACACGACCACGTCGCGCGCACGCTGCTCGCCGCCGGCGCCGCCGTCGACCACCACAGGCAGGTCTGTACTCTGTACTCTGTACCCTGTACCCTGTACCGTACACTCGACATGCAGCGCGGACACGACCACGTCGCGCGCACGCTGCTCGCCGCCGGCGCCGCCGTCGACCACCACAGGCAGGTCTGTACTCTGTACTCTGTACCCTGTACCCTGTACCGTACACTCGACATGCAGCGCGGACACGACCACGTCGCGCGCACGCTGCTCGCCGCCGGCGCCGCCGTCGACCACCACAGGCAGGTCTGTACTCTGTACTCTGTACCCTGTACCCTGTACCGTACACTCGACATGCAGCGCGGACACGACCACGTCGCGCGCACGCTGCTCGCCGCCGGCGCCGCCGTCGACCACCACAGGCAGGTCTGTACTCTGTACTCTGTACCCTGTACCCTGTACCGTACACTCGACATGCAGCGCGGACACGACCACGTCGCGCGCACGCTGCTCGCCGCCGGCGCCGCCGTCGACCACCACAGGCAGGTCTGTACTCTGTACTCTGTACCCTGTACCCTGTACCGTACACTCGACATGCAGCGCGGACACGACCACGTCGCGCGCACGCTGCTCGCCGCCGGCGCCGCCGTCGACCACCACAGGCAGGTCTGTACTCTGTACTCTGTACCCTGTACCCTGTACCGTACACTCGACATGCAGCGCGGACACGACCACGTCGCGCGCACGCTGCTCGCCGCCGGCGCCGCCGTCGACCACCACAGGCAGGTCTGTACTCTGTACCCTGTACCCTGTACCGTACACTCGACATGCAGCGCGGACACGACCACGTCGCGCGCACGCTGCTCGCCGCCGGCGCCGCCGTCGACCACCACAGGCAGGTCTGTACTCTGTACCCTGTACCCTGTACCGTACACTCGACATGCAGCGCGGACACGACCACGTCGCGCGCACGCTGCTCGCCGCCGGCGCCGCCGTCGACCACCACAGGCAGGTCTGTACTCTGTACCCTGTACCCTGTACCGTATACTCGACATGCAGCGCGGACACGACCACGTCGCGCGCACGCTGCTCGCCGCCGGCGCCGCCGTCGACCACCACAGGCAGGTCTGTACTCTGTACCCTGTACCCTGTACCCTGTACCGTACACTCGACATGCAGCGCGGACACGACCACGTCGCGCGCACGCTGCTCGCCGCCGGCGCCGCCGTCGACCACCACAGGCAGGTCTGTACTCTGTACCCTGTACCCTGTACCGTACACTCGACATGCAGCGCGGACACGACCACGTCGCGCGCACGCTGCTCGCCGCCGGCGCCGCCGTCGACCACCACAGGCAGGTCTGTACTCTGTACCCTGTACCCTGTACCGTACACTCGACATGCAGCGCGGACACGACCACGTCGCGCGCACGCTGCTCGCCGCCGTCGACCACCACAGGCAGGTCTGTACTCTGTACTCTGTACCCTGTACCCTGTACCGTACACTCGACATGCAGCGCGGACACGACCACGTCGCGCGCACGCTGCTCGCCGCCGGCGCCGCCGTCGACCACCACAGGCAGGTCTGTACTCTGTACTCTGTACCCTGTACCCTGTACCGTACACTCGACATGCAGCGCGGACACGACCACGTCGCGCGCACGCTGCTCGCCGCCGGCGCCGCCGTCGACCACCACAGGCAGGTCTGTACTCTGTACTCTGTACCCTGTACCCTGTACCGTACACTCGACATGCAGCGCGGACACGACCACGTCGCGCGCACGCTGCTCGCCGCCGGCGCCGCCGTCGACCACCACAGGCAGGTCTGTACTCTGTACTCTGTACCCTGTACCCTGTACCGTACACTCGACATGCAGCGCGGACACGACCACGTCGCGCGCACGCTGCTCGCCGCCGGCGCCGCCGTCGACCACCACAGGCAGGTCTGTACTCTGTACTCTGTACCCTGTACCCTGTACCGTACACTCGACATGCAGCGCGGACACGACCACGTCGCGCGCACGCTGCTCGCCGCCGTCGACCACCACAGGCAGGTCTGTACTCTGTACTCTGTACCCTGTACCCTGTACCGTACACTCGACATGCAGCGCGGACACGACCACGTCGCGCGCACGCTGCTCGCCGCCGGCGCCGCCGTCGACCACCACAGGCAGGTCTGTACTCTGTACTCTGTACCCTGTACCCTGTACCGTACACTCGACATGCAGCGCGGACACGACCACGTCGCGCGCACGCTGCTCGCCGCCGTCGACCACCACAGGCAGGTCTGTACTCTGTACCCTGTACCCTGTACCGTACACTCGACATGCAGCGCGGACACGACCACGTCGCGCGCACGCTGCTCGCCGCCGGCGCCGCCGTCGACCACCACAGGCAGGTCTGTACTCTGTACTCTGTACCCTGTACCCTGTACCCTGTACCGTACACTCGACATGCAGCGCGGACACGACCACGTCGCGCGCACGCTGCTCGCCGCCGGCGCCGCCGTCGACCACCACAGGCAGGTCTGTACTCTGTACTCTGTACCCTGTACCCTGTACCGTACACTCGACATGCAGCGCGGACACGACCACGTCGCGCGCACGCTGCTCGCCGCCGGCGCCGCCGTCGACCACCACAGGCAGGTCTGTACTCTGTACCCTGTACCCTGTACCGTACACTCGACATGCAGCGCGGACACGACCACGTCGCGCGCACGCTGCTCGCCGCCGGCGCCGCCGTCGACCACCACAGGCAGGTCTGTACTCTGTACCCTGTACCGTACACTCGACATGCAGCGCGGACACGACCACGTCGCGCGCACGCTGCTCGCCGCCGGCGCCGCCGTCGACCACCACAGGCAGGTCTGTACTCTGTACTCTGTACCCTGTACCCTGTACCGTACACTCGACATGCAGCGCGGACACGACCACGTCGCGCGCACGCTGCTCGCCGCCGGCGCCGCCGTCGACCACCACAGGCAGGTCTGTACTCTGTACTCTGTACCCTGTACCCTGTACCGTACACTCGACATGCAGCGCGGACACGACCACGTCGCGCGCACGCTGCTCGCCGCCGGCGCCGCCGTCGACCACCACAGGCAGGTCTGTACTCTGTACTCTGTACCCTGTACCCTGTACCGTACACTCGACATGCAGCGCGGACACGACCACGTCGCGCGCACGCTGCTCGCCGCCGGCGCCGCCGTCGACCACCACAGGCAGGTCTGTACTCTGTACTCTGTACCCTGTACCCTGTACCGTACACTCGACATGCAGCGCGGACACGACCACGTCGCGCGCACGCTGCTCGCCGCCGGCGCCGCCGTCGACCACCACAGGCAGGTCTGTACTCTGTACTCTGTACCCTGTACCCTGTACCGTACACTCGACATGCAGCGCGGACACGACCACGTCGCGCGCACGCTGCTCGCCGCCGGCGCCGCCGTCGACCACCACAGGCAGGTCTGTACTCTGTACTCTGTACCCTGTACCCTGTACCGTACACTCGACATGCAGCGCGGACACGACCACGTCGCGCGCACGCTGCTCGCCGCCGGCGCCGCCGTCGACCACCACAGGCAGGTCTGTACTCTGTACCCTGTACCCTGTACCGTACACTCGACATGCAGCGCGGACACGACCACGTCGCGCGCACGCTGCTCGCCGCCGGCGCCGCCGTCGACCACCACAGGCAGGTCTGTACTCTGTACCCTGTACCCTGTACCGTACACTCGACATGCAGCGCGGACACGACCACGTCGCGCGCACGCTGCTCGCCGCCGGCGCCGCCGTCGACCACCACAGGCAGGTCTGTACTCTGTACCCTGTACCCTGTACCCTGTACCGTACACTCGACATGCAGCGCGGACACGACCACGTCGCGCGCACGCTGCTCGCCGCCGGCGCCGCCGTCGACCACCACAGGCAGGTCTGTACTCTGTACCCTGTACCCTGTACCGTACACTCGACATGCAGCGCGGACACGACCACGTCGCGCGCACGCTGCTCGCCGCCGGCGCCGCCGTCGACCACCACAGGCAGGTCTGTACTCTGTACCCTGTACCCTGTACCGTACACTCGACATGCAGCGCGGACACGACCACGTCGCGCGCACGCTGCTCGCCGCCGTCGACCACCACAGGCAGGTCTGTACTCTGTACTCTGTACCCTGTACCCTGTACCGTACACTCGACATGCAGCGCGGACACGACCACGTCGCGCGCACGCTGCTCGCCGCCGGCGCCGCCGTCGACCACCACAGGCAGGTCTGTACTCTGTACTCTGTACCCTGTACCCTGTACCGTACACTCGACATGCAGCGCGGACACGACCACGTCGCGCGCACGCTGCTCGCCGCCGGCGCCGCCGTCGACCACCACAGGCAGGTCTGTACTCTGTACTCTGTACCCTGTACCCTGTACCGTACACTCGACATGCAGCGCGGACACGACCACGTCGCGCGCACGCTGCTCGCCGCCGGCGCCGCCGTCGACCACCACAGGCAGGTCTGTACTCTGTACTCTGTACCCTGTACCCTGTACCGTACACTCGACATGCAGCGCGGACACGACCACGTCGCGCGCACGCTGCTCGCCGCCGGCGCCGCCGTCGACCACCACAGGCAGGTCTGTACTCTGTACTCTGTACCCTGTACCCTGTACCGTACACTCGACATGCAGCGCGGACACGACCACGTCGCGCGCACGCTGCTCGCCGCCGGCGCCGCCGTCGACCACCACAGGCAGGTCTGTACTCTGTACTCTGTACCCTGTACCCTGTACCGTACACTCGACATGCAGCGCGGACACGACCACGTCGCGCGCACGCTGCTCGCCGCCGGCGCCGCCGTCGACCACCACAGGCAGGTCTGTACTCTGTACTCTGTACCCTGTACCCTGTACCGTACACTCGACATGCAGCGCGGACACGACCACGTCGCGCGCACGCTGCTCGCCGCCGGCGCCGCCGTCGACCACCACAGGCAGGTCTGTACTCTGTACCCTGTACCCTGTACCGTACACTCGACATGCAGCGCGGACACGACCACGTCGCGCGCACGCTGCTCGCCGCCGGCGCCGCCGTCGACCACCACAGGCAGGTCTGTACTCTGTACCCTGTACCCTGTACCGTACACTCGACATGCAGCGCGGACACGACCACGTCGCGCGCACGCTGCTCGCCGCCGGCGCCGCCGTCGACCACCACAGGCAGGTCTGTACTCTGTACCCTGTACCCTGTACCCTGTACCGTACACTCGACATGCAGCGCGGACACGACCACGTCGCGCGCACGCTGCTCGCCGCCGGCGCCGCCGTCGACCACCACAGGCAGGTCTGTACTCTGTACCCTGTACCCTGTACCGTACACTCGACATGCAGCGCGGACACGACCACGTCGCGCGCACGCTGCTCGCCGCCGGCGCCGCCGTCGACCACCACAGGCAGGTCTGTACTCTGTACCCTGTACCCTGTACCGTACACTCGACATGCAGCGCGGACACGACCACGTCGCGCGCACGCTGCTCGCCGCCGTCGACCACCACAGGCAGGTCTGTACTCTGTACTCTGTACCCTGTACCCTGTACCGTACACTCGACATGCAGCGCGGACACGACCACGTCGCGCGCACGCTGCTCGCCGCCGGCGCCGCCGTCGACCACCACAGGCAGGTCTGTACTCTGTACTCTGTACCCTGTACCCTGTACCGTACACTCGACATGCAGCGCGGACACGACCACGTCGCGCGCACGCTGCTCGCCGCCGGCGCCGCCGTCGACCACCACAGGCAGGTCTGTACTCTGTACTCTGTACCCTGTACCCTGTACCGTACACTCGACATGCAGCGCGGACACGACCACGTCGCGCGCACGCTGCTCGCCGCCGGCGCCGCCGTCGACCACCACAGGCAGGTCTGTACTCTGTACTCTGTACCCTGTACCCTGTACCGTACACTCGACATGCAGCGCGGACACGACCACGTCGCGCGCACGCTGCTCGCCGCCGGCGCCGCCGTCGACCACCACAGGCAGGTCTGTACTCTGTACTCTGTACCCTGTACCCTGTACCGTACACTCGACATGCAGCGCGGACACGACCACGTCGCGCGCACGCTGCTCGCCGCCGGCGCCGCCGTCGACCACCACAGGCAGGTCTGTACTCTGTACTCTGTACCCTGTACCCTGTACCGTACACTCGACATGCAGCGCGGACACGACCACGTCGCGCGCACGCTGCTCGCCGCCGGCGCCGCCGTCGACCACCACAGGCAGGTCTGTACTCTGTACCCTGTACCCTGTACCGTACACTCGACATGCAGCGCGGACACGACCACGTCGCGCGCACGCTGCTCGCCGCCGGCGCCGCCGTCGACCACCACAGGCAGGTCTGTACTCTGTACCCTGTACCCTGTACCGTACACTCGACATGCAGCGTGGACAACACTACTGCAGTATTCTGTCTGTGCAACCATCATACTCAACAAAATTTCCATCTAAACGACCCCATAAACATATTTATTCCAGGATGGCGCGACTCCGTTGTTCAAGGCGGCTCACAAGGGACACGCGGCTGTGGTCGCGGAACTACTTAAATATAAACCTAACCTCGGAATATTACCCGTAAGTCACGTATTATTTTTACATATATTGTCAGTGAATATTTTGTCGTATGTTTGTGATAACGTATCGTCGCGTCCAGAACGGTCAGTCTGCGTTGCACGGCGCGGCGATGTTCGGTCAGTTGTCGTGCGTGAAGCTGTTGTCGCGTCGGTGCGACGTGCGGCTCCGCAACGCGGCCGGCGTGACGGCGCTGCAGGCGGCGCAGGCGGCGCGCAAGCCGGACGTGGTGGCCTACCTGCGCGCGCTCGACCGCGCGTGACGCGACCGCGCGCCATCCCCCGCCCCGCGCCCCCGCCCCGCACCGCCTGCACCGGGTCCGTGCTGCGGTCCGCCCGTGTCGCCAAGTGTTATTGCTATGTCTTGTTGGTGAGTAATACAGTGGCGGACAAAACCACGAATCCACCCTGAGCTACATCGTTGATGCATTGTTCCTAGATATACACAATTGTCTAATTGCAAAGACAATAATTTGCTTAACATAATTCATTGATACCAGTTGCAATAAAACATAAAAAGCTATATTAATAAACCTTATATAAATTGGTTTATGATATTAATATTCCTTATTTTTTTAGTTGAACATTATAGACTTTTACCAGTTCCAATAAAATATAATCTTATACATTTTAAAAGAACCCTCAAAATAAATATAATAAAAATAGCAAACATTGTGCATTTTATCAATCTTATCATAAGCGTTATTTTCGTAAAGGCAAAAAGCAATAGTGATATAAAACAAAAAAAAGTCGAATGTAGTGTCTCTTTACCTAACACAATTAAAATACATATTTACAAACGTCAATTAAATTAATATAACTAAAACATTATGGACCTTACTTATAAAAACATTTTAGTCAAGCAAATAGGTAAAAATAGCCTGTCCTTTTTATTTTCAAACAATGTGACACAAGGAATAAAGTGTCACTATTCTTTGCCATGTTCTTATAAGGCCCTATATTATCAACAATTCATTCATTTTATTTAAAACTTTTAAGCGATACTACGATTATAAGTAACTACCATCGGCATTCTTTAATTTTTTGCTATGCAGGAATAGTATATACAAATCTCACATCAAACTCACAGATCTCTACACAATCTCCTCGAGTTATATGAAAATCATAGTATTTTATATACATGCCTTGTACACATTCTTGTACATAATATAATTTGTCGTTCGACTCTCAAATCATGGAAAACTAGTAATATTTTTATTATCACTCAAAATAAAATATGATTTGTAAATTATCTTTAACATCAACATTTTACTGTCTACGGTTCATGGTAACGCTGATTATCATTATAATTAAAAAATAATCTTTAACAACTTGTTATAAGGATTTTAACTGGAAGTCTGACAGGGTGGGCGCCACTTGTTAAAATTATTTCATATTATTCTCTAGTGCTGTGTTTGTTGTTTTTAAGTTATTTGGTTTAATGCATCAAACTTCAGTGAAGATGGACAGTATAATGTGGAAACTTTTTAACCTGTGAAAATCCCAGCAGGAACTTGAAATCATCCACACCTGGGTCTCATGGCCATTGCGAAAACATAATTGCTCTATTTACCTTGACATTGGCTAAATCATGGCAAATGCGTGGAAGCCGTTATTTTTAAAAGAAGAACTTGTTATAAAAAATATTAAAATCCGATCAAAAATTATTTTATAAATTCATTATTTTTAAATTATTTTGTATTATTTGATCTTCATGAGTTGTGAGTCGATTGGCACATTAGTTATTATTATTACTAGTATAATTTAGCTTTTAGCTGTTCGCCTTAACTACAATACCTCACAATCACATGCCACCATACGCTGCATTACTCGGGTTTTAACGGGGCGATGCCTCCCGTGAGTTGTTATCATGGACAAATAAGACTCGGTTACACGAGGATAGTTATCGACACAATTTGCTATTGGATTTTTTGCATTGTGCGAAAAATATTCCAGATAATTGCAACGGAAAGATACAATGACTGGCTCATTGTTTTGGCGTCATATTGTCCAATAATAATTGACCTCATGTAAGTGGGATATTAAATTTATATTACTTATATTGTTATATTACACAAGCTGCTGTACTTAAATTAGAAAATTACTGTCATAATTAGATTGCATATAAATAACACTACTAGTAGGAAATAGGTCAGCAGTTTGCAGCACTGCTCCTTTTATGAATAAGCATAGAGTATAGCTCTTATATAGAGTATAGCCAAATATTGAGATCATTTTGTTCCGGTTTAGTACAGTAACTTGTTCAAGGGGAATGGTTGAGTTTACGATTGGTGCTGGTTAGTGGTTAAGTGATGTGAAATGTACATACACACTACATACATACATACACTAGTCAATAAACGCTGCAGTTACATACATTTTGTATGTATTACCTTTTTAATGTTACAAGTATCACAATATTTTGATTTGACGAAATGGTAGACTAATTTATACTTTAAGAGCGCAAATAGCCAATATGTACACACAATGCAAGTACATATAAATATTGTTTAATACATATATCTACATATAGAAATGTATGTGTGTCTTCATATAACATCACTTGTTATTTACGTCACACAGTATATGTGGTAATAGGCAATAATTGCTAACTCATTCAAGAAGCCAAGTTCTAATTTTAGTTTGCAAGAATATTTGAAAATAGTAGTCAGAAATATGTAACTGCAGATTCATTTTATTTAGTCATGTAATTACCTGCTATAATTATTATATTGTATGGAACACATTAAACACATTGACACTATGCATAGCATAATATACTTAAATTGGCTTCAGTTTATGTGTGTTTATTGTGACCCATTCAAAACGTCCTAACATTTTAGCTTAAGATGGTATGTTTTCATACAATCACTATCATAATAACTAACTGTCGTATCTTAGTTATAAGGTAAACCAGTCCACACGCCACTGTTATGCATAATGCATTTATGATGATTTTAAATATTTTATTATTTTAACTGCAAAAACCTTACCTATAAACAATTATACCTCTACTATAACACTGAACTGAAAACACAATATTGATGTGGTTGGGTGGACAACATTTAATAAAATATTAATGGTATGATTAAATGTTTGTGGAATGTAGATAAACAACTGTTGTAATTTAAGTACATAGTATATCGTGTTATTTATTTTACTTTGTAATAAGTATAATTTTAGGTTATTTTAAACGCTCAATACATTTTTTCTGGGCACGGCAAATACAAATATGAACTATGTAATAATGTAAAAAGGTATTTTAATTTTGAATCTCCTACAATGTCGAGATCATTTTACTTATTCAAATAACGGTTTTAAAGCATTTCAAGCTGAAATAATATTTTATCCCTGTACGCCATTTTGCAATATGGCGTCTGATGCGTCATTTACAGTATGTATGCTATAAATTCCGATAGATGTCGTTAACGAAAGTATTTTTCGAATTAACATTTCACCATAGTTTTTATAAAAACCTACTTAATAAAAATTGGATCCCGAAATTTTTATTATATTATGTATTGCCGATAATTTGTTTTTAAATTGGTTTCGCTCTTTTTGCCACCCATTTACAATAACATTTTCACATTTCAATGCATACTTATTTAAACCTATTTAAACTAAATTAGTATAAAACTATGTATTGGGATTAATAATGGGTTGATCATATGTCAAAATAAATAAAACTGCGCATTTGTTAAAACTTTGTTGTATGTAATAAAATTGTTTTAAAAATATGTACATTTTTATTTATTTAACTAACCTTTAGTTAAGTCATATTGCATATTTGTCTTAAAATCTAAATATATTTAAAAAATCAAAACATTTTTGCCTTTTTGCTGTTACTCAGGGATTTGGAAACTAGATATATCAAACTCTTTAGTACAAGGCTGGTAAACTTCAAATTGGTCAAAAAATTATCTCCGAACATCAACATTCATTTACAATTTCAAGTCTGTTTAAACTAGTGGTCGGCCTTTTAATAAAATAAATAAAAATCTTTATTGGTCACATACGCATGTAAACCACTTAAAAGACCTCAATCAGGCCAGTTACCAAACACGGGCCGCAAAGTCTCAAAATTAAGTAGCGGCGGCCAATATACACTTTATATTTTTTTTATTTTATATTTTATTTTGTATAGTTTAGAACTGTACTAAAAATACGAAATTTGCTAAAAATATTGCATATCAGGGCAATCAGGTAATACATTTGAAGTATATACATAGATATCAATTATCATACATTACCTCCTTATTTAATTAGTCGCGTTAAGGCAGTGTTCCAACATGTCAGTAGCGGCTATGGCGAGGTGATTGGCCGACGGTCGCATGGACGCGATGGTCTCTGTACAGCAATAAAACAGGGCCAACGGTTCTGCATATTGTTTCTCTGATATGTTGGCAGGAACGGGCGGTCTTGTTCCTGTAAATAAGTATTATTAATGGCATCAATGGCATGAAATATTGCTTCGTGTGTATTTCAGAGAATATGTGAGCACTACTGATGGTAAACATCCACTTTAACATAACATAGGCTCACATCTATATCCCCGAAAGCGTAGGCAGAGGCACACTAGCGAATTGGAATACACACATTTAACAGAGTTTCGTTCCAATGTGATAGGGGGCGAGCCTATCGCCATATCGGGCACAAATTCCAGACTCCGGGCTGATACTGAAAAATCCAATGTCAATTTGTCTGACCCGGGGATCCAACCCCAGACCTCAAGGTAATAATCGTACCACGCACGAATTAAACTTATTTAAACTATTTTTCTGCTATAGTATAAATCATAAGTTGAGATAAAAATTTATAAATACTCACATGAGCACAAAATGAAGCACCATAATTTTTTGAGAGATGCTATCTTTCCTAATGATAACAGACTGAACTGTCAAGACATAATTATGTACCTACCTATTTCATACATAATTTGGGGAAGGCTTTATCAAATAAAATATTAAATAAATATTTTTCACCAAACAATAAATAATAAATAACACCCCAACTGTCATATTATTGGTATCAGAAATTACGAGGGACTTTCAGTCTCCAACATCTAGATCCAGAAATGTGTAGTTAAGCAATAAAAACCTCACCATATTTATCTGAGAAGTAGTCCATACTCTCGACTGAATCATCCATACACACAACACTTTCATCCATGGTCTCGTCTTCAAGCTGCGTGTGGGGGGCGGTTAGAGCCATCATCTCCCAGAATGTGAGACCCAAAGGCCATATGTCCGTCCTGTCTGTGATGTCACCGCCGTGGATCACTTCTGGGGCACTCCACGCCTCTGTGCCTGAATAAATAACATGCAACAGTTACTTTACACACAAAATTAACCAAAATAATGTCAATACAATTCTTAATTAGGTACTAACTATGTTTGATTTTATACGCATATTTATATGTAATAGCAAATAAAACAAAAAATAATATCTTCAGTAAAAACTGCAATTAAATTGGTAGAAAAGTGAGGCAATAATTCATATTTTAAATACTGGAGTGGGGGCATAGTAGATATATCATGCTATCCCTTTCCAACGCACATTCCATTATGGAATGATGTGGTTATATTGATACTTCTCTTTCCCGCAGTTTGAAAGTTACACCTGTAAAAGTCTCCCTTTGGAGCTCGAAGTGCACACAACTAGTTTGAGATATACAGTACAGTTGTGTAGCGAATATAGTGCATATAAGAGGCACGTTTTAACCAAGTCTTTTACACACCAAACTTTAAAGGGTTATAACGTTTTTATTTTTGAGAATATTTCTTTCCGTTCTATATTTTAGATGACGTAAATTTCATATAAAATTAATTTAATAAAATTAGTCAAATACCCAATCTACATTACACACAAATCACAATGCAAAGTATCACACAAAATCATACAATATTATCATTTAAATCTAACGGTGGTTATCTAATACATTTGACTACATATACACAAATATTATATTTAAATAAACACGAGCAGAATACTGTAATCATAACAATGAATGAAATGATGATTCGATTAGCAATAAAGAGGATGTACAAAATAATATAATCATGATTCAGGACTATATTACCATTTCTACTCGTATTTTATATTGTATAATTTTTTCATTTATATTGTATAATGTGACAAATTGATATAGAAAAATATCAACTGCCC
The DNA here is from genome assembly GCA_036417725.1 of Clanis bilineata. Taxonomy (NCBI): domain Eukaryota; kingdom Metazoa; phylum Arthropoda; class Insecta; order Lepidoptera; family Sphingidae; genus Clanis; species Clanis bilineata. The sequence goes on along the minus strand of CM071146.1, from coordinate 668,135 downwards.
TCATCGATTATTTTTTTAATGTGTATTATTTGGGGTAGTGGCAGTGTATATAAATGAGATGTCATGTGTGAAATACGATTTTCAAGTTAAGGTTTTGGAGAGACATACTTACACAAGTAAGCAATAATAACATCTGAGTATTATGTCTTACCATAATAAACAGCTTTGCCAGCACTCTGTTTGTCAAAGGCACCATTCTCGTCAAGAGGGAGTGTCACCCCAAAGTCACAGAGCTTGCAGATAACAAAATCTCCATTTACAAGGATGTTGTAAGACTTCATGTCTCCATGAAGGATCTGCATTTTTGTGTGAAGATAATCCAGGGCACTTGCAATGTCAGCCGCTACCTAAATAAGGAGTAGATAGGATTTTATTGTGGGACATACTGTGGGAACATATTATAATGCTATTTTTTATGAATTTTAATAAAAAAAGCAAGAGTAAAAGATCAATGCCTGAGACTCTTAGGGTTTGTTCTTGGAACAATAGTCATTTTCAAAGGACAGGTACATAGATTCAAAAGGACATGTAATAGCTTATTTGATTATATGAATCATTCATATCATCAAATAAGCTATATCATTCATAATGAATGATATTTATGATATGAGTGGATTTAATAAGACTATAACTTTATAGATATGGAATTTGTGCCCAATACGGCGATAGGCTCGACCCCTATCACATCTGGGACGGAACTAAGCTTGGCGAAATGTGGGTGTTCTAGTTCATCATATTAGATACAGGCGTGAACTTATGTTAAATATAACTTGATATAATATGAACAATTTATCTAACTGCTAATTGTCCGTAAAGTCAAAATTGAGCATCAGCACCAGACATTTAGTAGATTACTATATCTAGAAGTAGAATTCACTGCATTTATACAGTTGACTTACAACTACAAGTGTTTTACGTTATGTTAGCAAATAAACTTGAACACCTTGGCTTTATTAGTTATCTACATAGTTGCTTATTTCTTTTGCAATGCTTTTAAACTGTAATTAGTGTGATGTAAACAGGAACTACTCAATATCCTAAGTGTCATTGAAGATTACATCATAATTCATAACATTATTGTGATGTCCTGGTTTAGATATGTATTGGGTAATGTTTCTGTACTAATTAATATCACTATATCAAAGACATTCAACAGTACATAGTCAGGACAACACTGTGGAACTTATGATACTTAACTGACCGACTTCCAATTTACCTATCATGACCAAATTAATATGGGACCACCCTTGAAAAAGAATACAAAAAGAATTTTGAAAATGGGTCCACATTTGGCGGCGATATCGAGTAATATACATAAAAATACAGACAAATTGAGAACCTCCTCCTTTTGTGGAAGTCGGTCGAAAAGTTGTGACTTCATGGTCATAAGTTACTCAATGGTATTTGAAACATACCAGCACAAGGTCAAGCCAGCCGCCAATGTAATAATGTTAAGAAAATAAAAATGTCTTATCCCTTATCCTTTCTTCCTATCCTTATTCTTATTTGTCGCCTCCTTGGTCTAGTGGCTGTATATATGGGCTGTGCTACTGGGAGGCCGTGGGTTCGATGCCCAGGCCGGGCAAAGCGAATTTTTTAAGGTAATTTGTCCAGGACTGAATCCCTCACAGGGGGTTGACGTCAGGCAGGCAGCCTGTCGTATCATCATCATCTTAGTGCGGAATCTTTTCAAACTTGTTGCAGAAAGGATTTGGCTTATTGTTTACTACCAGCAGCCCACCTGATGTCAAGCCCCTTTGGGAATCCAGTTGCAGGAAAATCAATTCAGAAAAATCACTTTTCCCACCCTGGGAAATAAACCTAGGACCTCCTAGTCCACAGCCCATACAGGCTGCCACTAGACCAAGGATGTGAATGGGGGATGAATATATAGAGATAATAGAAATAAGACTGTACAAAGTGTCATCCTGGTGTAGCCATGAGCAATAAGCTAGTAAGCCAATTAAAATAGAACACAGTTTTAGATAAATAGGTACTTTGATTCTGAATTGTCTTTCTTTGAATCTTTGGGGGAAACCTATGTTCAGTGGATGTCCTATGGCTGATGATGATGATGATGATGACACCTACAGCAGTATGCTCTATCAGAGCCAGCTTTAATGTGGGCAGTCAACCAGTATATTAACCCAAGCAGAATGATAAGAAGTCATCAAAGAAACTTACAAAGTACATTGATCAATTTTATGCTTAATAAGTGGATATAATAATATCTTAACTACTTTGTTGCTGTTGTAACTACATACCTTTAGTATCTGTCTAGGAACAAATGGCTCTCCGTCATCCTCCACCCTCTTCTCAATCATATCTCCAAGTGACAGGTCGCACGCCTCCATACCCAGGTACAATATCTTAGTCTTGCTGAATGCTCGGAAACCCACAATATTGGGGTGTGACATTTTCTGTAGTAACTCCGCTTCGATTTTTAAACGATCCGAATACACTTTGTTTGGCTTTACGCGTCTGTTTAGCATTTTCAGCGCCCATGGAGATCGAATTTGACCTGCACGAGGTGATCTTACTAATTGCAATACTGAAACACCTAAAACCACAAAATTCTCTTTGGTATTCAGACTAGAACACTTTTACACAATAAATAAGTAAAATGGTGTAACTTGTAAGGATATTATTTATTTTACTGCTTACCCGTGCCATATCCCAATCTATTCAAAAAGGGAGACGGTGGAATTGATATTTTTTCATTCTGTAAGAGTTTGCCAGTTTTTATAGGTGTCTGAAACTCTGACATAGTTTAATTTTTAACACTTTTTATTAATATTAAAATGGATTAATTAAACTTCCGCGGTTCAAATAATACGCGTAAGTTTCAAACTTACTGTTACAAACAAAGGTATTTGAATTTTGAATTATTGTCTTCTTTTGACATTGACAACAAGTTTTTCCATTATCTTTTAGCTATGGGCGTTATAACGAAACGGTTATATAATATTATTTTTTTGAAGTCACATTAGTGGTGATTTTGAAATGGCTACTAACGTTATAGTTCAGAGCTTATTTTTAATTAAGGTAAATCAGCAACAAGAATCTCACTGACGTAAAATAACTATTACATTTCAAAATTATGGTGTTATTTAGTATACAAAAATAAAAATATATACCTAATCCAAAATAATACACAATTACAACATAATACGATATTACACATCGACATCCACATCGATAAAACGATCGCGATTTACTAAGTAATATTACAACGAGGAAAACGCGTTTAATAATAAATCTTACAGCTATCAAGATAGCTGCAGCGATTTAAGAAAGCTGTGGCGATTCAATAAGTCGCTGTATAAAAAGTAACGTTATGCCTGGTACACACCAACCGAACGGACGATCGCGAATCTATTCCTGTTGTATTCACACAACAACGAAATTTTGTTTATATGACCGTTAACAAGCATGGATTGGTGTGTACACACCATTACTAAAACTACACGGCGAAAAATAGCTGGGTGCTTTAAATAGCTACTTAAAATAATCGTTTAAAAAAGCATAAGTAACATAACCTAATGTAAATTTTTTTCCGTTATTTCCATCTCTATTATTTTTGGAGTTCTTCCTAGTTATTCTACAGCGTTGTCTTTATCTAATACAGGCATTAGATTGGAATAAATACACTATGCTTATATTACAAATATAAATATATGGAACGCAGCTTTCGTTCAGAAATTACAAAAGTAACAGACTATTTTTGTAATGTTCGCTCCTTATGGAACCGGCTAAGGTCAGAGACCACTCTTTATTTTAAATATACATATTAAAATAATTACTTTTTAGGCCGACAACGTTACCAATATATTTTAATTCCCAGACATATAAAATATCAATATTTAAGATACTGCCATATCGGTATTCGGTACGATATGCTAACGGTATATAAGTACCTACCATGAAAGTAGAATGAATAGAGTAGCCATGCGCGATACCTAAAGAATGTAATGTCTAAGTAGTAAAATCAAGCATAAGTGAGATAGATAAATGAAGTTTACAGTGTGAGTGATAGAGACAGGCGAAGATTTTTTATATCGCTCTGTGTGTGCGTTTTTATTGTCTGACTATTGGGCTCCCAATCTAAAATGGGGAACTTGCACGAAAATTATAACGAGAAATTGTGTTGATAAATCAATAAACATAACCTTGAAATGTACTATGATGAAATTTGTAGTATAAAATAATTGATATTTTACAAATTATCTTAATTAGAAATTACGTGTAATGGAACGTTATTGCAAAACCCAAGTGATGTCGTTGCATTAGGCAGTGTTTCCAGGTTGGGGTATTTTTCCCAATTTTGCGGAAAACTGTTGTTATGTTTAATATGGTGCTTATGAATGAGATATTGGAGGTCCTCCTCTTTAAAAATTCTTTTCTTCAAGTAACTTTCCCACCGCTCTGCTCAGGATTCAGAACAGTGCATCTTATTTTTACTTCGTTATTTAATGAAATAGCTTCGACATTTTTGGGGAAATTTTTGTTCGGCATGGGGAAATTTTAAACGATAGGCAATTATAGCGGTTCAAACGTCATTTCAGACAATGTCACTAGCCGTCAGTGTCAACTGAGATGTCAACAAAAAGCAATTTTTACTTAGATTATCAATTTTTACGCGGTGACGTCACGTCCTTTTTTAGCGCGGGGTTTTGTAAGTCATATTTAGACTTGCAATAATTAAATGATTTGTGCATATTTTTATGTTTTTATTTCTGGTGTGTTTATTTGAGACGTAGTTCTTTACAATTAACTAATAAAAAAATTACACGCAAGTTCCCTATTCCATGTATATCTAGTGTACGGGGTACCTACTTAGTAACTTCAATACACGATATTATAATGTTATCAATTAATGTTATTTTAAGTCGCGACGTGGTTGTTAATTATTATAATTCATTTCATAATGTAAAATTTTGTAAAAATAAAATTTAAATCAAGTCATACATATCTGAATTGATTGTATTATTTAAGTTTTGTTCTTTTCTTTTATGATTAATATGTATGATGTGGTAGTGCTAATTGAAATAAATAAATAAATAAATAAGTCGTAATGTTACGTTGGAGAATATTTTTTTGGCAAATAAATATTATTTAACAATATTTGCAACAAGCACGTATAATGAAATTAGAATAGTTAACAATAATACCTATAATTTACGATAAATTGATCTAAAAATAACAATAAACGTTAAATTAGTCTGCATAAGGTTTTCTTTTATTAACACCAACCGTTTTAATTAAATCGAAAAAAAAGGTTCATTTCTGTTTTATGCGGTTTGTTTCGTTTTAAACGGATTCATTTAAAATTGATTTTAAACCGGCCTTACATCTATAGTCGGAATCATGACGGTTTTTTTTTAATATCTGAGAGTTGAGACTGGCAAACGTGCAATTGACTCTCCTGATGATGATCTCCATTCTCCACTACCCAAAAATATACCGAGTGGCGCCGACATAACGACATTAAATCATATAAGTTATACCTTACCACGTTTCAAGGCCTTGTACCAAAAACCAGTCGAATAAGTGTAATAGTTTAGCCACAGGATTCATTTTTTGTCAATTTTTGCATATGGTTTGGAGCGACCTAAAACAGCTAATATTGGCGATCAAAGGCTTTTGTAGATAATCAACGTTAACGGACTTGTCTGGCGCGACTCGAAAGCGATGACCGCGGCCGCGGCGCCGCGTACCTACTGAAGTATACCTATTTACACGTAGTTTTATCCGCGCATAATACCCCTTTTATATACATAGTACAAATGGTGTGACATTTAGTAAGCGAACTTTTGTATTTATTTTGTTTGAAAATTTCGACTTTTTCAGTATTGATATTACAGTTTTTTTTATTGGTGCGGCGAAATTTAAAAATACCTATGTCACTCATTATCAAGTTTAATGTCGTTATGTTGGCGCCACTCTGTAAACATCCACGAGCCCAAAAGAATCATGAATGCATTGTCAACCGTACAGAAAGGAAATATGGATTAGAAAGCGGAGGGGGGATTGGGCCTGCCAATTTATTTATTTCTCGTGAGACAGTGGTCACGACAGGGGTATCAAAACTGATAAACCGTCCCATTTGCAGCGGGGCCTTATGAGCCCCCTCCCCCTACACATAGCCCTGTCCCCACACTAGGTATAACCTGTAGGTATTTTGGGGTATCGAAACTTCGAGAGGCTTTCGGTCTCACAATACCCAAACACGTAACAAATGATTTTGGGCTACACAAACATTTGTCGTGGTGAGAAAATCAAACCCGCAGCCTCTCGTTTAACAGCCGGATACTCGCCTGCTGCGCACTGGAGGCTGTCGACACAATGGAGACGGGTCGCTAGGCGGCACCGCGCAGGGACGGTTCCGGCTAAAACCTGGGCACTTCTCGCCTAGGGAAACTCAGGGCCGTCCTTAAAGCGCCGAAGAGAGCTACCGCGAGGTTATTAGTCGGTATTGCCGGTGTAGGGTGTACATAGTGTTAGGGACTCGACCTAACTAACGGTCGCCTGGATGCTTACCATCTCCCAGGGCTGTTTAACGTTGAGTCGTAAGACCACGCGTGGTGGTAGCGGTAAAACGGATTTCCGCATGAAAATAAAAAAGCAACGTGTCACTGACGGAATCATGAATTATTATTATTAGCATAATTTATAATGATGTGAAACTGAGGTCCGAAGGCCGGGCTCCGGAACTGAAGGAAACACCAAATTACCCTGAAGAGCACGCTTCCTCCGCGATTCTGTTACTCAATCGACGGAAGTTCTCTAATGTTTCGGGGATGTATGCAAACAAACTATTGAAACTTGTTTATTTTAGTATCTTCCTATATAACTTCAATCAGGTCCGGCACTATCGTATTTAAGACTTCAAGAGTTCAAGATAATACTCATTGATCATTCCCTCATCATTAGACTTATTCTATAATAAACCACACTTAAATAAATGGAACAAGGATCATCGTATTATATCGATAACTTCCAACTTTCCAAGGAAAGGTATTAAAATTAATACCTACATTGCTTTCAGTGCAATGTTCATCTCGGAAAGTAGAAATTATCATCAGTTTTCACACAATCTTCTTTCAAAATTTAATCTGATAATAAGACTATAACAATAATGGTGGGCATCCGGAAACACGACAGTCGAAACGCTTCCAAAATATTTTAAATCATGGTGATGTTTCGAAATGAGAGTAACCCCATTCTCGTGTCAAAGATCATGGATAAATATTTCCACCAAAATTCACCACGCTTCAGTCCAATAGCTTCAATGGATTTGATTGATTCGTCAAAGGTTAATCAATAAATCTTTTGCTAAATATAATTAGTTAAGGTTGGTACAGCATTTACAACTTCAGTGACTAGAAATCAGAATATACTTTATAAGTCAAAATATATTTGGGTATCAGGAGCAATGGTATTCCCGAACTATAAGGAAATAATGCAAGATAAGTGAGAGCAGTGCGCCTCCACCGGACGAGATCCACGAGCTTCCTCAATGGCCTCACGAAACGTAACAGCAATACTGATTTCACGTCGTTTTCAATAAGAAGAATTGGTCAAGTTAATAATACTATAGACAAAACCGCTTACAGTGGACTGTATGAAGTAAAATCTTGTAAACAGTAACAGATTGATAGTCAGTCGGCACGGCGGCATGTGGTTACCACTTGGTCAATGGTCAGTAATGAAAAGTCGCGCGCATTCGGCGGTCGTGTGCACCGTGCGGTCGCGAGTGTGGCGCATCAACCGCAGCAGTGTCGCCCGTGTGTCGTACGCAACACGCAACATGTCGCGCAACACTTGCAGGTGGGTCCGACCTCCGACACGCGCGATTAGTTACGAACAGTTATGTGTGTGTTGCGTTACGGTTTCTGGCAGGGATGAGCTGAATTCAGTATGTGGTAACTTAGTAGGGGTAGTAACCATTTATTATTTATTAAATATTAAATGAGCATATTCTTTTCCTATTTCAGGGGTGAAATATGTATTGCCTAAACTATCCGTAGGTAATTCTTTTTTATAACGTGGATTAACTTAAAATAAAAATTCATTGTTTCTTTTACGAAACTTATCAATATGTTGTGTACTTTTACACTATTGTCAATTATATATTTCAGTATTTATTATGACACAGTCTTTCCACATTAACATAAGGGTAGATATTCCATTGGTCTCCTATATTTACGTCAATCATTTTTCATAAACTATTAACAAACAAAATGAATCGGTAATTAAAAACGATTGCAATAAATTTTGTTGTTTTGTAATTATTGTGCTTTGGTTACAAAACTCTATCATTACGCTGACTTGATTGATCGATTCGTGTACATATTTAGGGAAACGTTAGTTTCTATTAATAGTTGTTAACCTTTTCCTAGTTATTGCGAGATAAAAGACAATGATTCCTCTAAGGGGGATGGACATCAGGTAAAAAAAATCCTTTCTGCAACATGCTTGAAAAATATAATGTGTTGCACCGACACCACATTGGAGTGAGCTAAACGCAGGTCGAAAGAAGGAAGTGCTAAGACTTAGTAACAGTGGTTAGATAAAATTGGAACAGGTAGATATGATTTGGTATTTAGGTCACTTAGGACACCGTCCAATATGAAGATAGTAAGGTATAATTTATGTTTTTCTTATTATTGCAGTCTTTTGTAATATAGGCATGATAAATCATAATTAATGTAGCATGACGTATACAATTTAACATAACACGCCTAACTTTCACAGTTGGCGCCGGATTCTAAAGAAAAGTTCTCAGAATTACATTGTTAGTAATATTATGAGTTGCGACTTGCGACCTCTCAACTCTCTAATTAACATTATAATATTATGCAAGCTCTTTTGTGCAGATAATTAAGTTATGTTAGTAAAAATTAAATTCTGTTATAATCCTTTAAAAGCCTTCGGTAATATTATTGCACTTACGCACCGTGAGATCTCTATTAATTAAGGTCAAAGGTTATATATAAAACGAGAATATATTTAAACATTATCACACTTTAAGAAATCTATAAACAATTTATATAAGTCGTTCAAAAATGCGTATGGTTATTAGAGGTCCGATCAAGGCTACTCATTAGAGAAGTATCCTTGTGCACTAAGACAGAAAGACGTCGGCCAGAAAGTAGAAAAAAAGGAAAAGCCTTAATAAAGTTTGTATCGTGTAAAGATATAGAAACTACGAAAAAAAATTATTAACTGACCTAAAATATAACACCTGTAATAACTGCTCTGAAAAACTGAGTGGACATAGGAAACTAAAAAGCTTGTAATAGCCTCCGGAATTCAGGATGCATACTACAAGTACCGTAAAGTAGTAGTGTAAGGTAGTTTTGGATTTGCAAACTTGTAGATTGGAACTTGTTTTTAAAATGCCCGAGTAAAAACTAAAAACTTGATTGAAGTTCTTTGAAAGAACCTCGGTTCATAAATATGGATAGCAGTAGGCGTCAAAACAGCAGTTCATGTTAATATTGCAATTGAGATGTTACAGCAATATGTTAATTCGTTGTAATTCACGCATGGCCCGGCCACGCGCCGGGGCTGAGGGCTGTAAAACATTACGCGATTAGGCAATTCATCCGGTTTTCGACACTTTGGCACGCGATCTGTTTGCCCTTGCAAGTTTGAAAACACTTAAAGGAGATTATGTTTTCTATAACTTAAGTTACGAAATGAAGAGACTCAATCTTTCTCCGTTGAAGGTACCACGGGATGGACTCTTAGGCCATAATGATATCGATAAATCTTGTGTATCACATTGAGTCGAGAATTCATATACTTCGTAATAATAGTAGTGCATTTATAAAATGTGTATCAATTGTATGTATTGGTGCTAATAAATCGACGTTGACCACCGCGGTGTCATACGAGTTACGACCCGACCTTAGCCCAAAATATTAGTCGATTATGTCACCACAGGTATTACGGGCTTACTTTGTAGATTATGTAATCCACACAAATTTCTATTTCTATAAAAACATGTGACGTGTAGAAACAGATATATGTGTGATAGAGAACTATCTCTCTAGGTACCTACGTACCATCAAGAAGGTCTCGAGATTGTTACATTTTCTTACCCAATTCCCAAAGGATGTAAATGGAATGTAAGAAATTTAAACAAGAACAGTTAATTATAGATCTGAATTAATATCGGTTTCTGTCGTATTGCATATTTTTCGTAAATTGCGTGACTTAACGGTATCAAGGCTCGCCGAATTTCTCCAAGCTATGTGCCGTTTAACAATATTCAAAGTAAAATACCGCGCGACCTTCGAATGGCTAATGTATGGGAATTTCGCTGATAAATCTCATTAATTATGACAAATCTCATTTCCAACTCCCATTAGTTTTGAATTAATTTATGTGTTTCATACACTGCATTTTATGTTGAATACGTATTTTTCAATCTTAAGTAAAGGAAGTAATATAATATTATGATAAATGGTTTTAAGTAAATATTTGGAGTGTGTAATACATATACATACATACTATATTTGTAATTACTAATTTATCCTTAGTATGAATGACTGCAAAACGTAGGTAATCAAGAGGGCTATCTTACCCTTAAACGTTCAAGTTTCTACCCACCCTTACCGCACAATCAGCGCAATAGGTGTTTTCAAGCATTTTGCAGAAGGGATTGGGCTAAGTTTTTACGACCGGATGCCTACCTGACGTCAACTCTCTGGAGGTTCCAATCCCGGGCAAATTAAATTAGTAAAATTTGCCCGACCAGGGAATCGAACCCAGGAACTCCCGGTCTACAGTCCATATATGCCAATTAACCAGGAGGCGAGCCTTGTGGCTCGCTCACAAAAAAAGGAGAAGGTCCTCAATTCATCTGTATTTTTTTTGTATGTTACGCGATATCTCCGCCAAATGTAAACCGATATTCAAGATTTTGTGGTCTATAGAGCTTATTCTAACGGTGGTCCTCATATAAATTTGGTCGCGATCGGATACATTTTGAAGTCGCTCCGTTAAGTTTTTAATTCTTGCTCAAGACCGGGCGAAGTAGGAGCGTTTAAGTAGGAAAGCGGGCCCTAGCACTAGACCGGGATAACGCATCGTAATACCTCCAAAAGACTAAAGGGTACAACATGAGTATGTAAATTGTAGTCAATATCGTCATAAGAAATAACGTTAAAAATGTAAAGTAGAGAGAGTGTCTATGCATATTTTGGCACTTGATAGATAAAAGTTACATAACAACAGACCGGTTTATGTTTATGTATAACAAAACATATTAAAAGGGGATCACGCTGGATAGGGTTGTCGAGTGCCATAACCGGAGTGCCGGATGTAACTTCCTGCTGATTTTGTTGGCAAGGCCCGTTATTAAAGAATGTTTAAAGATCACGAAATTCGAGGTAATAATCACAAGTTTAAATACTTAACAGACCGACTTCAGATCCGATCGTGACCAAATTTATGTTGGGGCCACCCTTGAAATAAGCTCTATCGAATACAAAAAGAATTTTGAAAATCGGTCCACATTTGGCGGAGATGTCACGTAACATACATAAAACAAATCAGACGGATAAGGATCTTCTCCTTTTTGGAAGTCGGTGGCAAAGACCATTCTAATTTCGTCGGACATGCAGTTAAAAGCCAACCATGTCCGATTTTATCAGCCTGGCAGCCCTGGCAGTGGCGATGTGGGGTCCAATGTTGTCTCTTTGTTGTAACTCTCGAGTTGTAACGGTTATGTCACGTGTCAATTTGCATGAGTGACCAGCATAAAAAACACTGATCTCAATTGATCTACATTTATACATTTGTTCCTGTTTTTGTGTTTTTAAGGTCTGTATTTTATGTAGGTTAGGTAGGCCAGTTCACCAACAAGTGCAGGATACTATTTTGTGACACACTAGACAAACCTACCAAGGATCAAGGCCAAACCTACTGGACACAAATAACATCTAACAGCGTCCAAATTAAGAGACAAATGTGATCCATATTGAGATTAGCGTAGGGCGTAGACCACACACAGGCCGAAACTTTTACATGATTCTTCTCGGCAGAAAGGTCAAAAGTCATATGAGTAAGATCACGTCAAGTGGACCCCCCATTTACCACTTGATCATAAAAATTTAATTTATATATATTTTTCATAAGTACTTATGATGGAAAAATGATCCCCCAAACGATTTTTAAAAATTTTGATTTTAACAACATTTTTTTTTTACAATTAAAATTTTAAGCACTTTTAATTAAAAAATGGATTAAAAATCAACCGTAAGAGATAAATTCATGAAATTTTCAGCATCCATGGTCAAATGTCTATACTTTAAGAATATATTAACGACTTAAGATTATTTGTTTATTTAACTACGGTAAAATGTACAATTAACTGCCTACTTTAAACTTTAACCGCCAAGTAAACGCGCTACTTGGCAGACGACGTGGCAAGTAGCTTACTGGCCAGTTTAATCATAAGATGCATGCTACTCGAACGTCGTGAAATTCACACGTGCAGTTACGGGTGACTTTAACTGACGATTAGCCTACTTGACACTTTACTCGAGGGTGGTGAACGGGGCCCTTAATGTAAAATTCTATTTTAAAGCAAATGGCATTTATTGCCTACAGATTAATTAATTGATTTCGTAATAAATAACAATTCCTCCTATTTTATACTGTACTTTTATTTACGCCTAGTGGGTGCAGGTGCAGCAGGTGGGTCACCTGATGTTGTGATGAATACCAGGGGAATCATGGATGCGTTGCCGGTACACATTTAGGCGTAAATAAAAGTACAGTATAAAATAGGAGGAATTGTTATTTATTACGAAATCAATTAATTAATCTGTAGGCAATAAATGCCATTTGCTTTAAAATAGAATTTTACATTAAGGGCCCCGTTCACCACCCTCGAGTAAAGTGTCAAGTAGGCTAATCGTCAGTTAAAGTCACCCGTAACTGCACGTGTGAATTTCACGACGTTCGAGTAGCATGCATCTTATGATTAAACTGGCCAGTAAGCTACTTGCCACGTCGTCTGCCAAGTAGCGCGTTTACTTGGCGGTTAAAGTTTAAAGTAGGCAGTTAATTGTACATTTTACCGTAGTTAAATAAACTATAAAATCAAATTATAGTAGTCATACCTTAATAACGATGTTTAACGTTTTAAATGAATGTGTTAACTGTAAAATAGCCTTTCATTTAAAAAATCAAGTAGTTTCAACAAAAACAAACTGCAATTCCGGACGGGGTCACGCAAAACTGGACCTTATGGACACATGATTTAGTACCTGTATAGCTATTTATAGCAAAAAAAAGGTCCGGTAGGTTTTTGTGTCATGTGGTGCGGACCCGGGATGAGTCACGAGTGATTTTTGCCAAAATAAGATACTTTTGACGTAATATTGAACGAATGGGACGCAGGATTTGTGATATCATTCACTTAACCAGTAAGTTGCTACTCAGAGCTCTAATTTTGCTTGTGAAATTAACAGAAGTTATTCGGAACTCTTACTTGTCAATTAACGCTAGTCAGAAAGTAACTAATCAACACTTTACTTGGAGTTGTTGAACGGGGCCTTTAGTATATCAATGCCTATTTTCCACTTGTTATTATATTCTGCCGAACTCAATGATGTGCATTGGGAGAGGCGTATGTCCAGCAGTGGACGAATGTAGGTTGATGATGAGGATATACTCATATTTTGTGGGTGCTAAGTAAATAAGTTGATTTTATTAACTTTCTTTCTTATCCCACCTTAATGTGGGGTCAGCGCAACACACTTTCAAGCACGTTGCAGAGGAGATTTGGCTTAGTTTTTACGACCGGCCTGCCTGACGTCAACCCTTTCTGAGGGATCCAATCCCGGGCAAATTAAATTAGAAAATTTTCTTTGCCCGACTTGGGAATCAAACCCAGGACCTCCCGGACCACAGCCCATACATGTTACCACTAGACCAAGGAGGCGAGTAAATAAATCTATTAACTATTAATAAAAAATGCAGCAACAGTAAATACATACATCCCGTCTCGTATTTATGGTTCTGTTTAAAAGAGGAAACTTCATTTATTCATGATTTTGGATAATTGAGTTATTGAATAAAAACATTCTAATCAAAACAACGATATATCCGTCGGTTGCAAATATCATGAATAAAAATAATCAATAACTACTATTATAGGTATTGCTTAACGCGCAAAAAACGCGCGTGCGCATTTTTCATGTCCGAATGGAAACGTAAGTTGCATTCATTTTAGCACGAAAGTTAGCGCATCCTTCGTACCACTGCACTGGCAATACCACTAAATACGTAATACTGTTGGAAAATATTTATCTGGAATAATAAACTAGGATTCATTAATGTGCGTTGTGTAACGTTACTTAATTGCTTGTGTTTTACTGCTCGTAACTTATTGTCCGATTTTAAATTCATACCGTTTTATGAAGTTGTAAACTATTATTATTATTTGTAGAAATACTATAGGTACCTACTGCCTACTTTAATTGTAATGATTCTATTCCTATATTATAAAATTATATTTTTACTGTTGTTTAGTTATTTAAGTATATTATATTTTCTTCTAGATTTAAGTTTTATTAGGTTACCAAAGAGTTTATAAATATGTTCCTGATTTTTTTTTAATTGAAATTCGTGTGATATAATTTCTTAATAGAAATTTAATGAAAGCTGCACATGTATTTGTCGCTAATGATACCTAAGGAATTCTATTGATAAAAAATGCGCGCAATTTATTTGTACGAGTACACTGACAAGTGTTATACTCGTAAACATAACGAATTGACGCGGAGCACAAACGATTAACTACATTGTTATCCAAACATTATGATACTCTTATATAATATATTAAACACGGCCAGCCAGCTTGTTTAATAATATAGCCATTGTGCGCACGTCTGTGGGTTGTCCAAATCATCTCCACTTAAATTACAAACTTTATGGCGCTTGGTTCATATTTGCTATCCATTACATTTTCCTCTGCATATTATAAGATAAAATTTGCAGAATTTGGCGGAATTCTTTAACGGCTTTATAAAGCACAGGCTCGATAAATTCTTGGCAATATGTAACACGAAATATATGTCACTGTCATAATTAATAATATTAGCCCTATAATATTACTGTCACACTGCTGGGCACGGACCTCCTCTACTAATAAGAGGTGTTAGGCCTTAGTCTACCACACAAGCGTTACAAGCGATATTTCACAATGAAAATACACTTAACATAAAAATGTCAGAGGTTTATGCTCTTTTTTGGGGTTGGTCTCGAACCTTCGACACTCGTCTCAGTAGTCCGTACCATTCCCAACTACCGCTATCGCTGCTTTTCGAGCAACTTCCAAAAAGGAGAAGGTCTTCAATTAGTCTGTATTTTTTATGTATGTTACGCGATATCTTCGCCAAATGTGGACCGAATTTCAAAATTATTTTGGTATTCGATGGAGCTTATTTCAAGGGTAGTCCCATATAAATTTGGTTACGATCAGATTTCGGTTCGTTAAGATTTTTGCAAAAATATTTAAAAAAAACCTAATTGTAAACGGGTACAATACTAATAAAAACAATGGTTTGTTTTTCAGGTCTGCCGTGATTTCCTTGGCAGTTGTCATTCTATTCGCTGCATCGCCAACAAATGGATTTACAATACATCGGAATCAAGACAAAAGTGAGACTGAGGTTGATCTTGTCGTAGCAGAAAGCACGTTGCTTGAAGTTAAAAATGATCTCAACAGACCCAATGATATTAAAGCATTTGAAAGAAGTAAAAACGACGGCTTGGACAAAGCACAGACAACAGATAGTTTTAAAAATAAATATGCAACCGATGATATTAAATCGAAACATAAAAAAATTGAAAAGGTCGAAAATGCTCACGATTTTCGAAATATTCCGGAACTAACCACCGATTACTCATCAGGAAGTATTCAGCTTATCACAACAGACTTTAAAATCGAACCTACGGGGACCACCGGCATTTTTTATGGAAAAAAATACATTGACTCAAACATAAAATTACCTGAGAGAGAAATTACAGAAACAGATAGCTCTTACACTTCTACACAATTAACTTCGGTGAGCACAATAAATGATGCAAATAGTCACGAAAATAACAAGTTCACAACGGCGTATATTAAAAATGACTATAATTCTGAAGGAACTACGGTTTTCAATCATTACAACCTGGGCGCTGAAGTAAATACACTCCAAGATAGTACGGCCTCGGACGATTCAGGTTTTACTCTTCAAAGTAATGAAAAATCCAATCAAACATTCAAAGATAAACAAAAAATAGATTCACAATTCAATCATAGTTCTTCAGAAGTAACGAGCACAATTATAAGTACAGCAATAAATACACCCATAGATGAATATCAAACAACAATTAATGGAAGTTTAACTACCGTGTATGCAACTGAAGAGCTTACTAAAACTATACACGACCTAAGCACTTTATTAGACAATACATCAGGTATTATAGATTTAATTCCAATATTGAACGCTACAAATATGTCGACTGATATGTCAGATACAACTACTATGTCAGACGTAGATACTAAATTACATGAACTCTTAGAAACGAAAGAAGATTTATCTATAACAACTACCGAACCTTCGTGGAGAAAATACACAATTATTGATAGAAAACATATAACAACAGCTGACGTGACAACAGAGAAAGAAGACATCACTAGGTCTGAAATATCACCAACTCGTATAAGTCTTGAAGATGCATTGGCTGTCACTCCTATAGCATCATTAGAACGACTCAGAGAAGATTTTATTGCTAATAAAAATAAACTAGTGGCAATTCAAGAGCTATCTACTGCTGAACGGGCCGTTACTTCGGGACTGGATCCATCGACCGTAACTACGCTCATACAAAAACCGGATGAGAAAGTGGGAATGGTATCTTCGATGCGTGCAGGGTTTCTAGATTATTCGGGAAAATCTTCTTCTCAAGCGAGAACTACAGAACTTACCACAGAAAATATAAAGGAAACATTTGGAAAATTATATGACAGCGAAACCGGAGAAATGGATCGGTTAACACAGAAGTATGGGAGTGATGTAGAGTCGCAAAGTCAATTGGTGAGTAATACAATTTTGTATTGATAAATATTGTTTTTCACATATTTCTATTTCATTATGACAAAGTATATTCCAATTACCTGATGGTAAATGCAGACTGCAGTGATACAAACCATTTACTAAAAATAAATATATAAAATAAGTTTTTGTCAATTATAGAACGAAAATGAAAGTTTATTTGTAAAAAAACGATAGGCAACAAAATTACATAAAATGTACAACAATAAAACGTTACATGCTAAGTAAGTAGGTAGTTTATGTAATTCTGAACGGACAGAATATTTTTTAACACCATACAATTAATACGCATAATAATTATTAATATATATCTATAATGTCTACAGGCCGAGGACGCGATTAAGGAAGAGCTGTTAAAAGAAGCAATGTTAAATGACAATGTAGCAAATGCTCAAAGATATCGCGACGATCGTGCCCAAACCTCGGGAGTCGAGCCGAGCCTTACTCCAGATGTAAGAACTGCCCTGGATTCCCAAACAAATCAACCAGAAAACAAAACCACCGCCGAAAATGTATTAAGCGTTCAGCCTATTTCACAAGAACAGGGGAAAAATCTTGACTTATATGCTGTCAATCCTAACTATAAGCCAATGAAACGTATTGAAGTGCAGCCAGTGAAACCTTTCGTAAGAGATCCAGATGACAACAGCTGGAGAAATGAAAGCATTAGTTCATTAGGAATTGTTTTTAAACCGAAAAACTCATCAAAATCTTTCACTCAAGTGTTGAAAAATAAGACAGAAAACGTTTTAAGCAGTTTGACAGACAAAGATAACAAGAACGGTGTGCCAGATTTAAGGGAAAGATTAGAAAAAATAGCCGAAGTAAGAAAGTCAAAGAAAAAGAGGATCAATAAATTTGGAGACACTGTTTACAGCGACTACGAGGAAAGTAGCGCTTCGGGCGAAAGTTATAGTACGCCTAAAACTGAAACAACTACCATTTCTTCAACAGAGACGCTATCAAGTCCAAACATAACCATAATTCCCAGCCCCACAATTGCTCCCCTCAACACTACTCAAAGAACAGAAACTACCGGGATGACAAAAATGGCAAAAGAAATATCTGAGACAATTCCTACACCAATAGGAGATATTTTAAAATACAATGACCCTAACACTTTGATTACTCGAAAACCAAGTAAATTTTACAACATTGCAGAATATTATGATACTACTGACGAATATGATGCCGATTACTTATCACTTTCAAAAATTGACTTGAAAAAATTTACCGTTCCATCAAAATCTAAGGAAACAGCTGTGACACCACCTACAGAAAACCTTCCAACGGAGCCAATGCCCCATTATCCTCCAGATCGAAAACCCACTATACAATATTTCCCACCGCGTGTGGTACCAAAGGTGAATGTACACGACTACGACGAAGATTTCAACCGCAAAGTCAACCAGTATACTATAAAGGAAATGCCTAAAGATCCGGTAGTTACGACGTTCCGAACCGTGACATCAGCCCCAGTCCAAAGTGAAAAACAAGGATTCAAAGAGATTAGTAACAAACCAACTCCAATATCCCACATTAATCCTATTGAGTTGAATAAGAAACTGTACACACCAAGCATGCCGTTTGTAACGGGACAACCCCAAGGATTTGTCGTGAACAACGGAGATTTCAACAGAGCGTCGTATGTCATTAAACATTACGGCGATTTCATCAACGAAGCAGCCAAGGATGACGATGACAGGAACTCGGACTACGTTGTGTTAACAGAGCCGCCCATTCGAGGCATAACCGTTGACGAACTAGCAAAACTTACGACTGGTAAACCGGCTACAATTGACGATGATTATGATTACGAAACGCAATTCCGTAAAGACATACTTAATAGATTCGTAGATAATTTCAACCAGAACAGTGAACGATTTAAAGTCGATTTTCCTATATTGTATAACAACAGCATAGTGCACAGGAACTATCATGATAATGGCAGGGGTTTGGCATCTTCCAGTGCGTTTATGAAGCGATTATATAACGATGCAGCGGTGACTAAACCGAACTATCTCCTACTAAAGAAACCGTGCGATCCCAATTGCGATAAGGTCGCTGTAGAACTGTCGCCAGCTTATGAACTTCATTACTATGTTCCTGATCAAGAAGAAAAAGAGGAAGTCGACCCTCGAGCGGCCACAGCACAATACCAATATAGATTATGAAGCAAGATTATTTAATATATGGTCACGATTCAGTGCCGCTTCCCACGTGAAGTTAGCATAAATAGTGTAGACCTAAAAGCGGTGACATTAAGTTCAACTGGTAATTATTGAAGATAGTTTTTACCCACACCTGTACTTGGGTAACTTTTACTGCAGGTATTCTTTAAGTGAAACTTTATTTATTTCTATGATATCTACATGGATTGTATTGTACAGTGTACAGTGTAAGTAGTGAACGATGACCTATACATTTTTGAAAAACAGAAGATGACAAACAATTATACACAGTTTCATATACATGTATGCATTCTATCCATTTTGAATTACCACTTATGTTATCGTTACACCCTTGGTTACATCAGAGGTAACATCAATGCCTTTTCCTAAAAGAGGCACGCACGCATATATTTCGCACTTTTACTACGGTTAAAAACATATCGCAATATATTAGATATATTTTCCGTTATTGTGCAAGCGCACGCCATGGCAAAAGATCAGACCAAATCTGGGCGTAATGTGTAACGATACGGATTATATTTGACTGTAGCGTGTAAACGTCGAATGCTCTATTACGTGCACAATTGTTCACTACACGAACGTACAACTGCAACCGATTGATTTATGGTATTTTTTATGCTTATAATAGATTTATAGGATTGCAATGATTCACACCTTGCATAGTTAAAGCTACATAGGATTTTATGTACAAAATTTCGAAAGTGACAATTATAGCTTGTATGAAAATATTGTAATTGTTTTTGGGATATTATAATTGACCACAAGAGGAATTTAACGTCATTCCTAATGTACAATAGAAAATATGTGAAGTATGTGCAATGCACTGCACTTTGTAAGATCTTGTGTATAATGTAGAATTGTAAAGGAATGAACTTACCTAGCTATTCTCACATTCCTTGAATGTAAATCATTAGAAACTGTGTTGGACGTTAAATAAATACCGCACCTACTACCTACTAATTAACTTATTAAGTAACAATTACGTAGACACTGGCATTCAAACTGTAAAGTTCATTTTAAATGGATATTACTTTTAACTAAAGTTTTTTTTTTAAATAGGGCGGAGTCAACGGATAGTGTTCATTGTAGAAAGCTTGTTGAGGCGTATTTATTTTTTTGCTAAGAATAGTATTGACAGATATATAAAATATATATCCGGTATTTTTTATTTTACCGCACTAGTTACTTACATAATTTACACTAACAACTTGTATTCACACAAAAATTTGGTCAAAAGATGCATATTTTTAGATGATTATGATAGAAAAAGGTTTGTTCAAATCACTATATGATAAAAAGCACAAATTTACCTTTATTTTTAAATTCATTTATTTCTTACACAATAGAATTATAATTGTATATAATATGTTATACAATAAAATAGCCAAAGACACATGCAGTGGAACAAAACGTATTAAATAATGTAAACTGCGTGTATCGTAATGTTAAGGTGTAAGGTGCTTCCGATGTGCTATACTTAGTATATGACTGAAGTGTTGACTTGTATGTGATAACAATATATTGTTTTTTATAACCTTTTCTTTGTTTTATTTTTAGTATGTTATAATGGATTGTTTTAAATAACCGGCCAAATGCATGCTGAATATAATGATGGGATTCTTCTCGGATAAAAACCCAAGCGCGAGTAAATATCCATAAACACCCGTTTTTACTGAGTATTTACTGCGCATTTCTTTATAGTTTTTTTGGCAATGTTGTGGTTGTTTCAAGTTTTAAACTAAATCAAACATTAAATTAAGCTTATGCATAATTTATACTATAACGTAACAACAAAAAAGTTAGTTTTCGCGTGTTTCTACATAGATTTTATACAAATGAAAAAATAGTATAGTTACCTACTGTTATATTATAAATCTTCAATCATAACATTGCAAAAAAACTATAAAGAAATGCGCAGTAAATACTCAGTAAAAACGGATGTTTATGGACATTTACTCGCGCTTGGATATTTATCCGAGGAAGAATCCAATCAGTAGCTGCATATCTTGACGGACGGACATGGCGAAACTATAAGGGTTCCTTTTTTGTCATTTGGCTTCGGAACCCTAAAAAGCAGCGATAGCTCAGTTGGGAGTACGACTACTAAAAACGAGTGTTGGAGGTTCGAAGCAACTCCAAAGAGCATGCAGTATGCACCTCTGAATTGTCTATGTTAACTGTGTATTAAATATTAATTATGAATTACTTACTATAACAGTGAAGTAAAACATCGTGAGAAAACCTGTATACCCAGAATTTCTCCACAAGAATTTCGACGATATATAAAGTCTACAAACATAAAAATGTCAATAAAATGTGGCAACATTTGAACCAATGTATTAAATATGCATATGCATACACATGTATTTAATAGTATGAAAGCGATTCTTCTTCTTTCTTTCTGCCTGGCGTTATCCCGGCCTTCTGCCAGGGTCCGCCTTCCCACTTAAACGCTTCCACTTCGCCCGGTCTTGAGCATCCTCCCTAGCGAGGCCATTGGCTCTCATATCTTCCTCCAAGACGTCCAGCCAGCGCTTTTTGGGCCGTCCACGGCTACGCACCCCTGGTACGATCTGTGCTAGACACATGCGACCGACGTACTCCTGTGGTTTCCTCAAAACGTGGCCATACCATCTCAAGCGACATTCCTGCAGTTTATCTGCCACGTCGCGGACGCCAAGACTACCGCGGATGTGCACGTTACGAATACGATCCAGTCGTGTAACATTGCACATCCACCGCAGCATCTTCATTTCCGCAACGTGGATTTGCCTAACATGACGCTTAAGGGCAGGCCACGTCTCACACCCATACAGAAGTACAGGCCGAATGATGGTCTTGTATATGAGACCTTTGAGTCTCATCGGCATCTTCCGGTCACAAGTGACTCCCGTGACCTGTCGCCACTTAGCCCAGGCGGCGCCAATACGTGCCGTGACGTCGGAGTCGATGTCACCCGACTCGTGCAATACAGACCTAGGTACTTGAACTTGTCCGTTTTCACGGCAAGCTCGTTCCCTATCCGGATACTATCCGGGTCTGCACTCCCGCAGCCCATGTACTCGGTCTTCGCTACATTTAGTTTCAGACCACCGTTCTCAAGCGTCTCCTTCCACAGGTTTACCCTCTGTTCTAGGCGCTGTTTGTCCTCATCTATAAGCGCTATGTCATCAGCATACATAAGCACCCACGGGGGCTGCTCCTGTACCTCCGCTGTTGTGACATCAAGCACTAGGTTGAATAGAAGAGGACTCAGCGCCGAGCCCTGGTGCACCCCCACGGTTATCGGGAAGGAGTTGGTGTCGCCAACAGCAGTCCGAACCAGAGACTCGGATCGGAGGTACATGTCCCTGATGATGTCAATATAGGCTTCGGGCACTCCTTTAACCCTCAGTGCCCACCAGATCGCCCGTCGGGGCACACAGTCGAAGGCCTTCTGCAGATCTAAAAAGGCGATATGCAGAGGCTTCTTCTTCGCCCTAGTATGAAAGCGATTCATAATCATTAAATTAATTTCTCTTTGATATTTATGGCCGGCTAAACAGATATTTAAGTTCTTATTAACTGTTGCAAGTAAAGATTATTATATCTTGATCTGGTAATATAATAATGAAATAACACACATACATACATGATAAAACGCCTGTATTCTTTACGGTATGCAGAGTCTAGATTCCATTGTAGATGATCCTAGTACACTAGTTTATCAACCTCCTGATGTAGGTATTCATTATTCACGAGAATAAAACAACTAGTCCTGTAAGAAAATAATCACATAAATAATCACACGACATCATGTCAGTTTTTTATAGCAGAGACTGGCAAACGAGCAGGTGGGTAACTTGATGGTGATTTCCACCGTCCATAGGCATCCATGATTCCTAGTCATGGCTGCGTTGGCAACCTTATGAGGGCAATAAGGATTAGGAGTGAAGAATTCGGCCCCCGGAAATCTCACTGACTGAACGAGACCCAACATGAAAGTGCTACTTTGTATTGGTTTTCTGTGAGACAGTGGTATTAAACCAGTCAAGTCTACACAATCGTGCATGACTCATATTGTCTCATTATCGGTTACCTTACAACCAAGTTCCAGTTATATCTTCCCTGCTCTTCAATCATGGGCAATGAAAATAGGGTAGTTGCCTGTGTGTGCTTTTTTATAGATAGTATTTTATCTGTAATAGCAAATAATACAAATAAGGATCCATTCTGTAAAAACGACATCAAAGTTGGTTGAAAAATAATCACAAGTTTAAAAACTTAACAGACCCACTTCAAATCTGATCGGGACCAAATTTATATGGGACCACCCTTGAAATAAGCTTTATCGAACAAGAATTTTGAAGATCGGTCCACATTCGGTGGAGTTATCGCGTAACATACATAAAAAATACAGACGAATTGAGGACCTCCTCGTTTTTGGAAGTCGGTCGATTAGGCAGTAATTCATATTTTTAACCTTGTAATTAGCAACATGGGCAGTGGGCACATAGTAGAGATATCTTGCTGTCCGAATACCCGCACCGTAAGATTCGTGACGTCAATGTACTGATGCATATCTTTTCTGTTACTTGGCAGTTATACCCCTCCCATCAGATTTCAAAGTAACTTCACCCGCAGCAACAATGATAAGTTTCAAACTCAGATACAAAAGCAAAAAACTGAACTCATCTCCATTGGAACCCACTTCAAAAATAGTAGATCCTCAATTCGGTCTCATCTGTACTTTCGACCGACGTCAAAAAAGGGGAAGGTCTTCAATTCGTCTGTATTTCTTTTATGTATGTTCCTCGATATCTCCACCAAATGTGAATTGATTTTCAAGATTTTTTTTGTGTTCGATAGAGCTTATTTCAAGGGTGGTCCCGATCGGATAAATTTTGAAGTCGAACCATTAAGTTTTTAACTTGTTTTATATTATGTTAAGGCAGTGTTTACAAATGCTGTTGATTTGATCTTGATTGGGATTCTGATGTTGGTTTCTAATTTTACAATTTTATGGTTATATCAGTGATTTAGCATTTAAAATTCTATTGCGACCTGTAAACTCATCAAATTATGTGTTAAATCAGCGCTGTATAAACAAATATTGTACAATTTCTAGAACAACCTGTAGATCGACGTTTTTTGCTTAATTTTACGAAGTATCCTTATACATAGCTATAAAGCTTAGGAAACCATTATAAACTATAAAGGAAACACAATACACTTTTAAAATACAGATTTATTGACATTTCTCGTTTTAGAATAGTATGCAAACATCACCGTTTGTAATGGGTTATACGACATTTTGAGCGTAACGCCCGGTGCACACGAGGCAAGTGTGCGGGCACAGCGAGACAACAAACAGGCAAAATATTATACAAGTACCTAGATTATCTAAGCACTTGGTTAAAATAATATATAATACAGCTATTATTTCATGTAATCACAATGAATTAGCTTCGAGTCTGTTTAGAAATGTTTCTCGTTTGTTTTAATATGTCGCCGCGCCGCAGCACTGGCGCCGCGCGCAAGCGGCTTAATACTACTTTACACATATCTAATACAATTACAGCTATATAACGCCGGTTACGTTCAGACGAAACAATCGAGTGCAAAATGCATATCTGGATCGAATAAATAAATGACATCACAATCTCATTCCCATAAAATAAACAAATTAAATATTTAAAAAAAAAGAAAACGACAATTTCTAACACATGAACACATTGTTCTTTGGATATAATTGAACCAGAACACTGTATGGGTAATATACATAACGAGTTGTTAATCAAATTAGGTGTGTATTCTACTTAATGTGTTCATTATTTTGTGAATTTGTGAATTAATGTCGAAAAATGTGTAAAATAAAAAAGGTATCGTGAGTTTCAAAGTCGACACAATGTGTACAGTTACAACTGCAATAACGTGTGGGTAACGAAAACAGTTGCATTTTGATTTTAAATGTCACTTAGAACTCTAAATAATTTGTCAGATTCTTTTACAACAATGAGTTCATAACGAATTGAATAAGTATCAATTTTATTATAATTATAAAATTATATAAAAAAACATATATTTATGTCAATGCTAGAAAGCTTAAGCGTCGGTTAAAATAAATAATAATATAACTCTATGGTTACTTGATAAATTCTAAAAGCCCTATATATTAAAATACTAAATTTGACTACTCTAAGCGACATTTAAAATCGCCTTTATAGGAACTTATTCAACGTGAATCTCAAAATCAGGACTATAGTGTTTGTGCATAACTTAAATTATATTTTAATAATGCTGAATTTAAATGATGTTAGTCGCAGTGTCTTAAAACTTTGTGTCTATGGATGGTGCCATTGTACCAAAGATTTTGTTTAAATATAGATTCTATCTAAGGTAATCGACCTCGGTTTGTTGGTGAAAAATTCAAATTTTTCTTACTCCACTTGTATTATACTATTAGCTTAGAAATTTAAAATGCCATAGAGTAACCATAATAAAACGGAGTAATATTACAGAACCATAGACACCGAGTGGTAAGTATTATGGACGTATCTATGAAACAGATGTGTAAACTAAAAAATAATCATTAATTAGTGTATAATAATAAAAAAACGATTAAATAAATAAAGCGAACTGATATAGTGACGGTTACATACTTGGTATAGTTTATGTAGTAGGTACATTAGTCATTATAATATTTACTATAATAATAGGTATTTTTTATATAATTATAATTTTAGACTACAAGCGATTATTTACAAAAACACGCTGCTTTACTATATACCTGCCTCCCTTGTTTGCACTCCCCAGTATGTCTGCAGCGGAATTTTATAAGAAAAACACAAAATGTATTAACATGTATGTAGGTACCTATATGAAATGATTAAACACTATACTGTATTTTTCAACACTATCCAAAAATATTATATTAATATCTAAAAGAAATAAATATCCGCGAAGATAATGTTGGTATAAAAATACGAAAGTAATTAAGTTGTTTACGGTTGTGTTCATCCTCTACAGACAGATGGGGGTACATTCTGCCACTCATACATAACTAAGTCGTTACATTAGCCAGTCTTTCGTTTACACTACACTAGTCTAGTGCGCTAATAACTCTTAGTCGCCTGACGCCCGCATACGACAACGATATTCGAAAAGCATCATCCGATATCCGACGTGCTATATCCGATATCCGACGTGTTATATCCGATATCCGATGTGTTATATCCGATGTCCGACGTGCTATATCCGATATCCGATATCCGACGTGCTATATCCGATATCCGACGTGTTATATCCGATATCCGATGTGTTATATCCGATATCCGACGTGCTATATCCGATATCCGATATACGACGTGCTATATCCGATATCCGACGTGTTATATCCGATATCCGATGTGTTATATCCGATATCCGACGTGCTATATCCGATATCCGACGTGCTATATCCGGTATCCGACGTGCTATATCTGACGCTCGAGACCTGAGTAACTGCCGCGTGACGCTCGGCTCGAGGCTCGAGCGAGTGCACTAATGGAGGGAGCCTGGTTCGCGCCGTCACATCACTAATAAATAACTTTGTAACAAATTACACAAGACAGGAAACTATGATACGACATTCAATCAGTTCCTTTGATATTATTTCAAAATGTACTAAATGTTGGAAGGATTCTTAGCTGGAACATGACAAACTTAACTAGACAGGGCTGAGTGCAGTAAAATGTTTAAGTATTTTTTTCCTTAAATAAACCTAATAAAAACTCGAACGACGCGAACAATTATGGTAAAAGAAAAGGATATACCGATAAAACAAAGGGGTTCCACTATGCGTTCCGTTAAACCATGCTGTAAATTGGCAAGCAATATTTTTTAAAACGATACATTGCGTTCGAAATCAGCATCGTCGGTGTAAACTTAAAAAAGTACATTTATTATTGGCACCGTTAATTTTTGGCACCACTAGCATTAACCAAACGTTTTTTGAAAACCGGAAACTTGAGACGCCATTATGTTTTAAATGTTATCATCATAAAGGAACAATGCTGTATGGCTTCAATAAAATAACGTATCAAATGTTTCCGGCTAATTTGAAGGCATCAGCACCAGAAATAAACACACATTTAGGAATAAGGTGCTTAAGCACTAAGCAGTTCTCGACGTAATGTTTATACCATTCTGTACAATTAGCGTATTTTTACAAACGACGTACATAATCTAGCACCACTAGAGCGTTGCGTATAGAAAAATTAAAACCGCGAACGTTTTGCCTATAAATGCAATGTTTATACGTCTCGTATAAAAAGGCATCACTATGCAATTGACTTTTGCTTTGCGCTTTATAGTAAGGAGTAAGGACTGTTGCTAGGCTGTCTACTGAAGTCCACTGGTCATACTTCTTTTATTGCAATTTGAAAAAAAAACCTTTAAAATTAGGAAAATGTAGAAGAAATATTGTCGTAATACTCGAGACTCGTGGCTCGTGAGTGACCAGTGAAAGTTCGAACAGCGCGACTGGTATCGTGTAAATGTATCGCAAGTTCGCAGGACATTACCGACGGACACGTCAACTATGCAGTACGCGGCGATGTCACCGACGCGGGTAGTGTACAAATTTCAACCTTAATTCCTTAGTGAGTATGTTCAGTATTCCGTATACACAATAAACACATCCATAAAGCTCTAAGAGGAAGCCTCACTATACATATATAATTAAAGTTAATTAAATATTACTATTATTATTTTACCTTTAAATATCATTTATAACATATACACATTCATACAAAAGTCCTAGAACACTAAAGCATTATCGATGTCCAAACACTATGAAACGTTCCGAAACATTTTCTTTACATATTAATTACATTCCATCTTTCGCCGAAAGATATTCTTACAATTGAAGCATACTTTTAATTAATTATAACAATTATTTACGTTTTAGATTCACACTCGACTAGTATTTTTTTTCGGAGGTGAAATGCATTTTTTCTAAATCTTAACAATAAAATCGTTCGATTGACGAACTCCACACAGAATGTAGTTCGCGGTGCGTTCGAGGCGAGTGGTGAAGCCGCAGCTCACAAGCGGTTCTGTTTCGATAGACTCTGTGTGTGGACGTCGCGTTGTTTCGTGTCTGCGTCGACTGCGCGACGAGCCGACGACAGATCATTTTAATGATAATCCCCTCCGCACAATTTCGCTACAACCCTGTGACGTGAAGTTGTGACCGATTCGAATAATAATTTTACGCAAGTCACAAGCATTGATTGTCCCACTGACATCGTTCGCGAATGAAGACTGTAGATATCAGTCCCATAAAAAAAACTTCTGGAACTAAATATGACGTGGAAAACAATAATTACATGTATTGTTAAAATGCAGTGAAAATGCAATTAATGTTTCTAATATAATGTGTAAAATCGATAATCGAATTTTTAAAGAATGCGTCGTATAATAGATACGTCTAAATATCTACGGTCCCCATTCGCGTCTCAGTGGACAGTCACCTTTATCGTAATTCGTATAGCATACAAAATCACTCGCTTGCAAAAATACAATACAGATATACAAAATCTCCTTCATAAGAACATTTTACTAATAAATATGCATTTAACACCTACAATAACCTACGAGACAAAGGTGTTGAACTCAACGCGTCGAACCCCGTAACCATCGAAAACAACCATTGCCATATTTTAGACTCCAAAAAACATAAGGTGCCATCCACAAATTATTTCACATGTAATTCATGATTTTTTGACACTTCCTTCGTCACATTTTTGTCACATATTTTGCAATTTAGCACCATGAAATTAATAAATTAAAACAGCAGTTCTGAAATCAGGTTTATTTTATTTCAATTTCTTTTTAATAGATCAATATGAAATCAAAAATTTTAAACAAATCAAAAACCTAATAATTATATCAATAAACCACTTTTATAATCATAATCATCTTGAGTCCATGGACTTTAATCTCACTCCTTTCAATTCTTTATAACTGGCATAATAGTCAATACATTCTCGTTTGGGTTGCCGATGCCAGGAACATTCGTTGTTTTAACATCATTTCATCCAATCTATATAGCATTATCATCATCTAAACAAATAATTTCTTTGGCTCTAGCAGCAATTCTTTGAGGACGAATTTTCGCGATGGGCAAAATATCTTGTTGCCTTTTATGTGATTGCTTGTATTGGTCTGTGGCCTTGTATGATGCGACCACAGATATATTAGTTTTTGAAAAATAACGTCACGAAATTTAGGACCCGTCCCACCCCTAGCCATACATTGCCACATTTCATCAAACCAAACATAACCTCACGCCTGTATCCCCGAAGGGGTAGGCAGAGGCGCACTAGCCAACCAGTACACCCAAATTTGGCCGAGCTTAGTTCCGTCTCAGATGTCAAGGGGGGCGAGCCTATCGCCATATCGGGCACAAATTCCAAGGATATGGAAAAATCCAATATTACTTTGCCCGACTCGGGGATCGAACCCGAGACCTCAGGACAGTAGTCGTACCGAAATACAACCACACCACCGATACTCACCAACCCCTCCCCCCACTCCCCCCCTTAACGTGCGACATAATTTATGGATGGCCCCTAATATTTTTTGTCTAAAAATAAATTATTAATAAAAATATCCGTCAATCCTGCAGAGTGGCACTACCGTGACTAAATACAATAAATAAGCAATTTCTATTCAAGTGGCAACTCAACGGCAACTCTCTCTACGTAACCGTTGAGGTCAACACCGACGCCCTCCTATTTGACTAAAGTAAAACTCTGTTAAATAACGACCTAACATTAGAGCTTTCGAATTATGAATGAATATGGTTGGCGCAGACGAAACTTCAAGTAAAATTGGAAATAAGAAAAAAAAAGAAAAAAAAACAACGAAAGATAAGTCAAGGCTTTATAGCTGTTTAGTCGAGTACACATGATGTTAACAGCTGGACAATAAAAAACAAAGTCATTATATTAAACAGGTGCGTATGTGTCATATAAGTCATAACATAATGATAAATGCATGCTGTTTAATTTATTATGACTTGCTGTACTATTTACAATGCGCTGTCACATTAAAACATCGTGAACCCGAGGCTAAATTCCAAGCTCAAAGTGTCGCTATTTCAATACGAAATTCACTTGAAGGACATAAAAGACAAATAAAATAGCTTTATTACTTACATGAAATTTCGTCTAAAACACCTTTATGTTAGATGTTTACCGCGACCATGAGCTTTTTTAACATTTCACGCTAGCGACTAAGTAAATTATTTGTATGACCACACCCGAATGTCTCTAACGTTTACATATGAAATTAATGTTTTTCATATAAATTATTTTATATAGTCGCCAGCGAGACATGTCAAATAAAGTCATGGTCAACCTACTTATTACTGTTTACTCTAAACGAGGGCCGTACCGGTGTTAGCTTGCAGCTACATATCGATAAATAGTGTTGTGCCGGTTGTTTATCGATGAATGAGCGAAATTATTGTGGAGTCGGTGTGTGAATGTCGGTTGAAGGGATTCATAGCCTATATTTTATATGGGAGGATAAATTGGAATACCTGAAATTAAAACTACAAGCAACATACATGTATCAAAGACACTTAGACAACATGTCGATAATAATCGACATGAAATCACAATACACTTACGTCCAAAATTCCGTCTTAATGAGGCTTTTTTCGACCTATAAATCGTTTGAATCTTAAATTTACTAGCTCTTAAAGAAAGAAAGAAAGAAAGAAAAGTTGTCGATAAATGAATTAATTTACCCTCCCATAAAATTACAATTGGGATTTTTAACGACACAAAGGGAAACTCTTAGAACATTATCCATTATCTATTCGCTATATTATAGAAAGATACTAGAGGCGACTATGTACAATAAGATTTTTTTTTTTCTAAAAAAGAGGAGCTTGTCATAAGAGTTACCTTGTTGCCGATATGTTCATGGGGTTTAGCCCGCTTACTTGTCACATTTATTTAATTGCTATTTTGCTTTTGTTATTTACCGGGTAATATAGTAAGAGTTTTATTTTAGAATAGTAAATCTAAACAGCATTAAACTTATACAGTATGTTGCAAAAAGTCGGTTTACAATAACAGCTACTATAAAGGATAACGATTTATATTTTAGAGGTATTAAAAACAATCTAAATTTTAATTTTACGCCAACATTTACTGAGTTGCCATAAAATACTTGTGCAGTGATAAGTCGACATTTTCCAGCTTATATTAAGGCAACATGATTGTCGTATATCGCTATAATTTTATAAGTTATTTTCAATATTTTAATTTTTCCTCGTTAGTTACAAATTGTAATCCTTAAACGTGTTTTCAGTATGCAACATTTTTACACTAACCTGTATAAGTTTATCAAATTTCAGTTACATTTGCAAGCGGTTTGTGGGTAAAGAATAGAAAATGATTTAATGTCGATATTTTTTTAATTTATCGATATAGCCACATCCGACTAGTGTTAAAAACACGTATCAATATTGGTGGTCCATTATGCTTAGTATGATAATAGCGTCGAAGAAACTGTACATGATGGCCGTCGAAATAGAACTATATGTTTTTCAATTACACGGTTTGGTATCGATATAACGAAAATAATATTTATTAATATATCTCTGGCAAAATCACCGCCAGGGCGGTGGAGCCATAATTCTTAAAAGAAGAAGAAGAATAATATATCTCAATAAATTAATACCGGCTATGTTTATATAAATAAGATTCGGTTTTAATCGACATCAATTTCAGGCCGGCATTCGCACCATTCTATACCACTAGAGACTTTGTCAGAACGAAAGTGAGCGATGAACTTATGATAATAGATGAAACAAACGTCATTCTAATGAACAAGTAACAAACAGGACATTATAGTAAGTTGTAACAAATCCAGTTTCAAGGTGGACAGTAACGGTAGGTAATGTGAATGAATAGCCAATGTTTCTTGCCTGCATCGCGCGATGGCGGTGGTGATGGTGACGGTGATGGTGATGGTGATGGTGATGGTGACGGTGCAGCGAGCGCGAGACTACAGCACGCGGCAGGTGGAGGGAGCGGGGCGTGGTGCGGGGCGGGGGGAGGGGGAGGGGGAGGGGGAGGGGGGAGCGCACTAGCTGGGCACGCGGGGCGGGGCCGGCGGCGCGGCGGGCGCCGGGGAGGGGGACGCGGAGGGGGAGGGGGAGGGGACGGCGCGCGGGCTGCACCCGAAGCTGCTGCGGAGCGACTCCTCCATCAGCCGACAGATCTTGTCGCGGTCACCCTGCACACGACAAAAGATTCTTGATTTTAAAGTCAAATTCACCGGGATATATTTTTTTAACATAAAATTGCGGCAGAGACTTAAAATTAACATCGATACTGAACAATGCACGTCAGCTGCCGGTTCATCGTGTCGTGTCGTGTCACCGGGCACGTCGACTGTACGTACCTCGTGTATGAACCCGAGCTGCACGAGTTCGTGCGCGAGCGCGGCGGCGGAGTCGCGGCGGGACACTGCGCAGGTCAGCTGTCGGTTCATCTTGTCGTCCATACGCAGCAGGATCGTCATCTGCACCAACACACACTGATATCACTTTACTATACTGACCACCTTATGGTTCATCACTATCGGATACTCAAACTATATTACCAACATTGTGATTAAAATGTAATCAAAAAGTAAATGTGATATCCAATGACGGGACTTCACTTGAGTAGTCTTCTTTTGACTTCTGAACGTACCACAGATTGCGGCAAGTTCATTAATGTACACTAGAGCGACATCCATGAGAAATAAAATAGCTGACTGCGGCCTGAGCTAATGCTTCTCTTGACATAGCCTCAGTTATATCTTATGATCGATTCGACTGCGCACACCATTCGCACTCAGACAACCCTCAATTTGACGACGCTGGTTGAAGGAATCACTCGATTCGAACTAAATGAATTCGTGTTTTAAAAATGAAAATAAAAATACTTTTGAAGTTATACGTCTTCTGGTGCGTTTAAGTGTAAGTAAAATTGAGAACTGAGCGCGCACACTGTTACGGCAATCCGACAGTATGAAGTTGGCCATCAAATATACTTTTTGTAACTAAGTTAACTCATATATAGTCTAGATATCGATATTTTTGACATCAATTATATATCGAAGTCGATTGTAGATATCGATAAATTTTATGTGGATTGTCGATATAAATTTCCCTTTTTGTTGATATCTCTTTCGATATCTGACAAATTATCGATATCGATAATTTTGATGCGGATCATCGCTATATATGTGAATTTGATATAGGTTATCGTTAACGATCAATTTAATGTCGATTGTCGATAAATTGGTGACAATTAGCGATACCGATTATTTATAACGGTAATTTTTAATAGCTATGTCAAAGTATAAACTGTTTACAGTCAAATTGGCTATCAATAAAATAATATATCATTAACTTATAACTTTTCGATGTTACATACAATTTTAAATACAAAGTTTGTTCTATTTGATAATATAGGGTATATTTATAGGTTATACAGAATGTTCCAAGAATTAAAGCTATTATCTAGGTTTAATTGTAATCGAAACTGAATAAAATTCGTACAAAATACTTAATTTAAATAGTTGGAACATCCCTTATGTAATGTGTTACAGTGTGTGTGTATACTGACGAGCAGGTCCGGCGGCGGCGGCGCGTCGTCGTGCGCGGCGTGTGGGTGTGGGTGGGGGTGCGGCGGGTGCGGGTGAGGCTTCAGGCTGCACATCATGTTGACGACGCGTCTGGTCTCGTGGTCGCGCGGCGGCGGCGAGCAGGCGGGCGGCGCGGCGGGCAGCGCGCGCTCGGCGGGCGAGGCGGCGCGGCCCACGCTGCCGCCCCACCCGTACGCCGTCAGCGGGTAGATTCCGTACCTGACGCGAGACACACATAGTGCAATACAAATATGACAAAACCGAATATACAAAATAATCATAATCTAATATAAATGTAGACGCCGTCTTCAACATGCCCTAATGTCACATACAATGGGATCAGATCGACACACACAAATAACGTTTATTTAAAAATTTACCCACGCCAATGTTCTAAATGCCACTATGGCCAATATGCCCACTGAAAAAGTGGATTAACACATTTATATTCAATAGAATTAGCTTATAATAATTGATGCTATATATTTTTCAAATCAAATCATTTATTGAATTCATAAAATGTTCAAACATTATTTAGATTGCGTTAAAATTTACTCTACCGTCTGTTCGGAAAGCTATTTCGCCAGAGAAGAACGGGCAAGAAACTCTGATGTTGCTCTTTTTAACACCAATTTACAGAACAGCACCAGGTGTGTGTGTCAAGAATCGAATGCATTTAGTTTTTTGACTAGTTAGTAGTAAATTATTCACACTAAACCATTGTAATATTTTTGAGAGAGTGCTATTTACATCGTCATTTGCTTTAAATATTAAAGAAGTATCATCTGCAAACAACACTACCTCGCAATTATGCCTTATAAAATAAAGTAAGTCATTAATATAAATAAGAAAAAGTCCCAGAATAGAGCCCTGTGGGACTCCCATTGTAACAACAGACCCAGGAGATCTATTGCTATTAATGTCTACACTTTGAACACTATTACTTAAATAAGCCAAGCCATTAACTCCATAGTAACTTAATTTCCTGACAAAAATGGCATGATGAACACAGTCGAACGCTTTGGATAAATCACAAAATACTCCTAAAGCATCGCGTGAGTTCTCCCAGGCATTGAATTATTAAGAAGCTCAACACCAGCATCAGAGGTGGAGCGACCCAGAGTAAAACCAAATTGTTTATTATGTAGAAGCTTATTTAAACTAAAATAATTTTGAATTTGGATGAAGTTTTTCAAAAATGTTGCTTATTGAAGATAGCATAGATATAGGCCTAAAATTAGTGGGATCTTCTGTACTACCAGACTTAAAAAGTGGAATAATTTTACTAAGCTTCATCTTGTCAGGAAATATACCAGTACTAATACAAGCATTAAAAATTAAAATTTATCCTTAAATATATTTTTTCACGGCAAATGCAATGTGCGCCGCATCACAAGTACATATATTATAGATTCATATGGCACTCACTTGACATCCTCAACGAACTTCTCTAGTTTCTCTGGATGTTGCGGCTGCAGGTCCTTGGCGGCGAGTTCCATGCGCTCCCCCCCCTTGCAGCACCAGGCGAGCGCCTCCCCGCTCGCGCCGCCCGCCACCTCGTCCGTGATCGTCTCGGATATGTTCGCTGAAGACGACATGTCTTATTGTACGAATTTGTTGTAAAAACACAACATAACGCATACCACACACAAAAGGGTATTTATTAAGCCATAAAATAGCAAACATAATAAAAAATCATATACTTTTAATTACAGAATGAACGAATAGTCCACTGTTACCTTTTGCTTGTGACGTGCGATGTACAGAATAATTCAAATTGAGTGATCCATTTTTGTTATTTATTCATCTATGAGATACATATATGTTCTGTGCTATATGCACTTATTTTTAAACATTTTTTTCTACCGAATATTTTATTTGTATCATTGCAGCAATGTCTTGCTATCTGTTTTGTCATTGTTAAAACCCATATTGCTAAATTACGAGATCAACTATTGGAGAAAGTTTGTACTCGTATATGAATCAACTGACCAGTGGTGTTGACTAGCGTGTGGGCGGCGAGCAGCTTGAGCGAGTGCACCTCGAACAGCAGCGGGTGGAACAGCAGCTCGCGCGCCGTCGGCCTCTTCGACGGGTCCTTGTTGATGCACCTGCAAGCACGGGGTCCGACCATCAGCGATCCACTCCCACATCCATTCCCCCCCCCACACACACAGAATACGGAACCCAAAACGACTTACCCCCACGACACCTGAAAAGGTTATAAGAGAGAAATCGTTCTGTACCTGTATATGAAGTCCTTCTGCCTGGGCTCCTCCAACGACTCAACGGTCCGCATGATGTGCTCCTCGGTCACGTGGCTGCTAGAATCACCATTGCCCTGGATTTCAAGTGCCGCGGTTTCCAGTGCGCACATTCCGAATGAGTAGATATCCATCGCTGGTGTCACCATTTGCGATGCTAATACAGGGGGGAAATAAAATTGAAATGAATACATATATGACAACAAAGTTTCGATTGCTGTGGTCGTGTTCCCTTGCTTCTTCGGTTAATGAACACTAATGATGGTATGGGAAAAAGCAAAAGATGCGAAGACCAAAGCATAGGAAACTTTGCAGTCTGCAGCGAGCCTTGTGCGGGCTCATTACTCACATCCATATTCCGGTGCGATGAGATGCATGTTCCTCATGTTCTCGCGGCAGGTCTTGACGTGGTGATGGATGGCGTCGGGAGCCACGGAGCCGATCTTCACGAGCCCGTTGTGTTGGATGAAGATCGTGTCGCAGGTCAGGTTGCCGTGGACGATGGGCGGCATGCAACCGTGGAGGTAGCTGTTAAACATCACCAAACTGAAGATTAGTTTTCGAGACCTATTGAGTTGGTTAGTAGCCCTGTAAGAAAGTCATAATTTTGTCTTCGATAA
The DNA here is from genome assembly GCA_036417725.1 of Clanis bilineata. NCBI lineage: Eukaryota > Metazoa > Arthropoda > Insecta > Lepidoptera > Sphingidae > Clanis > Clanis bilineata. Next base: position 631,254 of record CM071146.1, on the reverse strand, counting down.
CCTCGATTTCTGTAAAAGAAATTGGTATATGTTAAAATCGTTATTTACTTTAGAGAAGTACTGAATCTTGTGTAGACTGTAATAAAGAATAGTAAAGCTGTAACAAATTACTCACGTTTATTATTTTACGAATACTGTAGTGCAACACACATTAGACACTGTTATAATTCAATTTTAAAGCGTTATAATAGAATGATACAGTTGGCAGGTATAATAAGACACATAGTTAAGTTGATGCGAGGTTACCTGAGCGCGGAGAGTATCTGCGTGCACCATCTCTTCCACGCCTGCAGCGGCAGCCGCTTCACGTTGCGCTTGGTGCGCTTCAGGAACTGTTTCAGCGACCCGCACGACATGTACTCCGTGATGAAGATAACCTGCAACATAATAAACGAACTTATTTACATGACTTTGTTTTAACTACTTACGGGCGTAAATCATATTTCGATTTCCATAAAATTCGGCGAAGGCTATTTCCTACCGATAAATGTCCAACTCAAAGTTTCTCCTTAAACTAGTATGAAATCGTGTGAATCGATACAAAATTATCCTATTCTAAGCCGGGATTAGGTATACAGTTAGCATATATTTTGTGATGTTATTTCAATGCCAAAACACAGTGGGTGATGTGTCTGGGTTCCATTTGTCTAATTCGTAATCCCAAATTTGTACACACAAAATTTAATTTGTAATACATTCTACATCTATCTATATCGCGAGTGATTCGACCGAGTCCTTATTTATTAGTTTTGCTTAATTAAATACAACTTTACACTATGGTGAAGATGCGCTTAATGCTATAGAAAGTTACCGCCTCCAATTGGGTACTTGACTATATGTGATATTATACACATTTTTATATGTAATATAAATAATTATATGCAAATAAGACAAAAAAGACTATTCTGCATCGCAATTTGTTGAAAAATTATTCATGTTTTAAATTCTGCCATGAACAAAAGTGGTGTCCGTACCGGATATATCTTGCTATCCCTTTCCAACGCACGTACCATTATGGCTGTGACGTGAATATCCTGATCATTCTTTTTCATGCAATTTAAAGGTTTCACCAAACATAAAAAGCTTATATTTTTTATTTCTGAGAATATTTCAATATTTTTTTATTTATTATTTCAGATGAACCAACCCATTTCTTAGTCTTCGATACAAACATTCCATATATCCATATTAAGCATGTGTTTGTCCCATTATTATCTGCTACACCTGTTAGTTTTATGTGTTGTTAAATCACTAATAGAACTTACCTAAAGGTCGCGCCGTCTGACCTTTCCAGACAGACGTATTGTATTTTGCCGAAACACATATACCCTTGTAAGCTAACCTTGCACAGTACTGGAGTAACATTTGAAAGCGAACATACAGGAACAGAATCGCCTCATTGAATTAGTTGGTTATTGGGTTCTGACCCCAAAGACGGTCAATCAAATCAAAATGTATCTGTATTCAATTAGGTACTTGACTATGGTTGATTTTGTACACATTTTTATATTTACTAGGCAATAAAACAAAAAAGAAACTCTTCTGTAAAATCTGCATCGAAATTGGTTGAAAAATGAGTAATTCATATTTTAAATTCCGCAATGAGCAAGAGTGGGGACGTAGTGGGGATATCTTGCTATCCCTTTCTAACGCACATACCGTTATGGCCCTGACGTGATTTTACTGATACTTCTCTTTTCCGCAGTTTGAAGGTTACACCAAATTTCAAATGCTTATAACTTTTTTATTTTTGAGAATATTTCAATAATTCTGACTGCCTCGGTGGCGTGGTGGTATTTCGGTACGACTACGGTTCTGAGGTCTCGGGTTCGATCCCCGGGTCGGGCAAAGTGATTATGGATTTTTCCATATCAGCCCGGAGTCTGGAATTTGTGCCCGATATGGCGATAGGCTCGCCCCCTATCACATCTGGGACAGAACTAAGCTCGGCGAAACGTGGGTGTACTAGTTCGCTAGTGCGCCTCTGCCTACCCCTTCGGGGATACAGGCGTGAGCTTATGTTATGTTCAATAATTCTTTCAGTGCTATATTTTAGATGGCGTAAATATAATAAAAATAATTAAAAAAAAAATAGTCAAGTACCCAATTGAGGAAAGATGTGAACTGGTTGGGATTAAAATACTTTACTTATATGTACTAAAGCTGTTAGATTAATTGTTTTATTAATTGTACATGAAACTGAAATCATTCTGTAAGTTGAAAAAGTCTACTCTTCAAGAATACTAGCAAACAATGTAAAGGAAGAAAGAAATATATTTTTATTAGAAGAAGCATACATAAATAAACATATATAGTGCCAATTATCTTGACACTGGACACTGCGACAAGTTTCTTCCGGTCAATAAATCAGAGAGGCGGTGCAGAATGCCACGTGTCAACAATCAACATGAAAACGTTATACACCGGTTGGCTCATTTTCCATTATGGGATTAAACTACTAAAATTATGATCAAATACGTACTATGCATTTTTGAAATGAAGTTATCATATTAATACTTTCAGTTCACTACGGGCGTATCTTCGTATTTTAAGCTTTTTTTTTATAGCAGAGATCGGCAAACGAGCAGATGGGTCACCTGATGGTAAATGATCTCCACCGCCCATAGACACCCAAGACACAAAAATAATCATGGGTGCGTTGCCAACATAAAAGGAGGGATTGGAAGGGGAGGGAAAGGGATTGGGAGAGGGAATGGGGAAATGAGCCACCGGAAATCTCACTCACCGAACGAAACGCGACAGCAAGCTGCCACTTTACGTCGGTTTTCTGTGAGACAGTGGCATGTAACCGGTCGAGCCGGCCCATTCGTGCTATGGACGTTACTGTTTACAGCGTGGCTCTACCACTAGTGTTATCTATTCCAGTTTTAGGGGACGTTCTGTGGCTGATGATGATGATGAGAAAAACTTCCTTTCAGTATTATTTCTTATGAATTGTTTTATTTTTCGTATAGTTTCAGTTATCAGCAAACAATATTGAAATAACACTTACCCTAGGTTTGTCGTTGTGCGTGTCTGTCCAGTAGCGATGGAACTTCACGATGTTGGGATGCTCGAGCCGCGTCAGGTTGTCAAACACCATCTGTATCTTGTCCTCCTGCGCCTTGAAGTTCTTCCTCTCGGAGAATTGAACCTCGTTCCAAACCACCTCGACGCCTTCCTCGGTGTCCATGGCGAGGTGTGCGCAGTCGATACCAGGGACATCACGCTGTTCTACCTGTAATACAAACAAGTCAATTGTAACATAGTTGATCATCTTGGTTTCTGAATTGTGACGAGTGACCACAGAGTGTTTTATGCCGGCTTCATAACTATTCATAAGTAAGATAAGGGCGAGTTTAAAATAAAGTAAACTGTAAGTGTAATACATTATTGTGCAGATATATTGATACTTCTTCTAAACTTGTTGTTGATGCCCTTTATTATTCGGTACCTATTTTTTTAAGCCGATGATCATTATCAATTCATGTATAACATGACACAGATAGTACAAAGGGATCTAGGCTTGCGCGTACGTAATCAGATGTGGCAAACTAACAACAGAACGTGCTGTTTATATTGCCATATTTGATATCAAACAGCGTGATGAAGTTTTGTCCAAATACTAGTTAATGTTATTAGAAACGCTGGTATTACTTAAATATTGCTGGAATATACATACACCGCGAAACAATATATATATGTATGTATGTATGTATATAGCAGAGACTGGCAAAAGAGCAGATGGATCATGATTGGTTTCATCATGGAAGCTTTATTAGGTACTTTAGCGATGGGCGATGACCCTCTATGGGCGATGGACACCCAAGACAAGAAAATCATGGGTGCGTTTCCAATGTAGAAGAAGGGAAATAGGTATTGGGAAAGGAAGAGCGGGAATTGGGCCACCGGAAATCTCACTCATCGAACGAAACGCGACAACGAGCTGCCACTTTATGTCGATTTTCTGTGTGACAGTGATATCAAACCGGTCGATCCGGCCCATTCGTGCTGTATACTTAACTGTCTACAGCGTGGCTCTACCACTCAATTTACATGCTTTCCACGACACAAATGTGTTCTTGTTGTACAAGGGTGAACGTAATCTTTTTTAGAACCGGGTTTCCCTATTAGAACAACCAAATCCTACCCACTTATGAACAAAAGCTAAAGTACCTAATAAAGCTTCCATGATGAAACCAAAACTATCTTAATACTTATATAATATTTTAGTGTCAAATTGAATGATGTACGTCTTAAATGGCGAATCCATCTTATTCTGTGCTCGGTAGCGTATTGTGCACCAATCATTCAATTTAGGTCTCTACTCTGCAATCTACATAAGGTGTTGTTTCAATTTGTGGTTTATTATTCCAAATCATATTTCATAAAGCATGTTTTACTGATAATGGAACTATTAATGCATCTGAACATAATATAGTACAGTTGAAAAGGTTGTTAACTTCTAATAACCAGAACCGACAAACACGTGAATCGAGATTGCATCTTTGTGGCACTTTGACTATGAAGATACTGATTTGGTAGCTGACTGCAACTACCTACCAAGTACCACGAAACTTAACAGACCGCCATTGATCAAGCGATCAAACGTTATCTCTATCACGATTTGATCGCAACTGGATCGTCTAGAGAGGGTTGATGTCAGGTGGTCAAGAAGAGTAAGTCGAGACTTTTCTTAAAGATCCTTTAAATTACGTTTCGCCGAACCGACATTGGAGTAGGATAAGGGCAGGTGGAAGAATACAGCTATTACAAGGTCTTGCCTCTTGGTAAAATATAAAAAACAAACTATAATTACATAACATCACCAAGTAAGTATTGTAATTTGTAATCTCCCGTGGACCGTGGTACACACTTGTACATGTGTGCGAATGTGCAGCGTTATCGGTCATCGACCCCGGTGCGACGCATGGCACATGGCCCCGTGCACTATCTAATAATAATTATATTGTTTATAACTCGATGGCGTGTAATTAATAGCAATCATCATATTGTTTATGTTTATTTCAACAGTATATGATATACTGAGTAAGTAAATTATTTTAATTTATACGATATTGTTTATATGTAGTGATTGTTGATTGAGTTTGTTTATATGTAGTGATCTACACACTGCATTATTAGATAGGTACCGTTCTACTAGAATCGCGCCTTCTATACTTACAAGACAGGCTTGGCCTTAGGCTTAGTCTGGCCTGCGGGTTGTTGGACTTCACATAGCTTCGAAAGTCTTGCGGATAATTCTCAGGGAAATCTATGCATCCTCACCATGTAATTCTATCTTTTTTCGTCGGAAATCCTCTTGCATCTCAGGCATTATGAAAAGGATGCCAGGTTTTTAGCGACTAAATTGCCATAAATGACTCAAATTGCATAGTGGAAGGGTTTCGGGACCGCAAAAGTAGTACACCAAAACACATTCAAAGCAAAGCTGTAATAATTTTTCGTGGGGGGAGGATTGGTTTACTAATGGATATAATGCAGTCAGAGCCCCGAGCCAAAACTAGTACCCAATTAATACAAAACGTCGTCAAACACGTAGGCTGAGATCTATAGAGCGAACTTCGACTAAGTATAAGTCAAAGTCACGAACTCTGGGGGATTTGTAATTGTTAAATCGAACTTTGACTTAGACCGGGTCATTTTTTACCAGAAAAACAGACTGACAGACCGACTAAGCAAAGATTTTCTTGTAAAAAATGACTCGGACTTAGTAAAAATCCTCACAGAGTTCGTGACTTTGACTTAGACTTAGTCGAAGTTCGCTCTATAGATCTCGGCCTTAATCTTGCAGCCGACTCATTACATCCGATACGCGCAATCAAAACAAAACAAAGTTACCGCACAGTGCACACTCGCACTACAGAATACCTACTGGAACGAGATTGTGTGTGCGATTGGGATCACGTTTATAATTACATTAAATACGCAAAGCTGGGATGAGTCTCGTGTATTACGTTATGGCTGATCTGCAGTTCTATTATTGTTTTATACGCACCCATTGTCCCTTAACTTATAAAAATATTTAAACGCTTATCTTTAACTATAGGTTGTCCCTTTCAATTTTACACATTGAACAAAACAATTGCGTTACATCGCAAGGAAAAAAGTGACAGGCTATTCTTAACGAAAAGTTAAGCGAAAATGTTTTTATAAGTGAGGCCCTATATCTACATAGTGTGTTCGTTAAACATATCATTAAAGTATCAAGCAGACGCTTGTAGGCTAGAAGTGTTGGACGTATGCGGCATTTGGCCTCCACTTCCAGCCGAGCTTGCTGAGTCCTAAAATTGACATATTTTCTAGACCATCCTAATGATATACATACATATGTAATTAAAAGACTAATGACATCGTTATGAGTTTTCACAGATAACAGTATCTAAATGCGAAAATGAAAGTATGCAATATGTATTGATGTTACCAATACATATTTCATACGCAAAACTGGTATGATTTTATGTGCGAGATGCGCGCGGTTTTGAATTCTAATTAAATCGGAAATCTAAAAATGTATTACATATATATACATAATATACACTTACGCCTATTATTCCCAAAGGGGTGGGCAGAGGCGCGATTAGTATAAATACAATATGTATAGGTATGTGCATTATTATTTTAGTCATCAGGATTTCTGAGCCGAAACCAACAAAATAAATATAGTCCATGTCAAATGTGCGTATATTCTGCGCCAATATTTGTTCAAAATCGACACACATATATCGTACGACGTCCGTTTACATACGAACGACTATAATTAATTAAAAATCATCAGAAATCGACATATGTACATACCATAACCAAGGCCTACATGACGAAACCTGTTCTTAGATTTCTGCGTAATATGTATTTGCTAAATAACTTCTGAAAATAATCTAAGTGAGATAATATTGCGACGTGAGCTAGCTTCATAAAGCTTTTAGGTGACCTTGCCAAATTGAGGACAGTTTTTTTACCCAACCGTTCGTGTAACTGGGGTGCACAAACTCACATCCGATGATCCAAAAATAATCGAACCTGGGTCATGTTTCAAGATGGTTAACTCGAACATATTATATATAGTACAAACAATGTAAAGGTGTAATGTCTGAAGCTTACAGTCCTTTATGTTCTATACATCCATACCACGTGCTATAAATAGCGCAGATAATACGAGAGCAATACAGATGTACGGACAGTAAGACAACAGGGGTCTGTCAAGTTAAAAATAAACATTGTGCGCAGGGAGTAGGGACAATGGGCCTACTGTGTCATCCGCCTTGGCTGTCATGTCGCCACTCGCCTGCTGCCATTCAACGATTACGCCGAGTGTATGCTGATACACAGGCACACAGTGACACAGGCGATGAATAACAGTGCAACATAGATTTTGTAATGCATTCTAAACTAAAATTACAAAGACGAGACGAACAGATAGCTCGCTTGATGGAAAGCGGATACTGCGGATACAGTCGCTCGTGAATATCGGCAATGCCAGGAACACAATCAAGCCGCTGCTGACTGTGCAAAGGAAAGAGTATTGGAAAGTCGCCATTTCACGTAGGTTTTATAAATATAAAGTCGTGGCAATCATTACAGAATTATTCAGAACAACATTCAACTTAGGACGTAAATCTTCAATGTATCAAATAAGTAGATAATGTTCAAGTATTGTTGTAAATTGTTGAAATAAATAAGATGCACTACGCCGCCTATGTGGCATAGCCCGCATAGGCGGCGTAGTGCATCTGCAGCGTACCCTGTCTCAATATACTTGTATCCTTATTTCATATGGCCCCACTGATAAGTTTATTTCGGCTTTATCTCCTTCAGGAAATGATTAACCGCTATTTATATACACAAAGACTCATTTGAGTTTAGATGCCTGTGCGCAGTTATGTCGTTGACTTATACATAGTACAATGACTATTCTGTGAAATAAGGCTAGATATTATAATGGTCCCAGTAAGGCAATATTCTTTACAATAATGTGAAGTGGTCTAATTTTACAGTACGTAAACTAACATATTAGTCATAGTATGTTAGTTTACTTACTGTAACATTAGACCTTCAAAGAGTCATTACTGATGTCAATCAGTATATCCAAAGAGTATATTTTGAAAACAATATTGATGTACAAACCTGCGATTTAAAAAAGAACACAAATTGATAAGGATCAAAGTTGCTTGAGTTTAGTTTGTCGATAAGCATACATTCCGAATACATAAGTCCGAATTATTAACCGTAACATTTGGGTAACTTCAACTTATTCGTCTAGATATGCAACGTTAAACTTTCGTTAATCACGTTCACGTTCTACGACATTCGATGTCATTTATTGAGTTCAGCCTTAATTAGACAATGGTCTTCGACAGCGATAAATAAATCACGAAAGTCGATCGTCAATAAAGCCCGGAGTCTTTATTGTAGTCGGACCACACCCGGCTATTGAACGTCCGTTGACCATCGCATGCTGAACCTCATCAACGGACAGGGAGGCACTTTCTCGCAATAAACGCGCACTAGTACAAGCTACAGAGTAACGAGCGTTCGCGACGCGCCCGACGGCTTTCTACCGCGCGATTTATTGTCCGCTGTGAACGCGCCCCTGATTGTAGGCCGGCGCGGTGTTTGGATCATTGAAGGTATCAGTTACGTATACAATGAATACATATACAGTGAGAGGATGATTACTGATTAGTTATATGAAATTCCGATAGCATATTCGGTATTCCATATTTTAACAGCGGCGTTTGTAAGCATGTGTATTAGACTACCTTACGTATGTCAACAAACTATGCAGTTTTTCTTCGCAATAATTAAATAAAATTTACAACATAATTGAATTTTGACTCAAATGTTCGGCTTTGCGAAGATTTGCAGCAACGAAACATAAATAAGAAAAAATATCCATAAACTACCATAACACGCCAATAGAATTGAGAAAAGTTACACACACGTAGAATAAGGCCAATACGGGTAGGCACATTGTACAAAGTTTTGTTGTTGTATTTAAAATGAGCGACACAAGTTCCTAATACGTAATAATAGGTAAGGTTTTTTTAGTTTTATTCCGGATATATTCTAACAACGAATGTGCAATAAAACATTATCGGCCACAGTCGCAGCCCGCAGGTTGTTCACACGAACATGTTGACACGGCAGGTTTGTTCACAACCAATAATTATTTTATTAGTTCACGGATTAACACGCAGACACTGGCCGCTGCGCCGCGCCGCGCCGCAGCGTCGACGTTGACGACCACAGACGCAAAAAAATGTGCCGTAAAATTATGTACAGAAACAAAGGTTTAATTATTTTATAAACATTGTTATATTAATTTAAATGGAAAGAGTAGTTGGTACTCAATTTGCGCTGAAGGGATTGAAAAACGATAATAATATCGATTTATATCAGAGCATTATCATGTTTCATATGCACTTGACCTATTGGTATTCTTATATACCTACTGACATGCCTGATAAATGTTAACATCAGGTTAACTTAATTAAAGTTTAAAGAACTTTAAATGGCTGGTAGCAATTGCAATGTTGCCTGGCAAAGTAATGACAAACTACTAATTGATAACTGTTAACCGTAACTGGTCAGAAACGTATTTGCTTGAGGAGGCACATTAGCAACAATGTTATATAATAGTCTCGAAGTAACAACGTAGCGGTCGTATTACCTCGTTTCCAATAACGAAACAACTTGAGTTAGGTGAAAATTGCGAAGTTTAGATGCTGTACGTGCTTCGAACATATCTCTAACAACCACGGAGTCTAGTGTTTATATTGTAGTGCGTTGATACGAATGGTTTCAACATTACAGCAACTTTGAAATAAGCCACCCTTCGCCTTTTTATGTTTCCTCACCGCGGTCCCATGCTGCGCGTTCGGCTGCCGCGTGCCTGCAGCCTGCAAGATCATGTCGTCAGTCGAGCGCTGCGTGGCTTGTTCTCTGATCACTATTGAGAACCGCTTGGTATCCAGTAGACCCTCAAGCAGAAGCATACCTGCCTTCGTCATGTTTGCGCGTTTGATCACCGACATAAACTTGAGTATGTGGTGAATGTTTATGCGACATTCTACGTCGTTATGCGATGTTAACAACCTGAAGTTAACAAAGCTAAGTTTTCAAATGAACATTTGGTAATTCCCACCATACAGACAATATAAATACCTACATAGAAACGTAAAGCGTTCCATAGTTGGACAGCTGTACAGCAAGGGAACTAGAGAAGAAAGTTTTTTATGCTTCGGTGTTTTTGGAGTGAGATTCTCTGACGATCTAAGTCATCGAGTGTGAGAGCTATGAACGAAGGAAAAGCGAACTTCCAAATAGCGCGGGGTAGTAGGTTGACGTCAGGCAGGCAGCCGGTCGTATTAACTAAGCCGATTCTTCTCTGCAACATGCTTGAAGAAGTATGTTGCGCCGACCCCATATTAAGGTGGGATAAGGTCAGGTAGAAAAATAAAATGGGGTGGAATAAAATTATTAAATGTACCATGTTCTAGATGTAAAATGTACTACTTTATCTAGTGATGTAGTCACCACAACTACTGGCTAACACTGAGTCTGACATTGTAAAAATCTTTACCGAGGCAGTTTAGTTTTATGGCTGCGTTTCTAGGAAACCACGGCGCGGAGTGTAATCTGTTAATTTTATGGACGTAAAACGATTATGGACATTGAAAAAGCCATAAAAAATTGTGTTTTATGAAATTACAAGCAGACAGCGGATACAATGTCTGGCGGTGAGTGTTAATAGTTGAATGATTAGATAAAGGCTTTGAATAAAGGAGATATAACTCAAGCGGTAATTAGTAACAAGGTAAGAATAACGTGTCATTGGTGCAGTTGCAGACGGCGGCTTACAAACGAAATCGTCAAGTTGTTGAAATACAACGAGTTTCTCGAGATTGGAAATCATGCCTGGTTACCGGTATGATATTATGGTGATACACTCGCCCCGTAGCACATGAAAAGTCGGATCACCAATACAGGAATTTATATTTCAGTAATTGATTTGAGAGGTAGAGCCATGCTGTAGACAGTTACGTCCACAGCAACAATGGGCCGGCTCGACCGGTTTGATACCACTGTCTCACAGAAAACCGACGTAAAGTGGCAGCTTGATGTCGCGTTTCGTTCGGTGAGTGAAATTGCCGGTCGTCCGTTTCCCCCCCTCCCTTTCCCAATCCCTTTTCCCTCCTCTTCCATTACCTCTATTTTGTGTCTTGATTATCTATGGGTGGTGGAAATCACTAACCATAAGGTGACCCATCTACTTGATCGCCAGAGTCTGCTATAAAAAAAGTAATGTCTTAATTTATTTAAAAAAATAGCAAATTATACTGATACTGTTTCTCTTTCCTTACACTGTTACAACTAAAACTTACTGCAAATAATAAGTGAGACCTTTCAACTGATGCCACAAAATGAATAACATATCATCCGAGTCGAATGTACTCGATTACAAATGCATATGAAAGATTGAGCAAGCTGTGCAAACGTACATAGGTTCGGTGCCGGCGGCTAATTGAATTTGTTACACGAGTGCTCGAGCTGGGCACCGGACACAGATGTCGAGTGCGCATAAAAAAAATCTAATACCATTGCGTACGGCGTACCAGACAATGGAAATTAGACTATTATGCTTTCACGATCGATCGGGCCTCGGGAGGCTGGCCTCTGAATAATACTTAACATTGATGTGTTAGAGTTACTGAAGGGTAGACGAAGGTGTAAGTAGCATTGTTTACATTGAAATAAAACTATTTTTACGAATTCTATCACTATTAGGTTTTAATATCTATTATTCCCGACGAATTCGTAAAAATAGTTTTATTTCAATGTATAATATTCGCGTAAACTTAAGAAATCAGCATTGTTTACGAAATAAATTTTGGTTAGTTCATAATGTACAACACAGGAGAATATAAATAAGCTTCAAATGCTATTCTATGAGTCGAGAAGTTCCATGCACAATGTATTATAAACTGCCTACCAACCATTAATTATTTTCATACGTTATTTTGATTATAGAGGTATAATAAACGAACTATACGTTGCAACCTGTAGGTGCCTAACTATTATGTTATCCTAAAAATATATATAAGTCGATTTATATATTTATTTAGCCTACGTGATTAATAAATCTAATCATTTCATTTCAGGTGCCCGAGTGCTCGCTGCGCTGCGCTGCGCCGTACCTGCCGCGTACTAAATGCACGATGATGCATCAATCGACTTGCATTTTTAACAAACTCACTTTTTGCATTGCTTATGCAGGCTTCTAGTTGAGGCAGGTCATGGTATACAGCAATGGATAAAGGAGCTACACATTAATTAAAATATGTATGTTTTAATTAAGTCAATCACGTTGCAACACTAACCGAGGCAAAGATGAGATCACCAAGGACATTTTTATCTTTATTCTATATAATTTTTTGGTTCATTGTATAAAGATGAGAAACACATTATGTGCATAGATATAGCGAATTAAGATCTAGATTACTTTTACAAAAAGCACATTTAACATTTAAATGTCTTGTTTTTAGTTTTGTTAAACTTTTTTATTATTTTTAAATCTATATAGTCACAGAAACCAAAGTAGTTGTTGATCACTTTGTATCAAAACGATTCAAACATGTAATCGATTCCAAGGTTGTATAATATTAAGATATTTTGCACGCGTGGGAAATGTAAGATAAGTTAATGTTAAATTATGTTACGCTAGAAAAAGAAATGAAAATCATGAATATATTGCTTTTAATTTTGATAATACTTAATATGAGACTGCTGAATACCATATATAGAGGTACATGTGTAGTTTAAGAAAATGACTAACCACTTTTGGTTTTTGATCAAATGCTCGATCATTATCTTTTCTTTTTTCTTTCTACCTGCCCTTATCTCACCTTAATGTGGGTTCGGCGCAACACACTTTTTCAAGCATGTTGCAGAAAATGATTTGGCTTAGATTTACGTCTGGCCGCGTGCCTGACGTCAAACCAAGCCCCTCTCTGGCCCTCTCTGTGGGGATCAATCATTATCGGGATGCACTCAGTGGCGTGCATTTCATATAGACAAAAAGACATTGTCTACCCTGACGATTTGCTAAAATTACATAATGAACGAAAAAAATGGTCATCAAAAAGTGCTGGGTGTTTTATTTTAAAACGGCGTGAGAATGATCATGATAATTAAAGTAAAGCAAGAATAAATTGAAGAAAATAATTATGCGAAATTTTTGTGTACCCTAATCTAAATGCCTATGCACGTCACTGGATGCACTATAATAAAATATTTCTTTATTTGATAGAAAATAACAAAATGTCTAGTTTAGACCCCAGGCAGACTATTACAGTACAAAATTCTATTCGAGAATCAACTCTCTCCCTCCCTTTCCTAATCCACATTACTTTCTATCTCTGGCTTGGGTGTGCCCTTGGCTAGTCGATATTATCATGTGGGCCGCCTGCTCGTCTACTCTAGAAGTCAACAATAAAATGTTGCAGACGCACGACACGCGATCCCAGCGAGTAAAGTCACGGAGCGAAGTAGGCACATTACAATACAATTAGAGAAAACGGCGTGGCGTGGCACAAAACCACGCCACAATACCGAAGGATGAATAAACACCCGTCTCACGGGGCATTTACAATTTAAATGCATACTGTTTATGACAAATGTTTACTGGACTAGGAGCAGATAAGACTTTCTTACGCCCTTTTATGCTGAGATTATCGAAGGACGTTGGGAAACACAAATATCACCATCGTCGTCAGTCTACATTAGATTGCTGGTCTCTCCCGACGCGTATCAATAAGCTTGCTGTTTAGCTTTTTCAAGACAGTCTTTGAAAAAGTATCTTGCTAATATTATGAACATGAAAGTTTGTGAGTATGTGCGTGTATACATGTTTGTTAGTCCCTTACATAGAAACTACTGAATGGATTTTGATGAAACTTTACAGTTATATAAATTATAAACCCGAATGGATCTACTTTTTAATTTTTATCAAAGAAGATAAATTTCCACGCGAATGGAGTTTGGGCAACAGCTAGTAATCTATAAACGATAATTTTGTAGTAAGTACAATTAGTAGGTAGGCTTATAAAGCACACGAAAATCAATGACGTGCCTACGAGAGACACAATTTAATATATCCCGATTTATCAAAGGAGCTGTATTTATGATTTTTCATGAACGCAGCCGTTCCGATTGGGAAGTATCATGGAGGGCCGAGGGCGGGTTCAGACGGGATTGCCGGTGATGGCCGGTCGGCGCGACCACTTAATCAAATTAGCCATTGTGATATGTGAACCACTTGCGTGGGCTAGCCTAGCCGCTAGACAGTCTAATTTATGTCTAGCGGTTTAGTTTCTGCACAAAAATACACTTTGCAAGAGACTATTTTTCAGTTTTAACAAATATAAAGATAAGACCGCCCATTGTTACACTAAGTTATGTTTTATTGCTTTATAGTGTACTTTGTAATATGTGTTTAATGTACAATAAAGAGTTATAATCTAATAAGCCACGGGCTACTGGGGATCAGTCTAGACGTTACAAATGCCGACTTTTAAACTATTCATATCCAAGTTAGGTGGCGCAAACCGACATACTCCACAAACCGGGAGGAAAAGGATTTAAGTATCTCCTTGTCTTAAAAACATTATAATCAGCATAACAATTATCGCTTCATTGATCTAGTGGCAGCATGTATGGGCTGTGGACCGGGAGGTCGTGGGTTCGAGTCCCAGGTCGGACAAAGAGAATTTTCTAATATATTGCCCAGAACTGGATCCCTCAGAGGGGTTGACGTCAGGCAGGCAACCGGTCGTAAGATCTAAGCCAAATCCTTTTTGCAACATGCTTGAAAAAGGGTGTTGCTCCGACCCCACATTAAAGTGGGATAAGGGCAGGTTGCAAGATAACTAACTATTAGAAGGATAACTATCCTCTATCGTCATGTGAACTCATGTGCAATTTACAATACGCAAATTCGATACGCATCCACGAAAACCTGCGAGAGCTACCAACATCAGGCTGTCGCAGCTTTTGAATATTCAACGAATACTTGGCTCCCTAAAGCCCGATATTAACTGTATATTGTTCCGAAAGCCAGTATATTACGTTCGTTGGTAGAATACGTAAACTCTGTATTTAAATACGATTTCAAAGAATACCTAATGCTGTTTGAGTTGGAACTTAAACTAGTTTAGGTGACGAATCTAGTTTTGGTATTAAAATATTCCATAGATGTAGTAATTTATATGAACTGGATTCGTCAATAATTAATTACTTTGTACGGGACTAGAAATATCAAATTGAATTTTTCATAATAAAGCTGTTCCATGGTCCCGAGGGCCTCACAACACGCCAGAGTGTGTGTTTGTATAATGTTAAAACACAACTTAATGACGATATTTTATTGACAGCCTCCGTGGCGCAGCGGGCGAGTAGCCGGCTGTGAAACGTGAGGTCGCGGGTTCGATTCCCGCACCGAGACAAATGTCTGTGTGGCCCATAGATATTTGTTTCGGGTCTGGGTGTTGTGAGACCGAAAGTCTCTTGTAGTTTCTGATACCCACGATACAGGTTACACCTAGTGTGGCGTCAGGACTATGTATGTGACTGTTGGGTGTATTTATTTATTTTTATTTATTTTATATTAATGTAGCAGATGTGTACATCGTCAGATACGAGTTTTTTTTTATTGCAATGATATGTAAACTCTGTCGAGTTGTTATGATACAGTTTAATTTTTGCACTCGTCGTTACAATTGGTGCACCTGTTCTACATTCTTGTACATACATACATACATACATACATTCTATAATATCATACGAGTACATCGACCGCTTCGAAGTAAATAATCGCATCAAATTAAATGTTGACAATTATTATTTCAAACTCCATAAACATAGAAGCAATGGAAAATATGCAGTGGAGATATCATGTGTTACATATCAATATACGTTCATTCATATATTATATTCAGGTATTTTGTCTTATTTGCAATGCATGCAATATAGGCCCAATGACCTACAATTCCAAAAGACATGGATCTGAATTTCTAAGAGCAGAGAGATTAAAAGCGTATGGGCCACCGGAGGCCGAGCCGCCCGTGACTATTTAAGGTAAAGATACAAAGAGAATATTGATGCGCAAACACTAATCAAACAATGAATTCGATAGTGTGATGTTCAAACAGACAATGTGTGATTGTGACAATTTTAACAAGTGACTGAATGTTCACACTTGTAAATTAGCAAGTGGTAGACAAAACATATTTGTCAACGTTTTTGTGAGTATACATGAAAGATATAGATATCAATTACATCATCAGCTTTAAGTAGGTACTTAGACACATTTGAAAGATGATCCAAAAAAATAATATTTGATTTCACTTAAACAAGGCAAATTGTGTACTATTATTGGCGCTTATTACGAAATGAATATGAAACTTGCAAGTATATTTGTCACCGTACAAAGAATCAAAAGTACAGTAATGATCTAAGCTAATATTAAAGTTTGTGTCAGAATACCACTAGAGGTAGTATAATAATAATGGTCGCAGTATCGTGACAACCTGTAGAATGTCTTTAATGGCATGCGATGCAGCGCAACGGTCGTTTATTGCTAATGATCATAAACGGAGGGAATCCATTCATTTCACGGCTATCCAAGCTATACATAAACATCAAACTGCAGTTATTAAATTCTTATATTCAGACATCATCCTACAAGGTGGACCGACGACCTGACAAAGGTCGCAGGAAGTCGGTGGATGCAGGCCGCTTCCAACAGGTCGATCTGGAAATCTTTGGGGGAGGCCTATGTTCTGCAGTGGACGTCCTACGGCTGATGATGATGATGATGATAGTGATGATGATTCAGACATAAACGGGGCTGGAAGGTAATGTTGGGCCTAGTAATTAATTTATATGACGGAACTTGAACCCTTTGACCGCCCGGGTCGCGCTGCGAAAGTGCATGCTGTACGTCAAGCCATTTTTTATTACAGAAAGCCAGTGATGAGGATAAAATTATAATCCGTAATATTGTATTAAAGTTTTTTTTATAGCAGACTGGCAAACGAGCACACGTGTCGAAAAGAGATTGGACAATGGAGGGGGGAAATAGGCTACCGGAAATCTCACTCACCACACGAAACGCGACAGCAAGCTGCCACTTTACTTCGGTTTTCTATGAGACAGTGGTATCCGGTAGAGCCGGCCCATTCTTGCTGTAGACGTTACTGGCTACAGCGTGGGTCTACCGCTCAAGTTCCATACATATAAGCTATTAATATTTATTTAGTAAATAAAAGTTGCCATTGTTTTCAATTGTACTTTACTAAAGGATCTACATATCACTTAAAATAACAACCGAGTTTCCCAACAAAATAACAATCACATAAAAAATCTAAAATTACGAAATCTACTGTGCGTGATCAGATATGCAGCATGCACTTTCCTGGTTTTATTTATTATGATTGCCGAGACCACTTTTAAGGACGATATTTTCAAAGAACTGTGCATCTAGGGTATATTATATTGATGTCTTCACTAGTGTCGCTCGAAAGCGACTATGGCGTCTGGTCGGCCTATATTTCTACGAGTTTTCAGATAATTATTTAAATTTCAAGATTATACGTCAAAGAACAAGCT
Source organism: Clanis bilineata (assembly GCA_036417725.1). Taxonomy (NCBI): domain Eukaryota; kingdom Metazoa; phylum Arthropoda; class Insecta; order Lepidoptera; family Sphingidae; genus Clanis; species Clanis bilineata. The sequence continues at coordinate 613,566 of CM071146.1, read as the reverse complement.
TTTGTTTTATTCGGTTTAATTTGATGAACTATAAGGTTGATATTAATTAATTATATTAAACCTTACTTATAACAGAAGAACAGTTTAGCTGAGCAAATGGCTAAGAATAATCACTTTTTTTCCTTGTGTTTGAAAATAAAAGGGACAAGCTATTATTTACAATGGTAAATAATAGCTTGTCCCTTTTATTTTCAAATGAGCTAATGAGCTCAGTTAAACTGTTTTTATAAGTAAGGCCCATTATGTTTATAGTCAAAACTTAAAATGAGCATCCGCGGGTTGAGCATAATAAGACGAACGAGCAGCCGGGAGCACGCGAGCCGTTCAGTGTCTGTAAATATCTGCTCTAAGGTGCCACAGTATGAGTATGACGTGCAGTGGAAGCGGTTAATGTTGCAGTCTGTGTTAGGGAAAATGAAAATCTTTGGCCGCGACTGGCTATCTACCTTTTTGATCTTATATATTGCTAATGTGGTTGCGTGAAATTGCCGCAGCCTGCAGCACACTCAAGACAATACAATCAGCTCCAACAAATTGTGTACTTTATTATTGCATTACTACCCTTTATAAAAAAGAGGTGTGTCAGGATCGTAGCTTGTGGCGCTCAATAGTCTGCCTACCCCCATGGGATACAGGCGTGAGTGTGTATGTATGTCGAGGTATGTATGTATGTACCCTTTACAATAGTACAGCGCACACGTTAAATGAAAGTAGCATGTCCAATCAAAGTTATCACAGAGGCAGCAATAATTTGTACTCCTGTTTCTAGAGATGAATCGACCACTAAAGTATATTCTGGTCTCATAAATCGTACCATACATTAACCCACATTGGACTAACGTGAATAGCTAGAAGTCAATATCTCTAGTACTCTGAACGGCAAGCCATTTCGGTACAAATGGAAGTGCATGTCATCGAGAACCGTGCAACTGGTAAAATCGAATCTACCAGCATGGAAATAGCATTCCTTCCGCTACATACATATCTACGAGAAATTTCTTTAACGAATTGAATATTGATCTCGATCAAGTGATTCTCTTTTAAAGAATTTGTATATTTTATAATATCTCAAATATTTACAAATAGTTTAAGAGTAAATAATTTCACAACATCGTAAAAAGACAGACACAGTAGTAGAAAAAAGCTATTTTTATTTTTATTCATTTAAAACATAAAAGAAAGTGTCCCACAGCATTTTAAATAAGTTTATACTATGATATTTTATATTATCTTATAGTTTTAACATAGTACTTCTGATATTTATTATATTTGTTTTGGATTACTATGTGGTATGTGCCTATCTACTATCAGTTGCAGAGTAGTCACTTTGCCCGGATAAAAAAGTGTTATAATTTCGTAATAATTTGCCTTACTGCTACACATAACATAAAATATACGTATTATATTAGCAACACATTTTTTATTTATTATAAGTATTCCGTTACACGAGTTAAATACATCAAAAGTGCCGAAAAAAAACACGTGGCCCGAATGCCATGACACTGACCCCCAAAAAGCTTAATAAACTGGCATGGCGCGCGGTTCAGTGCCAAGATCGGCTATTCTAGTAACGGGGGAGCCGGTGAGGCTTATGCTTCGTGCGTCAAATACCAGCCGGATGTAAATACGGTGGGATGATTATAACCGATAGGATGACGATATTAGTCATCCCGTACGGGCGAACGGTTCAGAGTCAAGAACAACTATTCCAGTAGTTAGCAGCACAAGCGGGGTCTGCGGTCGCCCGGTCCGGTCGGCGCGACTCACGCGTGTTCTAGTTCTGTAGACCAACCATGAGTTTTTTTGACATTACTCGCTAGCGACTCTGTAAAATATTTGTAAGACAATCACCCGAACACCTCTAGCGGTTACGCGGGGAACTTTTCCATACAAATATTTTACATCCTCACTCGCGTAAATATGTGCAACAAACTTATGGTTGAGCTACTGATGAACAAGTTGGGCGGAGCGTCACTCGCGCGTAGTCAATATGTCCTCCTGACTTATGAGTGCCGAACCGTTTGCGTGGCGATGTATGTCGGATGGTCGAGTAGAGTATAGAGGTAGATAGCAATGTTTCTTTCCTCAAGGACCCAATTCTTACCAAGTTACTTAATGGGTATACCGGAAAAAGTAAAACATATGAAAATTTCAACATACAGATCCGGTGGATATTATAAAAAAAAATATGCAAATTAGAGAGGAATTAATGATACAATTAATGGCATTAAGTCCGCCTGTATGTACATGTGTCTATATATAAAGTGTGCAATATAAAATAAATAATAAAAATAATATTTTTTGTTGTGTATAGAAACAACTTTTTAGAGGATAAGATTGGTTTTTTGATGACGCGAATAATAATCACAGAGTTTTTACATTAGAAAATACAAGCAACCTTTTTTTTATCCTGGCACGGTAAACTGCACTGCACCTGATGGTAAGCGTAGTGCAGTCTAAGAAAACTAGCGACCACTGACAAACAATGGGTTTATCAGTGGTCGCCAGAATCATGCAGGCCGATTTATGCTTCTTCACACTTCGAATCTGAAGAGGAAAGAAGCAAATCAACATCTCGATCTGGAAATCTTTGGGGGAGGCCTATGTTCAGCAGTGGACGTCCTATGGCTGATGATGATGATATTGATGATGACGTATAAACTTATCAGTGGCGAAAGGACCATACAAAACGATTCTTTCCGGCTTACCACAGAAAACCGACGTAAAGTGGCAGCTTGCTGTCGCGTTTCGTTCGGTGAGTGAGATTTCCGGTGGCCCACTTCCCCCCCCCTTCCTTTCCCAATCCCTTTTTCCCTCCCCTTCCATTTCCTCCTTTTAGGTTGGCAACGCACCCATGATTTATTTTGTTTTGGGTGTCTATGGGCGGTGGAGATCACTTACCATCAGGTGACCCATCTGTTCGTCTGCCAGTCTCTGCTAATAAAAAAAAAATCTTTGCCAAAATATCTGCTAATAAATAGGTATTAATTCATAGGTAAACAAACATCGGCTTTTCTTTTGGGAATTTTGACTCTTCGCCATTGACATTTAGATGTGGTAGAAATGTAGATTTCGTTCTTTAGTTCCAATTTGTCTCTATGCTTGGCGTCATCCCGGTGTAATACCTTCTACGTCTACGTACTCGTTACTCGTCATACAAAATTAAAGAAGTACAGATAACGTTGTTAAATATATATTTATACTTTTATGTATTATAAACATTGGTTTGTAATTTGGCAAGCCCACCATCAAACGCCCACGTCCGTATGATGCGTAGATTAGAATAAAGAGTGTATTAATACACCGTGATAGTATGATGACGTACACTTGTGACGTGTAGTGATTATACACAAGTCACAACACACAACACACAACACACCACACACGTTATGTAATACACATTCTGGTGGAGTTTACACGATCGCCTCCAGTGTTTTGATTGTGTTTTTATACAACTAGGTATATACATATGTAACATGTCTACAATACAAAAAGTTGTTACAAATAAAAGTATCATGGTATAATATTTTCACGTTAATCATTCAGCAAACAGTAAAGAACATTATTGTTTTTTTAAAGTTTGTATACGCCTGTTCGGTCTTCATCTCGTCACTCAAAGTTGTTGGATGGAATCCAATTAGGTTCTCATAGTAGTATTGCTAACACAATCTAGGTACTTACACGGTACGCTGAAAAAAAGACATTTAATAAGTATTGGTAATAGGAGAAAACAAACGTAAATTTTTATTTTTATTTGATAAAATCATAGGTAGCCACTTCCTTAACGATGATAATAGTTCTTGTAGTAAAACAAGGACTTGAGTTAGAAAAAGTATTCGCATCGAATTCGCTTGATTCACTAGCTGCCAGCGCATCATCCATGTTCTTGCACCATAACGACAACTGACGACTAACAGATGTGAGTGATGTGACTGACTGACTGAACTGAGCTGATGCGACGCGGCAGCGGCACTATGCCGCGCCGCATTATAAATGTGAAGATTGTTATTATTACAGATTTCGAATTACGATATTTAATTTAATAAAGTTTGATTTAGCGTGATCAAACTTTATATTTTAGAAACCAAATTCGACATGCGATTTGGTAGGTATAATAAATTCTGATGAAATCTATATTTACACCCTTTGAGAATTTGGGCGGGTGTAGTCTAGAACATTGGAACTTTAATAACATTGTTATTTAATTATTTTCAGTTCTTCTACTTTTAGAATAATAGCTTCCACGCATTTTCAATGATTTAGCCAACGTCAATATTTTCATAATGTCAATAGTTCATACCTATAATCAAAAGGGATTTAATCGTCGTCCTTTATTGGCAGCGAAGTTAGGGTAAGAAATATAAGGACCTGCAGTGCCCGTTAATCCGGCGAATAGCTTTCATACTATCAAATAGAGGGACCAAAATAAGTCCAGTGAGATGTTGTTAATACAAGGGAGAGATAACGAATCTATGTATTATTCGATTTAAAGATAGGCTACTAGAAGTCATACGAGAAGAATCGATATAGAAGACCTTTTGAATACCGCCCAAAGTATAACAAAATAATGACCTCGACGCGACGTAAACTGTTTTTAGTGATAAGTCCATGCCCATCCAGTAACAAACAGCATTATAAAGTCGTTCATGAATTACAGTTTAAGGCATGTGCACACTGTACACGAAGCGACCACGACGCGACGCAGCATGTTGATGGAGTTGCAGCAAAGGGTTGAATCCCAGCTGCCACTATCACTATCACAAAGTTGGTACCAATAATAATTCCACATATAGGAAGAACGATTTACAGCATAATGATAAATAAAAAAAATGTACTGAATTTTTTAATGAATTATTAAAAGCCCAAATTTTAAAATAGGAATGCGGTCTGTAAATCTTCGCAATTAGCATAGGAATGGCTGAATAAAAATAATTCTTGATCCTATAAGGGCTTGCAAATGTACTGAAACTGACCCAATGGGCCAGAAATAATTTTTCGTCACAAATTCAAGGTTTCATCATTCAAAAACTATAAGCCTTATGAAATTGTAAACTTTCCCGCTAAATTGCTAGCCATTCTTTAAGTGTAGTTCTTCTCTATTATTGATACCAACTTTTGCAACTCTCCATATACGCGGTAGTAAACCAAGTACATAAACAGTCATAAAGTATGCACTAATCAATAGAAAATGTGAGGAAATATACGAGAAGGTGGAAATGTTTATTTTCATTAATCTACGAGTATTATGGATAAATATCGTATTCATTTATTCGTTCAGTATATCCTGCACCTTAGCAGGGCAGTGACGTCGGTGACGTCGGTGACGTCCGCGACATGGGCGACATCACGCCGAGCCGCACTGACAAATTGTCGGCATCCGTTGACGACATCCTCGCTTGATATTTACGTCTTGCCATAAGTAGGTAGTGACGTCGTCGGTATAATGCAAAGGGTACTTTTTAATAGCAACATGTCAAATGATAAGTGAATTAACAGCGACTGTGAACAACTAACGTAAATCATGGACATACGTAGACTAATTTTGAGAGCAGGTATTATTGGTACCTGTCCAGACGAGCCAGCTCATCCGTACTGTATACAATAGACTACAGCAGGGCTCTGACGCGCGTGGAGTATGCACGGAATTTATCCGATCGATCATCCGCGGCGCTGGGTAAGTTTCCGACTTAATTCATCTCAGATGTGCGTCTGGAAGGTCATCGGGTCAAGGTCAAGCTGAAAGATATTTTGGGCGGGAGGCGTGTCCCGGATCCATTTCTGCGGAATTTGCCGTCTCGCAATTGCCTGATAAAGGACGGTTTCCGTGTTTACTATGGTGTGTATTGCTTGAATATTTATGTAGTTTCTCTTTGTTTTACAAGTTACAATATTGTAGAATAGAATGTGACATAAAACTTAATTAAAACGGTCATAATAACTTACAAGAGAAACTATATTTTAATAATTGAACAACTATTATCATTAAATTAAACATTTACGACGTAGGAATACAAAAATCATTGGCATATTTCCAAAAACAATTTAAGTACCTATTCCATGTAAATGCATCCAAACAGTAAATATAAGTGTGTGTAAACTCGTTACATTTCAATTCGCCCGTGGTCCCGTGTGGTTGCGACCGTTTCGTTCGGTACCCTTAGTACGAGTTTTACTCGATTAACGAAATCGACGGTAGTTTACAGTTTCTCCATACATTTTTTAGTTCGTTGTAGTTTCCGCAAAGTGGCGCTGCTAGTCAAATGTATGGACAAAACGCAAACTATCGTAGTTTTCGTTAATCGAGAACTGTCAAAATAAACTCGTACTAGGGGTACGGAACGCTGCGCCGCACTATCCCGTCGATTCGTCTCCATCATGGCTTTTCGACAAACTCATTTATCACGTAAACACAAGACGACTGCTGAATTTCGATTTTGCTGAAGTGCATTTAGACCAAGCGCGTAGAAATAAAGACAAATTGTGTACTAAATAAAATTAAGATTGTTTGTTCTAAATAAAAATGTGTTAAAACACTGAAAATGTACAAGGGTGACCTATATTTATTATAGAAATTTCTGAAATGAAAAGGACGTTGTTGAAATTGAAACAATTACAGAACTTGTAATATAATAAAGCTGACAAAAACGTATCATTTGACCCCCGTTAACGTGACCATAGTCGCCAGTGAGCCATAACTCTGTATGCAGTTCTTACAGATAAATACATTAATGCATCATATCCAAAGTCTAAAGGTTTCGGAAATATATTACGTAACTTTATCCCATCCGCTTTCTGTTAATCCGAGTTTCAAAGCTTTTTGTATCTGTCCAGATGTTGAATGCTGAAATGTTAGCATGTTTCAGCACTGATCTATTCAATTCACGTACCTAAATAAGTGTATTGAAATATTCCTTTGCAATACTAATTTGTGTTTCCACATTTATAATATCAATAAAATCATATATTCTCCTTTTTTAGCTACGCCGTAGTTTAGTAAATAAAGACTTGATACATTTTAGTTTGGGAAATTGTAGTTTAGGTAACTATATGTATACTGTAACTATATATATATGGGAGAGAGAAACGCTAGATGTGGCACAAGATACTCAATAAAATAATAAAAAATATAAGCCCTGTAATATTACTGTCCCACTGCTGGGCACGGGCCTCCTCTACTAATGAGAGGGGTTAGGCCTTAGTCTACCACGCTGGCCTAATGCGGGTTGGTAAACTTCACATACCTTCGAAATTATTGTGAAGAAATTCTCGGGTATGCAAGTTTCCTCACGATGTTTTCCATCACCGTTATAGCAAGCGATATTTCACAATGAAAATACACTTGACAGAGAAAAGTCAGAGGTGTATGCTCCATTTTTGGGGTTGCTCTCGAACCTCCAACACTTGTCTCGGCAGTCCGTACCATTACCAACTGAGCTATCGCTGCTTATAACTCAATACTATTTAATTATTAGTATTTAAATGCTGTCTGTTTTTTCAAACCCGTATTCTTGAGCTCAAAGAATGTCAAAAGATATGTAATATATAATTAAATTCGACAGTCCATCTGCTTCTCGAGGTGTCGTCGACCCTGACGGAGTGCGTGACAATACTCTGGCAGCGGGCCAAGCGCCATATGTCGTCTCAACACTCAAAACTAACACGCACCATCTACTACCAGCAGAACCAGTGCTGCATCAAGATATAGCTCTTACTGCCGGAGAACCAAAGTCAGAAATAATACTGAACCTATCAAGCGCGTTGGAAAATGTAAACTGGCTATACTGCAAATTAGCGAAAACGCCTGTACACTTTGGTTCTTTGATGTGTTCAAAAGGAACCGATGTCCGATGTTACGACGGATTTGCAATTTATGTTTCTATATATAGATTCGTAACGTAACTGTTCGTGGGTGAATTCGAGCGTCGCGGTCGTAAGGACATGTTTAACGATAGAATTTACGATCATTGTGTGCAAGGAAAATATCCGGAGAAGTGAGAACTATAAATATTATTCATTGGTATAATATATCTGATACTTATGCTTGGATACCTATGTAACGGCATAATTTTATTATGTACCTCAGAGTCGTGGTGTGTATAGACTATGGACATTCCCACGTTACGACGAACTAATTTACACAACTGCCATTGCGTGACACTCGTACATAATCATAATTGAAATCCATTTTCCAATCAATTATGACAATGGAAAACAAAAAACACACATTAGATTCAGTCACCAAGAAATATGAGGCTGGTCCCTATGGTAGAATGAAATCAATTGGAACAAATAACAGGAGACAACCGTCGCCATTAAACCGTGCGAGTGTAGGTGGCATTTCAGCAGCTAATTGAAATCGTAGCTTGATGTAAACTGGGCTAAATTGATCGTGTAAATTATAAGGCTCGGTAACATGAGCCGATGTGATTTGTACATTGCATATCTACATTGTATACCTCGCTATGATGGAAACACAGTACGGAAACACAGTTAATGAATGATGATACTGGTAGGTTAGTTAGGCCTTTTAGTACTCGTCGATGGGAACCACGGCGTTTTATCCTTACTTGCTCCGTCCATGCACCAATCCCATCTGCTTCCAGTATTTCCAGTCACTTTACTACCACCATTTCTGCCATATCCCATTCTCTCTTCCACAACTCACAACCGCTTACACTCTATTCCTATTTCCCCATCTCCTGGCGGGGTAAATATTATTAAAAACACACACTTTACTTTTTTATATGAAGAAGGTTCCGTGTTTAATCGTTGATTTTGCCTAGCGTCACCACGCCCTAACAGTGTAGGGTCCACCTTCATACAAAAGCGCGTTTTCATTTTGCCCAGTATTTACCATCCTGTACCTCTATAGTGAGAATATTGGCCTTTCATAAAAAAAAAATCTCAAAAACGTCCAGCCATTTCATTTTGGGCCACCCACAGGGACGCATCACCGGTACGATCGATGCTGTGTTTAAACATTACGTTATTGAATAATAAATAAAGTAGTAAAATGATAGTACTGTGGATTCATTTTATACGTCTTTTGAAAGTAAGTTCGAGTAGACTCTTAATATTTATTTTTACCTTGCAGCAAAGAAGAACATGCTATGTAATCTAAAACTAATTAAACTATCACATTACATCCAGTGCAAATCAAAAGGCACTGTATCTCATCAACCTCTACAAAGATCTACCATCTATACACACATGCTAAAGTAGGTACTGGTTTAACGTTTGTTATTCAAAGAGCTCTTGATAGCTGAATAAATTTAATTATTAAATCTAACGTATAGAGGATAGACCGATTATATATAGCATGCATACATAACATAAGCTCACGCCTGTATCCCCGAAGAGGTAGGCAGAGGCGCACTAGCGAACCAGTACACCCACAGTTCGCCGAGCTTAGTTCCGTCCTAGATGTGATAGGGGGCGAGCCTATCGCCATATCGGGCACAAATTCCACTCCGAGCTGATATGGAAAAATCCAATATCACTTTGCTCGACCCGGGGATCGAACCCGAGACCTCAGGACGTTAGTCGTACCGAAATACAACCACGCCACAGAGGCAGTATAGCATGCATAATGAGTAATATCCAACACCCACATTATGCCACGGCAGGTCGGGTACAGGAATGTTCCAGGAGTAATTAATACCCACTGTCTGGTGATTCACTCGTACGCCAAGTCACAAGTGTGCTACGGCCTACCACAGAAGTCAGAACGCGTGCATCATTTACCTTTATATGCTATTCCAGTACAAAAATAGCTATGGAAAATAATAGGTCCAATATTTAGAACGACTATACCTAAATATTTTCCATAAATTAAAGTTTGGAAGCATATTGGAATGTTTCAAAGCGAGACCGTCGATTGACACGTGAGCGTGGAAGGTGGCAGCAGGGCGCGGGCGGCGTCGCCAACTACGCGCCGAGGCGCCAGCTGGGCGCCAACTCGGCGACGTCACGTAGCGTCCAACAATCGTCATTGCAAACATTTATATATGTGTGTGGAGGGAAGATGACGCCTCAGCGTTAATCATAATATTCATTTATTATTGACGATTGGCAAACGTGATTGCTGAAAGATGTCGATCATCGCCATGATTGTATTCTTGGGTGGGCACTCATATTGTACATCAGGTGCAGTATGAACTTCTCCGACAAATTATATACATCATTAGAGTTATATTCTAAGTAGGAATTTCTATCTAAGACTACAACAAACAATAACAAGAAACAAAATTAAACGTAATACTCCTAACTATATTACACCTGTATGGATGTATGGATTAAAGTACTATCGAAAATATCATTTTTGCTTATACTAATATAAATCTAGAAACTACCGTCAACTGTATCGAGATTCAAGAAAACTAGATACGAATACCGTTTATATTTTAAACAACAAAACCACAATAAAGACTAGACATCAATAATCTTCTTGCTTGAGTTCTTACTGGTATGCGAGGCGCGAGCAAGAGACGCAGTAAAACGACGCGATGCGGCACTATCCCTAGCTTCGATTGTATCTAGTTTTATTAAGACACGTGCACTGACTAATGTTTATTTAAAGAGTGGTGAAATGCAACGACCAAGGATCGGATTCACTGCCATGGTCTAGGCCGGAATTGGGAATTTAATTGCGTGGGACATATTGACTCCTATATTTTTTTTAAGCGCGCTAAATTTCTCAACTAGTTTGTCGCTTTATTACGAATATCAGATATTATGAGATTGTCGATCTGACATAAATATTTGCAGCTTACACAATACACATATACATATTTGTCTCAATGCGGGTACCGGCTCGGCCGTTCTCGACTTACAATTACTAGGCCATTGCGTCACGGTGGCTGTCAAAATATATTGTTAGTGGGAATGATATGATAACTGTTTTTGATTATAAATCAGGCGATCTGAAACGATCATTGAGTGATAAGTTATCTGTTGATATACCTATATCGACGTATAATATACTAACATACATATACCTACGGATAACAAAACCGGTTTTTTCGGGATAAGAATTTTCAGTAGCGAGTTGTCATGACTTGCTTTTATACAATAAATTGTTGCTAACTAGGAATAGTAAGCGTATCCCATGTCAAACGAATATTAATCATTAAGTCATAGCTTTGAATAAAAATGTAACATACTCGTATTAGCGTCATGAATAATTTATTTTCCGAAACTAGTTTCTCTGGCAACATTTTTTGAGACATACACTATTTTGATATTACACGTGGTTATATATCACCGAGGTGGTCGCGTGGGATGTTACATCCCGGGACCCCCACTAAGTGCGGCCCTCGCCATGGTCTAGTGCACACGATACATCTAAACAGTAGACACACGTCAACAGTTTTGTTGTATGACACGACAGACGGACAATGACAGACCATTTTAGATTAAATGCAAGTGTCTGTTTCACTTTTAGATGTTGAGTGTTGCAACCTAATCGAATTAAAGTAAATTCAGCCATATTATTTTATTCATGTAGTACATACACTGAAAGGAATGTAAGAACTGACCAAATGACTCGGATTATTAGTAGAGTCGCATAAAATACGACTATCATAATGTTTTGTGCAGAAAAATGTAAACTGCAGTCGGTTATTACGCACCTAAGAACCCCCTCTGGGTGACATCTTTGTAGAGGAACGGGTGGCATGTGTTCCCCCACCAAAGGGGGGAGATCTTCTCGTCAATTCGTCGTTCGTTCAATTTTTCCTTTGTATGGATGGATGCGTTGATTTGTGCTTTATTTTGTAGGCCGTCGCTCGTCCGTTGCTTCGTAACTATTGCTGTTGTGCGCTGGCACTCGATTCTTGTGGTTAGTTCGGCACGTGTTGCAGAGATGTCGCCCATATCTTCAAGTTTTTTTTTCGGATGAGTCGTGTTTAGGGAAAAGCTACTGTTTTTCCAGAAACTCTGTGTTAATGATTTGCATTGCACATATTCATGTTTCTTCAATGAAGGCAGGCGTAAATAAGCTGCTTAGTTTTAACTAAAACCATTATGGGATTTTATAAAAGTAGGTAGAAGACGACAGCTGCAATAAGGGTTTCTGATTGCTTGACCTTTTTTATTTCTCGAGGCGCGAGAATTCTCGACTAGGATACTTTCTCGAGGATCTCGAGAAATTTTGAAAACACAATGTTATTTTAAAATTTTTGCTTTAGACTTTTTCAATTAGAGTATTCTCGAAGCATTGAGTTTTATCCTCGTCTCGACTAGACAAATTTCTCGAGAATTCCTTGAGAATACTCGAGCAGAAACCATAGCGGCAATTGACACCATCCTCAGTGGCAAAGGAGAATATCATGCCGGCTGCTCGCGCGGTAATTCTGTTTAAATCTGTCAACCCCACATTAAAATTGTTAGCGTGAGTGGGTGCATTAAGGCGCGCTTTTAACCTCTGTAAACTGTATATTTTGGAACCAGGAATAACTGGTATAACGTAGTAAAGTACATAGTTAATGCTGTGTGTATTTCATTAGAATACATTCGTTAACTCTGTGTAAATATACGTTCACAGACAGATTGTTAACATCGCATAGCATTTGTAAAGATTTGAATATTAAGTTTAAGTAACATATTGGAACTAACAACAAAATTACACTTGAAACTTCACAATAAAACGTCACACGCAATGGAAATATCGAGAACAATAAAAACTGTTTGTTAATCTAAAACCTGTGACAAATAGATATGACAAACTGGTTCATCAGTTCTAATCATTATGTATGCAATAATCATAGTATCATACGTTCTTAGAACTTGCCTTATTTTTTTAGACTAGGTTTTGTCCACGGACGTATAAAAAAGAAGGACACCAACTCGCCTATAGTCAAACGGACGCCAGAGAGAAGCCACGCACACAAACGCCCCTGTACAAAAGTGCCCTAGCCACACATTAACATTCCTAACACGTTCAGTCGCCGCCATTACGTGTCGATAGATCGAAAGGGCCGAAAACCCTGCTTCACTTTCAATGCTCCTAGCACTCCGTCCATATTTTTACGTCCGTGGTTATCTCGTTGCGAATGTGTTGTCGCAAAATACCTGTGCACTGCCTGTAGCCACCATTAACGGAAATAAAACTAACATTAATAATCTAAACTTAACGGACTGACTTCAAAACTTATCCGATCGTGATCAAATTTAGATTGGAATAAGCTTTATCGAACACAAAAGCGCTCACTTGAGGAGGCCTACGTTCAGCAGTAGATGGCAAGAATCTTGAAAATGAGTCCACATTTAGCGGAGATATCGGGGAACACACAAAAATCAGAGGAATTGAGGTCCTTCTCCTTTTTTTAAAGAAGGTCGAAAATACGATGCCGTTTATAACAGTTTTATTATGTCCTTCGACGACCATCCGGTAGTCATTCAATCAAGCATCTTATACATGGTATAAAGTTATAAACCCACATTCTCATCATCCACTGCCTCAGTGGTGTGGTGGTATTACGGTACGACTACGGTTCTGAGGTCTCGGGTTCGATCCCCGGGTCGGGCAGTGATATTAGATTTTTCCATGACAGCCCGGAGTCTGGAATTAGTGCCCGATATGGCGATAGGCTCACCCCCTATCATATCTGGGATGGAACTAAGCTCGGCGAAATGTGGGTGTTCTAGTTCGCTAGTGCGCGTCTGCCTACCCCTTCGGGGATGCAGGCGTGAGCTTATGTTATGTTATGTGTCTCATCAACCATTCAAAACCAAACTGTAATTCAAAATGCCAAAATATTCCACAGTAGAATTCGTAATATCATCTAGATGAGAGAGTAACAACCAGCAACCGCGAGATATGCTCATCGTTTGTTCCTTTTACAATTGAGGGCCGCTGGAAATAACACCGACTTTTGCATGCCTCATATGACGGCATGACTGTACACTGAATCATTCTGGATTAGAAATTATTATCGGTGATAAATAACGTTTCTAGCAACGAAAAGTGATGAACAAGATGGGTGTGGTGAGACAATACTTAAGAATTATGACAACATTATAATGGAAACCGAGCATGGGTAATGCGGAAATGTAAAACGTAATTTGTACCATTTTCTGTGCATGTCGTGGTCGCCTGTAATTATGGCAACATTTAGATTTGAAATTTCTGTATGCAATATATTATAACAATTACGTCATGTTCATTCATGTGACGTTATACCTCGATCTTGGCAGTGTTCGGTCTTCAGCATCTCGTTGAGATAGACCAAAGAATTTTATTTTTGAGTGGTAAAGCCACGCTGTCGACAGTGACGTCTACAGCACGAATGAGCTGGCTCGACCGGTTTGATACCACTCTCTTACAGAAAACCGACGTAAAAAGCTTGCTGTCGCGTTTCGTTCGGTGGGTGAGATTTCCGGTGACCCCTTTCCCCCCTGCCTTTCCCTTTTCCCTCCCTTTACATTCCCTCCTTTTAAGATGGCAACGCACCCATGATACTTTTTGTGTCTTGAGTGTCTATGGGCGGTGGAGATCACTTACCATCAACTGACCCATCTGTTCGTTTGTCAGTCTCTGCTATAAAAAAAAATACTTAAATTGTTATTGGAACGAAACAGCAAATCCCATTCCAAGTCTATCTAGTCTTCTTTCAAATGTGTGTGACGATAAAGAACTGCTAAAAATACGGGCTATGATAATGTTATTTGAATCACATAGCTAGCTATAAGTGCTATAACCTTACACACAGGCCACTAACGATGTTTTCTAATTAGAGACGGACCAAGTTTAACAAATAGTATTAAATGAATATCATCGTGGCGCCATTTGTTTTCTATAACAATAGAAGATAATATTTCATTTTTGAACTTTTATTTCGTTCTTAAGAAATCCCTCATGTCTCGTGTTGTTAAAAAAATGCGCAATACGAAAGTTTTGGCACCAATGCAGCTGTTGTTAATGTGTACTTTAAACAAATGTTCGAATGTTGTCCTCATAAATCACTATAAAAATAATTAAAGAAGTGTTCATACACTTTACATAGATAAACATAATTATGTCTATTTTGTGATTGCCTCGGTGACGTAGTTATATTGCGTGGGCGGTACTACCATCCTGAAGTCTTAGATTCGATTCCTGGGTCGGGTATGGTGATAAGGGTTATATATAGTATAAGAATTGCTGTTGGTAGGTTACTTATAATTATTATTTCCCAGATAGCGACCATGGTATTTAAAACCTGCCATAATGATCCACACACAAATTATAATCTAGTGTAGAGGTATATTCGTTTTATAGAAAGGGATTTTAACTTAGTGGTTTATGTCACGTGGAACATATTACAGGGGTTATGACGACATCTCTTACACATCTCTTCACGCGTCTTTGAAAATATTGAGTTATTCACTGTTTTATTTTTATTCATGTTTCCCCGTATTCCCTTCAGAAGAACTGCACCGCTTGTTACATTATTTCATAATAACTATAATTGCCTACATGATGATTTTTACTTAGTTTTTTTGCACATCTCTTTACATCGAGGTCGAGGTCGCTCTCTGGATGATTAAGTTTCGTTCGGCGCGTCTCGAATATGTCGAAGGAATGTAATAATTTTCCGGAGAGGATTTCAAAATAGATTGCCATATGTTGGTAAACTATCCTACCTACCTGCTTTAACTTGGGAAGTACAACATTATCTATATACGAAATTTTATCTGATTCAAAGATGGGTTTAATTTAAGTCGTTTTTGCCGTTGACGCCCTTTAGTCTATGAGCGTGGGCAGAATTCACGCGCCTCGTATGTTTACACAGAGGGAGGCAGTTTAATTTGATACAGCACGTGTGACGTGACGCAGTATTTACGGTGCTATACCGCAGTCTGTGTATTTTTCTATCTGTTACCCGTTTTACTGCTTGGGGCGGTCGCGTGCCTGCTCAAGGTCTTTCGGTGCGCAATTTTACCGTACACGCATTTCTTTTATCCTTACTAAATAATAAAAGCGAAAGTAACTCTGTCTGTCTGTCTGTCTGTCTGTCTGTCTGTCTGTCTGTCTGTGGCGTTTTCACGTCTAAACCGCTGAACCGATTTTGATGAAATTTGGTATGTGGGTACTTTTAACCCCAAGGACGGACATAGGGTACTTTATTTTTTTTAAATCAACCCCTAAAGGGATGAAATAGGGGATGAAAGTTTGTATGGGAATTTTGGAACCGCTTAATGGATTTTGATGAAATTTGGTATGAGGATACTTTTGACCCTAAGGACACAAATGGGGTACTTCATTTTTTTTTATCAACCCTTAAAGGGATGAAATAAGGGTTAATATTTTGTATGGGGATTTTTAGTCCACTTAATGGATTTTTCTGAAATTTGGTATGGGATAGTGGACACCTTTGAGTTTAAAGACACAAATGGGCTACTTTTTTAAATCAACCCCTAATGGGCTGAAATAGGGGATGAAAGTTTGCATGAAGATTTTAGGTCCACTTAATGATTTTTTTTAAATTTGGTATGGGATAGTGGATACATTTGGGTTTAAAGACACAAATGGGCTACTTTTAAAATCAACCCCTAAAGGGATGAAATAGGGGTTGAAAATTTGTTTCTTTGTTTTTGGGCCGATTGACTTCAAAATCGATATCTGGGTCGCCCCGTTGTTCCGAACGACAGAACCGCTGTCAGAACTGTCAAAAGTGGCCGCCATTTTGTTTTTCTTTGTTTTTGGGCCGATTGACTTCAAAATCGATATCTGAGTCACCCCGTGTTTCCGAACGACAGAACCGCGTCAGAACTGTCAAAAGTGGCCGCCATTTTGTTTTTCTTTGTTTTTGGGCCGATTGACTTCAAAATCGATATCTGAGTCGCCCCGTTGTTCCGAACGACAGAACCGCTGTCAGAACTGTCAAAAGTGGCCGTAATTTTGTTTTTCTTTGTTTTTGGGCCGATTGGCTTCAATATCGATATCTGAGTCACCCCGTGGTTCCAAACGACAGAACCGCTGTCAGAACTGTCAAAAGTGGCCGCCATTTTGTTTATCTTTGGTTTGGGCCGATTGTCTTCAAAATCGATATCTGAGTCACCCCGTAGTTCCGAACGACAGAACCGCTGTCAGAACTGTCAAAAGTGGCCGCCATTTTGTTTTTCTTTGTTTTTGGGCCGATTGACTTCAAAATCGATATCTGAGTCACCCCGTGGTTCCGAACGACAGAACGGCTTTCAAACCTGTCAAAAGTGACCGCCATTTTGTTTTTCTTTGTTTCTGGGCCGATTGACTTCAAAATCGATATCTGAGGCGCTCCGTGGTTCCGAATGACAGAACCGCTGTCAAATTTCTCAAAAATGGCCGCCATTTGGTTTTCTTTGTTTTTGGGCCAATTGACTTCAAAATTGATGTCTGGGTCGCCCATATTTAGACTAAAACGACAGTGCGGATCGACAAATCAAAAGATTTTTCCATTGGCCCTACAAAATACGCGTGCGGAGCCGCGAGCAAAAGCTAGTAAATCTATAAATATTATGTTTTGCATTCAAACCAGGAGGTTTGGATGAAATAGAAAAAACTAAGTTGAAGGTTTGTCAATATGGGCTTTAGATTAAAGTATGTAAATGTTTTATGTATGCTGTCCAAAAAATGAGTGACCACTCTCAAACAATTAGTGGTCACCAGAATCATGCCAGCCTATTTATACGTCTTCTTCTTCTTGACCTTTATTAATAAATTTGATTTACTGTTAAAAGGGTCACATAACACATTGTTAGAGAGAAGGGAAACATAGCCGTAATCAAGTACGATAAGCTCATTTTGTTGAAAAATACACCTACAAAGAAAAACATCAACAACAAAAGGAATCTTTCAAAATCTCCAGAGAATAACTCAAATACCTATACCGAGCAGAGACCTCAGGCCAATAAAAAGAATAAAACCATAACCACTCATACAACTCAAAGATCTTCAAGTTTTTCAGAAGGAGTTATTAAACCCGGAATGCTTAACTTTCTAATAAACAAAAACAGTGACAGCAAGACAAACACACTAGGTAACACCAATAAAAATACATAGCAACAAACACGCCAGCCTCTCCCTGAAATCCATAAACAAAAAGACAAAGCAAAAGGAATATATAAAACACATCTTCCAAGCCGGTTGGTCACAGTGGGAGATTACGACCACAACCCTCCAGAAAAACTACAATACAGCCAACCACGGAAAAACAAAAATGATAATAAACTATTGGTGGCGACCTACAACGTAAGGACACTATCGAGTTACGAAAGATTTATTGAACTAACAGAAGCTATAAGTAACATAAATTTAGACATTTTGGGCCTATCAGAAGTACGGCGACTTGGTAATAAAATAGAAGACTATGGAGACCTAATACTATGCTACACTGGAGAAACAGCCGGACATCATGGCGTTGGCTTTCTAGTAAAGAAAAACTTAAAAACCTACATAGACAGCTACATTGGTCTATCTGAAAGAGTGTCTCTACTTAACTTAAACATATACAATTATAAATTAACACTTATACAAGTATACGCACCAACAGAATCAGCCAACGACGAAGACATCGACAAATTCTACCAAACTCTCAACGAAGCCATGAATATAGCATACAAGGAAGTCATAGTAATGGGCGATTTTAACGCTAAGATAGGACAACCTCGAGTCGACGAGTATATCATTATGAAAACAAACGGATATGGAACACGAAATGCACGAGGAGAAAAAATGATCGAATTTGCAATGGAACACAAGTTGTCAATTATTAACACCTTCTTTAAGAAAAGATCCGGGCGCAAATGGACATGGCAATCACCTAACGGGCAGTATAAAAACGAAATATATTTTGTCCTATCAAATAAACCCAATTTGTTTCAAAATTTAGAAATACTAAATGTTAACTACCCATCTGACCACAGAATGATTAGGTCGACCCTAACATTAAATAAGCATAGGAAAACAAGAATAAATTACACAAACAAGAGTTGCAGGACTTTAAAAAATGTATTAGAAGTCAAAAAATTTCAAGAAAACTTGTACAAACACATTTCAGAACTAGAAGCAACAAAAGTCACGGACTCAATTCAAAATTTCTACGATAAACTTGTAAAGGCCATAAATACAAGCCTACAGCAAATACGCACTACCGACAAAGATCACAAAAGAATAAAAATATCAGAGCGTTCCAAGGCTCTTATAAAAAGAAGACAACAGATTCAAAGAAAAAAAATTAAAACAAGAGCTATGAAAAATGAACTCAAAGCATTGTACAAGCTTACCAGTAAATATATAAAGAACGACTACCTGAATCATAGAAAAAACATCTTACAAAGACATCTTGAAACTACGGGAAGTTTAAAAAAAGCTCACAAAGAGCTACAATCACATGTCACCTGGATCGACAGCCTGAACAAGCAAGGAAAAACATCCCACGACAGAAACGAAATCATACAAATAGCAACTAAGTACTACAAAGACCTGTACGATATTCCAACCACACAAAATAAAAACCATTGGGCAGTTGAGGAAACTAATACCAGGTACAATTCTAAAATAACACCAATAGACGAAATAGAGATATCGAACAATATCAAGAATCTAAAATCAGACAAAAGCCCAGGACCCGACGGCATAACGAACGAGGTATTAAAGCACGGTATGTCAATATTATGTAACTCACTCTCATTTATATTTAACCGTATTATAGACACCGCTACTACACCATCACAATGGTCACATTCACACATAATATTGTTATATAAGAAGGGAAATCCGAAAAATATAGCAAACTACAGACCTATAAGTTTGTTACCAAGTCTTTATAAATTATTCTCATCAATTATCGAAAAAAGGATAAATTCTACTATACAAAAACACCAACCTGTTGAACAAGCAGGTTTCCGGAAAGGTTTTTCAACAGTTGACCATATACACACTCTAGAACTACTTATTGAGAAATATCAAGAGCAGCAGAGGCCGCTATATGTTGCCTTTATAGATTACCAAAAAGCCTTTGACACACTACTGCATTCGAGTATCTGGGAAGCGCTTAGGTCACAAAACGTTGACAGACATTACATTGATGTCTTAAAAAATATCTACCAAAAATGCACAAGTAAAGTAAGATTGGAAATACCTGGTCCAGAAATACCTATAAAAAGAGGGGTAAGACAAGGTGACCCGATATCTCCAACAATTTTCATTTCTGTACTAGAAAATGTTTTTAGAAAGCTCGATTGGAATGGATGTGGCATATTTATAAAAAACACCTATTTTACCCATTTAAGATTCGCAGATGACATAGTCATAGTATCCGACAGTTCTAGTCAACTGCAATACATGATGAGCACACTCCACTCAGCAAGCAAACAAGTGGGACTTGAAATGAACTCGTCAAAAACAAAAATTATGACCAATAGTTTACAAAAACCTATATATGTTAATAACTTACCATTGGAATATGTAGAGGAGTATATATATTTAGGAAAACAAATTTCTTTTATGAAAAATAACAATTTACTAGAAGTTAAACGAAGAATTAATCTTACTTGGAACAAATATTGGAATTTGAAGGAAGTATTTAAAAGTGACCTCCCAGTCGAATTAAAGAAGAAGGTAATGGACTCAAACCTTCTCCCATGCCTAACATATGCATGCCAAACATGGAAATTTAACTATACTGTTAAGAACAAAATTATTACTTGCCAAAGGGGGATAGAGCGCAGCATGTTAAACATAAAAAAACAGTACCGTATCCGTCACACAAACATCAGATTAACAACAAAAGCGATAGATGCCCTCACACACGCACAAACCCTCAAATGGAAATGGGCAGGCCATGTTGCACGGCTGCAAGAAAATAGATGGGCCAAAAAAATAACATCTTGGAAGGGACCGACTGGCAAACGAAAACGGGGACGACCACATACACGCTGGGAAGACGAGATAGCACGAGTAGCGGGATCACGTTGGATGGAAGTAGCAAAGAACAGAGAGAGCTGGCATTCTCTGGAGGAGGCCTTCACCTCAGGGGTTCTCAAATTAAATTAATAACTCTAACTCTAATCTATAAAAATTGTAAGTTTAGAGAAATATAAGGTTTTTTTTTTTTTTTTTTTTTTATATTTTTTTTATTTATTTTATAACACATTGTTATATGAACCTTTTAACAGCTTAAAAGCCACTCATTTGAAGTTTGAGTGAATATTTAGTTTTATTTTTTATTGAAATTATTCAATGTCTAGAACCCAAATCAGAATTTGTAATTCACGTGACCAAAGGAAACGCTTCAGGAACTTCTCATGGTGGGAAGGAAAAAAAACCTAACGAACCTTGTGAGAACTATTGGCACCTTCTCCACTCAGAACTCCAAAGATATAGTAATTAGCGTACCCAGCCCCCTTCCCTTTTCTCCCGACATAAGCCCCGTCGTCACCACGTCACCCATAATAATTTACTGTACACGTAGACATTAGACATTGTAATTAATTACAAAACGAGTGTTCACGTCACGCGCTTCATTACAGCCGCGTTACGTGTGTGTAAACAATTTTATGTGCCGAGTGCTGACGTAACAACATTCATCGACTGTTGCTATACGAACACGGTGCAACGTGTGTTTCTGTTTGTGTTGCAACCTGTCGTAGGTTTCTGTATGTCGTTGACGTCAACAGATAACATGCATCTGCATAGATTTTTTTAGGAATTGATAATTACGTTTATCTAGGCTAGATTACTGACGCTTAACAAGCGGGAGATCTATGTTCCGTTCCATGTCCGAGTAACGAGTACCATGATTTGTTTGGTTTGAGATCCTTAAAATATTAAATTATAATTAACATAGCACTGGCTCTATATCGGACATAGAATAGGACGCTAAACGATGACTATTTCAAGTCTTGGTACATCAGTATTGTTATATTTCGTTTATACTGAATATTAAAGGGATATTTGTCGCTGCCACACAGTCAGTGTATGCAAGGCTTTACTGTTTAATATTGGAAACAATTATCCGGTGACTGGTGAGTCTTCGGCGCCAGGCGGCGCGGCGAGATAAAACGTATTAGGGCTTAAACACATTACCTTATCGGACTCATTGTTGAGTGACAACAAAAGCCGATTACAATACTGAACATAGTGTGTTTAATACAAAAAAAAGGCCAAGTGCATGCTGCAAATCTGACTACGCACAGTAAAGGGTTTCGAAGTACGGGTATCGCGTTTCTTACAAATAATTTTATAAGACATCATTTCTAAGTATATGACTTCATCTAAATGATATTCAATAGAATTTGTATGTAACGCTTTGCTTTTAAATTTGGTCGTCTATTACTCGTTAACTTGTACAGCCTGCTTAGCCGTGATAGGTTTCCTTTTAAAATTATTATATATGCTACTAGCAAACCTGGCGAACCGTTTCGCCACCAGATGGCTTCGTTTTATGTAACATCTACTTAAAATATTGGTTTGTAGTACATGCTATGTATCAGAGATGGCGCTGTATGTGAAAAAAGATTTTCCCGCTTTTCTGATGAAATTTTTTCTGAATTTTATTTGCTATAAACCTCACGGAGCCCGAGACCTTTCCAACGAATGCAAAACCGTGGAAATCGGTTTGTGCGTTCTGGAGTTATAGCGTCAGGAAGGAAAACCCGACTTATTTTTATATAGTAGACTAGCTGACCCGCGCAACTTCGTCTGCGTAGGAGAGAGAGGGTTGAAAGAATGAGTTGTAGGCACCTATAATCCAATAATTCTAAAGGAGGTAATGAGATGATCTACTTTGGTCCGTTTTCGTCAGTCACCCCGTCAGTCACCCAGTCAGTACCCTCGTCAGTTACCCCGTCCATCACCCCGTCAGTTACCCCGTCAGTCACCCCGTCCATCACCCCGTTGGTCACCCCGACAGTCACCCTGTCGGTCAACCCGTCGGTCACCCCATCTATCTGCTCGATTGTCACCTCGATTGTCACCCCGTCTGTCACCCGACTGTCACCCTGTATGTCACCCGTCTGTCACCCATCTGTCACCCAGTGTCACCTGTCTGTCACCCGTCTGTCACCCAGTCGGTCACTCCATCTGTCTGCTCGATTGTCACCCCGTCTGTGAAATCTCTAATATCTGGAAAATCTTTTTACGCACCGGCGCCATCTACTTAAAATATTGGTTTGTAGTACATTCTATGTATCAGAGATGGCGCTGTATGTGAAAAAACATTTTCCCGCTTTTCTGTTGAATTTTTTCCTGAATTTTCTTTGCTATAAACCTCACGGAGCCCGAGATCTTTCCAACGAATGCAAAACCGTGAAAATCGGTTCGTGCGTTCTGGAGTTATAGCGTCAGGAAGGAAAACCAGACTTATTTTTATATAGTAGATTTCACATAACTAACAACTTCAGCTAAATGATATTCAATAGAATTTGTATGTAACGCTTTGCTTTTAAATTTGGTCGACTATTACTCGTTAACTTGTACAGCCTGCTTAGCCGTGATAGGTTTCCTTTTAAAATTATTATATATGCTACTACTCCAAAATCAACCGTTTAATAGATGAGGAGAGGGAGTGGTGAGCGCGCAATATTCAAGAAAACAGTTTAAAACAAAGCAAATACTGTCTTAATGGCCCGGCGTAATGAACGCGATAATTTTATTACCAGATAAATCTTCCCGATTCATATCATACAATCTTTATTCGGGAGTTCGGAACTTGGTGCAGACAACCATTATTCAAGTTATAATAAATGTTGTGCTGTATGTGCAATTAATGTGGTATTTGAATAATAAACAAGAAATATTAAATTAATCATGAAGGTCATGACTGCCTCGGTGGCGTGGCGTGGCGGGTTCGATCGCCGGGTCGGGCAAAGTGATATTGCATTTTTCCATGTCAGCCCGGAGTCTGGAATTTGTGCCCGATATGGCGATAAGCTCGCCCCCTATCACATCTGGGACGGAACTAAGCTCGGCGAAATGTGGGTGTACTAATTGGCTAGTGCGCATCTGCCTACCCCTTCGGGGATACAGGCGTGAGCTTATGTTATGTTATGTCATGAAGTTCTTAAAATATTACCGAATTTACTAAAGAGTTCCAGGACGACGTTTGTTTATTGTTAGCTACTAATCAATATAACCAAGTTGTAATATGGGTCTGTAGATTATCTGTGATAAACAAATCAGATATACTGAAGCTGTATATTAAGCACTTTCTCCTTAACAGATGGTCAATTTCCAAGTTCTAGATCAACGTCGATACCAAGCTCGGTCCGACTCTACATCCGAGCGATCCCTCAGCTATAGTCTAGTAATTGGTTTAAAAGCATTTTAAGACGTAGCTTAACGACCGGTTCGCGGTCATACCGCAAGCGATATTACTAAAGAGATGGTTAAGGTACTATTCCGTAGACGACTGCACCGGAAGATTGTAGTTTCAAACGCATTTATAGGATATATCAAGATCAAGCCGCAGACGAAAATACATTTTTAATACATCCAAGTCACACATACATAATGATATATTGCTGATCCCGTACTAGATTTAAATTTGATTGGTAGAGCCACGCTGTAGACAGTTACGTCTACAGCACGAATGGGCCGGCTCGAACGGTTTGATACCACTGTCTCACAGAAAACCGACGTAAAGTGGCAGCTCGCTGTCACGTTTCGTTCGGTGAGTGGCATTTCCGGTGGCCCAATTCCCCCCTCCTCCCTTTCCCAATCCCTTTTCCCTCCCCTTCCATTCCCTCCTTTTAGGTTGGCAACGCACCCATGTTTCTTCTCGTGTCTCGGGTGTCTATGAGCGGTGGAGTTCACTTACCATCAGGTGACCCATCTGTTCGTTTGCCGGTGGAGTTCACTTACCATCAGGTGACCCATCTGCTCGTTTGCAAGTCTCTGCTATTAAAAAAAACCTGTATCGTGAGTCAAGAACTACGAGGGACGTACAATCCTACAACACCTATACCCAACAGCTATATCTATGGATCACACTAAAATTTGTCTCGTTTGAGAAACGAACCCGCGGTCGTTTTTACAGCAGTCTTTACGCCTGCTACGCTCGATTGTGACGGTAACAAGTGATTAGGTGTCAGTGTACTGGATACTCGTAAGAGATTGATTCGCAGTAAACGCACGTTGTCGTTACGATATTAAATTGTATTTTACTTTATTGCTTTATTGCACGCCACAACGACGGACAATCACTTATCATGTCTTCAAATAATGATTAAAAGCGTCACAGGCTAAATGTGAAAATATTTTTAATTATTGACACTATTTACAATGCCCATGTATTTCTATGTAACCTTAGTCAGCAACTTTGCTGTATCCCCGACTTTCCCGTTAACCATTATTGGCGGAAGTCGGTAACCACTTGTCATCAGGTGCACCGTTTGCTCTTTTGTCTTTCTTGTTTAAAAATCATCCTGGAAATCAATTGATAATACTACTCGATACCTTAATTTGCAAACTTCATGTTTGTAAATTTTAGTAAATACATTGAAAACTGAAGCATTTTTCATTTTGTTTTATCAAAAGTCATGTAATGAGAAATATACCTAGTCGTGGAAGGTTAGTCTATATTTTTCTCAATTTACAGCTATTTAGGAGTTACAACATTCTTACGTAAACGTGGAAGTTGGTTGGTTTGCAAATTAAGGTTAGATAATTTGCGAATGTGATAGATAATAATGATAGTTTAAATGTAAATACCGGCGATGGAATGTAGTAAGGCCGGGTTACATAAAACACATATTATGATATCATAAATGAACTATTTGCGATAAATATTAGATTAACATAATTTGTTTGAAATGCGTAAGCAGCTCTACCGAGGTATGTATCCAAGATAATCGAGGTTATCTATAGATAGTTTGCTCGTATGAAAACTACCTCTGTACGTATATAATTATGCCAAAGATAAGTAAATGAATCGTCTATGATAAGATCCCATTACAGCTCATTAACATGTTTTGAAGGTTGTGTCGATGAGTTAATGTTTACATTTATGAATGGTTATGCATCTTTATAACCCGAATTTAGCGTGTGTAAACATTATTAATTTTTTCTACACTGAAGTCATAAAACGTTATTACGTTTAACAGTAGAGACGCATCAGAGGAGTAAAAGACGTTTTTTTTTCAAGACTTCCAAAAAGGAGAATATCCTCAATTCGTCTGTATTTTTTTATATGTTACGCAATATCTCCGCCAAATGTGGACTGATTTTCAAAATTCCTTTTGTGTTCCATAGAGCTTAAGCTTAGCTTAGCTTAAGATTTAAGGGTGGTTCCATATAAATTTGGTCACGATCGGATTTGAAGTCGGTCCGTTAAGTTTTTAAACTTGGTGATTATTTTATACAACGTCCATCCAATGACGCTCGTAGTGGGACCGCACCCCGAGACAGCGGAAAGCGCCCGTCCGATCGCCCACATAGATAAATAACTGTTCAATATGCTAATTATTTAATTAAAGTCGCCTACTGATGCGTTTATTTGTTCCGACACGCGATATTACGCTTTATGGAAATTAGGTTTATTTTTCTTCATTTTGTTTTGACGTATACATCTACATATAGAAATGATAAAAGTTGAGATATTGAGTAATGGCGAGATTACATCATAAATAAGAAGAGTTTTGAGAACTGAAATAACTTGACAGGTATTTTATTTTTCGACAGAAAAGCATTATTTTATCTCATTAACAAACAAAGTCTCTAGGCTGGTTTTTCATTAGCTAGATAACTTTTATACAAGGAATAATTTTGGCATTTCGACAGTTAATGCACAAAAGTTTACAAAACATCTGCCAAACCAAAGAATTATTTCTAAGATACAAGTCATTTGGTTCGGTGCAAGTTTCTGCTTCGTTACTATCTGCATTATTCAATGCTTGTAATTATACTTCGAAAAAATGCACCGTTAAAATACTTGCATAGTCATTGTCGTTTAAATGAATGGTGAAGTGGCCACAGATGTCTGGTTTTGACTAGCAACTGGGAAGACTGACACTCATCGCGTTAATACTGACACTACTGACACTTTACGTGTCGACTGTCAACCACTATATACATCCAAGTACAAAACATACCTACATAAACATAGGGGAAAAAGTACGACAAACGAGTAAGTCTTCAATTTAGAAAGAAAGAAGGAACTTTCGCAACCAAGATGAGACTGATTTTATTTTTTGAGTAAGCTAGTTTAATGACGCTTTAAAAATGTAACACCTAACAATAGACCCTGTATCTTGTCTTACGTCAGAAGTTAGAGCGGTATGCTGTATCAATAATATCAGTTCTCAATGTAAGTATACCTCTAATGTACATAGTCTCAGCACTTGTCGTTGTCACCGATAGACAATAATAAATAAATATAAATAAATTTGGCCACATTGAAAGGATGGATGAAAGTAGAGTGACGAAAGAAATTTATGCAGCAGAAGTGAATGGTAGTGTCGGCCGAGGACGTCCTAGACGTACCTTTAAGGACCAAATTGGCGATCTCCTGAAAAAGCGCCAAATAAGGAGTTCTCGTAACCGACGAGCGTGCATTAATGACTGATGACTGTGGAAGAAGCGAAAGAGGTGTGTTTGAACCGAAGCAATTTGCGCTCCTTAGTCTCTGCCTACCCCAACGGGAAACAGGCGTGAGTTTATGTATGTATGTATGTATGTATGTATGTATAAATAAATAACACCCAACAGTCACATACATAGCCCTAACTCCATACTAAGATCAAATCTTGTGTCGTGGGTATCAGGAACTACGAGAGACTTTCGGTCTCAACACACCCAGACCCGAAACAAATATCTGCAGGTCATACAAACATTTGTCTCGATGCGGGGATCGAACCCGCGGCCTCTAGCTTCACAGCCGGCTACTCGTCCGCTGCGCTACGGAGGCTGTCTACATAACTGTCGACGTCCGACGAGGTAGGATCGACCGCAGCACGTGTCGTGTTGACTCGTGCTCGTGCATCAGTTGACACTCGATTGAGTCGACAGACAATGGTCGCGGGTATTCGTGCTATTGTACCTCTAGATTCGCTATCATGCGGCCGGGCGCCGGGTTGGCTTGGTTACGCGGTACGCCAGTCGCCACGCGCTCCGGTTACATCTCGTGTTTGACGACGTGTTCGTTATTGTCCATTACACTTGTCAATGTGTTCCAATCATGATGACAAAGGATCGAGTGAAAGTATCTTTATAACGGTATCGCAAAGCAGAATTTTATGTTGATTGCATTAAAGCGAATGAAAACATTCATAGGTACTTCACAAGATCATTGAGCAACAAAATTATTTTTATCAAATACTAGCTGACCCGCGCAACTTCGTCTGCGTATGAGAGAGAGGGTTGAAAGAGTGAGTCGTAGGCACCTATAGCACAATAATTCTAAAAAGGTAATGATATGTTTTGCTAAACTTCGAGAGATAGTACGTGACTTCGATGCGGTTCCGTCAATCACCCCGTCTGTCAACCCGTCTGTCACCCGTCTGTCACCCCGCCTGTCACCCAGCCTGTCACCCGTCTGTCACCCAGCCTGTCACCCGTCTGTAACCCGTCTGTCACCCCGTCAGTCACCCCATCAGTCACCCTGCCTGTCACCACATCTGTCACCCCGTCTGTCACCCTGTCTGTCACCCCGTTTGTCACCCCGTCTGTAACCCGTCTATCACCCCGTCAGTCACCCCATCAGTCACCCTGTCTGTCACCCCGTCTGTCAACCCGTCTGTTACCCCGTCTGTCACCCCGTCTGTCACCGCGTCTGTCTTCCCGTCTGTCACCCCGTCTGTAATCCGTCTGTCACATCGGCTGACACCCCATCACTCACCCTGTCTGTCACCCTGCCTGTCACCCTGTCTGTCACCCTGCCTGTCACCCCGCCTGACACCCGTTTGTCACCCCATCAGTCACCCTGTCTGTCACCCTGCCTGTCACCCCGTCTGTCACCCTGTCTGTCACCCAGCCTGTCACCCATCTGTCACCCGGCTGTCACCCGTCTGTCAACCCGCATGTCACCCGTCTGTCACCCCGTCTGTCACCCCGTCAGTCACCCCGTCAGTCACCCCATCAGTCACCCCGTCAGGTATCCCTTAGTCACCCCATCATTCAACCCGTCGGTCAACACTAAAAGAATTTTTCACATCGAACCAGTAGTTTCCGAGATATCAACTTCCCCGCTTTAAAACATTTTTCATTTCTGCTCCGCTCCTATTGGTCATAGCGTGATGTTATATAGCCTATAGCCACCCTCGATAATTGGGCTAACCAACACAAAAATAATTTTTCAATTCGAACCAGTAGTTTCTGTCTGAGATATAAATTTTCCCGATTTTGCAGAATTTTTAATTTCTGCTCCGCTCCTATTGGTCAAAGCGTGATGTTATATAGCCTATACCCATCTTCGATAAATAGGCTATCCAACACAAAAATAATTTTTCAATTCGAACCAGTAGTTTATGAGATACCAACTTCCCCGGCTTTAAACATTTTTCATTTCTGCTCCGCTCCTATTGGTCATAGCGTGATGTTATATAGCCTATAGCCACCGTCGATAATTGGGCTATCCAACACAAAAATAATTTTTCAAATCTAACCAGTAGATACTAACGACACTCAATTGTTTTGCCTTCCCGGAACCTCTCCACTAATACTTGAACTTTATGGTATGGTATTAAAGTTCAAATTGACTTTTAAGTATTAATACGAATCGATTGTATGGGAGTACAGAAAAGTGTTGTTTTTAGACTTTTTCAGTCAATTTTTCATTTTTTTCTCTCCGTAAGAACCATCTTCGTACTTCGAGGAATATTCTAAAAAAAGAATTAGCGAAATCGGTCCAGCCGTTCACGCGTGATGGCGTGACAACGGAAAACGGGTTTCATTTGTATATATATAGATGGTATTGGATCAGTGAATGGACAATATATGAAGCAATATACGAATTGTATTTTACAATTTAAACAAATAAAGGTGTTCGTTACCAATCAATTACCATAAAATATGCTTTGTTAGAATCATTATCTATTTAATAATTTTCTCTATGTATGTATATTTCCATAGTACTGTCCAAATATTTTAACCAGCTGAAATAACAAGTATCTATAATCATTAAAATTATACTTTAGGAGATCATAATGTATGACTTATGTTGCAGTGAGCAGTTGGAAGTCATTAAAACGGCTCGTCCCAAACGATCACGTCAGTTGAACTTCCCTAATTGACCTGTGCCTGAAATACGTTTATAATGTATCTTACTTATATTTTCAAAGTAAGATTTAAAATATATATACAGCAGCATTGAGAACCGCCTTTTGTTGTCGGTTAAAAATTAGGTATTAATCATCAAAACAATCCACTTCGATTACAATATTATCACTATCAGAATAATCTTAATAAGCAATTACAAGTATACATAATAACTAGTGTTAACTAATATTGTTAGAACAAGCATAGAACCCACGGCCCTGAAGTTCAAAGGGCATAGTAACATTTATTACGCGGACATTATGTAAGAAGCCGTTATAGTGATAATTCTTTATCGTACTGATAACATTTGTATACAATTAATGTACCTAATGTATAAATGGCTTTCACGACGTCATGGCATTTTTGACAGTTTAGATTTTTACATAGTAATTAATACATCTTAAACTGTGATCGAATAATAATAATGAAATATTATTTGTGACGGGGAGCGTATTTGAATATATCTTGTGTAAGTATAAAAGATCGGCATGAGACAAGCGCGGACCACCCATCATAAAGCGTGATCACGGCAACAATGCTTAACTGTAAAGTGCTTAGCTTGTGCAACCGTGAACCGACGAGTGAGGAACGCTACACTGCTACATCGCTACACCACTAGATCGCCTAATCAGATTAATACACAATAATTTAGCCTTTCTACGCGCAGCACCTTCATCATGTATTTTCAAAAGAAGCCACCCCACTATGAAGTCTACTTCCTCATACATAAATTAATCAGAGAAGCTCCGTCGTTTGCTAATGAGAACCAAAAAAACTCAAACAAAAGAATTTTACTAAGCACCAAATCCACTTTCCTTGGTAGTCTCTCGCAACTCCCTCGGTATTTTAATAATTCGAGTCGGGAGTCGGGACTAGGGCTGCGTCTCGGTCGCGGGATATCGATTGCATTGTCGACAAATGTTTGATACGCCGCAAATTGGTCGTCTGTATGTCAAACAGCTGTGGAGATAAAACAAAAACTTTGCGATGAAAATATTTTGTATTTTTCGGACCGAGTGTAATTTTATGGTCGTGTTAAAGTTCGGAGATAAGAAATATTTTAAGGGCTTTACGTTGTTCTGTCTTTAACACTGAAATAATTAAAATATATGATAGTTAAACAATTATGAACCCCGAATTGTCACAGAACCGTCAGCTAGGGGCAAAGATCTCACTCCATTTTGTGATAATAATGGATTTCTTAGGCAAAAGCTAATGGAGACAGTCTCATGATGACAACACGATCCGATCCACTTGCAACAACGAGTACTATAAATTGCATCGAAATGTTAAGTACTCCACTTTCGTATAAAATTACTATAAAGTCAACGTCAGTACTCCAAAATGGCCAATCAGGTCTTATTATGATGATGATATTATAGCATCAACTGTTAACTCCTCGATCTAGATACCATTATAAAATATCTTTGTGCGAGTGGTCTGAGGTCTCTCAAATTATAATAATTCGTCAAAATCGACATTAATATATATATATAATACATAACATTTCGAATGAAGATGTCCAAGTTCCTAACTGACAATGTACTTGCCATTTCACATTTTAGGAGACACAAATCATAATGAATAAGGTTCTGTGTTAGGAGATAACAAAACATGTAGATCCTGTAATATTACCCATGGCGCCCTCTGGTATTATAATGCATTTATACGGTTTGGTATCACAATCGACTATTCGTTTTATCAAGCGAGCAACCGATATGAAGTCCAACGACTTCTCAACGAGGACGAGACGTGTTGCACAGTCGACAGAATGTTGCAATCAACGGTAAACAACTTTTAAAATACACTCCACGGTGGAAAATTACACGTGACACATTTCAAAATAACAACACGGTTTATTTGTATTCTGTGAAGATTTACAGAGCTTATAACGAATGGGAAAGGATGCCTGACTGTAACTACAGGGCAGTTCAAGCATAATGAGGACCGTCCAAAGACATTCCGTCCTTAGGTCAGGAGAGTAATACCGGCTCGGAGTTGACGGATATATCCTGGTTGACCCTGAAACGCGATTAGCCTGAACTTGATTTACATCACGTAGTACATCACATCACTACAATTCCTGAATGTAGTAGAAATAATGTTTTAGTCAAAAGTCAAAACCCATAGTGTTCAATATATAAGAGCCCGTGGCCGCTAGGCTTTTGATACTTTATAAAAGCTGAAAATTTCTCAGCGCCTGCCTCTAAAACAGATAGGAACTGTGGCCAAGTATGAAATTAAGATTATGGTGGTTTTTGAATTTATCAAGTTACAAAGGTGTGTAATATACTAGGTTACTTTCGTTAAATTATATAGCCCAATCTTTTCATATTTTCTTCTGGGTAGTAAATGTGAAGTCTATATTCCGTTAAGGGTGTTAAAGTATTTTTATCAATAGACAGTATTATGGTAACAGCACTGGTAATACCTCTAGTAATAAATGAGGGGGTGTGGCTCATTTAATATCACGCAAGGCATGCGTGCGGTGCGTGAAAACACTACGTCGAAGTAACACAATTTTGTATTCTGGATAAGATACCGTTCGTTCCTTCGTGTCTTCAACAGCACTTTGGTGGCTTGGCTGATTTCGACAAGACTTTCAGAAGAATTCAGAAGTTCCTATAGTTATCTTCCGTCTCCATCAGCGGACCAGTTCCATGATATCATATCATTGTATTGTCACCGAAGATACGCGAAATTTGAATCTAATCTGACATCGGGAAGTGGGTCTAATTTAATTTGCAAGATTTTATTGCAGACAATGGAACAGGTGAAACCAAATAAAAGCTTGTAAAAATGGGCTTGTCAATTACACTTTCATACCGGTGTAAAGATCAAAATCATTAGTTTCTTGTAAGTACTATCTTGAGAAAGTGGCGGGCAGCGGATGGATTTGGGCTGCGCAAGGATGGCTGGCGCTTATTTGGGGAGGCCTACGTTCAGCAGTGGACGGCGATAGGCTGAGATAATAATGATAAAGTACCATCAACCAAAAGCAAAGCAAGAAGAATCATTAAAGAACGCGATACTTGAATAGGCGGTGTGTTTTATATTTATAGAGCAAAATTAAATCGGCCTACGTAACATCTCGAAAGGCCTATTTAGAGCCTACTGACCCATAACATTGAACACGAATTCAGCTTCAAAAGCCTTTTGCGGTAGAAATAAAAATAAGAACAATCGATATGCCGAGCTAACCTACATTGCAAAACTGAAATTATATCGTAGAGTTATTTAAAATGCTACTGCTGGTGCAGTTATATCGTATTAAAAATAATATACCAATAACATGTATCACTAAATCCGAGTATTATTAGTCACTCGATATTGTCGAAAGCAGAATGTTCACAGATAAACGCGAGCTCATTCAGGATTTGTCAGATCTTAAACGATTAGGTTTATTTTCGGACAGAAATCCGCTACGTATGCTGAATATCCGGCGGTCGTGTTTCCGACGCAATCGATATCACGAGCTGAGTCTATCGTTTATAAGATTTTTTATAACTTGCTATGGGGCATCACAGAGTCACAATAGTTTCTGTAAAAATATTTTGTAAAAATGTAATAAGCAAGTATTCCCTGAGTGGTAAAGCGGGTACATTATACTAATGAGCACTAGTACTAAACACACACGTTCCACCGGAATGTTGTATTCCAGTAGTTCATTACATAGCCTCATATATAAAGTAATCAGCTTACGTGCAGTGCGGCGGTGCGTCGCGTCGCGTCGGCCAGTAATCCGACTCGCGGTCGGGAACGCAGGATTAGCACCCGGGCTTTTTTTAGGTTAACTTTGTTATAAAGTACGTGCTACGAGCCTAAGATTCATAGTAGACGATACGAAGGAATTAGAATTTGGAATGAGGGTTAATGTGATGTTGTGTCGAAATGGAACAGGGAACAAGACCTTTTTTGTACACGGCAAATCTGTTTACAGGTCTCTCCGAGTTGAAACTCAGAGGTATGTCGGACTCACCGGCCTAGATCGTCTTACCAACTAAACCCCGGGGTGTTCCTCTCTCTTCCTGTTGCGAAGGCCTCGGGCTACGCGATTACATTCAGCTCATAAGGAACAAGAACTTCGATTTCCAATGTCTTGTAACCTACTGTACCCCAAGTACGGGTTGATTTAGACAGTTCTCGATTTTCGAAATCAATCATCGTTTTCTGCTTTTCTATACATTCGACTAGCAGCGCTTTGCGGAAACTACAACGAACTAAAAAATATGGAGAAACTGAAAACAATCACCGAACTGTCAAAATAAACTCGTACTAGGAGTACTGTTTATATACAGAACTAGTGGACATATTGTGGACAAGGCACGAGCTCGTAGCACAGCCATAAAGTGAATGTTTAAAAGATACTTGAACGAGCATATGAGGATCTGACGGTTCAATTCCCTACATCGATAGACGTTTACACAATTTGCTTAAATATGGTTTGGATAACGAATACAATTGTGTCAAGGTTGAATATAACTTTTTAGAGGATGACAAACAGCAGAAATACCCATAACTTACAAAGCATTATATTGTGTGACATTAGAAATTATTGCCTATTGTTGAAAAACAAAGTTCAGATAGTAGTTACAATCTAAGCAAAAATGTAAGCGGAACAAAGTGAATGTCTATTTTAAGCTGAAGGTACGTGTTATGTCACTTTGTCCTAAATGATACGTAATGACTAATGACACGAGAGATTGTCAATGAGATATGGATCGATCTATATTAAAACAAATAAAAACGGCTAAGTGCATGCTGCATATTTGACCAGGCACAACCACAAGGTTTCGAAGTATAGTTAAATGTTACTGAAATAGAATTTTATTTTACACCAATTTAAGTATCTACATCATTTGGAAACTTGTGTTTACTACCTGTTTTAGGTAACTAACAACGTCATCTATTTGGTATTCAATATAATTTCTACGAAATTTAGCATTTTACGTTAATTATTACTCGTTAACTTGTCAAGCCTGCATAGTCGTGATAGTTTTTCTTTTAAATTCGGTTAACTGGTTTATCCAACGATTCCACAAACCATAGGATAATCGAGATAGAAAGTCATCCCCCACTTTACGTGTACAGGAATTGTTTTTAGAATATTTTATTTTACCACTTTGGCGGTGGGATTGATATGTATATCTATGCCAAATTACAGCGTTAGAGTATTAAGTATCTGAGCAAAACCGCGGAGACAGATAGACGGACATGACGAAATTGTAAATGTTAATTTTTGTCATTTGGCTTCGGGGCCCTAAAAAGAATAATAAAATGGTCATGATCGTAGCTATTTCTCAGCTCTCTCCAGCATACTCGCCGCTAAACCTCCTGTAATGTAAGCCAACATTTAAAATGGTATGAATTTTCCACACCGAACAGAATCCTAGAAATTTATAGGTTGAGGCACATGGCACACTTCATTATGTAGGTACATATAGAGGTAATTGTTATGAAATCTTATGTGCCTTTTTCATTGATGTAGTTGTAGTGTTAGGACTTGGGATAGTCTTCATTGATTACGTCTATAGTTTGATGGATGCACATCATGCGCAACACAGGACAAGTTATTGGTTTCCTGGGTGGGACCACCGTCCCCGTGGTAATGCTTGCCACCCACAGTATAGCGACAATCAGTAACAATATCTAAGCTTTTAGCGTGGATAATTTCTGTATTTGTTCTTTATGAAAATAATATCAACATAATCATTTAAGAATAACTCGATTTGTCTTATTATTTATTTTAATTTGCACCAATCAATTACGTGTATTACTCGCATTCACTATTGCTTAAAAATAACACCCAGATTATTATATCTACGGAATTTCTAAAGGGATTAACTCAGGTCGTTGCCCCTATGACGTGATAAGATCCGTGTAACTAATCAGTGTATAACGTAAATAAAAAAATGTAATTAACATTCTAAGTGTATTTGTAATGTAAATAATACTATTGCTCAATCATCATTATTTTTCGAGTAGTTTCCGGTAGTTGTCCATATCATAGCCTTGAATGAGATATTTAATTTACAGCTACATACATACCTACTTTATACTAGGTAAATCGAAATTGAAGTTAACCAATTCTAGTTAATTCGAAACAAATCTGCTGGCGATGAAAAAATCAAGTTTGGAACAAATCTGGTGGTAGGATCTTCGTATCCGACCGGATAACGACCACCGTACACATGGTGTTAAAACATGCCATAGTGACCCACATTCCGTGTGTGGTTCGCGTTTCAAGATCAACTAGTATACTTCCGGTTTTCTCGAGGGACTTGCGACATGACTTGATGGTTGGTTGGTTGGTTATAACGGGTATGAGGATATCCTTTTTTTTGTTTACGCGTGGAAAACTATTAATCGCTACTAATGCACTTCGGGGGAATGATCTTATGATCCAGTATTTAGCCACCTGGGAAAGATGATTAATATACAGGCGATCGCTGAGCCGAGTCATTGATTACGTCAATGACTATTTACACCCTACACCGAAAATATAAACAAAAACCCCGCGATGGCCCTGATCGGCGCATTAAACACAGCTCCGGGTTTCCCAAGACGAGAAAACCCTCGGCTTCAGCTGCAGCCGATGGGGGTATCCCTGTGTCTGCATCGGTCATCAGCCCATCTTGCCGCAAACCCCTCGATTTGCTTTTTTCCTCTTCGGATTCGGAGTATGAAGAAGCATAAATAGGCCGGCATGATTCTGAAGACCACTGATAAACCCATTGCTTATCAGAGGTCGCTGTTTTTTTGACTGCACTACCCTTAACATCAGGTGTAGTGTAGCACTTTGCGTTGCTCGGATAAAAAAAAATCGCTATGCATATTTGTAGTGCTTTCGATAAACTCTTTTAGCTACTGTACTACATTTATCTTCACTGTGGTCTGGCACCACAGTCACCGAGCCACGACCGCAGTGCTTCGTATAAATTCTTTATAGTCCACATAAAGATGCTATCTAGTACAATAGACAGTAAGTACCCAAGAATGTTTCCAGTGCCATATTTAAAGAGACTGCTTTATGAGAGGAGATATAAATTGAATTCAATATAGCGCTAATGTGTACATAAATTGTATAGCAATTTATCATAGAGGTAAAAGGTTTATATGTTTTAAAATTGTTGTTGCGTTTGGGCCTATAATATAACGAGGCAATTTATAGGAATTTACACCCAGATCTTCTTTAAAACCCATACTTTTATTCTATTAATGAAGTATACAATCGTACATTCTTCCTTCCCAGTTCAATCTGTACTATTGTGGAATTCGCTCCTTTAGAAATCAGGACGGCTACTAATCGGTATACGTTTAAGGCGTAAGTTCGCGCATTATTCACCAGACAAGTTGCAGTCTTAATACCAGCTATTATTCAAGTATTTATATATTGTGTATATAAAGGTCGCAGGAAGTCGCTGCATGCAGGCCGCTTCCAACAGGTCGATCTGGAAATCTTTGGGGGAGGCCTATGTTCAGCAGTGGACGTCCTATGGCTGATGATGATGTATGTAAATTTTAATAACATATATTAAAATTTACATTTTGTAGGTATTCATAGGATAAATTCCTAGAATACCGTATTTTATATACACCTACTTTGTCTCTTCTCTGCATCACCCTAGGTTGACTGGTATAGAATGCCACAAGCATTAAGTCCGCCTTTATACAATGAGTTGTTTATAAAGTTAAATAAATAAATAAAATAAAATCAGTATGATTAACAAAACGTGTGAATGAACGGCGCGGCGTACAAAAAAGCCTTAACTACGAACCCCTTATAACTTACACCCTTCCCACGTCACTTCGTCGCTATGATAAACAGCCACGTCATCCGAACTATGAAATATTTACACGACAAAAAATCAAATCTCGTGTCATCGTGTGTTTAGCCGCCGCGGCCCACTCTGCTCCGCGTCACGCTGTGTCGAAAGTTGAAATTACGTGTCTGGAGTCACGTAGTACGGGATGAATGGGTCGCTGCCTGATCGATGACAATCGATCACTATCAACCCTCATGGGACACGGGCAGCATGGAGCGCGGGAGGGGGACAACACGTCTCATATAGGAAAAATTCCAAAGAGATAATAGGTACATGAGTGCAGAGTGCATTGGAGAAAGTGAAGGTAGAAAAAGGAAAATAACTTGTGAGACATAACTGCAAATAAAGACACTAGCGTTAATTAGCATTAGGTGTTCAGTTGTCTGACCCCCCGCCGCCAGAGGAGACGTAGGCGTCGGTTGACGACTGACCGGCTCCTTCTGCCCTGTGGATTGGGGGCGTTTGGAGAATTCCACCACGGAATCCACGCAGCTGGCTTAAATACTTTTGTACGTGCGACCCCGAAATGGACGGCAGCACGGGTGCTTGGCCTCGTCGGCGTCCTTGAGCGACAGGGGCTTATAATATAAATAATATAGGTATAGTAGGAGAAGTTAGCATGAAAGGATGCAGATCAGGTTAGCAGATATGATTTGACAAGTAATCAATACAATCAACGAGATGGTATGAGACTGTTGGCTTCACAGTAGTTATTGATCTATAAAAGCGCACTATGGACAGTGGAAACAGAAGCTCAGACCTCAGTTACCATAGCAACATATCTAATGTCTCGCAACACCCCGGGATGTTGCAAACGCCCCTGGTCCAGTAATTTGTCACTATCACCGCCCTCACAATTAATGGGGGTTGCGTGGGGGTTGGATCTCGCATGAGAGGGGTTGATTGAATGTTTGAAAATTTTCAACTTACCATTGTAAGTGTATATAGGGATGATTAGAAGACAAACAATTAATTGAATGGGTTTGAGGGAAACCTATCATCTAAGTCTAGCAATAGCAATACCAATATCGATAAGAATTACGATATTAAATTAAAAAAATATAAAGTAGTCAACGATTAACGCAGTCATATTACAAAACGAATATTTTAATGCATGTAAAGCAAACTTATTAGGTATATTGTAACAAATAATTACTGGTTAGTCAGTAAATAATTGTTTCAAGCAACAAAAACCCGTCATTTGAAGTGTGGTCGATGAATCCAAGACATCCAGTATTTTAATAGCTTTAGTAATAAAATATTGACGTGTTAATGAATCATAACATCAAATTATTTCTTATGCTTGTGCAATTCGACATCTGTACATCGTGCAGGTTAATGAATTTATGGACAGGTGTCAAACTTCACAATACATACTTTACAATACTTAGAAATGGCAACCTAATTATTATTTACGAATATCCTTGATGTTTGGATGATATGATCAACTTCAATTATAAGACAAGACTGTATTACCACTTGAGTTGCACTACCTGATACTATTGGACACCTTCCATTTTCATGCATACGTAAATTACGTTATGTTTCGTATACCAGAAACATAAACATAAGCTCACGCCTGTATCCCCAAAGGGGTAGGCAGAGACGCACTAGCGAACTAGAACACCTACATTTCGCCGAACTTAGTTCTGTCCCAGATGTGGTAGGGGGCGAGCCTCTCGCCATATCGGGCACAAATTCCAGACTCCGGACTGATATGGAAAATCCAATATCACTCTGCCCGACCTGGGGATCGAACCCGAGACCTCAGAACCGTAGTCGTACCGAAATACCACCACGCCACCGAGACAGTCGTTACGTATATCATGTCTAGAGTATTTGACAATAGTTAGATGCGAGGCCTGTGTCCAGCAGTAGGCCAACACTGGATGACGAGGAACCAAAATCTAATTACAATACTGTTAATATCAGCTCACTTCTTCATTTATTGTGAAGTGTTTTGAGACTGTGGCGTCAATTACCTGTTAAAACTTGTTCTCAAGCTAATACAAAGGAATTTTAAGATATTCTTATAAATACCGCAAGCACCTTATATCTAGTCGTATCTAAACTTGATCCTACATTAATTTTACAGAACATATGTGAACTAAGCATGTTCACGTAAAGCTCCATCATCTCAAGTAACAATCAGAAATGAAAGTTCAAAGGAAAATAGAAATCAAATCGTGACGTCGATACTTTTACTTTTGTTAAAGGTTTTTCGATTTCAATTCTATCATCTATGATCAAAGGCACAAAATAAAAGAAATTTGACGTCAACAGTTTGTCACATATCAAATCCTTTGATATTCAATAGAAAAACTCTGTAAAGCTTTAGCAAAGAGCGTTATCACTACTACTGTAATGTCATGATGAATAAAGGACAATAATTCGGAAATACAATTCTCTTTTGAACGTCAGTTGATTATAAAAGTAAAAGTATTATATTTCGTCTTAATTAGATAATTCTGAGGGCTACGCAAGCAAAATGGCTACAATAAAACTCACATGAAATATTTCTCTTCTTTTGTAAACGAATTTGGAAAACTATAATATAAATTTTTTGGAGTCGTGTGATTTCATATCGTATACGTAAATAATATTGTAAATGTTATAAGGGATATAAATAATATCGACGCACTGAAAAAGTATTAGTGACATTGTGAAACTGTGAGTTTAAAGTGCGTAGTAGCGGATCGCAGCTATGCTCATTTCGTGGAACGAGACTTTGTGCTCTTAAAAGATGATTCCTCTCACCAAAATGACCACGCTTTATTAAAACTGGGTTACTCAATGATAGCAAAAATTAAATATACAATAAATAACACACACAAGGAAATTAACTAACAGTTCGACAAGAAGTGAGAACACTTTAGAGAAGAAATATTATTATAAAACGATTATTCTTCAAACAAATACCGCATCAAATTTAAGGCTGAGACCTATAGGGCGAACTTCGACTCAGTCCAAGTCAAAAAAACAAGCTCAGTGAGGATTTAGAATTTGACTTAGTCCGAGTCATTTTTTACAAGAAAATCTTTGTTTTGTATGTCTGTTAGATTGATTTCTTGTAAAAAAATTGCACAGACTAAGTCGAAGTTCGATTTAAAAAAATCAAATCCTGAGTTCGTTTCTTTGACTCAGACTGTCGAAGTTCGCTCTATAGATCACTTTTTTTTGCTGAGTCTGGCAAACGAGCAGATGGGTCACCTGATGGTAAGTGATCCCCACCGCCCAGACACCCAAGACACAAAAAGATTCATGGGTCGTTGCCAACCTAAAAGGAGGGAAGGCCTGGGAAAGGGGATTGGGAAAGAGAGGGGGTAAATGGGCCACCGGAAATCTCACTCACCGAACAAAAGGCGACAGTATGCTGCCACTTTAAATCGGTTTTCTGTGA
Source organism: Clanis bilineata (assembly GCA_036417725.1). Lineage (NCBI taxonomy): Eukaryota > Metazoa > Arthropoda > Insecta > Lepidoptera > Sphingidae > Clanis > Clanis bilineata. The sequence goes on along the minus strand of CM071146.1, from coordinate 572,126 downwards.
GGCAGTGGTATCAAACCGGTCAAGCCGGCCCATTCGTGATGTAGAGGTATAGTGTATACGTAACTGCCTACAGCGTGGCTCTACCACTCAAAAATCTCAGCTTAAGTGTTGTCAACCAAGTTGTTGTAAAGTGTTGTCAAAATATAGGGGTATGGTGTAAGGTTCCAAAGTGAGTTTCAAATCAGTTTACGAGTGCTGTACGGTTTACCGAAAAGTGCGTTTATGCAACCGATTTGCGAACTGCAGATCAATTGGCAACACCATTCACTGGGTCAAATGCTGATCGTTCAGCTATGACGGCAATTAAACAGAGTCCCGAGCGTAGGCAGTACGCATGCAAAGTGAAAGCGCACTGAAAGTACTGGCGCGGCCGCGGGAATGGCTCGGGCCTCGGGGGGCGTCGCGTCGTGTCGCGGGCTCGCGGGTCGGGGCTCGGGCCACACCGCTTGACTCTCTATTGCAAATCACGATCGTACATTATTCTGTACTACATCGCGAACATGGATGGACTTGTCCTACGATAAATTAGACGGAAGAGTTGTTTGATTCCAATAATACTGTTTTTTTTTCAGTGGCAAAAAATATCAGCAGCAGGCATAATTATTATATTAGCTTTCGATTAAGCTATTTTTTAAAGGTTTAATTTTTTATGAATTATAAACAAACAAGGAACAATAAATCACTTTTGCTTTAACCATCACTACCATAGGACTGCACAGTTGCATACTGCTGGATATAACCTCGACCACCGCGTCGCGTTCCAGAGTTTAATTTTTTGTTAAACCACAATGCCTGCTCCCGACAGAACAAAAGGTAATTGAATAATCAAAACAATACATTGCTAACAAAACACTAAATCTACGTTTATTAAATTATCGTAGCTTCTCCAATATACAAAAGCTCCACCAAAATACATACACGTTATTCTATATTTAGGTAGTAGGTACACATAACGGCACAAACTTTCATCGCACTATAAATAGCGGCTATATCTCAAGATCAACAAACAGAACGAGCCCTGTCAATCATTCAGCATGATTAATGAGTCACCAGTACACGCGCAGGCGCACCGTCACTCGGATGTATTCGGATGACGTTGAGTATAACGCGGCCGCCTGCGCCAGGCGCTGACAGCTTTTTGTGCATGAGCACCAAAAAACAATAATAATTGTTAATACACAACATTTCAATGAAAAAAACGTATGTGTGAGTTTTTGCACGATTGTATGAGAGGTTGATGTGTTAATACTGGTAAGTATAAAATAATTGATGTTCACATAAATGTTGGAACAAATTAATGTGATTAGATAAGTGACTATGTTGTCGCCTCCTTGGTGTAGTGGCAGCATGTATGGGCTGTTGACCGGGAGGTCATGGGTTCGATTCTCAGGTCGGGCAAAGCGAATTTTCTAATTTAATTTGCTCGGGACTGGACCCCTCAGAGGGAGTTGACGTCAGACAGCCGGTCGTAAAAATTTAGCCAAATCATTTCTGCAACATGCTTGAAAAAGTGTGTTGCGCCGACCCCAAATTAAAGTGGGATAAGGGCAGGTAGAAAGAAAAGATAAGTGACTATGTTAGGATAGTTTATAAACTAATAAGTTCTGCAAAATAGAGGGTCCATATTCAAACACCATACTGCGAATGTTGTACCCACTTGTACTGTTTTAAATTAACTTACACGTATAGGTAATTAGGTTATTCATTGTACTTTAGACATTATTTTTATTTATTTCGAACACTAATTTGAAATATAATCGCAAAATATTAAGACGAATTATAAGTACTGGATTTGGTGGCATTATACAACTCCTGGCAAACGTTTAAAGAGGTAATATTTTATTTTATGTATTATTTGAGTTATTCACAGCATACTGTTTAATCGCAATGAGGTCTTAGGTATCCGTCTCCAGGGCTTTCCGATCAGCACACGTGTCGTGTACTCGTGTCCGCAGTCCGCACTGACAACATTCGCGGCGACACGCACACACCTTTAGTACAGTTAATTTGTGTGAATCACCGCTGACCGCGGATCGAACACGTTTCACGCGTCTCATACGGTTGAGTCACGGGCCACGGTCCCACGGACAAGTTTCTCACTTGATGACCCGGTGCGGCGCGACATATCAGCACTGATCATCTATTGTCCGTTAGTTAATTCAATACAATATGAATGGGGGTTAAAAATACTTAGAAACCATTGTAAAAAGAATAAAAAACGTAACGCGACTTGTTAAGCTGTAGGATGGATGGAGACTGTGGAAATACCTTTTATAGTAATTATTGTAAATGCTGGAGATGGAAAATTTTAAGGTAAAGTTTGACGAATACGGCAGACAGAATGACTTAGTTCTAATATTTAATTATGGTAGCAAATGAGAAAGTTACGATGCGACCCACCTGGTATCTATTATGTGATTAAAACTATCGGATAATCTATACATTCTGTCATTAAACGCTCGCATATCAGAGAAAGCAGAACACATCACAGAAGTATAGAGTATTACACGACGCGACGTTCGAATAGCAAGGCCCTAACGAAAATCCCTATAACAGCAGCTGTAGACATACACAATGGTTGTAAAGAAGGCGTTAAAGCGTCAATTAGTCACGAGGCATGAATCACGGCGACAGCGGCGACTGCTCGTGACTACGTGTTGGAATTCTGCGCACGCCCTACACCGACGTTAATTCTAACACTGGATGCAATTAACTAGTCACTGACCATCGGAACTATACTGGGCTCTCTTCCTGATATTCGTTTAACACGTTTAACATATTTCTTTTATACTATGTATATTTTGCTCCGGTTGTCTACCAAAAGCGAAAGTATTAGGTGTTATCTACATTATAAAGGGAGAATATGGTAAGTGTAGACTGTGATGATACAAATGTAGGTATAATGATTAAAGAGTCACAGGTTTATTGAAGCTATAACTTTATAACGGACGTTAAAACCTAGAATCTTAATATTCACGTTTACCTGAATATTTCAAAGGTAGACATGTGAAGTTTGTGAACTATATTTCGCAGTATGATAGCGTGGACGAATTGTCAATCCACATTTATTAGACATGACCTGTGCTTCGCGCCGGGGCTATAAAATGCACGAGTACGACGATATCATAAAGAATATCTAGCAGAGTAATCGACTTCCTCAGTAGCGTAATGGTATGACGTGCGCGGTACGACTACTGTCCTAAGGTCTCGGCTTAGATCCCCGGGTCGGACAAAGTGATATTGAAGTTTTCAGTATATTTTTTATTCCCGAAGTGGGCAGACGAGCTAGCGATCAGGGGGATTGTAAGCGGTAACCACCGCCTATAGACTTGAGCAATGCTAGGGGCACAGTCTTAGTTAAATAATACTTAGTTAATAAATAATACCTATTATTTTATAGAAATGTCGTTTGTCACCTACAAAATACGTAAAATGAGAAAACAGGCGACATCGAAATTGTAATATTTTTTTAGTTTTATTATTCAAGAGGATAATTTATTGTATGTTATTATGCATGTTCTATTTAGGTAAGGCCTAAGTGCCCAGGTAACCTTTAGTTTATTGTGCGAAGTTCAAAGGTTGCGGCCCGGACAATGCGCCGCGCTGTGAGCTTTTCACGTGATGCTTTTGTACAGAGCTTCCTTGGTATTGTTCTTTTTCTAACATCTAGGAAAGCTTCCACCATGCTTAACAGGGTACATATTTCTGTCACTTTATGAAACGATGTTATATGCAAATATTATGCCGGATTTTAGTCTTTATACATATCGCTAATCTTTCTACCTGCTCTTATTATCCCACTTCAATGTGAGGAGGGCGCAACTCACTTTTCAAGCAGCTGCTGCAGATAGGAATTGTTAGGATTTGTTCGATGTAGTTACTTATTTTGAAATTCCTATTCTTGCCTGCCATAAGCCATGAAAAATAAGTAGGCAAGCCTACCAAGGCGTATTCTCCATGTGAAAAACTACCATTCAAAATTATTTTTTACGGTTGTCAAAAGAGTGAAGGTTAAAAAAAAAATTAAATTAAAGAAGCTATGAACACATTTCGATAGGCAAGCTATTATAGGCTTGTTTGTAAATAAACGATATTTGATAAAAAAATTGTCTTATCTGATTATCAGATGAGTGAGTGAAGGTCGATGTACCACGCTCTCCCTACCATTAATTGTAACGCCCCTCCACCCGCGTAAGACACTAAAAGGGAAGTGTTAGAAGTTTAACGTTGATACTCTGTAGCATCGTAGCTGATGACCAGTTGAACTGTTTTTTGTTATTGAAAGGTATGTTCTATCTATAATCCAAGAAAACCTGTACAGCCGTTAGGGTTAAAGTTCGGCCCCTGATCAGGTACCTTACAAACTATACGGTATTTAGACACAGGAATTGTTTTTATACATTCAACCGGACCACTCACTGTATTTATACCTTTATGTGTAATTTCATGTCGCGTGGCCACATCATCCGGATATGTATAAGTTCGACCGACAAGGTCGCTACTCGCTGGAGAACGGAACTCGCTTCACATCAGGATGTGGAAATTAAAGTCGTTCAACTCTAACATACGCAGGTGAATGCGGTTTATTTTAATTATATTAATTTTTTCTGAGGCGTAATATAAGTAATACTCAGATAAATTACCGAGATCCTACAGTACTTTGCTATACTACATAAGTTATACGAACTACAGGTATATTTCGAGCAGAAAGCGCTAGTCAGCGGTCGGCGCCAAGGTGATCACATATAACTTACTTGATTTAAACTAAATAAAAATAACAAAACATCGCGCAGCTAATTAGGTGGCAACTAGAGCTGAGTATGCTCATCCACCACTCATATGATGGTTAGTTGTATTATTGATGGATCACACACATCACAACATATTTGCCACAACTAATGAAACGTACGCGATAATTATTTTGCCTTAAACTACGCTGCTATGACAACGCGATCCGACTATAGTTCGGAAAGAACTAGGGTTCGTGCTACCAATATGCATGTGTAGTACAGATATTACTAATATGTCTATTAATAAAAGGTCAAGTAGGTAGTACATACTACATACATCCAGAACAGGAGGTGTATGTGTCGCACCAAGAGCGCTCGGTTAACGGTCGGACTCGGCGCTGAACTGGCTCATAAATAACTCACTTTTGGATAAACTAAGTAAAAGGAAAAAGGTAACCAAATCACAGCGCTCCGTTAATTAGGTCGTGTCTCGAGCCGAGTCTGCTCATCCACTATTCATACGGGGGTGAGTGGTGGAAACGATGAATCACCGCGGATCACTGGGCATTTGCCACTCTTCTATATGCATCAACACATGCTCTTTTTCAATAATGCAATAATTAATTTACCGACTACTTTGGTGTACCAACGTAACAGAGGAAGAATTGAACTGCAACTCCACTCTAGAAGGGCTCCAGTCAAGAGCTGTAGGTACTACGTATCATTTTAGTAAACACTGGACGCGAAATTAGTAAAACTATTTTATAACTTTATAAATAAACTAGCTTTTGCCCGCGGCCACGCCCGCGTGAGAGTCGTGACAAACATACATTCCCCATTTTCAAACATTTTTGGTCGAGTAGGTCCCCCCCCTCTCTTTTCGAAACGGTTGGTTTTGGATACGTGAAAAAAATCGCAGCATGCACTCGCCTGGTTATTTTTTGTTTGTTTATGGTTCTGTTACATAATTATAATTGTTATGGCAACGTTGTAGTGTCATTAACACCAATATTCAAGTACTGGATGTGATTTTGGCGGCAACACAAGTACGTCTTGTTCATATAAACATGATCTTGTAGAAAATATTAATTTAATTACGAATATCTGTAACGGTATATAATTCAATGCCGATTTTTTTTATACGAGACATTTTTCTTCTTCTTAAAAAAGAAAAATGAAGGCTAGCAAACGAGCAGATGGGTCACCTGATGGTAAGGTGATCTTTACCGCCCATAGACACCCAAGTCTCAAAAAGAATCATGGGTGCGTTGCCAAGCATTAAAGGGGGAAATGGGGACTGGGAAAGGGAGGAAGGAATTGGAATTGGAAATCTCGTTTATAGAACGTATCGCAACAGCAAGTTGCCATTTTGCGTCGGTTTTCTGTGAGACAATGGTTGAGTCGGCCCATTCGTGCTGCAGACGTAACTGACTACAGCGTGGCTCTACCACTCAAAATCTTAGTTAATGTTAATTCTCAGACACATTTGCAAACACAATTAAAACGTGTTAGAAAACACGCGTCCGATCTGGGAATCGAACCCAGGACCTTCCATATACATACACTAAATTCGTGATTATAATATGTATATCAAGCTCTCTGCTACACCGTTTTATTTAGTTGGTACCATGCAATATATTATACCAATGTGTCATAAATCCACATATGAAAGAACGCTAAACTTTACCAATAAAACTAACCGGATTGTATGAGAATCCAAACCAAGTTCATATGAGAATCATAACTCATGTCCTTTGTATACACTGAAAAGCTATAAATTGTAATAAAGAAAGACTGCTGAATATACGTCGTAGGCAGACTGTAAATGTAAACATTACGCAAGAGGACTAAATGGCAATATTGGCACAGAATATTTCCTAGATACTTGTGTCGAGACTATGTAATGCGCGATTCTGGCTCTATGTGGCATGCACACAAAATATTTGCTACTAAATAAATATTATATTTTACTAAGCTAGACGCCCAGTCTAGAAGCTTTAAATGTTCTAGCTTTCGTAAAGGCCTTACTTATAAAAACATTTTCGCTTATCTTTTCGCTAAGAATAGCCTGTCACTTTTTTCCATGCGTTACTTTGTTTAAAAATGAAATGAACAACCTATGGTTAAAGATAAGCAGTGCTTAATAATTTTTATATGTAGGGGGCTATATCTCCACCTGCAGTAGCTTGCCCGCGTATGATTCGGTTTGAGTATTACATATTTATTAGTTGTCTGATATCGATAGCCCGGGCACTTTATAAAATAATAGATTTAGCAATCTACATACCACACAGACCAATCATAAAACCGAGGTCACTGTTATATTATTGCTTTTTATTCGTTTATTATGTCACAAGAGAATTGTTCGAAAATGCTTTAAAATATTTTATTAAGTTACTTTACGGCACAATGTCTGAACTCTGAACCAGAAAATAAATTATCAACCCGCAGCGAGTGATCAGAACACTCGCAAAATTCATAACGAGTCGACGTGGATGCGAAATGAAAATAAATAAAATTTCTAGTTTATAGACTAGTTTCCTTGGTCTAGTGGCAACATATATGGGCTGTGGACCAGGAGATTCTGGGGTCGATTCCCAGGCCGGTAAGAGGGTGTTCTTCTAACATGATTTTTCCGGGACTGGATCCCCTAGTGGAGGTGGACGTCAGGCAAGCAGCCGATCGTAAAAACTAAACCAAATCGTTTCTGCAGCGTGCTTGAAAAAGTGTGATGGGACTTGCGCCAACCCCTCATTAAAAAAAGTGGGATAAGGGCAGCTAGAAAAAAAATAGTTTATAGATATCTACGTAGCATCAATTGCCAACTAATGAATGATTTACATGTCATTCATATATTTCTATATCAATTTAACTTGAAGTTAACCTACAGTTAGTCCTACTACTGTAGGTTAGTAATAGTGGTGCAAGTCGACTTAAATCGTATAAGTTATCTTAAATGAGAATTAAATTAGAGATAAACATACGAAGTCCAATTTTCAAAAATCAACCTTAAAAATTGGAAGGAGCAACAAAATCCTCATTATTGTAAATGTTACACACAGTCACGGATGGCACGTGTAGTCGTGCTCGTGTATCTCTTACTTTACTCACGAACACGATAGATTCACGGCTCAAGGGCCAAGGTTGTCGCGAAGAAAAGCCAATTTCATTACACAGCGTACGCGTTATCGCATTTATTTTTATTTACAAGGCTATAACGGAGCCACCGCTCTTGGATCAGTTAATTTATAATAATTTCAATATACATAATCTTAATTTACATAACGACTGAGAACTGCAAAGTTCGTAATTTGAAACATATCGGGTAGTCAGCCACTATTTAAATAGAGAATAGTCACGGGCGGCTCGGCCTCCGTTGACCCATACGCTTATGGAACATACATACATATGTGCCGCCACCAACGGGTTAACTGAGAATACATAACCAATTTTGAGTGTATTCTTCCAGAGATTGAAGAAACTATAGTGTGCTAGGTAGCTTATGCTGGCCAGTATAACATAACGGTCATTGGCAAAATATTTGAAAATCATAAAATATGATATATTCCGAACCACCCTAGACCGAAGACGGGCGGGAGGTAGTGTAAAATCGCATCGGGCACAAATTACAATCGGCTTCAACTTGATCTGTAATGCGGCCCGCTTGTTACCGAGCCTTGGTTCGCGCACTCGCTGTTCGTTTTTCATACACGTGGCTATTTCTGCCGCAACTGGTTGTACATGCACGTAGTATTGAGATTATAGTGCATGGTACGTAGTTAGGGATCATGTTAGGGAATTTGAAAAAACATTGCTTTCAGAATTATTACTGTCGGTAGTAAAATTGCGGTGGTCATCTTTTTGATATTACCCATTAAAAATTAAATCACATTATAATTGTGTTTAATATAATGCAAAATACGTCAAATTTTAAGACAACTTTTGTTCCGAACTATCTAATTACTTACAAATAATGTCCTGATGAGACTGAAGGGTATGGCCGTATGACGTACTGGACTCATTTTTAATATCTACATATCTCACCTTACGGATTTCTAGCATAATGTCTCTTACAACTGCCAAATTACCTGAAAAAAAAATAGATCCATTACATATTTGTTATAAAATGACGTCAACAACAAGTACCATACGTCCTCATAATAAAGTCGAGAAAACACATTGTTTATAGGGGTCAAACTTAACCCGTCGGAGGCGGCACATATGTATATATGTTACATAAGCGTATGGGCAACCGGAGGCCGAGCTGCCCGTGACTAAAAGCGCTTCTCCTGGACATGTTTTCCTTGAAACAAAACACAAAACACCTACAATTTGATGCCTACAATACATAAGTAACAATATGCTATTATAATTTGTGCGTCGATCGCTTTTAACTAGCTATATATGTAGGCTAGCTATAGATATACTTATAGGCACAGTAAAATTACAAAGCCAAGTTAATGGTGAAAGGTACCAACATAATGTAGTATGTACGTTTAACGGGCCAACTCCCTAAAAACGGCCATAAATATAAATACCAATGTAGGTAATTGAGACCAATTATACAATTTTTTAAGTATAATCTTTTTCCAGCAGTTTTGAGAATTAATTAAGTCTTTTTTATTTGATTTTTTTTTTGTTTTTTTTTGTATTTGTTTTTTTTTCGTCCCAGTATTACGGATTAATTCATGCTTTTTGTTTCAATAAGCCGTAGGCGTTGTTAGTAAAATATACATAATATGTAAATATTTCAATGAAGCTCCCTGATTGTAACCACCTCTAGAGCCGCGCTGTCACCAGCCTCCGCCCACGACGACCCACAGACACGGAGCCCTAACGTGCACGGTGCAGCTCCTCGAGATCAACGCACTCTACGAAACTGTGGCGCGGCGTGGCGCGGGGCGGCGCGGCCTCGCGGGTGACTCACTGCCTTTCTCTCGTCTGCTGCCCGTCTAGTCTGGCCTCCGCTGTCCGCAGCCCGCCACGGCCCACGGGGCCACGACTCCACGACGCGGCGCGGCGCGGCGTGATAATAGACTCTACCACTAAGTACCTACCACCTATAGTTATGATACAGTGCGTGATTGGCAAGCGCTTTCTCGCTTCAATAGGCGCTAAGAAACGGGACCAAGAGAAGCTGTGTTTTACGACACAAAGTCTTTATAATATACCTAATTCAACAAAATCTTAAGCGGTAGGTGTTAATTCTCTACTGAGATGTCATTGATTTACAATAATAATTAATAATGGATTCTTCTGTAAACATTTTTTTTATTGGTTAGTCTATTGACGCTGTCAATACACTAAATCGATTGCCGCAAAGAACAGTATCGAATCGGCCATACAATGTGTATGGCAATGTGTTCGATATTAATATCGTCTAGCTAGAATGAACAAATGAATAAAACAACGAGCGGGTATAAATTTTGCGTGGGGAATTTTGTCCAAAAAAATAATCACCCTTTTTATTATTTTCAGTGATACTGGTACCTCTATACATCCAAACACTCTGAAAGCCTGAACATTTTTCTAAAGCGGGCCACTGCACCCATCTTCGCTTTAGATTTATTAACACCTATCTTGCTCAAATCTGTATGTATGTACCTACATCGTGGATGTGGCCGATGCAATGGCTCCAGTCGGCCGCGCCATGTAGGTCGTCCGACGTATGCCGACCGCCACTACAAACGATGCGCTTGGTCGCACATCCTCGACCGAGGTGAAGGTCGATCCATTATACCCTTTTATACACAGGCTCTACACTTTTCATATGCGACGAGCTGGAATGTGATATTCCATTCGTGTATAACAAAATAAATAGTAAATATAAGCGACAGCTCGTCTACAAGCCGATTCATCTAATTCTTTATACCTATACAAAGACTCGTTCTTCTACGGATCTCCTCATTCCTGATTTGATCACGTAGAGAAACACCGAGCATCTCCATAGCTCGCTGAGAGACTGTGAGCTTTCTAATGTGGCTCATAGTTAGAGGCCACGTTTCAGTGCCATAACTGCCATAAGTCATCACTGGTAACACACACTGGTCGAAGACACCGACATAGCCCAGAGGATTAGCAAGTTGAAATGGCAGTGGGCAGGGCACATAGCTCGTAGAACTTATAGCCGATGGGGCCGAAAAGTTCTCGAGTGGAGACCACGTACCGGCAAGCGCAGCGTAGGACGTCCACCTACAAGGTGGACCGACGACCTGATAAAGGTCGCAGGAAGTCGCTGGATGCAGGCCGCTTCCTACAGGTCGATCTGGAAATCTTTGGGGGAGGCCTATGTTCAGCAGTGGACGGCCTATGGCTGATGATGATGATGATACAAATACTACATATGACTTCATTTAAATATGTAATGGGGAACTTGCACAAAAATTATAACGAGAAATTATGTTGATAAATCAATAAATAAAACTTTGAAATGTGCTATGATGAAACTTGTAGTATAAAATAGTGTCCGACCGAACCTTCAGATTCGGCGTCCGCTTCAGCTGAAGATTCGGTCTTCGGCCGAAATGGGCCAAAGTTTTGGCTGAAGACGAAGGCTTCTAGCAAGCTCTAAATCTCAATTAACTAGGTATTACGGATGCAAGAAAGCACTTTAGAAGGCTTTCAATAACATAAAATAGGGTGAATAGAAACAAAATGATTTGCTTTTAAATACATATCTCAACTGGCTAAAATGTTATTGAGAGCTTAAATATAAACAATTTTTGACACTAATTATGTTTAAAACGAAATGTAACGAAGACTGAGTAAATAATATTAGCAGTTACATACTCAGATACTATCCAAATAGGGAATGACTTTTCCGTGAAAATTGTGTAAGTTTTGTACTGCACAAGTAAAAAAAAATAAACACCCTTAATGGTTTTACCGGTTCGACCGAAAAATAAATTACGATAATTGTGAGTACTAGTATCACCATGTGTGGGTATCCCTGATTTCTTTAAGGTATAATTAGTACTTATTTCTAAAAGACCTATATTTTTGTCCTGGCTTGACAAGTATTGCTATAATAATTATGTTTTGTTATTAAAATTAAAGAGAACCTAAATACTGACTTTAAAAATTAACACACACATTACAGGTCATAACAATACCCTTTGTACGAGTTTTTCTCGATTCTCGAAATCGACAACAGTTTACAGTTTCTTCATACATTATTTAGCTCGTTATAGTTTCTGCAAAGTGGCTGCTAGTCAAATGTATGGACAAAACGCAAACTATCATCGATTTCGAGAATCGAGAACTGTCAAAATAGACTCATACTACGGGTACAGGATCATCTTAACGTACAAACTTTGGGTGCATTATAAATAAACTTCTGTCTAGATCCTGGCATACGGCTGGTTAAATATTAATATTTAAGTAAAGGAACAAAACAAAACCATTCTAATGTTGAAAACCTTAAAGATCACTACATTAACTTGTTATTTAAAAACTTATTATAGAAGTCAATACCACCAAATATCCTCATAAAACCGTAGTAGAGTGCGAAATACAAAATTAACAAGTCTAAAGCTCGGAAATGCAAATAAAAGAGACGATATGAAATCCAATTTTCAGAGTTCCTTCGAGAGTCGTGGCGCAGGCAACCTTTACTAACAGTAGACATAACGTTATCGTCTCGAAAGAACGTCATTAAAATAAACACGGTACTTGATAGAAAGAAAATGTTATGCGACGAGAGACTTGCGACTCTGCTGTGCAATATGAAGGCCGCACTGACAAACTTTAGCCGCTCCTTTGTTGAAGCTGAATTGTTTTCACTTAAGCTCTTCAGACTGCCTTGTTATTTGATAATAAGATTTATATTACATTACTTTTTGCTATAACACAAAGATTCCAACTCCCCCGTTTTTATTTGATCAATTTAGTGATTAAAGGATAATATTATAGTTAAGCTTTATTTCTATTGTTGATTTTGGTCTTTATTTGTTTACATTGTAAAGATGACCCGATAAGATTAAAATTACAAATCAGAGGTAATGATGTGACCTGTGTCGGTAGACCGCAATCGACACTGTCCGCAGATAACTTGAACTAGATGTTGACTCACACAATAATTATTATCATTACAACCTTCAGAATAGATATTAGAGAGATAAGCAGAGTTATTTTTATAATCTTGATGCATACATTTTGCGTATAAATTAAAGGTTATCTATTTTATTATTTTGCTACAGTGTCTGAATTGAAGTTCTCCGCTTAAATGAACTGCGCACCAACAAAATAAAAAATAGCAAAATATAACGGGGTGTATTGGTTTAAAAGGCATTTATTTGAGTTGTAGAGCCACGTTGTAGACAGTTACGTCTACAACATGAATAGGCCAGCTCAACCGATTAGATACAACAATCTCACAGAAAACTGACGTAAAGTGGCAGCTCGATGTCGCGTTTCGTTCGGTGAGTGAGATTTCCGGTAGCCCAATTCCCTCTTCCCTTTCCCAATCCCCAATTCCCCCTTTTTAGTTTGATGAACTGATAAGTATTTAAATAATTAGAAACGAAAATGGAATTTCAAATAGCTACAATTGAGCGCCCCGTCAAAACGAAGCTACTTACAATCACTGGTTCTTCAAGGGGAGACCTAGACATGTAATATTCGGTGAGTATACGATGGAGAGAGCGTCGAGTTTACGTTCATGTGAAACTTTACGCTGGTTTCCTGTAGCTAAAACTGGCAATCTACGAAAAATAACTACCTACCTGAATCTTACAACACGTAATTAAAAACTCGAGGTTCTATTGCGAACGAATGTTAAGGGTATCAACAAGTACCCCACCCATTGCCATGAGATGCAACCGCGAGATCTAATTACCGTGTCGCGACTCGCGTGACATACCTACACTCGGCGGTGGATCGTGTTCGTCCACCGATTCATTTGAAAGTTAATCGACACTTCGCTAAAAATTATTTGCGTTCTTTTCCACTAACGCAACGGTTTTACTTTGCGCCCGCGGCCTTGGCACTTATGTACGTTTGTTTAGCGGTTCTAATATGTCGACAAAGGCATACCTACTATGTTCACTTTCAGATTTTGATTGGAGTTGGTTCTGTGACGTCACATGTGACATGTGCCATGGCACATGTTGGTTTTGTTCTTCCACGCCTGTTCTGATGGATACTCGATCTTTCTATTGGCTCACAATTTAACTATCAATAAAGTCAGTTTGTTCTATGAGAGGTAAATAATCAATTTTATTATATATATATACATATATATACCTTCCCTACAACTTAAATATTCCAGTTTACAAAATTAAAATAAATTTAACTGGATACGAATAATTTAATAAAATAATAATAGAATTTCCAAAAGGGAAAAGTTTTTGATAGATATCGTTTCATCTATTTAAAATTAAGAAGTGGACCGGGACCGTCCTGGATTCGATTCCCAGGTCGGGCCAAGCAAGTTTTCGAATTTAATTTGCCCGGGACTGGAGCCACCATAGGGGGTTGACGTCAGGCGGTCGGTCGTAAAAATTAAGACAAAATCCTCTCTGCAACATGCTTAAAAAAGTGTGTTGCGACGACCCCACATTAAGGTCGGATAAGGACAAGCAGAAAGAAAATTATAGATAAACATAACATAAGCTGACGCCTGTATTCCCGAAAGGGTAGGCAGAGGCGCCCTAGCGAAATATAACACCCACATAAACGCATAGGTGTAGATAATAAAAGCACTTGACGGATACAATAATAAAATGTGATAAACATAATATAATAATAATTTGTTAAAATTAATATTTTGTACTCATCGCAAATGGTTCGCTTACAAACAGTGCGTGGCGACTTGCGACTCGCGTCGTTCCAAAAATACCTTTCGCTTCTAAGACTCGAGTATAGAAAACGGCAATAGGGAACTTGCATGTAGGTATTTTTTTTTGTTTCATTGTAAACAACTAGGTCAACTAGGTCTCAAATACACACACAGAAACAAAAACATTAAAATATGCACAAATCACTTAATTATCGCGAGTCAAAATATGACTTACAAAACCCCGCGTTACAAAAGACTGTGACGTCATCGCGTAGATGTCGAGTGACAATTGCTTTTTGTTGACATCTCAATAAGTAGCGTCAAAATAAGTCGCACTCTTAAATCCTGAGCGAAGAGGTGGGACGGTTACCAGAAGAAAGGAATTCGGGTAGAGGAGGGTCTACGAAACTTCATTCACTAGTCACCATACTAAACACAACAACAATTTTTCGCAACATTGGGAAAATACCCTAACCTGGAAACAGTGTTCTAAACAGTGACATTACTTGAGTTTTGCAATTACGTTGATATTTTTTGCAATTTTAGCCAGGATAAACGGAGAAGTGGGCGAGTGTTGCAACAGCATGGTATAAGGCAGCATAATATAAGGGATGAAGAGTCATTTTGTCTGATAGCCATAAGTCACGGTCAGATTCGCCATGCATAGCCAAGTACTTTTGTAGGTTATTTGCGGATATTATTCAAGTTTATGAGCAATCTTACTTTCCAAGTCTCGAAGTTCCTAAATATGTTTGTGCGGATTATATTTCAAAGCGATTATCATTAAAATGAATAGTAAAATTAACATAAATACAGAGTCGTGCTGTAGGTTAATAAAACGTTTTCACGGACCGCTAGATTCATTGCGAATACATTTACATACAATCTAATAATTGTAGTGTGTGGGAGTGCCGATCGTGGATGCATAATTTAGGTTTCTTAAAGCAAGTAGAAACAATATTTTGACGAATGGTCACATGTACAGAAGTGACAATCGTATTCAATTGATACAACAAAGTAAATATAAATTTGTAAAAAGAGATTCGCAAAACCAGGTAAAGGGCCAAACATTACCAATGAATAGTGAAAACCAAAAAGCAACTGCTCTTGCGCATTAATTTTCCTAAAAAGAAGTGACAACCCACTTCAAAACACCCATTCATAATTACAGGACAATAGCTCTAAACAAAATGTAGTTCAGTGGCACAACACATTCATTTTAGGCGATGGATAAAGGGGTACGCACGCAGTCGTGTTTCATTCATAACTCGCTTCTAGGAAAGATGTGTGTGGGTGGCGGGTGTGAAAACGAAATTCATTAGCCGAAGAGCACGACACACCGGCGCGTCGCGCCGCGCCGCGGCCGCACCGGAGACAAGTTGAAAATACTTTTTTAAATCTCACTCCGCCGTATACAATGTATATATGTAAAAATAAAATCTGTCAAACAGTAGATTTTATGGACTTACATACCAATAAATTATTTTTATAGAGTTTAAATGGTTTTATGGAAGAGTTTTGAATAGTTGTCATTTATTAACCAAATAAGCTGCAAAATATGATCTTCAAAAATTAAGTACAAAATCGTACTCAATAAAAAACAGAGTCGCATATAATATAATTAAATTAAATTTTTACACACATTTTTATACATTAACCTTATTCGCCGGCGCAAATAAATCATTTACCAACCCACCATGCCTCCACTTCGACCAAGTTTCACTTTCAAACAAAAAATGACACCATAGAGTTTAATAACTGAGCCGTTGACCTACAGATGAAAGTGCTAACACTACGAGAGTAAAATATGAATCTTACTACGCAACAAATACAATCCGCAATTGGCAACGCCCGCACCGACGACGCGACAGCCGACGTGGAACAAAAAACATAAGCGACAAAAAACTGGACTATTATTTATTATGATGAATGAATAAATGTTCCGCATTGTCGATACGTAAAAGATAAAGTGCTTTGAATAGCATGAAAGTGTTCGCAGGAATTGGCGATAGTTGTTCGGACTAGTTAGCTAGAATCGTTGTTGATGAAGCAGGAAAAGATAATAGTCAGGCGCAAGTAATGCTATTCCAGTTAATGTTTCGGTAATAAATAAAATGTTAAAGATTGTTGAAAGTAAAAGTTTTTTTATGGAATATCGAGTAATTAGGTGATCTTATTTAATAATCTAAACGTGCACATATAAATTTCAAAAGAGAGTATCATGTTCCTGATAATTAGATGCATTTCATTAAATCGGAATTCGATAATATTATTACCATGGATTATTACGCTAAAGATATTGGTCCTTATTTATAAAAACAGTTTAACTAAGCAAATGGTAAAGAATAGTCTGTCCCTTTTATTTTCAAACAATGTGACACAAGGAAAAAAGTGACAAAATATTCTTAGCCATTTGCTCAGCTAAACTGTTTTTATAAGTAAGCCCCCTAATTTTCAGGGGTCAATCGCCTAGCCTAGAGGAAGCAGTATGCCAAGCTGGTCTAATTGGGAAATAGGGGGAGTAATCACACCAAATTGAATAATTAATTAGTTAGATTTATCGTAAAAATGTTATTACTCTTTGTCTGATACATACACATAATACATACATACATACACATACTGCGTCACATAATGAACAGTGCTAGGAATAAAGTACAAGTATTAAGTAAGAGTCCATCAACTAAGGACATATTTGCTATGGAATAATAGTACACACCAAACAAACAACGATATCGTGTGTCCAAACATTAGAAAGATGTCGATAAATAGCACAGCGACGAGAACGGTCGATGATTCATCAGTTCCAGGAGTTGACATGTTCGAGAAATAAATAAGGACAAAGGGACAGGGGGAATGAGAACTTGGAGCGGTATCGGTGCCGGCTGGGCCCCCTAAAGGCAAGTTTATCGACCGCACAGCACATGCCGTGTACTGTGTACTGACTCAATACTTCAACACACAAGATAAATCTGAAAATAGGTTTATAAGAAATGTCCGGTATGCACGATAAGTATAATTTACGAGTTTTCGCGATCATCAAGCTTGTCTGAATTGTTTATCGATAGAGCAATAGCGCTGAGTTATTAACATTACATAAATTTCACGTTATAGAACTTTATTACAGATAAATCATGTTACTGGATTGATGCTTTAGATCATACCGAATATGTTTATGCTGAAGTGATGATACATATTTAATTTTATAAAAACGTCCACTTTTTTTTTCAAACTTGTATAAAAATTATACGAGATATTTACTAAATACCAAAGTTAAATAAAGCTAAATTTGATTCTGAAAAAATACTTACATAAATAATTAAATGCAGAAAGAATACCTACTTAATATTGATTACATGGTAAATCAAAAGATAACATGTCGCTTCCCCGTCGATGAAGGTCAACGAGTGACAATGCCAAAAGTTTCACACATTAGCATACATTTACTAACAGAAACAAAAGAAAAAAACAAATCATTAAGTAAGTCACGATGCAAATTAGCGTGTTCTTCCTGGCGTGATGATTTTAGCAAGACATTGGTGATGTTTAGGTAAGTCTTTGATGTGTGTGTGTTTTGTGTAGGCCGATGAATGCTGGACAGGCTACGACCTCTGGACGCGAGGTCGAAGCAGGAATAGCTCTCATGCGTCCTCACTACTGATGCTTATTTCCAGTCAACAGAGCTTTTGTAGTTGTTTCTGTCGAATAGTATCACATATCCATCGACAGACTGAAGTTTGTAAAGAAACTAAAAGTACTTGGTTCGAAAGAGAATTGCACACAACAGCCGTACCCTGCTCCTTCGTAACCTATTTTGTATTCGTAAAATATTTATTAGGCTTACGGCTTTTGTAGACTAAACAAAATAAATATAGCTCGAGAAGCTTTTAATCTATTTTAATTAAGAGAGTTATTTGTAAATCAGAAATATTATAACAGCTCACGCAGGTACGCACTAGCCGCCACTAGCGGATTAGAACACCTATATTTTTTCAAGCTTAGTTCCGTTCTAAATGTGATAGGGGACGAGACTATCGTTGTATCGTGTATAAATTCCAAACTCCAAGCTGTTAAAAAACTAATATCACTTATCCCGACCCGGGGATGAACCCGAAACCTCAGGATGATAGTCGTGCAGAAATACAACTACGTCACCAAGGCAGTCTAAATTATAAATATAGGCACTAATAATATTGGGCCTTACTTATAAAAACATTTTCGTTTAACTTTTCGCTAAGAATAGCCTGTCACTTTTTTCCTTGCGTTACATTGTTTAAAAATGAAAGGGACTACCTATGGTTAGAGATAAGCAGCGCTTAAATATTTTTAATAAGTAAGGGGGATTAATTGATAACGAACACAAAGTATTATAGAACCATGTAGAACGTTGCATAACTTAGCCGTGCCTCCTGCACTAGTTTTTCTCGAAACATTACAGAGAAACACGTACGCAAAACAACGATTTTAGCTATCTGCTGCTAGTAGAACAATGGACCATAGACAAAAAATAAATGTTTTAGTGCAGGAGACGCGGCTTTAGATATAATTTTATTGGTGCATACATCAATATATTATACCCTAGATACACAGTTCTTTGCAAATATCCTCCTATAAAGTGGTCTCAGAAATAAAACAAAGAAAACGATCACAAGTTGTCATTAAAACAACAACACAAATATAACCCTAAGCACGTGTTATAAAGTAGGTTTTTAAACGAAATGAGCAAGCGTTCTTTAATTTGAATTTTTAAATTTAAAATTCTATCGACTTCCGACTGTAGGCAAAACGAGTGCTTAAGTACTTCTTTGCTGTCCCATTTTCCGAGTGTCAACTGTGCATCTAGGTAAATAATATATCGATGGGTGCATAACAATAAATGTCTTGATTCCAAAGAGATAATAAGATACCTGACGGGAAACAAGGAAAACAGTAATTTTACAGAAGACGCAAGTGTCTGCACTTCGCTAAAAGTTTTATATTATGCATAAAAAATAATATTGTACCTATAATCCACATTATCATGATTATACAATCCCAACACGTGGGTATTCTTGCCCATCGCCCATCCATCCAGTCGTTCCCTCAATGTTGAGGATCGTGACCGCAGCTGGCTGAGGTCATAAGGGCCCTCCATCTGGATCTGTCCATCGCCCATAGCTGTATTATATTGTGAGTATAATAACATTTTTTTCCAAGACACCATGTGTTACAAATGCCAGCAATATTTTATGGCTTTTTCAGCAAATAAATTCAAAGCATCTGGGGCACTTTGGACAAAATATTATTTGTTTACCCAGTAAACCAGTTATTTTAAATAGAAGTTGCAACTTGCAAATGTAAAAAATAATGTGATAAGTACTTTTTACTTGGTGTTAAGAGTCATTTATCCTATCTATCTATTTTTATGGTTAAGTTTGATTATCCAAAATCCATAGTTTAAAATCCCACAGATCCGTAAAATATTTCACTATTTCAGCCCCTAATAACATATTTACTGTTTAACTATCGAACATAGTTAAAACACTACGTGTATGGTATAATCACTAATCATGGTCTAATTTAGCTGCAAATAAAAATTCCTCGCGGTCCGATACGGTTGGGAGTTGGAACAAAGAAAGCTTGGCTCTATTTCCAGCGAGCGCTTTATAACGCCACCCACTCCATCTTCATCTATTATTATATACAGACTGGTACAACAATGCTTTCTTCTACGACATAGGGTTGTCGTATTTATATTTTGTATTAATTTTGTATATGTTCTTCAAAGAACAAGTTGAGAGGGTCTTTCGTATGGCTGTCGCACCACGTTGAAGCTTGCTCTGCCCCATCACTAAACCATAATCCACATGAGAAAAGTGATAGGTTTATATACATAGTATGACAGTCAATGTGACACAATTTTTATACAAAGTTCTAGATTATAGAAAGTTAAGCGATTCAGGAAGTCGTTTATTGTTTAGTCATTCGGAAGCATAATAACTACCGGAAACCCGAGCACTTCACACTTGACATTATGACATGTTAAATAATATTACACAATAGAGAGCTGAATTTTACCTGAAGTGATTTTATTTTAAACAAACAATTGTTGGACAAATTCTTCGAAATTTCGAAAGAAGGAACGGAGCCAAGATGTGATAGTGAACGAAATTTGTGGAGCGCCGCACTTTGGCAACCCTGTTGGACGTGCATAATTCATTTTTATTGTACACCGGGAAGAATATTCGTCACTGATTCAACCGTTTCGAGTGTAAATAAATTATTTATTATTCGTTGTTTTTGGACGTAAAAACGTTTGAAACTGGGAATGTATTAATTTATGAGAATGATGAGAACAGTAGAGTTACGCTGGGACAGACGGTAGTGCAGTGCGCAGTTCAAAAGATAACGAGTTTTGATTAAATACCAAAATCATTAACGAAGTGTCCCTTCATACGTGCAATACGAAAATAATTCGATTCATAAGTAATGAGTATTTATATTTACGTATGTTTCATGCAAATAACAGGTTTATAATTTACATACACTACTTACCTAATGTGATAGGTTTCGTTGAAATTATTAATGAACCATACAACATAAATTTGTAATCTAGCAGTACATTCATAGTACATTGAATGATTTGTAATTGTTTTTTGCCATCTGTTTCCTGCTTCATTCCGCAGAACTTGATGGGTAATATACAAAGACATTTAACAATACATAGACGAGAAAATAGCGCGAGACTTGTGATCCAAAAGTTATGTCCTCGTGGTCATAACCCATATATCACTCAGTCGTATTTGAAACATACGCGCGCAAGGTCGTGCTGGCAGCGTTATTATGTTTCATCATCAACATCATCATCAGCCACAGGACGTCTATTATATAATTTATAGATTGTATTAAGACAGGAAGGTACAAAAATAAACATCTAAAAGCTCTGCTAAAAATATTGTTTCATTTCATGATATTTGAATAATTCATGTGCGGATAAAGGCCCATTATAACGATCCATGTTTATTTACAGCCCTCGATGACTCTTACAAAATGACTAGTTCCGAGTATTTACTTGAAACACGACAGACGATTTAATACCGGGATATGCAATATTGGGAAAGTAATATATCGATGATTGGTGTATAAAATCTCAGAACGTCAGCAGTGACGCTGACGATTTTAAAGTCGGCGATGTCTGGGAGTTTTTATGATCCGACCTTTGAGGTACCTATAGGAAATACAGTTTTGGAACGATAGATGGGCATTCGGCAATTTATTGACAAAAAAACAAACGTGTGGCACTCGGGGACTGCCGCGGTAAAGCTATTGCATAGCATCCAAAATCAATACACCTATAAACTTTCTCACAAACAGCTGATTACGTATTCGTCTGATTTCGGAGCAGCTCGTCTCGATTCGTGCGAGCTTCGTAGAGTTGTACCATGAAGTAAATACAAAGAGGAGGTGCCCTAACGCCGAAACTCTAAGCAGGCATGAGTCACCAGATTGCGGGGCGAAGAGGGGGATTACGCATGCGCAGTAACGCCGATACAACCAATTCCACCTAGAGTCGAGTTGCTGAACTAAAGAGACAAGCGTGATATTTCAAAAAAGTCATTAAAAGTTCTGCTATTCATCGATAGATGGCAAAACAAATTACCGCTGTGCCGGTCGGGTGTTAGGTTATTTTCGTTACGGAATTTCTGGATTCGGTCTCCACGCTCAAGCCCGCGATAGAAGCTATGCAATAGCTTAAAAGGTTTATATACAACTGATTTTATGTAAGTAGATACTTATGTTCTGTAACCATTATTCCAGAGGTATAGCCGAATTTCTCTATATCGACCGTATGCTGCCAATACCTCCTAACTAACATTTTTACCAAAATATTGTTTTTTGCGCTATGTGTTAGTCCTAATGGAACATGACGTAAATATTTTCTTATTAGCAATATTAAACCATTGTAAAATTAATAAACTTGGATTTTGGGTGCATAAATAGTATCTATATTTTTTAATATATTGAATTTTTATTAGTTTTATTGTCTCCTTTAAAGATGATCTCAAAGCACTTAGGAGGTATTGGCGGCTTACGGTCGATATGTTTTATGTTCATATTGTTTTGAACATTGTTAATTAGGACGTTCAAAATGACACCTTTTATTTTGTGTTCACTTGTCCTTACAGGAAAATATTCCATGGAATGCCTAAACGAGGAAGTGTTTGTGTAGGTAGTACAACTCCAGTTTGTAACACACTGACTCGTTTAAGGTAATTCCGCGATGTGACTGCTTTAACACCTATTTGCATACAACCGAAAGGAAAATAACACCGACACTCCCCTGCGGAGTTTCTACTCTCGAGATGCTTAAAGTATCAACAAACTTTATCGTATTATTATTATTTCTTTTCATATATATTTTTTTAGTGGAGATTGGAAATCGAGCAGGTGGGCCAGCTGAGAGTGAGTGGTCTCAACCGTCCCTAGACTCCCACGATACCAGAAGAAGCATGGTTGCCAACTGCCAAAAGGAAGGGAAAAGAGATCGGAAAGGGGTAGGCGATATGGACCAAATAGTGAATAGAGAATTTACGTCGGTTTTCTGCGAAACCGTGGTACCATAATGATAGAGCCGGTCCGTTCTAGCTATAACAGATACAATTGTATTATACAGCGTAGACAATTTCTACCATATTTTAATAAGACATTTTTCCATAGATTCAGCACCGTAGTTCACTTATAATGAAATTTGCCTATTTTCGTATATTTCGGAAATAATCACGATAGTTTGACCGTGATGATGGCACACACAGACAAACATTGGTATATGTAAACATTGGTATAAACTGTTTAACTTATGAAAATGATTTGAGACTAATATTTAAGCATTCATCTTCCCTCACCAAAGTAACCAACCAACCAACGTAGACCAACAAAAACCAGTTAGCTCAAAGGTGTTTGATTTCAGCAAGGACTCAGAAGTTCCTGATAGCACACAACACGAGAGCCCGACAGCCCCGGAGCCTAGAAAGTGACAGTGATCACGATTGCGCAAGAGCCGAATCAGCGGTCGATGACCGACGGCGCAGCCGGGGAAAGTGCTGTACAGACAAGTAATGGATGTAATTATCTCATGTGTCCGACAGTGCCGCGTCGGCTAGGGTTGTCATCTGTTACAATAGTAAAAGTATATATTTTCAGCTTGTTCGCCCGGCAACACGGCCTAACCTGTCATCATGTGCCGCCGAATTGCACTACATCTGAGAACCGATAGAAGTGTTAAATAAAATGTTTAAAAAGCCTAACCAAACCTGCCTATCGGCGAGCGCGGCAGCCCTATCTGAGGGATGTGCATGACGCGACCAAGGAAGTCGACTGAAAGTGAAATGTACAATCGCCGTATATTCAGATCAAGGGTCACCGCACGATTGTGTTTCATACTTATTGTAGTAGACGCGATTTCATGGCGTTTATTATACACACATACATTACGAAGAAAATATTTATTGTGATTGAGAATTACGTAAGCTGTTAGATGTACCTAATTGTAATAAGAATAGCTGCAAGACACATGTTCCTACCTACATTATAATTTTAATGAGATCCGAACTAAGTCTTATCAACTTATGACGGGCGGCTCGGCCACCGCCGGCCGGGTGGTTAATATAATGTGTATTATGTCGCTTCCAACAGGTAATGAGTGTCTTATCAAATCATGGAACTGAAATAGATGCCACTCTTTCGATACTTTTCGCCTATTGGCGTGAGCATATGAAACATACTCATAATCTGATGTGTGCAAGCAAGCTAGTTGGGTGATGTTCGGATAAGCTCTTTGCTGTAGGTAAAAATAGAAGAGTATAAATTAAAACATTAATTACACTAAATAATTATGTTATCACCTCCTTTTTTTTATTAAATACTACAAGTAATTCATGATTATATTATAAAGATTATTTATTTCCGTGTCGGTTGGTAAGAGTTCAATGAATGTGGTACTATTTCAAGATCCAAATATAAACTTTCATTTGTAAGTGTTAAAGCTACAAAGCACTAAGTTTTTCCAAGGATACAAGTATTTCTTTAAGCCAAGCAATGGCATACATTGCTTTCTAAAATCTAAAGCATAAAGAATTTTTAATCCGCAACGGGGTTAAATATAAATTGCATAAATTATCAATCACAATAAATAGTCATAATATATAGATCAGTCCTTCACTAAAATAATTAGCTTACTATCGAATTATTAATACCTAATTGTAAGGCAGAAAGCCACAGTGTTGCTTCTCTGACCTAGTGGTAACACATAAAAGCTGTCAAATGGGTGGTCCTATGTTCAAATCTGAGGTCGACCAAAAGTGTTTTTCTAATATGATTTGCCCAAAAGAAATTAGATGTTGAGAAGGCAGCCAGTCTAGTCCTAAAAAAATCAATAATAGCAATAAATTTCTTACATGTTATAATACATTATAATACATGATAATAAAGAGCAGTAGCCCAGATCATATCAGGGGTGTGTTCTTGTGGATGGCCTAAAAAGAGCTGGCTGGATGTTTTGAAGGAAGATATGATATGTTAATACTCTCACTGTGGAGGTTGCTCAAGACTGGGCAAAGTGGAAGTGTTAAAGTAGAAAGGTGGACCCTGACATAAAGGTGGGATAACACCAGGCAGAAAAAATTAAAAAAATATAGAGCAGTAGCAATGCAAATCAAGTGGAGATATGTATAATTTCACAAGTTTGTTGGTATTAGGTAGAAAAACTGACAACTAGGTAGGTAATAAAGTAATTAATATAGATCTATGTAACCAAGTATAAAGTTATGATTTCAGAGTATAATCTTGCTATTCCCATTTAATGAAGCATAATTTAAAAATACTTTTGCTGCATTTAGGTAATTAAAGTCTAAATTGAGTCACAGAAGTAGCTTCCGTCTATAAAAAAATCACACCAGTAAGGATGTAAATATATTAACAGAAATTGTGAAACATACAATTATGTATTGAAATAAAACTATTCTTACGGATTCTATCACGATTAGGTTTTAATTATTATTCCCGACGTTTCGAAGGCTTTGCAGTCTTCGTTGTCACGGGTCAGACTGAGGTGTCATTTGTCCAAAAAAGGTTAGAGTTACAATATCTACCATCATTAAAAAATTATACAAAATCAAAAAAGGTTAATTATTTGTGTTCCGATTTATGCAGTACGAGCTCACGGTGTCTTGAGTTCTGGCAGCTGGTCTTTTGGGTTCCGATTTAATAAGATGTATAATTGGATCCCAGGTTTGTGCAAGCTTCCAACCATCTTCTCTATTGAAATTAGGATGTTTTTTAATTTCAATAGCCTCGCGTATCATCCTAGGGAGGAATCGGTGTTCTTTGGCGAGGATTTGTGGTTTATCAAATCTAAGATAATGTTTGGAGCCTTCCTCTGAATGTTCAGCAACTGCAGACTTCGTAGAGCGTCGGTGTTTTACGTCAGCTATGTGTTCTTTTACGCGGGTCCCTATATTCCGTTTTGTTTGTCCGATGTAAGAGAGACCACAGTCGCAATCAATTTTATATACGCCTGGGTCTTGCAGAGGTATGTGACACTTGACAGATGGTAAAAAAGAAATCAAATCAGTATACAATTATGTAATTACAAACCGGAAATTACAAAATAAATCTGTGGATGTTTTTGAAACACGAAAGACTTGAAAGTTAGGTATTTCTAAAAATTCATTGACATCTAGACTAAGAACACCTAAACAACACTGAGGTGAACCTTTTTTTAAAAACCTTTAATAAAATAAAGTTTAAAAACTTCAAAATTGATTTTAAAGCTCTACTTGCTATGTTATAGTTTGGTTTTTAAGGAGTTTAGTTCACACTTCTGCTTGCTTCATTCTAATCAATTCTAATGCCGGATCTACAGTTAACAATGCCCTTACTTATAAAAATATTTAAGCGCTGTTTACCTTTAGGTTGGTAACCATAGGTTGTCCCTTTCATTTTTAAACAAGTAACACAAGGAAAAAAGTGACAGGCTATTGGTTTGGCATCTGTCGGACGCTAAGTGGTCTGGATGAAAATCAGCGTCAAGCACCTAGTACTTGACATATGCTGATCTAGATACTTTTGGTACGGTTGTGGTGGGACATATATTATCATCCACATGTTTGGGTGATCTGATAATTGATATTTAATAATTAGGTACATACATACATAGATATTTGTATAATTAAATATATGTTTCCATGTCTTGTACCTGTACGCCACCACACTTGTGTCAATAAATAATTCTTTCTTTCTTTCTTTCTTATTCTTAGCGAAAAGATAAGCGAAAATGTTTTTAAATGTAAGGCCCAATATAACCAGTGCAATTCAGAGATTTATGACAAAACCACCCAAATCAATGTGTGTGGCAGATAAATAGTCATTAGGCTATAACAATTATTGTACACCACATACAGAGTATATTAAAAAATGATGCACAAACAACACAAATTAAATGACAGTTCCCACAATCACATAATTATAAGTAAACTACAGCCCAAAGTACCTATATCCGTTGTTGACAGACCCCAGCGATCACCGTAGCTGTTGAAGCAGCAATTTACTCACTCAATACTTACTTAAGCTCACGCCTGTATCCCCGAAGGGGTGGGCAGAGGTGCACTAGCGAACTAGAATACCCACATTTCGCAGAGCTTCGTTCTGTCCCAGATTTGATAGGGGGCGAGCCTATCGCCATATCGGGCACAAATTCCAGACTCCGGGCTGACATGGAAAAATCCAATATCACTTTGCCCGACCCGGGGATCGAACCCGAGACCTCAGGACGGTAGTCATACCGAAATACAATTACGCCACCAAGGCAGTCAATATCTCTAACAACAACCTCTAACTCTAGTCCCCAGTTACAGACCGATATGAGACCTAAGAGGCGCTTCTGTGTTCGATCACATTTAAATAAAAATATTTCTGGCTAGAGCGCCATAAGTGCCAGCTATAATTTCAAGTGAAGCTGTTAAAGCAATTTTAGCTTATCAAATTATAACCGTTAGTACAAATCCAAAAAAAAAATATATTATATTATTTTTCTTCACGTCCTAGTCCGATTGCTAATTAAACTGAGTAAACTGACATTTTGAATATTTCCACTTTTTTAAATAGTGCTGCAGTAAAAAAATTAAGATTATTTGAACATTTCAATTCAGTGAACCATTTAATTCCTTCATTTTCCAAAATCCTACTCAAAGTCATAATTCCTGCCTAATGTGTGATTAATACTGCATGTCTACTGAATTAGGTACTTGACTATTGTTAAAAAAGTATACAGGGCTATTTATTAGTTTATCCTAAACATGTAAATTTCGTAATTCATTTTTATGTGGTTAGTTAAAAAAAAAGGAAAATTATTATGTATGTATAATTTAGTTTGCAGCCAAAACGCTATCTCTTAACTGTAGATACGGGTGACATTGTGCCTTACCATAGATACAAAATTGCTCATAAAAACATTGAGGAAATAACATTTATTATTTAACTTTTAAAAAAAGGGTCAGAAATTGATTGTCAATCACATCCGCATAGAAATTAGGTTGAGCTTTAAAAAATATATATGAAAAAAATATACCAAATAACCTGGCAGTATAACTTTGGATCTCAAGTCTTAGGCCCTTGTGGAACATTAAATTACATAAACATAACATAATTAAAATTACCAAAATTAAATTATCCTAGGAGTATTTTTGATAAATTCCTATTGCACATGTTTTTTCGATGATAAATCTATGTATGTTCCTATGATTCGATTCCAAATTGATATTGGTTACTATAGTCAAGTACTCAATTAAATTACTGCATGTTACGTTATTGCAAATCTACTAAAATTTTAGTCATGGTTCATTATTTAAACAAAACTTTAAAAAGAATGTACAGAACATAGTTATTCTCAAATAATACAAGTAATATTTGTAATTTTCATTTTTATGATTTCACTTATCTGTTGTGATTATTTTTGCAAAATTATTTACATAGATATTTAGCCAAAGGGTTGAGCTGAAATTTCTGAAATACCTATGCAATAAAATTCTATTTCCACAAGCTAGTTATTCTACTGAGTTATTCTGTGTTAGTTAGTTATTCGGATTTGAATGATAAAAATGTAACTAACTCAATCATTATATTTTGGAAGTAAGCAACATTATTTTGTAAAGTGACATTTAAATTTCTGTCTGTTTTTGTATAATTATTCTGTCAGTTTACTTTGTCTAATAAACAATCAGGGTATAGGAAATCCTTTGTGACCCGCTAACAGCAACATAAATAATATGATGTGGATACTTTACCAGTTTTGACTTACTTTTCACTACATCTTAGAATTTTAAAGAAACTTCTCCGGCGGTCCATGCCACAGTTTAAAAAACACAGACCTATCCAATCTAAGTTATATTACTGCTTTGCAAACATAAAGAACTTTTATTGCATAGGTTTTTCCTTATCATTATCATACTGTAAAAGTTGTAAAACCCAATATTTTCAATACACTTCATACCTACCTCATAAATAGAAATTTAAGGTGTTAATTTACTCAAACATTATGGATACATTTATATTATAACTAATAAAGAAATCTATTATTCATTTAGAGAAAAATATAAAGTAGATTGTCCGTGTAATATTAGATTATATTATAGCCTACTAACCATTTAAAAAACAGCAGTTTTGAACGCCATGGCAGATTTGAATATTGTAATCAAACTTTGCTCACATTACAATATCAAAACACATGCACAAATACACAAACAGATAATGAACTGCGTCTTATTTGTGTACGAGGTGGTAACCTTGCGAGTCAGCTGACGGCTGCCTCAATTGACGATGGCCCACATACCATAATGTAATTGTGACAATGAACACAGAGTGCGGGTTGATGGTACCTACCTCCTCGCGCCGCTTCAGCCACCGACCACAGGGGCTCTCCTCCAGGATTTCACTCTCATCTTCGGAGTCCTCCCCGCTTTCTCTCGGCGACTTGCGCTCCTTGTCGATGCTACGACCGCCCGACATATCACCGATCTACCGTCACCACTATCACAAACGTGACCACCGCACAGTTGTACTATATCTCACAGACGTTTTCAACACGAAAACACTTGGTATATTTTCAAAATACACTTTTTCTCGTAATCATAATATCCAAGGCTGCACAGCGAGACGTCACTGTCGTTATTCCACAAACCATTATTCGCTACACGACACTTGTTACTAATTACGCGTTATAGATTAATAAAGTTTATTTATTTCTCTAAAGCAAGCGATAATACACAGCGTTCCCAACGCGCTTATTCATTATAATTAAAATAAATCGTTCGCCGGCGTAGCTCTCTCGTATTTCTATCCGACACAAATATAAATCCGTAGACAAACACTTTTACTTTTTTCACAAGAACATAGACACCATGGACAGAATCGATGCAAATCTTGTTTGATATGTTCAGCGTAATCGATATTTAATTGCTAAATATTTTATATAGATTTCAAATTATATGTTGTTAAATAAATGTTATATAATTACACCCAAAAAAAGAAAATTTATATCAATAATAAATATTCAAATTATAGTTATCTCATTAGCGCCATCTGTGAGTCAAGTAATTCAGTGGTTCTACTAAATTGGGGAAAAAAATATACACGATTCTGATTAATAAACGAAATCAACCAATAAATATATACTCGAATCAGTATTTGATAACTAAGAATTGACTACTTATTTTATAACTATACTAATATGTTGCAGACAATTAGGTCCTAGTTATAATCATCAGATTGAACGAGAAAACACATAATTTTTCGCTTAGTAGCGACATCTATTGAAACAAAACAGGATCTAACAGCATCTATGTTATGCAGCAATTATAATTTGATAAAAGTAAGATGACGCTGTGAACACCTTTTTTTAGATAATTATATAGTGTTAATATTAAAAATAGTTTGTTTTTGTATGATAAATAATAATATCCTAATTCTTAATATGTGGATGTGTGGAGGAAATGTTGGGAGGCCTTTGCCCAGGAGTGGGACAATTGAGGCTTTAATAATAATAATAATAATTCTTAATAAATTAGCCTACCGAATTATTTCGACAATAATGCAGTATTTGTATTTTACACACATTCCGTCAACATGCCAAGTAGAATTACCTAGATTATGAAATATTTTTAGTGGTTTTCTTTCTATGAAAATGTTCTTACTTAAACCAAGCGCAGACCATTAATAATTCCTTCATAATCATATTAAGTTCAAAGCGACATCTACAGCTTATATAGTCAAAAGTGAAATTCAAGCCGGCGACGCTACGATTCAGCAGCCGGTTCTTTTACGAAGTACCGATTTTACACGCAAGGTAGCGCAGTGTAAGATATTTTATTAGGTTATTTTTTCTACTTGCTCACCTTGGCGGTTGGAACTCTTTGGTTCATGGAGGTAGAATGATACATTATTTAACTAAGCTGTAGTTGGGGCCGCCAATTTTTTCTCTTTTTCTCATATCTATATGTTAGCAGAGAAATATATAAATATATAATAGAAAAATAGCGATATCATTGACAAGGTTCGATGCCGATAACAACCGATTATTTAGTCTAAGCAACCGATGCTAAATTAATGCCCGGCAAGGTGGTTGTGGACCTTGTCAAACAGGGGTAAAAGCAGTCTGTAACGTTGATTATCTATACGAGCAAAATTATAAATGAAATTTAGATTAATGTACCTAGTAGTAGACAAATGGTAAAAAACAATATTATATATTTTTTAATTTAATAACAGGAGATTTGGATTCGTTGGGGAATTTATACCCATAAAGTCGCGTCTCCTGCACTATTTTTTTTTTAACATTATACAAAAACACATACGCAAAACAAGCTAGACAGTTATAATCGTAAGGACCATAGATAAAAAATACATGTTTTGTGTAGGTGTTTTGCGTAATGTTTAATGCAGGAGACGCGGCTTAATGCGATTTGTTTTAGGGACACTGTAAGTGTAACAAACAAGAACGTTTTAAGAATCTAATGTAACAAACGATGAATAAAATTGTATTAGTAATTGGATCTCTCAATACAGTATACCTATAATATAAAATATTTAAATTAAATAAATCTGACAGCAAACAGGCTGCACGTTTGTATGTCTTTAAACTATGAGTATTTATCTTAAAATAAGTTAGAGGACCTGTGTCGAAATACCCTGGTATAACTACGAAATATTGAAGCATTCCTAATGTATGGAACGAAACCAAAATAGCCACTTTGCGAAAGAAAGATTCCAATAATATAACATTTAGGCATCTTCTTCATATTCTGAAATTAATAATATTGTGAATAAAACACCTTATTTATAATAACATCAATAAGTATTTATATTTTATACGTTATTTAATTCTTATGACACGGTGACACTTAACATGTATAACGTAATAAATACATAGATCGTGAAACTAAAATGGCGGAACCGACTTCCATAGTAACACGTATTTTTCGTAGTTATGCCGGATCCTCTTATTTTTTCTTTAGTCATTGGTATTTACTTATTAAAATAAAAATATGGCGAGTTTTGGCGGGAATTCTGACGGTGCGGGTGGTCGCTTGTTGTAATGATTTCATATTCTAGTCTAAAGTTGTGCTTGTGGTTTAAATGTGATGTGTATCTAAGCAATAAACATCAACGAAGATGGACAGTATGTGGAAGCTTTGAAATAAGTGATTTTGGACGCTTTTTGTCGGGTGGATGGGTCGACCTTGTTCGACTCCTCTGCTGCGAGAAAATCGTCTGAAAAGCATCAAACTGGAAGGAATTATTGCCAAAACTCCAACAGGGCCTTGAAATCGAACACATCCGATTTCATTGCACTTGTGAAAAATTAGATATATGGAAATGAAGAAAAAAAAAGCACTTAAGACGAGGTTGTATGGGCTAGATCCCTTTGCCTTCCCGAAAGGGAAAATTAAAAAAAAAAAAATATGGCGGCTGACATATTATAATTCCCGCCTAAGTTGTAAATTACCGTAATCCTACTCGCGATTCAGGATAGTTTATTTTGAAGATTAATAATTCCGATTATAAGTATCTAAGCATTTGTTGTTTCTAAGAATTCGCATAGAATTGAAGTGAACAGTGTAAATTATCAAATCCGTAATGCCTATAGAAGCTTTCGTGAAAAGAAAATAAGAACAGGTGTGTACCTTAATTACCCTAACTTTACAAATTATCTAGCAAAGAATAATTGAAGAGTACAAGTAGTATAATAAGCATCGCGTGTTAAGAATGAGGACCGCATTTGGCTGGGCGACAACGTCCCGTCACAAAATACGAGTAGGTAGTCCCGCTCTGCAGTTAGCCGGTACTCGGTAGGTCGGTACGTTGGGCTAACTGCGCAACACTGTTTACGACGGTTGCCAGTTAGTGCTCAGTCTGTTTAGTTTCGCAGAAAAACGGCGGTGTGAGATCACATTAAAATAATTATTATGTACGTAACGTAGTGGTACAGAGTACGGAGGTTAGAATTGGTTTGAAATTTCGTCAAGTAGACAGCAGACAGTACTGTCTGCTGTCTACTGTCAAGGCTTATGGAAGTCTTTAACATAAGCTCACGCCTGTATCCCCGAAGGGGTAGGCAGAGGCGCACTAGCGAACTAGAACACCCATATTTCGCCGAGCTTAGTTCAGTCCCAGATGTGATAGGGGGCGAGCCTGTCGCCATATCGGGCACAAATTCAAAAAAAAAATTCACAAATTCAAATGGAAGTCTTTATTATAGCTTAATTAACGCTGCAAGTACTATATGTACCTACCTACCCATAACCTAATATCGTAGTAGGTAAATGGATGGAATCCTTGTGTCGGTCAATAACTTACTTATGAAAAATCTAAATAAGCTAGGTAAGTAAGTGACTAGGTAGGTACTGCCACGTAATATTATCATATACACGTGACTATTTATTTATTTATGTTTAGGCAACTATGGCCCAGAAATACCCTACAAGCTAAATATAAAGCCACTATTCATTATGGTTTTGTGCGTTCATGTGGTGTATTAGACTATGAGTTAATAAGTACCCACCAAATACTACAATTTCAATGTCTTTGCTACCTACATAATTACTGCATATGCATTGTATGTACCTGCCTGATAGAAAGCGAAGCGCAGTTCATAAAAGACCGTCATCACATACACATAAGCTCACGCCTGTATCCCCGAAGGGGTAGACAGAGGCGTACTAGCGAAATAGAACACCCACTTTTCGCCAAGCTTAGTTTCGTCCCAGATGTGATAGGGGGCGAGCCTATCGCCATATCGGGCACAAATTCCAGACTCCGGGCTGATATGGAAAATTCAATATCACTTTGCCCGACCCGGGGATCGAACCCGAGACCTCAGAAACGTAGTCGTACCGAAATACCACCACGCCACGGAGGCAGTGACAAACTTGTATTATAGTTCAAAGTAGGTACCGTACACCATATAGTGTAAGGATTGTTACAATTAGATGCCGCGTAGAACAATACCCTATACGAGTGATATTTGAACATAAGCTTAGGACAATAAAATGAGATTCTATAACATTGTATGAGAAGTTCCCAAAATTAAGTGGATAAGCTGGTGCATTGCAGTTCCATCTATTGTGGTTAGAGGACAGTTATTTAAGCCTAGTGGCCCCTCGGGCGTCGTGGTTATTTACAGCAGAATAGGATCAACTACATTGATACATTGTTCGTAATTGACAAACCTCAGCCGTCGGCATAACATACGCCGTAATAGATAGGTTATGATCTATATGATTTAATAAATAGTTCACTTGCTGTTGTCCGATAATGATAGAAAACTGACAAACTCCTTGAATATTATCAAATGCATTTTGAGTCAATTTTTAAGACTCACTAAAATTAGTTCAGTAGTTTTTGAACTTAGTCGCCTCCTTGGTCTAGTGGCAGCATGTATGGGCTGTGGACCGGGAGGTCGTGGGTTCGATTCCCAGGTCGGGCCAAGCGAATTTTCTAATTTAATTTGCCCGGGACTGGACCCCTCAGAGGGGCTTGACGTCAGGCAGGCAGCCGGTCGTAAAATCTTAGCCAAATCATTTTTGCAAGATGCTTGAAAAAGTGTGTTGCGCCGACCCCACATTAAGGTGGGATAAGGGCAGGTAGAAAGAAAGAAAGAAGTTTTTGAACTTAGTTGACTTTAACGGGATATAACCCCGCAAACGGTACGTTTGACGAAAATATGATCTACGAAACCTTACCTTCATTATAACCCCTATTATTAATATACGGTATAATTATACGGTCTGAGATCTGGAAGCTCATGCGTCCAAGTAGGTAAACTCATGCGGCAGATAGAACTAGAAAGTAAAAAAATAGGTACGTACCTAAGTTTCAGAAAATGAAACATTATAATATTATTTATTGCAAGCGAGCTTCAACTACAGTATTTCTATCCTAAGCAAGTAGGTTGTGTATGAGAGTTGCGATAAAACACAGAAGTAGCTGGTAATGTGGCACTTACCGGTGCCCGCGCCCTGTTGTAAATATCGGAGGGTCGAAGGACAACAACCCTTATACCCGCACTAGTTCACTATTTCGCTAATTTGTAATTAATTTTGTTTTGTTGTGGATATACGAAATTCCTGTTGGTTAGATATTGTAATTACAGTGGTTTAATTGAAGGTCCATTTTTTATTTATTTGCTCGTGAATTTGATGAAGATTCAATATTTTTATTGTCTCATTGGTCTTGTGCCGGCATGGTTAGGCAGAGAAATCGTGAAACACAACTTCCAATTCTAGGTTGGACTTGGGCATATCAGTTTTGTTTATTTATTATTATGTCAAAAAGTGTTATTTAAACATTACCTTATCACGTTAAGGTACGGAAATAGGCTCTGCTAATAAGTGTCCTAGTAGTGTTTCATAACGTCATAATATTTTGTTTATTCATAATTATAATAAGCTGGTTTAGTTTGTTAAGCTCGGCGAAATGTGGGTGTACTAGTTGGCTATTGAGCATCTACCTACCCCCTCGGTGATATAGGCGTGAGCTTATCTAGTTTGTGACTAGTAGACAGCCCGGTCTCCGGTGTTAGGGGCGCGTAGCCGCGTGGTTCTTACTGTTTGTTGTCATATTGTCTGTGAGTTACTCCGGTGTTCATTTATTGCTGTAAATTCACTAGTTGTTGGGTGACAGGATTACGAGCACACAGCCGTGTATCTTCGCTTTCTTTAGGTTAATGCCACAGGAATTAATGCTATTAGTCCACTAGAGATGTAAGCTGAGTCCATGAACGTATAAATAATAAGGGGAAGTTTTAGGGGTCTGGATTTAGCGTGCGCCAAAGGTCGGTAACACCGGGAACAACCTTATAATACCCATATTGTATAAAGATTATAAGATGTAAGATCATTAACACCCTTTTTTTTTTTTTTTTTTTTTTTTTTTTTTTTTTTTTTTTTTTTTTTTTTGTCGCGGGGAAATGTGTTTTACCACTGCCGCCGCGCCCGGGGGGGTGGACGCGGCGGGTATGTCGGGTTCGCCGGCCTTACGACCCAGCGCCGTGATGCCCGGGAGAGATGGTCGACATCCGGGCGACGCTGGGCCGCGTCCCTAACAAATGCCCTACACCGGCAATACCGACTAAAAACCCCGCGGTGGCCTACTTCGGCGCATGAGTGGGGCGGCCCCGGGGTATCCTGAGATAGCCTCGGATTGCTACCGGAACCGCCCCTGCGCGGTGCCGCCTTGCGGCCCGTCTCCGATTTGGGGGGGGCTCAGAAGACCCCCTACCTTGCAGCTAATCATCAAAACATACGTTGTCGAAGAAAGGGGGGCTGTGCAGAAAGCAGTCAGAAACCCTCTATTTGAAAGCTATAAGCTACGCCTGTGGCTGGGCCAAATAATTCTTGATTTGGTCTTTGAGTGTTACTCCATTCAGATATATTTATTTTGTGATTACTAGTAAGACCACACAAATTAATTCTTGGATATACTATATATACACTTATCCCATGTAATAGACAATATCGTTACGTCACACCATTATAAGACATGACACATGAGTAAAATATTTATTAGACCATAAAATGTTTCTATTTGTTCAAGTCACTAAACCATGTTCAGCTAAAATAACTGATATTATGACAAAAGGGAATCCATGTCTTGTGTAAATACGTATCCACATTTTTACGAACCGTCGTTTCCGATAGGATACGAAACATTACGAATACGTATGCGATATTAGGATATTTTTGGGAAAAATATAGTACGTGACTATATTTATTTTTATATTCTTTGTTAAAAGTACTAGGTATATTTTATTTCCAATGAGTATATTATGTACTTTGAGATCATTTATTTTTCCATTTTCTTCACATTCCAATCCCTGTGAATTCTATAATCGCTGGTGGTAGGATCTTCGTATCCGACCGGATGGCGACCACCGTACACACGGTGCTAAAACCTGCCATAGTGACCCACACTCCGTGTGTGGTACGCGTTCCAGGATCAGCCAGTGTATTTCCGGTTCTCTCGAGGGACTTACGGCATGACTTGATGGTTGATTGGGACGGGTATGGGGGATTCGCGTGTCGATTCGGAGTGTGAAGAAGCATAGATAGGCCGACATGATTCTGTCGACCACTGATAAACCCATTATTTGTCAGTGGTCGCTAGTTTTTTTGGACTGCACTACGCTTATCATCAGGTGTAGTGTAATTACTTTGTCGTGCCCGGATAAAAAATATATTATGTAAAATAGGATGGGAAGTTACTTTCAGTACAATGTCATTAAGGGCCCATTTCAATAGCCATAATAGTTTTATTTGGAGAATCACTTTGTCGGTTTTGGTAGCTAAATATGTACCTATGTATGAAACATGTGTAAAAGCAAAAAAAATTCCCCCGAGTAAAGTAATGTGGCTTTAGAAAAATCCATCCTAAAGTAAAATGCATAGAGATGTTTTATTCTGATCAATATGCCGTTTCGAAAATATATCAAAAATGTTAATAATTCAAATCAAAGTATTGAAGTGACGTATAAAAGCCGGCATTATAAATAGACACACTGTCTAGCGCATTTACACCAATTCTTACCCCAAAATCCTTTAACGGGCTGTCTATGTATGTATGTGTATCTATATCACTTGGTTATTTTTGTCCCCTATTCCAACCCATGCACCGGAAGTGAGGCAAGCGGCCGAGAGACCGTCATGTCTGCCCACAAAGCAGGAAATGAAATGGTCCGTCCGGAGAACTCATAATATTATACTGTCAAGGAAGACTGCTTCTGTACATAATAATATGGAGAGGGTGGATTCTGTGTATCTTGGTATTCTTGGTTAAGGTAATAAATGGGTGTTGTTTAAGGCTAGTGTGGTAGGTACATTGAAAATCTATTCCCATTGTCTCCCACTTTATAAATGATTCATTTATTCCAAGCTGTATCTGGCCAGTAAGTTACTGTTATTTATCCCGGAAATATTACCGGCAAGATTTCCATATTAACTCTATCTCTTCAGATTCTATCAAAAGCTGACGTATAAGTTATTTACTTTATTAAGTTTCTGGAAATCTTTGGGGGAGGTCTATGTTCAGCAGTGGACATCCTATGGCTGATGATGAAGATGAAGTTTATTTTAAATCTTAAAAACCGTATACAACATTGAACTCTTCATATTCATTTAACAAACTCTATCAAAACCTTGTAAAACATAAAACAATGAAACACTTTAGACGGCAGAGAAGCTATTGAAATATTTGATAATGGTGCTCTTTGAAAACAGAGGCATTAATTAACGAGTGGAACCGTGAGATGGTAGAATTTCAGATGGCATTGTGCGCAGCGGTGACACCGCCTCAAAAGAATCACTGATAAAAATATCGTATCATGAAAGGGAAATATTTTGGGGTACCGTATACTTTTAACGAGCAATTTTAACGGACAGTGCGGTGCAATATCGATATTGAAAGTGGTGAAAATACTGAAAAATGTATGTCTCTGTTATGTATCTGGGTCACTTTTAGGTTATCAAATTGAAATGTTATGACTGTAAGAATGAGTATAAGAACTTTGCGTGATTCTTTTGATCGATTGTTCGTATAAAATGTTTAATAATGACTAAATAGTGAATAATAATGTTTAGCAGCCGTCATTGGCTGATTAATGGGAGACACATAGCTTATATTTTTGTAAATACTTATGGGTTACGCGAAGCCTATTGCAGATACCATGTTCAAAAGGAATACTCTAGATGCTGCTGACTTGATGTAACTTTATAAAGCTAACACATCGTTTTTTGTATTAAATCATGGTGTCCAGTAATCAAATATGCTATTATTTACAATTACACACAATATACTACATATTAAGACTAGATAAACAGATCACCTACAATTCGCCGAGTTTATTTTCGTCCCAGATGTGATAAGGGGAGAGTTTATAACCATAACAACGCTATCGAGGAGGTACCCATTGTAATTTCTGACTTAAGCGTACAAGGCGGACGCTTCGTGTGTGATTCACGGAACCCTTCACGTAAATCCAAGACACAGCTTAACACAATTTTTATAAGGCTGCTCTTGCGGAATCGGTTCAAAATACGCTTTAAGAGACTTTTTCGGCGAAAATATTCATTTAATGAGCGTCAGTAGCCGCGAATATAAAAACACAAAGGGCCCTTTTTATATTAATCTTCAGTGTCGCATAATATTTGCGTTATGCTAAGAAAGTGAAATACATTGTTACCGAAATAAAGAGTTTGTTACATAAAATATGTTTTGGTTATGGCACAAGATATTATTTAAGGGCTAGAAACTAGTTGAACTGATACTAATGTTCAGTGGTTACTGTCGTCGAAACATACTTAAAAGTCCACGAGTATCGAGAGTTTCTTTCTGAAAGGTGAATTTTAGAACCTTGGGAAATCTAGTGGTCTCGCAAAAAACAATGATAAACCTACTTCACGTCAGTTATGCGAGGGGGTAAAACTATCCACGTTGTGATCTGATCGTTTTATCATCATCATCAGGTCTAGGAGGTTTACTGCTGAACATAGGCCTCCCCCAAAGATTTTCAGATCGATCGCCGTTTCATGAAATTTTACACACGGCTTCCCTTTATGACGTAGGCGAGCACTACGTAAGGATTTTTGGAAATTCATTCCCTAAGGGGGTGTAACGGAGGATGAAATATTACGCAGGCGTAGCCGCGAGCAAAAGCTAGATACACAATAACATTTAGCGTTTTTTTTATAGTGGAGACTGGCAAACCAGCCAAACTAATTTATGGTAAGTGATCTCCACCGCCCATAGCAACCAAGACATGAAAATCATAGGTGTGTTTTTAACCTAAAGGAGGGAAATAGGGGTTGGGAAAGCGAGAGGGGAAATTGGGCCACCGGAAATCTCATTCATTGAACGAAACTAGATAGCGGGCTGCCACTTTACGTCCGTTTTCTGTGAGAGTGGTATCAAATCGGTCGGCCCGGCCCATTCATGCTGTAAACGTAGCTGTCTACAGCGTGGCTCTACCTCTGTTAAAGTTTCGTGATTATGTATGTAGTTTGTCGTTACAGGTGATATCCGCTCGATAGTGCGACTGACCTCCGTGAACGTTGTCAGCGCCAAATCTTAGCTGTCTCACGGTCGCGTCACGTACATAGTCATACATACACCCACCGATTTGTATGTGAGTGGTAAGTAGTTCAGTTATATACCTCTAGTTGTCGATGTTGATATATAGATTGTGTGATACAATGTGAGCTGTGACACCGAAAGTCTATTGTAGTTGATTTCCATGGTACTAGTAATAAAACAATTAATGTTAAAACCTGTTAAATAAATTAATGTTGTTGTGTTTCCTGACCGTTCGAGTTAGGGACCTTCAAGAAAAGAGCCTACATGTACCTCAAAGGCCGGCAACGCATCCATGATTCCCCTAGTATTGTGGATGTTTATGGGCGGCGGTGATCACTTAACATCAGGTGACCCACCTGCTCGTTTACCTCCTATTCTAAAACATTTAGGATTGCGTTAAAAACTCAAAGTTTTATATATAATTTCATGCGGCATCAATATCTGTACCCCGTAGCATTGAAAATATCTAAACTCAGTGGTAAGGTTTTAAATTAATATATCTACAACAGTAAAGCAGTGGTGTACAGTCCATATGGGGTGGTATTCAACTTGTATATTGTCAAAATGTACGGAGCGATTCCATGGGAGCAAAGCATGTTCAGATCAGTTTAAACAATGTCTTATATCATCATCATCAGCCACAGGACGTCCACTGCTGGACATAGGCCTCCCCCAAAGATTTCCAGTTTGACCTTTTATTTTAATTATATGTCAAAATATAATCTAGACAACCTCCGTGGCCCAGCGACTAGGTAGTCAAATGTAAAATGAGAGAGAAGAGAAGCCACATTTCAGCTCAGAATTATTTAGTTTCATCAGAAGAACAGATTATAATTATTTAAAATCAAGAGCTGGGTGGGACCATTTAGTAATGCAAATATTAAACAAAATTAGATTCCAAGTAATTCTAAACGGCGCGGCGATGCGTTGTTTGATAGTTTAACGAAAACCAAAAACATTTGCTACGTATGAAATGATCGACATAAATCCATAGTCAACTGCAAACATTATTTTTAAAATTAATAGGCAATTCAAATGTAGTACGTGCTATCATTTAAAATGTATGCGACAATTTATTATATAAATTGTTTACTCGACATATAAAACAGTGTTAATAAAACTTCTATAATGGTCTATTTTAATGCCACGTTATGTTAGCATGTAATAACATATAAAAAGCTATTATTTCATCCAATTAATTTGCTTTGGCGTTGAATTCTTGTTAATATTACAAAAGTGGCTTAACTAATGAAAAAATTACATTAAAACGTATTTGGTGCCGTGAAATGGCGTTTTTTGTCATGCTTAAGATGTACGTAGCTAAAATAATTAGCAGTTTATTACGTTTCGGTCTGTTATTAAAGAAAATGTGTGATGGTATCTTACATTAATGCTGTTGACGGCAATTTTTTAAGGCCAATAAAACATTCGTCTGTCGTTTTGGTAAAAATTGTTCGTGAGCGTAACATTAAAGTAAAATATCTAATTACGAATACGTAAAGTTAGTACCTACCTACCTACCTTTATTTAACATATACATTTTATATTATGTTAATTTAAATGTATGAAACTATTTAGATAGATAGATAGATAACTCTTTATTGCACACCAAGAAAAAAAAACAAATTACAAAAAGGACTTAGTAATACAAAGTGTAAACAATAGGCGGTCTTATCGCATTAGTGTCTTATTTAGTGAATTTTGTTCGAATCCCTTGAAAAATATTTGGTATGCTTAAATTTTGCGACAAAATACTTAAGTAGGTATTATTTATTTATTTTATTTATTTAAAATCTTTATTGTACACTAGAACATACAGAGTAGTAAAATATATGTATAAGTAGGTATTGAAGTACAATTGACGGCCTTATCGCTCAAGGCAATCTCTTACAGACAACCATAGGATGGAGATAGATAATGCTGGAGAGACATGGGTAGTTGAGGGCGTACATTGTGCTAACTACGTAAAGGAAAAACGCAGTGGAAGATACAATTTACACATACATAAAAGATTTAATAAATACATAATTATAAAATTAAAAATATATATTATATATAATACATACATACCAATATATAAAACATAACTATATTCTAAAGCATATATATATATATATATATATATATATATATATATATATATATATATATATATATATATATATATATATATATATATATATATATATATATATATATGTAGTCAGGTATTTCAGTACAATATGGACACTATACGAGTACTTTTGTATAATGCAGTAAATTTTAAGGCATGCAAAACATGCATGAGGTTTCAGCTCTTTACGGTGACTGCATACTTAGTTAAGGCTGCAATGCAGGTCTTTGAGGATTTGCCATTTGTGAAATATCTCGTACCTGAGTATTATAATATGATTTACAACATTTATTTCTACCTACATTGACTTTTCACATGGAGGGGGTTAAAGAAAAACGTAGTTATTATATTCTGTGAAACATGCAATAATTATAGTGTCTCGTAATGCAGGGCTATTGCGCGGGGTACAACTTTTATATTATACATACATACATAGACTCACGCCTTTTTCCATTGGGGTAGGCAGAGACAACGGATTTCCACTTGCTACGATCCTTACATACCTCTTTCGCCTCATTCAGTCTCATTACATTCTTCATGCATGCATTGTCGGTTTATGGTACTTTTAACTTGACCTTTCTCGAGTATAACAATTTTATCCATCCTCTCTACATGCCCAAACCACCGCAACATTCCTTTCTCGATCTTATCTCACTATTTCCTCTTTCAAACCACACCGCTCTCTCACCACACTATTTCTTACCCTATCTTTCAAAGTTACACCACATCATCATCATCAGCCATAGGACGTCCACTGCTGAACATAGGCCTCCCCCAAAGATTTCCAGATCGACCTGTTGGAAGCGGCCTGCATCCAGCGACACACCACATGCTCCTTAAACTCTTAATTTCTACCGCATATTTTCTACTTTCATTCTTTTTTGCCACACCCAACTTTCGCTTTCATACATAAGAGTTGGCACTAACACACCACAATGCACGGCTAGTCGTGCCTTCTTAAAAATTTGGCGACTACTCATGCAAGCATTTTTTAAATATTCTGATTTTAAAATAGAAACTTAATTTACAATGATTATATGATTATAATCATTATAAATCACCAATGATTATAATGATTGTGATTATTATAAATCTCAGTTTTATTTCAAAATCAGATTACTTAATCAATGAAATGTAGAAATAATTTATCTTGTACCTCGACATTAAACAGTAGTATAAGGTCTCTTCCACCTGGGCTAAGTGGCGAGAAGTTACGGGCGTTACTTGCGACCGTAAGATGCCGATGAGTCTTAAACGTCTTACACGAGTATGCAAGAACATCATCCTGCTAATACTTCTGTATGGGTGTGAGACGTGGAATCTCACGTTGTGGAAATGAAGATGCTGCGGTGGACGTGCATCGTTACACGGCTCGATCGAATACTCTTGATAGTAATCTTGGTGTCAGCGACGTGGCGGATAAACTGCAAGAATGTCGCTTGCGATGGGATGGTAACGTTTTGAGGAAACCACAGGAGTACGTCGGTCGTAAGTATCTAGACCCGATCGTACCAGAGATGCGTGCTCGTAAGATTGACGGAAGATAACATAAATTAATAAATAA
Organism: Clanis bilineata; assembly: GCA_036417725.1. NCBI lineage: Eukaryota > Metazoa > Arthropoda > Insecta > Lepidoptera > Sphingidae > Clanis > Clanis bilineata. Next base: position 528,288 of record CM071146.1, on the reverse strand, counting down.
ATTCGTGTGCCATCTACATTTATATAAGTATGTTTTTATTTTATTTAATCCGAGTTATGCTGCTCTGTGATTTCTGTGACGGGTTCATCAAAGAACAAAGAACTTTTGAATTATATAGGATATTTTGTTATGTATTATTTATTACCCATAAAAATCTTCTTTGTCTTTGTTTTATAAGATTGTTAATAAATGTGACTTTACATAAATACCAAGACACACATACATCATATAAGGAACTATTGGGAACAAAATGAACACATAATTACAATTAACAAAAGCAAACGTAATATTATATCAATTTTACCAAATATTTGCTCGTATTGAGTTGATTTTATGCCGGAAGCGCCGCGCTGGTTCCCGCGGCTCAAACACAGAATTCATTTAAAAACTTAATAAACGAGGAAAACAAACCGACGTGTTTAACTGGAATAATTATTACGTCGACATGATATAGAGTCTCTTCTTGTACGTATATATCTTTTTAAGAAAGCGGACGTCATTCTATTAATTATCATTTTATTATATCTGCCAGCTGTACAGCTTTTCTATCTTATGTAATGAAAATGTTGTCTCTGCCTTCTTCAATTAAAAACCGATTTAACTTTTTTAATCAGGTATATCTTTCTTATTTTTTTATAGCAGGGACTGGCTTTTTATAGCTGGGAGGCTTGCAAAGAGCGGGTAACACCTATAACACAATTTTAAAGGAGGTAATGGGATCATCTTAACGTTAACGTTAAGAGTATCACATAATCTACTAAACTTCGAGAAAGTACGTGACTTCGGTCAGTGCGTCAGTCACTCCGTCCATCACCCTGTCAGTTACTCCGTCAGTTACCCCGCCAGTCACCCCTGTCCGTCACCCCGTTAGTCACTCCGTCCTTCACTCCGTCGGCACCCCATCCGTTACGCCAACCGTCACCCCGTTGTTCACCTTGTCGGTCACCCCGTCCTTCACCCCAACCGTCACCCCGTCAGTCACCCCCTTAGAGGTGAATTTCCAAAAATCTTTAATGCTCACTTACGTCATAAAAGGAAGCCGTGTGTAAAATAACACGTTCCTCGCTCCAATAGTTTAGGCTGTACGTTGATAATAATCAGTCAGTTAGTCAGTCATACTGATTTCTTAAGTTTACGCGAATGTTATACATTGGAATAAAACTATTTTTACGGATTCTATCACGGTTTGTTTTAATTTAAAACGTCGGGCATAGAAATTAAAACAAATCGTGATAGAATAAGTAAAAATAGTTTTATTTCAGTTAGTCGGTCAGTATTGCCTTTTATATATATAGATAAACTGAAGTTATTAAAAACTTAACGGGCCTATTTCAAATCCGATCGTAACCAAATATGGGACCACCCTTGAAATAAGCTCTATCGAACACAAAAATAACTTTGAAAATAGATCCACATTTGGCCGAGATATCGCGTTACATACATTAAACAATACAGACGAATTGAGGACCTTCTCCTTTTTGGAAGTCGGTCCAAAATGCTGGTGGTAGGATGAGTACCCGATACACTTGTTTGTTCAAACGAATCACCTCTAGGGGTTAGCTAATCTATTTCCACATATTTTAGGCTGGCACGTCTACGCTATAATATTGGAAATACACTTTAAAACAAATACAAATTTAATAAGTTTTCATTCGGCGCGTCTAAACATGATCCCATAATCTAAAACATTTTCTCATCATTCTGCATCAAAGAGAGCCCCAAGCTACTTTTATAATATGTATTTTAATCACGTTGTATCCGACTAACAAAGCCAAAGAACCTTTCATGGCGTAAGAGTGGGTAGATTAAATTAATTTGCTATCGGTTGCGATAATGCGAAAATACCTGTATGGCGGCGCGGCGTTGCTTCCCCTGTGCCCTGTAAGCCATATTACACTAGTAGTAAACGCGCGCAATATAAAAACGCCGCTTTTCCACCGACTTCCAAAAAGGAGGAGGTCCACACTTTGTCTGTATTTTTTTATGTATATTACGCGATATCTCCGCCAAATGTGGACCGATTTTCAAAATTCTTTTGGTGTTCGATTGAGCTTATTTTAAGGGTGGTCCCATATAAATATGGTCCCGATCGGATTTGAAGTCGGTCTGTTAAGTTTTTAAACTTGTGATTATATTCAATCTTTTGTACTCGGAAAAATATTCAAATGTGTAAAGATTATTCCATATTATTAGTTTTATGGCGTTTACGCGTTAGGCGTTAACCCAAACAAATCAAAAAGCGACTACTGATTTTTTTTTCCATAGCAGAGACTGGCATACGAGCAAATGAATCACCTGATGGTAAGTCATCTCCATCGCTCAAAGACACCCAAGACAAGAAAATCATGGATGCGTTGCCAACCTAAAAGGAGGGAAATAGGCATTGGGAAAGGGAAGGTAGGCGACAGCGAGCTGCAACTTTACGTCGGTTTTCTGTGAGACGGTACTATCAAACCGATCCATTCGTGCTGTAGACGTAACTGTCTACAGCGTGGTTCCACCACTCAAACTTAAGTTATTATTATTGCAAATTTATATGTAGGTTGTAGGCTGTAGCAAATCATGACGCTTCGAGTGAGGAAAAGTTGTTTTATTCTATTCTTTTATATTTCATGTTCTAGTTCGCTAGTGCGCCTTTGCCTACCCCTTCGAGGATACAGGCGTGAGCTTATGTTTTATTTTATGTATAGTTTGATTCACCCTCTGTGTGTTTTTCGATTTTAACATGTAGTACAAACTATAAACACCCACAACCGCTTTAATGCCGACAATAAAATTGTAATGATTATTGAAACCGTTTTTAACACGGTTTAAAAAATATGGACGGAGTGTTAAGAACATTGAAAGTGAAGCAGGGTTTTCAGCCCATTCGATCTATCGACACGTAATGGCGGCGACTGAGCATGTTATGAGTGTTAATGTGTGCGTAGGGCACTTTTGTATAGGCGTGTTTGTGTGCGTGGCTTCTCTGTGGCGTCTGTTTAAGTAAAGGTGAAATGGTGTCCATCTTTTTTGTACGTCCGTGGTTTTTAATTTATCTTCCGATCGATAATTTCATTACAAACTTTTAGTTAATACCAACTATTGCTCGAGACTTGTACAAATGGAAGTCATTTCTAGAGATGGATAAATACATACCCACCATAAATAAATATCCATCAATTACATACTAACAAATTTAATCACTTTATAATAGTATATGTAAAAAACGCAGCGTTTCTTTACGTCTATTCGCGTTTGTAAGAACCTGTCTCGAACAAGGTAAAGTAGCAAATCCCATTTCCTGGTATCACTTCGCTAGTTGACGGTAGTTTTTGAGCTCTATTTACTTGCGTCGGATGCACAAGCCACTTTAATGACTGATGTTCAGGTTGCCTCTAAAGCCTTTAAAGCCAAGCTTGGTAAAATATAGAAGTGGATGAGAAGCGTTTTGAACTATACCGTTCTCAGGTATTATGCATTATACCCGTGTAAGGGTTTTTAGCAATACTCATCATGGATAGGATTCCTACGATGCTGCTGAAGTACGAGTAGATTAGTCAAGTGGTAAAGGAAGTAATTTTTTCAAATTTTAAATTTTGTTCTATATTCCACCAGTGTAACTACCCTTCATCATCATCATCAGCCATAGGACGTCCACTGCTGAGCATACCTACCTTATCCCACCTTAATGTGGGATCTGCACAACACACCTTTCGAGCATGTTGCAGAGAGGATTTAGTTTAGTTTTTACGACCGGTCGTCTGCTTGACGTCAACCCCCTCTGGGAGATCCAGTCCCCGGCCAATTTTAAAAAATTTGCTTTACCCGACATGGGAATCGAACCCAGAACCTCCCGGTCCACAACCCATACATGCTGCCACTAGACCAAGGAGGCGATTATATTGATTTTTTTGATTATTTATTATAATTGGGTTGTTATATTAATACCTTTCTTTCTTTCTACCTTCCCTTATCCTACGTTAATGTGGGGTCGGCGCAACACACTTTTTCAAGCATGTTGCAGAAAAGATTTGAATTAGATTAAATGGTATAATTTGTTTAAATCTAAGACACTACTAGTTTCTACCTAAAAGTGCCAGGGCCAATAAAGATAACTTCAAAAATGGCTATCAGGGCTTGGGAAAAGTTTCACTCGATTAGCTTTAATGAGTGCACGATAACTTTTACGGGTGAATATTGTTTATCTCGGTATTAAAAGTCAATGATTGCTTCAAAGTTAGGTTTAATCGTCTCTTATATTTTATACATTAAAACATATTATGTAGGCGTAATATACATATTAGGGGTACACCCCTATCCCAGTATCCTGCTCCCTGTGATGATAAATCCATCATTGTTGTACAAAAATATTTTATCCAGTTAGGCTTCAAGATAAATGAACCCCTATTATGGCCACGAGTTATATAATTACTCTGCCTCGGTGGCGTGGTGGTATTTCGGTACGACTACGGTTCTGAGGTCTCGGGTTCGATCCCCGGGTCGGGCAAAGTGATATTGGATTTTTCCATATCAGCCCGGAGTCTGGTATTTGTGCCCGATATGGCGATAGGCTCGCCCCCTATCACATCTGGGACGGAACCTAGCTCGGTGAAATGTGGGTGTTCTAGTTGGCTAGTGCGCCTCTGCCTACCCCTTCGGGGATACAGGCCTGAGCTTATGTGTATGTTATGTATGTTATATAATTATTGCTTTTAAAGAGTCCGTATATATTTATTTATTTATTTAAACTTTATATACAAACATGTATAAAGGTGGACTTAATGCCAAAGGCATTTTCTACCAGTCTACCTGAGGGTGGTGCAGAGATAAAACGATGTGGGTGTATATATAGAATATAAATAGAGGCAAATAAATAAGACGGAAGCTGAAAATAATACAGCCATACATACTTCAATATAATAAAATACTTAAATAAATATGTCGTAAAATATAACACTATAAACTACATATAAATACAAATAAAATATACATACATAAATAAATAATGCAAATCGGTTAAAATTGAGATTCTGATACGCTATCAGCCAAGAGCTTTCGTACTTTGAACTTAAAACTGACCTTGCTGGTGGACGCCCTGACATCGAGTGGGAGCGCATTCCACAGAAGTATAGATTGCACATTAAATGCAGAGTGAACGAAATCGGAGCTGTGAGAGGGAGATTGGAGAAGAAGGCTGTTTGAGGAGCGAAGATTTCTTACATGGCTAGATCCTAAGTAGTGAAAGTTGTTTTTTAAGTAAGAAGGGGCATTAGAAGAAGAGAGAATAGAATAGAGAGTGGTGAGGGCACGCAGCATTCGGCGTTGGCGGATCGGTAACCACTTTAATTGGGAACGGAAGGAAGATACATGGTCATACTTACGAAGATTGAAAATAAATCGAATGCAGTTATTAAGAAGACGGTCAAGTTTATTGAGCAAGTCTGCATTCAGGTCAAAATAGCACACGTCACCATAGTCGAGGATAGGGAAGATTAAGGTCTGCACAAGCATTGTCTTGGTTTTACACGGGAGAAGATTCTTCAGGCGATAGAGTGCGCGGAGCGTACCTGTAACTCTTTGGCAGACAGAGGTAGTTTGAACCTGCCAGCCCAAGGAGGGGTCTAAAAGTAACCCAAGGTCTTTAACAGTTGGACACAGTGCCACAACAGAATTATTAAAAATAATTGGAGGAAGAGATCCAGTGTCCAGTCTGCTAATTAAGCGCGAGCTACCCACGATCATCGCTTGACATTTAGAAGGATTCACACATAGACCAAAACGATCCGACCAGTTCTTAATGTTATCCAGGTCCCTATTAACTTGTGCTATGGCTACAGCTACATCGTCTAAGCCTGCTTGGGCATAGATTTGTAAGTCGTCAGCGAACAGATGATACGTACACTGAAGATTTTCGGTAATGGAATTAATGAAAATAGAAAATAATAAAGGAGAAAGTATACCGCCTTGAGGGACACCAGATACAAGGTCACGCCAGCTTGACGAAGTCTCGCCTAGGCGTACAGACTGCTGGCGCCCTCGAAGATACGTAGAGAACCATTCCAGTGATACGGAAGAGATCATCAAGCGGGAGAGGATAGAAAGCAGGATATCGTGACTGACGGTATTAAAAGCGTTGGAAAAGTCCACCAAAGTCAACACAGTAACCTTGGTGTCCTGCATCCCGGCTCTAATATCGTCAGTCACTTTCAGGAGAGCGGAAATGGTGCTATGGCCAGGCCTAAATCCGGACTGAAGTGGACTTTTATATACATACACGTTTGCCTTTCCCCATAGACTCAATCTCTTATACGAAAAATTCAGGGCGTTTTTCAAAATAAGCTTAATAAATAAAATTCGTAGCGAGTGAGGCGCGACGAGGCGAATTTGTTATGTTGTTCGATGCGCCGCGCTGTTAGGTTCGATACGACGGGGAGGGCCCGACGCGAATGGCATCTGTCAAGGCACGATGACTCCCACATACTGCTGCAGCGGCGCGCAGGCAGCTGTATCGTTCTTTTTTCTATCTTTCAATAAGTAGCTGCAAAATAAAAGTTATTATTACAATGATATTGTGAACTAAATTAAATTGACGTCAGGCAGGCAGCCGGTCGTAAAAACTAAGCCAAATCATTGCTGCAACATGCTTGAAAAAGTGTGTTGCGCCGACCCCACATTAAAGTGGGAAAAGGGCAGGTAGAAAGAAAGATATGAACTAAATACTTAAAAGATAGGTAATAAAATATTCTTGTGCCCGATATGGCGATAGGCTCGCCCCCTATCACATCTGGGACTGAACTAAACTCGGCGAAATGTGGGTGTTCTAGTTCGCTAGTGCGCCTCTGCCTACCCCTTCGGGGATACAGGCGTGAGCTTATGTTATGTGTAAAATATTCTCTTATTTTTGATTATTGGTATATTTTCCTTTTAGTCGTGGTATTAGGACCACTGCTACTACTACTACTACATTTGAAATGCCTAATTTGCAAAATTAAATATATGATAAACAAAATTGCTCAATCTAATACTAGTAAATATTGGCGTAGGCTATCGTCCGTTTCACACAACCGTATGTACGGTCAATTGCCAAACAATTTTCTGAAGGAAAAATAGGTACGGCCGTTGTGAATTATGAGCGCCGGCGTGTGTTGGATTTTTTAGTTTTTGCCGTCAAAATAAGCTGCCTTCCGTACAGTATTTGTGGTCGTAAATTAATACTAGCTGTGCGTTTACATTTACAGAATACGAATATAGTAGCTCGTTAATCTTGTACGGTGGAGGTTTACTTTGGAAGAGACGTTCGTTATTTATTTTGGTTGACGTTAAGCTCATTAAGACCTATTAAATGAAGCCAGTGTATCATCCCCAGGGCTTATAAGAGGAAACTTCGGCTTAAGAGACCGCGTTATTAATATATCGAAAATGAGAGTCGTATGGGGACTACATTAATGACATGTACTGGTGTGGCAACTTAATTTATTTTATAGTCACACACCTAGTGTCCTGACCGCACACTAGGTATAACCTGTATCGTGGGTGTCAGAGACTATGAGAGACTTTCGGTCTCACAACACCCAGACTTGAAACAAATATCTGTGGGCCACACAAACATTTGTCTCAATGCGGGAATCGAACCCGCGGCCTCTCGCTTCACAGCCGGCTACTCGCCCGCTGCAGCCACGGAGGCTGTCAATTATCCTGATATAAATATCTGCTGTAAATATCTCCAACAGTCGATTTAATGAAGGCTTAAATAATTTTGTTAAGTTAATCAAGTGCCTTCTAAAAGTTCCTACGTTCTAATCGGACTAATCGCGTCAATGGATAATATCGTCGTAATTCGAGACCTTAACAAGGAAATTATTATCATCGCGGAGTTCGTAATTTGTTAATTTTTGGTGTAACTTCTAGATGTAGTACTTTTTTAAAGTTTTTATGATGTTTTGTTTTTATGGAAGGTCTTTGTTACCGAGGTATAGCCATTAACCAAGTTTGAAAGTAAAACGAGGTGATTCTAAATTGACTTTTAATGTTACATTACACAAAGGTTCCAACTTTCAACATACAGAGCGGATGATCGACGATATAACTTAATAATCACAAGTTTAAAAACTTAACAAACCGACTTCAAATCCGATCGTGACCAAATTTGGGACCACTCTTGAAATAAGCTATATCGAACACAAAAATAATTTTGAAAATCGGTCAACATTTGGCGGAGATATCGCGTAACATACATTAAAAAAAATACAGACGAATTGAGGACCTTTACCTTTTTGGATGTCGGTCGAAACTTAAACGATATGAATTAAAAATTTACTATATAAATGAAAAATTGTTAGTTATTTTGGAGATAAATTAAAAATCAATATAAAAGAGCAAACATTGAAATTACAACATGTTATAATAGATAGTTTTATTGCCTAGAGCGATCTCTGCAAAACGAAGAAGTTTCGACCTCTAAATTGTAATGGACAGACGAGCTACATAGACTAACGATTATACTTATTTAGCCGAATTTATTGCGCTGTGTTATAGCAGCGAACCAGCCATAAAACTGTGGTTCGACTTGACTCGAACTATAATAATGCCAGTTCTTAATTTATAATCACAAGTTTAAAAACTTTACGGATCGACTTCAAATCCGATCGTGACTAAATTTATATGGGACCACACCCTTGAAATAAGCTCTATCGAACACAAAAATAATTTTGAAGATCGCTCCACATTTGGTGGAGATATCGCGTAACATACATCAAAAATACAGACGAATTGAGGACCTTCTCCTTTTTGGAAGTCGGTCGAAAATATCGGTACAATATTAGAGCACACGTACTTCTTTAAGTCGTTAGCGTATGTTATTACCAAAATTATTGCAAAAGTTAAGTTCTCAAGTTATATGTACGTGGATTTCTCTAACATACCGGTGGAGCTACTCAATTCATTTTTTAGACAAAATTGTCCACTTATAATTTCCAACTGGGTTGTCTAATTATGTAATTAGTTCTAGAATCATCTATATTAATGTCTTTTTTCTTGCTGACAGTGAAAAACATAGTCATAAAATATGAACGAACTAAATGGAGATTTCTCCCTGTTTTTCCGGAATAAGCGAAATGAAAATGAGAGTCGAGACAGACACATCAATTTGGATAATAAATGTGAGTTTTCTTAAAATCACATCCATTCAAATAGCCGGTTGCGGAAGCGTCCTGAGGGCCCGATGGCCCGACGAAGTTGGCTAAATTACCAGGAAGTGAGGGAATCGCAACCGTCATTTCTTTGATCGAACGCTGAGTGCTTTTAGAAATATTTTTGCCTAGATTTTCATTAAGATTGTTTTGTTATGAGTTGGGCTTATGAATTATTGTCTGTTTGGATATAAATATTGATTAAAAAAAAATGTAATAAAATAATTGCTGAGCTTAATAAAGAATATATATTTTTAATGCCGTTATTTCACCCGGATCAAATCGAGCATTGTATTCAAATGGATACAGTGCGGCTCTGCAATTTACATTTGAAATAATTTTAAATGTACAGTGTCGAATTTGCTAAAGGTTACTGACTCGGCTTTATTGGTGTTTGGCTACAACCCGGACAGACAAGTTAATGCTCTCGAGGGACATTTAAACTTTATCTAGTGCAGTTTTTTGTGTTATCTCAAGGGCAGGGTCTCAGACAGACACAATAAAACCCTAATCATAATAGCAATCAAAAGGATTGTTTTAATATCCGATGTTGCGAACTCGCACTAGTTAATACAGCTTTATGGTACTCTAAAATAATATCTGCATCATTTAATTATATCGTTTAAAATTTATCATTATTCTTGTATTAAAATAAATTTAATCGACAAACTGCTCGAAATAAGCCTTTAATTTTTTTCACCCAGATTCTGTCCTCAAGCTTGTTGATTATTCCGTGACTGTCTTTCAATTTTTCTTTGCCATTATTCGGTAATAGTCTTTGTCTGTCAATGTCTTTACTTCTATCCAAGTAATTTTTGCGTAGGTAAAAGTAAAAATACGGAAGTATTGTTGCTTCAAAAATAGTACTTATTCCTCTCTGTAAAAGTGTCATCGATGTCGTTACGTTTCTGCACGATATATTTTTTTCTTAGGATTCATATTCATTTTCTACGGGAGAATAACGATAAAGAAAAAAATACCTGGAATTGACAGTGATTAGGTAACAGCACAGAATAATAAATGCCGCTCTTTATATTTAACGAAGAGTTTTCTCGTTTAAATATTAACAGAAGGATGATATAATATGCCACTGTTTAGGGGTTGTTTGCGATGACTAAAGTAACCATTTTTAATAAAATGTTATAGGTTATTTATTTACTATTAACTGATATTATGCTTTAATGTTATATCAGATTGACTAAGGTGGTTCTTTGAAGTAACAATTTTTATGGCTTATATTTGGTTCTCAGATGAATGAACTGAAATTAACACTGTTTGAAAAGTCTACTATGGGAGATGGTTGGTATGTACGTTGGTATGCTTGAGAAATGAAGATTCAATATCTTCGTATTTGGGAACTGTTCGTGTATTTTCTAAATATTTAAGTACCACAATTGAGTTGAATGTAGTCTTGAATTATAATGTCGAGTCAGAACAAAAACAAGTAAAGAACAGGCATCACGAAGGAGGTAAATTGTACCCTATAAATATCTAAGAGTACTTCTCTATATTCAGGAGAGGCTCAATTACGTACATTACTATCGCACACTTCACGACGCGACACTAAAATCTTTCATTCGTTTCACAGAATTCTATTGAATCGTAAAAGATTCCAATTCCACTCAAATTAGGAGCTCACAGGGGCTTCCATTCAACTTTCATATTAATTTTTTTGTGGTTTCTTTATGAATACGACATAATAGACATTTCGCGAGAACAATCGAAATGTTTTTTTTTATGGCTGCCTAATATGGACAGTCTAAAAACAATACATTCCATCAACCTGTTTGATGTCTATATGCTAATAAAGAGGTCTTGACGCTGTTATAGTATATCAACGAAGCCACCGTGACCGTGGTGATTGCACCATCGATATATTAATTACCTAGATGCACAGTTGACGCTCGGAAAATGGGACAGCAAAGGAGTGCTTAAGCACTTGTTTTGCATACAGTCCGACGCCGACGCGATGGAATTCTAAATTTCAAAATTCAAATTTAAGAACGCTTGCTCATTTCGTTTAAAACGCTACTTTATTACACGTGCATAGGGTTATATTTGTGTTGATTTAATTAGAACTTGTGATCTTTTTCTTTGTTTTATTCCTGAGACCACTTTTTAGGAGGTAATTTTCAAAGAACTGTACATTTAGGGTACATTATATTGATGGATTGCACCATTGATATACTATAACATTTTTAAACTGTAGTACAACCATGGGTGTTTGTGGGCGTAATAAATTCGTTTGAACAAATAGACAAAAGAGGGCTCTTTATTTTTAAGATCTGTTATTGAGTACACTAACGTCATTTAAGGAGTATCGTGGAATATCGTGGAGAATTTAAATCAAGTAATATTTATAATATCACGGAATATCACATTTTCTTCTAAGGACTCGTGAATCTCAGCCCTAACTCGTCGTTTTATAATACAAGCGTCACTCCAGCTCCAACGTCAGAAAAAAAACTTTCTTCAACTTCAACAGAAAACGAACAATTAACACAGGAACGTCTACAGCACGAACGCGCCGGCTCGAACGGTTTGATACCACTGTCTCACAGAAAACCGACGTAAAATGGCAGCTTGCTGTCGCGTTTCGTTCGGTGAGCAAGATTTCCGGTGGCCCATTTCCCCCGCTCCTTTTCCCAGTCCCTTTTCCATACCCTTCCATTCACTCCTTTTAGGTTGGCAACCCATCCATGATGCTCTTTGTGTCTTGGGTGTCTATGGGCGGTGGAGATCACTTACTATCAGGTAACCCATCTGCTCGTTTGCCAGTCTCTGCTAACTAACTTGAGCGACTTACAGCACTAGTTATTACTAATCTAGAGTTAGCTAGTCTTAAAGTCGATTGGAATTAAATGTCATTCGTATATTTCAGTCTAGATTTAAGATATATCGAGATTTATCCAAGTGCTGCAAGTGGCCGTTAAAGGTTTAAAAGCTTAGTTAAGAAGTATCCAGCTTTGCAGACGTTTGGTAATCCTCTTTTTTTACACCGGTCAGATGCTCCTGACACCTCATTCATGTTCCCTTCATTCAATGGCCTAATGTTTTAAAAATTAAATATTTTAATTCCACGTGTTATAATAACATCTTTCATTTGCATCCTGTTCTACTAATATTATAAACGTGAAAGGACACACATAAAATCTACTGGATGAATTTTGATGAAACTCTTCAGTTATATAGATTATACAAAATAACACACATTCTAAAATAAAAGTTTTTTTTTCTTTTGTCTCCGAAAATAAAAGTTATCCCGGAAGATAGATTTCCACGTGAACGGAGTTGCGGGCAACAGTTATTATTTTATGTTCCAGCACTTAGTTTCCTAGTGCAATTTTTGGCAAGGTACCAAACTATGTAGTAAACATCCGTTAATGAAAGTTTGCTTATAAGGGTAGGACAGCAAGGGCCATTTCACCGACGCGATGTGTAAGGTCATGTCACAACACCACGTTATATCAACACATTTACATGACCGTTTGTCAACACAGGCCTATCCATACACCATATTTACACATGACGAGGCTGTGCATTTTTTGGTGTTAAATTAAACCTGTAATTTGTGGTTGTTAAAAGCCTCAAGTTTTGAAAATAAAAGAATGCCTCAGGCATTAAGTCCGCCTGAACATAGTTTATGTATAAAGTGTTTAAAATAAAAAATAAAAATAAATAAAATAGATATCACTCAACTGCTAAATCTATGGTCCAGACAACTCCACCAAGGTTGGTAAAAACAGTGAATATATTTTCTTGGCAGTCTCTGTGGCGCAGTGGGCGAGTAGTCAGCTGTGAAGCGAGAGGCCGCGGGTTCGATCCCCGCACCGAGACAAATGTTAGTGTGGCCCACAAATAATTGTTTCGGGTCTGGGTGTTGTGAGACCGAAAGTCTCTCGAATTTCCTGATAGCCACGACACACGTGTTTTGGGTTTTATTTATTTATATACGAGTTCACGTTAAAAATAGCGTAGTAAAATGTTTTCCGAAGTAATTGTTTTGATGTTACGTTTTCAATTTTCACTTATTTTTGATAATCGCTGTTGGTAGGATATTCGTATCCACCAGGATGGCGACCACCGTACACATGGTGCCAAAACCTGCCATAGTGACCCACACTCCGTGTATGGTTCGCGTTCCAGGATCAGCCAGTGTACTTCCGGTTGGTTGAGACGGTTAGGGGGGTATCCCTGTATCTGCATCATCGGTCATCCGCCTGTCTTGTCGCAAGCCCCTCGATTTGCTTCTTCCCTCTTCGGATTTGGAGTGTGAAGAAGCATAAATAGGTCGGCATGATTCTGACGACCACTGATAAACAACGTGTTTGTCAGTGGTCGCTAGTTTTTTTGGACTGCACTACGCTTACCATCAGTGTACTTGCATCATGCAGTGTACTTAAAGGGCTATAATTATTAGTTTTTAAAAAATTTCCAAAGATCATAAATTTTTTGGTTTTTTATTAACCATCTACGCGAACCAGTATTTTCTTTTACGTCCCACAACTTATTATCTTTCTCATAATCCTCCTTGTCCTTGCTTGTTTGAATACGTTTAGAACAGCGTCGAGTTTCCTCGATTATAACAATTAATTATTACACATCAACGAGCTTTAAAGCATCAAAGTTGTTATCAGTAACTTTCTATAGACTTAGTTCCTTTTAAGAAGACTATTTTAGGCTTCTGAGTTACTCAGTCCGTATAAAAGACATCAGGAAAAAACCAATTCCTTTCGGTTTTCTGTGGGATATTGGTAACGATTCGACATAGATGGACCATTCATGAGGAGGCCAATACTAGCTCTACGATTCATAGAAGTGTATGTAATTGAGTAATGGCGTGCGTGTTTACATTCGAATTCGTATCAAACTCGATGCCCAATTATGACATTTGTATGAAGTCATTACGATTAATATAGGCTCGGTGTAATAATAATATCAGATAGTTCAAACTAATATGGCTCCCATAATCAAAAGCAAACGTTACGTGGCTGTTCCTCAGTGGAGTCAGAGGGCGGAAAATTGAAAATAAATGGGCGCGACATCCCTTTGACACATGCTGCCTGTCAGCTGAAATATGCCAGACACATGCATACAAATAAATAGGCAACGTAACTACAAGTACCTAGTTAAAAACTAGACGATCCACGTTTTGAATGTCCTTCTGTCGGGGTATTACGTAAACAGTGGATTTAATCTTTCTTTCTTTCTACTTACCCTTATGCCACCTTAATGTGTGGTCGGCATGATACACTTTTCAAGTATGTTGCAGAAATGATTTGGCGTAAATAGTGGATTTAATCATAATATCATAAATAAATACGAGCTTGTTTTAAATCATAGATTTACATATAGAGGTATTTTCGCACTTACATACAAGCAGCTGAGACTGTAATGTTAGTTGAGTACATACATACATACATAGACTCACGCCTTTTTCCCATAGGGGTAGGCAGAGACAACGGATTTCCATTTGCTACGATCCTTACACACCTCTTTCGCCTCATTCAGTCTCATTACATTCTTCATGCATGCACGTCGGTTTAGGGTACTTTTAACTTGACCTTTCTCGAGTAAATCTCTGACTTGGTCAGAGAATGTTCGATGAGGTCTTCCCCTTCCAACTCTACCATTCACACTTGCCATATATATTTGCTTTGTCAGCCTCCTTTCATCCATCCTTTCTACATGCCCAAACCACCGCAACATTCCTTTCTCAATCCTCGTTATTATTTCCTCTTTCAATCCACACCGCTCTCTCACCACACCATTTCTTACCCTATCTTTCAAAGTCACACCACACATACTCCTTAAACTCTTCATTTCTACTGCATTTATTCTACTTTCATTATTTTTCTGCCACACCCAACTTTCACTACCATACATTAGAGTTGGCACCAACACACCACAATGCACGGCCAGTCGAGCCTTTTTACAGACTTGCCGACTACTCATGCAAGCGTGTAGTGCCCCGTTCACGTGGTTTCCAGCATTCACTCTTCTTTCAATATCCTTTTCATGTTTTCCATCTCTCGTAAACAAAGTCCCCAAATATACAAACTCTTTTACTTGCTCTACTTTCTCTCTCCCAATCACTATATCACACGGCGTCATATATTCATCCCTTTCGATTACCATCACTTTTGTCTTTCCCACATTCACTTTCAAACCTTTCCTATCAAAGGATTCGTGCATTATGGTTACCATCTCCTGCAACTTATCCGCCGATGATGCAAGTATTACTTGATCATCGGCGTAGAGAAGACATTTGACGAGTAACTCATTCATCTTTAATCCACATTCATTTTCTCTTAAATCTTGCAAACAATTGTCCATAAATAGGTTGAACAGCCATGGTGACGCTACACATCCCTGTCTAACACCCTTTTCGATGTTAAACCATTCACTGTATGACCCAGTTGAGTAAACTTGGGTAAGTCATTTACGTTCCAAATTATTTAGACTCAGTGGAAGTTTTATAGATTTTGACCACAGAGTGCTCGTGCTTGAAAGTTTAACAACATGTCTTCAGCCGAAATTGGTCTTCGATATTTGTTGCCATCTTTGATCCGTGACGGCAAACATAACATTCGTGCGTACCATTATTTAAGCCTCTTTAATAAAGTTAAGTACCGTTTGCTATTTATAATTATGTAATAGGTAACTAAAGTCCCCGATGGATGAGCAATAATTTGCAAAAACCACTAGAAATCAATGTAAAAGTGACTTGACTTTAAGGATAGGAATGGCGATTGGGATCGCGTGAAATGCGATCCATAAACCGGACGAAGCGAAAGGTTTAAGGACTCAGAGACGGTGACGTCACTGTATATAACTAGATAGCTTATTATTACTGCAGAAAAAATACACCCCGCCGAAACTACTAAGTTATTTAAAAAAGAAACACGGTTTGTTTTTATTTTTCCTTGTCCCTGTTTTCTCGGCAAAAAGGGTGAGATTAAAAAATACATACAGTAAGAATGCGGGCGGAATAGAGTATCGCAAGAAAAAACATGTTTACCGGATGAGATGAAGGCACTCGCCATCCACGGATATTATGAAGACGTCGACATGACTTACATTTTTGAGAAATAGCGTTGGAAAAAATTCAGTAAGTGAGAAAGGGGTGTTCAATATTGTACCAAGTAGGTATGGTATCTATGGTAAGAGCCACGCTATAGACAGTTACGTCTACAGCACGAATGAGCCGGCTCGACCGGTTTGATACCACTGTCTCACAGAAAACTGACGTAAAGTGGCAGCTTGCTGTCGCGTTTCGTTCGGTGAGTGAGATTTCCGGTGGCCCAATAAACCCCCTCCTTTCCCAATCCCTTTTCCTTCCCCTTCCATTCCATCCTTTTAGGTTGGCAACGCACCCATGATTCTTTTTATGTCTTGGGTGTCTATGGGCGGTAGACATTACTTACCATTAGGTGATCAATCTGCACGTTTGCCAGTCTCTGCTAATTAAAAAAATAATAATATCGGATAGTCATAACACAGATAACGTTTGTTTTGTATGTTTCTCGGTTACTCGAAGGCTGTTTAAGGTCGAAAGCTCCTTTTTTTTAAGCATTAAAAATGTATGAAATGTTATATGTCATTATTATAGTATCCCGTGTTTTGGTTGTTATAGTAACTATCCACTAATCATAAGTGGATATGAATTATTTCTATCTAGCGCATTTTATTACCAAAAGCGTATAAATAACAAAATACACCCAACAGTCACACACCTGGTCCTGACTCCGCACTAGGTATAACCTGTATCTTGAGTGTTAGAAACTATAAGAGACTTTCGGCCTCAAAACAAAATATAATATAACGGGTCACACAAACATTTGTCACAATGCGGGAATCGAACCCGCGGCTTCTCACTTCACAGCCGGCTACTCGCCCACTGCGCCACGGAGGCTGTCAATATAGTCTATAATATAACTTTTAGTACCTCTATATACATATATATAATATTTCATTGTACTTGTACATTGTACTTACGTTATGTTCATCAATTTAAATTATACCTCTATATAAATAACTTGTAAGATCAATAATTGATAATTTTTATTTACCTCGCTTTATTTGTTTATATAACCAATTATTGGTTCCCCATATAACATAGCAAAGCTCTAGAAGTCGAGATGGTTAACATAATATTTATACAGCAGCAAATTTTATGGGGCTAGAAGCCTACTAATATTGATAACTCTAGAAACTCATTATATTTAGGTTCTTCGAACTACGTTTAGAACACTACCGCATTATTCCAACAAAAATAATACTACATATACTAATAAGAACTTTATTCTTATGAAACAAACTCCAATATCACCCACACACATTCACATACTAGGTATTGCATCTATAAGATTAATTAAAAACCACAATTCGTAAGGTGCATCTGGACAACCAATTAAAGTAGGTTCGGTCTAGACAGGCCAACCAAACATGCCACTGTCTATTCTGGACGAGGCATTCATTACTCACAATTCACACACACACACAGGTCAATTCTCTTAGAAACGCCACATTGCGATCGACGACGAGCTCCCGTAGCGCACATCGTTGAAATAGACGGAGCGTTCAACGTTGTTGGGTCTTAAAGAATACCATTTTCCATACATTTATGTCATACGCCTCGCTCGAGAGAGCTAGTTGGCATAAGCGCCGTCACCACACATAGGGCTAGTGCGTGCGGTTTTACCTTGCTGAATACAAAAATGAAAACATCGTTGCCGCAAAGATGCCACAACGTTGTTTTCACAAATGAAACGTACTCCTGTGGTTTTCTCAAGACGTGACCATACCAACGCAAGCGACATTCTTGCAGTTTATCCGCCACGTCGCGGACCCCAAGACTACAGTGGATGTACAGGTTACGTATCCTACTATATATTTATACAAGATGGTGTATGATGCAATTAGACAAATTTATTTCTATGGATGTTGGAACTCAAATAACGGATACAAAGTGTGTTAAAAAGAACTTCCGTATATACCTCTAGTACAGCACCTTGTATGGTATTACTATAAGCAAGCATGGTGCATAATATATGGTATGCAACCTTCTCGTCCTGTCATTAAGTCGTATAAAAAGAGAAATAGGAACGACATGGGTTTACCAGAATATCAGCCGCTAATGTCGTATTCTTGTTTGATATTATTTACACGCTTTTATTTAATTCCATAAATTTCCCACTACGTTACTTCTCACTTCGTTTCTAATAAATATGATCGCAATATAATAGACCGCTAAACTAAGTACTAAACTATGTGAGGTTGGATGCGATACTAGAGAATTCCACTGAATTCCATACGATGCAACCGCAATATACGCCAAGTGACATCGGGCGCACATCCGTGATACAGACTCATCAAATTTGCAATTAACGTTTTACGCTAATTAACTGAGCTCATCGCTCGTTGGCGCCATATAAACTATTCATCAAACGAAGTAATTATATTACAATATATAAGAGTTATATCGACGCACACATTTTATATTGGAAAAGATTTACAACACATGGTTGTTAAACTTACTGTTAGTAAACATGTGTTTTGTTTGGTATACCTATGATTCCGGGGCACGGACGATATATTCAGATAGAAGCTAGGTATGTACTTGTGAGGTCTGTAAAAGTGCCGTTACTGGATAAATTGATTGAGATAGTTACATAACAAAGACTATACATAAATTTTTTAAAATCTAATTTACACTGTTAAAATTTTAACGAACCCATTTCATTCTGTTTAAGATTAATATAAACAACAAACATGTCTCGCGTACGAGCACAGAGCGCTTTGCATACAAAGTTATACTACAGTTTAATATCCACACAGTTCATCGACGTGTTGCTTGTGGTTGAAAAAGCTGATGTTCTTTAATAAACTATTGACTCAACTAGACTGACAATTGAATGTGAAGCTGAATGAAATAGATAATATTGAAAACAAATTTCAATAACATTCAGGTTACTGTTCCTGTAGTTACTGGGAACATCAAAAATATATGTCGATGTCATCGTCATGTCGTTTCACATTATATAATGGTATAAACAGATTGCATTCTTTTGAACGGTGGTAATACTAACTTTCAGAGTCTCCGTACGAGAAATTTAGAAATATTTTTATTAGATTTTCAGAGAGCACATGACCCTGTTGTCTTTATTATTAAAACATAATCCAAGAAGTAGCGCTGAAAATTCTTCAGTAATAGCGCATTACTGAAAACATTACTCTCCTTCCGAGGTAGTTGAATAAAAAGAAGTCACACGGTCCATCCTTGAACGCCTATGCCTCTCGTTAGTGGAGGTCCAGCAGTAGGCAGCGACCGGGCTGCTATTGTTTATTATTATTGAGTTACATTACATTATTAATTTATTTTTTATAATTACTAAAACATGTAATATGTAGTCTCCATGGTCTAGTGGCAGCATATATGGGCTGTGGACCGGGAGGTCCTGGGTTTGATTGCAAGATCGGGCAAAGCGACTTTTCTAATTTAATTTGCCCGGGACTGGATGCCTCAGAGGGGGTTGACGTCAAGCAGGCAGCCGGTCGTAAAAACTAAACTAAATCCTTTCTGCAGCATGCTTGAAAAAATGTGTTGCGCCGACCCCACATTAAGGTGGGATAAGGGCAGGTCGAAAAAAGACTAATACATCTAACATAATATTTTCTTTAACATAATATAATGGTAACGGTATCTCATCAAAACAGGACCTACGTTTTTATACTTTAATAGATAATTGACGCCGGCGCGGCAGTAATAAATTATCAGAGAGATTAAATATTTAAATTATCCATAAAATAGGAAATGGAACCTTATTAGGCAACTTATATTTGCCTTTGAGAATACGTATATAAAAGCATGAATATTAAAACACCACTTGAAAGTCAAAGTCAATTCATTTCATGGAGTAAGAGGTGCTTAAATATCATCGCTAACATTATTCCGCGTAAGTTTTACCTTTGCGTGGAGGCGTGAACACCGAGATTATTTTAAATAGCTTAAACTCAATGTGCCGGTAGGTAGTTTCATAACAACTTCTTTTGCATTGATTTCAATTAACAGTAAAGTAATCAGACGCACGGTTAGAATTTTACAATTATACACACAAATTCCACATTGCCACAAATTCTAATCATACCAAAATTATGCTTAATTTTTGGTCATAGTGAACTAAAATTATTATCATCTTGGCGGTTTGAAACTAAAATCTCATAGATTTCTCTATACAATTATGCTGCCATTACATCCAAAAACAAATTTTACATAGTCTGTATACCTCTTTGGCTCTTTCTAAATATAGATGTAAAACTACAGACTTTTTTTACGGTATTTTCGACTGAACACATCTTCTCACCCACACTTTCGCAATAAATAGTTGCAATATTGCAAGCTGGAGTTTGTTGCAGTACAACTCCTGTATTATGCGACCTCCGTAACATAACCTTTACTCAGGGTTCAGTAACGTTCGTACGTGACGACTCCTGAGACCTTCGTGGTGGTTGGATGAAAGAATGCACCACCACTGTTAGTATTACTTTTTAATGCAAATACAAGCTGATGAATAAATTACATTTTGTCATGAGCGCTCTGTACCTTCAGTTTGTTATAGAGTTGCATTTTGTTTTTTAAGTGACTACGACGTACGTGCAAGTTGGTGGGTAAACAACTATTTATAATTTTTTATGATTATATGAAAAAATATAGTAATATCAGCCCTAGCTACTTTTCCCTGTTGGACCCGAGATACTTAAAACATGTAAAGCACAATTCATGCCTTAGTCTACTTCTTACGCCTGGTACGGGTTGATGGACTTCACATATTTTCGACCAACTTTAAAAAAGGAGAAGGTCCTCAATTCGTCTGTATTTTTTATGTATGTTACGCGATATCTCTGCATCACCCTCAGGTAGACTGGTAGATTTTTAAGTCCACCTTTATATACATTTCATGTATATAAAGTTTAAATAAACAAATAAATATCTCCGCCAAATGTGGACCGATTTTCAAAATTCTTGTTGTATTCGATAGAGCTTATTAGTACCATATAAATTTGGTGACTACCGGATATATTTTGAAGTCAGTGTGTAAAGTTTTTAATTATTGTCGTATTTCTTATGGATATTATTACAAGTTTTCTCACCGTTATTATAATAAACCATAATTCACATAGCACACAGCGCAGCAATGTCTAGGATCTAGGGTCGATGTTAAATACCGACGTAACTTGTAAAAGTTAATGGTATTAAACAATATTATTTTCGGTCTGCTATCGGAGATACTAACACCTAACACAGTGACAGTATGCTTAACAACTCTGTGATGATCACGATAGGCTGAATGGATGAATTATCCTCTAAATAATATGTTGCATGGCCCAGTTTATGCGTGGTCCAGAACTCTGTTATCTATTCAATCACTTAAATGCATAAGAATGGCGTGTCAAGTGATGGTTGATTGGTGATTGATTTTTCGTTTCGCGAAACATGTTGATGTTTGCAGACATAAACTAAATGATGCAGACGACGCTCCTTTAAGCACAGAAATAGGCGAATATTCATGCCCGTACTTACTCTTAAACACTTTGCCAGCCCTAAAACGTAATGTACTTATCAAGACGTATGTACATAAAACTCGACTGCACATAACACTAAAAAGTTCTGGAACCGTATCACCGGTATCGCCGGATCAGTAGGTAAAACACGGGTTAAAGCGTTAACATTACCGAGTGACGCGGATTTACAACCAGTTACCGGCGTTTATGGCCGCCGTGTAACATTTGAACGCGTTTAAATGAAAATTTAACGCGTCGCGCATAAAACGCCCCTAATCCCGGATCAACCGGCACTCGGCTTGTCTTTGTTGCTGGCTCAATAAATTCTATCGCGGAAAAGTACAGTAAGACAAATTTTGTGGGGTTGCCATAATTTATAATAATTGGCGGACATTTCATTTGTGTAAGGTATTTTTAATGCAATATTCATAGGAAGCTGCTTAGTATGAACATAAGTCAGGAACTAAAAAGGTTGATTTAAAAATAATATTTAGCCAATAATAAAAACATAAGCAGCAGCATAGGTCCATATCCCCAAATGAGTACGTTGAGGTCAACTAGAAAAGTAGGTCATTGACATCTCATTTAACACATGTCGCTAAAATATTTATACAGTCTATGGGGTGGACTATAATAAAATAATTCGGGACAATATTAATAGAGAAGGTTAACTTTATTATACTACTGTAGATTAATACATTAATGTAGAATTGAAACGCATCGCAAGCAACATATAACTGCAAACAGTTACCTATTCACTTCGTTAACCTGAATTATGTCTTTCCATCTGCCCTTATCCCACCTTAATGTTGGGTCTGCGCAACACACTTTCTTAAACATGTTGCAGAAAGGATTTGGCTTAGTTTTTACGACCAGCTACCTGCCTGACGTCAACCTCCTCAGAGGGATCCAGCCTCGGGCAAATTAAATTAGAAAATTCGATTTGCCCGACCTGGGATTCAAACACAGGACTTCCCGATCCAAAGTCCATATATGCTGCCACTTGACCAAGGAGGCGACAATTGTTCAATTCGTTACCCTGAAGTGAACAATAAAAACAAACTCATTTAATTTCCATAATCCGGCTATCCGTTTCCGATTATCCGCCACTCCCTGTCGCGTCACGTGGTCTCCCCACATTTTACGCGGGGCCATAACGCGCGCGATAACATTGATCGACGCTTCACGCTTGATGCTCGCACAACCAACGCATTTTATTGGCGTAAGCAAAATCTTATTTTGCATCCCCCGATATGTTATGCAAAAACAGGGATTCGTTATGGGTTACTCAAACGGCAGTAAATGTTTTATTGATTTTATTATCTGTTTGTTTTGAATTGCGTTTTCAGCAAATTGTAGATGTAAAGTGATTTGAAATTTGTATAGAGTTTGTCTAGACATAGCATTATTACATCGTCTGCTTGGTCTAGTGGCAGTATGTATGGGCTGTGGACCGGAAGGTCCTGGGTTCGTTTCCCAGGTCGGGTAAAGCAAATTTTCTAATTTAATGTGCTTGGGAATGAATCCCTCAGAGGGAGTTGACGTCAGGCAGGCGTCCGTTCGTAAAAACTAAGCCAAATCCTCTCTGGAACATGCTTCAAAAAGTGTGTTGCGCCGACACCACATTGTGATGGGAATTAAGGGCAGGTAGAAAAAAATAGCATTATTACATCATATATTACCTACTATGTACAATACGTACATATTATTATGAGTCAAACAAAGTAATGTGTTCTTTTGAGTTGTTTAAAAATATAGCATTACATTTATATATTTTAAAGCCACATTAGCAACATTTGTAACAAAAGGTTATTATGGCAATATGTATGTAAAATTGTAGACCTCCTGTGATCTACAAACATTTTTTATTTGCGCGATATCGAGGATCCAAAATATGACCTAAAAACGGTTGACCTGAATTGACTGATCCAACGTACTCCACGGTATAAAGCCGTGCAAACATTTTGCATATTGTATAAAAATATTTTGAATTTAAAAATTCCATATGAATTTAAATGGTTACGTCACGCAATGGATAAAATATTTGTTAAATATTATACTTTTCTGGGTATCGCTGCAGTTGTCTATACCAACACGTAACATATTAATGTGGTACATGTTTTATTGAACACTCTAGCATTACGTATCATAAATATCTTTCGTTTTAAGTATTGCAGAATAAATCGCCACTATTCATAGTTAAGTTTTGAAATTCTATACGACAAATTCAATTCAGTTTGAAAATAAATATATTTATTTAGCGACTTTGATTCGTCCGCTAAAACCGAAATGATCGGGTTTAATCGCGCAATCATACTTCCGGTGCGGAATCCTGATCTTTGTTTACGACTTTCGAATAAATGCAGATGTAGTCAAGTTTCAACAGCAGTCCAACTTCGTATAGTGTTTATGTCTGTATCAGTTTGTGAATCTTTGATCAAAAAGGGACGTTATAATTGAATGTGAATATTATTTTGTTTTTATTTTCTTTACGAAATGTATATGGGACCACCCTTGAAATAAGTTCTATCGAACACAACAAGAATTTTGAAAATCGGTCCACAATCGGCGGAGATATCGCGTAACGTACATTAAAAAAAACAGACGAATTGAGGACCTCCTACTTTTTGGAAGTCGGTCGAAAAAAACGTTAAAGTCCATAAAACACAAAAATGTTTTTAAAATTGAAGGGAATGAATATAAGTCAACAATTATATTACTTTATGACAAAATATCTCCGGCTTGCGTTTCTGTTCTGCTTATTCTACGTAGCTGAAATAGTGTGCGTGTGTCCCTGTGTCCCGCTCGGAAGGCCTGACGCAGTGTTTTCGTAGTGCAGCACTGTCATTCGATGAGTTGTGTGATAAAACCACAATAAATTTTGCATTTGGATGCCTTTCCAGCAGTTTTATAAGGGTTCAATGGGTGTTCGATAGCTT
Organism: Clanis bilineata; assembly: GCA_036417725.1. Classification (NCBI taxonomy): domain Eukaryota; kingdom Metazoa; phylum Arthropoda; class Insecta; order Lepidoptera; family Sphingidae; genus Clanis; species Clanis bilineata. The sequence goes on along the minus strand of CM071146.1, from coordinate 503,615 downwards.
AGTTCGTAAACTGCAAATAGTGACGAGCGGCTCGGCCACCGGTGGCCGAGACGTTAACATGATGTGTATCATGCCGTCTACAACAGGTTAAATATATTATGTAAAACATATTATTTTATGATTTTACACATTATTTAGATATACTTACAGCTGCAAACATGTATTTGAAATTTCAAAGTGACAATTTGTTTAAAATCATAATTAAACTCTCAAATGTGTTTTCCTTATTTATAAAGAAATTATAACAGGTTTTTCACTTGCTGCAGTTATAATAATCATTTACAAAAAATCGTGTCTGTTTTAGATTACACTTAAGATTACTTCATGATTCAGAGTGCGTGTCAAAAAATCATAATTGAAAGGTCGACACTCTCGGAGCCCTAATGCAAGTGGGCACGGGCGCGCGATTGCGGGTGACGACACCGCTGTTTACGAGCGCGACGACTTTATGGCCCGGCCCGTTGATTTAGTGCCGCGGACTTTACATCTCATTCCGCCTCTACTTAGTAAATTGTCCGCTCGATATCGTCTTTTGATGGGCAAATAGTTTTCTGATCGGTTTATTTGCTTTTGTAATTACTACATACCTATAGAACGTAATATTCATAGACATTTCTGGGGTATAATTAATTTAGTGGTGAATAGGTGTTATAAATAGTGACGGGCGGCTCGGCATCCGATGGCCGAGACACTTATGTAACATATACCTCTATATTAGGTGCCGCCTCCAACGGGTTAATATATGAAACTTTGACAGCGATCCACTATGTCATAGTGCTTGAAGCGCGCTCAAAGACCCTTTTTATTGCAAAAAATTATAGAAGTTTCTTTTCGTTTTTTTGTTTCCTCTGCATTATAGTATTGAATTAGGTGGATATTTTTTCAATAAACGATGGATATTTTGTTCTATCTGCCACAAAATAGTCGCAATCTAAAGCTGTGGGCTAAAATCATCTGATCTAGGTTTGTCATTATAACAATGTTTTTATTATAAACAGAAATTGACCATTGAAAAGGTTGGTTTCGTTAAGTTTGAAAACCGATCAAGGTATTTAAGAAACATTGCAAATATTTTAAAATTATCATAACATGCTTTCAGCCGTTTGTCTGTCTTCGTATGCCATTAAAAATGACTGTAATTAGGGTATTAACATATTGTTCTCATTCTTTTGCAGGTCGTGAATTGTGCGGCGCGTGCGACGAGTGCGACACACTTTGCTATATTACACTGTATTACATTATGCAGTCCGGAATATTGCACAACCTAGTGTAAGTGGTGTCCTGTACCATAACGCTTGTGAAGTGAATAACTTATTGTGTTTCAGCAATGTGGAGTTATCAGTGCTTCTCGTGTAATGTGTGTTTTAGTGTAATGTGGATGATTTTGTAAAAGCGTATCTCTAGTTAGAAGGGCAGGGTTATCCTTTTAAAGAGTAAATGATCATAGCGGAATCTGATATAGGGCAGCAATACTGCCCATGAATAGCCACAATACCAGAGTAATTATGGAATATTTTCGATCATGGGTAGGGAAGTTCCGTGCAATGTGATATTTTCTAGTGTCTGGTTAATAGAAGAAAGTTTAGTTTTTCAAGTGTGTGAAGTGGGATCCTGGTACGCAGAGCAAGACGACGCGAGAGCGGGTTTTCGGTAAGTGCTTTGTATTAAATGTATTTCATTGACATGTATTTCACATACATTTGTTCTACCTACATGTTTTAAGGTAAGTAATGAACTTATAAGAATTGCTCTCTTTTATTATCGCTCCATTAACAGATACATCTTTGTACTTTAAAACTAATTTCGTGTGGCGCCATCCGCCGGCTGTTTAATTCAATTTTCTAACAACGTCAGCTTTTACACTTATTGAGATCACAATTTAATTTCAATTTGAAAGCGAACAAGTTACGAGTCTGTATAAACAATAAGGCCTTATCTGTTTTTCACTCCGCCGCGTCGGCAAAGTATCTTAATAGCCGGAATTACATGGAATAACAACCGATACGGAGCGTTTCTAAGACTTCCCCTTCATCAAATTGATTTCCAAGGACTGTGATAATTGAGTATTATTGTATACCTACGTAGAAATGGTACTTGTGGACTCCGACAAGTCTATTCTTTACACAAACTTCAAGGTCTAAAGTAGAGATCTTTTGCAGAGATATTTGATATCACGATTTTCTATTTGCGTACGTAATTGATGTTTATGAGTTTGTTTAAGTTTAATTAAGAATTACATTAGATATTTGATTTTTTTAATTTTGAATTTACGGAGAATTTACGCGCTTACTTGTTTATTATATTGGTCTGCTTTCACCTGCTATTCTCCCACCCCAATATGGAGTGAACACAACACACTTCTTCAGAATATTGCACAAAGAATTTGGCTTAATTTATAAGAATGGTTCCTAACCTGACGTCAACCCCCACTGAGGAATGTTTATTATGTTGTTCAAGAAGGGTGCTTGAATTATTGGATCTAAATAGCAAACATTAAAATCTCTGAAACTATTTTACCATTTACACTAACTACGATTTAGATTTTTTTATTCTGATTTTGTTTGATAGATTAGCCTTCAAATGCTTGTAATAAGATATATAGATAAGATATACTTATATACATTCTTCATAGCTGGAAATTTTAGAAACTTGTTTTTACTGTCGTAAAGACAAGTCATTCATTACATTCATTAGGAAAACAATTAACAATATAAACAATTGTCCAACAGTGTTTTGGTCCTCTAAATTGCCAAACGAGTTGTATAATGTTGGTAATTGCGTACCGTGTTTATTACTACACAAAGGAAATTCATTCATTGGGTACCCGGGTCAGTATTTTCGAAAGAGTTAATTAATTGGATCTTAGTGTGGGGTCAGAATTATGTTTGTGACTGTTAGGTGGTATGTATTTATTTATTGTACTTACGAAAATAACAAAAATCGGTATAAGAGCCGAAATTGTAACTTGTTACACAATGCCGTATTTACGTATGACATTATTACAAAATTGTCACCTAGTAAGTGATCTCCACCGTCCAGAGACACCCAAGACACAAAAATAATCAAGGGTGGGTTGCCAACCAAAAAAGAGTACGTCGGTTTTCTGTGTGACAATGGTATCAAATCGGTCGAGCCGGCCCATTTGTGCTGTAGGCGATACTTTCCATTTTCGTGGCTCTACCACTCAAGTGCCATAATTGTTAAATCGACTGACTACAACGAAGAATTTCGGTATAAAACATCATACTAATTTTACCTGATTCATGCTCTCGCGTATTCCCCTTTATCTAAGACTGTTAGCATTATGTATTTAAACATCGTTAGCTTACGTTGTAGCTCGTAGCATTTGCTACGACAGCTACGCTTCTACTTGCTACGGGGCCGAATCATGCAACACGTTGCGACTTGCGAGGTGGGCGTTATCATCCGATTGCTTTGAAAACAAGGAAATGAATTTTTTCAACTGAGTTCCAAAAAACGATTTTTAATTGTCTCTGTGTTATTTCTGTCTGTTGTTTTGTATGTTTCGGGATGGCTTCGCCAAACATGGAGATTTTTGTAATCCATATTTTAATCAAGACTTGATACTGATAATTGGATAACAGGGGAATTCTATTGTTTTTAATTACTTTAAATTAGACCAGATTATTTGTTGCCACAAATCAGTTACACAGTTTTATTGCACAATTAGGTTAATAAGGGAGAGTGATTGCACAATAAAATAAACCAGTTATCAGTAACATCGTAACAAGCTTGTAACTAATTTAAAACAAAAAAAAAAATATAACTGCAGCAAATAGTAACTCTTCTATTTTTTGCTTCCAGTGTAGTGTTCCACTTCGCCCGTGACATACATAAGCAATTTCTTCTACACTAATTGGTACTCACGTGTTTTTTAAAATAAGTTTTAATTGCTTAGTAAGATTGTGTTACAAACCAGATACAACATTTCCTTTTTCCTTTATGTATACATGTAACTTGTTTGATTATGGATATTAATTTCTTTAAAAGATTGTCCCATATATAGTTTTGTCTTAGAAGCTTTGTATACTATAGTTCGATTGCTAATTAAACGGAGTAAACTGACAGATCGAATATCACTTTACAAAATAATGTAGCAGTATGTATTTTAAAATATAGTGATTGATCTAGTTCCGTTTTTATCATTCAAATAAACAATAACTTGGCACTGGGTTGCGAAGTTAGAATTTCATTGCATATTTTAGAAATTACAGCTCAAACCTTCGATTAAATGTCTGTGTAAACAGATACGAGAAATGATAACAATGAAAATTACAAATATTACTTTTATTATTTGAGAAAAATTACGTTCGGCACATTCTTAGCTTTTGTAAATTTGTTTATAATGAACCATGTCTTAATTCCAGTAGACGTGCGATAACGTAGCATGCACTATGCAGTCATTTACTATGACAAAATTCATTAGACATTCAGTACTTATCACACATTAGGCAGGAATTACGACTTTGTGTTGGACTTTAGAAAATGAAAGAATGCAATGATTCACTGTATTGAAATATTTGAATAATCTTGATCTTTTTACCGTAGCACTATTTACATTTGATTACAAAGTGGCAACATTCGAAATATCATATATATGCTCACTAGTGCAACTCTGTCGGATTCTCAAACTCACACGAATCAAAACAAGTATTTGAACAAGTTTGCAAGTACCAAAAAAATACTGGAATGATAATGACTTACTACCGCAGCTCATGTTGTCATTCATAAGTTAGCATAACATGACATACAGAATATTGTATGGAATCTATTGTCAAATTCTCTGATAGGAAGTTTATCAAGCCCATATTAAATAACCATAGTTGAAAAAGTTGTAGTATTTCCCATGTTCAATAATATTTACAACCATATACATATTACCTACGGTGCGTGGTGGATGTGGGTTGTCCGTACGGGCTGTATCGATAGAGTTGCGCATTTGATAACAATGCCTTTACTGCCGGAACGTTTACGAGCGAGTATAAAATCTGCTTCGCGTTTTAATACCCGCGGAACATTGTGTTTTTCATCACCTCACTCGTAAGTTATTTTTGGATTTATTCAATATAACACAGGTTTTAATTTAGGCTTTACGATATAATAATGGTCTATGGTGAGCGTTACTTATGCCTGCCTTGTTTTATTGTGGTGGCATTGTGTTTAATTCTTAATTTAGTACACATTTTTCATTGAAAATTTACGAAATATTGAAAACGAAATAATAAATTGCGTTACTTATCATTGACAATTAATACTGCATTTCACATCAGGCACATATGGTCACTTTTTCAAGATAGGGTAAAAACAATCCTTTCACCACAAGTTTGGTAAAACCGGTTTAGTCCGAAATTCTGATAATTCCATTGCATTCCATTCCGTTTACAAAATGTCTGAATGAGTAGGTAGCTTTTATGATAATACAGTTTCCATATTGGTTATTTCAGTACGACGAATTCGACGTATGAGTTATATATTCAATGGTTTTACTATTGCAGACAAATTTAATACAGGATCCTCTTTGAAGTTTTCGTGATGAACGTGTCTGGCGCTGTGAATTGGGATTAAGTTAAAAAATTGATGTGTTTTTCGAGAGGAAATATGAATCGGTTTAATTTCCTGTGTCTCAAATACAAACAGATAGAGATTATAGTAAGTTCAAAATAGCTACTGAAAATCTAAATTTGCTTTATACACAATAATTAATTGAAGTTTCTAGTAATAACCGAATTACGACACAAGATCGACAATCTGCACATTAGTAATTACAGATTAATTAAGTTACAAGTTTGAAATAAATGAGCCGGCTTATCGATTTATTACCTTACAAAAAAATTACGTGAATTCGCAGCTTGCTGATTTCATACGGTGAGTGTAATTGTGTATTTATATATATATACATACGGATTTAGCGGAGATATCGCGCAACATACATAAAAAAATACATACGAATTGAGGACCTTCTCCTTTTTGGAAGTCGGTCGATAATGTTGATTATAGTTTGAATTACTATAATACTGATTAGTGATTGATTGTATTAGGTATATATCTATATATACCTAATACAATCAATCACTTGTATTAGGTATATATAGATATATACCTAATACAATCAATCACTAATCAGTATTATTTATTAACTCACCATAGGATGAGATCGATCTAAGACTCGATTATTGCGTGAGCACAGGCAAGCAGTCGTGGCCGAGTGGTTAAGGCGTCTGACTCGAAATCAGATTCCCTCTGGGAGCGTAGGTTCGAATCCTACCGGCTGCGCGTATTTTTTATCCGAATTAAAAAAACGAGGAGGTTTACAATGCGTCAGTTTTTTTTTGTTAACCGACTTTTTTTTATGTATGTTCCCCGATTACTGGAAGACGCCTGGACCTATTCGAGAAATTATTTTTTGTTTAAAAGTGTATATTTCTCCGTTCGGCATGAAGTCAAGATCTGATGATGGGATCCCAGAAAAATCGAGGGCAACCGTCAAACTACTTTATTATTATAGGGAATAATAAGGTGTTTTATATGTTTTATAAAACTCTTCAAGTATTTGCGTCTGGTACTCATCATATCATGTTGCTGAGCTGATGATGGAAAATATAACTCCTTAACTATTAGGAGTTGGTGGATAATTCTTTCAATATTATAGACTCTTATAGGACTTGTGTTCCTTTACGCTATTCAGGTGAGCTGACTAAAATTCCTTGTTAGTTAGGAGTTCGGCGATATTTCTTAAAGTACCGTATAGACAATTATTTCGGTGATTGCGTCCGAAGTCTTAATTTTATGCTACTGAACACTAAGGAGCACTAAAAATTGATAAATAATAGTGAAAGTTTAACAAAAGCTGAAAATTAACTGCCTGCCTTTTCATTTGATCTGCTTCGGTCCCAGCACCGACACCAAAGAGAGTAAGAAATTGTTGTAATTTTTTTACTTAAGTATTCAATTTTGAAGTTGGTTCTCAGTTTTTGTTAAACTTTATTCCTAAACTCTGATTACTATAAACAGGCTTACGATTGAACTCAAGTGTGTTCTCCATTGATTTTATCAATGGTGGCCTCCATATACATTTCAAAAATTAACCAAATAATAACATCCGTGATCCATCCAAACACAAGCCGAGAGACATCACGGTTATCATCACTGACAAGTAATGAAGATACACATGCAGAATCCACGTTTATAACTACACGTCCACGTTGTGACGTTACCTCAATATCATAACTCATGTTTTCACTTAGTTACTTTAGATTAATAAGGGAGGTTTGTGCTTATTGTAGTCTTATAAATTAATTTTCCGACAAACAACGATAAATATCTGTTACTTGAACGCCAGCGCCTCGACAACGCTTCGTCTGTAACCGACTGACCTTAGAATCTATTTTGCCTTATGGTTATGGCTCTAAGAAGTGTATAAAACAAAACTTTTTATATGAAAGAAATTGCGCCATTAACCGCGGATTGTTCCGCCTGGTCATATTTATTCGCAAGGAACTTTTTTCTTGAGATTAAAACTATTTTTCTGTTAGTGTTCTAGTAAAGTTTTAACTTATTTTATAACTATCTGACAACCCTGCTTGAGTGAGCCCAATGGAAGCATGAAATTTGGGCCGTGTCTCCGGCTGCAAGGAAGTCGTAGCTCTCAGAGAAACGTACAAGTATTAGCGAAATAAACAGTATTTGTTTAATGTCGTTTATCGTTTCGTCATTTTATTTTCTATAATGTTATCGGTCCTATTTATTATAACAATCGTGGTTGTCGGCGTGGCATCTCCATTTGGGTTGCGAGTACCTTCGGCGTAAAATAGGCAAATCACTTTAATGTTCACTTTCTACCTCTCTGGCAACTCGCCGGTTTCAACAACCGTCATCTACCTATAAATACAAATCTGTTAATGACGTAATTTCCGATATTAGCATTTGTAGGTAGATATTTTTTTTTATCCGGGCACGGCAAAGTGACTACACTGCACGTGATGGTAAGCGTAGTGCAGTCCAAAAAAACTAGCAACCACTGACAAACACTGTGTTTATCAGTGGTCGTCAGAATCATGCCGGTCTATTTATGCTTCTTCACACTCCGATTCCGAAGAGGGAAGAAGCAAATCAAGGGGCTTGCGACAAGACATGCTGATGACCGATGATACAGATACAGGGATACCCCCATACCCGTCTCAACCAACCATCAAGTCATGCCGCAAGCCCCTCGAGAGAACCGGAAGTACACTGGCTGATCCTGGAACGTGAACCACACGCGGAGTGTGGGCCACTATGGCAGGTTTTAGCACCATGTGTACGGTGGTCGCCATGCGGTCGGATACGAATATCCTACCACCAGCAAAATTTGAATTTGTTTAAAGAAAACCCGAAATAAGTAATATATTTTTGAGCATGCGTAAAACGTGAATAGCTTTTTTCTTTTCACGCCATCAAAGTTTGTATTATATTTCGGTTTGTTATTAGAATGTGAAACTTTATAAAAGTTATTAAAGTTGTATAAATTTTCACAAGTATTGTTAGATACTTTTAACTAATAAAAGCAAAAAACTGTTTGTGTTTATGAACAGTTGTGGAACAAAAGTTGTGAAAGAACAAAATTTACCTCATTTGAGTTTCGCGAAAATATCTTTACATATATTTTTTTTGTTATGCGATGTAAATACATGCATTTATTCTCAAGGTTTGTAGCCTTTAGGATACACGTTTATATTTTATTTAAGGGGTTATGTCCTCTTGCCTAGTGACATGTATGTATATATTCGGTGTGGATCCGGAGGGCCTCGGTTTGATTCGCATTTCGGGTGAGGAAACTTTTGGAACAAAACTTGTCTAGGATTGAAACGTTCAGAGGGAGATGACCTCAAATAGGCTGACAGTCGTAAAACCCAAACTGAATCCGGGCTGGAATGCTTTAAAAATGTAAAAATATTTGGAATAAGAAGAAGATGTAACACAATACCACAAAACAAGCCAGTTGTAGTAACATTTTTTTAATACGACAAAATTATGTCCACTTTGGTGAACTTTATACATAAACTTTACTCAGTTTAATAGAAAATTGAGATTCACGAGGTTGTGTTAAAATAATCTTATCTTAAAATAATCGTTTGACGTGGCGTTGCAGAAATTAATTTTATATGCTATTCTTATCTTAAAAGCGTGGTAGATTCTCTACAGCAAACTGGTACTTAAACTGATGTATCAAGTTCCTAAAAAAGTACGAAATATAAGCTAATAAATAGCAAATAAGTTGCAAATAACTGTACTGTGCAACCGTCGCAATAGCGTGCTCACGTTACTTCCATAATAACATCGAAATAAAAAAGTGCAGCGTGAAGGTAAACGAGTTTCGCGAACTAAAAAACTTCTTACCGAGTTTACAAATGAAAAAAGTTGCCATCGTCGAGCGCACTCGTTCATGATTTTTAATAAGGTGCAGAACGGCGCCTTATTTATTAAATATTCAGAGGTCGAATTACTAGAGTCGTGTACTGACTTATGAATGTAGTGAACACGACAGTAGTGTGTTCGCATCGCATGCACAGAGGGTTAGGCTACATAATGCACAATAAAGACATTCAATAGCATAATTGAAATATTTTTTTGTGTGTAGTCGTTTGTTGAAAGTTTGCAGTCGTCCAGTGGCCCGAGCATGAATATATAAACCAATGCATAAACATCATGAAAGCACATCGAGCTGGATTCGAATTATATTGTCAAAATGGTGTGTGCTCAAGGCTTACGTAGAGGAGGGGAAAATCTTGTCGAAAGATATCTCAATTCACACTATAATAGCCAGGTACACTAAGCCCCTTACTTATAAAAATATTTAAGTGCTGCTTATCTTTATACCATAGGTTGTCCTTTTCATTTTTAAACAATGTAACGCAAGGTGAAAAGTGATAGGGTATTCTTAACCATTTGCTCAGCTAAAAATGCTGTTTTAAGTAAGGCCTTAAATGTCTATGTTTGAACAATTATATGGAGTAAAGATGAGTAGGGGTTCCTGTGTCATATCCTTATTATTTTTTTCGTGTACACGGCTAATCATATATGTTGCCTGTGGGCGTTTTAATAAGGTGACGATTTTTATAACGCCACGCCACCGCCCGCAATGTTTCACTTCGCGACATTGTGCTTAGTTTTATAGTTTTAATATAACTGAGATGAGAATACTGGCTCAAATTATTTAAATGTGCTGTATTTACTAGTTAATATATATACATATATATTTTAGTAATTTTTTAAAACTCATATTTTTATATTATGTAAACGTGTGTGGTCGCCGAGAGGTTTATTAATTTTCATTAAAAATTGTCCAACAGTGTTGAATCATAAAGATATTTAATTAGTATAACTTGTAAGTGCAAGTATAATTAGAGATGATTATTGCATGATTTTGTAATTCGCAAAATTGGAGCTTCATTCTTTCTACCTTTCGTAAGTTTGGCTGTCTTCGAAACTTTCCGCCGCATTCACCAATTATCGCCGCTTCCGCCGCATCTCCTGTCTGTGGTCTGAGACTAACAAAGTAGAATACGTGCGTTGGAGCTCGCTACGCCACCTGCAGGCCGAGCCGAGAAATGTTCTCCAAATATACAGTAGTGGAACTAAACATGTTGATAAAATGTAAATTCTGTTCTCCTTCCCATAGGAATTATGTTGTATGCATACAAATATCATGTTAATTGGAGCTAACGAGTTGTACGCGATATTAGATTTTAAGGCGCATGAAGCTTGTGTATAAATTGAGATTTGATAAAATTACCCAGAAAACAACCAACTGAACTCCGATTCGCACCGCATTTGTATTGATAAGTACATACCGGGAGGAATTTTGATCCCGGGCAACTCATGATTTTTCAAATTGTAAACCTCGAACACAAACTACGATTGTCTAATGTCTAATACGATTGGAACCAAGAATCTACGGTTTGTAGTCTAATTGAGCTGCAACTTGGCTAATGAGGCGGGTGATAAACCGTATCAATTTAGAATATATACCTATTTGAACAGATGAATTCCATATGCAATCAAATGTAACGGAGCCACAAACCCACTCTCCACACACATCACGTTCACCGTCCGTCGCGCGTCGTGTGATCGTGCCCTATCCAGGTAATGCTCGGTGTGATTGGACGGCAGTGGTTTTAAAAGCTTTGCGCTGCGTCGTCGCTCGTCGCCCGCCGGTGTTAATTCCTTATTGAATAGGTTTCTAATTAGTGCAGTGTGGGTGATTGAGTTATTCATCGGAAATTGCTTCTATGTGGTTTTGCTTCAAATTATTTGAGTATAATAATTTATGCTTATATCAAAACGTTTGTCAATATTTATTTACTCCAAAATGGAGAAAAACGGTACTCCCGGCTTCCTCAGTTGTTAATTTTATTAAAAAATATTGCGGTTTTCTGACCCAGGATTTCAATACAGACCCTGAATGGTTGAGGAAATTGCGATATTAGGCATAAAATATTATAAATATTAATAATAAATGAAACGAGCTACACATACAGAAAAATACGTTTCTCCTTTCTACCTAGCCCACATATTAATGTAGTTTAAGAAAGGTCGGTGTAAATATGCAAACATAATATCTATTTAATATATTTAATAGGCTCACGGCGAATACTCGCACAGTATTATAGCCATGGTTATTAAATAGCGTTGAAAACATTATGATCATGTGTTTCGCAGTTTTATCCGGCACATGTAGGCACTTCTGGCCAGTCAATGTTCGATCACTTGGAAACTGCAGATAAAACAACTCGCGTTTAAACAAATGAACCCACGCGCATACACCATAAATACCTACGTCCTCTAGGTAGGATGAAACTGAAACATTTGCGCTGGTATACTCGTAGTTCTATCAAACGTCGAGGGATTCCATGTCTTTTACTGGTGAAAATTATGGGAGAGCATGGTACTTAACCACAGTGTATTTTAATACTGATGAATAAACGTAGCTGACGGTGAAATTAGTGAGACCTATTCGATAACTGTATCGAAAGAGTGCGATTGTTATGGTTCGGTCCTGAATGAATGAAACCCTTCAGACACATACGGCAATACTTTCTAGTGAGGTTCAGTATGTGTGAGAGTTGCATGTAATAATTAGAATATTATATATATATCGTACCCTATCACCAAAAGTAAGTACGGCCAATGACATCAGTTTACCCACGATATTTTGTACCACGTATACAAAAACTGGTTTATAAACAGTAATATTCCTGACTTTATTTCAACGAAATTTTACCTCAAAATTGTACGAATGGTGTTACCGGTAACAGCAAAAAGCACTTAATTATCATATAACTGTGAGATCGATGTATGCTTTAACTGTCTGTCCCTGCCGCGACCCGACCTGAAATCTGATCATAATGACCATCATAAAATGAACCAAATTGCCTATAAAATATGACGCCCCCGAGCCAGGAGGGAGAGGACCCCTGGGAAAAAGGGGAGGAGAGGTAATGGAGACAATTTTGACTTATTAAATGGGTCTCCCGAACAACAGACATTCATTTGTATAGAAATATTTTTTCCTTTCACCAATTTACAATCATTAGATAATATATACGTCTGTAGGAAATTTTGCTTCAATCGTAACGTTTACAATGGAAAATTATTTTCTATTGTACATTTTTATTTTTCTTACCGTTTTTGTTATCTTATTCGAAGTAGCCTAGTTGTATGTATGGGCTGTGGACCGGGAGGTCGGTTCGATTCCCATGCCGGGCAAGCGAATTTTCTAATTTAATTTGCCCGGGACTGGATCCCTCAGAGATACTTAACGTCAGGGCGGCTGGTCGTAAAAACTTAGCCAAATCCTTTCTGCAACGTGCTTAAAAAGGGTGTTACGCCGACCCCACATTAAGGTGGGATAAGGGCAGGTAGACAAAAATAAAGAAGATTCAAAAACATAAACGTTTATTTATTGTCTTATAGGTTATATAAATATTTGTTATTTAAGTTTTAGCGAAATAGTAAAATAGTATTAACCCGTTGGAGGCGGCACATATTATATATGATACATAAGTGTCTCGGCCTCTGAAAACCGACCCGTCTGTAACTATTTAAAGGAGCAGAGTCTGACTTTGCTTGTATCAAAGTCTAATATCCAAAAATGAACAAATTGCTACACAAGTTAGGTAACTTGTAAATATGTTGAATATTTTTTTTACTTTCACACCAATTTTGTTCACATACGAGTATTTTCTTAAGTAGCTACATAACAGACACTCCACCCACGCGCTTGAATATTTGAAGCTCTTGAATTTCACATTTAGCTTTGCAAATGAATGTTGACTGTAAAGGATTTTCTCAATTCCCATACGTTACTCGTCGTCGTCGAGCCAAAACTTCGTCATAAAATTTAGCGTCAATGCAGAACTTCACTACAAAATGCCAAGTTTTAACAGTAAAATGTAGGTGAAAATTACAAAATTCTCTGAAAAAGCGTATTTTCCACATAGAGGGTTTAGATTGTCATAGACTGGCAAACGAGCCGATGGGTCACCTGATAAAATAAGTGATCTCCATCGCCCCTATGTCTATGGGCGTCCCCAATGTCTTGGGTGTCCCCAAGACACAAAGAGTCATGGGTGAGTTGCCAACCTAAAACAAGGGAATGGAAAGGGAGGGAAAAATGATTGGGAAAGGGAGGGGTAAATGGGCCTCCGGAAATCTTACTCATCAAACGAAACGTGACAGCAAACTGCCACTTTACGTCGGTTCTCTATGAGACAGTGGTATCAAACCAGTCGAGCCGGCCCATTCGTGCTGTAGACGTCTACAGCGTGGGTCTACCACTCAGATATATAATATGTGTCATGAATGAGGCTGGACTGTACTCCGATGTGACTCTGCATATTTAAACATTGACGAAGTGACATCGGAGTACCCTCAACCGGCGGAAATGTATGAAACGATGCATGAATGTGGATGAAGCAAAAAAGGTGTGTCAGGATCGTAGCTTGTGGCGCTCAAATGTCTCTGCCTACCCCTATGGGATACAGGCGTGAGTGTGTATGTATGTATGTACGTAGTGACAATAGTATGTGCTACGCTCCTGTACGTAATCTCATCTGCACACTTATTATTTGAATGCAACATCATCTACCTGCCCTTATCCCACCTTAATGTGGTAGCGACGCAACAATCATTTTCAAAAATGTTGTAGAAAAGATTTAGTTTAGTCGACCACACTCGACCTGGGAATCGAACGCAGGCCCTCCCGCTTCTCAGCCGATAGACACTGCCACTAGACTAAGGAGGCGACTTATTATTTTGCCGTAATAAAATAATATTATGCTAACTTCTGCAACATTAGGTATTCTTGTGCGGTCGATAGACTGTTGATATTCTTCTGTTACAGAAACAGTTGACTGCCTTTGCATACATAATAATATCACGCCTGTATCCCATAGGGGTAGGCAGAGACTATGGATTTCCACTTCGCCCGATTCTGACACACTACTTTCGCTTCATCTACTTTCATCAATCTCTTCATACATTCGCGTCGGTTAAGGGTACTTTTTATATTTCCTTTAGTTAATACATCTTCAACTTGCCTTAAATATGTGCGATGCGGTCGACCTTTACCGACTTTTCCTTCCACACTCGTCTTGTGTATCTCTTTCGTTAATCTCCTATCATCCATCCTCTCAATATGTCCGAACCATCTCAACATCCCTTTCTCTATTCTTGTCACTACATCTTCTTTCACTCCACAAAGGTCCATCACCACATTATTCCTCACTCTATCACGCAATGTCACGCCACACATGCTCCTTAGCGCTCTCATTTCAACCGCTCTGATCTTACTTTCGTGCCTCTTCTGCCATACCCAACTTTCACTGCCATACATCAGTGTCGGCATTAACACTCCCTTATGAACAGCCAATCGTGCCTTTTTAGAAACCTTTCGGCTGCTCATAAAGGTGTTCAGTGCGCCATTCACTCGATTACCTGCACATACTCGTCTTTCAATGTCGCTATCATGCTTCCCATCACTTGTAAACATACAACCCAAATATACAAACTCTTTCATTTGTTCTACTCTCTCATTACCTATCATAATTTTACACTCTGTCATTCCTTCATTTCTTTCAAAAACCATAACTTTCGTCTTACTTACATTAATTTTCATTCCCTTCCTTTTAAACGCATCATCCATAATTGTCACCATTGTCTGTAATTTTTCCGCCGATGATGCAAGAAGAACTTGGTCATCAGCGTAAAGAAGACATTTTAGTGACAACTCATTCATTCTTAATCCATCTTCATTCTTAATCATTCTAAAGTGGTAGAGCCACGCTGTAGACAGTAACGTCTATAGCACGAATGGGCCGGCTCGACCGGTTAGATACCACTGTCTCACAGAAAACCGACGTAAAGTGACAGCTTGCTGTCGCGTTTCGTTCGGTGAGTGAGATTTCCGGTGGCCTATTTCCCCACTTCCTTTCCCAATCCCCTTCTCTCCCCTTCCATTCCCTCCTTTTAGGTTGGCAACGCACCCATGATTCTTTTTGTGTCTTGGGTGTCTATGGGTGGTGGAGATCACTTACCATCAGGTGACCCATCTGCTCGTTTGCCAATCTCTGCTATAAAAAAAAAAAAAAAAAAAAAAAAAAAAAAAATCCATGCTCACTCTCTTTTAAATCTTGTAGACAGCCGTCCATGAAAAGGTTGAACAACCATGGAGACGCTACACATCCCTGTCTTACACCCTTATCGATGGAAAACCAGTCTGTGTACGCCCCATTGATCCTAACACAGGCACTGGAGTTCTCGTAAAGAGACTTCAGCGCTCGGATCAGGCAGCTGCTCACTCCAAACATGGACATAGCTGACTACAGTTCCTCTCTTTTCACTCTATCATAGGCCCTCTCCAAGTCTACGAAGGCGCAAAAGACTTTTTGTCCTTTGGCTGAGCATTTTTCAGCAACGCTTCGTAGGGAGAAGACCTGATCAGTACATCCCATACCCTTTCGAAATCCCGCTTGTACATCCCATAATTTATTATTCGTCTCTTGCATAACCCTTTCAATCAGAATTTTCGCATATAATTTGCCGACAACACTAAGAAGGCTAATGCCTCGGTAGCTCTGACAGTCTTGCCGTGACCCCTTACCCTTATACAATGGAACAATAACAGCGTTGCACCAATCTCTTGGTACAATACCTCCGTTCCAGCATAAGTTTAAGAGGCGATACAGCAGACATGCTACGGCACCCTGTCCAGCCTTTAGCATTTCGACAGATATTCCATCATGTCCTGCAGCTTTTCCCATTTTCATACTATTCAATGCATTTATTATTTCATCCATTCCTATCTTCTCTTTAATTTCATCCTTGTCATCCATCACTAAGAGACTTTGCTTTTCTTCTTTCTCAAACAATCCTTCAAAATATTCTTTCCATCTTCTCAACACACATTCTTCTCCGTTCACAAGCCTCCCATTCCTATCTTTCACGCAATTAAGCTCCGAGGGCATAGATTTTCCTCGGGCTTTTCTTATTGATTTCCAGAAAAACTTAATGTTCCTCTGAAAATCTTGACACAGTCTTTCATCTAACTCATCCTTTTCTTCTTCCTTTTTCTTTTTTACTAAGATCTTTACTTCTCCTTTTATTCTCTTATATTCTTTTTTTGACTCATTAACATCCTCTTCATCTACCTTTCCCATTCTTAGATCCGCTCTCATTGCCAACCAGTCTAACCATGCTTTCTTCTTCTCATTTACTACTCTCTGGACGTCCTTGTCCCACCAGACACTCTTCTCTTTTATATTCGATCTCCTTTTACTTACTCCACATACTTCAGCTGCCACACCCACAACCTCCTTTTTAAACAGACTCCATAACTCTTCTATATCATCCCCTTCATCCACTGCTTCAAAACTTTCTTTCAGTCTCCTTTCATATTCATCTTTCACGTCTCCTTGTAGATTTTCTACTTTTATTCTTTCCAAAACACTTGATCTATCCGGATTGTGGTGGCGCCACCCTTTAAAGATGTCTTTAATTCGACACACCACAAGAAAATGGTCGGTATCGAGGCCCACTCCACGGAAAGATCTAGTGTCTATTACCTTTTTTCTCAATCTTTCATCCACTATTACAAAATCAATCATACTTTTCATCTCGGCATTCTCCCATGTGTATCTATGAATAGCTTTGTGAGCAAACATTGTGTTTGTCACACAAAGATTCGAAGATAAACATACCTCAAGCAGACTTTTACCATTTTCATTCACCTTCTTATCACCATACGAACCTAGCACTCTTTCATATCCATCCCGTTTCACTCCGACCCATCCATTAAAATCTCCTAGCAAAATTATCCTTTCGTTAACTTTGCGCATCTGTACTACATCTCTCAAATTCTCCCAGAAATCCTCTCTTTCTTTTTGAGCATTCTTAGAAGAACTCGTACCTAGATCCGTTGGAGCATAAACTCCTAAGACCAAGATACGAGTTAATCCCACTTTCAATCTGACCCAAACAAGTCTCGGACTCTGACACTCATATTCAGTCACACATTCTACCATTCTAGCGGAAAGGATAAGTCCAACACCTTGTTTGCCTCTGGACGTCTCTGGTACTCCAGACCAATAGGCCTGAAATGTACCATATGTGGCTGTTTCACAACCTTTCCGTTTCGTCTCATTCACACACAGCACATCAATTTTTCTCTTACTCATCATCTGACATACTTCTTCCACTTTAGAGTCCATTCCTCCTCTCACATTCAACGTAGCAAAGCGGGTATCCACAGTCCGCTTTTGTCTGTCTTTGCAGGTGCATTAAAACTGGGTCAATCATTCCTTTCAATTTATTTGTTCATTTGTAACTGAGATCCGAGGAACGCAATTAAATGTCATCCTTACTGAACAAACAGAGGCACCGTTACAAGCCAGGATTCAGATTGAGGACTTTTACATCATTAAGAGAGAAAAATACCACTTAAACAAACAATTATAAGTTTTACGACCAGAAAGTTTTATATCTTATTTTATTTATTTATTTATTTTAGGGAAACTTACAGTGATACAAGTTAGAAGTAGAAAAAATAATAAAACTATACACTAATTACATGTTTCCACAGATAAAAAGAAAAGAAAATTATAACAAAAGAGCCTTACTTTAACAATATTAAATAACAATAGTGAGATAATGTTCCTAAATAATTTGTAAAGCACACACACACACATAAAAATAAAACAATTGATAAAACACAATATATCAATGCCTAACAGCTAGAGAACCAAGACCTTGTTAATGTCTTCTTAAATAGAAGTGGTTTAAATCTTAGAAAAAGATCACATAAAGTACAATGTTCACTTCTATACAAAGTATTCACCTGTCATTCTTTTTTTTCAAGTGATGTATGATAAAAATATGCAGTGTATCAAATTAATTATTAATACTAATAAAATTCCCTGTGTAAATATTTTTCGATTTGACTATGAGAAAATGAAGTTAAAATCAAAACAATATTTGAGGTTTATCGTTATATAACAAAATATCGATCTGCACTTATAAAAAAATAACATAAAATCTATCTTTTTGGGCTAGTCCTGATCTTTAGCTAAAACAAGCTTGACCTATGATACACATAATGGGAATATGGCCGATTTTACATTTTTATGGAGATTTGGAGTCAATTCCTTTCGATATCTTGTTTTTGAGCTGATTTTTAGGGTTCCGTACCTCAAAAGGAAAAAACGGAACCCTTATAGGATCACTTTGTTGTCCATCTATCTGTCTATCACGACCCTTTTACTTAGGAACGCGTGAAGGTATCAAACTGAAATTTATATCAAATACCCAGGTCTACTGTCCCTTGAAGTTGTGAAAAAGCCAACGCAATCAAAAGATACAGCCGTTTATGGCCGGTTTTTTCTAAGCGATCAATCGAACACTCCGATAAAAAGGCCCCAGATTTAGTTATTACAATGCTATGTTGAAGTTTATTGCATAAACCATATGTACATATATATTATTTACCTAGATGCACAGTTGACGCTCGGAAAATGGGACAGCAAAGGAGTGTTTAAGTACTCACACAGCCTACAGTCGGATACCGATGGAATTCAAAATTTCAAAATTCGAATTTAAGAACGCTGGCTCATTTCATTTAAAAAGCTCGGATCTAGATATAAAGACTTTATTTTCATAGATATAAGGAGTAGGATTGAGCTTCAATTTCGAAAAACAATAAAATTCTAATTTCGCGGTTTAAGGATGGAGAGCTGTCGCTTAAAATTCATTTTCTTTTTTCCACATAACCAATTTAAATTATTTTATTTATAAAAATTATCTCTCAACACGTTTGACAGGTCATATCTGGATATTGTTCAAATAGATGTTAGAGTTTAGACTCAATGCAATCAATCAATGAGCGTCAAAATTAGTCGAAGGTTTTATACGTACAGTAATAAAATGTAACCTAAACAGTTAGTCCTAATGATATCTAAAACATACGAAAATGTTGTTCCTTTTTAATATTATTTTTTCTAGTGATTTGTTTTGTAGCGCTGTTACATGATACATACTTCAAGTTTAATAATCCTGGTTGGTGCTAAACCCATGCTTCCCTTGTTAAAAAGAAAACCTGCCAAGTGAATGCTGCACATACGGTCACGGACAGGACAGGGTTCTGAAGTAGGGTTATAATTTATTAGACATAATTTTAAGCAATTCGTACATAAACTTGTATTAACTACCTTTTTTAAATAACTAACAACTTAATATTTGTTGTATTCAATAAATTTTACTAAATTATGCTTTATACTATGGTCGACTATAACTCCTTAACTTGTAAAGCCTGCTTAGCCCTTATAGTTTTCGTTTTAAATTCGTTATATATGCGATTACCGTGATTTTTTTTCACATTTTTAGAACCAACCGTTTTGTTGGTAGAGGGTGCGGATTCTTGACTATAACAAAATTAGTCTTTTAAAGCTTAATATTTCGGAAAATAATTCTTGGATCAAAAATGGTTCTAGCAAACCCTCAATGTTTTTAAACAACTTATCCAAAGATATCCCACACTATGGGATATTATCAAGCAAAAAATGTCATACCCCACTTTACGTTTAAGTGAGGTACCATATTTCTTTTTCAATATTTTATTTTACTGTTTTGTCGGTGTGATTGATATGTATACTCGTGCCAAATTATTTTCTTGTACTAGTAGTCTCTCAGCTAATCCTTAATCAGACGGACATAATGAAACTATAAGGGTCCCACTTTTGCCATTTAGCTTCGGAACCCTAACGCTCTAACGCGTTTACTGCGCTGCGACGGGTAGCTTTGATGGTCACGTAACTGAATCATGTCGTATTATGTGCGCCAGTGACAGCCCCTGATTGCCAATCAGCCGACTAGCTACACTGAACACAAATTTAATTCCGCTGCCACTGACACTGCATCGCGGAAAAAATGTCCTAGTACGTGTCTAGCCATGCACAGTAAAGGGTCCTTAATATGATGCACGTTTAAGTGCTACTTACTTTGATATTTTTCATATTTAGTGGAAAAAGGGAACGTCTTTCAGGGAGGGGAAGGAGGGCCACATTATGGTTTTGGCTTTAGAAACGATTACCATGTCCATTATTGACTCAAATAAAAACAATAACACCAATCATTTTAAAGTGAAATGGCTGGGACATGCATACGAATATATAACGTAAGGGTTGTTTTTACCTTTTCGTTACCAAAATGTCCATTTAAACTGAGATGTTAGGGTTGAGTGATCTTCTAACGTGTGCGAATTTTAAGTTTATTTCGCACCGCTATGTAATGTTGTAGCTCACGTGAAGTTTCATTAACAAGATACTTAACAATAACATTGAAGCAATGAATGACGTGCATCGTTAAAACTTTATTTAGATATGGTGAAAGTTATTCATTGTATATTGTGATTCAATTCTAAGAAGGCAACCCTCTCGAATAGTATTGCACTAATAATAGCATAATTGGGTACTGGACTA
The DNA here is from genome assembly GCA_036417725.1 of Clanis bilineata. Classification (NCBI taxonomy): domain Eukaryota; kingdom Metazoa; phylum Arthropoda; class Insecta; order Lepidoptera; family Sphingidae; genus Clanis; species Clanis bilineata. The sequence goes on along the minus strand of CM071146.1, from coordinate 482,589 downwards.
TTTTTTTTTAAAGTATTCAGGAATATTAATTTGTTTGTCATAGACATGTAAAAATGATTTCGTAATTTATTTGCATATGTTTAAGAAAAAAAAAATATCGTATATATAAATAAAAATTTGCCGCGAAATCGCTATCTGACTATTTGATTGTGGATACGTAATTTACATAAAAAAAGAACAAGGACAAGGACATTGATGTTTTCAAAATTAAAAAATCAATGTAGATAAATCTGGCGTGGTGGTATTTCGGTACGACTACGGTTCTGAGGTCTCGGGTTCCATCTCCGGGTTGGGCAAAGTGATATTGGATTTTTCCATATCAGTCCAGAGTCTGGAATTTGTGCCCGATATGGCGATAGGCTCGCTCCCTATCACATCTGGGACGGAACTAAGCTCGGCGAAATGTGGGTGTTCTAGTTCGCTAGTGCGCCTCTGCCTACCCCTTCGGGGATACAGGCGTGAGCTTATGTTATTTAGATAAATCGTCAATCAGTTTGTGACCGTAGATTATATCCGCGTTCAATTTGGGTTTCTGTGTTTCTGTGATTTCGATGATAAATTTAGCTTTCTACAAAATATTATTGTAGTCAAGTACCCAATTTCAAAATATCTTCATTTATCTTTCGGGTATTGTTATATGTACCTATTTAGTATTTAAATTATAAGTAACGAAAGATACTTATATTTTAAATACCGAATAGGTTCTACGTCAATTTGCAATGCCGAGTACATACCAACCGAACGAAGGCGAAAGAACATTCGCGAAGGGCCATCGACGACGGAGACCGAACGATTCCGAATATTCGCGAATCTTCGCTGTTACGTTCACACAACAGCGACGGTTTGTTTCTGGCCATTTGCGAGCGTTTCTTCACCTTCGTGCAGTTGGTGTGTACCCGGCATAATATAACGGTTCCACAGTAAGGCACAGCAAATTCTCAGACTTCGTACACTGTGCATGTCTTCTCACAAAGTTCTTTGTACCATTCCCTGCTAAGCCATTGCTGATTTTTTGATAATGGGGCATAATTTTTTGTGTACACAAATGCTTCGGATATTTGAGCTAAATAGTCCATCCACGGCAGTACTCGTAAACCATAGCAGACAAGACCAATGCATAAAGCCAGACACTAGATATTTGCAATAAGGCGTATATATTCATATTCCATTCGAGTGCCAAGTGGTCGTAAAGATGACCGCACGGTGGGTTATGGTGTATTAAAATTAAATGTGTCGACAGTGGAACGTACTCCGAGGTTTACAGCCGCTAGTGCTACGTTTACTGGTTTATGTTCAATTGAAATTAGGCTCAGGCGTTATGCGTTGAGTACTGGGTATTGTTTACAAACAAATCTATTTTATTTGGAAGAATTGTTCATAATAAAAGAATACTTAATATTTTGGATTTGTCAAATACTTTTGAATTGGGTTTCTATGTACTAAGCTGAAATCTGGATAAATGTGTAATACCTGATAATGGATAATAGTGTAATATCTATACAATATAGTCTTTCTAACTAATGTATTTCTATATGATATATAATAACTTTTGTACTAATAGCGCGCGAATTTAACTTTTTTCAGAAGAAAAGTCTCTTAATAACGTCAATAAAATTGAACCGCCATTCACTTGTCAAAAACTTTTGACATATTATTAAGTAAAAAAATCTTTAGCAGGAGCCGTCACTCGAAATTGAATGATGTGTATTTTTCAATTACATCATCAGGAAATACCATGAACAACATAAAATATTAATGTGTTTGAGTTTATCCATGATATTTTACACCAAAATCAAATATTGAACCAATTAAGGTACATCATCAGCCATTGTCTATGCACCCGATAGTAATTACCGTTAATCGTCTTTTTAGTGAGGATCACATTGCGACAGCAATAAGTAAAATTACTGCTATTATTTGTATTTGTTACATTTTAATCTTAACATATACATCTACATGCTATACTTATTGTTATAGTATTAGAGCAATTAATGTTTTAGTTTTCATTTGGATAAATTACACACGAGTTGCCCAACCTGGGAAATGGTGTCTGATATGACGATATGCTCGCCTCGTCATTGGTAGTGCAGCTGCCTACCTCTTCAGCGATACAGTCGTACGTCTGTGATTGTAAGCTGAAGAACTGAATGTTATATAACCGTATACTATATGTTTTATATGTTGAAGATAATGTCATAAATGTTGTATGCAGTCTACTTTTTGTACAATATATGTATTATTGTCCATGGTACCTACTTATATCTATGAGCTTGTTCTTTAATTTAAATATGTATATGTCACTTCTTCTGTTATAACCGAACATGTCGTTTCAATATTATACCCGTTGGCCGTTGTTGATGATGAAATAATTTGATGCGGTCATACAATAAAAAAATGGGGCTATTTGACCCGGTTTGAATGAGACAGAATATACTATGTATGATAATGTGTCAGAGAGGACAAGAGTTTTTACTTAAGATATATCACCAAGTCCCATTGACTAAAGTTGACCAGATAACGGTCGGTCAGCGATATAATATTATACAATTACCTATTTTCAGCCCATCCATTTGTAAAACCATTAATATTGTACGAATTATAAAAGCCTCTTAACATAAATTCATGAATACGGATTTTTTAAAACGTTTTTGCTGTTGCGTATTATGTGCGTACAAAAATAACGCTTCTCTTATATTACTTAGTTGGAGAATTTTGAACTGAGAAATTTGACGTCATAATATGTTGTAAGAAAATATGTAGATAATATTGTTATTCTCTTGGATTATTAAAAATAATTTATTATATCGTTTTTACAATTGTTTATATTATAATAACGCTAGTCGTAATTATGTAACAGTTCGGGTAGTAGTGAAAGCTATCCATTATTTTTTTGTCCGATTATAATAATAATATATATACCATCTAGAATTTTTTATTCAACTTTCTGTCAGATAAGCTTTTTTCAACTAATACCTAAGACTAATTTGATTGTGGGTATATAGATATATAGAAAACTCTATTGTAGAGGTAGACACACACAGAAAACACGTAATTAGTAAAAAACTTAATTTATTATGCTTTATTTGGGTATTATTTCGTTTTCATGCAAAATTAGAAACAAGGTTTTTGTTTTGGCATCATACATCTGTTAAAATTTTGTCAAAGCGATGTAGTGTATTTAATGAGTTGCGTCGTCAAAAACGCTTTTTGTGTTACGCGTTGGGATCGACTGAAATTAACCATAGGTCAATAAAGACGCATTTATTTTAAATTTTACCAAGCGGTCGCAACTCCTATACGCTAGCACCAGTTCATAAATTCAACCCTATCAAGAATTATACAGCAATATCCGATGAAATAGCATGCCCCAAACGGCCTGGCTCATTCATACGTAGATATTGCAGCCCACAGCGACTTGGCGGTGTTGCCAACCGCATAATTTAAGATAAGCGGCTAATAAACGTCGCCGCAGTGTGTTAACACTGAGCATTTATTACGTTTTGTGTTGATTTTGTGTGTATGCTGAATAGATGTAAAAGGATTCAACGCAGCTTTTTGTTTAATTAGGTCACAAAAGCGAAGCGTCCATTTAACAACTTTCCTTTTTTTATAGCATAGACTCGCCAACTAACAGATGGGTCACATAATGGTAAGTGATCTTCACCGCCCAATATACACCCGAATCATAAAAATAATCGTGAGTGCGTTGCCAACCTAAAAGGAAGGAAATAGGAATTGGGAAAGAGAAAGGGGAAATCGGGCCACCAGAAATCTCACTCAGCGAACGAAACACGACGGTGAGCTGCCACGTCGGTTTTCTGTGAGACAGTGGTATCAAACAGGTTGAGCCGGCCCATTCGTGCTGTAGACATAACTGTCTCCAGTGTGGCTCTACCACTCAAACTGGTCTACTACTCACTCTACCGGCTTATTTTTACCAAATTATCAACTTGTTGATATTCATTGTAAAAAAGTTTAACTGTGTAAAGTTTATAATTTATAGAAATTATAAACACACCTGAAGTGCATAAACATACACTCGCATTAAATATAGATGTATATAATTATGTAGATATTTTCTGCAGTATAAATATTTTTTTAACTGAACAAAAACAATAATCAAAGTCGTAATTTCATCTACAGTAGCAACAATCTCCCTTTAGGGTAGTAAGTGACATATCGTACAAATAATGCGTTCCCTTTTGCCATTTGGGTATGCCCTGATAAAACACAGTTTTAGTAATACTTTATAATAATTATGATATTATTGAAGGTTAATGCCTCACTAATCATTACACTAATCATATTCGAACACATAATGCCATGATATTTGACGAAGCATTGGACTGACAAGCCGTCGAGGGCCGATATTAAGTACCAATATGGTGTAACCAATCACCGATTAGTTAGCAGAACCCAACTCGTGCTAATTTGTTGCGCTGTTTACACTTGAATTCAATAATGTAAGATCTAAGATTAGTTGACTTAACACTAAGGGCCTCGTTCACCACCCTCGAGTAAAGTGTCAAGTAGGCTAATAAAGTCAGTTAAAGTCACCCGTAACTGAACGTGTGAATTTCACGACGTTCGAGTAGCATGCATCTTATGATTAAACTGGCCAGTAAGCTACTTGCCACGTCGTCTGCCAAGTAGCGCGTTTACTTGACGGTTAAAGTTTAAAGTAGGCAGTTAATTGTACATTTTATCGTAGTTAAATAAAGTATAAAATCAAATTATAGTAGTCATACCTTAATAACGATGTTTAACATTTTAAATGAACGTGTTAACTGTAAAATAGCCTTTCATTTAAAAAATCAAGTAGTTTCAACAAAAACAAACTGCAATTCGGGCGAAGCAAACACCGATGTCCGGAAGGGGTCACGCAAAACTCGACCTTATGGACACACGATTTAGTACCTGTGTAACTATTTATATAGCAAAAAAAGGGTCCGGTAGGTTTTTGTGTCATGTGGTGCGGACCCGCGACGAGTCACGACTGTTTTTTTGCCGTAATAAGATACTTTTGACGTAATATTGAACGAATGGGACGCAGGATTTGTGATATCATTCACTTAACCAGTAAGTTGCTACTCAGAGCTCTAATTTTGCTTGTGAAATTAACAGAAGTTACTCGGAACTCTTACTTGTCAATTAACGCTAGTCAGAAAGTAACTAATCAACACTTTACTTGGAGTTGGTGAACGAGGCCCTAACCGGTTTAGTGTTGCCGTGTACGAGTTATTATGTCCATAGTTCGATAACGCATTACTATGGATATTGATAATGTTTATAATAATTGAGCATTATTTAATTAACCTACTTTGAAAAATAATAAATAAATCTGTGAGCCGACTTATTAATTGGTAGACTTTCGTAGGAAAACACTGAATTATTAATGAGAATACATATCTACTTGACATGAGCCACGTTTAACAAAAGTCAGTTGGTACTTTCGTATTCGCTATCTGAGATATTTTTTTTGCTCAGTCAGATCACCTACTTTCTTTTATATTTCTTCTTTTAATCATCATCATCATCAGCCATAGGGCGTCCACTGCTGAACATAGGCCTCCCCCAAAGATTTCCAGATCGACCTGTTGGAAGCGGCCTTTCTTTTAATAAATGGCGGCAAATATAGTGGATTTTCTATGATATCCAAATAACTGACAGGTTGCGCACTATTACTCACAGGAACTGTGTCGTTACGGCGGACTACCGAATTAATGAACAAATACACAACATACAAACAATATCTAACTTATACATTTACTTCTTTATTGGTTGACTGACTTATTAATTCATTACTCATGTATTGTGGTAAATGTTTATATTCAACGTTTAGGTACATATCTGCTGATTGCCACTTTAATATACCTAATTATACCCGTTATTAATTTTATGATTATAGAATCGAGCAACTTTTGTATAATTTTCTCGTTGTCGTTCTGTAATAGATCGGCAATTTTTGTGACCGTTATAAAATGCGAATCTTGTTGGTTAGTCGACACTTTTCTAATGAGCAGTTTAGTCGTGTACTGCTGTTTGAGAACAGTACATTAAAATATATATTATGTATGTGCTCGAAAAGCGGAACGAACTACAAATATTTTGGGCATTCCTAGAGTTCAAATATTGATTGTACAGTGTGAAGCTAAATGTATTTTCTTGATTTTTTTTCGTTGTTGTTTTTTCGTATCATGTGAGATTAATACGTAATTTATTGTTTCATGTGGAGTTCGTTAATTTGCAGTCATTGAAAGCTGGACACATTAACACATTTTATTTTTGGACCTTACGTAGAAGTAGTCTGGAGAAAAAAATATGCAGCCACCACTCGTTGAGCTTCGTTCCATCCTTTCATACGATAGTATGCGAGTCCTAAGGATCTTACGTTATTTGAAGTAAGCTTCTTCTGATTCGATAATCGAGTCGGTGCTGGAGCCAATGCGGATTAAATGAAAAGGCACCGACTTTAAGTTTTTGTTAAACATTGATTATTGTATAGTTTTTATTATTCTTTATTATTTTTATTTATTTATTTAATATTAATTATAGTTTTTTAGTGCTAGGTAGAGTAGTTTACGGCATGTAAATTCAAACACTTTTTTCGGTGATCGATACACATGTAAGTTCATATCTTGAAAACAACTGAACTGATGTTATTGAAACTTGAACTATTCCCTAACTTGGAAGATACCTAATCCAATAAAAAAGAATGATCGAAGTCCAATTAATAGTTTTTCAGAAATATGTTGACAAACATATGTACATACATACACTTATGAAATTTGGCACATTCGTTCATAAGCCCACATAGACGAAACGAATATTCGAAAATTAGGCATTCTGAAAACATACATACGTTTTTTTTCTATTTATTTGGCACAGAGACAATGTACAAATTATCAAAAAATATCATAGTACAATATTCATACATGTAAAGACTTAATTCATACACCGATAAAAACTGCGCACAACATTCGAATAAATCAGTATAAAGTTGAATGTATAACCTCCTTTTTTAAGTCGGTCAATAAAAAAAAAATGATTATACATAAGAAGAAGCGTAGCACTCAAGTGTTTATATCTTATTCCGTAACACAATAGGTAGAGAGTATGCTGAGAACTTTCTATCGGCGTTGTATGTATCACATTATTCAATAACCAAAGCAACTCGCCCGGGGCCCATCAAATCATTTCATATTCCGCTTGCGACAGAAATCCAATATGGCAGGCACAATAAATCTCCTTCATAGTTCGCCACATTGACAACTAGTCAAAGATTGTTTACTACCAGACAGGTTTAACTTACGTTCATTTGTTTGACCCGACTACCTCGGTAGGATAGTCACGTTTTTTTTTAAACTAACAAGTAGGGCATTTTCAGGTAAAATAAATTATGCTTATAAATACTTATTAGATTTTTATGAGTATTATTTGACTGCCTCGGTGGCGTGGTGGTATTTCGGTACGACTACGGTTCTGAGGTCTCGGGTTCGATCCCCAGGTCGGGCAAAGTGATATTGGATTTTTCCATATCAGCCCAGAGTCTGGAGTCTGGAATTTGTGCCCGATATGGCGATAGGCTCGCCCCCTATCACATCTGGGACGGAACTAAGCTCGGCGAAATGTGGGTGTTCTAGTTCGCTAGTGCGCCTCTGCCTACCCCTTCGGGGATACAGGCGTGAGCTTATGTTATGTTATGTTATAATTTGAACTGGCCGCTTCCAACAGCTCGGTCCGGAAATCTTTGGGGGAGGCCTATGTCCAGCAGTCAGCAGTGGATGTCTTGTAGCTGATAATGATGATAATTTGAGTTTCACATAAACCTTTGAGCATATAAAACTGTTATAGTTCGTCAATTTAGGGTTTTACCTCGTTGTTTTTTTGTTATATTCATAAGCTCATCCAACTTACATATATTTATTCATAAGTGTACGCCCACTCAACTTCGTGTATAATAAAAGTTACATCTACATTGTAATAACATCATTTCTTTATTAGACGTCGGTTTTAGTTACACCTCAGGTAGGCTTTCATAGTAAGTTGCTATTTTCTGAAATGTATTTGTATCACTGTCTTGTTATTTTTTTAAATCACACGAATATAGTACCGCGTGAACATTAACTTTTACGTTTATGATGAATTAGTGTTATTGCCGTCATTCGTTTTGTAAAGTGTCATGGGACTTGAAAGTAAAACTTAATAATGATATAAGATTCAATTTAATGTGTGTTCAAATTTAAGTGTGTTTTCTACGAGGCTCTATTACAACAAGAAAATATTAAGGATAATTTTAACAGAATAAAGAAATAGTAATCCCGGATTATCTCCTAATGACCGTATTAAAGTATTTATTGACGTTCTACTCGATACAAGCTAAAACAATAATATATTCGGAGTTCGCGGTATATACTTTAAAGTCTAGTAAAGTCAGTTCATTGTTAGGGTAAATATTAAGTTAAATCCTAATTAAACCACCTTATAAAAATAGTAGCAGCGTCCTTAGGCAGAGAGAGAGAGATCTGTGGGATCCTAGGTTCAAATCCCAGGTCGACCAATTACTATATATCGGCTCGCCCCCATTACATAAAGGAATATCAATAAGTTTGGCGATATTTTGGTGACCTTGTTTACTTCTACCTACCACTTTGGGTAGCTGTACAAGTGCATGCTTATATAGGTATGTAAACCCTAATATACAACAGCTTTAGCCACGTCTACAAACCAATTTAATCAATGGCGAACTCATTCCGAGTCGACGTGAATCGTTCGTTGTGGCTATAGAGAGCAGGAACATTGCTGCTTCATGGAACAGTAGATCTTCTCAATGCACCCCAACAATGCTTCGGTGGCTGAACAGCGTGCGCGGCCGTTTTACCAATATGGGGAATCTAATTGGGACATTACAATGAATCTCTTATAAAAAAATCCATATGAAAAGGATTATGCTATTTTCGGTGTTTAATCGTGAGTAAATAATAATAATCATCATTATAAAAATAAAAATCATCAAATAATGAAAGCTTATTAGCACAATCAGCATCATCATAAAGCATGCTCCTCAAACAGCATTTGTTTCAGGGTGAAAACAAGTACACGGTGATTATATTGCTTAAATAAATAAAAAAGTAACCCTAGTAACTGAACACTCTGTAAAGTTTCGAATTATAAGCATTTGAAATTTTTAAAACTGTAACCCACCCTCAAACTTTTACGTCATGCTGTATTTTAAAACTCTGTATTTTGTCAGAATAATTTTTAAACGGTTTATTTTACTCATAAAAGAATATTATTAGAGAATATTATTAGATTGTAATGCGAAATAATATTCTGAATGAAACAATTTAATTGGAAATTCAGTTTAACATTGTTATATTATCATTGTCTAAGTTTCTGGAGTGCTTCACCTTCTGTATTACACGTGTTTTTTTACACGCTTTATATTAGCTTCATCTGTATGTATCAATGTTTCTATCTAATGGAATCTTTCAACTTGATTTTCACCATGTTCCAGACTTCTGATGAACTTGAAAATTGGCATAAGTATCAAAAACCGATGACAATACAATAATTTAATAATAATCCTGACTAAGATCACCAGGATAACAAAAAAATGGAATACGATTCAATGAAAATCAAGTCTCAGGTTGGACTGTTGTAATTAGGTACCTACGAATAACGCTTTTGTAGAGACTAAAAAATGAAAAAAATGACTAATACCTAGTCTAAAAAAAACATCTATATAATCAATCTGTAAGTCGAAGTTTTCGAAAATACAAAAGAAGGGATGATCTGTACAAGATGGGGGTAGGCCAATATCGGATCTGCTAGACGGAATATTTGAGAGAGGATTTGAAGAAGGCTGAAAACGGTCAAGGACAGGTTTTAGAAAAGCTTAAATTCTACGGCGAACATCTAATCGTCACAATATTCAGTGAATTGATGACACTATAATTTCTGTGTTACCTTTACTACCTTTACTAACATAATATAATAAGAGCAATTTATTTTTTTATTCCATGTGTTGATTCAACCTAATACAAATATCTACCTATTAAATCTTATAAAATTCATTTATATGGTATATTGCAATAATACTCACTTATTGGATTAAGTCTCGCAAGGAGGTGCTTTTGTTTCTCATGGTATTCCCCCCACGTCTCTAGGACGATCCAGTCACGTTATGGCCACTAAAACATATCTAAAGGCTATAAAAATACGGAGCACATTCGTCTAATGTTTATGATAATAGATTATAATTTTATTCCCTGCTATAGAGATTGTGAGTCGATGTCACCTTACGAGCATTAAGTGCGTTTTTATACTGATCTGATGGATATGAGGGGTTACGACCTCAGCAGGATTTTTATCACTAGCTTTACAACAAGAGATTGTTAGTGTTGAAAATTTATTACCTTATTAATTTTTAACGTGTCTTGTTGTAAATAAATAAAGTGACTGACGTGCATAACAAACTGTACCTAAACAAACACAGTCATATTACCTCTATATTACATATTTTATTCGAAGTGTATGCAAGAATTCTTCTGAGTATGAACCATCAAATTGATTATTATTGTTTTTAATGACTGTTATTTCTTGGTTAGAAGAGCATTTAATGAAATAGGTATCATTTAATTATCCTATGTCTTAGGGTAACGAGTGTAGTGCATTAATATACATACTTTGTTAGGCAACCTTCGGCTATGTACGTTGAATGTAGTGTTATTTAATTTCCGTGAATTATACAAAATCAATATAAAACTGAATAATATACAAAGTTAAAATTTAATGAAGAAACTGTTGCTCGTAGCCACTTACGTCCCAAGAACTCTACACACGTACACAAATGAAGCTGTAAAATAGTGCAGTTGTTAGTTCGCTATGATTACCATCACACTTCTTAAAAAAATGGGATATTTGGTTGCTTTTGTAACACTTGGGTATTGTTATGCCTGCGTACTAGCGAAATAATAGCCGTCTATAGTTGAGCTCCGAATCTACACGTGTACGGACAACTAGCGACAAGCGACTTCCGAGCGATTATTTCGACACGTATTGTATGCGATACAGTGTTTACTTCGTTTTCGAGAATTATCGGCGTTTCATTATTTATCCTGAACCCGGTAACTCGTAACAGTATTTTACTTCACGTTTGATTAAAACATAATTTTATATTCGTACAGCAAATTAGTTATTATAAGCATAATGAAGTTCAAATAAATGGTAAAAATCGATGCACCATGTCGAGAGGCGTTTTTTGCATTGAATTAACTGCATATAAAACTAACGATCCTGGAACCCGACATAAACAGATCGAGCAATTTATATAGCATATCTGGGTATCCACTATATTATTACATAATATAACATAAGCTCACGCCTGTATCCCCGAAGGGGTAGGCAGAGGCGCACTAGCTAACTAATACACCCACATTTCGCCGAGCTTAGTTCCGTCCCAGATGTGATAGGGGGCGAGCCTATCGCCATATCGGGCACAAATTCCAGACTCCGGGCCGATATGGAAAAATCCAATATCACTGTGCCCGTTAAGGGGATCGAACCCGAGACCTCAGGACAGTAGTCGTACCGAAATACAACCACGCCACAGAGGCAGTCCACTTTATTATTATTACTTATTTATTTTCAATTACTTATCTTTGTTTTATATTTTTAAGTATACATATTATACAAATATTCATTTAAATATATAAAATATCAAACACCCTCCCGATGGCGAGTCCTGGGAGTGGGACCAAGCCACCGGTGGTTAGGGGTTTAGAGAGAGGAGCCGCCTTACACCCTCGTTTCACTCAACACTGCAGTATATCTGGGTCTTGACCCAATGGCCGAATGACAGCCTCTGAAGATGTTGTATATATGATACATTATTCAGGAGATTACAGAGATTTTTTGAGGAAATTACAGAAATACGTCAGTGGTACACATATGTATTAGGAGGGTCAAACTTAGTCTTGATATTTTGTGTAATTGGTAGATATGTAAATAGTACCACCAAATAAATTAGTTGTTCGGGGTATGACTTCTCGAACTGCTTAACAACCATTGGCATCTAGTTTGAGAGGACTACACGAGAATTATTAGAACGGGGTGAATTAAGATCTGGTGATTGGGAAACATCTAAGACACACCCTGGTATTAGGATAACGTTAAGCAGAAATAACAAAATTATGGCTGTTGCTATCTAAGGTAACCTAGTCTAAACAACAGCAAATTTTAAGGAAACTAAGACGTGTGGAAACACTACTTGTGAGTCATGTTATAGGGGAGTCAGTGACTCTACCGAATGCGCTTGTATAACAGTTATTATTAACTTCCAACTCACTTGGTCGGTTTGAGTAAAAGTTCTGTTAGTTTCTGTGTAGTGAGCCAGTTTGCGCTGAAATCATGGTAAACTTAACATAATATTTTGCTAACGACATCAGTACCTGCATAAAATAAATATTGGTTTATTTTGTTCGATATAAAACTAAATAAATAATAATAAATAAATAAATAACACCCAACAGTCACACACATAGTCCTGACACCACACTAAGATCAAGTCTTATGTCGTGGGAATCGGGAACTACGGGAACCCAGACCCGAAACAAATATCTGTGAGCCACATAAATATTTGTCTTGGTGCGGGGATCGAACCCGCGGCCTCTCGCTTCACAGCCGGCTGCTCGCCCGCTGCGCCACAGAGGCTGTCTACAACTACAATTTTTTTATTGTTTTAGTATACATAGAGACTCTTAAGTCCTTACATCTAAGTCTCAAAGTAATTTGGAGGGTATATTGAGTTATCTTTATGAGACAGCAGCTTATTAATCACCGCAACAGAGACAAACCCAAAGAGGGATTTATTATAAACTCTAGCAGTCATTATAATATAAATGATGTCTTTGGACACTAGGCGCACGGGTCAAGCCTAATTAATGCGCCCTTCATAATTTATTACTTAGTGTTACCTCTCATAATCTATCTGTATTAGTTATGATACTGATTATATTCGAGGTTCAACTGAGTTAAGTGACCGTAGCCGGTTTAATCAAAACCTTATGTTGAAACTAGTATAAAGCCTCTCGTATAAAGTATGTGACTGATTACCCAATGTAGGTGATAGACAATAGTCCACTTGATTGTTATAATTCCAAATCGTTGATGAACAAATATCAAAATCCCCAAATTCACAAACTTATGAATATCCAAACCACATTCACAAAATGAATAGTACAGTAAGATGAAAATTAGGTCGAAACGTGAATCGAGAGGGTCGCGTATTTCACCCGACGTGAGATAAAGTACGACGAATACGCCAAATTCAATGGAATAAGGTTTTCAGCCCGACCGAGTTTAGTACAGTTCGCGGCTTCTGCATAAAAAGCGGGAAAGTTTCTCACAGAGCTCCCTGAACACCATTACTTTGTGTCCGCCGTCCAAAATTGCGGTAATCCTGTAGCGGTTAAGTTGACGATAAGGTATTTTGTGTAATAGCTGTAATCATTAATTTCCTAGATATAGAGGGATGCTCTAGAGAGGGGTTGACGTTAAGTAGGCAGCCGGCCGAATAAACTAAGCCAAATCCATTCTGCAACATTCTTAAAAAAGTGTGTTGCGCTGACCCCACATTAAGGTAGGATACGAGCAGATACAAAGAAAGAGCTGTAATAATTACTACCTTTTACGTTATAGGAGAGTCTTGAGAAGATTAATGTTAGGATAAGTTTCTTTATTATATTCAATAGTGAAATGGTAAACAATGAAAATGAAAAATGAAAATGACACTTATTGTAATTATTAAATATTATTAAATTTTGTTTGTTTAACGCCCGAATGGTCAAACGCTGCTCAACTTTAACGGCTTCTTATATTGATTTTCGCCATACAATTTTGACAGATAAGGCGGCATTAAAGGACATAAGGCCACCTTAAGTGTATGAACATTCGGCGGTAAGATTGTTGTATTAAGATTGATAAAATAGTAAGTATGACGACAATGCAAACAATTTACCTACTATTCTGAATACAAGATTGTGACTTTAATAATATGTCTATGTTTTCATGGTGACTGTAGCGTAGTGACCACGGGCAGAAGTTGGTGTGTAACTGTGTATTAACATTCAAAGGGCTGTATTAGCGAGGCTCGTTTGGGCGCCAGTAATGGTCCGGCACAGTTTTTTGTTCCATCACTTGATCTAGGGTTGTCTCTTTTGCCCCATTTACGGAACGCTTAACTTTTAGAAAATTGTTTTTGGGTCTTTGAACAGTAAAAGTAATAGAATTGCTTTCATTTTCATAGTTTAAAGTATTTTAGAGACACTTGTAAAAGTAATATTTAAATTTAATTTCGTAGGCAAAGAAAAAAAGACAAAGGAACGAGTCCTATAAAATTTATAATTCCTTAGTGCGTTGATAGGTCGTCTGTGTCATTCGTAAATCAACAATGTACCCAGATGTCTATATACCAGGTCACCTTCGTTTTATACTGTTATTGTTAGGACTATAATATTTTATTAAGCTGTTGTAGTCTTCAAGCTATATGTTATGTTGATGCTCCAGTGTTTACGATGCATGTCCAAAATTGCTTGCAAATGGTTATCATACCTTAATAAAAATACGATGGAATCGCTGGCATGTTATTCAATCCCGCATAACTTGGACGCGAAATAAAAATGAAACAATTTCCGACACACATCCGAAAACAATTTTAATTAGTACAGGTAGCGAGCTTCTGACGTCACGATTAATGGTGGCAGTTGGCGGATTTAGGGAAACAGTCCCTACTCAAGTTACTCTATGAATGCCCAAGATATGGTTGGTTGATGCTTACTTGGGTAACCTACATTTAATAGTGCGCAAAGGCATTCAACAGTATGTAGACTGGACGATGGCACGAAATTTCAAAGGTCCAAAAGGTTTTGACTTTGTGGTCATAAGTGTGAAACAGCCGTGAAACAGTCGTATGTTCCAGCGTAATGTAGCAGCGTATGTTTAGATAATAAAATTGTCTTACGTGGTTCTTGAATATTCTCAGAACATTCTAGAATGTAGAGTGTATTGTAATAAGCACCCTCGCATTATTGAGTTTTGAAATTGAACTTGCTTGATAGTTACTAATATTTTATCATTTTGATAGTGGTTGACAGGCCAACCAAATTAAAAAAATAATTAACATAAGCTCACGCCTGTATCCCCGAAGGGGTAGGCAGAGGCGCACTAGCCAACTAGTACACCCATATTCCTCGAACTTCGTTCCGTCCCAGATGTGATAGGCGCGAGGTAATTGTATTTCTCAGATAATTATTACAAATATATTTTCAAATTTATTTTCATAACAAAGGTAATTTAGCATATAAAAAAGAGAACACAATGACAGCCCTGCGAGATGAAGGACTCGTTATCGGTACTAACGCGGGCTCGGAAATAATCATTCGATTCGTATTATTTAGCTTGTGCTGACCTCTGACCGTAGCGTCGCACCACATCGGGAAGATAAAGCGAAAATTACCTACGGATCTACAATATTAAGGCCTCTTAATTAGGGTATTGAATTTTCGGACTAAAATTAAGCTTAATACAGTTATCGTTAGGGAAGGATTGCAAAATACGTAATCACTAATCAGTGATAACTAATTTTTCACTTTATTTTATTTAGTAGGTTGACTGCCTCTGTGGCGTGTGGTATTGCGTGCGCGGTACGACTATCGTCATGGAGTCTCTGGTTAGATCCCCGGGCCGGGCAAAGTGATATTAGATTTTTCAACCCGGAGTCGGGAATTTGTACTCGGTATGGCCATAGCCTCGCCCCCTATCACATCTGAGACGGAAATAATCTCGGTGAAATGTGGGTGTTCTAGTTCGCCTCTGCCTACCCCTTCGGGGATACAGGCGTGAGAGCTAATGTATGTATGAACATACAATATTACTTTTTCTTTGAATCTGGAACATGAAGGATTAATTCAAATCAGTTTGTATGTAATCTATTTACTTTATGTATATAGCGTTGTCCAATGCTGAACAATATTGTAGTCACTCGTGTCTCTACGCTGCCCAGTTAAACTAGTATTTACATAATATAACAGCTTTGGCTGCAGCTTCCTTGCGTGATTAGCTTTATCTCGTTGCGTTAGCCGTTCTAAACACATTTTTAATCTGAATTCTGTAAAAAGTTAGAAATTCGTAGTTCGCTTGATATTATTGGTTTACATATGACCCTTAACTTTCATTTATTTTTCTCATAGCAAAAACATACAACTTATAGACTTTATCTCCTTTATATGACTACGGCGCGGTAGAAAAATTTGATTCCTAGTTGACGTCTCCTACTTATAAACTACCTTTCCGTAGAGGTATAATTTTAAGGCTTCAGATGATGTACTGAGATTATGATTAATTACATAAGTGAATGAACGAGTGACCTTTCGCTACATATAGATAATAATGTAACAATGGACAAACCCGTAGCCGTTATTTTATTCCTCACACCTGACCCTTACTTTACCATATCATGGTGTTACATATAAACCCTATCGTCTTTTGTATGATACGATATAATGAGGTTGAAATCTCTTAAGACACCTTTGATAGGGTTTATTTTGTTGTGGAGTCCATCCAATAGGCCGACAAGGATATGTTCTGTGGTTAGATAATCAAGTTACTTTAGAAATAATTACTCTCTTCATTATTATGAGATTTTGTTTTTCAGTTTAGAAAATATTATTAAATAAGTAGTTTGTTCTCATAGGTTTGTGTATAATGTCGTAATATGCGAATACGTTAACTCATCAAAAATCAAACGAATTTAAATAAATAATACCAGTGTTGACTATGACACGACTGTTATTTTGTATATCAAGAAAATAGAGAGTTAAATGGTAACGCTATAAAATACTCTATATACATAGGTATTAAAATGTTACGCACATTTTACGGGAGGAGAAGTTACTTAAGTTATTTTTCTGAGATTTAACTTGCCTCGTTTAAATATACGGAGGTCATAAATTAACAAACGTACTTTATTATTAGACACGATACTTATTGCTGTAACTATAAAATTCCTTAGCCTTTATATACTAAAACAAAGACAAAAATTATGTCTATTTTATTTTATGAACAAAACAAAACAGTCGTAAATTCCTTGATTTATTGGTGAAAGTTAGCAGGAAACTGTGAGGTACCACTATATTACCGGAGAGTCTAACCGAAAATAATGATAACTGGAAAAATATTATATTCGAGAGGTATTTTTCTAACCTATGTCGATATAGCTGCTTGTACTGCTTGTTCCTTTATATCGTTAAAAACTTCCTATATTATTTCGTTAATAAAATATTTTTATGACGTTTTGGATTATTGTGTGTGGATTGTCATGCTTCTTGATATAAGATATGAGAAATGTTTAGTTTTATATCAGATAGTCTAGTAATCAGACGTAAGTGTACGACGTTCTTTCTTTCTTTCTACCTGTCCTTATCCAGCCTTAATGTGGGGTCGGCGCAACTCACGTTTTTCAAGCATGTTGCACAAAGATTTGGCCCTCGTCTGGGGGATAGTACCGGACAAACGAATTCATATAAGCATACATAAACTCACGTAGTGTAGGGGTAGGTAGAGGCGCACTAGCGCACTAGAACACCCACATTTCGCCGAGCTTAGTTCCGTTCCAGATGAGATAGGGGGCAAAACAAAATCACTTTGTCCGACCTGGGAATCGAACCCAAGATCTCTGGTCCACGGCCCATATATACTGCCACTAGACCAAGTAGGCGACTATTACGACGAGACGTTAATTATAAACACTCTTTCATTTCTGAAATTTATCAAAAAATATTCCGAACACTAACGAAGATGAATCCTAGATTAAATCAGACCCAACTTATAGATACGCTCGAACCTACTAACTTTCTTGTGTGCAATACAAAATTAGTGCTCGACTTCCTGCACCGAATAGGGCAATTAGCTTTGAAGAACTATACGAGACGTGATAGGATCGAGGTTATGAGCTATGAACTTAGAACAAAGTTTGACTAGAAACTTTGTTAATAAGCTTATTTCATCGCATATTAGTTTCACTTCGTGTGTTAACTATGTTACGGATTTTAAATATGACAATAAGAACATGGGTTTTCTATTGCTGCAAAGATTGGCGATCGAACAGACGGGTCACCTGATAGTCAATGATTTGGTTATTTTTGCCGTCAAGTTGAACAGTACGAGACTTTCTATTATAAATACTCATTTTGAATTATAAATTATAATTATAAACTGTTAACATTCAAGTTGTTTACCTACTGCAATATTAAAAACTTATAATTACCTAAATATATTCCAGAGTAAAGTATTACGTTCTAAGTAATTGACGTCATCAATGGAGCATTAAGTATAATCTTAGACTGTTTGCTGAGTTAGAAATAGACCGAGCCGGCAAACAGCGCCTTTTGTAAGAACATAATTGAACTACGAAGCGAGTGGACTGTGCTAGGTAAATATATTTTATTTAATATTCGTTATTTGACAATATTGGTTTACATAATCGGTTTATTATACTTCAATCAGTAACATATTTAAGTCCGGTATAATCTGTGAATAACTAAATGCGACCTGCGGCCTGAGCAGGAAAAGTTCTGACAACCGTAAATGTATTCGAACTCGATGGGCGTTTATGAAATTTGTATGAAATATTAACCAAACGTCATCAGTGCCCAGCGAAGGCGAATACATTTACATTTACATTAGTTTTTCGTGCTCGGGCTACTGCTAATTTTTTGTTTGATTTCTGTATCCGGACAATATAGTTTCATGGTGATGAAATTGTTGTCGCCTCCTTGGTTCAGTGGTAGTGTAGGTATATTGGCTGTGAGCCAAGAGGTCCTAGGCGGTTTAGCTGAAGATGAGAGATTTTTGTGTAATAATTAAGCCAAATCCTTTCTGCAATGTGCTTGAAAAAGTATGTTGCGTCGACCCCACATTAAGGTGGGCATAATGGCAGGTAGAAAGATAGACAGGTACTGAAATGGCAAATCTAGTAGTGTAATTTGTAGTATTCTTATTTGTCCCTTTTGTTATTCAAAACAATAAGGGTTCTTTAGCCTGAGTCAGGATTAATAGGTCTCCTGGGCCAACAAAATAATCATAGTAAAACACAGTTCACTGACGTTAAACTTATCCGCTCTCAAACGCCTCCAATTCTGACAAACATAAACCACTACCCTCCGTAATTTTAATCCTTAATGAAATTTTAAATTCAAGAAATAAAACCATCTTTGTAAATACAAGGAGTTTCATCAAGAAATTTCCAAGTTTGTGAAATAAAAGGGCCTGCTTGGTACAGCTTTGAAATAATTTGGAAGGAAGGAAGAAAAATATTTGAGTAAGGGTTGGCGGGGCCGAGGAACGAGCACGCTTCCGAATAGCGCTACAAGCGTCATAGTCAGCGGTTGTCGACGACTAACGGCCGGTTTCAATAAACAATCTCGGTTTAGAGTGCAGATAGATAGCGATTATGGACCAACCAAGACAAGTCATTTGACGGAGTCATGTGCAAACTGTGTTCTTATTGGCAAATTATTGTAATCTATCTGCACATTCGAACTAAGATTGTTTATTGAAACCGGGCGCTATTGAAATAAAGTAATCGTATTTCGGTACAACTACTGTCCTGAGGTCTCTGGTTCCATGCCCGAGGACAAAGTGATATTGGGTTTTTCAATTCAGTGTCAGGACGGAGTCTAGAATTTATACCGTATATGGCGCTAGGGTCGCCCCCTATTACATCTGGGAAGGAAATAAGCTCGGCGAAATGTGGGTGTTCTTTCGTGTTCGTTGTTGTGCCTACCCCTTCAGGGATATAAGCGTGAGCTTGTGACGATGATGATTATAAGACAATAAAATAAAAAAAAAAATAAAAAAAAAAAAAAAATAAATAAAAATATTAAATTTTTGTTTTTGATACAAAATTCTGTCGCTTGTCGCGTCAATCGGTAGTGTATCTTTAAGAATAGTTGTCGCCAGATACAACCGGGCTGCCGGGCAGGTTGAGTTCAATGTAAACGTTTACCGTCCTTCAGCTAAATGGTTAATAGGTTATGCAAAGATTTTAAACGTTTTGTATGACTGCTTGCTAGAGTTACTTAAATATTGACTAGCTCTTTGTAACTTTGTACGTTGACATTTTTGATTCCTTTTACAAATGAGTATTTACTGATGGAAGGTGAATCATTTAAAAGACTATCGGCCGAATATTCATACACTTAAGGTCGCCTTATGTCGTTTAAGGCTTATCTGTCAAAATTGTATGGCGAAAATCAATGTAAGAAGCCGTCAAAGTTAAATAGCGTTTGACCATTCGGGCGTATGCGTGTCTCATTTGCATAGGTAACATTTAATATGGACCTTTTAAAATACGGATTTATTTTTAGAGTTTCTTTATTTTATTTCGCAACAGAGCATAATCGAAATAATAACCTTATGAAAGTGGTGGCAAAAGAAATTCTTGCTAATTTCCTACCTAGCTTTGGTTGGGTGTGCAGTTAAATAAAAATATTATTTGCATCATTTGGTCCGAAGGTAAGCTTGTACCCTCAAAATGCATTTATAAACATGAGCTGTTAGCACTGTTAGCAGACAGCATTGTCGCAAGGTGTGCTTTCGACTATTCGTTGTCGGTATCAGATAATTGGATCGCAAAATGGTTACCGTCTTTACTACCTGCATTAAGTGCTTTTCATTGCAAATAAGGGTTTTAGTTCTCTGATAACCCTTCTTCTATAAGCGGATTTTGTTTAAAGCGGTAAGGGTGATTTATTATTACAAAAATAAATTCTAACAGCTCAGAGATGAAAACGTAAGTTTGAAAGCAGGCTCATAAGTATGCACTTCTGTTTCTCAATTATATTTGAATTAATTCCAATAATTATTGTCTGGTGAATTGAAAAACGAAAAGAAATTTGTAGCAAAATTAAGAAGTACATTGTGGCTGTAGGCTGTATGTACAAAATACATTTTATTTAAAATAATTTTACACGAAAGATTTTTTGCGGTTAAATAGCTAATGCTTAGTAAAAAGTTTCTCAAAACCTTTTAATTGTACTTTAATATTTTAACTCAAATACTTATTATTGAAATATGTATTTATAAAATTAAATAAAAATGTACATTAGTCACGTAGGCATGTAAATAGCACTTTTAACAAGTCATAAAGCTAGATTTAATGTCTAGAGAAATGTAGGCAAATTGTTGACAAGATACTAGTATATTTAAATAAATTGCTATGCATATTCCTTGGTCTAGTCGCAGCATGTATGGGCTGTGGACCGGGACGTCGTGGATTCGAATCCCAGCAGGGTTACCACCACCTCTTATAGCAGAATTATTATAATCGTTCTTCGTTTGTTTTGTATGGGAATCGGTACAAGTAAAATTATAATAATAATATTATAAGAGGTTGTGGTAACCCCCCAGGTCGGGCAAAGCGAAATTTCTAATTTACTTTGCCCGGGACTGGATCCCTCAGAGAGGGTTGACGTCAGGCAGGCAACTGGTCGTAAAAACTTAACCAAATCCTTTCTGCAACATGCTTGAAAAAGTGTGTTGCGCCGACCCCACATTGCGGTGGGATTAGGGCAGGTAGAAAGAAAGCTAAGCATCTGGGGACAGGCGGGCAAATGGGGCTAAAATAGCGTGATAATATGAGGATATAGGAACAGAGTTGGGGTTGTGGCTAGTGGATCATTAATCGCAAAGTTCCGTTCTGTGTCATCGGCAACTCATTTAGCTAACTCCATAATATCTTCATGAAAGCTCTGTAAAAACGAATCACTAACACAGTCAAATTTTACTGCAGAAAATCTCCATTTCAATTATAATACATTTAGGTTTATAGGAGCAGTAGCATTTAGATTTATCGAATTAGAATATCTTTTATGATCAAAGTCAACGCTTTAACTCTGCCTTTAGAATTATTTTCTAATCTCTGTTTTACTAAGAGCCTAATAATAGTATTAGTAATGTCATTCCATTTTCTTTCCAAATGTATGATGTGAATAGTTGATAAGTATATATACTTATTAGTCTTTTGTAAATTATAAACTTGTTTTATGTTCTTTATCTTTACTGCAATATCATTGAATGAAGCCTTTCAATGCAAATAATTATACTACTAGATTTATCCGTCTACAGGGTTACCATCACTTCTTATAGCAGTATTATTATAATCGTTCTTCGTTTGTTTTGTATGGGATTCGGTACAAGTAAAATTATAATAATACTGCTATAAGAGGTGGTGGTAACCTCCCTGATGCATATTTTAAAAATTGTTATATTACCTAATATATTTCTCATAAGAATGATTCAATCAATAAAATCTAGGAATAAAATTTAATCAATTATCATTAAAAGTAATAAGTTTGCGTCGCCTCCTTAGTCTAGTAGGTACGCTGAATTAATAAATTAAGGAACTAAACTAGATTACATTCGAACTTCATTTACTAAGGTGTGTTGGAGTGTTAGGGAGCGAGGCGTGACGTGTATTCTCCAAGGAACACGGCCCAGCCGGGATTACAAGCAACCGCCGCCGAGAGTGGATTAACTGACAGCTGTTGGGCCTGATCGACCCTTGTTCTGCTTGTGGTATCCGGAACAACTGTTGAGGAAAATCGCATCCACTGCCTTTAAAATTAACAATTATTATATCTTTTACACAGAGACTTCACAAAATCCTCGTATAACGTTTGCGGTTCATTTGAAATTATGCTAGGCGCAGCTGGCAGCGCCGCGCTGTATGATGGCTTATGGTCACAGGAGAGCCGAATTATTATTTAAAGTGTACAGCTTTGGCTTTAAGCTTAGTTGCCAATATTTATGAATCTTTGTACAGTGTATACGTCTTTAAACCAATTTCAGGACTAAAAATCTGCAACCAATCATTAGTTATGTTTGGTATTTTACAGCACCTTATCTTAAGCGGATGCTCATTAAAGAACCTCTACCATGCTTCCGACAGTTTATTTAGGTTAACGTAGATCTCGAGCTATCTTCCTTAGTGGGAATCCCAACATTAAGCAATTAAATAATAACTATTAATAATTAAAAAATATGAAATTTATTCCAGTGAAAATATACATATCGACCTATCCAAAGAATAAAGTTACATATGATAGTTAATCGAAATTGCTTTTATATTTTTCTGAGCTTAAATTAACCTGTATATTTAACAAATACTAGTATTTTTTTAAATTTATGACATAATAACAAGTTAAATTATGACATAGCTTAAAAAAATATTCACTAGTTAAATATACAGGCCAATAAATAAGCTCAGAAAAATAAGAAAGCAATTTCGATTCATTATCACATGTAACTTTATTCTTTGGATAGGTCGATATTATTGTAAACCCACATTCGCACTAGAGCTTTTTAACGCGCTTTGAAATGGAACATATTAGTTCTAGTAGCCCTCATTCGCAAGAGAGCTTTTTAAACGCCCGTTGAAACAGCTCTCGTGCGAATGAGGGCTTAATGAGAACAAAGTTTAATTTGTTTCACTGGATGTAAACGAATGTGACCTTGGCCCAAATAATACAGGTTGTAGATCTGGAAACTTGGATGGTGTAGACGTGCTGACTCCGGGCTCCACCGGATTAACCTTATTATTGTCGGGTGTGTAGACACCGGAGAACTTCTATCCCCTGAGAATTTATACTAGATCACATATGTTTCGCAATTTTTTTAAAATTTGAACAGATGACCAAATCATTTCAAAACCACAGTTAATAAAGTGTACCCTATGAGTGACATAAATGCAAAGGTTGCCTACCTTACGTCCGGTATGTATGTAATGTGTAGAAATAAATCAATTTGATCTTATTTTTATTGAGAAAGTTTCTTTTGGTTCTTGTTCGGCTGCTATTGTATGTATAAAGCTGTGCATAAACGCAAACTTAGGTTTATTTAAATAAAGTACTTAAGTCTACCGGGATTACTCTCCAGGGATGTAGTCACTGACGAAAACAGACAAAAGCTCTCTTTAAAAATAAATAAACGATGCTGGAATTGTGATTACATCCGCCTCAAAGGACGATTTCTAAGAAAAAATATTCTATTACCTAAATATTTTTAGAAACGTTGCCTTAAATATTGTTTAGTTTAACCATTCCACCAAAATGATGAACCAGTCTAAAAATCATGTAACTTGTCGACGTTTGACTATGAAGAATGTGAAACTATTTATTATGAACAAGGTGTTTGAAGGTGAAAGGTGACAATGCGCTACCTACGCGCTGTTCTGCCACGTTGTGGATTTTTTATATTGAATAGTTATCGCACCATTGTGTAGTTATCGCTCCCACATAAGAGAAGTGTTGGCAGTCCTGTCCGTTTAAGTATTGCTACAGCTGTTTATTCTGTGTCTGAAGTTTAATTTCAAAGAGACTGCGCTCGTCTGCAAGCCCCCAGAGTAGACTTTTCATTCATAGCCCCCTGTGCACTGCCGCTAGGTCAAGAAGGCGACGAATGTATAATTATTACTAAAAGAAACAGGTCGACTCCTTGGTCCAGTGGCAGCATATCAAAAAGTCCTGGGTTTGAGGTCGGTGAAGACATTTTTCTAACACGATTTTCTCGCGCTTGTATCCCCCAGAAGGGTTGACGTCAAGCAGCTGGCCATAAAAAAAATGCCAAATCTTTTCTGCGACTTGCTTGAAAAGTTGTGTTGCTCTAATCCCACATTGAGGTGGGATAAGTGCTGATAGAAAGAAAGCGTTATATAATTTCGGTAAACGTTAATACAGCGCTAACCTTCATATATTCTGTATCTGTGGGTATAGTTTTATTTTAAAGGCCTCCCTAGATCCTAGATCCGTAATCTACTAACCCGTATTTAATTATACCCCGTAATTATTTATTAAAGGGTGCAAATAGTCCCTCTGCTCGGCCTTAAGGACGCCTATCTATTAATGTCAAAGGGAAGAGGATTAAAGGTTAGTAACAAACAATGTAGGTAGTTAAGAGATCTACGAGTATAATGCGCAATACAAAATGATGTCATTTTATAAATTTGTATTTTATAATATGGTGTACTCATATCATGTCCTGAGGTCAAAATAATTAGGAAATATGGGTGGACACTGGACAGGCAGACTTGTTTATTTCTCCAGAAAATTTAATTATATAAATTATCTATAAGTATATAGTATATCTCTAAATAGAGGTAAATATTTATAAATTAGCGTTTAACATCAAACATTTTTTACTTTTGCTAATTGACCCTAAATTGTAACTTGAAATAAATTTTATGCATTGTACCCTACTCTATACAAAATAACTAGGTGTTTTCGTTACCTGGCCGTTTTGAATTTTCAGCGATGTGCTCTTTTCGAAATTGCCCATTCAATTAACACTCTCATATAAAGATTAAGTTACGAACTATGTAAACTCTACTTTTCGAGACCGAGCTTGGGTAAGTTATTAGGATAAATATCTCTTGAGAAACCATAATAACTTGTGTTATATCGTTGGTATAATGTAATTATTCTTCTTGGATGTAACACTAATTTGATAGATAAAGTTATTGATATTATATAGCCTTGTACTTGAAGATATATCTTATTACATGTTTATGACTGCCTCGTCTAGGGATGCGAGGTCGATCGTGAGTTGTATACGTATACGATCGTGGGTCAAACTAGACAAATTCATTGAAATTCGGCTTGCCAACTAAATAATACTTATTTTCGTATCAAAGTTCCGACCTTGCATGACTACTACTAATGAATTTAAATGTGATGCGAGCTTTGGGGACTGTTTTGTTTACAGTATCGATGGCCTACTTCCACTGGGAACAACTCTTGCTGCAGTAGGCATTACCGTCTCATAATCTGATGTAATTTAAAGTCCTTAGTACCTAGGTTTGCACTTCGGCCACAATAACATTCACCACGTCCCCCTTTCAAACTTTGTACAACGAATCCGCAAATATCCTGAATCCCTTTTGGCTATTTGGGCGTTCATGAGCTTAATTATTCGTTTACTTTCCAAAAGAAAAAGATACAGCGCACGTTCTTTATGCAGATATTTGTTAGAAATATAAATAGGCTTATATTTTACCTCAAAAGCAAAAATAAGAAAAAGCGTTTAAACTTTTTGAAAACAAAAGCCTATCTTAGTGCCTGGACGAGTTTAGCAAATAGTTAAACAGCTCTTGGGAGTTAAAACTACTAAACCAACGCAAAGTTAGCGTGAGGTACACAAAACTTGTGAAAAGTTAGACATATCACATAATGCGCACGTACTGTTCATAACAGGCCCTTGGCAAACTTTCAAAACGCGTAGGTTTGATGTATAGACAATAGACGAGGGAACTATTATCGTGGTTACATGTTGAAGTGTATTTCAAGTGCGTAGGTTTATAAATGCATTCTTATAATTATTGACTGCCTCGGTGGCGTGGTGGTATTTCGGTACGACTACGGTTCTGAGGTCTCGGGTTCGATCCCCGGGTCGGGTAAAGTGATATTGGATTTTTCCATATCAGCCCGGAGTCTGGAATTTGTGCCCGATATGGCGATAGGCTCGCCCCCTATCACATCTGGGACGGAACTAAGCTCGGCGAAATGTGGGTGTTCTAGTTCGCTAGTGCGCCTCTGCCTACCCCTTCGGGGATACAGGCGTGAGCTTATGTTATAATTATTGAATAGTGGAAAATAATTGTAAAGATTTCTTAGGTTTACGCGAATGTTATTCATTGAAATAAAACTATTTTTACGGATTCTATCACATTTGGTTTTAATTTTATGCCCGACGTTTCGAAAGCTTAATAATTTTAAAATGAAGGTAGATATTGTAATACTAACATTTTTGGACAACTCACACCTTAGTACGACCCGTGACCATGAAGGCTGCAAAGCTTTCGAAACGTCGGCTATAAAAATACAACAAATATGAATAGTTGTTGAAAACAAACAGAAAAGGCACATCGATAACATTTACTTAAGAATCTCAACACAAAAGCTTCCATGGTATCACGTGGAGTCTTTTTGCAGCTCACCTGCAGGTGTCAACCTCGCTGATTGTTCGCCGGAATTGATCCGGCACATTCCGGCAGGTCTAGAAACAATGGAGCCGTCGCGTTGTAGGGGGGCTAAGTGTGTGAGACAGACACCTTTTACGGCTGTTGCCCAAATATTTACCAGATTTTGTAAAAATATGCTGATCTATAATACGACTCAGCGTGATGAGCAGCGAGCTCCCCTTTGTTCCCACTGTACCTAAGAACTTTTTAACCAGCACGGAGTGAGTGATACGTAGGTTGCTCAGCTAAAAAAACACTTTGATTTATTATAACAACAGTATTATTTTAATACAACACGAACCGTTATAGCATAAAAACGATGTACACACGTGTTTAAAATCTAAAGATTTAAGTTTAACATGGTGTCAGATCCGGCTTATTTATTATAGAGCTTGGTAACACTTAGCCGTCGCCCACAACCGTTGATTAAATACTCGCATGATCTGCACGTTTTCAGAGGTCACTATATGCCCTACGGAATCTACCAATCATGTGACCTTTCCGATATATTCTGAATACTCAACGGGTTCCTTTACGTGACAAAACATAAGTTCTTCAGACTTACATACATAATATCCAGGATCTATATATTTTAATAGCATGTACCTAGTATGTACCTATTATACATTTTTAGTAGATCAATTAGGTGCTATTTGGACGGTATGAATCCAATTAAAGGGCCGGTGCACGTATGGCGAAGCGCAGAGCAGAGCATGTTTTCTAAACGTGTGACACATTAGGCGAATTTTTACCTGAGAATGCGCGAGTACCGCGAGTCTGCGCGCGGATTCGCGAGTCTCATACTCGACACACCTTCGAGCACGGCGACCGAAAGCGGATACGAGGGGAGCAGCGCGCGTGTTGGCGCAGGATTCGCTTTCCTGCACCCTACCTTTCACATGTAGTTGCTTCGATGCTCTTAAGAAATAATTGTTGTGTTAATTGATTTTCAATATTATTTTAACGAGGAAAATGTCGATAATAGTTGGACACTAAAGCAAACGTAGGTGAAAATAGGCGTTAGTTGCTTCTTATATCATTTTAGGGTGAACAAACACTTAAATATGCCATAGACGAAAGCGTTGTCGTAAAATCTGATACGACACGACACGATGTGTATACTGTACGTTTACCCTAAAACCGTAGTATGATCAATCATCGCTTTTTGTTACAGCTTGTCGCCGCGTGTGTCACGGTATAAGGAAATGTCATTTTCCGGTCGCAATAATATAAGGAAGTGCACTTGATGTGTTCTGCGTTTTATTTATACCTATTGTTACTGCTTTTGTCCAGACTTCAACAATATATTCCATAGTAAAGTAATCACATATCTTTAAACAGCTTATGCTTTAAGCTAAGAAATTTTGTGATACGTAAAGTAAACAGATGCATTGGTCACTATTTTATTCCATACTCTAATTTAATAGAAATAAATTCATTTTACTGGATGTAAATAACGAACTTTAATATTCACATAATTAAAGTTTAACAAAAACCTAAAATCGACTACAAAACTGAACATTTAAAAGTAAAAAATATCAACAACAATTTCTTATTATCTTTGGAGTCGGTGCTGAAGCCTTATCAAATGAAAAGGCAATTGTTATTATTGCCGTTGGAGGCGGCACATATATACATATGTATGTTACATAAGTGTCTCGGCCTCCGGAGGCCGAGCCGCCCGTCACTTTTTAAATTATTTTATATGTATTTTCTTAGTATTGGGTACAGATATTTGTTTATTTACATAGATATAAATTCAAACACATTTTTTTTGTGATCGCTACACATTGAAGTCCATATCTTGAAAATTACCGAACCGACTTTGATGAAACTTGCACTATTTCCTAAGTTAGAAGGTACCTAGTCCAATAAAAAAATATTGAAATCCGAGTTCCAAAGATATACGTGGACAAACATACATACGTATATAAACTTATGTTTAACACATTTGTTGAGAAGCAACATATCCGAATATTATGCAATTCTGACAATATTACATAAATACGGGTTGAATTGATAACTTTCTTACGGATAACCTCGGAGGCGGTACATATACATATATGTTACATAAGCGTATGGGCCACCGGAGGCCGAGCCGCCCGTGACTATCTACGGCGGTTAATAATTATAATAATAATAATTAAACATAATATAACATAAGCTCACGCCTGTATCCCCGAAGGGGTAGGCAGAGGCGCACTATCCAACTAGAACACCCACATTTCGCCGAGCTTAGTTCCGTCCCAGATGTGATAGGGGGCGAGCCTATCGCCATATTGGGCACAAATTCCAGACTCCGGGCTGATATGGAAAAATCCAATATCACTTTGCCCGACCCGGGGATCGAACCCGAGACCTCAGAACCGTAGTCGTACTGAAATACCACCACGCCACCGAGGCAGTCACTAATAATAATAACATTCAACAGTCACATAGACCTGACCCCACATTAAGATCGAGTCTTGTGTCGTGGGTATCAGAGACTACGAGAGACTTTTGGTCTCACAACACCCAGACCCGAAACAAATATGTATCTGTAGGCCATGCAAACATTGTCTCGGTGCGGGGATCGAACCCGCGACCTCTCGCTTCACAGCCGGCTACTCGCCCGCTGCACCATGGAGGCAATACTACTTTCGGTCTCAAAACACCCAGACTCGATACAAATATATTATAAGTATTAGGTGTCCTACAGGCATTGTGGCAATTTGAACGAACAATGCAAAAAGGTGCAGAGTTCAAGTACCTACCTGCAATATATAACAACGTGTACTTATATCTTCGATGCAGCATTATTTACCCATTAGCAGTATAGATATTTTCATAGTAGTTTGAAACTATTCGCGAGTCGAATTCACTGAAATGTGGGGGTGAATGACCTGTGCGTGGTAGGGGCTGTAATGACTTATGTTTGTGTATGTGACATAACGCTTTCGAGAATAGAAAACATTATATAAATTTCTTGACTTAAATAATCATACAGTATAAAACATGTATGCATTCAGTACCTATATAATTAAAAATATTGTACTTTATAAGACTTTATACCATTTTCGTTTTACTAAATTTATTTTCTATATAAATCCGTTTGTCGAAACCAATTCCTTGTTCATAGTGCTATCAAGAAACTATATAGTTGCAAAAGTTTGAGCTGAAAACTATTTTCTGAATTATTTTCTAAATATGTTGAAACAGGAATGCCCTGACAGTTAACAACTAATATAACGTGTCAATTTGAGAACGTCCATCGAGTTTTGTTCTGTTAGAATAACTTAAGCGCCTTAAAGATTGTTTGCTATTCTCTCGAACGGCATGTCTCAATCTACCGGGGCGGCAGTAGTCCATAACTCATCCGCGGCTTTTATTGTTCGTCCGCGGAAATGGGTCACCGCGCGATAACGCATTACAGCTTCTTGTCGCGTCGCCGCACGTTCGCCGCTCGCCGAACACCCTTACAGTGTGTCACGTGAGGCGTAGGTTGCTGGCTATTTGTGTTATTGCAAATATTAATATGAACTTTGTGTAAGAATATGATATTGTATGTTTATAAAAATTAATTATACATATTTTAAAAATAATTTCTTATAACAGACACACATATACTATATTTTAAGTAATTTTAACTCAAAAACATGCAAACGCACGATTCATTTGAATTGTTTTAGTAATTTCAATTTATAATGTCGAATTGTGTCAAGTTGAGGCGGAGTGATTGAATAAAAGATATATTCGTATTGGGTTTATCTGTGTGGGTATTATATTATTGAATAAACTAAAGTGTACTCACTAATTAAAGAAAAATCTCGAAAACGGTCTATATTTAATTGAATACACATAAAATATAGAACATAATTGAGAACATATTCCTTTTTTAGAGTCGGTTTGAACTATTATATATATATCATAAAGATTGTTATCGTAATATTATATCAAAAACTACTTATCATTACCCTCGTTTATTCGTGCGAGTCATTAAACGTTTCATTTACACCGTACAAGCTTCGCATCGCCACACGTCTTCAAACGTGTCAGACAAAGGCGCGTCAGATTCACCTAGTCATGACGAGTGGAAGTATGTCCGAGTGACGCGATGAATACCAACTAGCCGTCACTAGCCCTGCAGGAATGTTCCCCCGTCGCTCAGGTCCCTCGGGAAAGGGAAACTTTTATTAAATTTCACAACTCGATCTTGTATTGTATAGAATAATGGATGGCGATGTTCCAGATTTTTATCAGATTATTATTAAGTTCCAGGCCGAACAATAATATTATTTGTTTGAGGAGTTACATTCGAGATCACAACATTTTCGACACGAGCTGTCCGGGTTGCTAAATTGTGTCTGATATGATAATAAGTAAGTTTGTTTTCACATATAGGGATGTATTAGAAAACTAATGAAAAAAAATGATCAAAATGGAATGATAATGAAATGATGATGGTGTGATGGATGGAAAACGATAACGATGATGGTCGTGGTTGGGTGGAATATATTGAAATGACGCTTATAACGTTTTAACATAAAAAGCAAATAACTGTTCACACTTCAACACAACGTTTATTATTCACTTTTACATAATATTTGCTTTAGGAACGACCAAATGTCAGGATTTCTACTAAAACTGGCTGGCTACTAGATGTATATAGGCGTTAATGAGCCGGCGCGGCGCTTCATCATCATCATCAGCCACAGGATGACCAATGTTGAACATAGGCCTCCCCCAAAACGAGGCTTCTACAATTAGGTCATCGATCAACTCGCTTCAGTTTAATTAAACATGAGTGTACCAAGAGTTTAGGATGCTTATAGTATAGGCTTCGTGAAACAGTTTTATAAATCTGAGTAATCTCCGTTATCTGTAGCTTTGTAGTTAATTGTTGTATATCTCTACAACATAAACGCGCCTATTGAAATACAGCTTTAATCTAAGCTTTATGTTATTTAAACTCACTCGACCGCTCACACACTAAACATGAAATACTTTAGCTATAAAACTATTTGGCAGGTGGTCTTGTGCTGTATCAGGAATCACGAGAATATCAGTCGAATTATTTAATTTAAAAAAAAACTCACTAAACTAATGAAAGAATATAATAAATAATGTTAAGACTACAATAAATCAACATAGTGTAGATAGAGTATCGGAACTTTCAACCCACCATGTCTTCTCTTACCGTACCGTGGTCCGTGACCGACCAAATAATATTAATTTCCTGCTTAAGATTCCCGTTGGGAATTTACATATGTTTGTATGAATATCATAATTCGACATATAGTTAGTGTATCTTTAGCATTTGATAGTGTAAACAAGAGTTAGCATTAGACGCGTAAATGGCTGTTGAATGGCGAGGGTGTCGGCGGATGTCGGCTATTAAGGGCTTTCACGACGCCCCGGAGGGCGCAGCGACCTCCGAAGGTCAATGCTGGGTCGTCGTGACGCCATGTTAGCTATGGTAGAGACTCATTTAACATCCCAAAGACTTAGATGGCAAAACCTTCAGTGTTTACACTTTACTTCGAATATATTATATGTATCAGCATCCATGCCTTCTACGTCATTCATTTTCCAGATAAATATCACAAGTTAAAAACCTTAACGGATCTACTTCAAAATGTATCCGATCGTGACCAAAATATTGCACCACCCTTGGAATAATCACTATAATCACACTGAAAGAATCTTGAAAATCGGTACATATTTGTCGGAGATATCGCCTAACATACGAGTACATAACTACCAAAAAATATACTATACAGACAAATTGAGTACTTCTTTGTCAAGTCGATCCAAAACGTATTACGACTATCACGAATTGAAGCCTGATAAAGGTAAATGGAAGAGACAGTGGCTTTTCAGATCTCTCGGTTCTCTAGTAGCTAGTTCTGCTCGCCTAGCATGCACGCCACGAGAAAATGTTGTCTACACTTTAGTCGTGTTATAACCGGTTTTCCCTATTTGTCTTCGAACACTAACATGCGTCCTCGTTTATTTTCATACAATGTTGTAAACAACATGTAGACAACATCTCTCCAGACGGTTATCGTGATATTATAGTGACATGCATGCTAGTCGGGCTGGTAACGTAATCAGAAAGTATCAGAGTTAAATACCCACAGCGTTATAAATTACTCTCAGTTTGCAACAGCGGCGTATGCAAAAACATTCATAATGTTATCCGCAAATTTGATTTATCTGGACGCAAAATTAACTAGGGTATACCATTACCATACCATTGTAAAAACATTAAAGCACTTTTAATGGAGCATCAACTAATTCATCCTCAGACACCTTTTTGCATACACATATATATACATACATATACACATAAACTCACGCTTTTATCCACGAATGGGAGCTTATTTTCGTCTCAGTTGTGATAAGGTGCGAGTCTATCGCTATATAGGGAACAAATTCCGTACTCCAGACTAATACTGAGTACAAAAACCTAAAATCTGTTTACCCGACCTGAGGATCGAACTCGAGACTTTAGGGAGGATAGTTGTACCGCGTACACTGTACAACTACGCCACCGAGGCAGTCAGTATTGCAGACACGTTAATTATAAACTAAATAATCTGGAAAATCCAAGACGGGTTGCTACCCAACTGCAGTTTAAGTGAGATATAGACAAATGCAATTACAATTAAAATTAAGTTTAGCTGAGGTCACAGATTGACAAAACTACAAGACGCCTATTTACGTTGTACCCGACTCTCTAAGCATATTATACATTATCGGAGTATAAGATTTGAGTCGTGATAATTAGACACATTAATTGATTTAAAATGCCTTTTGATCTGCAAAATTAAAACGACAAGCGATCTTTTCGAATTGCATAACATAACATAACATAACATAACATAACATAACATAACATAACATAACATAACATAACATAACATAACATAACATAACATAACATAACATAACATAACATAACATAACATAACATAACATAACATAACATAACATAACATAACATAACATAACATAACATAACATAACATGTTATGCATGTTGTATGTTTTCGAATTGCAGATGTACGAATTTGTTGTATCTCAATATGGTCGTTAGCGACCCTGCTGATGTATTTCGTTGATCGTTGCATATCTAAAGGGGTGTCTTTGTGCACGTATAGTCGAGAACGTATGTTATGATTTAATGAATACAATAGAATAACGTATAATATCCATTATTTTGTAGTTACACAAAAAATAAAAATGTTGAATTCAAGACTTCGGTATACTAGTTGGGACGTCGAATTTGTATCGCAATAAATAAACTACAAAGCCTCAGTTTTACGTATTCACCACGATGTCTCTGACTTGTTAGTGGCTTCACGAAAAAGGAGACAAAACAGAGGGTAAACAAAAATCGTTTAACCGTCGATGTCGCCTCACCAATTACGACGTAAAATTGCTGTTTATTCCCCAATTTTGGCGCGCACATCGTATTTTGGCCAACTGGCATTTTCTATATTGAGACTGTTTGGGTGTTCATTAGTCTCATAAGTTTTGTGTTGAATGTAAGAACTTTGCCAAATAACGTAAGACCAACTGATGGTAATTGATCACCTTCGTCAAATGATGCCTGTAACGCTAGAGCAACATTAGACGATGTAAATACAAAAGGTAAAGGTATGTCAATACTCATAACTATTCTGAAACTATGGCTGGTAGGTACTGCTGGTAAAATCAGATTTGATTGCAGTAATATCAAACAATATCAAACAATATCAAAGATTATAGGTAGGTATTATGGCGGCATGAGAATAGCACCACAAAGGAAAGTGGCAGAAAATGAAACAATTCACTGTACAAACTGTGTTGGATTCATTCATGTGGCCAAACAAATCATACGGACGGAATTAAAAACAAATATCTAATCTCTAACCCGCTGTCATGAGTCTGGGCCGACACAGAGCTGTTATATACGAGGAACAGGGGTACGACCCCTCATTTTACCGGGTTAAGAGTTCCCAATTCAGTGCGCATATAATGTATTTATGTATAATATTGGTTATTTTATAACATAACATAAGCTCACGCCTGTATCCCCGAAGGGGTAGGCAGAGGCGCACTAGCGAACAAGAACACCCACATTTCGCCGAGCTTAATTCCGTCCCAGATGTGATAGGGGGCGAGCTTATCGCCACTTCGGGCATAAATTCCAGACTCCGGGCTGATATGGAAAATTCCAACATCACTCCCCGACACAGGGATCCAACACGAGACCTCAGGACGATAGTCCTACCGAAATACAACTACGCCATCGAGGCAGTCAGTGGTTATTTTATATTGTATGTATTCTTCGCGACGCTTATATTCTCACACATGGCAATAAAATATGTTATTTTCTGTGTTCACTTTGCCTCATCATTTTAGGACTTCTAGCCGTATACTTTTTTGCATCGCCCTAAGGCCGACTGGGAGATGTAGAGGAACGGGTGTCAGTGTTCCTCCACCATAGGGGAGATATCCACGTCAGGCGGGTGTCGTGCCTGACCTTTGCGACCCCTCCGACGGTTGATATTCGGAGGTTGTATATATGCAACGTCTGCACCAATTTTTGCCATCGCGATTTAGGATGGTTGCTTTGATTGGTGGTTTATGTTGTAGGCCACCCGTTGTTTCGTAACTAGGTGTGGCGTTGTGCGCTGGCGCCCGATGCTTGTAGTTAGTTCAGCGCCTGTTACAGAGATGTCGCCACAGAGATAATGCTTAAAACATTAGTCCGCTATTACACTTACCGCCGAATGTTCATACACTTAAGGTGGCCTTATGTCTTTTAAGGCCGCCTTATCTGTCAAAATTGTATGGCGAAAATCAATATAAGAAGCCGTTAAAGTTGAGCAGCGTTTGACCATTCGGGCGTTAATGTTGAAAATAAAATCAGTAATATAAATAAAATGAAATATGTAATTTCTTAAATTTTTTGATGATAGATTCATAAAGTTGTGAAACTCATATTATTTGTGGAATGTTTGCTGGCTCATGTGTTACATTTAGTGATTTAAATTACATGAAGGTATTGTTTGTATGTTTCACTTAAAAACTATTAAAATAAAAAATATTTCAAACCAACTCTTAATTTAACGTATTTTGAATTAGTATAAAGGACATACTCAGAGACTGGCAAACGAGCTGGTGTATCACCTGAAGGCAAGTGATCTCCACCATCCACACCATAGACACCCGTGATAACATAATCACAAGCTTAAAAATATATTTCTTTCTTATTTTCTATCTGATTGTGTCCCACTGTTGGGCAAAGGACTTAGAAAAACGTAATGTACCTATTTCATAAACTATGTTTATCGATGGTCATTGTTTTTTTTTTGGACTGCACTACGCTTACCATCAGGTGTAGTGTAGTCACTTTGCCGTGCTCGGATAAAAAAGCACCACTTCAAAATTACATAGAAACTAGTATTTTCTTATTTAGTCCTTTATAATAAAATGTATATTTAATTGAATATGGGTCAAATATTTTAAAATAGAATCCTGTACATAATCCTTAATAATACTACCGAGAGGGATCGTAAGATGCGATCAAGGGATCCGACCCACCTTTTAGTTTTGTACTCTACCTTTGCGATGTGACTGATGAGGGTTCCCGCTTATTTGGATATTTATCTTACAATCTAATTCTTCTTATGTCAAGCCAATATAAAAGTCTTTTGAAATTACATAATATAACATGCCATCTTTCAAATAACCTGCGTATATTATTCGGTACCATTTAGATGAAGATAGATAGTTTCCCACGTTGCAGAGGAGTATTTAATCGAAAATTGAAATTTGGAAAAGTCAGGTAATTCGGAAATAAGTATCATTAAACTTACCTGTTAAAAAAAATAAATGTGCGAAAAAGATAGCTTACGTCATCTAGTAATTACGTACCTACTCGTCCAGAGTAATGAGGTATATCTTGACTTCACCTTATTTATTAACAAAACACAATGTTAATAAAGTGTGTCGTTGCTAAGATATTGGTGGAGTCTAAAAGTTCAGGGCTGCCCAAATATAATATTATTCTGTGTGATACATTACATAACATTACATGATATTGATATATCACTTTCGTTAATCTTTTGCAGTAACATCGCTTTGCGATACATTTTTTTATTTTATACTGATTTGGCTTGTATTCTTTCACAGCACATTATGCTTTAGTTTGTGAGTATCTTTTTATACCATATAAATACGTACATACATACACACTCACTCCTGCATCCCATGAGGGTAGGCAGATATAATTGAGCGTTACAAACTACGATGGTGATAATATAACTTTTCATATTCTGTTATAATTGTATCCACTTCACATTCCTTTACTCTCATAGACAGTCCACTCCATAAACTACATTCATAAGAAAATGTGATGGCAGCCCTGGACGTCATATTTGCCAATATGAAAAGATAGCTTTGCTTTACTACGGACGGTTTTATCAAATTAGCAAAGGTCAGTGTGCCGAGTATTCGGGGCTTTGGCCTTTTGTGTGCCTTGACAGATGGCTTTTATGTGCTTGTTTCCTATTAGCTTGTTTATATTACAACAGAGAATGGCTATCAATGTTTACTTCGGAATTTTAAGGCCGTTTTTATTAGAAGCCTGTTCTTTATAGTAGAATGGACAGACGATCCTCTTTGTATGTGGTAAAACATATTTATAAGTTATAGATCGACTAGACAAGGATAGTATAACTGTTTTACAAAAATCCGATGTGATGCATGTACATATGTATGTATGTGATGTAAGCTTTGAGCTTGATACTAAGTTGCATTTCATACGATGACTGAAGAATCTCTATAAAACTTCCAGTATTTTCCTGCCGCCAACCGTGGCTAAATAGGTCATTTGATGTGTACACGATAAGTCAGAAGATATCATGTAGAGGTTGCGGACTTTTACCAAAAAAGTAAAAGGCCATTGATTAATATGGAAAGCGTTAAAAACTCTCAATTTGCTAAATCAACAATTTCATTAACGAGATCCTATGCCTAGTTGTTGAAACAGGTGCTGTAGATTTTGGATGGCCTTCAAGAATTTTCCACGTTTTTACTTCATCTATCAGTGTCATTTCAAGACCCTTTAATATTTATTGTTATCGGTGTCGGCGACCGGCATCAGCACAGACAGCGGCATCGTCGGTACTGACTACCGGCACGGACTCCAAAAATACCTCTTTTTTCTTTCATGTGAGAAATTATTGTTATTATAGACTTTACAGTGATCATATTTTTAATGTCGATTTATTAATATATAATTTTTTATTCACCAATTTTTATAAGCTTATCAAAATTTAACGCAATATTTAAAGCATCTCTATTCAGCGTTTTTAAAAGCCAAGTTTTCATTTTTCTACGAAGCTAGTATTAATTTGAGTAGAATATGATAGCCATGCATTCATAATTATTCTTTATTTATATGTTTTAGACGTGACATTGTTAGAATTCGTTTTCCTGGTTCATCTTGATACTTGAATGAAACAAATGGGAAGTCAGGATAGTATCCGTATTCCCTTAACAAAATTGGGAGGCGGAAAAAGATAAGGGAATGGACATGGGATTGAACTCAAAATATCGTTTTTGCTTCCGCATCTTGTCAACACTATTTTTGGAAAGAAAATGTTATCGCCTATCGCTGCAAAAATAAATACAAGAATTTATTGGATTCATGTTTATGCAACACCGAAGTTAAGCTTTCTGTGTAATCATGACTAAACAAGAGTAGACGAAACAAAGTCGCCACCTCGCTCTAGTGGCGGCGTATAAAGACTGTGAGCCGCGGGGTCCTGAGTTCGTTGGTACTGTTACACCCATACATACGTAGCCGTGTATATAAAATAGAATTACTCACTTTCACATTACATCAATTTAGACAGCCTCCGTGTCGCAGCGGGCGAGTAGCCGGCTGTGAAACGTGAGGTCACGGGTCCGATTCCCGCACCGAGACAAATGTCTGTGTGGGCCCATAGATATTTGTTTTAATCTATCTAACACCCAGGTGTTGTGAGACCGAAAGTCTCTCGTAGTTTATATTACCCACGTTACAAGTTACACCTAGTGTGGGGTCAGGCCTGTATGTGACAGTTGGGTGTATATATTTATTTATTTACATCATATCGATGCAATAAGAAGGTTCCAGTGTTACAAGTCGCATTATATAATATTGTTTTTCCACGCTCTACTTTAAACAATGGTTATGATGATATGGTTTTCACGCAGTTAGAATATTAATTGGACCATGTTACGCAGAAATAATCCAACACACAAAAAAAAAACGTTAACACCAATATGGTCTATTAATGGTTTAGAACATGTTGGCATCAATAACATTTTTTTTTTTGTGGGTTGGATCATTTCTGCGTAACACGGTCAAATTATTACATAGTTAATTTGTATTTCAAGTTAATATCATTTTGTGTTTATTAACAAAACTATTTTTAAACTCGAGTCTGACCACCTCTTAATAGGCATCGTTGGGGCATATTATTATGATATAGGCATAAGATTATGCATGTATTTGCACAACAAAGTATCTTAGAGTTAAATATATACCAAAGACAATTTCATGGTGAGTGATTTGGCAAGGATAATATGAGGTTTGTGAATATCGTACCACTTGTGTTAGTTTAGCTTGTGTCTATACACGCGCTATCTAACTTCGGGCCATGTGTGTAACTTGGCGATGAACCTACTTTCATTCTTTGACTATCGCCTCATACTTTGGGCAAATGTTTGTGTTCCATTTAGGATTAATAATTATTTTTATGCCAGTTATGTCCATTTTAGTGTAAAAATCTTAAGTGAATAAAGCTTGGACATTGTATGCTTTTTCACAACGCTGTGACATACATGCAATGTGACTTACATCATACATACATACATAAGCTCGTGCTTATATCCCAGAAGGGAAGGAAGAGGCTAACTAAAGAACTAGATCACACACAATTCGTCGAGCTTATTTACGTCCCAGATGTGATAGGGGACGGGCCTTTCACCATATCGAGCACTAATTCCTGACTCTGGTTGTTACTATGTAGACAGACATTATTACTTTACCTAATCAGGATTGAATTCGAAACTTCAGGACTAATAAGTAGCTATACGCAATTTTAAGCAACTTCGCTGTTGGTTCTGTTTCTGCAAAAGTGAGGTAGAAACAAGGTGTGTATTTAAATTGAACTTGATCGAGCTATTCCTACAATACGTCATCACGCATTGCATTTAAACCAGTTGTTAACAACCAGTAGCCCGAGCACGAAAAACTATTGTAAATGTAGACTCGCTGCGCACTGATTAAATTTGATTAATATTTCATACAAATTTCATAGACGCGCATCGGACATGAATACATTTACGGTTGTCAGATTTTTTTCTGCTCGGGCTGCAAGTCAGGTGACTTCCTTTTTTTTTTTATAGATTTTATTTTTTATAGATGCTCTATAGAGTAGTAGATAGTTACGGATATAGTACGAATGGGCCGGCTGCACCGAAAACGCTGTCTCACAGAAAACCGACGTAAAGTGGTAGCCCGCTGTCACGTCTCGTTTGTTTACTGAGATTTCCGGTTACCCAATTCCTCCTTCCCTTTCTCAATTCCTATTTCCATACTTTTAGGTTGGCATCGTACCCATGATTCTTTTTGTATCTTGTGTGTCTATGAGCGGTGGAAACCACTTACCATCAGGTGACCCAACTGTTCGTTTGCCATTCTCTGCTATAAAAAAAATGGACCATACAAATAAGATATAGTATGAGGCCGGGGTCGATACTTCAACTTATTTCTGAATGTATTATTATAGCGCAACAATGACACCGCATTGAAATATGTGACCCTATCCATACATCCGATTTTATTGAAAATACTTTTAAAGAATACATGCTCTCTTTCTCCTCTCATAGCCACCGACCCCATTTTTCTATTATTGTAGTTTAAGAAATATATTTCAAATTATAAATATATTTTAATATGTGAAATGTACACAATGTATAAAATCTTATTCATGTGGCTTCAAAGTCAGCGTTCATTAAATAACAAATTACGCTATGTTATAATATGTTAAGCTACAGAATAAGTAATTAGTGTTATGGCCTTGGTCTCGTCTCGATTAGTTTTAGTTAATTACTGTATGTAGTAAGATTTATTTGAATCCCGCTATGGATTTGCTGGCTGTAATTATAATACACAATATTTTAATAATTAATTATTATTAGGGTTCCGTACCTGAAAAGGAAAAAACGGAACCCTTATAGGATCACTTTGTTGTTCGTTTGTCTGTCTGTCACTACCCTTTTTCTCAGGAACGCGTGGAGGTATCAAGCTGAAATTTATATCAAATACTCAGGTCAACTGTCCCTTGAAGCTGTGAAAAAATCAAACTTTTAAGCCAACGCAATCAAAAGATACAGCTGTTTATGCCGCAAATTTTCGACACTCGCAAGGGAATTAAAACTCACAGAGTACTTCCCGTGAACTCAGAATCTTGAAATTTGGTACGAAGCAACGTCTTATAGCACATATAAAGGAAAAATTGTAAAATTCATTATATGTATACCTACATGTTTGTATGGAACCCTTGGTGTGCGAGTCCAACTCGCATTTGGCTGCATTATTATACTTAAGAACACTATAGATCGACATTATTCATGTACTCATAAACTCAATGTGTGTGCTCAAATTCTCCTCTGCCTTCGGGCATACAGGCGTGAATTTATGTATATACTAGCTGACCCGCGCAACTTCGTCTGCGTATGAGAGGGAGGGTTGAAAGAGTGAATCGTAGGCACCTAGAGGTATAATCCAATAATTCTAAAGGAGGTAATGGGATGATCTACTTCGGCCGTCAGTCACCCCGTCTCTCACCCCGTCAGTCACACCGTCTGTCACACCGTCTGTCACACCGTCTGTCACACCGTCTGTCACCACGTCTCTTACCACGTCAGTCACACCCTCTGTCACCCCGTCTGTCACCCCGTCTGTCATCCCGCCTGTCACCCCGTCTGTCACCCGTCTGTCACCCAGCCGGTCACTCAGTCGGTCACCCCGTCTGTCAACCCGCCTGCCCCTCGTCTGTCACCCCGCCTGTCACCCCGTCTGTCACCTCGTCTGTCACCCAGTCGGTCACCCCGTCTGTCACCCAGTCTGTCACCCGCCTGTCACCCGTCTGTCACCCCGTCTGTCACCCCGCCTATCACCCGTCTGTCACCCAGCCGGTCACCCCGTCTGTCACCCTGTCTGTCACCCGTCTGTCACCCCGTCCATCACTCCGTCTGTCACCCGTCTGCCACCCAGTCGGTTGCCCCGTCTGTCACCCAGTCGGTCACCCCGTCGGTCAACCCACCTGCCACTCGTCTGTCACCCCGCCTGTCACCCCGTCTGTCACCTCGTCTGTCACCCAGTCTGTCACCCGCCTGTCACCCGTCTGTCAGCACGTCCGTCACCCCGTCTGTCACCCGTCTGGCACCCGTCTGTCACCCAGTCAGTCACCCCGTCTGTCACCCAGTCGGTCACCCCGTCGGCCACCCCGCCTGTCACCTCGTCTGTCACCCCGTCTGTGACCCGTCTGTCACCCCGTCTGTCACCACGTCGGTCACCCGTCTGTCACCCCGTCTATCACCCAGTCTGTCACCCCGCCTGTCACCCTGTCTGTCACCCGTCTGTCGGGTGACAGACGGCTGGGTAGCCGGTCACCCAGTCGGGCACCCATTCTGTCACCCGTCTGTCACCCCGTATGTCACCCAGTCGGTCACCCCATCTGTCACCCAGTCGGTCACCCCGTCTGTCACCCCGTCAGTCACCTCGTCAGTCACCCCGTCCGTCACCCCATCAGTCAGCCTGCCAGTCACCCCGTCATTCCTCACGTCGGTCACCTCGTTAGTCATCCCATCAGTCACCCCACCAATCACCCCGTCAGTCACTCCTTAGTCACCCTACCATTCATCCCGTCGGTCAACACTTAAATATTTTTTCAAATCGAACCAATAGTTTCTGAGATATAAAATTCCTCGCTAGCAGCATTATTAATTTTTGCTCCGCTCCTATTGGTCATAGCGTGATGTTATATAGCTTCTAGCCATCCTCGATAATTGGGCTGTCCAACACAAAAATAATTTTTCAATTCGAACCAGTAGTTTCTGTCTGAGATATAAATTTTCCCGATTTTGCAACATTTTTCATTTCTGCTCCGCTATTATTGGTCAAAGCTTGATGTTATTTAGCCTATAGCTATCCTCGATAAATAGGCTATCTAACACAAAAAGAATTTTTCAAATCGAACCAGTAGTTCCTGAGATTAGTGCGTTCAATCAAACAAACAAACAAACTCTTCAGCTTTATAATATTAGTATAGAAGTATAGATTATAATAACTTTATACCTCTATAATACCATCGAGATAAATTCATACTGTTTCCATGCCAGTCCGTTGTTTTTCATAGAACATGAATTAAAGTTCGACAGACTCACAAATCATCGTCATGAGGTGAAATGAGTTTAGTACGGTGAATGAGAATCAGGACGGTAGTCGTACCGAAATACAAACACGCCATCAAGGCAGGCTTTATCTTCCTCTTTTAATATTTACCCATTGCCCTTAAAATTAACATGTAAATCATGTGTGTATGTTCTGGTATTATAGATATTTACGGATCGGTGAAAATCACTTAGTTTTGCATTTTTATCGAACTCTGGTATTAAAAAAAGTCTTGTCTAAGGATATCTACAAAATAATCACGATGGTATTAATGGTAGTTTCATGCATCAAAAGTCCTCGATACTCATTAACATTCAATCGTCATCATTAGCCTCAGGAAGTCTACTGTTGAACATAGGCATCCCTCAAGGATTTCCAGACAGACGTATTAGAAAGAAAGAAAGAAATTTTTATTGCTACTAGTATAACATGCGATATTAAGTAACATAAGATTATACATTAATTAAAGCTAAATACAAAAGAGAAGTGTTGCATGTCCATACCGTAACAACTAGGGAGTGGTCTGCATCTAGCGACTTCCTGCGACCTTCATTGGGTCGTCTTCCCACTTTGTTAACTCTGCGGAACGTTACACAATGAATTCGTTTATTCTTCAAAGGATCATATTATTAACCCAGTTGAGCCAATGCAGAACTTTAATATTTAAATTTAATAGGTCACACACCGCACGATGGAACTGATTGATCTAAACTTTCTTTGTTTACTATCCAGAGACACTTGCGGCATTAATTCGCGCCTCCGAATTCATGGCACGTACTGTTTAAAACAGTCGTTTGAGTGTACTTTACGACTTGAGCTCGGGAATTTTTCATTAAACTTTTGCAACCTCGTCTGCATACGGCAATACAATTATAGTGTTTTTTTACGGAACTTGAGGATAGTAAAAACAAATATTATACGAAATATTTCAAAACGAGATTTCA
The DNA here is from genome assembly GCA_036417725.1 of Clanis bilineata. Lineage (NCBI taxonomy): Eukaryota > Metazoa > Arthropoda > Insecta > Lepidoptera > Sphingidae > Clanis > Clanis bilineata. Next base: position 438,090 of record CM071146.1, on the reverse strand, counting down.
TGGTGCACTAACAATATTTTTATGGCGGAGGTTGGGAAATTACCCAGAGGATTGCATGATGATAATAAATGGCATGCACCGTCTATAAATAAATAATGAATATTATATCCTTAAAGTAATAAATAAACGAATAAATAATAGAACAATATCCAAAACACACGTAACGTCTTGATCTCATAGAAAGATACTTGGTTTGGTGTGCTGGGTACCAAATACTACGAGAGACGATCTCACAATCCACACCGGAAACAAATATTTGTGTGCCACATAAACATTTATCTTATAATTTTTTATATAAAAATACATACGAACTCAAATTGGTTTATTAAAAAATATTGTACGTACGTGTATATTTCGCACAGGCGCACATGAAATTTTTATGCAAAGCGTTGCAGCAAAAAGACAATTTTATTCAAACGAGACATGCTATACAGCACACAGAGGGGGACTTTTTAATTTCAATTAAGTAGAGTATAATAAATGCACGGTTTCCTGCAAGAATGTATTTTGTACAATCACAGTAAATGGTACAACAGTGATTACAACAACAGTGAACAGAGAATAATAAACTGTGTTGTATGTTAATAATTAAAGCCACGATGGTATACGAAACGCGGTAATTAGAGATACAAGGTATAGTATACGTCTACAATAACGTAATATTCTTTTTTTTAAATATACATTATTTCACATGATTCAATGTCTTACTATTTCTAAATAACTTAGGGTAAGTGCCTGTGAAGTGCGAACCTATCATCGGAACCTATCACCGATTTGGGAACAACCTGGCTATAATATTATATCTTTGTTTTAAGGTACTATAGAGTAAAACTAGCAAACTAGCAACCTATCGTAAATGTGTCACTACTAGATCTATGAAGACATGATAATGGCTATTATGAAAAACCACAAGAAAACAATTTAAGATGTGACTTTCAGCTTGTAATCTATATATATAAAAATGAAACCCGTTTTCCGTTGTCACGGCATCACGCGTGAACGGCTGGACCGATTTCGTTAATTCTTTTTTTAGAATATTCCTCGAAGTACGAGGATGGTTCTTACGGAGAGAAAAAATTTAAAAAATGCCTAAAAAGTCTAAAAACAACACTTTTCTATACTCCCATACAATCGATTCGTAATAATACTTAAAAGTCAATTTGAACTTTAATTCCATACGATAAAGTTCAAATTTTAGTGGAGAGGTTCCGGGAAGGCAAAACAATTGAGTGTCGTTAGTATCGTATAAATATTAATGTCAATATTTGTCAATTGAAAAATTCTTTTTGTTGGAGACTTGAGGTGTCCCGTATATACGACTATAGGGGCTGGTTTTAAAATTAAAACTCACGACGGTGGTTTCTGCATGCAGCTTCGTGTATTTCTTTTTATGTAGTATTGCAATTACAGAAAAATAAAACAATTTTGTGTTGGTGTTGCCAACACTTTTTATGTTGGATATCCCATTTATCGAGGACGGCTATAGGTTATATAACATCACGCTATGACCTAAAGGGTGACTGACGGGGTGATTAATGGGGTGACTGACGGTGTGACTGACGTGAGGAATGACGGGGTGACTGATAGGCTGACTGATGGGGTGGCGGACGGGGTGACTGACGAGGTGACTGACGGGGTGACTGATGGGGTGACAGACGGAGTGACAGACGGGTGACAGATGGATGACAGACGGGGTGACAGACGAATGACAGACGGGTGACAGACGGGGTCACAGACGGCTGACAGACGGGTGTCAGACGGGGTGACAGACGGGTGACAGACGGGTGACACACAGGTGACAGACTGGGCGACAGACGGGTGACAGACGGGGTGACAATCGGGCAGACAGATGGGATGACCGACTGGGTGACAGACAGGTGACAGACGGGGTGACAGACTGGTGACAGACAGATGACAGACTAGGTGACCGACGGGTTGACCGACAGGGTGACTGTCGGGGTGACCGACGGGGTGATGGAAGGGGTGACTGACTGGGTAACCGACAGGGTGATGGACGAGGTGACTGACGGGGGTACTGACTCGATGACTGACGGGATGACTGACGAAACCGGACCGAAGTAGATGATTACCCATTACCTCCTTTAGAATTATTGGATTATAGGTGCCTACAACTCATTCTTTCAACACTCTCTCTCCTACGCAGACGAAGTTGCGCGGGTCAGCTAGTTAATTTATAAAAAGACAGTAAACGTAAAAAGCTTTTCATAAAACCAAATGCACGTAATTTTATTTTTAAAACGTTGGTAATTGATTTTAATTCAGTTACGCAGCGTAAGTTTTTAACCAACCGCAAAAGATGTTCTAACACGAAACCTTCGTTTGAGCTTGCAAAAGAAATATTTAAGGATTTATTTCAATGTGTTTGTTACTAAAACGTAAGAGTATCTCCGTTTGTTATACCCCTACAATGATATGTGACCATAAAATAGGATAACATTATGTTACGAATTCGGATAATTGTTGTGATTTAGTACACGATATTGAGGGGTAGTATGTTAATTATATTTATATTAACTACCCTCCAAGTAATTCATAATATTTGTGGAAGGTATTTCTTTATTAACTAAAGCAAAAGGTATAAAAGAGCGGGAGCTATCATTATTGAGTTAGTCTCCCTTTGGAGCTCGAAGTGTACACAACTAGTTTGAGATATACAGTACAGTTGTGTAGCAAATATAGTGCATATAAGAGGCACGTTTTAACTTAGTCTATTACATATCAGAAGCGGGATCGGCTTCAAGAGCCTATCATCGCCCACAAAATTACCGTGTGCCCCGAAATGGGAGCAGTTGATTTGTTTCCACGAGATTGTGGCAATCGATTTATATTTAGTATTTAGTGGTAGTACTACATTATGGCTACCGTGTTTTTCGACGATGAAGGTCCTCAGATTAATTGAAGAGCCATGTTGTGCTCTGATTAATTGAAGAGCCATGTTGTGCTATGATTAATTGAAGAGCCATGTTGTGCTCTGATTAATTGAAGAGCCATGTTGTGCTCTGATGGATTGAAGAGCCATGTTGTGCTCTGATTAATCGAAGGGCCATGTTGTGCTCTGATTATTTGAAGATCCATGTTGTGCTCTGATTAATTGAAGAGCCATGTTGTGCTCTGATTAATTGAAGAGCCATGTTGTGCTCTGATTAATTGAAGAGCCATGTTGTGCTCTGATTAATTGAAGAGGCATGTTGTGCTCTGATTAGTTGAAGAGGCATGTTGTGCTCTGATTAGTTGAAGAGCCATGTTGTGCTCTGATTAATTCAAGAGCCATGTAGGTGAGCTCAGATTTATTGAAGTCATGTAGAGATCAGAATTATAGAAGAGCCATGTAGGTGAGCTCAGATTTATTGAAGTCATGTAGAGATCAGATTTATAGAAGAGCCATGTAGGTGAGCTCAGATTTATTGAAGTCATGTAGAGATCAGAATTATAGAAGAGCCATGTAGGTGTGCTCAGATTTATTGAAGTCATGTAGAGATCAGATTTATAGAAGAGCCATGTAGGTGAGCTCAGATTTATTGAAGTCATGTAGAGATCAGATTTATAGAAGAGCCATGTAGGTGAGCTCAGATTTATTGAAGTCATGTAGAGATCAGAATTATAGAAGAGCCCTGTAGGTGTGCTCAGATTTATTGAAGTCATGTAGAGATCAGATTTATAGAAGAGCCATGTAGGTGAGCTCAGATTTATTGAAGTCATGTAGAGATCAGAATTATAGAAGAGCCATGTAGGTGCGCTCAGATTTATAGAAGAGTTATGTAGTGTGATCAGATTTATAGAAGAGCCATTTAGTGAAGAGCCATGTAGGTGTGCTCAGATTTATTGAAGGGTTATGTAGTGAAGAGCCATGTAGGTTTGCTCAGATTTATTGAAGAGTTATGTAGTGAAGAGCCATGAAGAGTCATATAGTGATGAGCCATGTAGGTGTGCTCAGATTTATTGAAGAGTCATATAGTGATGAGCCATGTAGGTGTGCTCAAATTTATTGAAGAGTCATATAGTGATGAGCCATGTAGGTGTGCTCCAGATTTATTGAAGAGTCATATAGTGATGAGCCATGTAGGTGTGCTCAGATTTATTGAAGAGTCATGTAGTGAAGAGCCATGTAGGTGAGCTCAGATTTATTGAAGAGTCATGTTGTGATCAGATTTATAGAAGGGCCATGTAGGTGCGCTCAGATTTATTCAAGAGCCATGCAGTTGTGCTCTGATTTATTGAAGAGCCATGTAGATGTGCTCAAATTTATTGAATAGCCATGTAAGTGTGCTCAGATGTATTGAATAGCCATGTAAGTGTGCTCAGATGTATTGAATAGCCATGTAAGTGTGCTCAGATTTAAGAGCCATGTAAGTGTGCTCAAGAGCCATGTAGTGTGATCAGATTTAAAGAGCCATGTAGGTGCGCTCAGATTTATTCAAGAACCATGCAAGCGTGCTCAGATTTATTCAAGAACCATGCAAGCGTGCTCAGATTTATACAAGAACCATGCAGGTGTGCTCAGAGTTATTGAGCTGTGAAGGTGTGCTCAAAATTATTGAAGAGTCATGCGGATGTGCTCAAAATTAAGAGCCATGCAGGCGTGCTCGAAATTATTCAAGAGCCATGTATGTGTGCTCTTTAGATTTACTTGAATTAAGTCAGATCTAGATGATTGACTTGTTATATTATGTGCTTGGTGCTTGGCTTTAATCGAATGAACACACTAGTAGGGTGTTCAATTATGACCTTTAGTTAGTCTAGATATATCTAGAGCCTGTGGCCTGAATAAAAGCAGACGTGGTTGAAGTTAAATCACAAACTATTTCAGAAGTTGATATGGCGAAAAGACATTTGGCAGTAAGACTAATTTTAATAACGATGGTAAAAGTTAGAAATGACTTCCCAAGTTGACTGGGCCATATAAAATTACTAAATGTTTAACTTTTTCAAGAACCAAGAGTGTTATGATTACTTTATTGTGTACGTAACTACTAATATAGTAGTGCGTGCTCCGGAGATAGCACGGTATCGGATGGCCGAATGTTACGAATTCGGATAATTGTTGTGATTTAGTACACGATATTGAGGGGTAGTATGTTAATTATATTTATATTAACTACCCTCCAAGTAATTCATAATATTTGTGGAAGGTATTTCTTTATTAACTAAAGCAAAAGGTATAAAAGAGCGGGAGCTATCATTATTGAGTTAGTCTCCCTTTGGAGCTCGAAGTGTACACAACTAGTTTGAGATATACAGTACAGTTGTGTAGCAAATATAGTGCATATAAGAGGCACGTTTTAACTTAGTCTATTACAATTACCATCTTTGATTATTATTATCATCTTGAATTTTATATTAAACTGTTTGCCGTACTGTCCTTTGCACTGTATTGTTTTGTTAGCGGCTCGCGTGCGTGTTGCCATTCTACTTAATATTGTTGCATGAGAGTGCACCCGAGTGTCCCCCGCCCGCGGGGCGCGGACACAACCTCGCTACCCTCCTCTTAGGACCACGACATACTTGATAATTTTAATATTATGTATGAGATGTAATTAGAGTAAAATCAATTACGATTATTATGCTTTATTTGGAAATGAATTTTACACTGCTTATTATACGTTTTTCATTATTTTTTTAAAGAATATATTAAATGATACTTAAAATGATAATGAAAAGATGGTACTTTTTAACTATCAGACAATTCACAGCGCCTACCACCGCTTAAGCGTAGGTATGTAGATTCGAATGACATGGGTAAGAGTAAACCGTATCGCAAGTTAAATTGCAAAGTCGTATGCAAGATCATGAGTTGAGACTTACGAGTACTGAGTAGCAAGTACTGTGTGTGCTGTGACCCTTCTCTCAACACCACCGGGACGTGCCTCGCTTCTCAAATTGTTCTTATGTTCGGCACAATTATACCATTACTTAATTTAATAATAACAATTTATATTTAATTATAACAACAATATATTTGAGTATAATAAAAGTAATTGAATTGTCTCGTTTTCATTGGACACGTAGAGTTTTATTAAATGTGAAAACGTGTCGTTTTGAAGATGTTATTCGATTTAATTTGATATTTCTTGATGAATTTCTCGCGTTTATTCACAAATAACTATCGCACTTTGTTGCTGAATGCATAATGATTTTATTAAATTAACGAGTCCTTTCAACGAATGAAATCAAAATAGTTTGCACCTTTTCTATAAAACACTTGTGTCGTTTTTGAACCAATATCGATGTATTCTGTAATAGTGTCATACATTATGTGTACATACATTAGGGTTCAGTTCTTCTAAGCTTTGCTCTCTATCATATTACGGTAGGGGATTATGTTGATATATATTTCATTATATTGCTGAGTAATGAGGGATGAGTAAAGAGCAGTGGCCTTCGGCCCGAGCAGGAATATTTTTGACAATCAAATTCATATCGAGCTCGCTGTGCACTGATGATGTTTGATGAATAATTCATACATAATGTCATAGACGCGCATCGAGCTTGATACGAATTCGATTGTTAAAAAATATTCCCGCTCGAGCTACTGATTTTAGCATGTCATCTTTCCTACGTTAATAACATTTACTTATATGTATTATAAACACATAACATAACATAAGCTCACGCCTGTATCCCCGAAGGGGTAGGCAGAGGCGTACTCACATACATACACATAAGCTCACGCCTGTATCCCCGAAGGGGTAGGCAGAGGCGCACTAGCGAACTAGAACACCCACATTTCGCCGAGCTTAGTTCCGTCCCAGATGTGATAGCGGGCGAGCCTATCGCCATATCGGGCACTAATTCCAGACTCCGGGCTGATATGGAAAAACCCAATATCACCATGCCCGGCCCGGGGATCGAACCCGAGACCTCAGAACCGTAGTCGTACCGAAATACCACCACGCCACGAGGCAGTCACTTATATTATGTGCGCTTTAATATTATTGTGTTACGTTAAGGAACGGCCCTGCACTAGTGGGTTGAATTATTATATTCCTTGTGCCAAATTGAAATACAGTTTTCTCGATAGTTTGTACCAAACAACTTGATAAGTGCGCCATTAGTGACCGTCTTTGAGCACAATACAGATCATTTATAATGCATGAACACCGCTTTGTAACCGATATTCTTGCAATTCTCGCTTGTTTCAAACGTACTTGATCGCATATTGCAAAGTCGATATGAGTAGAGATGATACCAAGTCGAATTTACATAACATAACAAAATCTCACGCCTGTATCCCTGAAGGGGTAGGCAGTGGCGCACTAGCGAAATAGTACACCCACATTTCGCCGAGCTTAGATCCGTCTCAGATGTGATAGATGGCGAGCCTATCGCCATATTGGGTACAAATTCCAGACTCAGGCCTGATATGGAAAAATCCAATATCATGTCTATGAGCAGTGCAGGTGTGGTGTACTTACAATCAGGTGACCAACGTACTTGTTTACAAGACTCTGTTTACGATTACATTACCTATCAGATTTACTCTATCTCACATAAACCATGACCTTTGAAAGTAATTGAGATCTTTACAGTTTACTCTAAATGCATTAAAAGACAAACTGTTCTATGTAACTGGTCCTTTTGACATTCGAGAATTTGATCCACAAAAGACGAATACGTAGAAGAAACAGGAGTAATTTCGTTACCGAGATAACTGGAACGGAAACTCCGGAGACTGCTTGCAAATTGGCTTCTATTCACTTAATACAAATAATAAATGGTATACGCAAACAATAGTAACGGGTCAGCTATTAATAACGTCTAACTTAATAGAAGCTCTGGATTTATCCAGTTGAATCCATCAAAACGGGATTTACTACTACATTTCCAACCAATAACAAGTATCGTCCATATATCTGAAAACGTTTAATTAGTGTGTTGCGTTTTGTATAATTTCTTTTTTTATTGTATCATCATAATATGTTCCCCAGAATCATCATATGTTAAAATTAAATCATGATCAAGTTCATGGTATGGCAAGAAGCTTGATGAGGTGTGGATATACTAGTTTTGCCTCTGATTACCAATTTGGGGATGCATGCGTTATGTATGGCTTCTGTAACATATATCCACCGTACCCATGGTGTTAAAACCTGCCATAGTGACCCACACTCCTTGTATAGTTCGCATTTCAGGATCGGCCAATGTATATCCAGTTCTCTCGAGGGACTAGCGACATGACTTGATAGTTGGGGTCATGGATACATAGGTACATAGAATTGTCTGTACCGGTCATGCGCCTGTTTTGTCGCAAGCCTCTCGATTTGTTTCCTCTTCGACGTGTTAAGAAGCATAAATAGACCGGCATGATTCTGGTGATCAATGGTTGGTGACCATTATAGGGTCTCGCTGTTTTTTTGACAGCACTGCGCTTACCATCAGGTTTAGTGTAGTCACATCCCATGATAAAAAAAATGCTTAATTCGCTATATGTATTAGCTATTTCTATTAGGGTTCTTAAATGTAGGTAGGTACATAAGTTTCACTAATTAAATCTTAGAAAGGGTGACATAAAAATTAAAACCAAACCTTTCTGCAACATGCTTAAAAAATATATGTGCTGCGCCGACCTGAGCAGCCATACATAGGAGTGATAATACGGCATTTGGGGCAGATGGAGAAAACTGAAAAGCTAGTAAAGGAAGATACAATCAGCTACATTGATCTCTTGATATCTTAAAAATTTTTGCTTAAAATATAATTTGTCACACTTTATACTACATTAGTCAGCTCAACACGATGTTGAAGTGAATATTTATTTTGGTTATCGCCAGTCTTCGTTCCTTTGATCTATAAATATTTGTTATATTTTAGGGAAGTAAACAGAAGTAGGTACATATTTCAGTTAAATACAACCATGATAATATTATTGTAAGTATAGTGTGAATACAATATTGTTTGGACGACGCGTCGAGCGACGTTTCGGATACGCGCCTACAAAAATATTTGTATATCCACTGATTTATTATACACAATGGGACATCAAAGAAAAATCCCAGAAATGTATTTTTCAGTTATTGTTAGTTTTAATCTATTTCAATTTTAAATGATGGTACCTACATTATATTTTATAGTATGTTGTCCCTCCAAGATTTTGTCACCTGGAGTTTTCACTTATTTTAAATGTTGTCAAAATGTGGATGGTAAACATGGAAGAACTCGTAGAACCGATGCCGAAACACTTTTACATACTTGGCTCGTTCAGAACGCCTTACAGAAAGAAACCTGACGTGAAGTGGCAGTATGCTGTTGCGTATCGTACTGTGACTGAGATATTCGGAGACCCAAAATGGTAACACCATCCCTTCCCATGCACCATTCTTTTCCTTTCCACGATACGCAGACTATTAGACATAAATAACTTTTTTAAACCTCGGTTAAAGAACATGCGGTAAGGAAATACTGAGAAAATTATTTCAGGGTTTGTGTAATTATGCATGGAAAACAGTTATCTCGAAAAACCCTGTACTTTCCTGTGGTGACGGGTGGAATAAATTAAATTTTAAGTAAAAACAACGGACAATCTTCATTAATAAGTGAAGATGTATTAGAAATTCTGTAATCATAGCACTATTTGGATGGTAAGAAAGTTTTTAAACAAAAGCCGTATCTACTAGCACTCGTGTTACAAAGCTAAATCTCGGCTAGTCCCTTGTTAACGAATTATTGTGAAGTTTTCAAGGCAGTATTGTTTCGTTCCGAAACTTATTGCGGTGAGCGTTAGTGCGGAGTAAATAGAACTTGATGCTTAGCATGAACAACTTGGAATGTATACTCGAATCGAGAACTCTGGGTGATCATTACAATTCTATGAAATTTGAAACATTTTTTTTATGTTTCGAATAACTAAAACTATATCGCAAGTTGTTTCTGCTTTGTGTCCTGATATACGCTTTAGTCGAAAGCTGAAAAAGCGTCTACTTTAGGACGCATGTGTCTGTGGACGCTAGTTTTGATGCTCTATAGCCTAAGCTAAGTGCTTTGTAGGTACAATATGGGAACCCGCCATATTTATTTTACGTAGTAAGGGAAGCAATGCTTCTAAGATACACTAGATTCCATCCTGATTTTCTATCCCCATATCGGGATGAAATATCGTCGTTCGAATGTAAAGGCTTAAATAAATTTTAGATTATTATAGATAGGTATAAAATACACGTTAGTTTCACGATCTGAATGCTAATTCATGTTAACGATATTGTTAATGTATAACAGTAGCTGTACTGCCAAAATACTAAAACATACTACTTGCGACTCAGTACAATATCGTTAACAAAATTGCGAATCCACAAACCATCAGCACATCTAAAATTTACATAATCTTTGTATCCAGTTCGAACCAGATTTACACGGGTGAAACCAGTCGAAGGCGGTTTTATTCGGTTATTTCTCGGAAAATGGAGCACGCCTTTGTTCAGGTGAAATAATACTTAGGTTCTATTCGAGTCCGCTTTTATAAGGCTAACAGACGTATTCACTTAGAGACGCCTCACATAATAAGATTTCATAAATATAATCTTACTTTTAAAAAGTTAACGGACCGACTTAAGAATTTATCTGATTGTGATTTGGAATAAGCTCTATCGAACACAAAAATCTTTAAAATCGGTCTACATTCGACCCAGATATCGCATTTAATACAATGAGTGGTCGAAAATAAATGATATAAGTGACAGGAAGCGATAGTATTTTTTTTCAGTACCTGGCGTGAATATCTTTATAGGTTGACGAAATTTAAAGAAATTCAACGTACCCATATGGTTTGTAGACCGGGGTGTCATGGGTTCGATGTTCATCCCAGATCGGACACGTGGTTTTTGTAACACGACTTATTGGTTGAATCTACCAGGGAGGGTTGACGTCAGGCTAGCAGCCCGTCGTAAAAACGAATCCTGCAACGGGCTAAAAAATGTCCGCCGATCTCACGATGGAGTTGGTTACGTGTAACAAGAGAGCTTACAGAGTGTACCTTTCGACATGGTGTCTTTCATATCTATATGTCTATGGTACGACAATAGAGAAGCAAATGTGCTCTCCAGTGCATGTAACACGGATATCCGGGCTCTTAAAATTTTATTGCAATGTTCCGATTTATAAAGCAATAGAATTTGATTGCGGCCTTATATTTGTAATAATATAAGTACGAGATTCCATTAAATGTTACTTTTACTTTTTTATAACATTTATATGGTTTATTTGGTAGTAATTATAGCTTAATATTTTCCAAATGATGAGATGCTCGCATGTTCAAATTAATCTGGTTACACAGAGGGCAAGCGTATTGTCACTAACGGTTTGCAACAACTGTGATGTTTAGTCACATTGCTCACTTTAGTTCGCTTCAATTTATTTATTTCAATTATAACGGTACGTTTAACACCATTTTTTTTCTACCTGCCCTTATACCATCTTAATGTGAGGTCGGCGCAACACACTTTTTCAAGCATGTTGCCGAGAAAATTTGCTTTGGCCGACTTGTAACCGAACCCAGAACCTCCTGGTCCACAGCCCATATTTGCTGCCACTAGACCATGGAGGCAACTAACAAGAACTACTAACTAACAAATTTAACACCAATTACCTTAGTGAAATTAAAATACATATAAAAATACCTCTATTATTATCAATTATCTCACAGAAATGTAGACAGATAGTTCTGAGGGAACCACATTTATCAAAAAACACGTCACAATCTGGTGCTATGTTGATCAGGGAGTTAATAATCAGTGAAAACGCACGTGACTATAAAACATATTACATAACGTTGCTTCATATTAATAGACAACATCCGAGTGCCAAATTTCCATTTTATTATATTAACGGGTAATAGAAGTGGTTCGCCCACTCGCCCACAAATGGCCATCGATCACGAGAGACGGTTTGATGGACGAGCGCAAACACGGCCCAAACGCATTTCATTTACTCATACATTTCGTAGGATTGCTACCCCTTTATAAATAGCCGCGAGGGATGGGCGATGCGAAGGCCATTCATAATAATATCTTTTCACGTATACATTTTTATCCCAGAAGAGCAATCGGGTTCAATACTAGTGGCGAAAACTCCATACTACTCCATTGCTTCCGGCTTACCTTTTCCGATTTTTTTGGTAATAAATAGGCCTTAAGGAAAAAAAACTAATAGTGGCTTCCCTTTTGAAAAGTTTCACTCTTCGCCATTGTCCACTACTGTCCACGAATAATATCGGAAGAATCCAAAGAGCGTTCGCTAGTCACTTTGCCGTTCCAGAATAAATTATAATTGTAGCACCAAGCAGTTGACAATATTGCATACAGCATGAATGGGCCGATTGTACCACTATCTCACAGAAAACCAACGCGCAACGTCAAATAGGCAACAAGCCGCGACACCGTGAATCGCCGTAGTTATTAGAGAGTATACATAAGTGCCCATCACCATCATACAAAATATATTAGTTAACCACCACAAACAACACGGTACAAAAATCACGCTTATGGAATTTTAAATACATTAGTATATACCGAGAGACGTAATGTTGTTATGTTGGCGCCACTCGGTATAATATTATTAATTTGGAAATATTAACGTTAAATTACTGACGATTTTTTTGTCTCTTATTACAGTGGAGACAATCATTTTGTCTACGACATAAATAAAAAAACACCAACCAATCGTATTTTCAAATCAAAATACTTCAATATTCAATACTTTAATTCCAATAGTCATCTTTTTTGACTTTGTTCTATTGGCATATTAATATAATTATTATTGTATTTAGAAATAAGTTGACATTTTAAATTGTGGTTTTATATTATCAAATATTATGTGGACTTTAATAGAGCCGATAACCCTTGAGTTTGTTTTGGCTTTTCTTCTCAGGGATAGCCAGGAATTAATAGCCATTTTTATTTTTTCATTACGTAGATAGTCACGGGCGGCTCGGCCTCCGGTGGCCCATACGCTTATGGAACATATATATGTGCCGCCTCTGACGGGTTAATAGGCATGTAAAAGTTATATAAAATATCCTATTTGCAGAATAAACAATTTGAATTTGAATTTTGAATTTGAACATAAATTAGCTCTCGACTGCCTCGGTGGCGTGGTGGTATTCCGGTACGACTACGGTTCTGAGGTCTCGGGTTCGATCCCCGGGTCGGGCAAAGTGATATTGGATTTTTCCATATCAGCCCGGAGTCTGGAATTTGTGCCCGATATGGCGATAGGCTCGCCCCCTATCACATCTGGGACGGAACTAAGCTCGGCGAAATGTGGGTGTTCTAGTTCGCTAGTGCGCCTCTGCCTACCCCTTCGGGGATACAGGCGTGAGCTTATGTAGCTCTCGACCACCAAAATTTTTCATCGTTAAATTGTATTTTAAAGTTATTTACACATGTAAATCGGAGGTCAACGACCGACGACAAAGGCACGAGACGCCATACATCAGTCTAAAGGTTTACACTCCCTTCGAGTTTTCAATCGAAATTTTAGTTGTAACGCGATGTAGAAATAATACAACATGTCAAGCGGTACGTAAAGAGATTTTCTTAATTGGATGCCTAGTCGTATTATATTACCACTATTATTGTGCATGCGTTTTGGGGAGGTAGTTTTATTACTTTACATTTCATGTTTTGAAACTCTCAACACTAAACTAGTTCCTAGTGTGCGTTCAGAACTGTGTGTATACTTGTGACCTCTAATTTTAATAATTCTGGATACTGCTGTTTGGAAGTAATTGCGTAGTGATTATTTTGCATTTTATTGTATTGTAATATTACAGATTCTATTGTACTTTTTCTATACATAATCAAAGTGCTAAGCTTTATTGACGGTAACATGAATATGCAAACGATTCAAGCCGTTTATTAACTCGTAAACAACCAAAAATAAAACGTGCGTAAAAATGGTCCCGACGGAAGGCTCGTATATATCTCGTATGCAAATCTGAGGGTGAAAATCTCGTCGGGTAATCTCGCGTAATCCCGTCTGTGCCGGCGGTGGGACAGTGCCCACAATTATTCACCGTGGGCTGTGACATACGTGTTGGAACTGGCCCCCGTGTGGCGACAAGCGATAAATAACGAATGCAAGGGTCCATGAGGATGTAGCAGGAATTCACTCCGGAGGTCAAAATATTTATGTGTTGTTGTACGCATTGAGGTCATTTAATCCCTGGGGATTAGATTATTTGATCAGGACTCTGGGAGATAACTGATTTGATCCATTTAGTCCGTTTACATAACAATCAAGTATTAGTACGGTTATAGACGGGTCACCTGCTAGTAAGTGAACTCCATCGTCCATAGACACCCAAGACACAAAAAGAATCATGGGTTGTTGCCAACCTAACGGGAGAGAATTAGAGATTGGGAAAAGGAGGGGGGAGATGGGTCACCGGAAATCTCACTCACCGAACGAAACGCAACAGCAAGCTGCCACTTTACGTCGGATTTCTGTGAGACAGTGGTATCAAACTGTCGACGTAATTGTCTACAGCGTGGCTCTACCACTCAAAAAATCAAAACCGGAATTTTAACTAATATCATCATCATCATCAGCCATAGGACGGCCACTGCTGAACATAGGCCTCCCGCAAAGATTTCCAGATCAACCTGTGGGAAGCGACCTGCATCTAGGGACCTCCTGCGACCTTTATCAGGTCGTCGGTAAAATAAATAAATATAAATCTGAGTAGATCATTTTTTATAGCATCCTTGTCTCGAGGGTCTTGGGATTGCATTCAAACAACATATACTTGGACATACATTGATATTATTTTAACAAAATTACACTTTGAATGCGTTTATTAGCTTTATGCAGTGAAGTAACTTTGTCGCGCACGGATAAAATTAATCTTGAAAATAATGTGTGTGCCGCAAGACCCCAACTTTTTTTAAATACTTGCAAAATGCAAATTGTAACTGAGGAATTGTAACTTGTAGCTGATGTTGACTGATAAATTGCCACTTTTTAGATAACATAACATAAGCTCACGCCTGTCTCCCCGATGGGGTAGGCAGAGGCGCACTAGCGAACTAGTACACCCACGTTTCGCCGAGTTTAGTTCCGTCCCAGATGTGATAGGGGGCGAGCCTATCGCCATATCGGGCACAAATTCCAGACTCCGGGCTGATATGGAAAAATCCAATATCACTTTGCCCGACCCGAGACCTCAGAACCGTAGTCGTACGGAAATACCGCTACGCCACCGAGGCATTTTTAGATACTTATACTATTTTAAGAGTGTACATATATGTAGATTATATTATTGTAGATTTATATTAAAATTGCAATGGCAATGACGACAACTGATTACATTATATTTCCTTTATTAATAAGTTGCGTAGTTTAATTGTTACAAAAACAATGGTCATGTCGGGAATAGTTTGTTTAGTTTGAAAACTTTGTACACTAATAAAGTTGATAAAAACCATTTATTTTGCAGAATATATTTTCTTAAAGGTGTGTATTTTAGGTGAAAATCAGGTCAGTTAATACATTCCTTCCTCTTATAACAGCATCTTTAGTTGGACAGCTGCATGTGTTGAAGATTATCTAGATGAGAATGATGGACATTATTATGATTTTGTACAATAAACATGACAATTTATTACATGTGAAATGTTTATAAGTAAATTTTTAACTGTAATTATCAATAATAAGCAATAAAAGTATGATTACTGCGATTTTTTGTGAAATTATTTACCACTAAACCCTATTTCTTGCTAAAACAACATAAGAACAGTTCGTTTTTTTTTCATTAATATTATCAACAAACTGCGAAGGATATTCGATATTTATTTTTCTTACAACTCAAACACTAAATTAAGCATAAAAAGTTGTTAAAAACTCATTATTTTAGTAGGAAATAGTTTTTATTGATTCCAGAAATATCCTAATTTTGTGACTTATGAGGTTTTTGAAGTGACCAATTCAATTATTGTTACTTAGTCAGTAAAAGTACATTTCGCGAGTAAAATTATTTTGTATTATAGATATTCTTAAGGCAACCACTTCCCTGAAAATACAGTGGAATACGCGCATTCGGGTCGTTACCATTGTCTATTTTACACAAAACGTCAAGTAAACGATGTATGTAACCTCAAGTTATGCTGAGCAGGCGACAGATTAATTTATCTAATGTATCGCTTAAACAGTACTATTGAAGTAATATTAGTGATCTACCGATATAACTTTTTTATGTAGTCCAGTAATAATCAATTTTCATTCTTTCTTTATCCAAAACGCGGTTTTGGTGTCGTACCAATGAAATTTTGGTCAAAATGTTAATCGTATTGTACAATCTGAAAACACTTTGATTACCTCAAGAGGATAAATAATATTTCAACGTGAAATCGTCGTCACGCGGCATTTTAGAGGTATATTTTATCTATGTCAGCGGCATTATATATATTTTTATCAAATCTACGGTAAGAAAATTATGAAATGATAGGTAATCAAATTAAAATAGAGGTAAATAGTCCCGTCAATAGGCTTAGAATTAGTCTGTGATTGTGCGCAGCAGTTGGGGTTAAAAAACGTATAAGTAAGTCGACGCGGTGCGCGGTGTAACCGTATATTAATCTACGTCGTCTGGGTGCGAGCCTTACTCAGGTGCCTAGGTGTCTACTGTCTACCCTCGTCTAGTGGAGCTAGTCAATCGACGCTGGGTACTAACGGTTCTCCTACGTAACTGATCGAAATATTGTACCAATATATAATATGATGGATTTAATGCTATCTCACGATATGGATGTTGTTTATTGAGGGTAACATTTTACGTACTCGTAATTACGTTATTCGTAAGCATTTCATCAAACGAAATTAAAGCAATACATGATATTTTGGATCAGTTGAATTAAATATTCAGTCGCCTTGAGAAAGGGTTGAGGAAATAGTTGGTAACCTAAAACATCCCAAATAGAGTATGTACCCACATTACGTGACCCATTTTTAAAATTTTTTGTACCCCGCCCCCCATCAGTGACCACCCGTAGTATATGCAAAATCTGAGTACCTACAATCTATGTGGTACAAATATTAGCGGCCACTGGGGCCGGCGTGCTTATATAGTTTTCTCAGATCGTCGTCATATTTAAAACCATCAATCTCAAACTAATACTATTCAGACTTCAGAGACTCATTAAACCAACCAAAATTAACAAAATATCCAGTAACACATAGTAGTGGCACAGTGCAGATATAAAGCCCTTTATTCACTGAAAGCAATACTATTGCCAGAATTAGTGGTGAGTTATAGCTCTGCCCACCCCGGGATCTCGGGGAGGCATCGCTTCGGCAGTAAAACTAAAAAACTGCCACTACCTACCCATTATAGTGGCTTTCACCCTTCTAATGCTCGTGAATGCGAACGTGTGACGATGTGTTGCGTTGTGAAAAAATCGACTAAGCGTAGATGTAGGTTCGAATTCTAAATTGTGAATATAGTATAATATGATAAACAGTATGTTATTTTTTAACGGGGACAATACGGGGAAATCGGAACTATAAGAGATATAGAGGAACCGTCCTAGGAACCATTTTCTTTATTTCTGTGAAAATAATTTTGGCACTCACCATTTCTTGGTCAGGGGTTGACCACAAAAATTAAGAAAAATGGCTAAAAAAATTAATGTTTTGATCGACTCAGTTTCATGTCAGGATCATTTTATTTTATTTCTTTAGGATCACCAAGGGGTCACAAATAAGCTTAAATAACTAGCACTTATATCATTGCTTCCAGTTACAAGCGACCACAGCATGCATTATACCGGAAGAAAAGGAATCGGGACAGCGGAACTTTATCAACTGTAATAAAATGTTTTTCATACAATTTTCTGGTGGTAGGATATTCGTATCTGGATGGCGACCACGTACACATGGTACTAAAACCTGCCACAGTTACCCACACTCCGTGTGTGGTTCGCGTTCCAGGATCAGCCAGTGTACTTCATGACTGACATGACTTGATGATTGGTTGGGACGGGTAGTAACTTTGCCGTGTCTAGATAAAAATAATTGCTAATTCAATCTTTTCTTTCTTTCTTTCTGCCTGGCGTTATCCCGGCCTTCTGCCAGGGTCCGCCTTCCTACTTAATCGCTTCCACTTCGCCCGGTCTTGAGCATCCTCTATGGTGAGACCATTGGTTCTCATATCTTCCTCCAGAACATCCAGCCAGCGCTTTTTGGGCCGTCCACGGGAACGCAACCCTGGCACGATCTGGGCCAGACACATGCGACCGACGTACTCCTGCGGTTTCCTCAAAACGTGGCCGTACCATCTCAAGCGACATTCCTGCATTTTATCTGCCACGTCCCGGACGCCAAGACTACCGCGGATGTGCACGTTACGTATACGATCTAGTCGTGTAACATTGCACATCCACCGCAGCATCTTCATTTCCGCGACGTGGATTTGCCTAACATGTCGCTTAAGGGCAGGCCAAGTCTCACATCCATACAGGAGTACCGGCCGAACGATGGTTTTATATATGAGACCTTTAAGTCTCACCGGCATCTTGCGGTCGCAGGTGACACCCGTGACCTGTCGCCATTTAGCCCATGCGGCGCCAATGCGTGCCGTAACGTCGGAGTCGATATCACCCGACTCGTGCAGTACAGACCCTAGGTACTTAAACTTGTCAGTTTTCACTGCAAGCTCGTTCCCTATCCGGATACTATCTGGGTCTGCACACCCGCAGCCCATGTACTCGGTCTTCGCCACATTTAGTTTTAGACCGCCGTTCTCAAGCGTCTCCTTCCACAGGTTTACCCTCTGCTCTAGGCGCTGTTTGTCCTCATCTATTAGTGCTATGTCATCGGCATACATAAGTACCCACGGGGGTTGCTCCTGTACTTCCGCCGTTGTGACATCGAGCACTAGGTTGAATAGAAGAGGACTCAGCGCCGAGCCCTGGTGTACCCCCACGGTTATCGGGAAAGAGTTGGTGTCGCCAACAGCAGTCCGAACCAGAGACTCGGATCGGAGGTACATGTCCCTGATAATGTCAATATATGCTTCTGGCACTCCTTTGACCCTTAATGCCCACCAGATCGCCTGTCGGGGCACACAGTCGAAGGCCTTCTGCAGATCTAAAAAGGCGATATGCAGAGGCTTCTTCCTCGCCCTGTATGTCTCGCTTAGCGATCTAATGGCAAAAATTGGGTCCATAGTGCCACATCCTGGTTTGAAGCCGTATTGACATCCAGAGACATCACACTCTTGGCGGAGCCTGGATTCAAGGACGCGTTCGAAGAGCTTCATGGTGTGGCTCATGAGCTTAATGCCGCGATAGTTACCGCAGTCCTGAACACTACCCTTACCCTTGTATACGGGAGTTAGAAAACTCAACCGCCAAGGGTCGGGCATTTTTTTGGTGTTCAGTATGCGGTTAAACAAGGCGGCAAGAAACTCCACACCATGGGAGCCCATCGCTTTCCACGCCTCGATAGGGATGTTATCAGGCCCCACCGCTTTCCGATTCTTCATGTGACGGAGACAACTAAGGACCTCGTCGGGCGAAATCGGGGCAACCAGTCCCTGATTCGATGGCACCTCAGGGAAAGACACGTCAAGATGCTGGGTGTTTAGCAATCTGTGGAAGTAAGAGCGCCATCTCTCCTTTACCGCGCTGTCCTCGCAGACCAAAACACCCCGGGAGTCCCTAACACATCGACATTTACTGATGTCGAGTGTCGCTTTCTCCCGAGCCTTAGCGAGCCGATATATGAGCTTTTGGCCCTCCACGGTCTCTAACTTCTCGTAGAGAGGAGCCAGATAATCGTGTCGAGCCTTAGCTACAGCTCGCTTTGCTGTGTTTTTGGCCGCTCGGTACGCCGCGCGATCTTCAGGAGATCCGGTCGCTTGCCACACTTTGAACCGTGTCTTTTTCTCCCGAGTCGCACCTCGAACCATATCGCTCCACCACCACGTCTCCCTATCAAGGACTCGGCTTCCCTTGGTGACACCGAGTTTCGACCTGCCAAGAGCAGTGATCGCTGACTGTATCCCTTCCCACTGTTCCTCCACGGAGCCAGCCTCCACACTCGCGAGTTGTGTGATGGCGGCTTCGTGGAAATCCAGCCGTTTGGGACCATCCAGCAACCACCACTTTATTCTTGGCAGTCGTCGCTCGGCCACTTTCCTTTTTGGTACTATCTTTACGTCCATAACAAGAAGACGGTGTTGTGGCGCGAGACTTTCCCCCGGAATGACCTTGCAGTTGGTCACCTTACTGATGTGAGCCCTCCTCATCAGCAGATAATCTATTTGTGATGAGTGGTTTCCACTTTTGTACGTGATGAGGTGCTCAGGCTTCTTTTGGAAGAACGTGTTCACTGCGGCCAGGTCTGAAGCGGCGCAGGCTCTGAGAATTGAATCTCCCTCTGCGTTATGCGCTCCAAACCCGTAACCACCGTGAACCCGTTCATACGTGCCCGAGTCCCCACCAACGTGACCATTTAGGTCTCCACCCACCACGATGTCCTCGGATAGAGGTACACTGCGGATGGTATCGTCAAAGAGCGTCCAGAAGTCTTCTTTGATCGATTCCGGGCAACCCACTTGCGGGGCATAAGCACTGATCAAGTTGGTGATGACCCCCTCAATCAGTACCTTAACCCGCACAAGTCGATCACTCCGTCTATCGATTTCGAGAATTCCCTCCTGGAGCTCCGACGATAACACCACAGCCACCCCATTCCGACCGGAGGAGGAACCACTGTAGATCAGCTGGTAACCCTGCCCGATCTTCCGGGATTTGTTGCCCTTCCATCGCGTTTCCTGAAGAAACGCGACTTTCACCCGACGCCTCTCGAGTACATCTGCGAGCTCTCGGCACCGTCCGGTGAGAGAACCAATGTTCCAGGTGGCGAAGCGGAACTTAATCGGTACTACCGTCTTTAACCGCGCCCGTACCGTGCGCGGTAGCCCTAGCCTACTTCTCGCAGGTTTAGGGCGATGTGCCTGCGCGCCGTTTCGCGGCGGCGCCCTATCCGTACCGTTTACTTTTTCTGACCTTCCCATAAGATTTGACGGATTTGGGTATTCCGTGGGGCGACCCGCCGTCTGACCCCCACAGCCTGCAAAGCAGGGACCCAGGTTTCGCCAGCGCCTCGTCCGTTGATCAGCAGGGTGTACCACGTGCAGGTGAGGTTGGCTTCGGACCTACAGGTGTTGGTGGCCCACTTACACCCCGCTTAATTGCTAATTCAATCCAGTATACATAATTAAAACTGTTAGTTCAATAAATGTTAAATAATAAGTATGCAGGTAGTGTATGTAGGATCTTATATCAAACAAATGCGTTGCTTTAAGATACGTGTTTATTACATGAATCCCGAATAGCGCCTGGCCACAAAAAAATATAATATAAGGTGCTACATACACTACAAATATAACCTGAATCTTACTGAACGCGGGCACGGGCATCTTTTAGAACAGCTCTAGTGTCCATAGATAAAGATTTTTAGATACCAGAGATAAACAAATGTGCATGTGGGTCACCTAATGGCAAGAGATTTCCAACACATAAGACACCCATGACACCAAAAGAATCATAGGTGCGTTGCGAACATTAAAGGATGATGAGGAAGGGGATGAGGGATTATTATTTGCTCTTTTCAAATTATGCCCACACTATAAACTCAATGCACTTATTTCTAGGACCAACCCCTCTGTTTATTTTATACTCTGTTGTTGTGTTGTTTTGTTTTTTGTCATCTCTTCAAGGAATATAATTTTTTGAACTTATTATAGGGACCTTTATACTTAAATGATTAATATAATACCATAAAATGACAAGCTGTTAAAATATAAGATCATACCTAGAAAGTAATTTTAAAGTAATTCTGAGAAATATGCTATGTTAATGTTTTGGATTTTGGGAATGAAATAACACATAATACTAGTAGTTGCCCATTGGTTGAAATTCGATTGTTAAATGTTATCGAGTTCGTTTTGTCGAAGATTCGTTGCAAAACTATACAATCAATATATTGTACTAAAGGAATCCGTAGTAAATTTTATGCAAGGTTTGCAAGTTTCTCTCTATTTATTAATGATAAAGTTATTAAACGAAGGCAGCCAGGCTATAAAACATTAAACAGCAGGTGAAGTGAATATTAAAAGAGGAGAATGGAGCGCAACTAGTCCAAGGTTACCTGGAGGCACTGAACCGTGGCCCTAAGCTTATGGCTCATTTGGATCTGTGATATTACATATACAGCGCGTTCAAATTCAATTTAACCAAGTAAATATACACGGTCAAGCATTTTATCTGGAACATAATTCAGAACATTGTAACCCAGTTTTCAAAGATAAGATTGAGGGTATTTAAAATTCTAACCGACTTGTCAGTAACAAAAAACTACAAATTACAAGTGGTATAGTAACTACCATTGCTCATAAAAGATAAGCTCAGATAAATTATAGGTTAGTTGTTCATCCGTATAATAAAGAAAGGACGTTGTCCTCAAACAGTATCACGAACACAATCACAAAAATAAATAAGGAAGTCGCTGGATGCAGGCCGCTTCCGACAGTTCGATTTGGAAATCTTTGGGAGAGGACTATGTCCAGCAGTGGACGTCCTGTGGCTGATGATGATGATGATGAATCTCACAAACTCTATAAAAAAGCAATGTAACTACCTCTTCATAACAGTTTTTCAAGAGGTCGTAGTACTATAGTATAACATAACGTAGTCTATAGTATAACCCTGGATTATACAAAAACACAAATGAATATCTTTGAAAAAATTAATCAGTTGAATATATTAACATAACCTTAATTATATACCTTAAAGCAATAGGTATATAATTAGGGCGGAAACTAATGTCGATGGTCGACATTTCCTAGAAAAAGTATAATTGTAATGAAGTTGAGGAAGCGTTTTAATGTCAGCCTCAAATTGAGATCGTGATATGGATTCATAAAACTGTGTCGAACGTATTCTTGAATTATTAGACAATATGTCATAATCGACTTGTAAACGACACAAGTTTACATAATCTTATTAGTCACTCATTGTAATGTGTTTAGTGCATAGCGGTTCGTCAGTCTATTCTAGCTCTTGATGTCTTTTATGGAGGGTGAGTTTATAATATCGAGCACAAAACTTTAGGAAAAACAGGTATATTTCCAAATTGTAAAACTCACAAAAAAATGTGATTGTAATCGAGCCCAAGACTGAGCAGTAGCCCGAGCACGAAAAACTAATGTAAATGTAAATGTATTGGAGTTCGCTGCGCACTGATGACGTTTGGTTAATATTTCATACAAATTTCATAGACGCGCATCGAGTTCGAATACATTTACGGTTGTCAGAAATTTTCTTGCTCAGGCCGCTGCTTAAATAGGAACATTGCAATACATATTTATTTTAATTAACTTACCGAAAATTAGTATTTTAAAATTCCAGTAGCTCTAAATGTCAAATTATCTATGACAAAAGATGCAGATTTGGCACATCGATGGATCTGGCTATGTTCAAATTGTTTACTACGATTTTCTCTACTCGTATATCTCTCAAAATATGGATATCTCACAGTCAGCCAAATGCAGTTCGAACCATTTCATCGCAGGATACGTTGGCGGAGTCCCAAAGTTTTATTGCATCGCGCCAAATAAGTGCTTCTCAATACGGAGGTAATGTGGAGTGGATATTTTATTGGCGGTATAAGGACCAATTTCTGAAATTGGAAATTAATAAAGTGACTTAAAATATACTGTGCGGTTATCTTGTTTAACTTTGACAAATATGTTAATCGTCACACCATACAAAATTAGTTTAACCGCTGACTGATAAATAGTTGGAATATCGGGGTCGTCTCGATGATATCGTATTAAACCTTTACTAGATTACCTTGGCTAGATTTCTCTAGCCTTAAACGGCTAACTTCGCATGTCAAAAGTTGATTTTGTTCAGTGGAGTGCTTCAGTTACATACAGCCTTTACGAAATTGATGCGGTATGAAACTGAGACCCAGTAGCAGTAAGAGTATTATTATGTAATTTCTTAATGGGGTTAAGTTGATATATGGTATTTTATTCAACATATTATAGGTACTGATAGAAACAAAGTAAACTTCGGTTATCGAGTTTATCATAATCATATTTGGTTCGCTTGACATAAAACGGTTGATGTTTTTTGAAGCAACGAATTTCGAAGTTGAACATCAACATGTTTCGGCGCTGAAATGCGGAAAATATTGTAAAGTCGTTTAATAAAACCGGCATTGACTTTACAAACGCTGTTCTAGCTTGCGTTCTTTAAGTGTTCCTTTGTATCTTCCTGACGAACATTTCAAAATCCGGAGCAGTTGCAGAGAAAACAAATATGAAATTTTCGATGTTATTCTCATCCATAATTGTTAATAATAAAATGAATGCTTTTGGAAACGCAATATCACCGACAGATTATGAACGAATTTTGTTAATAGATTTTTTTTGAATTCGCATGGAATGGGTATATGAATGGGAATGGGAATAACAAAATTTTTTATGCATTTGGTTTGTTTCTACTGAGAGAAGAATTTGAAAATTCTTCACTGAAATATCGAACGTTTATTAGAATAGGTGACTTTGCCGGAACAGAGTCGCGAGTATCGTTCGAGAACGATTGGGAACTAAATCAATTAAAACTTTTTTGTTATATAATGAACAACCCTTAAACCTTGCCGGTTCGTCGAGGAGCAATGGGAGCAATTCGATTTCATATAATATCTATAAAGCTGGCCTCATACTATAATACGTAATAAGTGAACTCTCTATGCAAAATCTGCTGTAGTAATATCACTACATCCACACTATTCAAGCCGAAATGTATTGAACCGGAGTGTTTCTTAGTCCGACATAATGTATTTCACTCGCATGTTTGTGTTAACAAAGGAAATGTACGCTTAATTGCTTTTGTAACTAATTCGATGTGTTCATATTTCAATCAAAAGTCCGCCGCGGTCAGGCGCAGATTCAAAATTCCACAGAGTGACAACATGAAGAGGGACAAAATTTAATAAGATGACGAGATAGCGTCTATAGTTTGGCAGATGCGCGCATCTGAGTTTTGAAGTATGTGATAGCGATAGTTTAGACGTAATCATCCCTGTATACTGTACACATACCTCTATATCCCTGAATACTGGCTTAGCACTGGGTATGGATCGCATCTATCCTTGGGTTAGATGCCACCAAAATTATTAAATGTTATCTAAGATTCAAAATTCAATATGTAATTTTGTATGTATATTTAAAATTCCAAAAAACATCCAACTTAATAATTGGTTTAAAAAAAAAAGGTGGTACGAACACAGTAGGTTTTTAGATATACATTGAAATTATTAGGTTGGTATTGCACAGCAAATTACTTGGTATGTTGCGGTATGGCGAAGGGCAGGGGAGGAGGCTAGGTTCATCCGTCTAATCCCAGCTGTTCAGACCGCAGCCGCGCCGTTCCGCCGCGCCCCGCCGCGGCGCGCCGCTGCTCTATCATGTCCAATGATGTTTTACAAATAGACGCGTCATACACTAATATCAAAAATAAATACAATTTGGCTCGAAGAAATTATTAAAAAATGCGGTATACGTGTGCTAGAAGAAGATGAATAGACATCGTTAGTGACGTAACAATAAGTGTCCATGATGTCAAATAAAATTCATAAAAAGTTGTGTACACATGAAATGATGAATTTTCTTTAACAGTTGCAGTATAATTTGTACATAGTCTAAAAACACACGAAGGCATTTTTCCGTACTTATATAGCAAATATAAATAGTTAGCGAACCGAGTTTCCGCGACATTGGGTGAAGCGTGACTCGAGTGCATGTGCATGGCAGACCTTACTTTCGTCTTACCAGTATACAGCTTGGACAACGTACCTAGTCTAGTTATAAAAACATCTTGGATCAAGTCATGTTGCGTTTACTGATGCGACGTTGTGGGCTGTGGCAAGCGTGGTCGCACTATACTCGCTAGTCGCTACACACACCAGTTGCAATAAACAACTTTTGTTTAAACTTTTTTGAAACGACATGGATCGCCTCGAATCGAGACGTACAAACTTAATTATAGTATACTACCTAAATTAATATGTATGATGTTGTGTTTAAGTACAATATTTTTCATTTTCTCCTGCTCATGTAACAATGGACCATAGACAAAATTAGAAATACCATGTTTTGTGTGGGTGCTCTCTATAATGTTTTAGAACAGGAGACACTGCTGTAAAAGTGATTCTGATATTATAGAGGTACTTACATTTTCATAGATATTTTACACGTTTACATCAATTGGATTCCTTTTTCAATGAACTTAAAAATGGAATAAATGATTAAAAGCTCAGGTGATTCAGAATTAAAACACCTGTTTACTATGTTGAACTTATTATATCGAAGTTAGGCCAATGTATTTTTATTGTTGAAAACGTGGGAAGAATGCTTACAAAATACTGTCAACAATTATTTAGCTTCGGAACCCTAAAAATATACCTTTACAAAACTGACTTAACCAATAACCATATCTGAACCAAAATATCATAGATTATAATTTTTTTTCCGAACGAGGATCGAACCAATTAAACTTGTAACACATGGGCTGTGAGTGGAAAAATTGTGTTAAAATTCTTTCTTCTTTCTACCTGCCCGTATACCCACCTTAATGTGGGGTCGGCGCAACACACACTTTCAAGCATGTTGCAGAAAGGATTTGGCTTAGTTTATAGGACCAGCTGCCTGCCTGACGTCAACCCCCTCTAGGGGATCCAGTCCTGGGCAAATTAAAATAGAAAATATGCTTTGCCCCGACTTTGGAATCGAAAAGACCAAGGAGGCGACCAATTGTGTTGTAGTAGTTTATATGTCATAATGTTTTTTTGTTGTTGTAGTATGTGTGTGTAGAAAATAAATGGTATTGTAGTGAGAGGGACTACGATCGGAAAGAAAAAGGTTCGTGTGTACGACAGCACTTTTTAATAAACTTATGTACACAGAGAACATTAAAGAAAAGGCACAAAATGTTATTACGCGATACGCAACGAGTCACATAATAGGTAAGGCGCCGGGCGCGAGCGCTGGAGCGCGTGCGCACAAGACGATAGCGTGAGGCGGACTGCCGCGGTAGCGGGCCGGTGTGCGGGGAGCGGACTGTGAAAGGGGCCCTGGATGGGCTAGCGAGCGAGTACATTCAACGGCTCGAGGCGGCGTTCCTTTGTAAACGCGAACCATGGCCTTGGTCGCA
Organism: Clanis bilineata; assembly: GCA_036417725.1. Taxonomy (NCBI): domain Eukaryota; kingdom Metazoa; phylum Arthropoda; class Insecta; order Lepidoptera; family Sphingidae; genus Clanis; species Clanis bilineata. Next base: position 410,857 of record CM071146.1, on the reverse strand, counting down.
TCAGAGCGGTACTTGAGCTCGACAGAACGAATATCATAATATCACGCTACAGTCTCCCCCTTTTGACCTAGTCAGTGTCCCCACGACAGGTCAAACACAAAAAACAAAAAAAAATCGGAAGTGTCAAGTACAAAACACAAAAGGAACCGAAAAGCCACGAATACTACAATACTAAGTAGTCATGGTCGTTACAACGACCACCGTTTAAGTAATAGTATTATTTTTTTAAAACGACATTAGTGGCGATTTGGAAATCACTACTAACGTTATTGAAAAGCTTTCAGGTTTTTAAAATTGATCAGAGACAGAGACTGTATGCGCCATCTATAAGAATTTGCTAAAACTAATGTCTAATACGTTTGAAGATTGTATCAATTTGCTATAGTGACATCTAGCTACTTTTAGAGACAATTTTCGATTGCCATCTATAGAAATAAGCTGGAACTATTATGAATCATGGCTTAGTAATTTTAGTGTTAAATTATTACGTAATTCAAATTGTTTAACAACATCTAGTGGTTTTTTTGGAAACTATTTGCAGTCAAGGTAAGTAATCTATTTCAAAAGTCGACAATTTGGTTTATAAACATTGGATACTCGATCTTTATTTTCTGGATAATAAGGCGTATTTTTGGTCGTATCGAATTGCAACCTACGACCTTTATTATTTTGTAGACGAAAAAGCTATGTAATGATACTGATTTAAAAATACTTTTTTATTCTTATTTCAACTAGAAAGTGATGACCATCATAATTTAATATGTGTGTAAATGCTAGTCGCTATTACGGCGATGCAGTTAGTTTGTTGACACTGCTTCATGAACTTCTACGCAGATTTGTTTGAGCACTGCTCGAAACTCGGAGATTCCCGGTTAAGAATTTATTCCTTAAAAACGTCAATTGTTTCATAACTCGCTTTAATGATGCTAATAAAAACTTTAAATTAATATTGTATAAAACTACCTTTTTCATTAAAACAAAATTATGTTATTAAATATCCAAATAAGAATTAAGAACACGTTACGATCCAAAATACGACAAGCACATCAACAAAACGCGGGCACCAATAAAATGACCGCGATTCACAAAATAATATTAGAACGAGAAAACCGTGTTTCGTAATAAAGCTTACTGCTATGAACACAACTGCGGCGATTCTAGATAGCTGCGGCGATTCAAGACAGCTGCGGCGATTCAAGAAGCCGCTATCAAAAAAGTAACCTATAAGTTACTAAAGCCGCACGGCGGAGAATCGCTGGTAGCTTTAAATAGCGATTTAAAGTAATAGCTTTGTAAGAATAGCCTAAGCGACATAACCTAATGGCAAAAGTCAGCCGTTGTTTCCATCGCTAATACTAAGTGACGCGATTCTTGCGCGGACGACCACGTGGTCTCTTTGGACATACTGGTTCCGGCTGATCATCCCACGAGCATGGTAGCGACGGAGGTCCGTAGTGTGGTACTTGCCTAAGATTTCTTCAGGCCTACCGCAGTATCCAAGAAAATAGGTTGTCGGTCCAACCTTTTTAATAATGACGTAAGGTCCATCTCGACGTGGAGCGAGTTTTGCAGAAACCCCCTTACGTGTATTACTCAATATATGACTGCGTAGCAGAACCAAATCACCTGGAACGTAACCCTCGGCAATCTGGCGAGTTCTATCTTTTACAATTTTTCTCATATCCTGTTCACTTTCGATATGTTCCTTAGCTGCTGCGACAGTGTCAGCTAGCTTGGGGACGAGTAACGCTGGAGCAGCCCAGACAGACTCGCACTTCTCAATAACACCTTGCTGCAACATTTTCTCGAACTCTACCTCCATAAGAGCCTTTTTGGCTGGAGTAAGACGGTAAGGAGGAACGGAGAAAGGGGCATGGTCACCGGTTTCAATACGGTGTTCCACAAACGCAGCAGGTTCTCCCCCTTCTGGGAAGACGTCCTCGTACTCCTCGAGAACCGCAGCAAGTTCAGCACGTTCCGGCGGCGACAGCATCGAACCCTCGTCAACCCTCAAAACATCCGCGGAAGCACACCCTACGGACCTACGGGAAGTTTCACTATATAACTTGTGAATGACCTGAGGACGATCAGCCGTGAACCACATATTCCGGAACATGTCAACACTAATACGCGCTTTACGTAAAAAATCAATACCTAGAAGTGTATCGTTGTTAAGGGCATTCGGAAAAATAACGAACGTTGTAGGTATTACCAAATCCGTTCGATCGAGCTTTACATTTACATCTGCGAGTTTAACATTGAGCTTTTGTACTACTCCGTCCGCGAGCTTGACCGACATGACGCTATTACGAAAAGGATGTTTTATCTTTTGTAAAATTGCGTAAAGCGAAGCTCCCGCGATGGAGCGCTTAGCAGCCGTGTCAACTAAACCAGTACCGCGATAACCACAAACCTGGATATGTAAAATAGGACGGCCACTTTCGTCTGTACTCGCAACGCTCGATTCATTCGATTGCTTCGACGGCAATCCGCCTTTACAAACTAAGTCACATTCACATGTAGGTATAGATTCTAATTTACAAGACGAAAAAATTTCGGATTCACAAAACGCGGTATTACAGTTATTACAATTGGGGCGGATGACCCCCATTTGGCCGCAACCGTAACACGAAACACTACTAGACGGATCACTTTTCTTTTTAAATTTTACGCACACATCACGGTTATGTCCTACTTTGCGGCAGTATACACAAAAAAGTTTACCTGCACTTGGTGGTCTTACCACCTCGGTCACTGGCGATGTGCTCGGCGCTCGATGGTCACCCTTAACAGCGGGCGGCACGGTAGGCACGGCGGGCGCTGCGAACGCGGCCGGCGGCGGCGGCGGCAGCGGCGCGGCGCTGGAGCGCGGCGCAGCCGACCCGGGGAGCCGATGCGCGTAATCCGAAAAGCGCGGGAAACGCGTACTTGCAGGATCAGGAACGCACCGGGAGCGCGCGGCCAGCGCGGACGCACCAGGAACGCGACACGATCCCGAAGTGTTGCCGGAGCTCAGTGATGATGATGCCGGGGACGCTTCCATGAGCGAGTCCTCGTTGTACCGTGACTCCTCGATTAACTCATCGATACTGTGAACGGTATCTCTTGAAAGTCTGGACCTTATATCGTGATTCAAGAGCCCATAAATCATATCTAGTTGTATTCGTTCTTCTAAAGGGTACGGCAGTTTAGATATCGCGGCGCGCAGACGAGTAATAAAAACCTCGGCCCGTTCGGTGCCTTGTTCAGACGCGAAGATATCACGAAAAATCTTGTGCGCCGGTCTTGCTGCGCCGTACATACATCGGAGACGATGAAGCGCGTCATCCCACGACTTGACGGATGACTTTATTCCTTTGAACCAAACGGCGGCCTCCCCTTCCAATAACATGGGTAGACCACGGAGCGCATGATCGTCGCTTATATTGACGCATTCTTTATATATCGACACGGCGTCAATGAAAGCTTCTAAAATATCTTCATGCTTCGATCTATCGCCGTTAAAGCGAGCCGTACAATTCGCGAAGTTTCCTGGCTGGCCCGCGGACCCTAACGCGGGCGACGGCGCGGGCGGGCTAACCGGGCACCGGTTGGCGGCAGTTGCGGCCAACAAGGTCTCAATAAGCTCACGGTTAGCTTGAGCTTGCGATCGGGCGAACTCCGATAGGAAGGACATCAGCCTGTCTTCAGAAGTATGCCGCGGATCGCGATCTCCATCCAGATCCATTGACAATCTTTCGCGACGTGATCGACTTGCACGAGGCATGATAACACAAATATGCGAACAAACAGAGTCAACGACGTACTAAACACGTTGTAACTTGTTAACACGGCACTATTCCGCGTGGACGCGTTCGCGAACATTTGATACCTACTTCGATCGGGCCCGAGTTGGGACGCCAAAATGTAGTGAGAGGGACTACGATCGGAAAGAAAAAGGTTCGTGTGTACGACAGCACTTTTTAATAAACTTATGTACACAGAGAACATTAAAGAAAAGGCACAAAATGTTATTACGCGATACGCAACGAGTCACATAATAGGTAAGGCGCCGGGCGCGAGCGCTGGAGCGCGTGCGCACAAGACGATAGCGTGAGGCGGACTGCCGCGGTAGCGGGCCGGTGTGCGGGGAGCGGACTGTGAAAGGGGCCCTGGATGGGCTAGCGAGCGAGTACATTCAACGGCTCGAGGCGGCGTTCCTTTGTAAACGCGAACCATGGCCTTGGTCGCATCAGAGCGGTACTTGAGCTCGACAGAACGAATATCATAATATCACGCTACAGTATAAATGGTTTATGGTAAATGGTTGAAAATATTTAAGATTGAATAAATATTCCTAGTTTGAACAAACAATGCTAAAATAATTCAATTTTGGATCAGTTTATTAAAACGCCTTTTTCACAGCATTCTCCTCTAATAAAACATATGTTTGTATGCAAATGCAAATGTTGCGGTGCTACAATTGACAGCTGACAAGTCATTAAAACTTAAAGGATTTGTATACAAGTACGGTACAGACTACAGATAGTTTGCAACTAAACTCGGCCACAGCATGAATAACTAATTAACTACTTGAAATGAGAGATACTATACAGATATTTTTCAAATGCACGGTAAAACTATCGCACAGTAAGGTACAGTCCATGCGGTAAGTACGGCGTAATCAAAGTGTTATGTAGGCTGTTGTGATTTGTGATTGTGACTCGAGGGTCAACAACCTCGAGTCACCATAACCTTCTGCACAAGAGACAAAATAATGGAGTCGTGGAATTAATTGATATATACTGGCTGAATTGGGAAATATATTCGCGTAAAAATAAATCGTTTTATCATGGTGTTCATTATACACAGGCGATCTGAACAGGAAACACCTCAAGTGGTATTCATTCTGCGGTGAGGTGAGGTTTTTAGAGGTAACAAACCACCTGCTCCTTGTTCCCCCTCTTTGTTTAAAGGTAACGCATCAGCGGTTCTGTTATTATTCGTTTGTGTTAGAGCCATATTGATTTTTAATTTAAACCATCAGTAGGCTTACTTTCTCAATTGTCGACTTTCTGACTTAAGATAATTTATTTGACGTTCTCAGGTTCATTGATCCACCATCATTTAGCTGTATGTGTATTGGTATAAAGTGAAAGACCATTTATCAAAGCACTTAATATCCATGTATAAATCAATGTCTACGCTTGAAACGTGCTCCTTTGTTACATAGAGTACGTTGAAGTACGTATAGGTAATGCTTTTCCCATACAATGTAAAATCTTTGTCATGTTCGAGTTCTTTGTTAAATAACACAAACAGGCCATGCGAAACATTTTATCCTTCATTAGCTGACCCGCGAAACTTCGTCTGCGTCATATATTATGGGTTTATGGTCTTTAAAATTTACGCAGCACACGCAATGAAATGTTTCATAAAAAGGAATACATTTTCCCCGTTTTTGCTACATTTTTCATTGATACTCCGCTCCTATTAGTTACAGTTTGATGTTATGTAAAGCTAGCCTTCCTCGATAAATGAGCTATCACTAACACTAAAATGATTTTTCAAACTTATAAACAACTTACAAACAAACAAGTACTCCCTAAGATTAGCGCATTTAACCAAACTTCAGATTTATAGTATTACTGTAGTTTTATGGTCTCACGCCTCATTTGATATGAAACCTATGAGGTGGTTTTGATCTAGATACGCTGTCGGCGACTATGCACTCTTAACTACATATATCGTAATAAACGCATGCATCAGTGACACGCCGATATGTCATAGCTGGATTTTTTTGTAATGCAAAAAACTGGCAAACGATCAGTGATTTTTCTTATTTGATTTGCCCGGGATTTAATCCCCCAAAGAGGGGTTAACGTCAGGCAGGCAGGTGCTCATAAACACTAAACCGAATCGTTTTTATGACATGCCTGAGAAAGTGTATTGCGCCAACCCTATCTTGAGGTGGGATAAAGGCAGGTAAAGAGAAATTAAAAAGCAGAGGCTGGCAAACGAACAAGTGGGCCACCTGATGACGCTAAGTGATCTTCACCTTCTATAGACACCCAAGACACGAAAAGGATCAGAGTTCGTTGCTAACCTGAAAGGACGGTAATAAGGATCGGAAAAGGGAGGGAGGGAATTGGGCCACCGGAAATCTCACTCACCGAACGAAACGCGACAGCGAGCTGCCACTTTACGTCGGTTTTCTTTGACGTAACTGTCTACAGTGTGGCTCTACCACTCAACATATTAAATGTAATGGTTGCAATGTTAACGTTGATCATCCTTCGAAAATTCAGATATTATCGATTGTAAACCGTTACGTTTGATCAGTATCAAACAGATGTAGTTAAACAGTTTTAACTACATAGACTATCATTTGTTGTACAAGTCGTACTTTGTTATATGTTATATCTGGAAAACAATTTTATTTTTATTTTCTACTACCTTAACACTATTATGGTCTTGTTTGAAGGTTACTGAAGACATCAATCATGTATGAGCTATGGAGTTGTTGTGTATTGTTAGACAGAGGCGCAATAGTATCATCCGTTTGTTAAAGTTAAAACTGAAAAAATAGCTAATCATATTATAATAATTATATATTGTTTCATATTATGTTTTCAGTTAACTAACCAATGACAAAATCAGGTGATTTTGTGAATAATTATTTGTTATAAGTAACAGTAACTTTAAACGCTGAACAATGGTGCTTTATGGGTATTGTCTATATGGGTATTTATCCAAGGCTAGTCTTATTCACTTTCCTAAAAAAGGTACTTAAGTAAATAACAAGCTTATTAATCAAGGAGTCCTTAAACATGCAAAATAATAATTGTACATTCAATTGTTTGGAGTAATATATTGTTTTAGTAACAAAGGCAATTCAGGAAGGGCGTTTTAAATTAGGTCTGCGCTCTCAGATTCAACGAGCCCTTACTCATTGTCCTAGTCCCTTTATTGTTCCAGTTTTTTAACGTTCCCATAAAAGTCTAAAGCTTGGCCACTGTACCTACCTAGTTTGATGAATGACGGCCTGGTTTTTAGAGCACGCAGACTTCGGGTTTCCTCTTGAGTATTTTTTATTCATGCTACTGAATTATTTCGGTGAAACTAGGTTTTTGTCCTCCGTAATTCGTTTTTGACTTCTGGGAATTTATCATGCTTTAGATGGCGGTTTAGTCCAGTGGACCACCTTACTGGTTTAGTGGCAGCGGAGTAAAAATTAAAAGTATGAGTTCTTGAGCTATATATACTTATCGTAGGGCGGGTAATAACATTTTGTGTGTCATAGTTTCGAGTTAGAAAAATTATGCTCACCCAGTGTATCGGTATGGTCTTGGAAAACTCAACCTCATTATCTAAGACCATATCCGCTAAGATATGGAAAAGAGAATTTAAAGGTTAGATAGACCTGTTTTTTTATAACAAAAAGGGATTTGGAATAAAATTCTATCACGATTTGGTTTTAATTTTTACGCCCGACGTTTCGAAAGCTTTGCAGCCTTCGTGGTCACGGGTCAGACTGGTATAAAAATTAAAACCAAATCGTGATAGAATCCGTAAAAATAGTTTTATTCCAATGAATAACATTCGCGTTAACCTAAGAAATCATTACAAAAAGGGATTTTTATAAAGTAGTTCGATTTGTGATATTTTCACCCAATGATATTTTTATGTGGAAGTTGAGAACTGGAGATTCATTGTTAGTAATGAGTACTTGAATGAAATATTTTTGATGAGTAGTGTCTGGAGACAGGCCAGTCTAAATACACATTTGTGTGCAAATGTTCGACACTCATTTATATGCAAAGGTCCGACGTATGGTTTGTCTACATAGACTATTTATATATACAAGCCACAATTTGTTCTACACGAAATCAAATTCATAATTGGTACCGCCACTCTGTAGATAACTTACCATGGGCCGTCCGCTCGTCTGCCTTTTTAAAAGTTTCTTTAAATTTAATTTACTTATTTAACAAAGGGAGCTGCCTTGGTGGCGTGGTTGTATTTCGTGACGACTACCGTCCTGAGGTCTCCTGTTTTTCCGTATCAGCCAGAATTGTGACCGATCACATGTGGGACGGAACTAAGCTCGGCGAAATGTGGGTGATCTAGTTCGCTAGGGCGCCTCGGCCTACGCCTTCAAGGATACAGACGTGAGGTTATGTGATGTGGAGCTACAATTACCGCTATATTGACACTCTTAGCACTTCTTATTATCAAATGTTGATTAGTTTTAAGAACATGCCCTGAGATAGTAATTAAAATATGGACCCGTAACGGTTGTTAGACAAAGATAACAAAGCAATGGCGTCGTCTTGTAAGTTTATACATCTATATATATTATTTATATAACACAGTAGGTTGTAATATTTGGCGCATGTAAATTCAAACCCCAGTGCTTTGTGAGATGTGATGTATGAAGTGGATATTCCTGACCTTTTTCGTGAAATGCTGATTCGGGTTCTGATTGTAGTAATATAAAGAATATAGTGCCAATTTGGAGATGTTCCTATTGAAAAGAAAAGTTACGAGCTTCTATTCTTGATAAATAGCAAAGTCGTATAGCCAACAATAAAATCTGTTCGACGAGTTTTATTCAAAGCCAATTATTATCTTCGTCGATCGTTAACTTATTAGAATGTTTGCAGAAGACGAGATTGAAAGCACCAGTGAATACGCGCTGATGCGTCAATAATGAGCGCTGATTCAAGATCATATTATTATGTGATTGACTTCTTATTGATTAAAGGCAAACAGTATCGGAAGAAAATCAATCGAAAATTATAGTCTCACAAGTAAGTTTTAATGACTATCAGGAATTGACGGATCCTAAATAAATATATGCGAATTACCCAAACATATTTATATATGAAGTTGCAATCCATAGCCTCACATTCCATTCAACGATCCCCCGTTGTACCATATAAGTTAATACATTTTACATAAAGCTTTTTTAATTTAACTATGAATTTCAGTCTGTAACAGTAGTCTCACATGAACTTGTATCATTTTCATTGAGTTATAAACTTTACAAAACTATTGTCAACTACAAACTTGGAAACAATGTAAAAGTTATATCACTTTCCCATACCACTAACTAAGTGTATGTCCCTCAAGTTTTGGCTAAATTGAGTGCAGCCATTCAACCGTCTAGCGAGGTGGAAGACTTTATGTATGGATACGAGATCTGTGCCAAATGTCTGAGACAGGGAGATAGCACATGTATATGATATTGCTTCAAATTACTTGGAGTCTTATTCCAATATGCATGTGGTGCTGCACACAGCCAACGAAAAATGAATAATTTTTCATTGGCTTACGAAGACAGATGACGCTCGACTCTCTGACGGTTGTTACATCTGCCCAGCGACGTTGGCGTGCCGGGCAAGGATTTGTTTTTTTCTTAAATATTCTGGTTTTTCCAAATCGACTTATTGGAAGCGACGGTATCCAACTACTTCCTGGAAATCTTTGGGAGAGATGTATGTTCAACAGTAGACGTCCTTGGCTGATGATGATGATGATGCTACTGGTCTTTAAATTCCAATATAGATTTATGTAATTTTTTTAAATGAGAATTTCAAAAATTTTGAGTGGTAGAGCCACGCAGTAGGCAGTTATGTCTATAGCACGAATGGGCAGGTTCGACCGGTTTGAAATCACTATCTCACAGAAAACTGACGTAAAGTGGCAGCTCGCTGTCGTGTTTCGTTCGGTTAGTGGGATTTCCGGTGGCCCGATCCCCCCCCTCTTTTCCAATTCTTATTTCTCTCCTTTTAGATTGTTGTTCCATCCATGATTCTTTTGGGTTTTATGGGCGGTGGAGGTTACTTACCATTCGGTGACCCATCTGTTCGTTTGACGGTCTCTGCTATTTAATAATCACAAGTTAACGGACCGACTTTAAATCCGATCGTAACCAAATTTATATGGGACTACCCTTGAAATAAGCTCTAACGAACACAAAAATAATTTTGAAAATCGGTCCACATTTGGCGGAAATATCGTGTAACATACATAAAAAATACAGATGAATTGAGGACCTTCTACTTTTTGGAAGTCTGTCGAAAAATACAGTAGAGTTAACTATCTCTTACAGTTTCTCAAGTTGTTTAAAATTATTGTGTATTCCTTAAATTTTTCATTTAATAAATATTACTTTATGGTACGTCCTTATACTTCTATATTTGTGAGACTGCGTTATAGCCTTCCATCCCGTACTATATTTCCCATAAAATGCCCCAACATTAAGTTTTCCCCTATTGTCAATGCTAAATGTCAACTCCGCCCGCAGTTATAAATAGTACATAATAGAAACACAATAAATATTTGGCACATAAAATATGGCGATAAAAACTTTTCCCCTGTTCAGGGTCATAAAACCGGGTGAGCGATCGAGAAGTTTCTATAAAATACATCCGGGACACTTTTATGAGGTGTCCACCGCCGCGCACCGAGGAACTACTGCGTGACAGTTTCAAGAATATCGTAAAACGGGCCGTTTGTTCATTTAACACTTTTACTACTTGACCTTTGAAGGGGTCCATAAAATTAGTAACCAAAATTAAAACTTTTTGGTCTGTTTTACGACGGTACTTAAAGTATTAAACTAATTTATGTCGGGATTAGCTTAATTTAGCGATCTGATAGAATTGTATTGAGCTTTAAATGTCGTGTTGAGGTCAAACTAGTATTGGAATAAGTCACTAATCGGCATTCAACTGAGTTCTCAGAAGAGTTACTGTTATTATTTTTTATTATGGCTCTATTAAATGTTCAACGTCAAATAGAGTAGGTATTCGGGTTGTATTATTTTAGTACTTAAATGTATACCATCTTACTTTGGCTTGGAGAGGGGCGTTAGCTATAAACCGTTTTCTTCGTGAAAACGAAAAAGCGTTAAAAGATTATTCTTAATTCTGTATATTTTCGAACGACATAAAAAAATAGGAGGTCTTCAATTCAGCTGTATTTTTTGTGGATGTTACGCTACATGACCAGCAGTGGGACAAAATAGGATAGAAAAGAAAAGAAAGAAAAGTTGCGCTACATCTCCGCCAAATGTGGACCGATTTTCATTTTGTGAATGTTGTGTGTGTGTGTGTGTGTGTGTGTGTGTGTGTTTCACTGTGTGAATTCATGAAATGTGGTTGTTCTAGTTCGCTAGTACGCCATTTCGGGAATACAGACAGGCGTGTCCTTATGTTGGGCTATGTAAGTGAGATTTCTGCAAGCCTCAAAAATCTTTAATCCCGGTTCTTGTTCCCGTCATGAATGGTTCATAATCCGCTCGTGCTGACTGTAGCACCGCAAGTGTTGGCGTGGTGACCCATCTTTGACCTATTCTTTACTACATCTAGAACCGGTCTATAATCAAAAATAACTGCGAGAATTCGTTTTGTGCTTTTATTAAACGTCTCGATCAGTCTCGTGAAGACATGGGTCGGCGTGAATATAGCTCCGTATTTTTAGACGAGAGATTTCTTACAGATTTACGTTTTTTGATGTAATGAGAACTCGAGATCTTGTGTTATTTATAGACCATTTATCTTTGTAGTCTAAATTTAATCCTCTGTATTTGTCTTAAACTCGGAACTTCACTCTGCATGTTGTTATGGGCTTACAGTACTACGCACATCGTTGATACTAACTACTAAATACTGTAAAGTGCGAAGCATAGTGCATATAAATAATTGTTGTAAGGCGAGCGACCAGCTCATACCATCAGTTAGATCGTTGAAAAAGCACGTTTTTAGCATGTGTACAGATTTAGTAGTATACTAGTAGCAATATCCATTAAGGTATGGGGTGACCATAGAGCACTTAAATAGGTTCGTTTTACAAATTAGATAACACAATAATGTTGTGCAGTTTTGAATGAAGTTCATATGTACGTATTGTTTTAAACTACGTTGCAGCTGCCGGTCGAAGTTCTCGGTGAACAGCCTCGAAATCTCTGTTTTAACCATAGTTTACTTTAAAGCACCCTTTAGTAGTGAAGTTAAGAACTTAGTCTAGCGGCGGCTTTGTGTAGCTTGTACAGTCTCATGCTTATTATTCTTATTATTAAAAGGCTTGGTGAAGACACAGAGACATGTCACATTTCGACGAAATTAATTATTTATATACAGGATGTTTCATAAAGTACAGATAAACTAGAGAGGATGGCTAACAATCTAGCGATAAAGTTTTAAATTTCATAATTCTCATAGTTTTGTATCGATTGAAATTTGAGTTTATTGGGTCAGCTGCAGTACCTACATTTGCAAACCACCTATGGGGTAATTAATTATTATAAGCACACACAAAGCTATTCCTATGCCAATTGCGACGATTTGCAGGTCGCATTCTGATTTTAAAATGCCCATGCTTAATAATTTATTTAAAAAATTAAGTTGAATTTTTATGTTTTAAATTTACCATTGCTCTTTAAATCGTTCTCCCTATATGTGGAATTGTTATTGATACCAACTTTATGAAACACCTGGTATAAATATACTTACTTACATAAATAATACTTACGTAGAACTCTACAGTATAATAAAAGTTAGGTATAGATTGTCAGTGTTACTGCGTAGAGTTTACACTATAACATGGAGTCTGCAGCACGGTAAAGTGACTACATTACATCTGATGGTAAGCGTAGCGCAGTCCAAAAAACAGTGACCACTGAGCAATAATGGGTTTATCAGTGATCACCAGAATTATGTAATTATGGCCTATTTATCCGTCTTCACATTCTAAATCTGAAGAGGGAAGAAGCAAATCGAGGGGCTTGCGACAAGTCAAGCGGATGACCGTTGCAAACACAGGGATATTCCCCCATACCCGCCCTCAACCAACCAGAAATTAGTCATGCCACAAGCTCTTTAAGAGGTCGGGAAGTACACTGCCTGTAGCCCGAGCACGAAAAACTAATGTAAATGTATTCGAGTTCGCTGCGCACTGATGACGTTTGGTTAATATTTCATAGACGCGCATCGAGTTCGAATACATTTACGGTTGTCAGAAATTTTCCTGCTCGGGCCGCTGATCCTGGAACAACACACGGAGTGTGGGTCACTATTACAGGTTTTAGCACCATGTGTACGGTAGCCGCCATCCGGGCTGATACGAATATCCTACCACCAGCAAAACTTGTGCACTGCACTTCAATTGGTATGAGATTATCAATCTATATTAGAAGGTTTTCGACCGACTTCAAAAAAAGGAGGAGGTCCTCAATTCGTCTGTAATTTTTTATGTATGTTACACTTACGCGGTATCTCCGCCAAATGTCGACCGATTTTCAAGATTCTTTTTGTGTTCGATATAGCTTCCAATGGTGGTCCCATATACATTTTGTTAAGATCCGTAACTTTTGAAGTCAGTCCGTTAAGTTTTTAAACTTGTGATCATTATGATTTATTTGTGGGTGTTCTAGTTCGCTAGTGCGCCTCTGCCTACCTCTTCGGAGATACAGGCGTGAGCTTATGTTATGTTATGTTATGATTTATTTTTTATTTATTTTTATTATTTGAAATAAAATAAAATTAAGGTGCGTTGTCCCATTACTCGGTTATTGTAATAAACGTAAACGTAATCGTAAGCTCACCCCTGTATCCCCGAAGGGGTAGGCAGAGGCGCACTAGCAAACTAGAACACCCACATTTCGCCGAGCTTAGTTCCGTCCCAGATGTGATAGGGGGCGAGCCTATCGCCATATCGGGCACAAATTCCAGGACTGATATGGAAAAATCCAATATCACTATGCCCGACCCGGGGATCGAACCCGGAACCTCAGCACCGTAGTCGTACTGAAATACCACCACGCCACCGAGGCAGTCATTGTATTAATCAGTCAGTCAGTTATTGTAATAATACTGTGAATTTAAGAAAAAGTTTTTTTTAGTATTACGTAGTTAGTCAAAGTAGATTTGGTTTGCCCATTTCCGATTGTGTGACCCATTGCGTTTCATGTTTAGATTACAATTACAATAACCAGGATGAAACAGCCCACGTAACAGTTAAGGGGCGTCTCGGGCTCCTGGTTTTTTTTAAACAAAACACAAAAACACATACGCAAAACAATGATTTTTCACTGTCTCCTGCTGATAGAACAATGCATCATAGATAAAAATGTGTAGTGAAACCATGTTTTGCATAGGAGTTTTATGTATTGTTTTAGTGCAGGAGACGCGGCTTAAGATACACCAAATAAAACAACACAATTGACGAACATAACTTTATTACACCTTGACATGACAATGTAGGTAGTGAATATTTACACGATATGTACATTTGATACAAACCTAACTAAACATAGTGGTATACAAACTTTGATCCTTACGTTCGCTAAGCGATAAAAACACTTTTACACTTTAGTAAATTCATCGTTACAACCCTAGACCGAGTCGACTCGCGCTAATTTGTACAAAATTTAACCTTAAATAACACCAGGACGCACCACCTACACCTATAATATTATGCACAGAGTACTAAACACGGTCGGTACAAAAATGTCGCGAGCACTTTGCCGGGTAGCAGTTCGAAAGGCAGGGCTCGTGCCTTCCAAACTGCAGGTGCGACGTTCATTGTCCTTCACTTAGTCTATGGACACGATAAGTGTGTCCTCCTCGAGCGCGGTGCAGGAGGGCTCGCGGCGGCGGCGCGAAGCCCGCACTCAGAGCCGCGAGTGGGAGAGGCCGTTGGGGGCTATCAGTGGAGCCAGCGTGGCAGGCCGCGCCTCCAGCGGCAGCACCTCGCTCGCCGCCACTGAACGTGACGTCAGCGCCGTCGATGCTTCCGACCGCGACCCTCCAACAGCCACCGACAGCCCGCCGCGTGACTCGATGGCTCTGGACTGCGCACGAGCGGCTCCTGCACCCCGTTTCCTTGGTATCACACTGTTTTCAACGTGCAAGGTAGCGTTTACGTCCTTTCCAGCAGCGCAGGTGCAAGCCTTTAGAAAACTCTTCTTAAAGTTGTCTGACAGGAATGCGTACAGAATGGGATTCATGGCTGAGTTGCTATAGCTGAAGCAAGCGGCCACTAGGAACACCGTTATAGTGATACGGCTCGCACACTCTGTGGGAGGCGAGTATATCAATGCCACTTGGAACGCCCAGTACGGCAGCCAGCATAGAACATACACGGCAATCACAGTCAGGACCAGCTTTGTGACTTTTCTGTGTGATCGCTTCTTCTCCTTAGACTTGTTCTTTGGTCCTACAGTCTTCAGTTTCCGTATGACCAAACAGTAAAACACGAAGATCAGAGTTAGTGGTGCCGCGAAACCCAGAGCGAAGGAATACAGAGTGAAGGAGGTTTGTCCCTTGTTAAAATCGCGTTTGGGCCATACAATGTTGCATGATAGACCATTGTCGGTTGGTATCAGTGTGGTGTACATAAATATCGGAGTCATGACCAGAGCTGAAGCTGTCCACGCGGCCGCAGAGACGATCCGAGATACAAACGGGGTTCTCAATCTAGGCGCTGCTATCGGATGACACACCGCTATGTATCTGTCAGCACTCATGATGCACAGGAATATACTGCTGGTGAACTGATTGATGCCTGTTGATATCATATAGGCTTTGCACATGAACCGTCCGAAAGGCCAGGATCGAAGTGACATCGTGACAATGAGGAAGGGTATGCCGATCAGGAAACATTCATCCGCTATAGCGAGGTTCACGATGTACATGTTCGTGACTGTTTGCATTTTGGAGTAACGTAGAACCACGTAAATGACGAGAGTGTTGCCAAGCAGGCCGACAACACATACCAGAGCGTACAGTACTTGCGTGACAACGTACACGATAGGCAAGTTGATGTTGGGGCAGTTCTCAAGGGTGCCATTATACGTGCCGTTGTCGTCGTAGCTCATGTTGCCGTGCCCGTACATCTCCACGTCTTCAAGCTCCATGACGAACAGAGAATCTGGTTGTAAGACACGAATTCACCTGAAAAAAATAATATTAATTTTAAATATGCAATAAGTGAATTAGTCAGTGTGTAGCAAATCGCGACTAACGTTGTATTGATATGTATCCGAGTGTCAGTGGGAGGGAGGTGTTTGTGCTCAGGTTACGGGCCACGTGTTGTTTCGGTTGGAGTTTTATCTCGATTCGTGGGCAAACTATTATTGTCTCCCGGCGTTGTACATTTAGAAGTGACTTTGACTAAGTAAAAATATATATCTATTTTTATAGAACCTAATTAAAGAGACCAAGGTGTGAGGTGGGTCATTTAGTACTAACTGTTCAGCACTACTCATATACAGTACGATAACAAATATAATTTCTCACCATAGTTACGTTATATTTTTGTGAGTGACAGAGCCACGCTGTAGACAGTTACGTCTACAGCACGAATGAATGCGTGGGTTCGATCGGTTTGATACCACTGTCTCACAGAAAACTGACGTAAAGTGGCAGGTCGCTGTCGCGTTTCGTACAGTGAGTGAGATTTCCGGTGGCCCAATTACCATACTCCCTTTCCCAATCCTTATTTCCCTCCTTTTAAGTTGGCAACGCACTACTAATTATTTTATGTTTTGGGTGTCTATGGACAGTGGAGATCACTTACCATCAGGTAACCTATATGCTGGTTTGCCAGTCTCTGCTATAATAAAAAGGAATATAAGTAAAACATTGAGCCAGAAATATTTAATGTGTACATAAATGCATAGCCCTATAATTATAGGGCTATGCATGTTTTAACATAACATAACATAAGCTCACGCCTGTATCCCCGAAGAGGTAGGCAGAGGCGCACTAGCGAACTAGAACACCCACATTTCGCCGAGCTTTAGTTCCGTCCCAGATGTGATAGGGGGCAAGCCTATCGCCATATCGGGCACAAATTCCAGACTCTGGACCGATATGGAAAAATCCAATATCACTTTTCCCGACCCGGGGATCGAACCCGAGACCTCAGAACCGTAGTCGTACCGAAATACCACCACGCCACCGAGGCAGAATACAATTGTATTCTAGACCTGATTGCAAATATTAGAATTTCACAATTATTAAATATCAGGCGGGTTTCATCGTCTAGCCTTTCGCGACAATATTCCCTTTTTCGCAAACCCAAGTTATCCGGTAACTATACAGACTTGCTCATATATTTTTTTACGATCTACAAAATTTTATACCACTCCTTTGATTTTAGGTCTTACATTATGACTGAAAGGTATGTTCTTACTATACATATATAACATAACATAACATAACATAAGCTCACGCCTGTATCCCCGAAGGGGTAGGCAGAGGCGGACTAGCGAACTAGAACACCCACATTTCGCCGAGCTTAGTTCCGTCCCAGATGTGATAGGGGGCGAGCCTATCGCCATATCGGGCACAAATTCCAGACTCCGGGCTGATATGGAAAAATCCAATATCACTTTGCCCGACCCAGGGATCGAACCCGAGACCTCAGAACCGTAGTCGTACCGAAATACCACCACGCCACCGAGGCAGTCAATACATATATCTTATCGATAATATCTACTTGAATAGCTTTCTTTTGATTTTATTAAAATATACATGTTCAGGTTACTTGGTTACAGATGGCGAAGCGCATCTAGGCCCCTTACTTATAAAAATATTTAAGCGCTGCTTATTTTTATACCATAGGTTATCCCTTTCATTTTTAAACAATGTAACGCAAGGAAAAAAGTGACAGGTTATTCTTAACCATTTGCTCAGCAAAAAAGGCTTTTATAAGTAAGGCCCTAGATGTCTAGTTGTATGTTAAATTCGTGCGATCCGATGGAATTGAATGTTATATTTTCTTTGATATAGATAATTCATTCTTATTTATATTCCCCGCTAGGGCATTGGCATCACTTTAATGATAGATTATGATATAAATCAAAAAGTTTCTTCAAAATCAATATCTTCCTAAAATATGCCGCCCAAAATACCCTTTGTGTAAAAAAGCGATGATACTCAGAATAGAATGATGGATTGTAGCCGATGTTATTATTCTCAGCGACCTTCGTAATGTGCTCGCGCGGGAATCGAATGAGTTATGATCTACCTCGAACGCTTAACCTTGTCGTCGTTATACTTACATTTTGTGTATGTCAACTATTGCATGCTGATCCGCGTGTGTTGGCAACTGGAACAATAAAACGTTAAACATTAGATATCTAATATCCTTATAGATAACTTACCTATAAAGTGTACATTGTGCAAAATCGACGGTCATAACACCAATTTGTACATACATCGAACAGATAACCGCGGTTCAATTTGTAGTTTAAACCGTAGGTTTTACTCATGCTACCTAGTTTTATATAACAGTTGACATAGCTTATATGATTTGCCAGATAAGCGATGTGAACAATTTTAAACTTCGGTTCTTTATGTTCTCGAACGAGATATACGTTAATGTTGAGTTTAAAGTTATTCCTGATCAGTGTTTTAAAAATAATTAAAATCGTATGGTCAGGCCAATTCCAAATGAGAGTGTTTTTTTTTAAATCAGACAACTACAAAGGATTCTCGAGAAAAAATAGTTTTAAATGTCAACTAAGGCTCATTGCTGTCGTTTACAATGTTTTAGGTGTATTACTCACGTTAGGGTATGTTAGATGCTTTAAATGTTTATGAGCCTAAATTTCCTTTTGAGTGGTACATGCATTTCTAACATTAAAATTTACATCAATATTAATCCATCACTACTTCTAGATATTCTGTGCTTGAGGAACTTTCATCTTCGTGCAGTCGTGCATTATAATTATATCAGCACGAAGTGTGATTCGCTAATCCTCTGAACTGTATAAAAGTGGCTTTAGAAAAGTTGGTTTGACAATCCTGATCTACGCGAGGAAAAGAGTACAAAGTTAAAAATTTTCCGTCTTCTGGTATTTTATGTTAAATTCACTTTTTTGTAACCAAACGAACAGTTATTTTATTTCAGCAATACACACAGACATTGCGGTACATATGTATGTAAAGTCGTCTAGACTGCAGATTGTACACGCACGGCACGAGGTACACGAGAATCGCATCAAAATAATCGTAACCTTGTTTGAATTGCGACACAGGCGGGTAAGTGCGTGCCGTTTGAGAATCTCTCTAGAATCTACTTTATATTGAAGGTGACTGTGAAATTAAAATCGTGACGTCTGTAAATCATACATGTTCGATTATCTTTCTTAAGTCATCTATGATACTACTGTGTCAAAGAAAACCGATAAAGTGACAACTAACGTTCCGTTTGGAGAGTGAAATTTCTGGTGACTAAATCCAATGACAGAATTTACATCTAATACCTTTCTTTAAGATGAGTAATGCTTTTATGATCTAATTGGTATCGTCTATATTTTTGTAGCTATAATTTGTTATCGTATACAGTCATCCTCGGTCCAGGAATCAGTGAGGGATAGTTTTTTTTTAGCAATGTGACAAACACTATAGTTGATGGTGAAAAAAAATCCTTAATTAAATTTTGAGAAAATTATTGTAACACAACTATTATTTTACAAATATTTAAAGATAATCCCGTTTGCCGACCCAGTGGCCCATACATCAAAATGTCACCCGTTTTATATCCTATTATTCGGTTATGTTAAAATTACGTGACCCTCTGACATCGCAACATTTATCAATTGTAATCCTCGCCGAGTTGATGATATATTAATAGTATTAAGTAAAATAAAGGGCAAACAAATAAGTTGGTCATGAGTAAGATCACGTCAAGTGGACCCCCTATTTACCACTTGATCATAAAAATTTAATTTATATATATTTTTCATAAGTCCTTATGATGGAAAAATGATCCCCCAAACGATTTTTAAAAATTTTGATTTTAACAACATTTTTTTTTACAATGAAAATTTTAAGCACTTTTAATTAAAAAATGGATTAAAAATCAACCGTAAGAGATAAATTCATGAAATTTTCAGCATCCATGGTCAAATGTCTATACTTTAAGAATATATTAACGACTTAAGATTATTTGTTTATTTTCGTATTGTTAAGTAACTTTTAAGTTAACAAATGAAAATTTAACTCATTTCTTGGTAAAAAAATGCATTTTTTTTTCATCGGTCACATGCTTTATTCATTTAAGTTTAAGATTCCGGAAGAAAATTTCACTGCTCGCCATTAGTTTAAACAAAATGAATTTATTTATGACAGCGCGCCAGCCGCCGAGCGCTGTGGAAGCGCCGCGCTACCGAGCGTCTCGTACTGCATTGAAGCTTTTATCAGTGATAATTTAAAATAATAATACAAAATATTATTATAAAACAAATTTTATTATTATTTACGTAATATTATTATTATTATTAACAATAAAATTTTATTTTTTGTTAACAATATCATAAGGAGAGGGAAATTAATTAAGGAGAGGGAGACATAATGAAGACACTAGACTGGAAAGAGAGAGGAGTCAATGTAAACGGCCGCCACATGTCGCACCTCCGTTTTGCCGACGATCTCGTTCTAAAACTGAAACCGCTGCAGATCTCCAGCTCATGCTGGATGAGCTTCTCAAATCGTCTGGGAGTGTAGGCTTGAAGATGAACATGACTAAGACAAAGATTATGACTAACCAATCACGAAGGCCTAGGGTCGTCGTAGGTAACTGTCCCATAGAGGTAGTTGAAGACTACATTTATCTTGGTCATCGTTTATCGTTCAACCGGGGCTCTCAGTTGAATGAGATCGCGGGACGTATTCAGCTTGGGTGGGCTGCATTTAGTAAGCTAGACGACGTATTCAGATCCAAAATCCCACAATACCTGAAGACCAAGGTATACAACCAATGCGTACTACCCATACTCACATACGGAGCTGAAACATGGCCCCTAACCTTATCAAACATGCACAAGATCCGCGTAGCACAGAGAGCTATGGAACGGGCCATGCTAGGTATTCACTTGGTAGATCGTGTGCCAAACATGAAAATTCGACGTCGCACGAAAGTCGAAGACGTAGGCACACGCATCGCCAAGTTGAAGTGGAGATGGGCGGGACACTTGGCTAGACGGGATGACGACAGGTGGACCAAGGCAGTTACGGAATGGTACCCCAGAAACGGTCGAAGAATGAGAGGCAGGCCTCCGGCCCGATGGTCGGATGATATTACGAGGTATGCCGGCAAACAGTGGATAAGGGTTGCGCAGAACCGGAAAGAGTGGCGTGATCGAGAGGAGGCCTATACCCAGCAATGGGTGGATACGGGCTGATTAGATAGATATCATAAAGAATATAATCATTTTTTTTTATTATTTTTACCAAACAGCGTAAATTTAAAAATAAATAATCAATTAAAAATTCTTAAAACTGTTATGGTCTGTATTCCCTTTTTTAGGTCATTCAGTAAATTATTATTCTTGAATTTTCTAGTCAACACTCCATCTTTAGTTAACAAAAGAAAAACCGCTCCGTTACGATTTTCATTAACAAAAAATATTTTTTTATTGATAATAATTATAATAATATAACGTAAATAATAATAAATTTGTTTTATAATAATATTTTGTATTATTATTTTAAATTATCACTGATAAAAGCTTCAATGCAGTACGAGACGCTCGGTAGCGCGGCGCTTCCACTGCGCTCGGCGGCTGGCGCGCTGTCATAAATAAATTCATTTTGTTTAAACTAATGGCGAGCAGTGAAATTTTCTTCCGGAATCTTAAACTTAAATGAATAAAGCATGTGACCGATGAAAAAAAAATGCATTTTTTTACCAAGAAATGAGTTAAAATTTCATTTGTTAACTTAAAAGTTAGTTAACAATACGAAAATAAACAAATAATCTTAAGTCGTTAATATATTCTTGAAGTATAGACATTTGACCATGGATGCTGAAAATTTAATGAATTTATCTCTTACGGTTGATTTTTAATCCATTTTTTAATTAAAAGTGCTTAAAATTTTCATTGTAAAAAAAAAATGTTGTTAAAATCAAAATTTTTAAAAATCGTTTGGGGGTTCATTTTTCCATCATAAGTACTTATGAAATATATATATAGATTAAATTTTTATGATCAAGTGGTAAATGGGGGGTCCACTTGACGTGATCTTACTCTCATCGGATGGTACAAGATTACTCTTGAACACTAAGCATTGATTGTGACGGCTTCTTTTAAAAAATTGTATTTTTTTTTAGTGGTAGAACCACGCTGTAGACAGTAACGTCTACAGCACGAATGTGCCGGCTCGACCGGTTAGATACCACTGTCTCACAGAAAACCGACGTAAAGTGGCAGCTTGCTGTCGCGTTTCGTTCGGTGAGTGAGATTTCCGGTGACCCATTTCCCCCCTCCCTTTCCCAATTCCTTTTCCCTCCCCTTTCATTCCCTCCTTTTAGGTTGGCAACGCACCCATGATTCTTTTTGTGTCATGTGTGTCTACGGGCGGTGGAGATCACTTACCATCAGGTGACCCATCTGTTCGTTTGCCAATCTCTGCTATAAAAAAAAAACGCCAATCGACGTATACAGTGCAATAACATGACTATCACTAGAACAAAACACATTTTGAAATATGACACCATCGTTGATAATAATATATCTCAAAACATCCCTGACAACGCCGAATCCTTTTTGCAACGTGCTACAAGCACTACAAGCCCTACAAGCAGTGACGTGCATAGACATTCCGATCAGTGTAGACAAAAAAGCTTTCAGAATTATTTTCTTCAACTCTTGCATCACGATCACTATTATTATCATCTTCGTGTCGATTTTAAATATAAGCCGAGCGTTGCTATTTTGAAAGTATGTATTTACTTATGATTTTTATTTGTTATTTATGGAAATAGCTAATTGTCACGGTAGACAGTATCTCTTTGTCTATATGGTTTACACGCCACTGGCTACAACTATATTATTATTACGGCGACACCACTTTGGAGTGGGATAAAGTTAAGTGGAAGAGATGATAATAATCTCCATCTATCAGCTAAACGATGTAATTTTTTTTATGAGTCCAAGTGCTCAAATATCATTAAAACAGCGTTTGCAATTTCTGAAAAGTGAAAACCGACATCTTTCCATAGCATTGCGTCGTAGGCATAAAACTTCATGACATAAGCCTTTTGTTAAACTGAAATTGCGTTTCGGAATTGGCAGCACAAATTCAGGTGGTATCACTATTCAAATTTTGCTTTTTACCTTTATAAATTAAAAAATGTTGACGGTGGATAAAATTTTAAATCCTGTTGTATCATCGTTCGACGAACCATGGGTGTTGTGAGACCGAAAGTCTCTTGTAGTTCCTGATACTTACGACACAAGACTCGATCTTAGTGTAGAGTCAGGACTAAGTGTGTGACTGTTGGATGTATATAAGATGGAATTTTAGAAGTGATGGGAATTAAACTTTGGATACGTAAAAAATAATATATAATATAAACTTTATCTAAAAATGTTAAAGATTTTGACGTTTTGTAATCATATACAAAATTAGTAATATGTAAGTAGCGAGAAAGCCACGTCTCTACATCAGAAACACCATTAGTCGAGTATAAACAAACAGATCATACAAATGGAAGAGCGCAATTAAACCAGCTCCCAATTTAGCTTAATCAAAAGCTGCGACGATAAATAGCTGAATGTGTTTGGAAACATCTGGAGCCGCTCTGTTTCTACGACGTATTATGAGTCGCATTGCAGGTTTCAGATTATTGAGATAGGCCCTTTGTTTATAATAGTGTGGTAGTCTGTATTGTTGATAATGAAAGTGCTTCAATGTATGTATATTTAAACAGAGTTATTATTATTATTTTTTGAAAAGACAATGTAGGGATTAGTACGTTATACTTTTCCAATTGCCAGATTCAAAAGAATACCATCTAAATAATCTCAATAATTGGGTACTTGACTTGACGCTTGGTACTGTTCGTAATTTAACTAGTTCCAACTCAACCAAATGACCTTTTCCAATCTCCAATCCCAATTCAAGGATTTAAACCATTGGTGATCACTTTACCATCAGATACCAACTCACTTCTTCCGTCTCTAATACAAAAAATATTATCCATAAATTTTCCACACATACTGAATAAAAGAAACCTAATAAACATCGAGTTGTTAAACAAACTCGTGAAAGGAAGTTTGCGTGGAAGTATTCTTTGTGAGTGTTTATTGAGAGTACCTCGTTTGTTTCCCGTTTGTGCCTCTTTGGCAAATATTCTATACGAACCGGGTCGGAGTAATTCACGGTGTAATAATAACATGGAAACCACAATGTTCGAGACGGATTTCGCAATCCGTGTCGATTTTATAATCAATATATTTTAATTTGATATGAAGAAAGTTATGAAGATAGTCGCCTCCTTGGTCTAGTGGCAGCACGTATGGGCTGTGGACCGAGAGGTCCTGGGTTGGATTCCCAGGTCGGGCAAAGCAAGTTTTCCAATTTAATTTGCCCGGGACTGGATTCCTCATAGAGGTTGACGTCAGGCAGGCGGCCGGTCGTAAAAACTAAGCCAAATCCTATCTGCAACATGCTTGAAACACTGTGTTGCGCCGACCCCACATAAAGGTGGGATAAGGGCAGGTAGAAAGAAAGAAAAGATGAAGAAAGTTTGAACCCTAGGGGAGGACATAGGCTACTTTTAATATAAACAAGTTTGTAATCCCTAATAGGGGGTTGACGTCAGGAAGGCGGCCGGTCGTAAAAGACTATGCCAAATCCTCTCCGCAACATACTTGAAGAAGTGTGGTGCGCCGACCCCACATTAAGGTAGGATAAGGGCAGGTAGAAAAAAAAGCTTGACATCGACTTAAACCTGTATTCCCGAAGGGGTAGGCAGTAGCAAGCTAGCGAACTAGAACACCCACATTTCGTAGTGTTCGTTGCCGTCCCAGTTGTAAAAAGCCTGAACAAGATGATAATGTTTATCGAGACATAATGTCGGAGTATCTGTGCGACATGATTACCACACAGCATCAAAACCCTTAATAATTTTCTGTAGTCCAACTTTACAAGTTAAATGCTATTGGCTTATAATGCCTCGTGGTAATTACATATATGCGTGGTACTATTATAAGTTATGTTATAAAAATAACATGTTTTATTCATAAAACTGATACTAAACTCTTTTCCTTTTGTTGGAGACAGGGTGGGTGTAAAACTTTGATGTTCGCATTCTGACTAAGAAATAAGAAAAAATTCTCATATATTTTTAGGAATATTCTGATGTATGTATTCGTATGATAGAATTGATAGATTGAATTTACATGTGATGTCAGCTGTGAACGACTCTCTTCTATTACCAAATTGGTTTCTATACTTACAAGTAATATTGGATACATTCTTTGATAACGTACGCGTACGCCTCGCGTATAACAGGAAACTTGGTTATTATGTTCTTTTTTTAATCGAGCTCATTTACTGGTAAATTATTATTGAACATAGGCACGTGTTTATTATATGCCTGTACGGAGAGCTAAGCATAGGTGAATTAGACAATTTCCGTCCCTTCAGACTCGTAGGAGGCTAACCTGTCGCTATATCGGGTTCAAATTTCAACCCCGGGTAAATCTGATGATTTTTATATAGAAAAATTCGAACACAACCCAGGACCTCAGCATTTATTGGCTGCCACTTGTCACTATATAAATAAGGTGGCGTCATTATTTTAAAGTTAAAGTATCTGAATTATACACTAATTGATTGTTGTTTGCAATCACAAACTAGTATGACGGGCTAACCATCGCTATACAGCGGGGGCGAACTGCATAAAACCATATGTTTTGTCTCAAATGGACAAAATGAAGGTTTCGTGGTTTAGAAGTGACAAAACCTTGAGATTCCTTGAAATCTAATTTATTTCGTAACTTTTACAATAATTTTGTCTTTTAGCTAGCGCGTGCGACGTGTAAGTCCGTTGACAAAAGAGTGGGGGTGGTGGCGTAAAAGGGAACTAATGATCAACGGTTTTTAGTGTTGTGAGTGTCTGCGACACACGATAAGCAGTTGTTGTAGAACCAGCTTTTGTGGCTACATTTCTGGTAGGCGTTAACATCTTCCCCCTCGTTGAAAGGTCCCTTTCAACTGAATTCAGCAGTCAACGTTGTCATCAGAAGGTAAGGGGCAGATGCGAGTTGTAGGTCTTCTGAAGCATCCTCGGGTTGTTTGGACGTCCACCACACGTGATATGCCATCGGGACCAGGAAATAGACGGTTAACTCTTCCAAGGCGCCAGCAGAGCGGAGGCACGTTGTCTTCTTGCAGGAGAACTAGATCACCAACACGTAGTGTCGCCATGTTTGTCCGCCATTTAGATCGCTGCTGAAGTTCTCCAATGTATTCTCTCTGCCAGCGTTGCCAAAAATGTTGCTGAATTTGTTCTAGTCTTAAATAGCGCTGTTGAGTAGTACACTTGTAATCTACCAGCGTTGGCCCTGGCAAGCTCTTTAGGGAGCGTCCAATCAAAAAATGCCCGGGTGTAAGGAAATGGTAATCATTGGGTGAGTTGGAAAGAGGACATAGTGGTCGGCTATTAAGTACAGCCTCTACTTGTGCAAAAAGTGTAGAGATTTCTTCGAAGGTCAGGTGAGTATTTCCCATAACGCGTTTAATGTGGTATTTCGCGGATTTAACTCCGGCCTCCCAGAGGCCACCGAAATGAGGAGCGTAAGTAGGAGAAAATACAAATTTTATGCCCTCACCGTCTGCAAAATCGTTAACAGGTTCTTGATTATTTTTTAGAAAATAGCCTATGTCCTTTGACGCTGCGACGAAATTGCGTCCGTTATCGCAAAATATTTCCGTCGGCTTGCCTCGCCTAGCAATGAATCTACGTAATGTTAATATGAACGCATCCTTTGACAAGTCGCTTACGGCTTCCAGGTGGACGCATTTATATCTAAAGCACACAAATAAGCACAAATAAGTTTTAGTAACTCTAGCACCTCTGCCCTTTTTATTGATTGTGTAAAATGGTCCTGCGAAATCGACACCAACTGTACGAAATGGAAAGTCTGGTGTGATGCGTTGAACTGGTAATCCTCCCATCATGGGAGTAATCAGTTTGCCTTGCAAACGACGGCAAACACAGCAATTGTGAACTGTACGTCGAGCCAACTGTCTCCCATTTATTGGCCATACAGTTTCTCGAACGCATGCAAGGAGCAATTGTGGTCCTGCATGCATATTGTAAATATGATGATATTTAAAATATAGTATAGTCAGATGATGTGATGAATGCAAGAGAACAGGATGTTTTTTCGAGTAGTCATAATTAGAGAGGTCAATCCTACCTCCAACTCGAATAACTTCGCTGTTATCTAAAAAGGGAGCAAGACATAAAATTGGTGACTTACTACTTAGAGATCTCTTTCTAATAAGTGTGTCATATTCTTGTGGAAATGATTCTTGTTGGGCCAGTTTACATAGTAATTTAACTTGGGTATCGCCTAATGAATTAGTGGATCGCATATAGATGCAAGCGCCAAGAGCAACTTGAGATGCGTCACTAAACGAATGGATTTCTACGTCACGTGGAGATGCACAAATTACAGATCTTGGAATGCGTAATTTTGATAAGCAATGGAGATTATTGATAAACCTTTTCCAAGATTTCTCAATTGTAGGGTTGACTGGTTCATCCCAATTTGCCCTTTCAAGCCACAAAGATTGTAATAATATTTTAGGCAAAATTATGCACGGACTAAGAAGACCAAGTGGATCGAAAATTTTGAAAGATGTGGAAAGTATTATTCTTTTAGTGATTTCTTGGTCGTGATTGATAAATTCAACTGGGATATGAAATGTATCGGCTACAGGATTCCAACCTAAGCCCAAAGTACTGGTTGATTCGCTTATAATAACATTTTCGTTATTATTGTTTGGTACAGACCCTGTTATAATAGAGGAGTTGGATCTGTACTTGCGTAAATTAAAGCAACCAGAAGCTAGTGTAGATGCTACCGTGTGCTGTATATAAAGTAATTCTGTTTCATCATTGGAACCGGTAATGAGGTCATCTACGTAAAAATCTTCTTTGATGATAGTACCTATAAAATCATCATTGCAAAGATCGCCTAATGTACTCAAACATTTAGTGCTCAAGTACGCTGCACTTGCAAGCCCGTAGGTCACAGTTTTGAGACGCAATGTTTCAATCGGCCTAAACTCGTCCTCTCTCCATAAAATTAGTTGCAAATTACGGTCTCGTGCGTCTAGTTGTATCTGACGGTACATCTTTTCGATGTCACCGGTCAACATGAACTTGTACTGACGTGCACGAACCAAGATAGAGAAAAGCGAGCTTTGTATGTTGGGACCTACCATTTGTAAGTCGTTGAGGGAAAACCCTGAACTTGTTTTTGCAGATCCATCAAAGACAACACGGGTTTTGGTAGTTTCGCTACTTTGTTTAAACACTGCGTGATGACATAAATAGTATGATGGATCGGGATTTTGAATTGGACACTTTTCTAGGTGACCTAAATTTGTATACTCTTTTATGAAGTTGATATACTGAGACTTAAGACCTGGGTTCCTACGGAAACGACGTTCCAGAGTTAACAATCGTTTCTTAGCCATAGCGTAAGAATTGCCCAGACAGTCCGGTGTATCTATTAGTGGTAGTCGAACACAGAATCTACCTGTTTCTAAGCGATAAGTATTGAGGGAAAAATGTTTTTGACATAATTTTTCTGTTTCACTAAAATGTGGTTTGTGGGGAACATGCTCGAGTTCCCAAAACTTTGTTAGTTGATTATGAATAGAGTCACTATCGACATTCGTGACCGATACATTGCAATGAATATTATTTGATAGCAAATTTCCCTGATGGGGGGACGATATTCGTCCAGCAAAAATCCATCCTAATCTTGAACTGCGTAGTTTGGGCATGTTAGGTCCTAATGAAATCTCATTTGACCCCAGCAAATCCCAGAATAGATCTGCACCTATGAGCACATCTACAGAAGCAGGCTGATTAAAATTAGGATCGGCTAACCTTACGCCTTTGGGTATTTTGAGGTACTTCAAGTCGATGAAATGATTGGGAATTAAGCTTGTTAATTGCTGAAGTACATAAAAGTTTTGAACAACTCTATAGTTATCGTCAGTCAATGAACTTAGTTGGGCAACGCAACTGTTATTTACATGTTCAGATAGGTTGTTGCCTATTCCAATAATATTAATGGTATTGACTGGAGAAGAATGAAGTTCTAGTTTGTCCATAAGTGATTGAGTGATGAATGTGGACTGACTCCCACAATCTAGAAGAGCACGCGCTATAATATGATTGTTAGTGTGGGGATTAGTCAGTTTGATCATAGCAGTTGATAAGAGAATCTGACTTGTATCAACGCTGCAATTTGACGAACTATGTGCAGATATATTATCATTGAGAGTTATTGTTTTAGGACTGTCATTACTTGAGGTTGGTGAGTGTAAAAGAGTGTTATGTTTACGTTTACACTCACGGCAGGGACCTAATCTGCAAACACGTACGTTATGACCCATTCGTAAGCAGTTGGAACATAAGTTAAGTCTGTACACTTCAGCCTTTCGTTCCTGAACACTCTTTGATTTGAATATCGGACAGTCGTATATTCTATGATCATCCTTACAAATAATACACTGATTTGTAATAAATTTGTTTGAGTTCGTAATTTGATAAGTGTGATTTGTACTGGGTTTTACAGGGTGTGAGACATTATTGGAAGGTCGCGAGTTTGTTGGTTGTATTGCCTTAAGTTTCTCGACCTTACCGCGGTACATGTTTTCCAATATATCGGCACGATCAATTAAAAACTTATTAAATTCTTTAAGTGAAGGAAACTCCGACTTACTTCGATACTCTTCCCACTTTAACGCAGTACGATTGTCTAACTTAGAGGCAAGAAGGTAAACGATTAACGTATCCTAATGTTCAGTGGGTTGACCTAAGTTAGCTAAGGCTCGTAAATTCTTAGTAATGTGATCAACTAGAAACCGAAGGAACTTGTCTGCTTCACGTGGTGCTGAAGTAAAATTAAACAGGGATGCAAGATGATTATTAATAAGTTGGCGTTTGTTATCAAAACGTTCGCATAAAAGTTCCCATGCAGTTTGGTAATTAACTTCGCATATTTCTAGATTAGAAATGACACTTGCGGCATCGCCTTCCAAATACGAAACCAAATAATTAAACTTATGTATAGGCTTAATGCGTTCATTTTGATGAATCAAGGATAAGTAAGTATCGCGGAAGGAAAGCCAACGGAAATATGCGCCATCGAACTTAGCTATTTGAATTTCTGGTAACTTAAAATCTTGGTCATGACAACTTGATGAACAATCGTGATGATGAGATGAATTGTGTATATCAGAATCATTTAAATTGTTACTATACTTGCATAATATTTCCTCAGCAAGTGCAATATGAGAAGTGAATATTTGCTCAATGTCATCACGTTCGTCAATCTCGTTGTCCATATTGTCGCAATTAATGACCTCGATTTGCCCTTGCAGCTCATCAAATTTGTTTGACATGTCCCTAATTTTTTGAATATTAATTTTTAATTCCTTTACTTGCACTGATGATAGTTTTGACGAGCAAACATTATCCAAATATTTTTTAAACTTTGTTAAACGGCCTTTAACAGAGCTACGTTTAGTATATAATTCTTTTAATAGTTTTACGTTACTGTCGTCACTTGAAGACATTGTGAATTACTTTAATAACTTGTTAATTTAACGACACAATCAATAGGATGCCTGCTGAATTTTACGATAAAAAAAAACTAATTAATAGAACCGTTAATTCAAATGCAGACAAATGGAATAAAGAATAAAGCAATAGTCTTAGCTGTCACTCCTCAACGTCGGTGCTCTCGGAGACCGGGTATGCTTGGTGGATGGAGTAAGGCGTTGAAACCGCACTGCAAGTCGATTCAGCTGCGGTGGCGTAACCTTTAGCAGTCTCGTACCACACTGAAATAGTCAGCCAAAGCGATTTACAAACACCTGTTATCAACACGGAAAAAGTGTACATAGATACGATTGCATATAGCGTTCTATCCACCCCAATCGTGGTATAGCGTGAAGAGTCTAACTTTGAATGTCAATGATATAGTAATTGCAGACTATTTACTGTATTTAATGTTATAAGGGATGTAAAAATTCAAAAGACTGTTAACATTTAAAAATGTTGACGGTAGTTTTGAAATTAACGTATTTTATAATTTTGTATGAAGAAAATGACGAATGCGCGATAATTTAAACAAGATTTATTAATTATTAGGATGTAATTGAATTTAAATGTTAACAAAGAAATGAATTTACTTAATTTTATGTATCTGGTATATAGAAAAATGGAATTGTATTTATGAAATTGCACAAGTAGATTACACGACACAATAGCCTTGAAAATTGTTTAGGATAGGGAATTATGAATAGGAAGGGCACTTATCTGTGAGTTGCTGCCTTCGGTGTAATCCTTGCTGGTGGCACAAATTGGCAAATTATTCCGATTGTCGGCTGGATTTTGTTCCGATAGAATTATTGTGAACTGGTTGACACTGGATGCGGATGCGATGCTAAGGCTGGCACGGTGCTTCGATGCTGACCGACCTGGCTGGCTTAGTCGTCCAATATAGTGTCCGTTATAACCTCTAATTGCTTGATGTCGGAACGTGTCTTCGAAATCCAAAAATTTGCAAATTGTCCTGTCACGGTCGCCAGATGTTTTGTCTCAAATGGACAAAATGAAGGTTTCGTGGTTTAGAAGTGACAAAACCTTGAGATTCCTTGAAATCTAATTTATTTCGTAACTTTTACAATAATTTTGTCTTTTAGCTAGCGCGTGCGACGTGTAAGTCCGTTGACAAAAGAGTGGGGGTGGTGGCGTAAAAGGGAACTAATGATCAACGGTTTTTAGTGTTGTGAGTGTCTGCGACACACGATAAGCAGTTGTTGTAGAACCAGCTTTTGTGGCTACATTTCTGGTAGGCGTTAACACCATATTCCTGCCTTACTATTGCCAAACTAATAAATTTGCTCCTTTATCGGCCTCTGCTACTTTAAAAAAAATATTACATTAATATGTTGCAGCATAACTCGCAATAACCATAACTTATATTTTCCTTATTATTGTAAGGACCGTTATTTAATTACCATATTAGAAACACGTGACTTGATCACTTTTCATTCTTTCTTTCTTCCTGCCCTTATCCCACTTTTAATATGGGGTCGGCGCAACACACTTTTTTATGCATGTTGCAGAAATGATTTGGCTAAGTTTTTACGACCGGCTGCCTGCTTGACGTCAACCCCCTCTGAGGGGTCCAGTCCCGGGCAAATTAAATTAGAAAATTCGCTTTGCCCGACCTGGGAATCGAACCCACGACCTCCCGGCCCACAGCTCAAACACGCTGCCACTAGACCAAGGAGGCGACAACTTAATCGCTTTCCGTTAATTTAATAAAATTCATAATGAAAAGTATTCTTTGTATTATCTATCCTCTTTAAGTCTAAATTTCATTAGCGCTTTACAGGTGCGTTACATACTCGTTTTAAATTCTGAAATAAAGAACCAGGCGCGAGGTTGGGGTGCTATATAAATCACTTTTACGGTCGTGGTTATGAATTTAAGAAGGCGCGTTGATTACGAGATAACGTAACGGCATCCCAGCGCGGCGCTCCGTGTAAATCACACTGAGAAGGAACTTCGAAATGTTAAAAACGTTCTAAACGAGAAGAGATTACATTTTTTAAAAGTCAGTGCCGAGCCAGAGGCGTAAGTAAAATTAATTAATTAATGCATATTTTTTTGTTAAAACTAATTAAGTAAAGGTAATTAGGTAAACAGGTCGATCTGAAAATCTTTAGGGGAGGCCTATGTTCAGCAGTGGACGTCCAATGGCTGATGATGATGATGAATTAGGTAAAATATTTTTCAGAAGAAGGTAGAGGGCAGGAAAGGGGCCAAACGAGTTAGTGGGTCACCTAATGTTAGTGATCATGGATGCGTTGCTGGCCTTTAATATTTGGGTTTAGGGTTAGGCTTTTTAATTGAAGGTCCCTAACATGTAACGGTCTGGTAACACAGCTATAAAAGAGCTGAAATATCTGTCAAAAATTATAAACAACATTTATTGACAATCTATGTATAATTTATCTATATACCTGTAATATATATATATAGCTATAATTTATCAGAAATTTCTATTTGCGGAAAATGTGCGACCTTTAGTTGCTCATCTGCCTACGTCTACAGGGATACGAACGGGAGCTTATATTATCTTAAAAATATAACACACTGGTTTAGACATTGAATTATGTAGATGCACAAAAAAAATAATTATGTAGATACTATTACACACCCACGTTGCGTGTATTCCTTTTTGGCAAATTGAAGAGCGCGGCGCGACCATGTCGTTGTTAAGTAAAATTCGGATGTCGCAGTAAACATCGCGTAAAAACAAACGTAAACTTGAATGTGTTTCGTATTTGGCACATCAGCCTAGGACGTTCACGGTGTCACCTATAAACCCGATGGGAATGTTCACTGTAATTACATGTAGGTACAAGCTTTCACCTCATTCCGAATTCCGCGAATTGTAAAGTCGTAATCTGTTTACGTTTCGTGTTAATTCATTTGAATAATAAGTTTTGAATCACTTTAATTATTTAGTCACTAACAAAGGTATATATGTAATTATACATTGTGTCGCCTCCTTTTTTTTATCCGAGCACGGCAAAGTGACTCTTTTCAACATGCTTGAAAAAGTGTGTTGCGCCGAACCCACATTAAGGTGGGATAAGGGCAGGTAGAAAGAAAGAAAGATTGTACTTATAAATTAAATAGAAAATTCCGTTGATTCAATATATTTTTTTATCTACGGAGGCAGATAAAGGATAGTCTAACACGTCTTGATATCAAGTGCCCCAAGTGGTACATTTACCATCAGTCTGGCTTTATGAATTATAAAAGGAACCGCAACTGACTGCCTAGTCTATACAACGTATAGCTCAAACCACTCAACAAATTGGTATATTTAGCACACAGAAAGCTATTAAAGGGTAGGAAAAATAGGATGTTTTTGAAAATTCCAAACCACAATAACCAGATGACACTACAATAAATAAGTTACCATTTTTAAACACTTTTCTATAAACTGAGTTATACAGAAGAAGTATGTATCATCATCATCATCAGCCATAGGACGTCCACTGCTGAACATAGGCTTCCCCCAAAGATTTCCAGATCGACCTGTTGGAAGCGGCCTGTATCCAGCGAGTTCCTGAAGTACCTATATTGTTTGCTAATACAAGAAATTTGTTGATACAGCAAAATCCAAGTGATCTATTTGAGTTTCATTACAAACAATAGATAACATTGTGCTGGTCTGTTTGTGTGTGCTAATGGCTCTACTGCGCAGACGCGCGTGTATTTAACAAACAAAAACCTATTCGGCTCCCAGTTTACACGAACTACTTTAAAACAACGTATGGAGAGTCCATCAGTTCAATTTGTTACATAAAATTAGTTTATAATTCAACTTATGTATTTTCGTTATGTTTTGGTACATTGTTTAAATTTGGTTCATTGACTGTTTACCGTTTATAGTAAAAAGTGTAATGATGGGTAAACAAATATTAGTTATAGGCTTATAGCAACCGTAGGTAAACCGTAGGTTTCTAAAACACAAAATCACATACACTATCTTTTTAAAGTTAAAACAACAATTACCATTTATGAATAAACTTATATAATATTAACCGATATATAACCGCCTCATCAATTCGGTCCCAATCAACCAAGTTTCTAGTGATTAATTCATCTTTACTTACATAGTATCGACTCACCTAGTTTCTTACAGACCTTGGAGCTTGGCATAGTTCTATGAACTTCGCGATTGTTATCAATGTTAAATCTGACCTCTTCAGCTGCATGCATCATACAATCGTTTGTAGTGCATGACACTGGCACGACAATTCATTTATCTTACTTATTCGATGGTGCATAGAGCGGGTACGATCGTGATACTATCACAAGTCATGCAAAATTATATAACAACTGAAAAACAGCAGTTGGACTGCCTCGGTGGCGTGGTTGTATTTCGGTACGAATGCCGTCCTGAGGTCTCGGGTTCGATCCCCGGGTCGGGCAAAGTGATATTGGAATTTTCCATATCAGTTCGGAGTCTGGAATTTCTGCCCGATATGGCGATAGGCTTGCCCCCTATCACATCTGGGACGAAACTAAGCTCGGCGAAATGTGGGTGTACTAGTTCGCTAGTGCGCTTCTGCCTACACCTTCGGGGATACAGGCGTGAGCTTATGATGTTTTTAGTTTTGTAAGTAAGCATTGAATGCAACCACCGTACACGTGTGACGTGGTTTTAAAACAGTGACGTATTCTCCTTGTGTGGAACGTGTTTTTGGATAACATGATACTTGACCAGCTGTTTCTCCTCAATGAGCTATTTTATTATTCTTTCTACATGCCCTTATCCCACCTTAATGTGGGGTCGGCGCATCATACATTTTCAAGCATGTTGCAAAAACGATTTGGCTTATTTTTTACCAACCCATTTGGAAAATAGTGTTAAAAAAACAAACTGCTGTTTTTCTTCGACGAGCTATTTTATAGACATTTAATGAATTTAGCCTTTGACAAGCAAGGAGAATGTATTGCATGATGCATGTCTCATGTCTTTTTAATATTTACCGTGCTCCACCTTTATCAAACCTCATGGAATCACGACAACACTAGGTTTTTGTACTTATTTTATGGTTTCTAAAAGATATGACAGTTTTTTGTGTGTAAGGCTTATGCCTTTCATCGAAGCTTATACCACGTAGTAAGTATATTTATAGGTAGTCTGTGCTTGTGTGAATAAGTTAATTAACAATATAAAAATATATGTTTCATATGAAAAAAAAGGCACATTTTTATTTTCTAATTTTATTGCTTACTAACTTTAGCCCGTGGTTTCGCTTCTATGTAAGAAGAAAGATTTTTGTATAAATGCCATGGATTTCTTTGTAATGTTTTCGTGTTGTTGCTAGTACCAATTACTTTTTATGGGTCGCAATGGGCAGGTGTGGTTTATTATCAGACTAAAGAGTTTGTGACGTTATTCAGTGGTATAAAAATATATGATGCTATGATGAAAAATACTTTGAAGTTGGATTGATTGTATGTGTAGAGGAAGGTGAGAGATTATTTTATCCAAGCACGGCAAAGTGATTACACTTTAACATCTGATGGTAAACGCAGTGCAGTCCAAACAAACTGGTTCACCCGTTATATGCCGGCCTGTATATTTCTTCACACTCTGAAGAGGGAAGAAGCAAATCCTGGGGTTGCGACAGGACAACACAAACATTTTACTGTTATCTGTGTCATAGTGTGTGAATAGCTCGTATTTTACCTGTAAAGTGTGAGAATGTTACTATTTTATAATTACACTAGCTGACCCGCGCAACTTCGTCTGCGTATGAGAGAGAGGGTTGAAAGAGTGAGTCGTAGGCACCTATAGCACAATAATTCTAAAAGAGGTAATGGGATGATGTACTTCGGCCGTCAGTCACCCCGGATCTCACACCGTCAGTCACACCGTCTGTCAAACCGTCTGTCACCCCGTCTCTTACCCAGTCAGTAGCACCCTCTGTCACTCCGTCTGTCACCCCGCCTGTCACCCCGTCTGACACCTTGTCTGTCACCCAGTCGGTCACCCGTCTGTCACCACGTCCGTCACCCCGTCTGTCACCTCGTCTGTCACCCCTTCTGTCACCCGTCTGTCACACCGTCTGTCACCCCGTCTGTCACCCAGTCGGTCACCCCGTCTGTCACCCCGTCTGTCACCACGTCCGTCACCCCGTCTGTCACCCGTCTGTCACCCCGTCTGTCACCCCGTCTGTCACCCCGTCTGTCACCCCGTCTGTCACCACGTCCGTCACCCCGTCTGTCACCCTGTCTGTCACCCTTCTGTCACTCCGTCTGTCACCCAGTCGGTCACCCCGTCATTCACCTCGTCAGTCACCCCGTCCGCCACCCCATCAGTCAGCCTGTCAGTCACCCCGTCTGTCAACCAGTCGGTCACCCCGTCTGTCACCCAGTCTATCACCCCGTCTGTCACCACGTCCGTCACCTCGTCTGTCAACTCTTCTGTCACCCCGTCTGTCACCTCGTCTGTCGCCCGTCTGTCACCCCGTCTGTCGCCCCGTCTGTCACCCCGTCTGTCACCCCGTCTGTCACCCCGTCAGTCACCCCGTCTATCACCCCGCCTGTCACCCGTCTGTCACCCAGTCGGTCACCCCATCTGTCACCCCGGCTGTCACCCAGTCGGTCACCCCATCTGTCACCCCGTCATTCACCTCGTCAGTCACCCCGTCCGCCACCCCATCAGTCAGCCTGTCAGTCACCCCGTCATTCCTCACGTCGGTCACCCCGTCAGTCATCCCATTAGTCACCCCATAAATCACCCCGTCAGTCACCCCTTAGTCACCCTACCATTCATCCCCTTGGTCAACACAAAAATATTTTTTCAAATCGAACCAGTAGTTTCTGAGATATGAAATTCCCCGCTAGCAGCATTTTTCATTTCTGCTCCGCTTCTTTTGGTCATAGCGTGATGTTATATAGTCTATAGCCACCGTCGATAATTGGGCTAACCAACATAAAAACAATTTTTCAATTCGAACCAGTAGTTTCTGTCTGAGATATAAATTTTCCCGATTTGGTAACATTTTTCATTTCTGCTCCGCTCCTATTGGTCAAAGCGTGATGTTATATAGCCTATAGCCATCCTCGATAAATAGGCTATCCAACGCAAAAATAATTTTTCAATTCGAACCAGTAGTTTCTGAAATATAGTCTTTTCAACATTTTTCATTTCTGCTCCGCTCCTATTGGTCATAGCGTGATGTTATATAGCCTTTAGCCACCCTCGACAATTGGACTATCCAACACAAAAATAATTTTTCAATTCGAACCAGTAGTTTCTGTCCGAGATATAAATTTTCCCGATTTTGCAACATTTTTCATTTCTGCTCCGCTCCTATTGGTCAAAGCGTGATGTTTTATAGCCTATAGCCATCTTCGATAAATAGGTTATCCCACACAAAAAGAATATTTCAATTCGAACCAGTAGTTTCTGAGATATCGACTTCACCGGTTTTAAACATTTTTCATATCTGCTCCGCTCCTATTGGTCATAGCGTGATGTTATATAGCCTATAGCCACCGTCGATAATTGGGCTATCCAACACAAAATAAATTTTTCAAATCGAACCTGTAGTTCCTGAGATTAGCGCGTTCAATCAAACAAACAAACAAACAAACTCTTCAGCTTTATAATATTAGTATAGTATTAGTATAGATATATCAAAAATAATAGTGAATTGTTGGACACAGTCAATGTTTTCGACTTCAAACTGCACTCAGACTAAGCACTTAGTAACTTTGGAACTACTTCGACAAGTGAAAATACGTGATACGAAGTTGGATTGTTTGAGACTAGACAAAAACCTCGTCGCTTGATCTCTTGGAAAAGTCGACGAACTATCAAAAAAATATACCCAGACGTTACGCTAGATTTTATCTGGCTATGCTTAATCTGTCTTGTTTCAAATCGAGCCATTTTTCTTCGAGAGAAAACTATGAAAAAATGAAAAGTGACTCTCTGCCATGCTGTTAGAAATCACTTTCCAATAGGAATAAATTTGCTGTATGGTGTTAGCACATTGGATATAAGACTTTACTAGCGTGAGGTAAGATTGAATATGTATTGCAGTGGTGTAAAGTTTCAATAAGCCCGCACAGTGCATCACATGTAATTCACCACGGTGACACTTGTCTCATTTGACAAAACTTATTGAAAAATAACCTTTTAGCGTTTTCATTAAACTTAAAATATTTTTAATGTTTTGTTGTCACTTTTGTTTCATAAACGAATAATTTAAGTGAAGGAAGACTACATAGCAAGAGGAAAATCCTTGGTTTACTCATTCTTTGTAGGTATTAAAAAATAATAAAATAACATTTTATGACATAATAATATTATTGAAATTAAACTATTTTTACGGATTATATCACGATTTGGTTTTAATTTTTATGCCCGACGTTTCGAAAGTTTTGCAGCCTTCGTAGTCACGAGTCAGTCTGACAGTAGTTTAATTTCAATGAATAACATTCACGTAAGCCTTAGAAATCATTATTATAATATTATTATATTAATTAAGCTATACCGCATTACTGGCGTAGTGGTATTGCTTGCGCGGTAGGATTGTCGTCCTAAGGTCTCGGGTTCGATCTCCGGGTCGTGCTAAATGATATTGGATTTTTCAGTATCAGCCCAGAGTCTAGAATTTGTGCCCGATATGCTCGCCCCTTATCACATCTGGGACGGAACGGCTAGTGCTCCTCTGCCTATCCCTTCGAGGATATAAGCGTAAGCTTATATATGTATGAAGCTATATATAAATTTCCTGAAATTTAAATTAACAATGTAATTTAGGAGGGTAAGGTGACTACGGCACGGTGTTACTTCGACAAACCGTCATAACAAGTATGGTCATAGAAACAAACATGATGTCCATATAACGAATTATACTTCGAAACTCGTATGATGTATTATTCGAAAACAAACATGATGTAATATGTTACGAGACATTCAGGATGCTAATAATATTATTCACTGTGAGCTTTTAATGTGATCTACACAGGCTGAGAATCGTGAGGTTCGTCCTGGTTTCAGCCAATCAAGACTTGGGTTTTCAATTTTTTAATTCTCAAATCCCAGACGTAGCCGTACCTTCACTAAAACTCTAGTTCATGTAAACATACCCCTTTGAAGATACAAGCGTAAGCTTATACATATGTATGTATCTATGTACTATGTAGTATCTTGAAACAACCTTAAACCAAAACACGTATCGTCATCAAAATAAACGTGATTTACGAGACAGGACAATCCAGTTGATAACAAGATCACGATCCACGATCCATTTCCCTGTGAATTCGCATTGTACTCGGTGCCATCAGCCATGCTCCTGCAAGATGGTTGTTATAATGTTCAGTGCATACATAACCCAAACTATTACATAATGCCCGTGGGACATTACGTGGCTAACAAGATAATTTGATATTTTGTTACTGTTAGAGAAATGTTAAACCCATCGTGGAGAAAATAATAGTGGACATTACAATTAATCTTTCTTTCCACCTGCCCTTATCCCACCTTAATGTGGGGTCGCCGCTACACACTTTTTCAACCATGTTACAGAAAGGATTTGGCTTAGTTTTTACGACCGGCTGCCTGCCTGACGTCAACCCATCTGAGGGATCCAGTCTCGGGCAAATCAAATTAGAAAATCAAATTAGAAAATTTGCTTTGCCCGTTCTTGGAATTGAATGACATGGATTAAAACAGTTTTACAGTTCTACAGTTTTATATTTTAATGAAAAACATGATAGGTGCTCAAATGATGGACATTCATAAAGAACGCGTTTTCGTTTATATAATAAGATATATTTATTATAACATATACATATTTATCAGTCGACTCACGTCTCTTTATGAGTATTTATGGCTTTATGGTGTCAAATTTAACCCTAATAAAGGTGAATTAAAATGATATATTATAATTTACGCATAAATACAAAAACATACATATGTAATATTATGAATTTCACGTAGTGGTCTCAAAATATGCATATTGGTAATGTATCACATTATCACTGTCGCAGCACCTGCAGATATGAATGCAAAACGTCGCCATGAAAGGAGTTGTGTGATGAATGCACACGGCTCATACAAGTTTCAACTATAAATCATACTCGTGTCAGCGTATATGGTGAACTGGGTGACGTATCACGTATTCATACGTGAAGTGGACGCGCAGCTGTCGCAAGCGGTAATCGCGCGATCATACTTCACAGACAAATA
This sequence comes from Clanis bilineata, assembly GCA_036417725.1. Lineage (NCBI taxonomy): Eukaryota > Metazoa > Arthropoda > Insecta > Lepidoptera > Sphingidae > Clanis > Clanis bilineata. Next base: position 370,011 of record CM071146.1, on the reverse strand, counting down.
ATACTTGCTACATATTATGTTAGATTTCAGTTCAAATACGTCAGTATTATACAATTACTATGCATACATAATCTCTACTAACCTCTTCTAATTCTCGGTGAAACCAATTTTGTATTTACGATATACAATCAGAATACATGATGATACAATCAGAATTAATTATAATTTAAATCGCATTTGGACAATACCTCTATTAAAAGTATTTGATTAACTATTATCAACGAACGATTTATCGTAACCTTTTTAGTTGTAATCAAAACATTAAGATATGATGTGTCAAAACTGTATGATATCCATAGAATTGAGGTTCAGATTGAATTCGTTATATATTTTGTTACGACATAAGATCACAAAGTTTTTATACATCAGCAATACAGAAGTTTAAAGCGATGTTTCCTCAATAAATCATAATATTCATGGTAGAGTGGCGACCCGACGAGAAGAGGAAGTATCAGCGACACGGAAATCGCGTGTTGATCGCCGTTGCATCTTGGGACGTGTGTACATGTACCTACTACAAACGATATCGACTGCAAAAATGTTCGTGTGTTCAGTATGACACTCGCGCTTTGGTGTTGCACAATTTTAGTGGATCGGTACTGGCTAATGTTTACGAGTATAATGCATTACCAGTGATTGTACTATTTATCATATTTTTTATCGAAACTTGAGCTTTGGTAAAAGAAAATGCGACTTGAAATAATACTAGTTTTTATGAATTTCATTGCAGTTTCTAGACTGCGTGCTGATATATGGATACTCTGATTAGAAAAGACCAATATCACTGCCTGACCCGGCGATCAAACCCGAGGAGAGCTCAGAACGGTAGTAGTATCACGCACGCAATATGACTACGACATCGATGCATTCCTCAATTAATTTGTATTTAACGAACAATAGAAATGACTTCAATTAGTCCTAAGAGAATATTTGTAATAAATAAACATTAATATTACAATGTACATATATTTCTGCTACATAATAGTATTGACTGAGCAGTGAGCACTGAGCTCTCAACACGTCGGATTTAATAACAAAGGAAAAGAGAAATGAAAATATAATTAATTTGTGAAACAATTCACAATTGTAATAATACATCTCAAACCGCCATCTGGAAGGGCTTTCAATTTGTTCACTAAAACAGAAACAATTGACGTTGACGAAACATAAATTGAAATATATTAAATTGTTCTTTATACCACTTAGATAAAATATTTTTATTCTTAGGAGTCAAGAAACATAATAATATTGTGTAATAAAAAATATTAGTATAGGTAGATACTGAAAGCTTACTCAGATACTTTAAATAATGAGATGAGCATTAAAATAATAAGTAAGTCTAAGTATATGCTTATATTATGCTATTATGAAGCATTTCACTTGTTTTAAATGATCCTTTGAAGCATTAGTTATACCGGATGTTTCATAAAGTTGTTACCACAAGGAGAACGATTTGAAGCGCAATGATGAAGTAAAAAAAAATTGAACTTGAGACATGACACAATTCCATATTAAGGTATTATTACAATATTATATTACTATCGTTTTTAAGTGAATGTTTGTGTTTGCAATGTTGGTATGCTGAATAAATAAATAAATAAATATTATAAATTTGATTTATTAAGCAGCATAATATTTATCCCTCAGAGGGGGCTGACGACAAGCAGGCAGCCGGTCTTAAAAACTTTGACAAATCCTTTCTACAACATACTTGGAAAAGTGTGTTGTTGCGTCGACCATACATTAAGGTGTGATAAGGGCAGGTAGAAAGAAAGAAGCACCAACATATTTGTTTCAATAAATAAAAGGTTGTATTACTGGGTTAACATTATTAATTTCAGAAATAGCTCCGAAGCAAGTCTTATCGGCAATAAGTGCGCTGCAAAACGATGCCATTTTATACAGCAAAACGAGCAGGTAGATCGAGTTTATGTGTTGACTTCTCATACCAACGGCCATATGAAGTTTTTTAAAATCAACAATATAAGATTTACACTTGCTCTACCCACTGGATAATAGGAGCTGATTAGTTTGTTCAAAGATGTAATTTGTCACTTCGAAAATAAAATTATGTCTGGATTATAAAGTAGTTGTTGTTTTACAAAATTATAAATAATTTACGCGTATCTAAATAGTAAATGAGGATTTTTTCAACGTTAATATATAATATAGCAAAAAGGTAAGCGCTTTAATAAGATAAAGATTTGGGTTATAGTTCTTTTAAAATTAATATCTTTAATCTAAAAGCACCTGACAAATAATGAAATTATAACTACTATGAGCAGGGTTTTAGTAATTGCCTCTAAAAGTACGAAGGGCAAGTATTCACATAGAATATCTTTTACCCGTAATCCATTATCTTTTGTTGACAAATGAGGATCATTCCTCAAGAAGTGAGGTATTGTTGTTTGACCGTCTTTGTGTAGTTTGAGAGAGTTTCATAACTTTCTAGGCCGTACGGATATAATAGAGTATTTTCATATTAAATCATATTTCTAAGAACTATGTTTGTTAACCATTCTTTTGTTTATAAATTATAATTATCATACAATTCACCATTATATAACGTTATCAATTACAATATTATGTCATTGTAATATATTTCAGGACATACACTATGTTTTGCGTTAAAAACCAAAACACTTTCGAAAACTCTAAAATAAAAATTTAAAGCACAGCTATCTCATCACTAATGGCAAAAGACTATTAAAACCTGCAATTACACGCTGCAAGATAAAATAATACGACTGGAAAAATTAAATATTCTTGTAACCCAAGAACTCTTTAATTTCCCCAATTAAAGTAAAACTAGAATATTATGAAGAGATAACGTTATATTAAAATTACTTAAAGTTAAGCCGCAGAACGAAGTTAAAACTGTAAAAATCGTTGAAATGGGACAATTTACCCCGAACCAAGAGGTTGCCAGCATTTTAAAATAATTTCATGCGAAAGTTTTAATGGTAGAGTCATTATTGTATCAGCTAATTGCATCTTTTGTAACATTAAAAGCTTTCTTGGGTTTTATTAATTTGTAAAGAGAGCAGTTTAATTGACTAAAAGTAGTTTCTGTGGTACGTAATAACCATTAAATGTGTTGTTACTTTCAGTAAATAAAAATTTACTTTATTACGAATTACAAACAATTTGGAGATTTGAAGATGCTAAAATCTTCGCTGAAATTTTTATCGGATTTTTTAGGAACTTAATAATTTAGAAAAGTAAATTATTTGAACAATCTTATGTAGAATAAATCAAACACTTCTGTAACCCATGATGATAATATCGAAAATTATTATCCTACGAAATTAGAAACATCAAATTTAGTAGTTGTACTCCCGATATTTTTATGTTTTTAATAAATTGCGTTGCGTTGATGAAAATATTTACTGTGTATTTTAGAATTTATTATTAATAGTTATAATATCAGCAAAACTGTTATAATTAATTAATAAATTAATTACTTATTAATATACTCAACACAAATTTTAATCTGCTTGACTAAATCGTTAATATTATTCAACTTCACTTTTTAGTATGTCTATTGTATTATGTCAATAATCACATATGTAAGTCTATTGTATAGATTAGTACTAATGCAGCTGTTTCGAGCTCAATCCATAATCGATATAAATCATTAACTTTGGTCACAGTGCAAAAAATGCATTAACGCTGATATTTTGGTTACAAAACACGTTTTATAATGTGTAATAAACTTTGCTTTAACATAAAAACACTATTTTAACCCATAATCTAGATTTTATGATCCAGCTGCTTGTATGCCAATCGTTATTATAAAAGTAAATGGCTGTGCAACAATACATAGCCATACGTAGATAAAAATGACAAGCAGATGATTTTTGAGTGGTAGAGCCACGCTGTAGAGGTAGACAATAATGTCTACAGAACGAACGGGTCGGCTCGACCGGTTTGATACCACTGCCTCACAGAAAACCGACATTAAGTGGCAGCTCGCTGTTGCGTTTCGTTCGGTGAGTGAGATTTCCGGTGGTCCAATTCCTCCTTCCTTTTTCCACTCCCCATTCCCCTCCTATATGGTTGGCCACTCACCCGTGATACATTTGTGTATTGGGTGTCTATGGGCGCTGGAGATCACTTACCATCAGGTGACCCATCTGCTCGTTTGCCAATCTCTGCAATAAAAAAAAAAGAAAAAAAAGTATCATCTCAGCAGGTTTCATTATTGTATATTGACTACGTTTGTTACTCCTTCACGCTCAAACGGCTGATCTAATTTTGATGAAATTTGGTGTGGAAGTTGCTGACACCCTGGATTAACACATAGACTTTTTATCCCGGAAAATATTTTTTTTCGCGAATGGTGTCGCGGGCAACAGCTAGTTCTCAATATTATTCATTAATTAGTGTCACAATACAAAGAGTGCATTAACGCTCGCTTTAACTAAATCGATGGGCAGCTGCACTTTCGGATTGATTAATTAAATTTATCAAGCATATCGTTGACATAGACGTGGGATATTGGTAATTGTTATTATGTGTGATTTTTTGTAGAGATTATTACTTAGTAGGTATTTATTATTCTGTATTAAGTATTTTGTGCTTATGTCATCAGATGACCATCTTGTGCATTTATTCCTTGTATTAAAGAGGCCTACGTTTAGCAGTGAATGACAGCGATGAGCGACAGGCTAAAATGAACAAATGAATGAAAAGAGATACTTTTTTTATTTCTCTTTCACAGTACTTGTCACTATATAATTTTACCTCTACATACAAAATGATTCATGAATACATCGCACCACGAACACTAAGTGCACTTACGTGAACTCTACCTAAAGAGCTAATATTGTGAGCAATGTAAGACACGATACAAATGTTAGCTCACTACACTATACTCTCTGTCTCGTAACTCATTTTAAATTCATACCGGTGTTCGAAACATTGTTTTCAATGAGCGTGTGGTTAGATAATGTAATTTTGTTAGTAGTTTCCTGTTTTCTATCGCCTTACTATGCATTTATCACCTTGAAATATTTTAATAATATTTAGACTGCCTCGGTGGCGTAGTGGTATTGCGTGCGTGGTACAACTATCGTCCTGAGGTCTCGGGTTTGATCAAATAAATTAGGCGATAGGCTCACCCTCTACCACATGTGGGACGGTACTAAGCTCGGCGAAATGTGGGTGTTCTAGTTCGCTAGTGCACCTCTGCCTACCCCTTCGGGGATACAGGCGTGTGCTTATGTTATGTAAATATTTTTTTGCGTTTAAACCTCAGGGTGGATTTTGAGGCGAAAAAAGACTATGGACTTTTCTAAGTTGAATAGACGACTTTTGAGTAATAGAATTTTAAACACTGATATTGGCGAGGTCATAAATCGCTTGACTAAGGCCACGTATTTTTAAAGAAAAATAAAGAAGATGCGGATCACACAAATTAGCATGTATTTAAATAGGAAGTCAGAGGTAACATTTAATCATGTTTCGCTATAGAAAAGCTTTTACTTGATCTTCTCTTACTTACTGATTTCTTAAGTTTACGCGAATGTTATACATTGAAATAAAACTATTTTTACGGATTCTATCACGATTTGGTTTTTAATTTTTATTCCCGACGTTTCGACTCTCAGTCCGATCCGTGACCACGAAACTCCAAAGCCTTCGAAACGTCGGGAATAAAAATTAAAAACCAAATCGTGATAGAATCCGTAAAAATACTTCTCTTACTTAATAAATTTCATACTTTATTAATTACGTTATTACTAAATTTCAAGAATTTAGTATTAACTCTATTTTAATTTAACAATAAACAAATTTGAGTAATCAACAGCGCATAGTCTTCCACTGAGTCTTTAGCAGCACTTAATTGCCAGATAATTCTCAAAAGTTAGACCTCTTATTTCAATTTAGTAATTCACTTAGCATATATTCGTTAATTTAATTAATTCGCTTCAGTACAGACGCCCTAACGATGCACTTCGCTGGTTTATTCGCTTCAAATCGGCCGCTGATGTGGCTCTGAATTTACTAATGGAAATGCAAAATTGTCATAAACATAAATTACAATGAGATTGAGATTGTATTGCGATAAGCGAATTTATATTATTACAGATTAGCATTCGTTACCCTCGAAAAAGTAGGCAGAGATGAAATTAGAAGAATTAGATTACCCTTGTTAATCTGAACTTATTTCCGGCTCTTCACTGTAATCACTGTACTGGAACCGGACAACTGCGGTGTGATTTCTGGTATGGAAGATATTAAATACAAATATTTTTCTGACTTACGATTTGAACCCTGGACCTTACGCCATAAATAGCTGTCAGATATATTGAAAGCCACTTATACTAATAAAATTAAACTCTGAAGATTTTTATACCACCTCTTAAACAGAGAAATAAACCTAGATGGAAACCCCAAGAACTCTCGACAGATTAAATGAGCTGCGTCTATAGAAACACGAAGACCTCGGTACATTAACGACAGGAATTGAATCAAACCCACCAAAAACCTTTTAAACTTTAGTAGCTTGTTGCAGTTGACATTTTAATTGTGCACCTCGATGTCCTCTATTACCATATCACGTAACAATAATGCTCATTAGCGCCATTACAACGCTCGCTCCGAATGCGTTAGTACGTCTCTTAATACTATATTAGTGAGCAATGTAACCGCAACAGGGCGAACGTGTCACTGTGAACAATGCCAGCGGTTCACCCCGTCGGAACCAGCTGACACTTTCAGCGTGATAATTATAAAAGCTTTCAGGAGTTATTTCGACGTGTTAACTTAAGTTAGTGTTTTAAAACAGTTTCTTTCATTTACGAACCGTTGGATAAACTTAAACTAGTTGAAATTTAAGAATAACATATTTTGAAATTGTAATACTCCTAACTTATATTAAACCCGCATTTAGAAGTGGATCTAAATATTAATTACATATTACGAGAAATTGAATGGTCGTACAGATGTCAAATCTACATAGTCACGGGCGGCTCGGCCTCCGGTGGCCCATACGCTTATATAACATATATATGTGCCGCCTCCGACGGACAATGTGATGCCTATATTTATAGGCATCACATTAGAACCTATTACTTTTTTCTGTGTTTACTTATTAATTCAACAGCTAATTAAAAACTTCTCATTATAGGTTCTATGAATATCAAATGTATTCATTTCTTATTCACGACCAATTAGTTGAGTCTACTATAATATTGATACAAGAACAATTTACAAACAAATTCAAACATAAAATCCACAGCGAAGCGGATCCTTAATCATTATTAACTAAACATCCTTTAATTGTTACCTCATAAATCTACAGTAATACATACCGCTTACATAATCTTAGCTCTTTGACACTAATATACTAGACGTGGCATCGGCTATTATGGTACAACACGATCTCTGCTCTCGAGCGGTTCAATTAGCGCCGGTATTAGCGCCCGGCCGTGCACCGAATTACTCGACGGCCGAGGATTATGTCTACTAACAGGCTCGCCTGCGGCCTACACTTCTGATGCCAACTGTATGTAAAATTAGATCATAAATTATCGGGGTAAGCTTGATGTATGGACTATGGTTGGGGATGTCGCACGTTGTTGGCACTTGGCGTAATTGACCGTGATGCGTTCTAAAATGGAGACAATGCAATGTTTTATGGCTCATTGCATTGCTTTAATGGCACAGTGGAAGCTCCATTGCCCATTTTGCGAGATTTGTGCTCTATATAGTGATGGACTCGTCTCCTAGTACACGTTGCGATGGGAGCTCAGCAAACAGAGGGTACTGTAATCAAGACTCTTCAGAAATGTACATATGTAAGGTTATATTATTATGATAACTGTCATATTCCATATTTGTTGTGAGTCGTTGACAGGTTGAGAGATTTCCATATCCCTCTATTTTTGTCATTTTATATAATTGACTATGTATTAAAAACAGTATATAGTTGCTGAATCCAACTTTATATTAGACTACCTCGGTGGTGTAGTTGTAGTTCAGTATGACTACCGCCCTGAGGTCTCGGGTTCGATCCCCGGGTCGGACAAAGTGATATTGGATTTTTCCATATCAGCCCGGAGTCTAGAATTTGTGCCCGATATGGCGATAGGCTCGCCCCTATCACACCTGGGACGGAACTAAGCTCGGCGAAATGTGGGTGTTATAGTGAGATACAGGCATGAGCTCATGTATCTATGAATCCAACTTTATAATACAAGCTACGTCACAGAATATATTACGACGGGTTCCTGGTTAGTTGAGATCATTAAATAAAAACAGTCTGAATGTAAAGAAATTCATGCGATTCGCTCAACAAAATTAATAAAAAAAAGTGACTCGACGTATCCATCTTGCTTACCTCTAATACATTAAACGGTAGCCTATCTTTTGGGGGGAGTCTAATAAAAAAAATGCAGACTTGGTAAAATAAGTCTGGCGAATGTCTAGATTTTACATTAGAGAATATTAAGTATTGTCAAAATTAGATTTGTTAATTTATTCTAAAAAGAATAAAAAATAAGGAGATTTGAACAAAAACATAGTCATAGCATACATAGTTTGCTGAACTGAATAATCGATGGTGCAGAAAAAATGTCAAGTGGGGCCACGTATCAGTAAGCAAAGCGTTAGACTTCAATCTGCAAGGTAGATAGACGATCTGATAAAGGTTGGAAGAAGTCGATAGATCCAAGCGGTCGATCTGGAAGTCATGGATAGAGACAGGTGGATAAAAATCAAATGTTGTATTGTGTTTATAAATAAGATATTACTTAACAGCCATTACTCCCCGGGTGCGCCGCGAATGCTGTCGGGGGCTTTGAAATTTGTCTAATCGAGTCAGATTTCTGAATTCCACGTGTACAAAAGGATTTACATAATATATTCATTTTGCTACTTATCTGAATATTTTCAAAGGTTTGATGTTTCTTTACGTATAAAGAAGCACGTTTCCTTACAACATTGTGTCAAGCCACATTATGATTAAATAATGCCCTACATGAAACAATCCAACGTACGTTCAATTCTTTCATCTTACAATTCACTCTTATGAGATTAGAGTGGCTTTGTGGTAAGATCTTTTATTTTTAAGCGAAAATGAATAATTTGAACGTAATGAGAAGTAAAACTGATACCGTTTTGTTACAACTTGCATAACAAATGGTATACCAGAACAAACTATAACCAAAGAAATGCATATACATATATAGCTAGAGGCGTTCGGGTGTTTATTATCATACAAATATTTTAAGTAGTTGCTAGCTTGAAATACCAAAAAAAAAGCTCATGGTCTGGCTACAGTCTACAGTTATTGGTTTTTTTTTCTGTACTACATATAAATTATTTCTTGGCAGATACAATGTTCTTATGTACCTAAAACCTAAATATGTCGTCATGAATTATTAGTATTGTATCACAACATTTTATGAATAAAAGATTCTCTTTTACGACAATCGGTAAGCTCGGTTATAAAAATATCATTTACATAATTATAACGCAAAAGTAGTTATTTGAAAAATATTTTCAAGTACACTTTTAAGTGAACATCGAACTTTCTCCATCCTTGTGTAATATTAACTGCTATAAATAGAGAGGAATTTAACTTATCATTCTTATTATTATTAAAGGAGTTATTCCATTAGTGTGCACAAAATGAAAGTGATGCGGATATAGTAAATACCTAATAATTAGAGTAATTAAAATAAGTACCTACCTAGTATACCTACACCTATGACCTACACACAAGATCTGCCCTGAACAACAAAGCATTTATTCGTTACATTCTAAACATTCCAGTACAATTTTATTAATGATATCGTGTCAACATTCGACCAAAAAATACTTAAAACAAAATACATAATGGTATTGAATCAACATTCAACGTTAAAGCTACTTAAAGGCTAGCTACATCGATGGCTCTATGGAAGCTATCGAATTAAAAAAGCACTATTATAGAGAAAGGGTGAAGCGCTTTCCTCTCCGAAAAGCTTTCACGCAGCGTTTTTATCCTTTTTCAGCGTAAAATGTAATTAAAATCGGATAACCACCACTGCGCAATGCACCAATTGTGAACAAATGGTGACTCTGATGTCGATAGCGGGCCTACATTTTCGCATTGTAAATTGTGTTGTTCTGATGTTCTGAACACACAATGCTCACATTACTGTTGATATATTTTTATCCGGAAATTAAAATATTGCACAATGCACAATGCCTATGTGTTTCTGAGAATACAACGGACTATAGCACGCGACGTGATTACACTTTATTTTATTTATTTGAATAAATTATAAGAGTAGAATTGGTGCCAAAGGCATTCACACCTATTAATTTTGGTTGGTGCAGAAATTAAATATAAATTCATGTAAAACAGGCGTTAAACAATAAATAAAACTTATTAGTGGTAAAGTTATCATAACATTTATCTAAAAAATGTCTACCATAATTTTGACGGTCGGCCACGTTTTTATTTACTTTTTATTTTTATTTTATTAGTCAACAAACAGTACAATTATACAGTCAACATTAAAATAATAAAACTAATACATATGTAGACCAGTAAAGATGTCACAAATATTAATTAGAAAAGCCGCAATGTCAAAGAAAGAGCAAAATTAGTACAGAAGATAAAAACAAATAAAATATAGCATTATGATTAGTAATCATAAAATTAAGTTAATACAGTCTAATATATTATTTTCAAACTTTAAGTAGAAGCCTCTAAATAAATTAACATGAGAAGCTTACTGTTTTTTTCTATGTGTCAGAGATTAATAAATGAGTGTGTCTAGGTAATTCGATTCAGTTTGTTTCCTCATCATAGATATTGGTACGTGTACAAAAACAAGGTAATTGCATTAGTGTTCTGGTATTCGGCTGTGAATTTATTATGTTAGGGCACAGTCTATTGGCAATAATCACAATTTGCATGCACGAGGTAATAATAGTGCAGGTGTCGACCGAGTTTCAACGGAATATTATCTCTAATACATACGTAAGCTAATAGTGTTCAGTGTAATCATCGAATTAGTATTGTTTATAAAGCAAATGGGAAAATACAGAGATATTGTGGGGTTTGGTAAAGTTTCGAATATTAGTTCTGGATATAATGTTGATTATAAATACTGTACTCCATGATTGTACTCCATGTTCATATGTACATCAATGGTCTAAATGTTACATAATAATTAGGTAGGTAGATTTGTTTTGTAGCAAAGACTGACGAACAAATAGGTCAGTAACCTGATAGTAAGTTATCTCCACCATCCATAGAAACGCAGCTGGCGCTTTAATTCGGTTTTTATAAGATATGTATCAAATAAATTTTACCCAACAGTCACATTCACAATACTGCCATCACAACACCCGACTCGAGATAACTATTATTGGGTAAAATTTTTGTCTTGATGCGAGATTCGAACCCGCGGCCTCTCGCCAACAACTCACCCGCTGTGCCGTGACAGCTGTCGATAGGCAAAAAAGTGGTTTTATGCAACAAAACCGTGCTGCAATCATAACCACGTGAAAAACGTAGTCGTAGACCTATGTGTAGTTAAATTATTTTCCTTTAAGTTTATTACAAGAACAAGTCAGTTTGGTATGTATGCGTATTATGTTACATACACTGTACACGGATTTTGGATATTCAACCCATGCATAACAATTAACAGGTGAGGTTAATACTCGAAATTAATTAAGCAAGCTTCCATTTATATAAAGGTATTAGCGTACTACCTACTGTAGTTTGAACCTTTACCTCGTGGTACATTAGGTAACTTAACAGTTAGCACATGGGTGTTATTACTAGAGGTATAATAATTACATTTGGGTATAAATATTTATACATTCATTTGCTGAAATTTTCATAAGTAACTTAAATGTATATAATATTACTTACATATAACACAATAAAATGTTATTACCAACTAATAATGGTTAAATATCGGTTCAGACAAGTAAACATTCTAGTACATTATATTATGTTAGAGGTACAATATGAATTATTTTATAATACTGCCTGACTGCCTTGGTGGCGTAGTTGTATTTCGCTATGACTACCGTCCTGAGGTCTCGGCTTCGGTCCCCAGGTCGGGCAAAGTGATATTGGATTTTTCCATATCAGTCCGGAGTCAGGAATTTGTGCCCGATAAGGGGATAGGCTCGCCCCCTATCACATCTGGGACGGAACTAAACTCGGCGAAATGTGGACATTTTAGTTCGCTAGTGGACCTCTGCCTACCCCTTCGGGGATACAGGCGTGAGCTTAAGTATGTTATTTTATAATATGACTAACAAATATTGTAAAATTTGGCCAATAAAAGAATAATATTGAAACACATTGTTCTTTCAATTAAAGTAGAAAATGTCGGGAACAATTCACATAAAAGAAAAAATTGGCGGGTTAAACTTCTGTTCCGTGGGTCAAACTGTTTGAAGTCTGTTTGACGATTGTGGTGCCCTCACTCCTCCCTTCTTCACCCGTTCGCCTGCGTGACCGCCGCGCCACGCCGCGCCGCACCGCGACGGTCGCCGGCGGGAAATTGAAATATTTATCGGAACCCATTCGACCCCGAGCATGCACATTTTCACATTAACTTTGTTCTCGATAAGTTTTCCACTGCCATGCGCATTTTACGACTTTTCAGTTAATCTTTATATTTATTAAAATAGTTTGAAAAATAATGGAAATTGTGGAAGCTATATCTGTTGTAGCTTATTTTTAAACTTGTATTTAGACCTTTTTAATTGATTATAATTTCTTACCAAATTTTACTGTTTCTGGAAGGCTACGCCAAAATTAATTAATCATCTATCTAATGTTAACTCAAGTGTAACTTATACTTTTTATGTAGTAAAAGCGTAGTTAAACCACGATCCCTATTGTAGGTATTCATTCATTCAGTTTTTACATTTGTATCAAAACCCATACGCTGTCCTTTTTATGTTAATTTGAGGAAATCTATGGATGCATAATGCATATTTACTTTATTCTCATTTTAAACTAAACCAGGCAAGCATTTTTTTTAAATATAAGAATTTAGTTGACTTTTAGTTTAATCAGAAGGTAAAAAATGCTGGTGACACATCTATATTTTCGTCATATTTCACTAATGATTACATTATTATTGTTATTACCGCAATAGTTACTTATCAATATCAATACCTGAAGCGAAAACTTTGTACGCTTTTTTAAGAAAATTGCGCAAACGGATATACGTGAAATTTTACACCGTTAAAGTTTATATATGGAAAAGAAATGCATAAAGCTACTTTTTATGTATGACAAAAGAACTCTTTAACTTAAAAATTAAATAAATTATAGTCGAATTTCGTTTCGAATTATTTTAAATATAAGATTATTGTGTATTTATTGCACATTATGCGTTATGTTAATTTGCGTATTGTAAAATTTGCGGTAAACGGGAATTAATGACGTTGGAACGGGATACGGGAATTAATGCTATGCGATTTAAGACATCTAAATTTGATCAGCATTTTTACCCGATGAAGGCAATATGTCAACAAAATGCAATAAACAAAACGGTATCGTTACATTATTTCCTCTCAGTGGCAAAAATATATAGCCAAGTCTTATAGCCCACGATATTGCGTGTCCGGCTCTTTCACCCGCACTCCTTTGTAAAGGTCCCAGATTACCCCATTTGCTCATTTCATCGCTGCCTGCTAGTCTACGTCGTACTCTTTGATACGATCGTAAATAAAAATACGCAAAAGTTTTATGGAACAGTGGACCAACAGTGTCAATTTACTAGTTTGTGGTTCAACGAAATATTTAAATAGTATAGTCAAAATAGATAAGTCATTAGATTATCGAAAGTGGATAGTAAAATATACTGGTACATTCAAGGCTACAAAAGGAAATTAATAGTAGGACTAGAGACTCGCTATTCACCACTACTGTATTAATCTTTGTTTCTGCTTGGTGTTATTCCCGGCTAGTGTCAGGGTTGGCCTTCTTAATTAAACGCTTCCTATTCGCCCGGTCTTGAGCATCCTCCACAGTGAGACCATTGATCCTTATACACATCTTCCTCCAAAACGCCCAGCCAGCGCTTTTCGGGCCGTCTACGTGGACGCAGACATCGGTACTTGGGACCGTCGTACTCCTGTAGTTTCCTCAAAACATGACCGTACCATAATTCTTAGTAAATAATAAAATGATTCAATTAAATCAGATGATTACAATATTCACCAGGCCTCCCACTTCTCAGCAGTCTACTCGCCAGTTGCGCCCCGGAGGCTGTCAAATAATTATACAAAAATGCCAAGGCCTCATAGGTTACATCATATACCCCGCAACATACGAAACATTATTTAAATTTGTTCTCGGCTGACTGTACGAGTATGTATGATATGTACGCTTCGCTGCCTACCCGGGCACACGACAAGGGAAATTATGAATGTAGACACGATCCGCCAATTTCCACACACCACACATCCATCCTACCGACGCGACGCACATTCTACTTTTTCTATGTTTATGGACATATGTATTATACGTGTAACAAGTTTCAGTTGTTTACTTATTATTATAATTTCTTTCTTTCTACTTGCCAGGACGGCCCAACACACTTTATGCAGAAAGGATTTGACTACGTTTTTACGACTGGCTGATGTCAATCCTCTCTGGGGGCTGCAGTCCCGAGCAAATTAAATTTGAAAATTCTCTTGTGTTTAAGCGGAAAATGCTAATCAGTGAAAAAGCCAAACTACTTCAAAATATTTTTTATCTTCAAATGATTAACTACTGAAGGCCATCGCGCCATTTATTTTCCATAATTTTATTCACCGTTCGTTGAATAATAAATATCCATAAATCTTTCGACTGTTATTCAAGAAAAATGAGCGTCCTGTTATCCCCCGTTTTGGGCGAAAAGACTTGTATATACGATGACATTGGTTTGTGTAGTAGCCAGATGTCGAGACGCCATTAAGATCGGTCAGCGTTTTAATTTCATGTGATATTGGCTATTACGTGAAATTCGGTCGGGTAAAAAACAATGACAATGTTTTTAATTAAACAGAATATGTCGCAAGGAATGAAAAAAAACTTGCAAGATTATGCCGTACCGGTTCTTATTTTTGATTTGCTTACGGATGCAGACGAGCAGATGGCCCACCTGGTGGCAAATGGTAACCACCACCCATGCATAATCGCCAGTGCTAGTAGCAAAGGAAAATAGGGCTGCGACGGGAGGGGTTATTTATTAAGAATTCCTCTCCGTTTGTTAATAAGGAATAGCCAATGAATTAGTTAAGAGAGAGCTCTGTGTTTCTGTGTAAGTAAGTACTTATGATATCATAAAATGTATAAAATTTATATGAACATGTTTCGTGAGTTTATAAGTGATATGAGATATGATACATAATTGGGTCGTAGCCCGTTGGATTGCAGGCCAGCCGAGCTAATTCTTGGAATTGATTTACATCTGACGGCTTATCTTGACATTTTTCTTAAGGAGGGCGACTGCCGAGGGCTGACTTATAGTAGAATTATTCATGTTATACAGTCTTTGTTTTCATTTATTAATAAATACGAACATAAATAATTTCAAACATTCTACTGTCTAGCTTTTTTTATATTTTTATAAGTGACTAGGTACTAAATTATTTGAGCCATTGACAACATTTGAAAATAATGTTTTTACGAGATTCTCTTTTTACGTTGACGTTAGGGAGAAAACTATGCCAAGTCCTGTCTGGGACATGCTTGAAAAAGTGTGATGCGCCGACCCCACAATGAAGTGTGATAAGGGCAGTTAGAAAAAATATACTTTTATAGGACATAAGTTTGTAGTTTGGATTGACAATCTGTTAATTTTTATGTCCGGGGCTCAGCTGTAGTCAATTTTGTCTATATTGTTGAGTGTAGACTTTACACCATAAAAAAGGATTATGATGAACCATGTTAAAATGACAGTTTACTCTTGCTTACCTTTTGCACGGTGAGTGAAATTCTCTTATTACAAATGACCATTACATTTCCTAAAGAATGACAATATATTATCCACTATTCTCCTGGAATTGTAGGGATTTATACGCGAACGCGGTAGATGTCACTTGCCCTTAAAAGACTTACATAACTGGTCTTGTGTAACAAATAAAATAAAAACGACTCTACAAGTATACAATCATGTGGTGCGAGCCAAAATAAAAACTTTCTTTAATAACACAAATGTTAAAAGTCGGAGTATTTGGGTGGTTTACGTTTACACGTTGCGTATTTAATTATACGGCCAAGTAATTTAGAACGCGTTTAGGCGCCAATGTTACAATTTTTACATTTATTTTTTCAGTAATAAACAAACTGGCTATTCTGTAGTAATTTACGAATACGGTGAGTATTAAAATAAAATAAATTGTAACCACAAACAAGCAGGCCAGCAAAATTTCTAATGACTAACGAGAGATTGAATATTACACTCATATTATGTAGTATAATACTAATTTTAATAAATGAAATTAGAAAATTCGTTTGCTTGACCTGGGAATCGAACCGAAGACCTTACGGTCCACAGCCCATATACTCGTATGCTACCGCTACACCAAGGAGGCGACTGAAAGAAATTTTATTTCACAAAACATAAATTTCGAATCATATTTGTATGTTAATGATTTCCATGAATTAATATATTATGTCATAAATCTAGCAATTCTGTGGCTAGAATTTGTGTTATATCCCGTCCTCCTATTTGTTTTAAGTGTCTAACTTGCCAGAAAGCGGTCGCTATGATACTGAACGACGTAACTTCACACATACACATTCACTTTTATGATAATGTCTATGTAAATAACCTGTTGCAATGTTTACCACATACTGGATATCGAGGGTTGGAAAATGCAGGCAAATAACATCCACGAAATTGTCTGATATGTTCTGAATTATTAACCGGAATAGTGTAAGTGTGTAGGTGTGTGTATGTACTTCTGAACTTATTCGAGGAAATCAAAAATGTCATTCTCTTTTTAATGTCGACTGTTCTAGTTACAACGAGACTCAATCACTGCGTCTCAGTCTCCTATTATTATTGAAACATAAAGGAAATTTTCACACATGCGCACTGACTGACTCCTAAAATACGTGAGAGTTTAATTTCATTATTATAATTAATGATCGGCCGGCAGTGATCGATGGAAGCGAACTTGCCCTCCCACCTGAACACAAAACACTCGTGATTTACGCGATGTTTACATCGCCGCTCCGTTACATCGCGTTTTATTGTTTGGCGATAAACAAACGATGTGTTGAAAGCACTCGATGGATGCTCGGACGTTTTAAAATAACGTTGAATGTTATAATTTTTTAAAATTGTAAAATGTAAACAATGCGACTTCTGTTGTGTATGTAACAATAGTCCGTTACCAGATTTATAACTACACATGGCATGGCTTAGCATTTGCTGAACAGTGCACATTTTTCTGCACAAAGGTAGTGTGAGCGAAACTGAGAATTTTGGGTGATGATCGCCGGGACCGGTTCGGTATTTTCTGTATTTTGACAATGAAGCTAGTTTGATTGTTGATGAAATGTTTTAAAATTGAATCATAATTAATAAACTAATAACCCAAAAATACTATCAAAAATTTTATTTTATTTTTTTATTATTTTATACTCAATCTTTATAATATTCACTAAATCTTAAAGTTTTAAGAACTATTAAAGAACACTTAGAAGAATAATACTAAATCACGTAGATGTTTCTGTTCCTTACAAAAAATACTGTAAAATGTCTCAATGGTCAAAGTTGTTATATTATTAAAGTTTTATATTTTACAATTATATTATTTTTTTCTGATTTTGCTCTATTGGCGTATTAATATTTATATTAGAATTTAGAAATTAGTTAACATTTCAAATTGTGATTTTATATATCATGTATTGTTTGGACTTTAAAAGTGGCGATAACCGTGGAGTTTATTTCGGCATTTATTCTCAGGGATAGCCACGAAATGGCGACGTCATTATTATTTTTTCAATATATACTCGTAATTGACATGTAAAAGTAATAATAATAAATAATAATAATAAATAATAATAAAGTAATAATAATTGCGATGATAAAAAGCTTATGTTTCTGCACCAAGCTCGGCCTTGACTCGGCTTTGTGCGATTACACCTTAATAATTAATAGAAATATCACTTATTCTTATTGCTCTTACAATTCAAATTCATTGATCTGTTTAAGCAACTCTACAATAAATAGAATTTCTATTTCGAGTATCATCCGTACATTGTCCTAGATCTGTCGAACATTTCGTCGATTCCGATACATTAAATATATATTACGGATTTGTCCTTTTTGTGAGTCGTCCTTCCGAATCGTTTGACGTATAGCGTATCTACCTTATATGTGTTTCATTCAGATTTATTGCCTTTTTATTGTTTTACAGGATATATATCGCATTTACATACGAGTACATTACCTCTATAAGCCGGTGAAGTAGCTATTTTCTGCAACACGTCTAAGACTCTTCACGTATTATTGTGTTCAGTGTATAGGCGGTGAAGATCACTTGCCACTAGACTCAGGGGCTTACATGACAGCATAAATACCAAAGTGAATAGTAAGTTACAGAGCAGATTTATAGGTAGTGATGAAGCAGACAAATTATAGGCCATGCGAGTCGTGTATCATAAATATTACTGAAAATCGACGTAATATAATATTAATAATCTGTTGGGGTGTACATGTAAGTCGCCTCTTTGGTATAGTGGCAGTGTATCTGGACTGTGGACCAGGAGTTCGTAGGTTCGATTCACACGACGGCAGGATGTTTTTCTAATACTATTTGCCCGGGATTGGCATCATCCTCCAGATGGGGATTGACGTCAGGCAGACAGCCCGTCATAAAAACTAACCCAAACCCTTTGTGCACATGCTTGAAAAGGTGTGTTGCGCCGATACCACATTAAGGTGGAATAAATGCAGGTGGAAAGAAAATAATTTATATGGTAAGTGTACGAGATTAACTTATATTAACTAGTAATCCTTAACATTTTTATATCAAAGAGCTACATCATCAATATCAAAGAGCTATATCATATCAATGCATCAACAAAAAATATTGTAAAACCTGGTTTATAACAATGTATTACAATAACAACGTTCATGGACGACGTTGATCACTACTTGTTACTAACTTGTTCGTTTTCCTCTGCAATAAAAAAGAGCATAAAATGTGAGTGTACTATTCAGTATAGCGGGAACATTCGTAGAGCCTGTTCATTTGTATTTATAGTGGTTACGACTGTAGTCTGTAACTAGTGTCGGCGCGATGCGGCACAAACCAACTCTCTTCCTCTCATAGCATTGCAGTTGCCAAAAATACTGTTGATTCAAATAATACATATAAAACTACTTTTCAGCGGGGACAAACCAAAACTTTATATATGAAGGTAATCCTATAGATTGGTGAATATAACAAGAAGTTTGTTATACTTTTTCATTAGTGGTTTAAATCGTCCATAATGTTCACGCTGTTGTATGGTATACACCATAATGAGACAGGGAGTTAGTTGCTAAGTTATAAGAAAATTAACGTAATGGTGGCAATTTTACTCCTCTACACGTTTGTTGCATGTGTACCAGAGGCATTATTGGAGACCAGTAGCCCGAGCACGAAAAACTAATGTAAATGTAAATGTATTCGAGTTCGCTGCGCACTGATGATGTTTGGTTAATATTTCATAGACGCGCACCGAGCTGAAATACATTTACGGTTGTCAGAAATGTTCCTGCTCAGGCCGTTGAAAAGCTTCTTATCACCCTAATGCCTATTCTTGAACCGGGAGTGTCCTGGGTTCGATTCCCATGTCGGACAGAGCAATTTTTCTAATTTGATTTTCCTGGGAGTGGAACAGGCAGGCAGGCAGTCGGTCGTAAAAATTAAGCCGAATCCTTTCTGCAACATGCTTGTAAAAATGTGTTGGCCCGACCCCACATTGTGGGACAAAGGCAGGTTGAAAGAAAGAAAAGATCACAATATAATCTGGAGACTGTGCAAATATCATTTTTCCTTGAAAATGATGCTTGAGGTGTAGTGAGTAGTGAGGGAATAAAACGTATCACACACATGACGGTCCATTACTAAGATTGTATTTTCTATTATATGTTCAGCACCATCGCCAGAGCTGTTATCTCTCACAACACACGATAGTAAACAATATTAATAATTCATTTTGTATTTACTATGCCACCTCGCGTATTTTTATATATTAGTCGAGCGTGTATTCCAAATTGGACGATTCGTTCGAGTCTGTTTAACTTCGTCAACAAAAATATGTTTTAAATATTGTGGAATAGTAATGTTAAGTACCTACTAGATAGTTAATAAAAATTTAAATGTAGAAAGATGGTGTAGTGTGGCGTAAAGTCTTACTTTGTTTATTATTTAGCATAATTACATACATTATCTAGTTTAAGTAGAGACCACAACTATCGGGACCTCGTGCTCGCTGGACCGATAATCTGCGGGACGTGGCAGGAAGCGGCTGGATCAGGAGGACCGCCAAGGCTGGTGCAATATGGGAAAGGCCTATGTCCAGCAGTGGACAGGTACAAGCTGATGATGATGAAGCAAAATTTATTGTACAATTTTGAATAAACCCAGATGAATCATATTTTGCATAGTTTATGAAATAATTCAAATTTTTAGTATCGCAGTACACACGTGATATTTACTCAGCGTCTACACTCCACGTCCACCCAAAATCCGGAATTTGCAGTAAATTATTTTTGTACAACAATGTTAAGACACGAGTCCATCAGGCGGCGCGTTTATGAAACATATTTTTATGTGAACACGCAAATATTTGTACTCTCGACGAATTCGCGTTATTTTGACTCAGCCCCACGTGCAGTGCACTGTTTAGTGTGTGTGTCGTTTATTAAATAAAGAGCGGAGTCGGCGCCGCGCCGTGATACTTCACACATAACGTTTTAATATTCACAAATGATTTGCACCGGTAATTAAACGTTCTGATGTATCAATTATTCTAGAACTTTCCGATTTTATCAGTTGAAAACTGGGTTTTATAAATGCGGAGGACTTGTGGATTACATTATTCATATTAAGATTTTTAATGTTGCGAAAAGAAATGGTATAAAAGGAACCCTCATAGTTTTTTTCTAAGTACGGCAAAGTACACACTACACTTGAGGGCATAGCTTGAGGGTAAGCGGAGTGCAGCTGTTGCAAAAAGACACAGAAGCAAAGGCGTGATATTGCAATTTTATTTTATAATTCTGTTGTGGTATGACTTCCTCATGTTATACAGAAACATAAAATGGAAACGTGTTGTGACTTATGTTATCTCGTTGCGATTAATAGGATTTTATCGTGTGAAATCATAATGATGATGACTTCTTAGCCGATTTCGGCTACAGCGACTGCTTTAGGACGTGAGTATATGAGGAAGTCTATAACACGTGGACTTATTGGTCACCTCGGCGACGGTGTGCTCGTTCTTAACTAACATAACCGATTTTTGTGGAGAAATATAGATAAATATAAATCATAATATAGATAATACGTATCCACTGTATGTTTTTTCCTTATTATAACGAAGTTTTTAATCATTAATTATAATGTAGCCTATGAGATTAATAAGCAAATTTAATCTAACTCAATTTTGTACGTAGCAGTATGATTCGAGAAGTACATAGAAAATTCGAATGAGAAAAATGCATTTTACTCATCGCAATGGTGGCACTATGTTACATCACACAACGAGCTCTCACGTAAATATAACAGGTATACTCGTAAAGTACCCTGGCTATCATTTCAAACAAATTCAAATAGGTACATTGTATCTCGACTCTCGGTGTTCAAGTAGGCTCGTTCTATCGCATTGTCAGATAAAACTAAATACGACAATATGTATTCCACGCGCCTATCTTGTTCTGCTCTGCATTCTGCACACACTCACAATCAGTACTTATGTTTTGTTTTAAAAGAGTATTTACATTTAGAATGCAATGTAGACTGTTAGCTATTGATAGCTCTATGATACCTCTCTACATAATGTTGTCCTTAAAACCATTCAATAATTTTGTTTAAAATTTGATTCTTTTTAATTACTGCTCATCTAGATTTTATCTTATTTGACAAAGCAATTAAAAAATTAATAAAGGAATAAAAAAAAATTATACTCTTTAAAAAAGGTGTCTCGAAATTTATCATTTAAATATCATATCGAATTGAGCACCTTCTTTCTTGAAGTCAGTTAAAACCCCATCCCAGGTGAGTGACCTTTACACAGCTGCAGTGTTAAAGCGGCACTCACTTCAAGTACATTTTGACTTAAGCACATGAACTTCTTTTTTTGTTGTTCATCGCTATCGGAAAATCCTCTGGGAGAAATATTGTACAAAAAAATGACGTGATACAATGAAGTAGTAAGAATATAACGATGCAATGGATAATTATCAAAATTGGTTGAATAGTGTCACATTTTATTTACAATGAAACTTGTGGGTAGCAAAAGGGCTTTTAATAATTATATCTTATTTAAATTATCGTTTGGAACCGTCAAGTGGATTGCTTGAGTGAAGTCGTTACAAGCCTGACAAAATGATTTACTCGTAACATTCTATGGAGACTTTGAAAGGGGTTTCTCGATGACGTTAGCTGTCACTGAAGGAAAATGTAACAAAGGTGCTGCTGGATGGAGGATGCTTTGAGTAGTGCCAGGCAAGAAATACAAAGGTTCCATACCAAGGGCTGTAGATGCGGAAATATACTTACGAGTAGATGTATGGCGATAATGGCGGTAAAATTGAAAACTCAGATATAACAGTAGGTACATATACTGAATATTTTTCTAGTAACTTCTAAAACACAAACCTTTTTTAGGATTACGAAGTCAAATAGTAAAAAAGGAACCTTTATAGTTTCGCAATGTCGGTCCGTCTGTTTGTCTGACCGCGGTTTATCTCAGAGACTATTAATACCAGAAAGCTGTAATTTAGTATGAGTATACATATCATAGGATGCCAACTTTTGCGCTATTCTGTATAATGAATTTAAAAGTAAAACTATCTAGCTGAGCATGCTTTACAAGCTAACGAATAATCGATGACCAAATTAAAAAGAAAAATATCACTTAGATGAATTTGTTAGTTATGTAAAGGAGGAAGTCAATACGAGTTTATGGACCATATACTTAAAATTATGTGTAATAAAGTTATTTAATTAAAATTACTTGGCCGGTTTTATTATTAAACGTGTCAATGTGATTTTATGTAAAATGAATATAGTTTAAACCGTTTGTTTAAATAAGTTATGACCACTTCTAATTTGTCACTTATTTCTACGCTTGTTCATAGAGCGAATTCCATTTTATCAATTTCGTAAAGGCGTTTGAGTTTAATGCTTTTGTATGGAAACTTGCTTGATAACTCCTCTATAGTTAGTAATATTAAATGTCTGATTATAACACTGCGTTTCCGCAAAATATTAAATGTTGCAGCAAGTTTTGGCTTATAGTGGAAAAAATAAACCATAAAATAATCATTGTGACAGACGGCAACCGGTGATGTGTGTGTTGTAATTCTCACAACGATACCAACGAACTATACGACTCTATGTCGTTGATTTAAATAATCGTAATTACATCAATTATACCGGACTGATTGCAAATACGCAATAAATGCAATTTGATAGCGTTGAAACGATTTAATAAAGTATCTGGATGACTGACAAATACTTATATGTATACTACTAGACTGGCTGTTCGGTACATAGAATGTGCGCACTAAGTTTCTGTTAATCGACCTCAACTCACCATAGAAATCTGCTCTTTTCCTTACCCGTGAAACGTCAAACACTCGCCGTCATGTGCCACAATTTTACTTCGAAACAGCTTGTCTGAATATAATAGAAGTCTTGGATGACTGATTGGGATTTGATTATAGATGAAATAAAAATTAATGCCATTATGGTCGTGATTAGTAAGTTAAATATAAAATTACACATTTTTATAGACGAGAGGCAAATGACCAAATGGGTAACATGTACTCACTAAGGGATTCCATGAATGGTTTGATTTAATTAGCAAAGGTATACGTAGATTTGTAGTGGTTAGATTATGTCATAGTCCTTAATTTGGGAATTTGAGCGCATAACATGGTCATTAGTCAATCAAACTCACGCCACAGCCACAGGGACCACCTAAGTTTACAATCTTAGTACCTACTTATGCTGGACTATTAAAAATCTTTTTAAATCATATTATCATATACATATTCCACACTGTTAAATTCAGTAACCATCACATCGGATCCACTATCGTCTGTGATTTCACATCAATTTTGCATTAATAATAAATGTTTACAAATTGTTCGGTACATTCCGTTCCTCCCACATCGCGTACTACGTGTAGATATGTATCAGCGCGTTTGTTCGTTTGTATTGTACGTAAATAGCGCACGACGTCATCTGAGATGGCAGAAGGTTTGACCTCACGAGTCGTTCTGTATACGGTTTATGAGCGACCGCTCCACAACGACAAGTAACAACAGCTGTAGATTGAAAGGACCTATTGAACTTTCTCCGCCAGTCGCCATGGCGTTTCATGTGACTATTCAATTGTGAAACTAGAATAGCTGCGGGTTTAATTCCCCAAGTGAGTGTATAGGTTAACCTCAAGAACTTGCGACATTACTAGATGGTTTGTGACGTGGTGACTCACTTGTCCTGTTGCAGGTTCCTTGATTTGCTTCTTCCCTCTTCGGAGTGTGAAGAAGCATCTGTACCGGGCAGGCAGGCCGGCATGAATCTCGTGATTGCCGATAATATAATAAATTATTGTTTACCGCTGATCACTGGATTTGTTGGACTGCACTACGCTTACCATCAGGGATTCTCAGTTTGTCGTGCTCAGATAAAAAAAAATCATCTAAACCGACCTACCTACACGCCCTCATACATAATCAAATGTGACATCATCATCATCATCATCATAATCAAATGTGACATCATCATCAGACATCACTAGTGTATGTACCTTGTGGGGGCTTTCGATGTATTCCGCCACAGAATCCTCTGCTAGTCGTAAAAGGTGACTAACTAAAGACATAGGGAATTACAACCGCGCCGCGGTAAATCCGTAGTATACATTTTATAGTGCGACTAAGACAGAACAACTGAATAGTCAGGTCTAAGAGACACAGTGCACAAGTGGTTACAGTAACAATCCTGAGTTCATTTGAGATATGTAGTATACTAGCCGTCTTGCTTCGAAAAAGGTTAGAGCCTGATTTTAGTTCCACACGGTTACACTATTTAGGATTTTGACAAATAAAAATTACATACATTATAATACAACTTTAAATTGTTGATCACATTTTATTAACTTGTATTCAATTCTCGGAATATTCGACGTATCTTAATTTTGAATAAATATTTTTACATAGACTACAAGTACAAAGTTTATCATAACTTTACCCAATATTTCTAACATAGTACGTGCCGAGCCTCGGGCGTTCATTTACAGAAATATGTAGTGAACAAACTACAGCTCCCATGTAAATGGGATTTGCATTTGAAAACTTAGAATTG
Source organism: Clanis bilineata (assembly GCA_036417725.1). Taxonomy (NCBI): domain Eukaryota; kingdom Metazoa; phylum Arthropoda; class Insecta; order Lepidoptera; family Sphingidae; genus Clanis; species Clanis bilineata. The sequence continues at coordinate 344,442 of CM071146.1, read as the reverse complement.
TCGTTATTACATTAACGCGTATGGCGCGTAACCGAATTTTTCGTTACTCTGATGAGCGCTTTCGATAATTTTATATTATTATACTATTGTTTTAATAACAGAACAACACATTTTTTCAATATGTTCAGTTATGCCCGGAGTCTGGAATTTATGTCCGATATGATGATAAGATAGCCCCCTATCACATCTGGGCACGGAAATAAATTCGGCGAAATGTTCTAGTTCGTTAGTCCCCCTCCGCCTACCTGTTTAGGGATACAGGCGTGAGCTTAGTGATGTGACTGTCTAAGATAAACTTATTTTTATGTTAAAATAGTTCTTTAAGAGGTAAAGTTTTCTTGTAAATAATCAAGATAAAACTCATTATGGAAGAAAATATGTAAATATGAATCATTAATGTTAGTGTTAGTAAGGTTATCACAATTTTGACGCTTATATCAGACAATCCTGGGGTTACATTTGAAGGTTTATTTACCTTTACACCTGCCTAAAATATTTATTTTTATGAAACAAGTTCGCCGGGCGCAGACGACCGTAAATAATCGCTCTTACGAAACTCAGTTCAAATAGAAAATAAATTATAACATCGAATACGTTATTAGACGATAGCAAAATGGTTCACAAAACTTGAAGCTTATGTCACCATTTTGTTACGATTTTAGTGGAAGAGAATAATAGAATCGATTTGTGGCTGCCGATATTGCCGAGATTGCCGAGAATGAGTGTGCGGCGACTATTAATCAACCTGAAGTTATGCATGAACTGCTAAGCAGGCATTACCCTATTATTTTCAAAGAAATAAAGTGGTAGTATGTAGCGATAGAAAGCAGCTAAAGTGAATTTGGACTGGTCTGTTCAGCGTAAAGTTCAATTTTGTACGTGTCTACGGTATTACATAAATAGAAGCAATGGCGTTAATTTAATTTTAATATCATTTTAATAGGCAACACACGTACACAGGTTATGTCATTAATTCTGGCTTTTCTAAACATGCAAAAACAAACTGTAGAGGTAATTACAATGACACGTTAAGACTGAAATTAAAAACAAAACACGCGACCAAGCCAAGAATATTAATGTATGAACTGGTTAATTTAAATCCCGTAATTACGGAGATTTGTCTACAAAGCTAAAATACATGTTACTTGGGCGTAATTAATAACCAGAGTTTGTAGATTTGTTGCGGAAAGTGGATGTATAGAATAGTCGCTTATTAACATGCCCGTAGTAATGAGATTAATAGTCGCATGGTGAGCTGGCGGTTTTCGCTTAAGGTTTACGGCTAACTGACGAATATTGATGAGTATTTTTTGCTGTGTGTAATGCATATGTTAGCGAGAACACTTTCGATCCCACTGATATATTATACTATTTTTATCTATTATCCGTGTAGTCTTGTTTTTGAGCAAAGTCACGCGTTTTTTAACAAGATAGTTATGATTTTCTCTAATTTCACCGTTCGTTGTTTTCTTTTCCATATTTTTCTTTTAAACAAATAACTTCCACACATTTGCGATATTTTAGCCAATGTCAAGTTAAATATTGCAATTACCAAGTTATCGCAATGAACATGGGACCTGCTGGGATTATGGCGGTAATTCCTTCCATTGCAATTTCCCTCAGATAACCTTCAGTCAGCGAATCGACCGAACAAACGCCTGTCATCCATGCAATGTGATAATAAAAAATGTTTAAAAAAATTACCCACCCACCTATAAGATATTTCGTAGAATTCTGACAAATGGGCTATTATGTCATTTAATATGTGGTAGGTATCAATTTTCTACTTTTCGTAAATCTCATTCATTATCATTTATTCGTGTAGCAGTTAGCACAGATCTACCACCATTTATAAGATTTCTTATTTATCATCCATAACAGCGATAGCTCAGTTGGGAATGGTACGGACTGCCGAGATGAGTGTCGCAGGTTCGAGACCAACACCAAAAAGAGCACACACCTCTGCCTTTTCTATGTTAAGTGTGTTTTCATTGTGAAATATCGCTTGCTATAACGGTGAAGGAAAACATCTTGAGGAAATCTGCATACCCGAGAATTTCTCCATAAGAATTTCGAAGGTATGTGAAGTAGTATAATAGTAGAGTAGGCCTGTGCCCAGCAGTAGGACAGTAATATTACATGGCTAATATATATTTTTTATCAATACGTGATACTTAATTACTTAAGAACAAAATAAAAAAAATAAGATTAATTTATTGAAATAAAACTATTCTTACGGATTCTATCACGATTATGTTTTAATTATTATTTATTATTATTTTAATTTACCAAATTATTATTTGTTTGTCGACGTCGAGTATTTGAGTAGGATTTACTTATGTTTAATTGTAGTACATTTAATATTCCGTATGGTAAGCCTTACATTGTTAAAACCGGTGTTTACCCTCACATATGTTGAATATCCTCGTCGGCGGGAAAGCGGCAAAGCGGGGAAATTCGCATAATTAAACAAAACCATACAGCACTGAACTGAGGCACATTTACGAAAACAAACTAGCGTGAAATCACTTATACATAAATATGTATGTTTAATATGCATGGAGTTCATTATAAGTGTGTGTGTGTGTGTGTGTGTGTGTGTGTGTGTGCGTGCGTGCGTGCGTGCGTGCGTGCGTGCGTGCGTGCGTGCGTGTGTGTGTGTGTGTGTGTGCGTGTGCGTGTGTGTGTGTCTATTATGTGACAAAACGTATCGGGTTATTGTTGAGGCTTGCTGGCTATGGGTAATTTCAGAAAGACATCTATTATGAAACTTTTTGCTTTAAAATTTGTAGGTTATAGAGTAAATGGGTCCACACGTATTGTTATAATTATACAATATACCGTGCTAGACGTGTGACGTGTTGGTACAAAGTCGTCTTTAAACCGCTGAGATTACATATGTCCATTTAAAAAGGATTTGCGATGCCATTTTTTGTAACAATTACACATATTTAAGAAGACCAAAAACTTTTGCTCGTAAGCTCACGCCTGTATCCCCGAAGGGGTAGGGCAGAGGTGGACTAGCGAACTAGAACACCCACATTTCACCGACCTTAGTTCCATCCCAGATGTGATAGGGGGCGAGCCTACCGCCATGTCGGGTACAAATTCCAGACTTCGGGCTGATATGGAAAAATCCAATATCACTTTGCCCGACCTGGGGATCGAACCCGAGACCTCAGGACGGTAGTCATACCGAAATACGACTACGCCACCGAGGCAGTCCAAAAACTTTTGCGCATGCATAAACTATCTTAGCTTTTTTTAAGACTAGAAGTATGCTATACCTATGCCTATTCCAAGGTTCTAGGCTTTCTTTAAACCAAATATTATGAAATTTTGCTCAATAGTTAGACACATGGGACGTAGTCCTTGATCGAAAATAAATTTACTATAAAATTTTATAATTTATCAGATTCACGTTCAAGGGGACGCGACGTCTGCTCGCCTGCCTTCATAAGTCAATCAAAAAATCTTTTGTGTAATTTAAAATGTTCGTACAAACACGTTCAATCGTTAAGGCGTGATTAAATAAACGTTTTATTCAACAAATTCAAATTTTTATAAATCTAAATATACAAAGTAACAACAATCAATGTTATCGAAGAGCATTAATCTTCCATCATTCATTTACAAATAAACGTGTTACAGCCTTACAGCTAATGCGCCTACACTTTCAAATATTATTGTGAAAATCGTAACAGGGTTATAAACCTCCAGGAATCAATTTAGATAGTGTAAACTAAAAGTAGCGCGTAAATCGTGTTAATAGAACACGTATAACACTTACCATGGATTTATGGTGGTGGTAAAAGTGATGCATGCTATAGAAACAATCGCGCTTTTATTAGTAATGATTTGGGCGACGTTGATGGATTGCGCGGGAACATCTGGCGACCGATCTGATCGATTGTTTGTGGGTATCGGGGTTCTGGTTGCGATATGAAGGAAATTCAATTTTAGATGAGATTTTTAAACCAATATACAACAGGTGTTGCATTAATCACAAGTTTAAAAACTTAACGGACCGGCTTCAAATCCGATCGTGACCAAATTTATATGGGACTACCCTTGAAATAAGCTGTATTGAACACAAAAAGTATTTTGAAAATCGGTTCACATTTGGCGGAGATATCGCTTAACATATATTATAAGTGGTAGAGCCATGCTGTAGACAGTAACGTCTATAGCACGAATGGGCCGGCTCGACCGGTTAGATACCACTGTCTCACAGAAAACAGACGTAAAGTGGCAGCTTGCTGTCGCGTTTCGTTGGGTGAGTGAGATTTCCGGTGGCCCATTTCTCCACTCCCTTTTCCAATCCCCTTCGCTCCCATTCCATTCCCTCCTTTTAGGTTGGCAACTCACCCATGATTCTTTTTGTGTCTTGGGTGTCTATGGGCGGTGGAGATCACTTACCATCAGGTAACCCATCTGCTCGTTTGCCAATCTATACTATAAAAAAAAAAATACAGACGAATTGAGGACCTTCCCCTTTTTGGAAGTCTGTCGATAATAGCTACAATTAAAGGGAGGATACCTAGTGTGTAGTGTTAGTGATATAGTTTAAAATTTCGTATGGATTATAGTTTTTTAATAATGGAAACATGAATTTATGACGAAATAATTGATTGTGGTGCATTAGATTAGCTGCTGTTTGTTTTTGCAAACCACCTATGGAGTAATTAATTATTTAAGTATACACACAGCCGTTCTTATACTAATAGAGATGATTTACAGGTCGAATTCCTATTTTAAAATTCCCATGTTTAGTAACTGAATTCTTTCTACCTGTCCTTATCCCACCTTAATGTGGGGTCGGCGCAACACACTTTTTCAATCATGTTGCAAAGAGGATTTGGCTTAGTTTTTACGACCGGCCGCCTGCATGACGTCAACCCCCTATGAGGGATCCAGTCCCGGGCAAATTAAATTAGAAAATTTGCTTTCCCCGACCTGGGAATCGAACCCAGGACCTTCCGGTCCACAGCCCATACATGCTGCCACTAGACCAAGGAGGTTTAATAACTGAATAAAAAATTAAATTTATTTTTTACTGACTACTTTCTTTTTACCTGCCTTTATCACACCTAAATGTGGGGTCGGCGAAACACACTTTTTCAATCATGTTACAGAAAATATTTGGCTTAGTTTTTACGGTCGGCAGCTTGCCTGATGTCAACCCTTTTTGAGTGGTAGAGTCACGCTGTAGACAGTCACATCTACAGCACGAATGGGCCGGCTCGACCGGTTTGATACCACTGTCTCACAGAAAACCGACGTAAAGTGGCAGCTTGCTGTCGCGTGTCATTCGGTGAATGAGATTTCCGGTGGCCCACTTCCCCCCCTTCGTTTCCCAATCCCTTTTTCCCTCCCCTTCTATTTCCTCCTTTTAGGTTCGCAACGCACCCATGATTCCTTTTGTGTCTTGGGTGTCTTTGGGCGGTGGAGATCACTTACCATCAGGTGACCCATCTGCTCGTGTGCCAGTCTCTGCTAACAAAAAAATTCGCTTTGCCTGACCTGGGAATGGAACCCAGAACCTCCCGGTCACCATACCATACATATATGCTGCCACTAGACTAAATGTAATGTTTTTGACCGGCTATACCGGTATGTGAGTATTCATGTATGTTCATCATTCATAACGTTTAGTACATAATATTTTTGTAAAGTCATGAAATCAACTTTTTACCCGGCGTCGCAAAGAAACAAAACAACAAACCTTAAACAGAAAAGAAAATGTGGCTTTGCAAAAGCCCTCAAAATACTTTAAAATAAAATAAGTTCAATAACTAAACTCTTTATGACGTCCTTGCTAAAACTCGACTACTGAAATATACGCTACTACCTAAAACATATGAAACAAGAAAATATTTTATCCGAAATTGTTATATATAAGCTATTCGATAAGAATCGTGGTGTTCAGAGGATAACCGTGGTTGTAAGCAAAGTAGTACCCCGTTAAGTGGACAGGGCTAATGCCAGAATTATTTTGACTGCATGCTCTTAATAATGAATAATAGTTACCTATACAATGTCCTAAGCTGCGATAAAGGTCGCAGGAAGTCGCTGGATGCAGGCCGCTTCCAACAGGTCGATCTGGAAATCTTTGGGGGAGGCCTATGTTCAGCAGTGGACGTCCTATGGCTGATGATGATGATGATGATGATACAATGTCCAATATTTATTATCTTTTTCGCAGAACGAAATTTATCATTCTTATATTTCCATATAATTTTTATGAAAAATATACATATGTACATGACGAAAATCATAAAAGAGCTTGAACAGTAATATATATTTTTGACAATCGAATTCTTATCAAGCTCGATGCGCGTCTATGACATTTGTCAGAAATATTAACCAAACGTCATTAGTGCGAAGCGAGCTGGATACGAATTGGATTATCAAAAATATTCCTGCTCGGGCCACTGAAGATAATACATATTATATTCTGTTCAACAATATATTAAGTTACTTTGAAGAGTCGATTACAATAAAATATGATTTGTTTATACGTCATAAATTCATAAACATCGTAATTGAACATATAAAATATTATTATTATAAGGTCACAAATATATTAATTGGATAGAAAAAGTTAAAACTAATGAACAAATGCACATCAGTGCATATTACGTATGCGCCGACAAAATTCTATTTTATAAACAAAATTACGTTGTGCATGGAATAAAAACTGTCTATATATTTTGTTCACGCACATGTAGTGTAATTGTAGAATAATTAGCGTGATGTACTGGTTCAATTATAGTCATACTTTATATTTGAGGATAATCATACATTGCGTTTCAGTTTTTTATATCCCAAGTTGCATTAATCGCCTGGATATAGAAGTTGAACTCGATACTCAATGGGTACATCATGGAATAAAATTAGTTTGACTTGCATCGTGCTCTTGTGGACAATTTTATACTTATATCCTACCCGTTCTTAAAAAATATATCTATTGTATTTCCAGCTCTCTCAAATATCTAATTAAGGGCAATTATTTTCAAGGTGAAAAAGTGTTAGGTGTTAACATAACTGTGTCACCTTTTTTATAGTTGGGCGAAATAACTACTTCACCTCTTATTGCAATCATCTACACAAAATTGTATTATGTAAATTGCCAAAAAGCAATCTACTACCATAATTAAGTGACATAATCAAACGTAAACGTTCGTTAACCGTTAATAAACGAGTGCCACCGGTGGTGGTCACCAGTCACCACGCGATAATAGTTCCATTTCATTACTTGCATTATTTAGCCGCACCAGTCACAGACAATATGAATTTTTAGATCGTTATGTTATTTAATGGGCACCTTTACATGCTATTAGAGATAATTAAATAATCGCACCCTTAATCCCCAGGGGTTATAACTAAATACGTGTATTTAACAGATAAAAAAGGAATTGGCGAGAGTGTTTTTTCCCCTACCGTAATAGGGATCGATTTAGTAACGGTAGCGGTAGCGGTAGAGACTTGAAGTTGAAAAAAGAATATTAGATAATCTTAGCGAGTAGGATTTTATAGAATTTTAGTGTAATTGAGTTACATTTATCGAATGAATAATTTATCTCTTTTTTGAGTATTTTATTAGTTAATTCTGTATTACGGGACAGGTAAGATCAAATGTCTTATTTATTGGTCGTTTATATATTTGACAATTAAAATTGTGTTATATCATGTCATTACCCGATGGCCTCGAAATGACGATAATGTTTTTTGGAGAGTATGAATGTATGTATATTACTTCCGGCTCTGCACCCTAAACGCAACAGCAATCTACTGCTTTACGTTTGCTCATACTGCTGATCCGGTAGAGCAGCATAACAATATTGCTGTCTTTATTGTATCTTTTATTGCTAGTATTAATGGTAAAAATAGATAATTTAGAATAATAATCAATTGAAGCTTAACTTAGATAGAGGCAGACAGCAGGTCTCGAAGTTATCGCACTTCGAGGACAAAATATATCGTATTTTGTTAATCTATATAATTATGTAGATGAATGGCCTCGTTTTGCGGCCCGAGCAGTAGTTCGATCATGAATTTTTTGACAATTCATGCTAGCGACTACGCAAAATAATTTGTATGAAAAACATCAGTTCACCACGTAAACGCTAAAGACTTTCGGGTGTTCGTTATACAAATATTTGACGTAATCGCTAGCGTGAAATGTTAAAAATCTCATGGTCGAGCTACTGGAATATTTTTGACAATCGAATTCATATCGAGTTCGCTGCGCATGGAGCAGCACGGATGACGTGCGACTAGTATGTCATACAAATATCATAGACGCGCACTGAGCTGGATACGAATGTCATTGTCAAAAATATTCCTGCAGGGTTACTACCACCTATTATAGCAGTATTATTATATTCGTTCTTCGTTTGTTTTGTATGGGAATCGGTACAAGTAAAATTATTATAATACTGCTATAAGAAGTGTTGGTAACCCCCCTCGCGCCTCAGTAATTGTCTGTCAAACGTGCGATATACCCCGTGCACATAAGATTTACATTTATATCATCATGTTTATGTGGTGCCGTGTTACTCGTAAAAAAGTTTATTCTTCCCTTGGAAAAACGATATGTAATAACCGATAACATAGAAAAAGGCATTTGTAAAATACAGTCAAATATTGGCACAAACTACAGTCGGCTAATCTCGATACGAGTGTGCATGCCAAACAGGCCTATTGGTTTTAAAGTGGCATCGGTCCAAGATTCGAAAAAACGTAACCCAACAATTTATATCGTTCACAAAACTACGTACAGTGGCAATTTATTTCACATACTCTGTGATTAAGTATATGGGGAAAGTTTTGTTGTGAAACTTTGTTGGTAGTACTAGATTACAATACTGTACAATAAAAAATACCTAGTTAGTTTTCCCCGCGACTCCACCTGAGATTTTTAAAAGGATATCGAGTAGTCTGTCTTCACTGTCCATCTACGCCTGAGTTCAAATTATCCACATATCAAATTTCATGGATAGCGGTTTAACAATATTATTATGAATATAATACTAGTTAGTACTCTGATACGATTAAGTAGCCGTCTCCATGGTCTAGTTATCTCAACCTATCGTCCTCCACTGCTGAACGTAGGGCCCAAATGAATGCCAACCATCCCGGTCTGGTGGCAGTGCATATGATACGAGTATATTGTCAACCAGGAGGTTTTGAGTTTCATTCTGTGTTTTTATAACTGTGTTTACGCGATGCTCTCTTCGATAACGTTGGGGTCGGCCAGACCATAATCGGAGAGGTAAAAGCTCATAGACTCTGATGGCTCGGCCATGTCGAACGAATGAGAGAAGATCGGGGAAATAAGAAACCCTACCAGAGCCGCGAGTAGGAATATTTTTGATAATCAAATTCGAATCGAGCTCGATGCGCGTCTATGACATTAATTTATATGAAATATTGACCAATTGTTATCTGCGCAGCGAGCTCGATATGTATTCGATTGTCAAAATTATACGTGTTTAGGCCACTGGGGGGAACGAATTGGTTGTTTGGTCGGGTCGGTCGTCATAGGTCGTGAAATTTAAGCCAATGATTAGCAAGAAGCTACCAGGATCGTGAGAAGTGGAGAAATGCCCGTTTCGAGAACAAAACACATCTTGGGTCGTTGCGCCATCGGGTAAGTAACATACATAGTAAGTTTGCCCGAGGATCCCCCAGAGGTAGTCGACGTCAGGCAGGCAGTGGTCGTAAAAAGCAAGTCAAATCCTATCTGCAACATGCGTGAATAGGTGTGTTGTGCTGATCCCACATTAAGGTGGGATAAGAGCAGGCAGAATGAAAATAGTCCAATATGATTAAGTTGTCGACCAAAGCATTTTTTCAAAAAGTAACAACTTTTAGAAAGGAATAAAGCATAGCTTATCTTAACATTGTCATTTACTGTGAACATCGACGTATTTCTGTAATTTTATTGATTTTTTTCTAATAACTTAGATAATCCATTCTGATACGTATTCCCTTATAGATTTCCATCCAGTCCTTTAAACATGCCGTCTATTAACCCGCTCTACTTATTTGACGAACCTGAAATGTACTCACTGTGAAATTTAGAACATAAATCTTCTTAGGGTTGCCGCAGAAAGGTGAAAATTACTTTTAAACATAGAATTTACTAAAAGACTCATCTTTGTACAAAGATAAATTTTATTTGAAAATTGTAGATTTATTTTGAGATAGAAGATGATTAGAATCGGCAAGGTAACCAAGATTCTAACCTAGCAATATTAATATATGAAACAAGGATTATTATGGCGTTTTACGGTAAGCAACGGTTTGGCTGCATCCCTGGTATTGCCGATGTCAATGGGCGCCATCACTATAGAGGTAATAAGGTTCCACCAGCCCGGCTAACATGCGTGCCACTATGCCCCTTACTTATAACAATATTTAAGCATTGCTTATCGTTAACCATAAGTTGTACCTTTCTGTTTAGGAAAAAAGTGACAGACTATTGTTAGCGAAAAGATAAGCGAAAATGTTTTTAAGAGTAACATAATATAACATAGTAACATATGTACATATCTAGATAACCGACTAGAGAGATATTGTCTACGATATCGCACACAATATACAAGGACACGTGTTAGTGTCCTTGGACATCTAGGGAAAACCGGATATAATACGACAAAAACTGTTTAAAAAATTTCCTGGTGGCGCGCATGTTAGCCGGGCAGGTGAGCCGATTTTTCGTCTCGTAGTAGAAAATGCCTACGCCCGGCACCAGCCTGTAAAGTAAACAACAAGTACAGTCGTTGTTTGACTCGAACACAATGTTGACCTCTTATAAACGTATTCCAAATAGTTCCATTACTTGACGGAACACTTTGAATAACAATGGAGTATTTGTGTAGTGATGTTGCCAAGTACGCAACATTGTTACTTGGAGGTTTTATAAATTCAATATGGCGCAGTTAATTAAATTGATGGCATAGTCTAAAAAACCTTTATTGTCTTTTGATGTTGACGAAGAAGGCTACATTATCTATACGCCTTTGAAGTCGGGGACAACTATAGTAATATTTTTTCTTTCTACCTGCCCTTACTCTACCTTAATATGGAGTCGGCGCAGTACACTCCATCAAGCGTGTTGCAGAAAGGATTTGGCTTAGCTTTTACGACTGGCGGCCTATCTGACGTCAACCACCCTCTGAGGGATCCAGTCCCTTTGCCCGACCTGGGAATCGAACCCATGCCACAGCTCATATATGTATGCTGCCACTAGACCAAGGAGACGGCTATAATCCAATGAATATTATAATATTAAATTATGTATGTATAGGGTTATAACGTCTACAATTAAAATATAGTTTCAGAAATAGCTCTAACATTCACATCCCAAGTACCATTGTCGCCATTTCAATTTGAACGTGTATAAGAAGTCGTAGAGTCCGGTCGAGTCGAGTATTTGGACGGCACTCGCAGGCTACTTGTTCCGCTAACTTGTACATTGTACTCCCCTTAATGTATTCGGTCCGTATATTTGAACCAGCCATGCATAATTCGGTGATCCTTATAATCCGAGAGTATCGCATTTTTTTTCTGACGTCCCGTCGTTCAATGACCAGCACGGCGGGTGTGGTAGATATCACAAAACAGATGTCATTTCCAAATTGTGTATTTACCGTCTCGTTTTTTAAACGATGATCAAGTCAAAATTAAGCCGCGTCTCAGCTACAATAAAACACAAAAAACATCTACACAAAACAAAGTTTTTCATTGTCTTCTGCTCATTTAACAGTGGACCTTTGACAAAAATTTGTAGAAATATCATGTTTTGTGTAGGTGTTTTGTGTAATGTTTTAGTGCAGGAGACGTAATTTTAACTAAACAATTGGAAAATCTCACTGGAAATCAAAATTGAGATATGTTGTATGTTTACGGGTGTGTGAAGTATGACGAGTATAGAGGTATGTAGAGGTATATATTAGGGTCACGTGGTTGACACTAATCGTTATATTAGAAAAGGATGAATATTAGAGTGCAAAATATGCTTCTAAATGGCTTCCAAACCCAGCTTGCAGTCAGTTTTTATTAAGAAGATCCCACATTAAGGTGGGATAAGGGCAGGTAGAAAGAAATATTATGATAAAGATTAATTATAAAATCTTTTTGTTTCATAAAACGAGTAATCTTTTTACTTGACATGAAAACTTATTCTCAAAATGAAGTCTAGACTACTAAATTATTATATTTGCATAAGACGCAAATATTTTGTTGAATAATATATGTATGTGTACATATTAACTACTACTTAATAATATACATCAACTGTATTTAATAAAGTTAAGCGCTTCCAGCGTATAGATGCTGGGAGTATGAAAGCGTATGGATTATCTGTCTTATACAGACTCTTCAGAAATGCTGTTTCAACAGTTGCTAGTACCTAAATATTGTAAATTGTTGTCTTTATTATCGGTAATATGAATAACTCGGCATTTTATACAACACGTTGGCAATATCGTATAAGGTTTAGGTCCTTAGCTTATACGATAGTGTAAATAAGTGTAAGAGTTAACTAGATAAAGAATTATTTATTTACTAAACACCATGCTAGGATGTAATACATAATATGTTACACAAAGAACCTTAAACTATACTTAATGTTACAACAGGCCGTATAATGCCTAAAATGATCTTTATCAGGGGGCTGACTCTTGACAGTCGATTCGAATTTGAATCCGATTCGATATTATTTAATGACTTAAAATTCTACCGAAATAAAGTTACCATACGACAAGTTCTCGAATCTAATGCAACATTAGCGCACTTTTTAACTCGATTTCTATGGAATTTTAAGCCAATAAATGAATTCAAATTCGAATGGAGCGTCAAGAGTCACCCCCCAGGCATCATGAAAGAGTTTGTCATAAATAGTTAGTAGACAAAATGTTGTCCACTTATATTAGTTTTATCTACACTATAAATGGTTTGTGTTAACAGAGACGACACTGTACACCGCACCGCACAGTGCCGCCTTTATTTTTGAAGGCCGTTTTTAAGTTTTTCATTATTATTATCTGTAATATGTATATACGTAATAAATATCAAAGAGAACTGACCGTAACGAGTAGTTTAAGATCAAAGTTTCACAGTAATGAGCTAAGTGCTGGAATTAATTTTGAGGGTAAAGCGTCTAAGGCAGGCGGCAGGCGCCCTTTAATTGACTTACCTCCGCCGCTCGTCTCAGTCGTGCCTCAAATGTTATTCATTACGACCAAATTTCTATTCACATCACATTATTATACTTGGGTGACGGAAATCACTTTATTACACATCATGAGACACTGAAGTCTGAAATCGATGTGTTTAAACCCCACACCGAGCGATACTCAAGAAATATGGAATATGGGAGAGCTTTAGATAATAATAAAATTGTCTACCGGATGTTTCATAAACCAATAACAATAACAATTCTATATACAGGGAGAACAATTTAAAGCGCAGTAGTGAAGTTAAAAGTTAAAAATTGAACTTAATTGTTTTCACCAATTATTAAGCATGGGGATTTTAAAATCCAAATGCGACCTGTAAATCGTCACAAACAGAATGGGGATGGCTTTGATGACTTTTGATTTGTCGATCCGCCCTGTCGTTTTAGTCTAAATATGGGCAACCCAGCTATCGATTTTGAAGTTAATCGGCCCAAAAACAAAGAAAAACAAAATGGCGGCCACTTTTGACAGGTTTGAGAGCGATTCTGTCGTTCGAAACCACAGCGCGAATCAGATATCAATTTTGATGTCAATCGGCCCAAAAACATAGAAAAACAAAATGGCGGCCACTTTTGACAGGTCTGACAGCGGTTCTGTCATTGGGAACCACGGGGCGACTCAGATATCGATTTTGAAGTCAATCGGCCCAAAAACAAAGAAAAACAAAATGGCGGCCACTTTTGACAGATTTGACAGCGGTTCTGTCGTTCCGAACCACGGGGCGACCCAGATATCGATTTTGAAGTCAATCGGCCCAAAAACAAAGAAAAACAAAATGGCGGCCACTTTTGACAGGTCTGACAGCGGTTCTGTCATTGGGAACCACGGGGTGACTCAGATATCGATTTTGAAGTCAATCGGCCCAAAAACAAAGAAAAACAAAATGGCGGCTACTTTTGATAGTCCTGACAGCGGTTCTGTCGTTTGGAACCACGAGGCGACTCAAATATTGATTTTGAAGTCAATCGGCCCAAAAACAAAGAAAAACAAAATGGCGGCTACTTTTGACAGGTCTGACAGCGGTTCTGTCATTGGGAACCACGGGGCGACTCAGATATCGATTTTGAAGTCAATCGGCCCAAAAACAAAGAAAAACAAAATGGCGGCTACTTTTGATAGTTCTGACAGCGGTTCTGTCGTTTGGAACCACGAGGCGACTCAAATATTGATTTTGTAGTCAATCGGCCCAAAAACAAAGAAAAACAAAATGGCGGCTACTTTTGACAGTTCTGACAGCGGTTCTGTCGTTTGGAACCACGAGGCGACTCAGATATCGATTTTGAAGTCAATCGGCCCAAAAACAAAGAAAAACAAAATGGCGGCTACTTTTGACAGTTCTGACAGCGGTTCTGTCGTTTGGAACCACGAGGCGACTCAGATATCGATTTTGAAGTCAATCGGCCCAAAAACAAAGAAAAACAAAATGGCGGCTACTTTTGACAGTTCTGACAGCGGTTCTTTCGTTTGGAACCACGAGGCGACTCAGATATCGATTTTGAAGTCAATCGGCCCAAAAACAAAGAAAAACAAAATGGCGGCCACTTTTGACAGGTCTGACAGCGGTTCTGTCGTTCGGAACCACGGGGCGACTCAGATATCGATTTTGAAGTCAATCGGCCCAAAAACAAAGAAAAACAAAATGGCGGCCACTTTTGACAGGTCTGACAGCGGTTCTGTCGTTCGGAACCACGGAGCGACCCAGATATCGATTTTGAAGTCAATCGGCCCAAAAACAAATAAAATCAAAATGGCGGCCACTTTTGACAGGTCTGACAGCGGTTCTGTCATTGGGAACCACGGGCAGGGACGTGCACAGACATATTCCATAGGGTAGGCAAAATATTAAATTCCTCCCATAAGTGGTATAGATACTAATAAAAGTTCCCTTGTGTCTTTTCCCGCTACAAAAAGGTAACCTATTTATTCAGAAATAGTCTGCCTTCCTAATAGGATATTGTTTTTTTTTTCAATATCAGCCCAGAGTCTGGAGAATATGGCGATAGGCTCACCCCTATCACAACTGTGACGGAACTAAGCTCGGCGAAATGTGGGTATTCTAGTCCGCTAGTACGCCTCTGCCTACCCCTTTGGGGATACAGGCGTGAGCTTATGTTATTCTAGGTGCTTTAATACCAGACATTAGCGCATTTAAACAAAGAAATATGTAGGTTATCAAAATTTTCCTACATTCGTGACGCACATCTTTTTAATTAATAATATGACAACTATTTAGTAAATAATAAAATGGTGAGTTAAAGTTATTAAATGAAACTAAAAGACGAATCCGCAAAATAGCTTTCATGTTGAGTCAAATGGGTCACCACAATTACATGTAGGTACTTTAACTATCTAGTAGCTACAAATAAATAGTTATCATAACCATATAAGTAACTTTACTTTGTGTATAAATAAATACTTGCATTTCATACTCCACTTTAATACATTGTTGCACTTGAAATTCGAATAGGCATTGTCCTTTGTGTACCAAATAGTAGATTTTTTTCGTCTTAAGAAAGTTTCGAAAAATAACATTTAGTAAACACATTTTACCACAATTCTCACAGAAGAAACAAATGTTTATATTATTATTATTAACCTACTTCATTTCAATGAAAATATATATTACAAGTTTTCAAAAAAAATCTTTAAATAGTAAATAAACAAGACAACATCAAATTTATTGGAGAACGAACGAAAGAATGCTGAATGTATCGATCATGAGTGAACATTATTATACGATTCAGTTTATTGTACTTGTACCATGACGATAACATGACAAGTGAACGCATTTTCAAATGCAAATTGTTCGTACTATACTTGAGTTAACCAATAGCATTACACTGTTGACAGGAGGCGAAGTCTAAATCTTGATTTTTGTGCATTGACTTCACCAATAAGCGTACGCCACTACGGTCGACACAATCGTGTGATCATAGAAAAAACAGCTTTAATGCGTGCAAATTGAGCTCTTCAGAAATATGTATCATAGACTCATCAGTGCAAGGTCAGTCACTGACCGCGTCGTTCGCGCCACGCGCCGCTTGGTACCTACCGATAAGCCGTGCGCCGTGCGCGGCAATTTTTAAATGGGTATTAGTTAAGATTTATTTTATTTCCTTGTCGATTTGTCAGGGTAGACAATGTCTTTTTGTCTATATGGACTGCACGCCGCTGACCACGGGGCGACTCAGATATCGATTTTGAAGTCAATTGGCCCAAAAACAAAGAAAAACAAAATGGCGGCCACTTTTGACAGGTCTGACAGCGGTTCTGTCATTCGGAACCGCGGGGTGACTCAGATATCGATTTTGAAGTCTATCGGTCCAGAAACAAAGAAACAAATTTTCAACCCCTATTTCATCCCTTTGTAGGATAAAAATATATCGCACCCCATTTCTGTCCTTAGGGCTAAAACTATCCTCATACCAACTTTCTTAAAAATCCGTTCAGCGGTTTCTGGATTCCCATAAAAACTTTCATCCCCTATTTCATCTCATTAGGGGTTGATTTAAAAAAGTAGCCCATTTGTGTCTTTAAACTCAAAGATATGGACTATCCTATACCAAATTTCATAAAAATCCATTAAGTGGGCCTAAAATTTCTATACAAACTTTCATCCCCTATTTCATCCCATTAGGGGTTGATTTAAAAAAGTGGCCCATTTGTATCCTTAAACTCAAAGGTATCCACTGTCCCATACCAAATTTTATAAAAATCCATTAATTGGACCTAAAATCCCCATACAAACTTTTAACCCTTATTTCATCCCTATAGGGGTTGATGAAAAAAAATGAAGTACCCCATTTTAATCCCTAGGGTCAAATGTATCCTCATACCAAATTTCATCAAAATCCATTAAGCGGTTCCAAAATTCCCATACAAACTTTCATCCCCTATTTCATCCCTTTAGGGGTTGATTTAAAAAAAATAAAGTACCCTATGTCCGTCCTTGGGGTTAAAAGTACCCATATACCAAATTTCATCAAAATCGGTTCAGCGGTTTAGACGTGAAAACGCCACAGACAGACAGAGTTACTTTCGCTTTTATTATTTAGTAAGGATGTGACGGAACAGTCGGTAGTAGGGGATCGGCCGGGATCCCGGGATCGAATCCTCTAGTCGGTAGGCAGCTTGTTGTTTCGTTTAGTCTGGTAAATGAGGTTTCTGAAGGCCTAAATTGTTTATGTGATCCACAGATATTTGTTTCGGATCTGGGTGTTGTAAGACCGCAAGGTCTCTCGTAGTCTCTGATACCCATAATACAGGTTAAACCTACTGTGGGGTTAGAACTATGCGTGTGACTATTGGATCTATTTATTTATTTAAATACCTTTCTAATATCTTATGAGGCAGCAGCTAGGCTGTGGTTCTAGGTTTAATATCCATGAATGTAAGGGTATAATGGTTACCTCTT
The DNA here is from genome assembly GCA_036417725.1 of Clanis bilineata. Lineage (NCBI taxonomy): Eukaryota > Metazoa > Arthropoda > Insecta > Lepidoptera > Sphingidae > Clanis > Clanis bilineata. The sequence continues at coordinate 326,778 of CM071146.1, read as the reverse complement.
ACCGTCGAGTGGGCCGTCGCGTCCGATCGTTCTCTTCACAAGCCATGTATAACACACGAACCTGAGTATATATATATATATATATATATATATATATATATATATATATATATATATATATATATATATTTATATATATTTTAATGTATAATGTATCTCTCATAGATGCCAGATTTTTACTAATTGATTGTTGTAACTTAGCGAAAGTATTGTCGATAGAACATCGTAAGATAAAATCTTTAACATTCCTATTACATTTGGTCAGCCATCAACCGTCCCTTGCTATCAAAATAACATTGTTCTAATATTTACAAACAAAAATAAACGACATATGTCGCAGAGAGTACAATAAACAACAACATGGTAACAAATGGTAAATGTAACATTATTTGTTGTACATAATATAAGTGATTAAAACACAGCATTTGGCTCAGAGACGACTCTACTAATACAAAGGTGTGTTTGTTGGTTTGGGTTTCTTTAACGCATCAACTGACCGATATGTCTTATTCATAGGTTTATTTGCATACTAATTGTACAATTTGTTCTTAAGTTATTTATAGTATACTTAGTAGCCTTTGTCAGGCATTGCATATTTGAAGGCGCTAATGTTAAAATATGTAATGAATAAACACACCTATTATATAATATTATTTTGTAAATTAATCATACAGATACGTCTATTTACATATATTGTTATTAATATAAGGGACATCCGCTTTGCACAGTACAGAAATTACAATAAAATATATAATAATTAGGAGGTTTGCAATTCGTCTATGGATATACTTTTAATATCTATTCATTGATATATGACATTCATCGAAAAATTATTATTTTCTTGAAACATTATTTCATATATCATTAAACCAACGGAGTGAACTTAGATCTATGTAATCTCTCTGATTAGTAGAGATGATCTTTTCCCAGCAGTCGGACAGTAATAACACACGACTAATACTATTTTTATATATTTATCACAATGTAAAATAGAATTCCATATAATTTGGCATTTAATAAAGGAGTCGAGATGGTATAATAACACTCGAGGTCAGACTCGGCCACGCTTCAATGAAATATTACTAAAAGTACAACGAGAGTGGAAAGAGGCTCGAGACAGCGGCGGTAATTTAATGAGATCCTAACATAATAATACAACCTATTCGGAAAAATATTTTGACATATAAATAATATTGTCTAATATTATCTGGCCATATGCCTCCCGGTGGACAGTTTCAATTTTATGTTATCGTGTTTACTGGCGAGGATAATAATTATTATAAGGGTGTAGAAAGCGGGCGAGAGCCGGAGGAACCGATAAGACCGCGCGTGTTTATCATTTGACGGTGGCTATGCGACTAACTGAGCGCGAGGGGGCGCGAGCCGCGTATGCGCCGCGCAACCCCGCGCCGCGCGAGACCTTGGACCCCTCAAAACGTGTGTCGCGGCACGTCCGCCACTAAACGGTGGCTGTGCGCGCCACAGTCTCCCCCTCTAACCCGAACGAACGTCCTCGCGATCGGGTTAGCACTTACGAGGCCTTCCCCTCTTACGTTTCTCCTGGACTGGAGGTTGGATGCGACCGACAAAGGGAGTCAATACCGAAACATGATGTTTACCTAGCACCGTACCGTCGCTTAAACGCTCCAATATATATGTGGTAGGACCGACCACCGACTGGATCCTATACGGTCCGTCACGACGAGGGATAAACTTGGGCGTCTGCCCCCTGGCGGTATCGTTAGCCCCTTGGGTCTTTAATAACACCAGATCACCAACCTTATAATCCGGAGCTGGCCGACGGTGTTCATCGGCGTACTTCTTGTGCCTCTTCTGAGCACTCTCATGGACATCGCGTGCATCTACTAGCACCGACGAAATCTTCTTCAGGTAAGTAGTAATATCACCTACATAACTATCGTTGTCTATAATTGTGCGCATTTCAGACATAACATCTGCTGGTGCGCGCATCTCCCGTGCAAAATTCAAGAAAGCGGGAGAGTATCCTGTACCTGATGTGACTGCAGAATTCATGGCGAAACGGATTGCAGGTAAGTGAACATCCCATGTACTATGGTCTTTACCTACCAGGATCGCCAGCTGAGGCTTTAGATCACGGTTTTTGCGTTCCACCGGATTTGCTTCAGGGTGATAAAACGAAGTAAACGACTGCGCGATCCCCATCGCATGACAGGTCTGCTGCATCACACCGCTCACGAACTGGACTCCGTTATCGCTGACGAGGCGCCTGGGGACTCCATACCGCAGGAATACCTCCGAGACAAGTATTCTAGCGCACTCCTCGCTAGTCGCTACAGTAAGAGGGAACAGCTCCACCCACCGGGTGAAGGTGTCCTCGACTATGAAAATCCACTTATGTCCCTTACCGGTTTCAGGTAGGGGACCGAAAAGATCCACGGACAGAACTTCGAATCGACGCGCAGCGGCAGGCGTCTGCAGTAACCCAGCCGGTTTCCTGGTGTCCGCCTTGTAACGTTGGCAGGGCACGCAATTTCTGACATACTCTGTGACGTAGGAGCGCATCCCTGGCCAGTAGTACTTACCAATCAAACGAAGTAGTGTACGTTCAGCACCCATGTGACCAGCAGTGGGTGCATCATGGTGTTCGGCCAATACCTTGGCGCGCTCTTGTTCCGGAACCACCAGGCTAGCGTCATCATTCTCCTCATTTTCGGGGCAGTACCTATAAAGTATTCCTTCAGTAAGTACGTACCCTTTATCAGCCCACACCCTCCCCCTGGAGGGATCGTCGGACTCCAAGGCCTCGACGATTTTACTCACCTCCGGGTCCTTTAATTGGTTCTCGCGCAGGTCCTTCAGACTGCGTGAGGGCATGTCGGCTACGGCACTGCATAGATCGCAGTCGGCGTCTTCAGCGCAAGGCGGGCGCGACAGAGTATCGGCCAAAACGTTCGCCTTACCTGGTGTATATTCTATTTTTATATTGTATTCCTGAAGACTGAGGGCCCACCTGGCTAGGCGGCCGCTCGGGGACTTCATGCTCATTAACCACCTAAGCGGTTGGTGGTCGGACTTGACCACAACATCAGCTCCATCTATATACCCTCTAAATTTAGAGACCGCCCATACGACGGCTAGGGCCTCCCTCTCCGTGGTGCTGTAGTTGCGCTCAGCCGCTGTCAAGAGTCGGCTGGCGTACTCTATGGGACGCTCATCGGTGCCCTCCCCCTGGAGGAGAGCCGCCCCGAGTGCGTACCCACTACTGTCGGTTCTGAGGACGAAGGGCAAGGTCGCGTCGGCCTGGCGCAAGACAGGCGCCGACACGAGGAGCTGCTTGATTTTGTCAAATGCAGCCTGCTGCTGCGATCCCCACTGCCATACACTTACCTTTTTCAGCAGCTCTGTTAACGGTTTGGCAACCGCCGCGTAGTCAGGGACAAAACGCCTGAACCAGTTAGAGGTCTGCAGAAAGCACTTTAGGTGTTTAACGTTCCGTGGTGTCGGCATATTCTCAATCGCTGCTGTCTTCTCTGGATCGACATGTATACCACCAGGTACAATTATGTGCCCTAAATACCTTACCGACTCCCGTGCGAAGTGACTTTTTTCGCGGTTCACCCGCAGATTAAACATGGCGAGCCGATCAAATATAGAGGTGAGGTCAGCGAGGTGCTTCTCAAACGTCTCGTCTGAGAGCACAAGTATATCATCTAAATATGCAAGAAGAGTGGTACCTGGCAAATTCGACTTGAACCGGTCGATCAGCCTCTGGAACGTAGCACCGGAGTTACGTAGACCCATAGGCATACGCTTGAATCTGTAGGTGCCGAGCGGCGTGGTGAACGCCGTCTTGTCTCTGTCCTCAGGGTCAACAAGTACCTGGAAATAACCTGCACGGAGGTCAAGGGTAGTCATAAATTTGGCCGCTTTTGCATCATGAAGAATATCCTCTATCCTGGGAAGAGGGTACCTGTCAGGCTCGGTTACCGCATTGAGCTTGCGATAATCAATGCAAAGCCTGAAACCGCCGTTCTTTTTCTTAACAAGGACAACGTTCGATGCCCACGGTGACTCACATTCCTCGATGATGTCTGAGCTCAGGAGTTTCTGCAGCTCCTTCTCAAGTGCTTCCTTCTTAAATGGGGACAACCTAAAGGGAGGAGAAGCCAGAGGTTCTTGGTTGTCACGTACCTTTATCTTGTGAACGGCGAAATCCGTGGGAGGTCCCTCCGCAGCGAACTGGGCGACTCTGTCTCGAAGAAACACGTTGAGTGCGGCCCTGTTCTCCGGGGGTAGGCTCGTACCTTCATCTGGGCGCAGTGACACGTCGCAGAGATTTGCCTGCATCACGACCGCGTCGTTCAGCACATAGGACTGCACGAACGGGAACCTGGCTCCTGGACTATCTGAAAAACACCACGACTCCTGGGCTATGTCTAAAACAATACCGGCATTAGCTATAAAATCTCGGCCTAGAAGTGTCCTGGTCTCATCACCTGGGAACACCATAAAATTGGTGTCGACCTTACGATTACCTACAATGACAGGTACGGTGCTGACCTTCACTAACTTTCTATGACACGAGCCGTCGGCGAGTCCGATATAGCGCTCGGTCTCTTCGAAATGCACGCCATTATTTGATAATAACGTATACAGCGACGGGCTGGCGACACTATGCGTAGCACCGGTATCTACTATGGCTACTCCCTCTTTACCTACTACCCCTATGGTAATGAGCGGGTGTGACGTAGTCGTGGCGAAGAAGTCACCTTTTACAACATTAAAGTCCGCCGGCTTAACAGGCGCGGACTTGTTCGAACAAGTCTCACATTTTGACCTAACCACTCCTGGTCGGCCGCAACCATAGCAACGTATAGGGTGAGTACTTTTAATATTATTACTATCATCGCTTACCACTTTATTAGCTTTACGACACTCGTCGGCCGTGTGGCCGAAAATTTTACAATAAGTACATCTAGAACGAAAACGCTTCGGGTCAGGGACGGATTTAGGAACGGGGGTCACGGTGGGTCCCGGCCCCTTAGTTACGCCACGGTCGGGTGCTTTTATAGGCACTGCGATAACCGGGTTCTTAAACTCGATTAAGGAATCCTCCGCGAGTCTCGCCCTCTCTAACAAATGATCTATGTTTCTAATGTTATCCCGAGATAAACGCTTACGTATGCGACGATGCAATAGGCCGTATACAATATCTACTTGCATCGCGTCAGGTACTAAATACGGTAGCCGCACTAACAATGACCGCACTTTGGATATAAACACTTCGGCACGTTCACTTTCACTATGATCGGACGCGAACACTTCGCGTAAAATCCTATATCCAGGCTTCTGCACTCCGTAGGTAGCGCGCAGGCGCGCCAGGGCGTCCCGCCAACTGCCGACGCCGGCCCGTGCGCCGCGCCACCATACCGCCGCGTCGCCGGTGAGCAGCATTGAGATACCACGCAGAGCGTGCTCGTCGGATACGTCGGCGCACTCTTTGTATACCTCCACAGCGTCTATGAAGGCCTCCAATACTTCAGGGTCACCTGATTGCCCGTCGAACCTCGCTGCGCACTTCGTAAAATTACCGCCGACGGACGTTGGTGCGTTCGTCGATGGTGATGCCGCGGGTGTCGACGTCACCGGATTCCACTGGTTACCGTGATGCAGGGAGCGTATCGTTTCCACTAGTGTGCGGTTGGTTTCGGCTTGCGTCCTCGCAAACGTTTCCATAACAGCCGTCAGAAGGCGTTCGGTGTCAACGGCAGCAGGGGCTCCGTTGCGGGATCCGTCGAACTTGCAGTTAGGAGCGGCGCCGCTTCGGGCGCGCGTCTCCTCCGTCACGTCGTCGGGGGCGGCGCCCCTCTGGGCGCTCGTCTCCCGAGGCGCGTAGTCTTGAGCGGCACCGCACCGGGTGCGCGTCTCCTCCGCCACGTCGTCGGGGGCGGCGCCCCTGTGGGCGCGCGTCTCCCGAGGCACGTAGTCTTGAGCGGCACCGCACCGGGTGCGCGTCTCCTCCGTCACGTCGTCGGGGGCGGCGCCCCTCTGGGCGCGCGTCTCCCGAGGCGCGTAGTCAGGAGCGGCACCGCACCGGGTGCGCGACTCCTCCGTCACGTCGTCGAGGGCGGCGCCCCACTGGGCGCGCGTCTCCCGAGGCGCGTCGGTCACGATACGCGCGTGGGCGGTACCGGCGACCGCGCCGCCGCGCGCCTCCGCCACCGAGTCACAGTCTGACGAACTATCACTTGCATGTTCTTCCGCCCTCGCCGCTCTGTTTGCCCGCGTACGAGGCATGATTGATGATACTGTCTATTACGAACACTGACTACACAAACAATAATTATCGATAACGTCGTAGGTTCGTTCGCGCACTGTTGAAACTGTTCAACAAGAGGCCACTAGTTGAGCGCCAGATATAAGGGTGTAGAAAGCGGGCGAGAGCCGGAGGAACCGATAAGACCGCGCGTGTTTATCATTTGACGGTGGCTATGCGACTAACTGAGCGCGAGGGGGCGCGAGCCGCGTATGCGCCGCGCAACCCCGCGCCGCGCGAGACCTTGGACCCCTCAAAACGTGTGTCGCGGCACGTCCGCCACTAAACGGTGGCTGTGCGCGCCACATTATTTTATTGTTAATAATAAAAATATTAACCCTGTAATATTACTGTCCCACTGCTGGGCACGGGCCTCCTCTACTAATGAGAGGGGTTAGGCCTTAGTCTACCACGCTGGCCTAATGCGGGTTGGTAGACTTCACATACCTTCGAAATTCCTGTGAAGAAATTCTCAGGTATGCAGGTTTCCTCACGATGTTTTCCTTCACCGTTATAGCAAGCGATATTTCACAATGAAAATACACTTAACATAGAAAAGTCAGAGGTGTATGCTCCATTTTGGGGTTGGTCTCGAACCTCCGACACTTGTCTCGGCAGTCCGTACCATTCCCAACTGAGCTATCGCTGCTTATTTTTATTGTTATTTGTCGACATTCTATTCATCTGCATTGTTCAATTTTTATACTCGGAATAAGTGAGAACACTAATTAGTACGTAGTGTCATGAATGTTATAAATTATTTTTCTCTATAAAAAATGGTTAAGAGAATGGTGAACTTACCTACTCGTAATAAAAGTGGACACAGTTAGCCGTCGCGGCGCGAATTAACAGCGCATCACCGGTCGTATTGCAAATTGGCTGGCGGGTTGGCTTCCAGCCCGATGCTCTGTGATACCAGGGTTGACACAGAAGAAAATTTATTATAATTTGTTTTGAACAAAAATCAACTCATTATTGCATTTCTTTTTACGCATACGTCATGTGATAATTATTGTGTGCAATGCTGTGTGACACAATATTTATCATATACGCGACGTTCGTTCAAATAAAACCTACGTAATGAAACGTGCAAGACACGCAAATAAGAGACGGCTTTTATTACAAGTACAAGTTTGTGTATCGATATGAGAATCGGATCCGAGTTCTTTAGTTTCACAACTGGCGAGTAACAACATGCTCAGTACCCCTAGCATGAACATTTTGTGCTATCGTATAGTTTTCGTGACAGTATAGTGTCCTTGAGCAAAATGTATGGAGAATTGGTACAGCGCTCAGTGAGCGTATTTGGAACTAAATTTTGCGAGCATGAACATTTTTCGTCAGCGATCGTGTTGTTATAGTACAGTTATACTACAGTAAAGCGAACAAATGATGAAAATTGCGAGCACGAATCTTTATTTGACATTAGCTATCGCCACTTTACGATAGCTGGCTATCGAGAAACACGGAAACTTTCTCACCGACAATTTTACAGTGAGAAGACTATCGTGAAGGATGAAAAAAGTATTTTGATGCATATTTTGATATTTCTTTACTCCTTTATCCCACCTTAACAGTGTGGGATAGCATAACAAATTTTCAAGCGTGTTGCTGAAAGGATTTGACTTAGTTTTTACGATCGCACTGCCTTCTTGACGTCAACCCCATCCTGGGGGATCCGGTCCCGGTCAAATCGTAACATAACATAAGCTCACGCCTGTAACCCCGAGGGGCTATGTAGAGCAAGACCGTAGTCAGGTATTCACTTGGGTTCGAACTTTGTACTAAATATTTCATTTTTAACAGACTTCAAAAAAGAGGAGGTTCTTAATTCTCATGTAGGTATTGATTTACATGATTCTTTTTTGTTTTAAAGAGTATTATTCTCCTTAGATCCTATATACGCCTACATTTGGAAAACCTACAAACAAAATTACGTTTAAAAACAGACTTTAAAATCTCGAGGTCTCATCAAGGTCAAGGAATTTCGGGGGTTTGCGGTTTAATCTGCCTACGGCCTTGGGCAGAGCCGCACTAGCGAACTAGTTTTTTTAACACTATGCTTGTGACTGGATCACCCAAAAGGTTGATATTATCTAGGCAGCCAGTCGGTTGTAAAATCTAAGTCGAATCCTTTCTGCAACATGGTTGAAAAAGTCTGTTGCACCAACCCCATCTTAAGTGGGATAAGGGCAGATGGATTAAAAAATATTTTTCAAGCAGTGTAACTCAGGGTGTCCACATAAGAAAAATCAAAGATTCTATGGATATTTCAGTGTCTGACTTTTAATATTATTTAAAACCATTTGCCAGGAACTGCACTCTAATACTGACTTGAGGTTGAATAAAACAATAAGTTTAAAGCATTAAGGTATATTCAACTACTAATGGAGAGTATTTTTTTATTATTACTAGATTACAATCAATGTTTTTGCTATAGGTACTTTGTGCCTTATCCTTTTATGCAATGGGCTCTTAATAATGTTTAGCTGTCATGGGGCCACTTGAGGCATACAAGTGTTAATATTTATGTGACTCAAGTAACAGAGCTGCATGATTTCCAATCTCTTGACTGTTCAGCAAATTGGCCAACTCCTTCCAAATAATGGCCCACTCGTTGGTTTAGGTATATCACGATACCTAGAAATAATAAATGAATTCTCATTAGTAAATCTGCCTTATTAATTTAACATGAAAAGTCCCAGCTCCAAATAAATGAACATACTTTATTACGTATGTTGTATGTTGTATGTCAAGCTTGTATCCAAGGCGTAAGATTGCATAATAGATACAGAGAGAAATAATGGATCTTTTCATATTTCTATCAATGTACATAAAACTAAAAATACATAAACCTTCTTTGATAAGGTTGGCTTTTTAAACATAACAAACACCTTTGTATTTATTTTATAATACCCGTTTCGATCCATGTACCTATGTGTTAATGACTATAAATATATGACTATAAACTATAAATGATTTATCAAATAATGTGAAAACGATTTTCGCACGAATCATTCAGTATCATTCATTCAACCGCCTGTGTATTCTTGGCATTTCTTAACTATAGTAAAGTAATAGAATCGTGGGTACTTAAGGAGGTTTTAAGCGTTCGTGCTACCATTGGCTAAAATTACAGTGGCGAGTATTTTTACCTATAGTTAGCACGATTCTATTACTTGGCGAAATTATGAAATATTCGTGCTAGGGGTACGCAACAAAATCTGTCGATACTGGTGTATTTTATAAAGGCTGCTAATGTGATATTAAACTATTTAATCTGTCAACCCTGCGCGGTTGGCGGGGAGCAGTGACACGATGTTGCCAGAACAACAACATTAGCGCTTAATGCATGCACTCACATTGCGATGGACTCGTTAGTTCGTTAGACGCGGCCGCGTTAAACTAGCCGTGTAACGTGCGGTCACCTGAAATTACACTGCCTCGAGTGAAGGTAGTAAATATTTGCAATTTTTACCCCTTGCGTTCGGTGTTTTAAATAGTCACGGGCGGCTCGGCCTCCGGTGGCCCATACGCTTATGTGACATATATACATATATGCCGCCTCCGACGGGTTACGTCTGTTTCACTGATCAGTGTCAAAAAATATAACTGGTGATAATTTCTAAACGTCTCAGATATTATTGCTTGTATATTTTTTTCGGAGCATGGGAAAGTGACTACACTAGACCTGGTGGTAAGCGTACTACTAATAATACTGTGATTTTCTAATCAAATCAAATCAAAAGTAAAAAAAAAAATGCAAATCCATTATCATCATTGCTCTAAATATAAAGTTGTATTAGGTCTATCGCAAACAAGTCTATAAGTATTCCATACGATATAAATCGCGTTCTGTCATGGACTAAAAGCGTATCGATGGACCACGTTAGTCCAATAGTCTTGAAATCCATTGCACTTATCTTCTCCAGGCGCCTCGTTATGGTAGTTTATACTGATTAATTAACAAACTCATTGAGTTATCGCTAGTGATTCCATAAATGAAAATTATTTAATAATTATTATGAAGGTCACAGTACGAAAATAGTACCCGTACGCAAAACGAATACGCTACGGAGGCAGCAAGTGAAATTGTAGTCAAATCAAATTTAATTACGTGATCTCCAAACCCTTACAAAATTACATTATCTATGGTCCGTAATTCAGGCCACGATCGATCACCCGGCCGCAGCCGCCGGTACAAGTTCAGAACAATTAAATTATTAATACGTGGCCAATTTGGCACCAAACTCATTTTCAAAGTTATATCATAAAATCGTTTTTGTTACTCCAAATATATTACTATGGGAAAATACCACAGAATAATAAAATTCTATGAAATTGAATCATTTACAGAATAAACGGTTTCCAAAAGTGTAAAGAGATTGAGATATGATCATTCTGGCGATTGAGAAACTTTAAATTCCTTCGTACTATTTTATAAATCATTAAATAAGTCAGAATCAAAATTAATACGCATCTAGATAGCGCACGCTAATAATGCATTCATTTTCTCCATAACTGGGCTAGCAGACTCAGTATTAAGAATTATACTGTTATATTCGTATTTACCTAAAAAATTTACTCATGGTTTCTAGCACTGATAGATTTACAATCGGAACACAATTGGACTAGTGCTAAAGCTTCTGAACCTAGTAAATTTGATTTTCGAAATTTCGAATAAAATATTCTCTACAAGGATACTGAGATCTCAGAATATCAATAAGTCTTCCATGTAGGTACATATTGTATCTGTGCATACATATTCATTTATACGCGACGTTCGTTCAAATAAAACCTACGTAATGAAACGTGCAAGACACGCAAATAAGAGACGGCTTTTATTACAAGTACAAGTTTGTGTATCGATATGAGAATCGGATCCGAGTTCTTTAGTTTCACAACTGGCGAGTAACAACATGCTCAGTACCCCTAGCATGAACATTTTGTGCTATCGTATAGTTTTCGTGACAGTATAGTGTCCTTGAGCAAAATGTATGGAGAATTGGTACAGCGCTCAGTGAGCGTATTTGGAACTAAATTTTGCGAGCATGAACATTTTTCGTCAGCGATCGTGTTGTTATAGTACAGTTATACTACAGTAAAGCGAACAAATGATGAAAATTGCGAGCACGAATCTTTATTTGACATTAGCTATCGCCACTTTACGATAGCTGGCTATCGAGAAACACGGAAACTTTCTCACCGACAATTTTACAGTGAGAAGACTATCGTGAAGGATGAAAAAAGTATTTTGATGCATATTTTGATATTTCTTTACTCCTTTATCCCACCTTAACAGTGTGGGATAGCATAACAAATTTTCAAGCGTGTTGCTGAAAGGATTTGACTTAGTTTTTACGATCGCACTGCCTTCTTGACGTCAACCCCATCCTGGGGGATCCGGTCCCGGTCAAATCGTAACATAACATAAGCTCACGCCTGTAACCCCGAGGGGCTATGTAGAGCAAGACCGTAGTCAGGTATTCACTTGGGTTCGAACTTTGTACTAAATATTTCATTTTTAACAGACTTCAAAAAAGAGGAGGTTCTTAATTCTCATGTAGGTATTGATTTACATGATTCTTTTTTGTTTTAAAGAGTATTATTCTCCTTAGATCCTATATACGCCTACATTTGGAAAACCTACAAACAAAATTACGTTTAAAAACAGACTTTAAAATCTCGAGGTCTCATCAAGGTCAAGGAATTTCGGGGGTTTGCGGTTTAATCTGCCTACGGCCTTGGGCAGAGCCGCACTAGCGAACTAGTTTTTTTAACACTATGCTTGTGACTGGATCACCCAAAAGGTTGATATTATCTAGGCAGCCAGTCGGTTGTAAAATCTAAGTCGAATCCTTTCTGCAACATGGTTGAAAAAGTCTGTTGCACCAACCCCATCTTAAGTGGGATAAGGGCAGATGGATTAAAAAATATTTTTCAAGCAGTGTAACTCAGGGTGTCCACATAAGAAAAATCAAAGATTCTATGGATATTTCAGTGTCTGACTTTTAATATTATTTAAAACCATTTGCCAGGAACTGCACTCTAATACTGACTTGAGGTTGAATAAAACAATAAGTTTAAAGCATTAAGGTATATTCAACTACTAATGGAGAGTATTTTTTTATTATTACTAGATTACAATCAATGTTTTTGCTATAGGTACTTTGTGCCTTATCCTTTTATGCAATGGGCTCTTAATAATGTTTAGCTGTCATGGGGCCACTTGAGGCATACAAGTGTTAATATTTATGTGACTCAAGTAACAGAGCTGCATGATTTCCAATCTCTTGACTGTTCAGCAAATTGGCCAACTCCTTCCAAATAATGGCCCACTCGTTGGTTTAGGTATATCACGATACCTAGAAATAATAAATGAATTCTCATTAGTAAATCTGCCTTATTAATTTAACATGAAAAGTCCCAGCTCCAAATAAATGAACATACTTTATTACGTATGTTGTATGTTGTATGTCAAGCTTGTATCCAAGGCGTAAGATTGCATAATAGATACAGAGAGAAATAATGGATCTTTTCATATTTCTATCAATGTACATAAAACTAAAAATACATAAACCTTCTTTGATAAGGTTGGCTTTTTAAACATAACAAACACCTTTGTATTTATTTTATAATACCCGTTTCGATCCATGTACCTATGTGTTAATGACTATAAATATATGACTATAAACTATAAATGATTTATCAAATAATGTGAAAACGATTTTCGCACGAATCATTCAGTATCATTCATTCAACCGCCTGTGTATTCTTGGCATTTCTTAACTATAGTAAAGTAATAGAATCGTGGGTACTTAAGGAGGTTTTAAGCGTTCGTGCTACCATTGGCTAAAATTACAGTGGCGAGTATTTTTACCTATAGTTAGCACGATTCTATTACTTGGCGAAATTATGAAATATTCGTGCTAGGGGTACGCAACAAAATCTGTCGATACTGGTGTATTTTATAAAGGCTGCTAATGTGATATTAAACTATTTAATCTGTCAACCCTGCGCGGTTGGCGGGGAGCAGTGACACGATGTTGCCAGAACAACAACATTAGCGCTTAATGCATGCACTCACATTGCGATGGACTCGTTAGTTCGTTAGACGCGGCCGCGTTAAACTAGCCGTGTAACGTGCGGTCACCTGAAATTACACTGCCTCGAGTGAAGGTAGTAAATATTTGCAATTTTTACCCCTTGCGTTCGGTGTTTTAAATAGTCACGGGCGGCTCGGCCTCCGGTGGCCCATACGCTTATGTGACATATATACATATATGCCGCCTCCGACGGGTTACGTCTGTTTCACTGATCAGTGTCAAAAAATATAACTGGTGATAATTTCTAAACGTCTCAGATATTATTGCTTGTATATTTTTTTCGGAGCATGGGAAAGTGACTACACTAGACCTGGTGGTAAGCGTACTACTAATAATACTGTGATTTTCTAATCAAATCAAATCAAAAGTAAAAAAAAAAATGCAAATCCATTATCATCATTGCTCTAAATATAAAGTTGTATTAGGTCTATCGCAAACAAGTCTATAAGTATTCCATACGATATAAATCGCGTTCTGTCATGGACTAAAAGCGTATCGATGGACCACGTTAGTCCAATAGTCTTGAAATCCATTGCACTTATCTTCTCCAGGCGCCTCGTTATGGTAGTTTATACTGATTAATTAACAAACTCATTGAGTTATCGCTAGTGATTCCATAAATGAAAATTATTTAATAATTATTATGAAGGTCACAGTACGAAAATAGTACCCGTACGCAAAACGAATACGCTACGGAGGCAGCAAGTGAAATTGTAGTCAAATCAAATTTAATTACGTGATCTCCAAACCCTTACAAAATTACATTATCTATGGTCCGTAATTCAGGCCACGATCGATCACCCGGCCGCAGCCGCCGGTACAAGTTCAGAACAATTAAATTATTAATACGTGGCCAATTTGGCACCAAACTCATTTTCAAAGTTATATCATAAAATCGTTTTTGTTACTCCAAATATATTACTATGGGAAAATACCACAGAATAATAAAATTCTATGAAATTGAATCATTTACAGAATAAACGGTTTCCAAAAGTGTAAAGAGATTGAGATATGATCATTCTGGCGATTGAGAAACTTTAAATTCCTTCGTACTATTTTATAAATCATTAAATAAGTCAGAATCAAAATTAATACGCATCTAGATAGCGCACGCTAATAATGCATTCATTTTCTCCATAACTGGGCTAGCAGACTCCGTATTAAGAATTATACTGTTATATTCGTATTTACCTAAAAAATTTACTCATGGTTTCTAGCACTGATAGATTTACAATCGGAACACAATTGGACTAGTGCTAAAGCTTCTGAACCTAGTAAATTTGATTTTCGAAATTTCGAATAAAATATTCTCTACAAGGATACTGAGATCTCAGAATATCAATAAGTCTTCCATGTAGGTACATATTGTATCTGTGCATACATATTCATTTCAAAGAACGATTAATTTATATGAAAAATGAGTCCCATCATCTTTGCACTAACGTTATTATATTTCACTTCACTTTTGACTACGGCGAAGCAAAATGTAGAATATTTACTCATGCAGACTATCTAGACTAGACTTATATAAAATCAAACTGTACATTCAAAGATATCAATCACAGTTCTATAGCTCTACTTCCTGACAAGGCACTTGGCGACTCTCCGGTCTGGCCAGATTAGCCGCATCCCTACCGGATTATTGAGGGATAATAACGAGCTTTATCGGCCGAGGAGGGTTGAATCACATTAACTATCTCCTCAAGAAATGTATGCTCTATTTTAGTACAGTAAAGTCGTTGTTCGCAAAGCAAAAGCGTTAGTTCGTTTTTTCGGTGATCAAGTTATGCGCATGTGTTAAAGTTGTATACTGCGATATGGAATTGATAAGATTTAATGTTGGTAAGGTTTTTAGTTTGTATTGTTTGGACTTGAAAATATTTTTCATACTTTTATACATAATTATTTGAAATATCTGCCAGTTATTTATAAGGATACAACAACAACATTTGGTTCCTTTCATGTCGTTGATTAAAGTAAATGGGTACCGCCTGTATATAGGTTTACTAGTAGTATATCTGTCTATACTCCGTTACAAGAGCGAGCTTATAACACTTTCAAACTTAAAAAATATTAGCTCTGTAATATTTCTGTCTCACTTCTGGACACGGGCCTCCTCTACCAATCCTTAGTCTACCACGCAGTTGGTAGACTTCACCTACCATGAAAATACACTTAACATAAAAAAGTGAGAGGTGTATTTGAGCTATTTTCGGGCTTGGTCTCGAACCTCTGACATTCGACTCGGCAGTCCGCACCATTCCCAATTGAGCTATCGCTGGTTCTACTTAAAACTTAAAGCGTATGCATAAATATATAGTGCAAGCCTCTGATCATGAAAGCTGAAAAGCTTTCTTAAGGTTAGTACTAAAATAAAAGGAAATTGCGTTCAGATCAGTAAAAAATTAGTAACATAACGTGTAAACATAAGATATTATTACAGAAAAACATAGTCTTGCAAACCTATAATTGGCTAAAACAATGTTTATGTAGAAAAAAGTCAACAAGTCGCCACTCGGTACGTGGAAACCTTGTGTAGTGCTGTCGATGGCTGATAACATTAGTAAACTGTTAGTAAACTAATAGTGGTCCTGAAGTCGTAACTGTAGACTAAATAGTGCCACGTAATTAGTTAGAACTTTACTACGTCGATTTACGTAACGTGATTATGTAGTAGAGCCGCGTATAGTCGTTGTACCTCAGTAGGTAAATAACGGAAATATTACAAAAAAAATTAAATTCAATTAAATTTTTAAGGACAATTAGCAGCGTTTTGTTAATCTAGAGTTACACCTTATCTCGATGAATCCTACAGCTCACTCCTATCTTTAAATCAAGGTTTGGGATAAATAGAGATTTATCGCTCAGTTGTATGTGGCCCTAAGTACCTAACATTTAAAGCAGATCAAATTAATTCCGAGATTTTGATAAAATACAATTTTCATACATCAGAATTTAGAAAATGTTTCCTCGCATACTAAATGTTACGTTAATCACATAATATTGTTAACCTGAACAGCTTAGATAACTAGTTAAGTGATCCTTCTTTTATTGAATTTAATATTTCATACAACAATTTGTGTACCTCGGGGATCGTGACTTCAACAATTCGTGATTGAGCTTATCTCGGAATTCGTAATTGCTTGTGAAAAGTTAGATACGCGTGTATATTTTTTACCTTCAACCTAATCCTGTATTCATTTTTCTGTATAACGTACTAATCAAAAACACTTACTGAGAAATAATAAAAAATCATATTGTAGAGCAGTTTGGTACGCAATACAATACTGACACAGTTTTAGTGAATAAGTAATCAGAAAGAAAATTATATCTAGTATGATAAAATTTCGTGTGTGTCCAAAGAAATTAAGTCACTGTATCTCTAAATTAAACTTTAAGGCTTTACAAAGCGCTCGACATCTACAAATATTAGATATTAATATGCTTAAAATTTGATTACATACATAGACCTAAAATAATATTGCATAGGGTTGGTCGATGGTAGGAGTGTTATACTCGCATACGAGAAATCTAACAGAAAAATCTAACCTACATATATACAAAATGTTTCAATTACTCTTAATACAATACACCAATATAAATAATCTAAAGACAATTTGTTTCCAACGCCACTTAAACAAAATAAGACGAAATTATTTGATTAGACAATTTATGAGACGTGTTTTCTTAAACAAGCTATTCGAAGTCAAACAATATCAGTAACGAGCCCGTATGTCGATATCTCATAATTAAATCAGTCTAGACGAGTCGCGACTCGGGACATCACGACACTATATAAATTTATATTTTGCAGAACTACGCTACAGTCAGTTTTGACTATATAGAAATGAACATCAATGGACATGGACGTAAAATTACATGAACGGACCAGTTCGACTATCCGATCACAAGACAGATGTGAAGACTAATAACTGGGCTCTCAAAAATCTCTCATACTGTAGGAAAAATTGTCTACAGCGTATCTCGTTCATTTCAGGCGATATATTTGTTTATTAAACAGCCCTAAAAAAATAAAATAAGCTGCCTTGGATACTTTAATTTGTATAAAATCAGTGACGGCATTTCTCAAGATTCGGAAACTTTTAATTACTTCAAAAGTTTCTAACTTCTGATAATTAATATCAGTCAAATGTTCATTTAAAATGTTCTGTTATAATTAACAAGTTGTGATTACTAAGTGATATATTTAATAGTAATCTTTTATATAAATCTTTTATAAATGGATAAAATTTTTGATGTGATTGTAGAGGTAAATATGGTATGTATGTGTGTAATTTTAAATTTAGTAAAAATCTTTTACATTTAAGCAAATTTCCACCACGCATGTTTCATCGAAGAGGCAATCAGAATTGTCGTGCCTACTTAAAATACAGTATGAAATAATCAACGAATAAAAACCGGAAACATAAATAAGAGCGGAACGATAAGAACGAAACGGTAATAAGTTGATTTGCTTCCCCGAGCCACCGTGACGTCCGCGACCGTCGCGACGCGACGAGGGAAATGATGTGACTCTCAGGCCTTTAATCTTCTTATTTGATTGGAATAATGGAGCCGTAAACTCCCTGTGTAAACTGATATAAATAGAAACAAACATGTATATCCCCGATTGGCAATAAACTCAGTAAATGACTCGTAAATGTATGGTTTATTATTACGACAATTAATCTATCTTTATATTATTTGGTATAAACTATAAAGGTTGTATGTACGCTTTATAGTGATATATGTAGTAAATTCTTATTGATTATGAGTTATATATACATATGTACATAAATTCAGGCTTGTATCTGAGAAGAGATAACTAGAAGTTAGAACACCCACATTTCGCCGAGCTCATAGTGTTAGTATTTAGTATACAACTTAGTATAGTCTTTCTTTCTACCTGCCCTTATCCCACCTTAATGTGGGGTCGGCTCAATATACTTTTTCAAGTATGTTGTAGAAAGGATTTGGCTTAGTTTTTACGCCCGGCTGCCTGCCTGACGTCAACCCCCTCTGAGGGATTAAGTCCCGAGCAAATTAAATTAGAAAATTCGCTTTGCCCGACCTGGGAATCGAACCCAGGACCACCCGATCCACAGCCCATATATGCGACAATACAAATTAATATAGTACCTATACATAATTCACACCTTCCGACCCCCACAGATATTCAATATATTGAGTAAATTTCACCTGAATAAACACGCAACAGGGAAATTGAGCCAATGATGATTGTACGGGGGCTTCCTGAAGAACCATGTTTAATTAATTCTGTCAATAGTATTACGTACGCCGCACCGCGCCGCGCCGAGTCGAACCAGCGTTATTCCACGTTTCTATGGAGACCCGGCATTGAGCGGTTTGATGTGGTGTTGGACATTTTTAATTAAGCAAATTCGAGGATTCGTGGTTAACAAAAATATTTAAAGTCGAACCGGCACGGCGGCACCGCCGCGACGGTCTCTCGTAATAAGCAATAAACATTTGATTTTAGAGGCTGCACTAATCTTTAGAAATTATACACAGCTGTTCGGCCACGTCTGATAGTATAGACACGTGTATTTTATAATATTCCGTAATAAGTAATGAAACATTCCTTGTTTATTCATACCGTGATATAAACACGTACATAGCAACCACAACATTAAACTTTCTTTCTTTCTAACTGCCCTTGTGGCACCTCAGTATGAGGTCGGCGTAACACACTTTTTCAAGATGGTGCAAGAAGGATTTGGCTTAGTTTATTAGGACAGACTGCTTGCCTGACGTATACCCGCCGTTGGGGAATCAGGCCCGGACAATTTGTGTTAGAAAAATCTCCTGGTCCACCGACTCTGTTATATGTTGCCACTAACACCAAGAATAACACTCATATCAGACAGATGGAATTGAATGAATTTAAAGTAACGATTAAACGTAAGTTGTGTAATAAAGCCTACTACAAGGTTTTCTGAATATCTAGATGATAAAGAGGTTTGGGAGTAGGTTGAAACTATTTTAGGAGTGTAACTAGTTGTTGTTCCAGGGAGCCTTATATGTTTATTTAAATGTGTTATTTATAGTGATGATGTGTGGCTTTCGTGGCAGCGGTGTTGTATTGTGGCGTACTTTATTTGCCCATTGCTATCAGTCTAGGTAGTTATGCTCACTTAAGGTCTATGCTTGTGGCGTCATGTGCCGGGTCGATCACTTCCCTGCGACATGGTTGAGGAGGTAGATTACTGGCACATGCGTCATACTCATGAACGGGTGCTGCTTGTGAAGACTGGTCTGCCTGGACTGTTTTGTTTGCTTGTGTCCATTCATCTTGACGTGGCTATGGGGGTCGCTCAGTATATCTTGTGTTACTTTGTCCTATATTATTAGATATCTATTGTTATACATGGTTTAGCTGCTCTAATTTAAGGTCTTTCTGTATCTGGTGCTGTACTGTATTAGTAGCTGACTGTAAATTGGGGTTAAAAAGAGCAACGTCAGATTTTCTTACCCGTTCTTCTCTGGCGAAACAACCTTCCGAACAGGCGGTAGAGTTAAAATTTGACGGAATCTAAATAATGTTTGAACATTTTATGGATTCAATAAATGATTTGATTTGATTTGCGACTAAAATGTACCTAATATATTTCTCATACGCCTATCTCATAAGCAAAAATTAAATAACTATTACCTCTTTTTAAAAAACAAGCCAAAGACATCCAGAGAAACTAAAATAGTAAACCAAAACAGATTGAACAATGTACAATATTGGGTCAACGACCTCGTCCAAACCGCGGGCAACTTTAGCTTAGCTTTCCTCGGATAAATCATCAGCCATAGGACGTCCACTGCTGAACATAGGCCTCCCCTAACGATTTCTAGAAAACAAAACATACAAAAAATAGTAAATCTAAAGCTATTATCTTAAATAAAAGAGTTAGACAGTAGACTGATAAAGGAGAGGTCGCAAATATAAGGAATGTAAGGAAATAACTGAATGGATTTTCTTGTAGAGGTATTATGGATGTTGATGAGCGGCGGTGATCAAGTGGCATTATAATATTATCTTACGATGTGAACACAAATGAACCCTGCTGCGAGCAGTTTCCATTAAAGGTATAATTAATGTTTTTTTGAAATGATGATTTCATAAAACATTCACATGCACGTTGGGGTCCCAAGTAACATAGTCGGAAAATAAGGAATATCCCCTTTGGCGCGCATCGCCTCACCATCGTGGGTGAGGTCACGAAATATCAACAGATTACATTGTAGTCTCACTCTTACACGAAACCAGTATAATTGTAAATGTCAGGCAATTGTGAATAGGGAATTACTGTAAATACCGTAATTTTGGCAGCGAGATAAAATTGGCTTGTTTCAGTTTTCATTACTTTCAGAAATTCTGCTTTCACAAGACACTCCCACGTAAGCTAGAGATCCACAGAGGGAGTCCCTTATTCTATTTAAGCGTGCGTAGATAGGAGTTCACGAAATTATACTCAATCTCATACCCTATTTAGTAAATGTCAGATGAAATAATTTTGTAATAATTCAGTGATTGTCGCAAGTACCCTCGACAACAATGCGGGCATGTTGCAGCAAAATGTACAGCAGAGCGGGATTTTAGTGATCTCTGTTTCCGTTGCGGGAAACATGGACATAAAGCCAGTAGTTGTACGGATGCGCCACGCTGTATGGTATGTGCAGCAGTTAATAAGCCAGCAGAACACCGTGTTGGAAGTAGCACGTGCTGCGCTGTACCCACAAAGGGAAAGAAAAAGAAGAAGCGGCCGAAGAATAAAGGGGAGGTTTCCTCTCCATTAGTCAATCCCTCGGCCGCTGCCGCACAATCATCGGATGGAGTGGTTCAGCAAATGGATTGTCATTAAAATGGCACTACGTTTCTTGCAAGGTAATCTCAACCATTGCGCCAGAGCTCAGGATCTTCTGCTCCAGAGCATGGCGCAGTGGTTGATACACATTGCGGTAGTTGCGGAACCGTATACTATTCCACATAGAAACGACTGGGTGACTGACCTTGATGGTTCAGTAGCCATCATGTCCCAAGCCAGAGCTGGGTCTCCGCCCTTTGAAAATATATCAAAGGGACGGGGAAATGTGGCGGTGTTGCTTGGCGGCATGGTGGTGGTGGGGGTGTACTTCTCTCCAAATAGATGTCTCGCCGATTTCGAAGCATTCCTCGTTGATTTGGGCATTGTTGTAAGTCGCAGCCACCCTCATCCCGTGATTGTTCTTGGGGATTTTAACGCCAAGTCTTCGGCCTGGGGTTCCCCATTAACTAACGCGCGGGGTAGAAGGTTGGAGGAGTGGGCCTTACAATTAGGCTTACTTGTTCTCAATCAGGGCTCTGTGAACACATGTGTGCGGCAGCGGGGCGGGTCCATAGTGGACATTACGTTCGCTAGCCCCGCTATTGCTCGCCGTGTACAAGGCTGGAAAGTCTTAGAGGGAGTAGAAACGTTATCGGACCACCGGTACATCCGGTTTAATGTTTCTCCTCAGACCTCGGATAGACCAGCAATCATGCCCTTGAGAGAAGACGGCCCACGTTGGGCTCTTACACGTCTCAAAGTAGATGTGTTTAGAGAAGCCGCCATTGTGCACGCCTGGGTCTCTCAAGGGGCGCCTAATAGGCCTGCGGATGTCAACCAGGAGGCAGAACGCTTTGGGGAGGTCATGTCGCGTATTTGCGATGCGGCAATGCCTCGAGTGAGACGTCTGCCACCAAAACGTCAGGTGTACTGGTGGAGCGTTGAGATCGCGCAGTTGCGTTACGCGTGCGTGACGGCGCGTCGCCAGTACGCCAGACACCGCCGAAGACGTCGACGCGGGCAAAATGCGGAGGCCAGGGAGGCAGAGCTTTACGAGGGGTACAGAGAAGCGAAAAGGACCCTTCAGCTAGCCATATCAAGGGCAAAAGCCCAGGCTTGGGAAGAGTTGCTGGAGACGCTTAACTTCAATCCGTGGGGCCGCCCGTATCTAATGGTACGCAAGAAACTGCGCCAGTGGTCCCCACCGGTGACTCAGTGTCTTCAGCCACAGATGCTGAATGATGTAGTTAGCACTCTGTTCCCCTTGAGAACTGAGCAAATGCCTCCTACGATGTCTCCGCAATTGGCAGCACCCAACACGGACGACAGCGACAACAACGTGCCCGAAATTACACGGGCGGAGATGACAATGGCAGTGCAAAGGCTTAAAGCCAAAAACACTGCTCCAGGCCCCGATGGTATTCCGGGCCGTGCATTAGTACTGGCCTTAGAATATCTGGAGCCCCGTGTAAGAGAGCTCTTTCACGCATGTCTCGAGCAGGGCCAGTTCCCGAGAAGCTGGAAAACTGGTAGGTTGGTCCTGATCCGGAAGGAGGGGCGCCCTGTGGATTCACCATCTGCATACCGCCCTATAGTTTTGTTGGATGAGGTGGGCAAGCTCTGTGAAAGGGTTATTGCAAACCGCCTTGTTCATCATCTAACTAATGTAGGTCCAGACTTGTCGGAAAACCAATTTGGTTTTCGCCACGGGCGCTCCACTATCCAGGCGATTATGCGTGTCAGGTTCCTAGCGGAGGAAGCCGTAGCACAGGGCGAGGTTATGTTGGCGGTGTCTCTTGACATCGCTAACGCCTTTAACACCTTGCCATGGAGCTGCGTTAGGGAGGCACTCCAATATCATGGGGTGCCGACCTACCTCCGCCGCATTATCGGGGCTTATTTGTCAGAAAGGGCCGTCATCTATCCGGTCCGTGAGGGATGGGATCGGCGAGACATGGTATGCGGTGTTCCACAGGGATCAGTCCTAGGACCTCTTCTGTGGAACATTGGATACGACTGGGTGTTGCGCGGTGTGTTTCCTCCCGGCATCAGCGTGGTTTGCTATGCTGACGACACGTTGGTTGCTGCTCGAGGAAAATCGCACCGGGAAGCGGCTTTATTGGCGACGGCTGGGGTGGCTCAAGTAGTCGCTAGGATCCGGCGTCTGGGGCTTGATGTGGCGCTCGGTAAATCTGAGGCTCTGTGCTTTCACGGGCCTCGGAATGCGCCACCTCCCAGCTCCCATATAGTAGTAGGAGGCGCTCGCATCGGCATCGAGTCGACGATGAAATACTTGGGACTCGTCCTCGATAGCCGGTGGAATTTCGTAGAGCACTTCCGGCGACTAGCTCCCAAGCTTATGGGCTCCTCAGCTGCGCTTGCGCGGCTTTTACCTAACCTTGGAGGGCCTAATTCTGCTTGCCGGAGACTCTACGCAGGGATCGTGCGGTCTATGGCTCTCTACGGGGCTCCAGTCTGGGCAGGCAACCTGACGGCCCGCAACATTGCGGTATTGCGGAGACCGCAGAGAGCAATGGCTGTCAGGGCCATCAGAGGATACCGTACGGTCTCTTACGAGGCAGCCTCCCTTCTAGCCGGATTTCCGCCCTGGGATTTGGAGGCAAAAGCCCTCGCTTCACTGCACCAGTGGCGCGGGGCACTGCTGGAACGGGGTTTGCGACCGGCGCCACAAGAAACTAAAGCGTTCAGGTCTCAACTTCACCGAGTCTTAGAGGCGGAATGGGGGCGACGTCTGGAGCATCCCAGCTCTGGCGCGGCGACAATCGAGGCCATTCGTCCAGTAATGGCGCAATGGCTTCTGAGGCAACATGGCACCTTGACCTATAGGGTGACGCAGGTGCTCACGGGACACGGTTGCTTCGGAAAGTACCTGTGTCGCATTCGTAGGGAAACAACAGCGGGGTGTCACCATTGTGGGTGTGACGATGATTCGGCGCACCACACATTGGCTGTTTGTCCTGCGTGGGAATCGCCGCGCCGTGAATTAGCCGCGGCCGTAGGCAACAATTTATCGCTCACGACTATAGTCTTGGCTATGGTCGAGAGTGAGGATGGGTGGAACTCCGTTGACTCCTTTTGTGAGCAAGTAATGTCTACAAAGGAAGCAGCGGAGAGGGAGAGGGAGAGGAACACCCCTAACCGGTCACTGGGTCATCGAATCCGGCGCCGGAGAGACGATCTCCGACCACCGTAAATAGGCGGTTAATAGCGGCAAGCAATTATAGCTTGCGCTATTGTGCGCATTTAAGAACCGTGTGTGTGTGTTCCGCACGTATAATGGGCAAATTAGAGGCAATCTCTGACACGAGAGGCTAGAAGAGCCAACTCCTACGGGGGCTGCGGCTGCATGCATCCGCGTACCACGTAGCTCCCGGGCACAACGGAGAGAGCGGAACATTGCGGGGTTTTAGTCGGTAGGACGGTTTCGACCTGTGAGTCCGACATATCTCTGAGCTTCGGCTTGGAGAGATTCGCAAATGAATTTCCCCGTGTTAAAAAAAAAAAAAAAAAAAAAAAAAAAGTACCCTCGACAAGTTAAAATATATGAGTGTAAGGATGAGGTAAAATATAAGAGTGTATAGGCGTGGAATAAGAGTGAAACATGCAAAAATGAGGATGATGTCTAAATCGTTGTGTCGCTTAACGTTGGCCCACTTCCGTGAAATGCAATCGTAAATACATACGTACTGTATATTATATAATAATATATTGTACATAATAATAATAATACATTGCATACCATTGCATCCGGTCGTAAAAATTTTGCTAAATAATTTCTGCAACATGCATGAAAAACTGTGTTGCGTCGACTCCACATTATGTTGGGATAAGTAGAAAGTCCTCGACCAGGTTGGCATTCAAAATAAGAGTACGGCAGTTACAACCGGATGAACTCGCAGAATCATCACATTAGCTTCTCTTATTAGATAATATATATTATTATATTGTAGTATAAATTATGTATTTTAGTACTACCTATTTTATCAAATTTGTTATTGTATTATATTTTAATGTATTCTATTGATACTTAATATTGTATGTATGTGTATAATATGTATATTTCTGTAGGGATGTTAGTTATAATTATATTTGCTTTATACATGTAAGGTAATTGTTTTGTTTAAATATCTGTGTTTTGCACTTATCTCTCCATCATCGTAAGGTTGGCTTGTAGAGAATGCTTTTAGCATTAAGTCCGCCTTTATACACAATGTATAAAACGTGCAAATAAAACAAAAATAAATTAATAATAATGATTATTTTATTTTTTCTATCTGTTTCTCGCGACATCGCGTGGGTATTCCAAGATAACCGTACGTGTTCCCGGAAAAATGTAGCCAAAGTCACTCGGGAATAACTAATGTTAATTTCTACTGCTGAAAGAATTTTCAAAATCGGTTCCGTACTTCAAGATGTAACGTGCATACAAACGAACTCACAAATTTTACCTGTTTATAATATTAGTATAGATGGAAATGTTCTTTTCCCAATAATGCTTAGATAATTTCTGTGGCGATATTTGCTCGGCAGTCGGTTCGGGCGCGCGCCGGCGAGTCAACAACGAAACTTACACCGTATTGCCGCGAAGCAAACACGACCACGGTTAATTGCCGCTTGTTGCCGCTTGTTGCCGCTTTGCCGCATTGAAACCGTTCCACTACATGCTTTATTACATTCACATAGAGGGATGTAATTTTGTAGATATGTGCTGTGGACTTCCGTAAAATTTGATGATTAATTTAATCTATGTATTGTACCTAGAGAGCTAGTACTTTATATGGTGATATCGATGAACCAGCAAGTGAATCAGCCAGTTGTAAGTTTTAACATGGTTCACAATCTTCGACTAGTCGTGGTTACTCAGTTGTTGGACAATAGATAAAATTGATGTCTCCGCATGAACAATCTTAAAATTAAGATAAACAACAGAATTGTTGGATGATTTAACTCTTTCAAATAACATTTATTTCAAAATCCATAAGAGTATTCAGTATGTGGGTGTATAGACGTCAAACATCGGGAGTATCAGAGTACGGCCTTTAACATTTTGGAGGGCACGTTGCTGGAGGGAAATCATCAAGAATCCTTTACAAGAGAGGGATATTTGTTTTTGAAACCTCCCACGCATCGAGAGAACCAACTTCAAAAACTTGTGAATTGGGTACCATGTCAGACTGAGTATGATTTTTGGTTTCAAGTAGGCGTATTCGACTTTGCGTGGGCATTAAACAAAGATTATGATTAAGTTAATTTATTTTTGTATAAGAAATTATTTGGAAGAATTTACTCCGAAAATATCGACGTTGTAGTACAAACGTATTGGGACTATTGTAGTATGATGATAGAGGTAATGACATTATTTAATAGCTTATTTACTCGATTAACTTAACATTTAAACTTTATCTTTCTGATTATAAACACATCGCTTTGATACTTTGAAATATCTACATGTGTCCAAAATGACTGACTGGTGACTGTCTAATGAATATAGAGGTATGTATTTGAACATGAATAGTAATTGAAACAGTGACAGATTGAACTGGTACATTGAGTTTAATTCTTCAACCTTTCCATATTCCACTACGTTGCTCGAGCTAGGATTTGAACCCAGAACTTGTATCTAAGCGATTTAAATCCCATAATAAAATGTGATTAGTATTAAAACAGAGGAGGGGGACACATCGGAACGTGTCGATAGTCGACACACAGCGGCCCAGATCTTTCCGGTAAATAAACTCCTCCCAGAGGGCGCGGGGATTAAGCTAGCGTTCCACTACCTGTGCGTATTTGAAATACAACACAAAATATTTGAAGTTACTGTCTTCAGTCTCTGGCCTCTGCACTACTCTAGGTTGATTGGTAGAAAATGAATTTTGACCTATGGAAAGGGTTTCTAAACACCTCCTTATTTTAGATATTACTAACCACAAGTTTTTACTTTATAGCTCCAAATTTAGAAGAGGACGTATAATAAAGACGTAATAATTATATGTATAACCATCTCCTTAAACAAATTATCTTTATCAATTTTCAAAATATCCAGGAATGTCGCCTCCTAGTGGCAGTGCTTATGGGCTGCTTATTAAGCTTGTGGAGTTCCTGGGTTCGATTCCCAGGTCGGGCGTGATGTTTTTCTAACACTATTTTCCCGGGACTGGACCTCCTAGATGGGCAGGCAGGCACCCGGTCGTAAAACTAAGCCAAATCTTTTCTGCAAAATACTTGAAAAGGTTTGTTGTACTGACCCCACATTAAGGATATGATAAGGGCAGATTGAAAGAGATCCAACAATTCTGTGTAAATCTTTTATTTAACTTACTTTCCACAATGTATAGCGAATACATTTTATTTGTTTTTGCCCAGACATCGCACCCACAACTACTCATTTCACAACGCTTCTCTTATTCTACCTGACAAATTACTACTGTGTTGTTAGATGTACCATAGAATTCACCAAAACTACTCACTTCGTCCGTCAGTGTGTTCTTCGTTTGGGTTCGGTGGAGACCCAACCCAAAGTACTGTCACCAGCCAGTGGGACCACACTTAAAAACAAACACACAAGCAAACACACGAGTCGATAACTTACCACTACGGACCCGGATTCAATTCGGAGTCAATTCTCAGTTCCTACATCGAAACGTTGATTTAAAATGAAACTGTTGTATACTGAACGTTCTTTACTGACACTAGCTCTATATGTGAAATTGGCTTTGTTGTGGCTGTGTATCTCATATGCATAAAACAGCTTTCCTGTAGCCAGAAAATCAGTACGATTATTTGACTCACTTTATTAGGCTATCATGCAAATATCCTTCAGTGAAGGTGGACATCCTGTGGAATCAGCCTCTCATCATTATCAGATAATGAGGGTGGACGTCAGATAAGGTAAATGGTCGTAAATACTAAAGATATTTTTTTTCTACAACATGCTAAAACAGCTTTAGATCAACCTCAAATTGGTTTTGGATACATGTAAAAATGTTATTTTTTTAAATGTTGCCTTTTGATTAAGTAATTTGTTTAAACAGTTACACAGTCCACTAAGTATTTATATTATATATAATCTATACACTGGGTATTAGAAACTACGAAAGACTTTCGGTCTCAACACAGACCCGACAATTATATTTGAGCCACACAAACATTTTTCTCTGTGCGGGAATCAAGCCCGCCGCCTCTCGCCCACTGCGCCACGAAGACTGTCATTATTCTTTGTCATTGATTTTAGATTTCATTCAATACTATTCTGATATTGCTCAGACTATTAATGCTATAGCCTTTTGAATTTGGAATCCTCTTACCTCTAGCACAGAAACATGAACTGTTCCGAGTATATAGCAATTTCGCTTTACAATACCGTACATTTCCCTCATAAACGAATATCTCACCAAATTATTCACAAATCATATTAGAGGTACTGTATCTAAACGCTTAGACGAAAATGCCAGATTATACATCTTACCTTCCTCTCAGTATCTCCCATTTCACTCCACCTTAATGGAGATGCGTATTAAAGTTTAATTAAAAATTCTTTGAACGCGTAATGGGAAAAACACGAGTAACATTGTTTGAGCGAGCGTAGATGACCGTTGCCTAACTCACGGAAATAATTGTATTGTAGAAGTATAATGGAAAAACTGTTTTGAAATCAAGGATGCAGCACAGTTACTTATTCAATGTTCCAAAAGTTACGAAATAGTTCGTTTTTCTTCATTTCTATCCTGAGTTCCTGACATGGCAATGTGAAATAAATACAATGACGAATAATTGTGACAATCGCATTTGTATCGAGCTCGCACGCTTAAGACATTTGTACAGTTTTACTATTAATCACCGATTTCCTATAAATCCTACTCTCCACTAAAGGCACTGAGTCATATTTTAATTGAAATAAAAGGATACTGATTCAATAGCGCGAAAGAAAATTTTGCGATGATTATGTATTTTAGTATGGGTGTACCTCTACAAACGAGCGGTTTTTGTGAAAAACAATTATCGAACTGATCAAGCCGGCCGATTCATGCTGTAAATATCGTTTCTGATTACATTGTGGTAAGGAGGTAAACATTGGTATAATATAAATACATAGAGTGACTATATAGTCAGAAACGGACGACTGCCTCGATGGCGCAGTTGTACCTTCTAGTATTACGGTAAAGTGATATTGAGTTTTTCTACTCAGTATCATCGCGGAAACTGAAATTTATGCCCGATATGATGATAAGTTCACCTCCTATGTGGAGCGCCAATAACATTGGCGAAATATGAGTGTTGTAGTTCACTAGTTCGCCTCTGCCTACCCCCCTCGGGCGTGAACTTATATATGTATGAATGCAAAACATTGAATTTTAAATATAATACTAAACAAACTCCGTCATCAGCTAATTACACATCAACATCAGAACATCAGCGTGTCCTCACGCACAATTTGACGCGAACACGCGTGTCACGGCACTAATCGCTCTCAAAACGAGGTTCTCATTTACATTTTACTCAAAAATTAATTATCGACCGACTTCCAAAAAGGAGAAGGTACTCAATTCGTCTGTATTTTTTCTTTTTTTATGTATGTTACGCGATATCTCCGCCAAATGTGGGCCGATTTTCAAAATTATTTTTGTGTTCGATACAGCTTATTTCAAGATGGTCACGTTCGGATTTAAAGTCGGTCTGTTATGACCTACAAAATTATACAATAATTTGATAATTCTCTTAAGAAATTTAGGTCAGAACTTCATTTCTTAAAACATTAGCCTTCCTTCTTTTCACCAGCCTTCATCGCTCAATATCATATTTGATCACATGAATACAGTTTTTAAGTACGTTGCAAAAATGTTTGGGTTAGCTTTAGGACCGGCTGCCTGCCTGACGTCAACCTCCACTGAACCCAATCTTGAGCTATAGTGAGTTTATTTTATTTTATTTATTTCAATTAGCATTACCACATCATACATATTAATCATAAAAGAAAAGAACAAAACTTAAATAATACAATCAATTCAGATATGTATGACAATTATGGCGTACCTAACATTTGCCGCAAATGTGCTCGAAAATAGAAAATTGCGCGCCAAATATACCACAAGACTAGTCGCATGGGAGCAACCAGCCATGCAATGTACTTGCTGCTAAAAAGTTAATAAAAGCAAACGCCATTCAAAGCGGGATAAGAATTCAGGACCTCTCGTTTCGTTGACCCTATGTATGAGACTCGTATACTGCCACTAGACCAATAGGGGATATAATCATGTTGAGTTTGAGATACAAAGAAATATATACAAAATAATTATTTAATATGGGATATATACACATATATATATACTGAGCAAGTGTAAAATACTTTCCTTTTTACTATAACCTCAGACCTTTAGCAAATTTCAAATGATTTACCCCTAGTGTCAAATCAATTAGCCACAAAAAATGTTCTAAATCCTTTCAATGTTCTTGCGAAGATATTGCGTAGCTTACTATATATTCAAAAATACCTACGGCTGATTTGACAACGTTGAAGTCAGTTGATGACATTATAAATAGGAACATCTTCTGCTAATAACACGAATGAAGAGACCCATCGTACAATTACATTACTACGCATTTGATGCCCATTTATACTATATCTATACCTGAAGTGGAGAATACTCATAATAAGCATCAAGTTGAAATGAAATCAACAGATTCGGTCTGACTCCCTACGTACCGTTCCGCTTACGCTTGTAAAACGAAATAAAAACACGTAATGACGGCTGTTAAAAAGTTTTAATTGGCTTAACCTTGGCTCACCCCCAAGGGCCGGAGAGGTGCCTTTTCCCTATGCCGTGACACTGACTGCCTTGACGAGCGGAGACTCTTCGTTGATGTATACGAAAAACAAATCCTGTCGACATTATGTAATATGTACATATATTGTACACCTAAAGCTGACTCTACCACCATGTGGGATAAATGGCTTGGTAGAGAAAGATATTGTACACCTTTACATTATAATAAGTAGGTACAAATTAACAATATTTTTTATTGCAATACGTAAATGAATGAATTAACATTCTCATATCAGAATTTAAATCCCTAGGTACTAAAAACTTTGTTGATTTGAATATGTATTTGAATTGTGAAAAAATGCTGATTTTGAAAGTAATTTCATTATTTAAAATGCAAATATGAATAGTGACATAGAGCAGAGCGGCCAGCAACAGCTAGTTTAAATAGAAAATATTATTTATTGTTCATCGCATTTCTGTAAATATAAACGAAATCAAAGAACTCTCGTCACTAGGACAAATTTTTAGGCGGTAAACTAAAATCTAGTTACCGAGACACAAGCACGAGGCCTTCACAAATCCAATTAAATTTGGAAATCGCCCCTCGGTGTCAATTTCAGCTAAAACGAAATGTGAGTACAGCCTATGCCTGGGGTCTAGGGATCAGTTATCCGTTACAACATGAATTACATCCAAAATGGACACTTGATATCTTGATGAATGGTCGTCATTTTTAGATCCTTAAAAAATAAATTAGAACAGCCTGTCCAGACGAGTCGTTAATCGAATTTTCATTACTACATTATATCTAAGCCTCCTTTATCTAGAGGTACTAGTGGAAGCTTACATACTGGAATCAGGTTTTGACTTTCCAATATACATATTATATTTACTGATTTCTTATATTATATATTATATTTACTATAATTACATATTATATTTACTAATTTCTTAAGTTTACGGGAATGCTATTCATTGAAATAAAAATTATTTTTACGGATTTTATCACGATTTGGTTTTAATTTTTATTCCCGACGTTTCGTTCGTTTCGTTGGACAGTCAGTCAGTCCAACCCGTGACCACGAAGACTGCAAAGCCTTCGAAACGTCGGAAATAAAAATTAAAACCAAATCGTGATAAAATCCGTAAAAATAATTTTATTTCAATAGATTATATTTGTTCAGTTATACGATTCGGAATACACACATCATTTCCCAGAGATTGGAATTTATGCACTATATGTGAATAACTTAGGAATAATATTGAGATTCTAAAGATTAGAAATGCGAATCTTTTAACTTTTAAGTAACAAATCAAACTCCGCGAATAATATTTGTACTGCATAAGCAATACAAAAATATCAAATTAGTAAAATAGAATAAGATGCGGTAAAATTGAGTGAATAGAAAATAGATTTATAACGTGATTATAACTATCATTGGATTGATCGGTATACAAACTAAAACATAAATCGTGTCTAAAAAACAAAATAAATTTATTTTTATTCACCCGCAGGTATCTATATACCCCATTTTAGGGGTATATAAGGAATGGTTGGCGCCCACTTGGGGAGGCCTACGTTCAGCAGGGGATGGCGTTAGGCTGAGAGAGATGGATAGAAGGAACTTTAAAGTATTGGTTCCAAAAAAAATATCATAATTGTTTTTATTTTCAATGTTAGAACATTTTATTTAAAAATTATTACCTTAACACTCAATTTAGTACTTACATTTACAGATACATCACGATAATTGAGAAAATCTATTGAGAAAAATCCTCCAGTCTCGGCAAATCTAATAAATTAGCATTAGTAGGACAGGTGGTACTCTCGGGGGAACCTTTCTACTATCGTTCGGGATCTGGAATAGTATAAATGGACTGGACGGGCCACTATTGTTTGAGACTAAACTGACAAATTGTGTTTGCTAATACGAATAAGAAAGTGTTTTGTGCCGTCTCATTTAGAGGTTGCTTTTACATTTTCAGCGAAATGTAGGTAAGTGTTCTAGTTTACTAGTGCACCTTTGCCTACCCCATCAGGAATACAGGCGTGAACTTATTTATGTATGCTAAACACTATTTTATATGCAATCACCAATATGTTCTAATTGAAGCATTTAACTCTTCAAAGTTAAGTTTGGTAGGATATGGAGTCCAGTGTCCACTGCTTTTTAGAATCGATATTACGTGACAATAAATAATCGAAATGTTTAACAAGATTCAGAGAGCTTACAATGACATCTCATTATATAATAAAATACAAGCATAAGACATCACAAGCGGAATCTATTGTATCAATATAAAAAAATAAACCCACATTTTGACCAACAAATATTACCAACTGCAAGTAGTTATTGGTTTAATTAATAATTTAACATGTTTGCTAGCAATATTTACATTTTTAGGTATCGGAATACCAAAAATAAAAAAATATATTAGGTATTTATCTGAGATGATTTCGATTTGGTCACGTGTTGGTGCAAGTTGAGCGTTGTCTTGGTGTCCAGGATCATATCGATTGGCGCGTGTTCCGTGACGTGTCACGTGAGTCACGTGACGCGCGGGGCGACGCGACGAGGCGATCGTGTTGCCGTGGCGACGCGCTCCGCTCTATTTGGTGCCTTGATAACAATTAGAGATGCGCCGCAGAAAAGAACTCAAAACATCGACGTTTCGGAAATATAGTACGACTAATATAAGAGGAATTGCGAGGTGATGGGTTGAATATAAACAGGTCAATCTGGAAATCTTTGGGGGAGGCCTATGTCTAGCAGTGCACGTCCTGTGGCTGATGATTATGATGATGGGTCGAATATAATTACATACAGCATTATCTTTAATTTTAAGACATGATTACGAATGAACATAGAGGAAATACAAAAAAATAGAAATCGGTAACTTTTTTAATAAGCACAGATAAAATACGCAAACAAGACTAGTAAGTTTATTCGGCCTCAAAATAAATTTGGACGTGATTAGGATTTCAAATACGTCTTGTCAGGACAAGGATAGTACCTTATAGCGCGTCGCCTAAGTAGGCGCCTGCGTCACGTAGTACCACCCTGGAGGCCTCGCTCCCAAGCCTACGAGCTGCGCCCGCGCCCCCGCCCTACACCCCGTGCGCTTTCTCCTTCAGTGACCTAGTTACCGTCTTACGGGGTGGGTGTGCGCGAGGACGTCTCTCGCTCGCCGGAGCCTATGTTTGTTTCTGTTCCGAACCTAGTTCCTACCACTATCTGTTTTTGCCTGTACAATAGATGTACCTAGTGTGTAGAGTAAAAGACTATTACATTCACGTAGTGGTTTCTTTTTTGGCTTTCACTCACCCCCGTATCATTTTATTGCCGTAATTAGTGCATCGGCGATAACCTATTCAACTTATATGATTTTGTTTCTGAAGCTTAAAAACACCTTTTCATATTTCTCTGTATCGCAAAACCGAAATATAACAAAAACTATGTATTCATTTAATAGTCAACTGTATAGAGGTATTTTTAATTATAATCACAAGTTAAAAAACTGAACGGCCTGACTTCAAATTTGATCCGATCGTGACCAAATTTATATGGGACCACCCTTGAAATGAGCTCTATATAACACAAAAAAACAAGAGCTCGATTTTCCAATGTTTCATTTGTGAAAACAACGTTGCGCCATCGTTGCGGCAACGATGTTTTCATTTTTGTATTCAGCAGGGTACAAACGCACTAGCGCTATACGTGATGACAGCGCTTATGCGAACTAACCTAGGAACCCTATAAAATATAATGATAATTATGATATCATAAAAATTTCAGGTTAGATGCATTATTAATATTAGGTATCCAAACATTACTATGCAACAAGCCCCAGTCACGAATAAGGAAGCGGTCAGCATACAGCGTAATGAAACAGCCGGAAGGAGGTAAACCGACCAAAAGAAAAGATTGCGTGTCCCGGGATAAGTATCACGATTATTAGCATCGTGACTGCCAAGGTTAATGATCTTTTGATGTAGGATGCACGGAGTAGAAAGAAAACGCCATTTTACACATAGATATATAGAGGTACATTGTTCCATAACATGGAAGACCCGGCTCGGCCTGGTCGGACGGTGGACTATTTATTAATGGACAACAAGCGCAGCTCTTATACGGTTGAAAATTACAGTTATTCGGGTATAATATGACCAGTGAGTCGGATCACGAGACTTGCTCGTAA
This sequence comes from Clanis bilineata, assembly GCA_036417725.1. NCBI lineage: Eukaryota > Metazoa > Arthropoda > Insecta > Lepidoptera > Sphingidae > Clanis > Clanis bilineata. The sequence goes on along the minus strand of CM071146.1, from coordinate 291,575 downwards.
TTTTCAACCGGTAACAAAGCCTAGTCAGTACTAGGCACGCTTGCAGTCGACAACTTGGCCTTTGTTTCTGTAATTAAAAAACCTTCTCACGTACTCACTTCTTGCCGCAACAATAAGAGCAATATTTCTACAAAATTACTTTTTAATAACGGCAAATGTTGCTGCATTTTGGAATTTAATTTGTTTTTGTACTAATACAAAGGCGAACAATCTAATAAATGTGTGTTTGGGCAACGTAGTAAAAGTTGTTTTTTAATTTAACAGTCTTCTTTATTCAATTCAATAGGGTGAAAAAATAAATATTAAAAGGCGGTTTTAGAAGTCAAAGACAAAACCTATGGGTATTAGGTATTAATTATTCTCCAATATGAGGTTTTGGGTTAAAATTCAAAAATATTCTTGTATTAAAAATAATGACTTCCGCATTTGCAATGATTTAGCCAAGGTGATTAGAACAATAATCAAGTTTTCGCAATGGCCATAAGACCTAGATGTGGATGATCTCAAGGTTATGCAAGGATTATGGCGGAAATTCCTTCCAGTACATTGATCTTCGCTCACCGAATCGACTAAACAAAGTCAGTCAATGTACCAAGCAAAAATCATCAAAGATCACCGGTTAAAAAAATTCCACATTATACTGTCCATCTTCGCTGAATTTTGGTGCATAAAACCACATCACTTTAAAACAGTGAATACAACTCCAGACAAGCTGGTGGTAGAATCTTCGTATCCGACCCGATGGCGACCATCGTACACATGGTGCTAAAATCTGTTATAGTGACCCACACTCCGTGTGTGGTTCGCGTTCCAGGATCAGCCAGTGTACTTCTCTCGAAGGGCTTGCGACATGACCTGATTGTTGGTTGAGACGGGTATGGGAGTATGCATCGGTCATTTGCCTGTCTTGTCACAACCCCTTCGATTTGCTTCTTCCCTCTTCGGATTCGGAGTGTGAAGAAGCATAAATAGACCGCCATGGTTCTGACGACCACTGATAAACCCATTGTCTGTCAGTGGTCGCTAGTTTTTTTGGACTACACAAGCTTACCATCAGGTGCAGTGTAGTCACTTTGCCGCACCCAGATAAAAAATAAAAAAAATAGTAATATGAAATATATACCCTGATAACCCTGACAGTCTTCCTGTCAAAATGCTAATTTAAAAAACTATGAAAATGAACCATTTTCTGTTAATTGAATAATTATTCATTTGACTACCCTTTGCTCGTGTAAATAATGTCCACATATTGTTACATTTTGATTCGGTGATTCTACATAGACTCACATAGTATAGTATAAAAAGTGTGTTCATATGACTGAGACGGACGGAGTGCTAGCTCTGAGGTCGCCGTGGCGCTGCACATTTTATGAGCACGAACAAATGAAATATTAGCAGAGTTAAGAGATGAGTTGTCGCGATTCACATCTAAATTCGAGTTAATAATGAAAATATATCTAGCTGTAACCAACCGCATGCCTTTTGCATTAACGGGTTGACAGATCACAGAAGTGCAAGCCACCCAAATATATTCCAATTTATTTTTATTTTATAAGTTAGAAGACGAGTTCGTAGCTATACCTATCAAACACGAACCTCATCAGGCAACTGATATATTTCTAGAATAGAACACACACAATCGCCCTGATCAACTATTGAACATACTTGTAGGATCTCACCGAGCGATTATTAAGTATACTATAAACAAGTACAGAGTCACTAAACTAATAATAATAAATCATAAAACCCATCGGTATAGATTTGTGCTGCTACATTGTTACAGATATTTTTTTTCCTCGTGGCATGTTTCCTTGACCCGCTTTTCTTTTGTCACTGGCGCCTAATCTTTATCAAATCGGGCGACTCTGAATGAAATTCCTCGCTCGGTTACAAATTGCTGGCTTGTTCTGAATAAATTAAACCTCTGTTCTACCGAGTACCGAGCGATGTAGAGATCACTTGCCGGTCGCTATAACTTATTGTTCAAACTTTAATAATATTAGCCCTGTAATATTACTGTCCCACTGCTGGGCACGGGCCTCCTCTACTAATGAGAGGGGTTAGGCCTTAGTCTACCACGCTGGCCTAATGCGGGTTGGCAGACTTCACATACCTTCGAAATTCCTGTGAAGAAATTCTCAGGTATGCAGGTTTCCTCACGATGTTTTCCTTCACCGTTATAGCAAGCGATATTTCACAATGAAAATACACTTAACATAGAAAAGTCAGAGGTGTATGCTCCATTTTGGGGTTGGTCTCGAACCTCCGACACTTGTCTCGGCAGTCCGTACCATTCCCAACTGAGCTATCGCTGCTTACTAGCATAATAAAACTTTAATAGCATAATCTAATTATGTCTAAATATAGTTGCAGTATAATTATTAAGACTAATAAACGGGACCTCGTCTACGGAGTGTAAAAAATGTGACCTAATTCAGAATTAATAACATAAGTTCACAGCTGGAAAAACCATTATCCCGGGTATCGAACCCGAGACCTCAGGACAATAATTGTACCGCGTACGCAATATCATTACGCCACCGAGGAAGTCAATGATTTAATTTGTATCTGATAATATTATAACACTGGGCATCAATATTTGAACTTTGTCGCGCCTCACGGACTTTACTTATGTTTTCTACTTAGATGAGTGACTGTTAGTGAAAATAACTTCTTTCTTTCTATTCTTTCTTATCCCACCTTAATGTGGGGTCGGCGCAACACACATTTACAAGCATGTTGTATAAAGGATGTGACTTAGTTTTTACGACCGGCTGCCTGTCTGACGCCAACCCCTATCTGGGTATCCAGTCCCAGGAAAATAGGGTTAAAGAAAACCACGCCCGGCATAGAAATCGAACCCTAGACGTCGCGGTCCACGGTCCATATACAATGCAACTAGACCAAATCATTTATATAATAGAAGTATTATTTGCTATAATTTATTTAATTTTATTATGAACCAATATTCAATACTGGGCGAAGTGGAAACGTTTAAGTAGAAAGGCGGACCCTGACAGAAAGCCGGAATAACGCCGGGCAGAAAGAAAAAAGAAAGCTAAAATTTACAATGGCCGCGGTTTTATTTTGTTCTTTATTCATCAAACCTTGCCGAGACGTAAGCGACACATCACACGTAACAACAATGAACTCAAATGAATTTATGTACTTCACAAGTTGACATAACATTGTGTTGCAAAATCTATTTAATGTCCTAGGTACTATGTTTAAATATCGCCTTTATGCAGGGCTATATCGCATACAAATCGGCATACACTTAGTCTTAGTACATCTGAATATATCAGATTGTTCGTAGAATCCATTTTGATTTCTTATATTGGACAAACAAAACGTAATATAGGGACCCGCGTAAAAGAACATATAGCTGACGTGAAACACCGACGCTCTACGAAGTCTGCAGTTGCCGAACATTCAGAGGAAGGCTCCAAACATTACCTAAGATTTGACAAGCCACAAATCCTTGCCAAAGAACAACGATTCCTACCTAGGATGATACGCGAGGCTATTGAAATTAAAAAACATCCTAATTTCAATAGAGAAGATGGTTGGAAGCTTGCACAAGCCTGGGATCCAATTATACATTTAATCAAATCGGAACCCAAAAGACCAGCTGCCAGACCTCAAGACACTGTGAGCTCGTACTGCGTAGATCGGAACATAAACGGTTAACTTTTTTAAAATCTGTATAATTCTAGAATGAAGGTAGATTTTGTAATACTAACATTCTTGGACAAATGACATCTCAGTCCAACCCGTGAACACGAAGACTGCAAAGCCTTCGAAACGTCGGGAATAAAAAATTAAAACCAAATCGTGATAAAATCCGTTAAAGTAATTTTATTTCAAAGAATCCATTTTAATAAGACAAATAAAAGGCGTGCTTCCAGTACAGCGTTTATTACTCGACTGACTTCTACCTACATTAGCCTACATAATTGTTCTATACAACACCTTCACCCTTAAAATAACATATTATAAATTAAATCTATATTCACATCTTTACATTTTACAAGTATGATTTACAATGTACTAACTTATTATTAAACGTTATGACATTACAATAATTTTACGAAATCTTAAGTTATATATTCTAATGACTCTATGCCATATCTTTGAACCGGATTTCTGGTTCTTAATGGGTACCTTCTTTCATATCTAGAAATCTCATCGTGTATTTGCATATTAGGCCCCTGGGATACCGATAACGGTATAGAAACTGTCGCTTCCGTAGATTCCAGAGGTACATCTTTATCCTGCGAGATTGACTTTCTCAGTTCAGTTTCGGCTGCGGCCCTTAGCGGGTCCTCCAGCCGACCGGGCGTATTGACCTTGTCATCACTTTGAAAAGGAAAAGACAGTGAACTACGAGATTGCCTATTATAAGTGTTATTATGTGATGGAGCTGCCGGCTTATCTAGTAACTCATGTCTCTGCTTCAGCTGGTCGATATGACGGTGCACCTCCGTTCCAAGGTTAGATTGCACTAAGTAATCTGTACTCCCTAGTTGCCTAACAATCTGTCCTGAAGTCCATTTATCTGTCCCCCGATAGTCCCTAAACCAAACCTTATCACCGGGTGCCACCTGTCGGTGCGCCCCACCCGCTGCTTCCTCACTACGCGCTTGGCGGCTTTGTACCCGAGCCATTCGATCCGGTTTCAATGCATCTAATCTCATCCGCAGATTTCTGCCCTGTAAAAGTTTAGCTGGACTTTCGCCTGTAGTGTAATGCTCCGTATTCCTATACGCTAAAAGAAACCTACATAATGCTACTTCAATATTTAGGTTTTGCTTCAGCGCTTTTTTTATGACCCGTTTACAAACTTTCACAGCGTTTTCTGCAGCCCCGTTCGAAGCTGGGTGGTAAGGGGCGCTAAAAATTTGTTCAACGCCGTTTCTTTTTAAAAATGTTTTGAATTCCTCGCTACAGAAAGAAGTACCGTTATCGCTTACTATTTGTCTAGGTATACCGAATCTAGACCAAATGTTCCGTAAAACTGCTATGACTGCCTGTGAGGTCGTACTTCTCATGTTAATTGCTTCGATCCATTTCGAATAAGAATCGACTATTATGAGATATGTTAACCCTGCTATTGGTCCCAAGAAATCAATGTGCAGCCTCGACCAGGGTCGACTGGGCCACGGCCAAGAATGTGGCGCTTGTTGAGGTGGTGCGTCTGCTATCGCGGCACATATAGTGCACGTGCGGCATTCCGTCTCGATAGCTTCGTCGATGCCAGGCCACCAAACATAGCTTCTAGCTAATGCCTTTGTTTTTACTAACCCCATATGAGAATCGTGTAATTCTTTGAGGACTCTATTACGACATGTAAAAGGTATTACTAATCTGTGACCCCACAATATACATCCTAGTTCAGTATATAATTCATTTTTACGGTTATGATACGGTTTAAGTTCCGTGGTGTCTACTTGTGTGGGCCACCCGTCTTGAATAAAACTCATAATGCGGCTTAATACTGGATCTGATGAAGTTTCCTTTTTTAAGCATTTATAATCTAACAGTAAAGCTTCTGTAGCGAAATGTAAGTATGTCTGCTCAGGTAATTCATCTTCATCCATTGTTGCCTCTTTATGAGTTCTTATCAAGCGTGAGAGGATATCTGCAGTGTTTTGATCGGTGTTTACATACTCGATATTGAAATCATATGCTGACAACTTAATTGCCCATCTTTGTAACCTACTCGCCGCAGTACACGGGATACTGGTGTTGGGACCAAAAATGCTGACTAAGGGTTTATGGTCCGTGCGAAGTGTAAATCTACGGCCATATAAATATTGATTAAATTTCTCAACAGCAAAAATGATGGCCAATGCCTCCTTATGGATCTGGCTGTAATGTCTCTCAGCCGGTGTGAGCGCTCTCGATGCATACGCAACTACCTGCTCGCGGTTGTCACGCGTGCGCTGTGCCAGAACCGCTCCCAGTCCGTGCGCACTAGCATCGCATGTGAGAATGGTTTCTAGGGACATATCGTAGTGAGAAAGTACCTCTGTACTACACAACATTTTTTTTATTTGTTTAAACGCAAGGTTGTGCTCCCTACCCCATTTGAAATGTTGGCCCTTTTTAAGTAAGTCATACAGTGGACTCAAATACGTGCTCATATTTTTAACAAACTTGCCATAAAAATTGACCATTCCTAAAAATGATTTTAATTCTGTAATATTATTAGGATGAGGCATTGAAATTATCGGTTTTATTTTATCCTTGTTTACTTTCACCCCGTCTTTCCCTATTATAAATCCTAAGTACTGTACTTCATTAGTCAAGAAATCACATTTGCTTCGTTTTATTTTAAGACCATTAACCTGTAATATTTCGAACACCCTATCTATAGTGCGTAAATGACTTTCTAAGTCTTTACTCTTTATCAAAATATCATCGTAAAATATTACCACGTCTGGTTCATTCTTAAATAGATTAATCATGAATTTTTGAAAAATACCGGGACTGGACGACAACCCGTATACTAGCCGTTTATATTTAAATAACCCACGGTGCGTATTTATCACTGTATAATCCCTAGAATGTTCATCAAGCTCCAACTGGTTATAAGCTTGTGATAAATCTAACTTCGTGAACCAAACATTACCGCTGAGATTACTCAGTAGATCCTCTATCCTTGGAACCGGGTACCTATCAATCATTAAAACAGGATTTAGAGTTACCTTATAATCGGCACAAAGTCTTATGCTACCATCTGCTTTACGTGCAATAACGAGTGGAGACGCCCAATCCGACCGGTCGACTGGCTCGATGACGCCGGCGCCGAGCATGGCATCTAACTCAGCATCGACGCGTGCACGCAGCGCGTACGGCACGGGTCGAGCCCGGCTGAACACTGGCTGCGCGGCCGGCCGCACGCACAGCTGCACCGGTGCGCCCGTGTACCGACCCAACGTCCCATCAAACAGCGGTTTATGCCTGGAAATTATATTATTTACGAGATTGACTCTGTTCTTACCACAGGAGTTATTACCTTTTTGTTCCGATATGGAATTAACATTAAATTTAGGTATGTCTATGTTAAGTTCGGCCAACCACTGCCGTCCCAGTAAATTTGTAGTACCATTATCAAAAACATACAAATCTAAAGTCTTTTTAATGGTTTTATATTGCACTTTCGTCTCGATATAACCTAGGGGTTTTATAATTGAGCCGTCGTAAAAACTCAGATTTATACGACACGGTTTCAACTTAATATTAACAAAATATTGATTGTAAACACTTTTACTAATACATGATAACGGAGCTCCCGTATCTATTTCCATAGTTAGTGGATAGTTGTTTACTAAAACAGAAATACGCACCGGTTTATAATTTGTTAATGACATTTGGTACATAGGTTCATTGTCTTCTTGATTATTCCCGTCATCCGAACTATAACAATAATACTCCGCCGATTGCGCGCTCCGCCGCGCGTCCGCGGTCCCGTCCTGTTGCTGCACCCAATATGTGTTCGCTGCGGTCGCCAGCGCCGGCGCCGCTGCCGCGGCCGGTCCGCGCGAACGCCAGCTGCGCCCCCCGCGCCTCTCATGCCGCACCAGCTGTCCGCCGCGTGATTGAAAATAACGGCTTTTTTCACCTTTGTTTCCCGCTGTATTTGTTGCCGACTTAGTTGACCCAAAAGCACTCGTTACATTTTTAGGACACATTCGTCGTAGGTGGCCTATCTCTTGACAAAAACTACACTGAAAGTTCTTATATCTGCAATCTTCTTTCCGATGTCTTGAATCACCGCAGGCTGTACATGAACGTATCTGTAGTTTATGCATACCTTCGATTGTACTATTTGCTGTTTCGGTATTATTCCTTTCTACAGCGCCTGCATCCCTTTCTGCCGCCTCGAGGGTAGTGGCTAATATAACGGCTTTCGAATAATTTAAACCTTCTTCTGCGAATAAACGTTGCCTCGTAAATTCACTTTTAAGTCCACATACAAACTGGTCGCGCAAATTGTCTTCCAATACATGTTGAAAATTGCAAAATCTAGATAACTTTTTCAATTCCGCTACATAATCCGCGATAGATTCGCTGCTCAATTGCCTTCTTTGCCGAAATCTGTACCTCTCAGCTACTTCAGACGGTTTTGGCTGTAAATGTTTCTGTAGTAGACTAACCGCTTGTTCGAAATTAAGCGATGATGGCTTCAACGGACTTGCTAAACTGGACAACAGCTCGTATGTTTCTTCGCCCATTAACGATACCAGTGTCGGTAGTTTTAACTCGTCCGCAATTTTATTCGCCGTTAAATACATTTCAACGCGTTCTACATACGCTGCCCAGTTTCCAGATTTTACATCAAACTCCTTTATCTTCCCGATAGACATCCTGAATGCGATAATTTCAATAAATAAACCACACACACTTTCCGAATTATCCTCGTCGCCACTGACAAATAAAAGGCGTGCTTCCAGTACAGCGTTTATTACTCGACTGACTTCTACCTACATTAGCCTACATAATTGTTCTATACAACAAATCAATGGACTAGTCAGTGCACGCCGCATATTGCTCCCGATCCGATTGTTATATAATTCCATTAGTCTGCAGTAGTCAATCGTATGTATACGAGTATCATGCGTCTGCGTCCAATTCTCCTCATGCTTTAGTTATTTTTGATCACTCGTTTATGTGCAGTTTCAAATTGTATAAAACAATTTATAACACGGAGATATTTGGTCGCCTCCTTGACCTCACGGCAGAGTACATGGGCTATGTGAATCCTGGATTTGATTCCCAGGTCAAATCAAATCAAATCAAGTCAAATATTTATTGAATCCATGAAATGTTACTACATTATTTAGATTGCGTTCTACCGCCAGTTCGTTATTTCCACCTGTCCTTATCTCATTCGAAAATGGTGTCGGCGCAATATTGTACTTATCCAAGCATGTTGCAAGACGTATTCGGCTTATTGCTTACGGCCAACCGTCTGACTTGACTTGCAAGTTAACTAAACTTGTCTGGGTAAATAAAATATCGATGCAGCCCATAACATTTTTAGATCTGTACGATAGTTGAGGTTACGAAGGATGTGGTTCATTCGCTACAAATTTGGATGGGGTCTCGTCACTGGTGTTCATCCGTTATATGAGTTGTGAAAGTGTGCGACCACTTGTTTGACTGCGCTGCGCTCGTGGCTCAGCTTACGAGTAACTATTAGTTTTGGTATAATGTTATAAACAAATAAAAATTGAAGGTTTTTGGAGAAAAACATATATACATAAAATCACGCCTCTTTCGCATAGGGGTAGGCAGAGACAACGGATTTCTACTTGCTACGATCCTTACACACCGCTTTCGCCTCATTTAGTCTCAAAACATTCTTCATGCATGTACGTCGGAAGCACTGGGGCTTATTCTGGATGATATAGTGTGATTTTTGATACAAGAGTGTTCAAAGTTCTCAGCCTCACATATAGGTAATGCAATAAGCAAACAAGGGGTAGTTGATTTGATATGGCTGATGCTTCGTTAATTTTGACATTGATAAGCGTTAGTGAAACCAGGCGTTAGGTAAATGAAAAACATGTTTGTGTGATGCTTCGAAATGTGTATAATCAAATGCGTCAGAATTCGTCTAATTCCAGTAGGTTTTGTTGTTATGATTCTATTGGGAATAGCTGGTATACAAACTAACTCGAAACTGAGTTTTGTGCCAATTATCCATCGTATTTTAAGCTCGTGTTTGAGCGAACTCGGTTTGAGATTCATTATTGCTTGTTACTAAAACATTAATGGTGTAATATTATGCGTAATGTGCTAAGTATACATTATATTATGATGATATTAATTTACTTTATAGTAGACATTCTGTGAGGATTTAGTTAGTCACTTGATAGTAAGTGAGTGATCACTATAATATACATATGTACATAAACATTCACAGTGCCAAATTCAGGTTTCTCATAATTCTTCAACACACCCCATGTGTTGCAGGCCCATAAGTAAAGTAATACATACTATTTAGTTGTCTGGCAATATGACTGGTCGATCAAATGTAACAACGACAGTTTCTACTGGATTTATCTGAAAAAAAGTGGTATTTTATAGGTACGGTAAAATGTAAATGCTTTGCCAAGCGCTGTAAACTTTCAGCTATAATACAAAAATCCAGTGTCACAATGTTTTCCCACGTAAAACTCCGAAACTCCTGAACCAATCTTAACGATGTTTTTGTATTATGGTCCGATTTGTATCAACTAAGCTGATATGACTTATTTTTTAAATCGAATCCTAAACGATAGATGAAATTTGGTATGAAAATATCTTTAGGCTTAAAGACGGAGATGGGGTACTATATTTTTTTACCCTTGAAGGGAGAAAAAAAATCGGGCAAAATGTATACGGCGCGCGGCGTATCTGACCACGCATAGTACAGGTTTTTGAAATAAGGTTAACTATAACTAAAATATAATTTTGTGGACATCATTTTAAATATATGGTCCATAAACGCATATTAATTACCTGTTTTATACAACTACCAACTTCATCTAATCTAAGTAATCTTGAAATAAAACAATTTTACCGGATTCTATCACTATTTGGTGTTAATTTTTATGCCCACATTTTTATGACCGAATCGTGATAGAATCCGAAAAAATAGTTTTATTTCAATGAATAAAATTCACGTAAACCTAAGAAATCACTAAGTTATCTTGAAAATAATTTGTACGAAAATTTTCTTTTTACTTTGGTCGTCTATTATTGGTTAAATTCTAAAGCCTGCTTAGCCCTGTATGTATACTCATACAAAATAACAGATTTTTAGTATTACTTGTCACTGAGATAAACCGCGGTCAGGCAGACATACGGACAGACTGACATGGCTAAACTGTAAGGATTTATCCTTGCCACTTGTCTTCGGAACCCTAAAAAGGGGGTGACAGTTTGTAAGTGAATTCAGAAACTGCTGAACTGAGGTTTATGAAATTCAATTTGGAGAACATTTTATCCCTAAAATGTATCAACATAAGCTGGATTTGTTTAAGGCCGGTGTAAGGAACCGGTGTTAAAACTGAAAAATGTGGCTGCTAATTTATTATTAAGGCCGATTGACTTAAATATTGATATCTGGGTTGCTCCGTAGTTTCAAAGTATGAATTTGCAGTTAAAACTGAGAAAAGTGGCCGCCCTTTTATTTTTCTTTTTTTTAAGGCCGATTGACTTCAATATCGATATAAAATTTGGATCGCCCATGAGTTCCAAAGGATGGATATGTTGCTAAAACTGAAAAATTTACCGTCATTATGATTTTTTTGGTGATTGAGGTTTATTGTTACCTATTAAATGACACATCACCGCGTGGTCGGGTCAGCTAGTTTTTAATAAATAAATACATTTTAAGCCAGCACATTCATGCCACAAATAAGTCTGCTTTTAACACTAAAAACGTATAAATATTTAATCAAATCTCTTAACTATCCACAAGTAAGAGCTTCTTTCATTTTATATAGCTTTTTATAAAAAAGTAAAATTTGCAGTTTCTTCTCTGATAGTAATATATTTTATTAAAGTCCCATTTTATTGTGTTAGCCTCACAAATATGGATGGCAAAGAACCGTAGCATATAGCGCAATAAAATGATTCGGCATTTTATTGTACTTAATACCAAAAGTAATTTCAAATATTGAAATATTTCGTATATTGAAAAACATTTATTGGTTTCAGCTACAAAAGTAGTTTTAATTTAAAAATGCTTGTGAAGATACGATACGTTATAGTTATATTATAACAGGACTGTACAATCAAGATAGACAGTTACTTTTCAATGCCATCCAGTTTATGTATTGATTTATTTATATTATTTCTATATATTAAAGACCATTCCTGATAACAAAATTCTTATTAAAAGTAAAAATCAAATATTTAAAATTTTGAAATAACAACTACCTATATTATATCATCATCATCATCATCATCATCATCATCATCAGCCATCACGTCCACCTATATTATATATTGGCTCTTATTTTGTTGTCCTACGGCTACAAAATTTTATTATAGTTTTATGTAATTATGTGTGGTACCCTTAACCGACGCGATGTATGAACAGATTGATGAAAGTAGATGAAGCGAAAGTAGTGTGTTAGAATCGAGCGAAGTGGAAATCCATAGTCTCTGCCTACTCCTATGGGATACAGGCGTGATATTATATCAAAATATTTGTATGTGTGATAATTAAGGTTTCAGTTTATGAACGTACTACATTACCGTTACCCATACGAGTAGCTTCCTTGTTCCACAGTATTCAATTACAACACTGTAATTATGGGCGGGGATGTAATTCTACTTTAATCTAAATTAATATTTTTTATAAAATACATAAAAGAGCAACGATAACTCAGTTGTGTGTGGTATGGACTACCGATACAAGTGTCGGAAGTTCGAGACCAACCCCAAAAACGAGCACATAGGGCTAATATTATTATTATTTGTAATATACATAAAATACTATAGTAGATATTATCGCTGGATGCAGACCGCTTCCAACAGGTTAATCTGGAAATCTTTGGGGAGGCCTATGTCCAGCAGTGGACGTCCTGTGGCTGATGAAGATGATGATGATTATAGTAGAGGTACAAACAATGTTTACTTTTTAACCATTATTGTGTATATGAATAAACTTGCCTAGTGTCTAGATGGCGTGGTTGTATTGCATGCGTCGTCCAACTACTATCCCGAGGTTTCGGATTCTGGAACTTGTGCCCGATATGGTGATAGACTCGGCTCCCATCACATCTGAGACGGAAATGAGCACGGCCAAATGTGGGTATTCTAGTTCGCCTCTGGCTACCTCTTCGGGAAAACAGGCGTGGGTCTAAGAATAAACTATTATATTTATTATATACAAGTAAATATTACAAAGGACCTATCTACTCAACTAAATAGTATACAAAGCACGGAAGAAAAATCATGTTTACTCAGAAATAGATCAATAAATGGCAACCACTACTATTATAATACTTGACTATTGTTTTACGAAACTTGAGGAAAATAATTTCCTGATTAATGTTGGACAATTATCGCGACAAAGACATAAATGTTGAAGATATTTGTTATTAAAAGGAAAACAATATTTCAGTTTCTGTAATAAACGGCAATTAAACCCAAAGTAGTCATTTGTCGCAATCTATTTCGAGTCATCTGTAGCCCGAGCACGAAAAACTAATGTAAACGTTAATGTATTCGAGTTCGCTGCGCACTGATGACGTTTGGTTAATATTTCATACAAATTTCATACACGCGCATCGAGCTGAAATACATTTACGATTGTCAGAAATTTTCCTGCTCAGGCCGCTGATCGTTATGAATAACATGAATAACCACATTACCGAAGAGATTATAAGTCAATAAAAAATTGAAGATTTAAATGGAGATTTAAATCATTGTCTACTTGACCTAGTGGTAACGTATGCGGGCTGTGGACTGGGAGGTCCTGGATTCGATTTCCAGGTCGAACAAAGCAGTTTTTCCAACACGATTTATCCAGAAATGTTATCAAGCAGTTTTTTTTACATTAAGACGTAATAACTAAGCTAAATATTTCTGTAATATACTTGAAGAATAATGTTGCACCTATTCCACATTTGATTGCGATAAGGAATCACCTGTATGGTGGGAATGGGGGTGGGTTTATTGGATCTCCCGAAATCTGTAAACCAAGAATCAGGAAGCTGCGCCTATATAAATATATTATTAGACATTGGGGCCACATTGGTTAAGCCGGTTCCGCCACTTTCTATACAAATCTGGATATGGCGGGATGTATCCTAGATCAGCAGAACCGCACAATCAACACGACTCTGGTGTAAAGTGCAAGTAATTGTTGGCGCGAACTTATTCCATTTAAATTATAACGGGTGCTTGCAATCTCATTTGTCTGCGCTTAAGCCTGAGATACGTTATCTTGATAGCGGACGATAGGGCACTCGGGTGGTACACAGTAGTGGCGGCTTTAGTACTATAACTTTCGATCACCGCATAAGGTTTGGCAGGTATCAAGAACGTTATGGTACAAAGGCTGTGTAATTCTCGATCAATTCATATCCACGTAGATACCGATGTACAATTATTACGGTTATGTGAATTATAAACAATTCATTATTATAGTATCATAACATAATACCTTTGGGAGTACCGATTACGTTATGGATTTGATAGTTTTAGATTCCCTACTTTTTTATAGGATTAAAATAATTAGATAAATTGTTATTAAAATGTTATTGCAGTTTTGGTCAAAGATCAGTGTCAGATCAGTTGATGTATCTACTGACTTCCGGACCAACAGATCCGGTTCTCTCGAGGGAGTTGCGACAAGGCTTGATTGTTGGTTGGGGCGGCTATAGGGATCATCTCTGTGTCTGCATCGGTCATACGCATTGTCTTGTCGCAGGTACCTAGATCTGCTTTTTCCAACTTCGGTGAACGAAGACGCGTAAATAAGCTGGCATTATTTTGGTTCCACCGATTAACACATTGTTTGCAGGTGGTTGCTGTTGTTTTTTTTTTTGAAAATGTACTTCTCTTACCGTTAGGTATAGTGTTTTCACTATGCTGTACTGGGATTAAAGAAAACTTAATGCACGTAAGGGTTTTCTGTAAATCTAGCCAAAATATTATTTGTTGTGATTATATTATTTATTGATTTTAGTTACTCTACTACTTTAACTGAACTATGTAACAAAACAACGATAAATCTGCGGTAACCGTTGTCTTGGCGAACCGTGAAAAATGCGTGTAATTACAAGTTCGCGCAACAACGTCCATACTCGCGCATACTCGCCACGCCGCGCCGACTCGACAGAAAACTCATGGTAATTGGATTTATGGTAACACTGTTACTTTATGACCAATTTCTACTTAATAGAAACGTAGGCAGAACGTGATTCATCATGTTAGACAATTAATTCGGATCTTTGTTCTATTTACGTTTGTTATGACAATCTGTTTATTGGTTATGGGCAGCTTTATATGGACGTATGTTAACAAATACCAGATCAATATCAATTTGTGTTTAATGTTGGTGACATTTGAAAAATTGAGTAGCAATTACTCTGAGTTTTAAAAAGTCACAACTACGGAACATGACGGTCATTTGTTGTCTTATGTTTGGCGACACTGTTCCTGTACGAATCTGTAAATACTGACAAAGAATCTATTAAAAATCTATTTCAAACAAAATAAAATATTTAAAGTAGTTTGGCGGCATCACGCTCACGCACGGCGGCATGACTAGATCTTGATAGTGAGATTTAAGTGAAAAGTGAGTTAGCGCCTGGCGGTACCATTCTCCATAATATTAAGCCATATCCGCACTTTCCAATCAAACTTACTCCCCGGTTGCTTTAAGATGTTAAACATTCGAATTTGTGAAACTAGGTTAAACGTTAATTTTATCATATTTTGGGACTGGAATTGTAAATATCATGCCCAGATATCAGGTCATCATTTATGTATGACTAACAGCATATTTTGTTTTCTTGGCATTAAAACCGAAATATTCGTCATAATATGGTATCGCACTATATGCAACAAGGAAAAAAACGAAGATAGTAATTAAAACTTAAAACAATATGGTTGAGAAGCGAAAACCGTGGATTCGATCCTATCACGAATCAAATATGTAATCGCATAGTTCTAACTTCTAATGAATTTTTCTAAAAGAACGGAGGTTCTTTTAGAAAGAGTGGAGACTCTACCTCTAATATGGTAATTGTAAGGAATTATTGTTAGATATTAATTATTTTATGTCCATTTTTGCAGATGGTCTTTATGTTATGACTCACCTTATAAAATATGCGCTTGTGTAAAGGTTAAAACACAACATGTTAAATAATACGAAAAGTCGTTACAGGCCATATTTTAATGTGCTTGGGTAACTAGCTTCACAGTCAGGTTGCGATTACACGTCACTTTTCATGTTGTGGTTACAGATAGTTCAAAACTACTGGACATCTTATATCTAATGGAGTTGTTAAGACGAAACGTGTCCAACGTTATCGAACATAACAGCTTCAAGAGCCACAGACAGTAAAGCTCCAGCTCACCATCAGCAGTGTAAAAGCCCTCTCAATTTAAAAGCTTATAATAGTAGAATGTGTTTACATTTTATCAATCTGATAATGGTTTGTCATAATCAACTGCTAAACTATTGCATCTCTCGTGTATCCTTGTATAAGCATTTTGACTACAAATCTCTACTATTATTTCCATAGTCTTTCAGAGAAATATACTTAACTCACCTTCTTCAAGGACGACGTACCTGCAACAAACACATTGGCTGGATTAGAAAACATTGTTATTGTATCGAGTGTAGAGTGACCAGCGTGACCCGTATGGCTGCCTATATAAATGATACGCGATTCATAACTGACAGCTGAGAAGATAACAGCTTTATAACCCCACACAACGCACTAGCATGCCTGTATTTCATTCGCATCGGTTTTCTGTGGTACAGTGCTAATTACCGGTTGAGCCGCCACATTCATAATACATGGCATACACAATATTGTCTACAGCATACCAATTTATTAGTATAGATTAGGCCACATTTGTTTTAATATTATTTAGGTCTGAAAGCCTTAACGTCGTTATCCAATAAACAAACAAAGCAAGGTTTTGCGAGGTTTAGCTAATATATCAGTTTGTATTGATTGGACAAATTGATTAGATCGGAACAATAGAGGCTTATGGATAACTCTGCCAAGCTGGGTGAGCCGGCAGTTCGTAACTCATTGTTAACTCTCAAGGGTGAGAGGCTGTAAAGTGATGTGTCACGTAACGTGGAAATTGGGAATTGATTGGCAGCAGACTGCGAGATGATGACATAATGTGCTACTTACTTGTAATGTTAGTGTCCTAATTGCACAAGGTTATATTCTAATATACGTATTAATAAGGTTCTAAATAGGTGGATTTTCTTCGATAATAATACAAATTATGGATAAATTTCTTTTTTATATTTGGTTTAACACTACAATTGGCTGCCAAATCTCCACAATGCTAAAAAGGCACTAAATAAAAATAGTCCCTGTCCAAACATATGTATTGCTAGTAATAGTATGTATGTACCTCTATAATAGAGTTCTAACTCTTTAAACACAACAACCCGAACAACCGTAATGTAGAGTAACAACGGAATGTATTCAAATTTTAAGCTTGTTTTGCATCGCATCGACAAGCCGCAACGTTTTATTACCATAATGTGTTGTTTACTACACTAGCAGTCACCCCCGACTCCGCTCTACTGTACTGTAGTGAAATGGCCATAGAGACGTCACAATCGAGGTCAATCGTAGACTTTATTTTAATTGCGCGCCATTTATACGAATGGCTGACTACATATATGATATTGTCCAAATATTCTACAGCAGTTAGTTCGTCAATGTCAGGGTGATTTGTTTGAAACAGCCAATAACTGTCAACACGTAGGAACCAATGATCCTTGAAATGGACAGATTCAACGTTTGTTGTTTGTATTCATTAGATGTTGCTAGCGGCTCCGTTCCCGTGTTAAAATTATTTTACAGAGATAAATAGTAGTAACTGCCTCGGGTGGCGTGGTTGAATTTAGGTGCGACTACTGTTTTGAGCTCTCGGGCTCGATCCCCGGGTCGGACAAAGTGATATTGGATTTTTTCATATCAGCCCGGAGTTTGGAATTTGTGCCCATAGGGCGATAGGCTCGCCTCCTATCACATCTGAGACGGAACTAAGCTCGGTGAAATGTGGGTGTACTAATTCGCTAGTGCGCCTCTGACTACCCCTGCGGGGATACAGGGGTGAGCTTATGTTAATTATGTTAAATAGTAGAGACAGCTCAGGTGCCCAGATGTCGTAGTTATATTGCAATACAATTACCGTTTTGAGTTCTCGGGTTTGAACCTCGGAACGAGTAATTTAGATGTTTGTTTGTTTGTTGTGTGGGCGCCTTTTTCCGCACTAAGCCTCATAAAAAGTGGACCATTGTGCGTGACGCGAATGCCAGCTAGGAATCTAGCCAACCTAGCTTCGACCAAAAGCGCAGGATCTGTTCGTCGGCCGACAGGCAAACAAACATACAAAAATACAAACTAAGTGTAATTAGATATTGGTACAGTCCTTACACATAAACTAACTTTCAGATACTATAGATAGATAATATAAAAAAATAAAAAGTCGTTAATAAAACAATAATAATCTTTGGGGGAGGCCTATGTTCAGCAGAGGATATCCTATGACTGATGATGATGAATAAAACAATATTTACTTATAAGTACAATAATTATTATAGATAGTTGAAACAATTCTATTGTTATACTTAACCGAAGGCATACCATCCAAAACCTACCTCGTTTATAATAACATGTTGCGCCTGAATGTCTGCCTAGTAGATGCCATTATTCGAACAATGCAATAAAATTAGACATGTTTTATAGTTCTTTCATAAATTGTATTATTGTGGTTGGGGCGTGGGCGTCCCAATACCCTTGAAACTACTTCTCAGAAAAACATAAAAACTGGTAAGAGACAGTTTGGTATAACTGTCTTTTGTGGCCTATAAATTGCTTTAGACGATTCCTTTTTTAGGGATGTAACCGATTTGTTTCAGCGTTCGCTTATTCGCCAGACAAATTCGACACGAATACTTGGAACTTTTATCACGGTCTGTAATAGTATCCGAAATCACTTAGTATAATCCTTCTGAAGATGTCTACGAGACAATTGGATAGTCAAATTTGTTCTAACAAAACGATAGTGAATTTAAAATGTGTAACATGACGATGCGGATCATCCACGTAGTCGCCTGACGGTGAGTGATCACGACTACTAATCACCATGAAACCAAAGGAAACATGTGTAACGCGCATGGAAGTGTAAAAAAGGAAATGAGGTTTTCAGATCTGTTGCAAATTAACCCATCATTCAACATCCTTTATAATGCAGTGGGTGAAAGCAGGCTGTGAAATGAGAACCAATGGACGCCATTCTCGTACAAAAAGTAATGTTTTTGTTATCCACAGATATTTGACTCGGGTCTGGGTGTCTGGGTGTTGTGGAACCGTAAGGTTCAACTTATTGTGGACTCAAGACTTTGTTTTGTAACTTGTATATCAAAACATCCACGCATAATGAAAAATATTTTTTTGTATAAACAATATTTGGCACATGGCTGTTCACAATTTTTTTATCTCAACAAATAATATCTCCTTATCAAAAGCAAACATAACTCGGCAATATTTCGTGGTAAATCTCTTTGATGTTTCATAAAGATCGCATATCTCATTAATTTTAATATCTTCAAAGGTTTAACATACACATATTATTAAAACTTTGTGTTGTGTATCTCATTAACTTAATGATTTAACCAACAAAAAAATATATAAGCACAAACAAAATAAATACTTGTTGGAAGATTTTGACGTAAACATAAAAAAAATCATTTTCTTTGGAATGTGACATAACCACTCAATGCCCAGATAAATTAAAAATGTAATCAGCTACAGATGGTTTTCTTCATTCAAAATTAAGAGTGAGCTGACCTCTATTATTTCACCACCGAGTTACAATAGATCATTCTTGAAGATAACAAGACGTACCATAACAAATAGAAGACGAGATATTCGCGTATTCTCACAATCGCTGTAACCATTAGTTCACGTCGATAAATAATGGGAGGTGTTGAGAGCAGCTCCGACGTGCAAGTGTAAACGGACAGCGCGTGATGTGCGCCTCGCCTCGCCGCGCCTCACCGCGCCTCGCCGTACCCGTGCCCGTGTATTCATCACAAGACTCGGCCCTCATCCACGAATGCATGTGTAAAAATTTAAAAAAAGTAAAAAAACGTAAAAATTGTCTTTATTTATTAGTTAACATACTCGTATCAATATAAGTTTGTAGCGGACTAGATTACATCCGACTACGCATAATTTAATGTAACAGACTCGGCGAAACGCAAATGAATAAATTATGCTTGGAACTTACATTTAAAAGATACGAACCTGAAATGATGTACTCTAAACAGTTAGGGGTTTATTGCATTGAGCAATACACGTCATTACACATTTCACAAATTCACAATGCAAACTACAATAGTGTATCTATAGTTAAGTTGTAATTCTTCACACGGTATAGGTACGTAGGTAACGTATGATCCGAAAACATAGCTGACGTGATACGAGTGTCATGTTGTTGATATTATTATAACAAGTTATGTTTTTGAATACTGAACTGCACTATCAGGATATGCATTTAAAAAGTGATGTTTAGTGCTTCAATTCTGGGCCTTTATTGGCACAAGTAACCTTTGTTGGTTGGCAACTATACTCCAATGGTAGGTACTGAGCTTTAATAAAGTGCTACAAACTAAATTATGAATATGTTATCAAAGTTAGTTGGTTATTCAGATTGAACAGACTAATGTTGGTATTGTTGAGTCTTGGAGTAATTGCGCCTAACGATGTTAAAATATTTTATTACTTCCATAGAAACATAAACATACTTGAATATTATATCCCTCTTTTGGAATGAAAATATCTATTCACAAACTAATTACGGTCTCAATTTAATTTCCTTTTAAGATAATTGGTATTTCTGGTAGCGACTACCTATTAAAAATTCGCTCTTTGATATTTAAGTCGTATTAAAATGAAGTCAATCACATTATTTCCAATTTTCTTTTGTTGTGTTCATAATAATAATTATTTAATGTCAGAAATAGGATCTTTGTTATTTGTTTGCGAAGTTTGTCTAATGAACTACTTTTTATGTTCTTATCATTTTGCTTTTGGAATACCAATTTATTATCTTCTTCCTGTCTCGGTGGCGCGGCGTGGCGTGGTGGTATTGCGTGTGCGGTACAGCTATCGTCTTGAGGTCTCGGGTTCGATCCCCGGGTCGGGCAAAGTTATATTGGATTTTTCAATATCAGCTCGGAGTCTGGAATTTGTGCCCGATATGGCTATAGTCTCGCCCCGTAACTTAAGCTCGGCGAAATGTGGGTGTTCTAGTTCGCTAGTGCGCTTGTTCCTACCTCTTCGGGGATACAAGCGTGAGGTACATAGTCATACAGGTGATATATGCTATACATATGCTTGATCACTGCCCGGTCTTGCCAAAAATGTTATAGAAATTGGCGAATTAAAAGCCTAGCAACAGAATTTTAAGGCCAACTAAAACAGCATGCGATATTGATTTTACAATAATTTGACGTATTGGCGAGTCTTCATACGTCTATTGTAGATGCATAGCTTTGACGGCTGTTTGATGTTGAATTATTTGTATACGTGAAAGCTGATCGACGATAGAAGAGCATCGAGAATCGAATGAAATACTCGTACATGAAATCAGACCAAGGCGTGTTACAACAATCTTTAAACGTATATTTACTAAGCTTTGATTAATAATATATATATATGGACATGTACATAAATGGAACTGTAGCAACAACTAAAACTGGGAAGTGTCAAATCTAACTGTTGCGTTTGATTTATCTCCTTACTTATGCTTTCGATAAAGTAACTGAGGGTTATTGTTAAGAGCAGGTGCAGTGCGGGTGCCATTTTGTAAAATTTCAACTTTCAGTGTTTCAGTGTTCGGGCTGGGCGTCGATGAATCAGTGAATGAATGGGACGTCTTTTTTGTATAAACAACCAACTATTTTACGCGTGTTGGCAAAATAAACAGAGCTTGATGAATCACATAAAATTTATTTTAATAACTATGCTCGTATTTTTATATAAAATAATTTGCAACATCATTAATGTAGCTACAAATACGCACGGCATGCATTTTTCTCGGGCTCGTTAATAAACAAACCATTTAGAGAAGCGGCACAGAATCTGTAAACTACGCGAGTTGGTAAATCGGTCACATCAATCACTAAACATACATACACATAACACGTGATTGGATAATCGAACCATTCTGGGTTGCCAGCGACATATTCCGGAAATTTTCGATTTCTCTGTTAAATCATTTAATAATTCTGAATAATTTTGTGCTTCTTCAGGGTTACAATATCGTATAAAAGCAAAAAGTACACGATTTTGCAGTACATATCAGAAATAATTCGTTTTTGTAATTGTTTTCTGTACTTATATTTTCTAGTCTGGGCGTTTTTGTAGTTCAAAGCTAATATAATAAAACATCAGTTCATATGGGCTAATTAAAAATAATAGAGAATAACAACTAGTACCGTTTAAATGTTTTAAAAGTTTTTTCCTTTTAAAGAATGTTACCTTTAAAAAAAGGGCATAATATATTTTTGGATCCGTACTCGTAGTTTACCTGATACCCTTTACGTCAGACAGGCAGACACTCGTAAAAACTAAGCCAAATTTTTTCGACAACATTCTTGAAAAAGTGTGTTGTGCCGACCCCACATTAAGGCAGGATAAAGGCAGGTAGAAAGAAAGAGTAGATTGAGACCAATATTATCGAGGATAAATATAATATATCATTCATCATACATTTTTTTCGTTTTCAGATGAAGTCATTAACTATATTTCGAATTAAAAGACTCATGTGACTTCTGATGTTCGATTCGTTGACCCTACATTTTTTTCATCGTCATCATCAGCCCTAGGACGTCCACTGCTGAAGCTAGGCCTTCTTGAACTCCTTGGTTATGTGGCAGTATTTATATAGCCTGTAACTTCAGGTGTGTGTTTAATTCAATAAAAATAAAAGAATAATTCAGAGTACATAACGATACACGTGTCTGTGTGATATGTGATAGTAAACACAATAATAGCAGTGTACGAGATAAGGGTACGTAGATACGCGCTGATTGAAATAGCTGTGATTAAGGGTACAGCAACATCGCACGACCATTTTAAATAGTGAATAGTAAATTAGAGATGCTCGTCGAGGGTGAAAGGAAGCCAGAACTAATTTGTCTGCATAAAAATATATACAACATGCATAAACACAGACTCTATACTAAGTTTAAACCTGTATCGTGGGTATAGAGAACTACTTGCGGTCCCACAATACCCAATCCCGAAACAAATATCTGCAAGCTACACAAACATTTGTTTCAATTCGGGAATTGAACCCACTGTATCGCGCTTCAAAGCCGAGTGACCCGAGCGCTATGCCACGGAGGCTGTTAAATATTGCATTTAATGTTATCGACACATATTTTTTTAAAGATTTTACTCTACCATTTTCTCAGCATGGTTAATATAATAGTATACCCATGCCAAGTTAAAGCTCTCTAGTGCTAATAGTGAGTGTGCTAGTAGCGAGTAATCTGAGATATACGTAAGCGTTCCTTTTTTGACATTTGGCTTCGGAACCCTGTATTTTATGTAGTAGTATGTTTAATTTTCGCAATATTGATCCCAAAATATAGTGAATAATGCAATGTGATAATACGCATATACCTCTATATACCTCTATACTCGTATAAATCATTATTCGCGTAATGCGGTGATTACTTCTCGCTTTGATTACTGCTAACTTAATTAGACCTGTTAATGCATTAGCAAGCGTAAGTGATATGTCCGGTGAGCTGGCAATCTAGGATACATTGCGTAATTAACCGTAATCTGTTTATGGAATACCCGAGATTGCACGTGGTATTGTGTGATGCATTTTGTCACTCACTAAATTACGAAGATGCCGAACGTAGGCGACCTATTTTTATGGTGAGTAATTTTAATGGTGTCTTTATTTCGGTGTCGCGCCGTTTAAAAGATGACTGTTAAAAATATAGGTCTATAAAATGTTTTGTTGGAAATTAGGCTTATTATCAATAGCGTATTATTGTGACAACACCCACCCAGTGTTACTACACGGACTAAAACAAATCCAACAGATATAATAGGCTTCAGCATATACAAATAGATTTATACACCTCAAAAAATAACCCTTTTTGCGCAGTCGGGTAAAATGAAACTTATTTTCTTCCATTTGTATTCAAAGGGCGGTGCCAACTCACCCGGACTATCATAAGATTTATAACTCGGCACAAAAAGCAGTAGAAATCAACGGGCGTGGCGAACGAGATTGATGCGTGTGCAGAACCGAAAGGGATGTCAAAGGAAAGAGGCTTACGAGGATTATGCGAGGGCCCTGCTGATGGATCCACGAAAACATTGAGGCGTACTGATTTATTATCGAAAAATAAATCAGAGTATTGAGTTCATCTTATTTCATTTGTAGTGTCAAAAATCACAAATAAAATCAAAGTATTTAAAATAAAATAATAATAGTAGCCCTTACTATTAATTAAACTAATACCTAATTACCTTAATATTACTGTCCCACTGCTGGGCAAGGGCCTCCTCTACTAATGAGAGGGGTTAGGCCTTAGTCTACCACGCTGGCCTAATGCGGGTTGGTAGACTTCACATACCTCCGAATTTCTTGTGGAGAAATTCTCGGGTATGTAGGTTTCCTCACGATGTTTTCCTTCACTATTATAGCAAGCGATATTTCGCAATGAAAACACACTTTCTTCTTCTTCTTCAGCCTCTCTCAACCATTTTGGTGTAGGCCTCCTTCATCAATTTCCAATTTTCGCGGCTTTGTGCTTCGTGTATCCAGTTCGAACCGGCAACCTTCTTCACGTCGTCTTTCCAGCGCATTTGCGGTCTTCCTTGGGGACGCTTTTTTCCCCATGGCTTCCACTCAAGGAGACGTTTGCACCATGATGTTTCTTTTCGGGCAACATGTCCAGCCCATTTCCATTTTAGGTGTGCCACTCGTTTCGTCACGTCTGCTACTTTGCTTTGTTCTCGAAGCCATTTATTTGTTTTGCGGTCCATCAATGTCACTCCTACCAGCTTTCTCTCAATTGCCCTCTGAGCCACTTCCAGTTTATTAATTGTGTCTTTGGTGAATACCCAGGTCTCAGCCCCATGAGTAAGCACTGGTAGGATGCATTGGTTAAATATCCTGGCTTTTTGTTCCCTGGATATTTTCATCTTAAAGGCAAAGTCTAGTTTTGAGAAGGCTGCCCACGTAAGTCTTATTCGTCTGTGAAGCTCGCTAGTTTGGTTATCTTTGCCCATTCTGATCTCTTGCCCTAAGTATACGTATTTTTCTACTTTTTCTATGGTGGTTTGGTTGATGGTTATGTTTATGTTATTTCCATCCATATTCGTCATAATCTTGGTTTTATCCAAGTTCATTTCCAAACCAACTTGTAGGGAAACGTCACTTAACTCCTGAATCATTATTTGTAATTCTTCAGGGTTATCTGCGAGAAGAACAACGTCATCAGCGAACCTCAAGTTACTCAGTCTAGCTCCTGCTATATTTAGACCACGTTTTTCCCAAGAGAGCTTTTTGAAGACATCTTCCAGAACTAGAGTGAATAGTTTTGGAGAGAGTGTATCTCCTTGCCTAACACCTCTTTTTATGGCTATTGGTTCTGTAAATTCATCCAAATTCACTCTCATGGTCGCATTGTCGTAGATGTGCTTGATTAGCTTTGTGTATCGATGGTCTACTCGAGCATTTTGCAATGATTGAATAACAGCCCACAATTCCACACTATCGAATGCCTTCTTATAATCGATAAATGCAATCCATAAGGGCATCTGATACTCTGTTGCTTTTTCGATTACGGTTCTCATCGTCAAAATGTGGTCCATGGTATTAAATCCGCTTCTGAAACCAGCTTGCTCAATGGGTTGGTAGAAATCGAACTTGTTGGTAAGGCGAATGGTGATGATCTTACTTAGTAGTTTGTAAAGTTGGGGTAACAGAGTAATTGGGCGGTAGTTGTTTAAATCCGCCTTGTTACCTTTTTTGAATAACAAGATGACATTCGAACATTCCCATTCTTTCGACACCGTCCCTTCCTCAAGACATTTATTAAGTAGCTTGTTTAGATAATGAATTACGGTGTCTCCGGCCTCTTTAACCATTTCGATAATAACACCATCCTCACCTGGAGCTTTATTGTTCTTCATCTTCCTAAGAGCATGTTCGATCTCGATGTTCGTAATTTCTGGCACATCTTCGGAACCAACGTTCATAATGGTTTTAGTTATGTTTGCTGTTTTGTTGTTGCTTTTAGATGTATATAGCACCCCATAAAATTCTTCGACTACTTTCAATAATTTGCGTTTTTCTGTAACTAAGTTTCCGTGTTGGTCTATTAGTTTTGTGATTTGTTGGTTACCTATGGAGATTGCCTGTCTGAACACTTTAGGGCCTTTATGCTTTTCAATGATAGATTTAACAGTATGCTCACGGTACTCTTCGATATCTTCCTCAACGTGGAAAAAACCAAGACGACCACCAAGACGCCTTAGGCAAGCGGGTGGGTTAATACGCCTAAACCCTTCATCAAATATGGAAAACACACTTAACATAGATAATCACAAGTTTAAACACTTAACTAACCGACTTCCAATTTACCGATCGTGACCAAATTTATATGGGATTACCCTTGAAATAAGCTCTATCGAACACCAAAAGAATTTTGAAAATTGGTCCACATTTGGCGGTGATATCGAGTAACATACATAAAAAATACAGACGAATTGAGGACCTCCTCCTTTTGTGGAAGTCGGTCGAAAAGTCAGAGGTGTATGCTCCATTTTGGGGTTGGTCTCGAACCTCCGACACTCGTCTCGGCAGTCCGTACCACACCCAACTGAGCTATCGCTGCTATCTAAGCAATTATTAAATGTTATATATTATGTAGATCCCGGCCGAAATTTGGTTGGCTAGAGTAAAACAGCAAGACACTCTGACGTTGAACTTAGTAACCAATGTTCTTAGATTACCAATTAGAAAAAAAACATTTCATTGAATTAGATTAGATTTGAGCTAATCCACCACAAGATTGATACAAAATAAAAACCGACTGTGCGACTCTCACAAGAACAGCGAATTAACAATTACAGTACATTGGGTAAAGACTGAAGATAAATCAAAAGTAAATGAGGCAACCTTTCTATTTATCCACCAAGCAAAAACAGGGAACCCTGAAACGTCACGAACATGTGCATGGAACCATTAATCTAAGCGACAAGTGATTTGATGAACACCCAGCACCAGCACCTACTACGTATGGAATCGTAACTAATCTTTCTCTATTACGGTGCCATGAGATTGTTCTTCGATGCTCTGATAGGGTTGCCAGATAAATAAATAAGTGAAATAATGTTCATTATTTTCTTTTAAAATTGGTGTTTTTATTGCTAAGGTACAAAGAACTTAAAAATTGGCACACGTATCGACGACCGATGACAATACAATAATGCCAAATATAAAATGTTACAAATATTCTATTTAGAGTTATTCATAAAAGTAAATTATATATTTTTTTTCACTCCCCACACGTCCCTGTGGTTTTACAGACGTGATTACCCGTCACCCGTCTGTTTGGTATCCGGTGTCTGACCCGTGCGTCGCAGTCACACTCGGACTCCGGCGGCGCGGCGCGGCGGGCCGTACCCCGGCGTTATCACCCACCGTTTGCTCTCGTTATTAGTATGTACATAAGAATATAATAAAGATACTAAGAAACATTGATATTCCCATATGATATAATTAAAACGCAGCGTAGGACGTCCATCTACAAGGTGGACCGACGACCTGATAAAGGTCGCAGGAAGTCGCTGGATGCAGGCCACTTACAACAGGTCGATCTGGAAATCTTTGGGGGAGGCCTATGTTCAGCAGTGGACGTCCTATAGCTGATGTTGATGATGGTTAAAAAATAAATATGAGTGAGAGAAGTGAGCTAAAAAAAGCAAAAGAGTATATTAATAACTCAAGATGTATGAATATTCTCACATAAATGGAGGAGGAACCTTTCGAATACTTGTTCTTGGAGGGGTAGCTAGAGACTAGACAACTAGGACAACCATATCTCGGCGAGTTATTTTCGACCCTTCTCCTAATAGGTACTGAGTTTATCGCATTACGGGGTACAAATCCTACGCCGAGCGACTCATGTGTAATTTTTGTCAAATTGAAAATTTCAGCAAATAGCACAATTTAGGATTTCAACTCAAATCTTTACTGTTCTCAGCTTAAGTACCGAGTGGATAAAACACATGCTTAACGATACTGAGAATACACCAGATTTGCATTTTTCAAATGCGATACTGCAAGCAAAAAAAAGATTCCCGCGGCACGGCTCACGTTTCTTTCAACGCAGTAAGTAGAACACTGCGGTTCAGAAGATAAAGGTCGCAACGCTTGTGAGAAATGGAACGTTTTTTTCTGTACTCTGGTGTGCTAATAAGCGTGTTTTGCACGTAAAGAAAGTACTTTCAAAGACTGTTTACGTAGAATACGAGATATTTTAACGTTCTGTGAAATGTTGGTTGTATTAAGTCGGCTGCATACATACTTCTTTTGGCCCTTGGTCATTAATCTCAGACATTTTTACTTATGAAAAATTAAAACTGGATGAATTTTACATTGTCTCAGTAACCGTTCTGTTTTTATGGACATAGACAACTATTATACTGACTAACATGATGTATGTTATATTGAATCTGTAAGTCCTAATTGATTATAAATAATATTTCAGTTATTTGAATTTATAAACATCTCAATTAAAATTTACTTCTAGGCCAATAATTTTAGCAACTATGAACACCCTTAACAATAGATGGGTACTACTAAAAAGCTCGAAAATGTTCACACTTCGCTTAACGTAAATATCAAATAACTAGAACCTATTTGAATTTTATCTATTTTACTATGTTCTATTATGTAGGAATTGCTTAGAAGTCTCTTAGTCTAATCACGTAGAGCAGCGTTTAACAGGCAGGTAGGTGGCTGGGCCCCTCTCTAACCTTGTTTTCCTTTATTTTAGTGGACGATAAAGCATAATTATACTTTTAAGAGTTTAGGCAGCACAGTTTACGACTAGCCTTTCATTAACGAACTTTACTCTCATCATAAAGTTTTACGAGCACTTGGCGAGCATATCAGAGGCGCGCGCGCCGTCTACACTAACTTCGCCATCGATTCCGCTTTTCCATAATTATTTCTGATCGGCAGCCATTCATAAATAATTAAAATTTTAATTTTCACATACATTTTATATCAATTCGTAGTAACTGTACTTGAATGTGTAGGGGGCTTTAAATTCAAACACGTCAACAAACGTCGAAAACACTATTTTGTATATATGTATTATCTATATTGTATTTATTTACAATAATTTAATCACATAACTATTTTCCCAATGTAATAGGCAAATATTGCGCATTGAATTTATGTTATTTTCATTATTTCATGTGCTGGGGTCGGGGTAAGGTATTCAATCGTATAAGTAGTTGCAGAAACCCGGGTTATTAATTTTTTTATAGCAGGGACTGGCAAAGAGATGGGTCGCCTTCTGGTAAGTGATCTCCACCGTCCATAGACACCCAAGAAATAAAAAGTCATGGGTGCGTTGCTAACCTAATAGGAGGGAAAAGGGGATTGGGAAAGGGAGGGGGAGGGTCAATTGGCTCACCTGAAATTTTACTCACCGAAAGAAACGAGACAGCGAGCTGCTATTTTTCATCAGTATTCTGTGTAACAGTCGTATCGAACCGGTCAAGCCGGCCCATTTGTGACGTAGATGTTACTGTCTACAGCGTGGCTCTACCACTAAAAATGCTTATTTTGTACATTTTCGGAGGTAATACTGTACAGTAAACATTACGCAGGTAATATCGTTGTGAGTGTTGGTCGGCACCGTTTACAGTGGTGTTTATGTGGGTCACCGATTGTCCCGTCAGGGCCCATAAATAATACATTTTATACATATCTCCGAGTGCGAAGTGTTGCGAACAGTCGCCCACTGCTCGTATGCTCGTGCTCACGATTGTTTTAACGCATACATCGTAAATATCCACTTTACAGCTGTACCACACGTTTAAACGACTTTATGGATGATGCCATTAATGTTTGTACCTTTATGTGACTTCCTTCATTATTATTATAACGTGTTATTTATTTTATTATAGCTATGCTAAGCTGCGTACGTTTTTAAGATATACTTTAGATACATGTCTGTGGACTTCTACCTGCCCTTATTCCACTTAAATGTGGAGGCGCAACACACTTTTTCAAGCATGTTACAGAAACGATTTGGCTTAGTTTTTACGACCGACTGCCTGCCTGACGCCATCTCCCATCTGGAAGATCCAGTCCAGGATAAATTAAATTAGAAAATTTGCTTTGCCTGATTAGGGAATCGAACTCACGTCCTCCTGGTCCACATCCCATACATGCTGCCACTAGACCAAGGAGGCGACCAAAGATGGTATAATAATTCATATGCTCTAACTTTATATGCATCCAAACTATTTTCTGTTAAACTACATTTTAGTTTACTGTCGATATTTGCCATACGACCATTCATCCCGTTTATTAGTCCCTAACTATTTACAATACAACGCCACTGTGTGTATATCATAATATAGATAGCAATCGAGGTTCCAAAATTGAGGTGTCAAAACCTGCCGCATCCGAGCCTCAATTTACACCAAATTGATAGTTACGTCACCGAAACTGAGCTTTACAACCGCCTATAGTTATAAATTATAATATACTATGACCACAGTATAAAACTATACAGTCTGTCAAGATTACACTCTGCGAGAAGAAGTTGAGAGTAGTGTCGCTTTGTAAGGCGAACATTAGATTAAACCGTTACAATCCGAGTAAAAGCCGATTTTTCTTACAATAGTTTGTAAACTATATGCCTACACTGCTAACAAACTTATTGGCTAAAATTAATATATTGCTTACGTAGTTCTGATAAGGGTGGGCTTACATAATATTTGACAGGATATTTTGTTTTAGTCCATTAATATAACTATAGTGCTTGTACTTTAAAATAATATTATGAGTGGTAGAACCATGTTGTAGACTCTAACGTCCACAGAACGAATGGCTCAACCAGTATAATATTATTATTATTACTTGCTGTTGCGTTTCGTTCTGTGAGTGAGATTTCCAGTGGCCTAATTCCCTCCTGCAATATACTCATGATTATTTTCATGTGATGGGCGGAGACAGTGGCTTACTATCGTGGGCCTTGTCTGCTTGTTTGCTAGCTTATTTTTATTCTACCTCAATGTGGGGTCGGTGTTACTCAGTTTTTTAGCTGCGTACCTGACGTCAACCTCCCTCTGAGGAATGCAGTCCCTGGGAAATAGTGTTAGAAAAACACCCCACCCAATGAAAGAATCGAACTCAGGACCTCACCGTCCTTCTTTAACAGTCTATCCTATTAAAATTAAATCGTACTATTAAAATTAATTCACCTCCTTGGTTTAGTGATAGCATATACGGGTTGTGAAACGGGAGGCCGGCAAAATGATTTTTTATTTGATTTCCCCGGAATTGGCACCTCCAGAGGGAGTTGATGTTAGTCAAGCAGCCGATCATAAAAAATAAGCCAAAACCTTTCTGCAACATGCTTTCAAAAAGTATAATGATGAGACAAGGGCAGGTAGAAAGAAAGTTATTAATACTAAATTGTTGCTTAAACCAATTCCATTCCTTATTGATTTTTCATTATGCTCGTTAACATCCATATTGTTGATGTGCTATGTGATTTTTGTTTTTATTTGATTACCCTGGGTTTCCCTAGGCGAGAAGCGCCCAGGCTTCAGCCGGAACCGTCCTTGCGCGGTGTCCCCTTGCGGCTCGTCTTTGTTGTGGAAAAGGGGCGCTACAACAGCCCCCCGCCGCCACCTCTTACGACCGGCAGGAGATACCGTAGGCGTAATGGATTTGTCCAAACACCCCCAATCCTCAGGGCGGGAGGCGCCGGTCAGTGTCAACCGACGCCTCCTACGTCTCCTCTGGTAGCGGGAGGGATCAGATCCTTTCCGATCTCTCTCGGCAGTCTCTTTCTGCGAGATGACTGCCTCGCATAAGTGGGCCACCGCACACAAAGCCCTCTGGCTATCGACCATGGCCGAAACCATGGCCGGTACCGAGAGATATCCTTCGACGTAGAAAGCTTCACAGCTTTGGCATGGGTGTACATATTATATCAATCGTCATCGAAAGATACAACGCCTCAAAGATAGATCACCCTGAAGCCCTGACATTAAAACCCAAATGACCTTTATCATTCCTATGCAAACAGCCCGCGTGGACAGTCGGCTTGTAATTGGTGTCGAATGTGCGGTAATTGACGGCGCCGGGCCGGGGCGGCGGGATGGGGAGCGACGGGTCGCGTCGCGACGGCGCATCCGCTGAGCTGTGAGCACACACTACACAACCCGCTGTGGTTGGAAAAAACCGCCCTATTGTTTATATACTCGACACTCGCTGTTTGATTGACCTATATGTGAATCATTCAATATGAGTTATGAGGCTACGGCAAAGAATGATAAAATCAACATTTAGCGCAAGCTGGTAAACTACGTCATTATCATCATATCGCTTGTTACTTGTTAGTAATCACCAATGAATTAAATGGGTGCCTATCCGTAGATTACTTAAATGCACTTCAGTCCATCTTATAATCTGATTGGCAATTAAACGGAATATAATGATATTTCGAATGTTGCCACTTTTTCATCAAATTTAAATATTGCTGTGGTAAAAAGATCAAGATCATTTAATCATTTCGATTCAGTGAACCATTTAATTCTTTCATAATCTAATGTCCAACTCAAAATCGTAATTCCTGACTAATGTGTGGTTAGTCTAGTGATCTGTCTACTGCAATGAAAGTTATCTACTGATCTGTTTACTCACTGATTTCTTAAGTTTACGCGAATGTAATACATTGAAATAAAACTATTTTATTAAAACAAATCGTGATAGAATCCGTAAAAATAGTTTTATTTCAATGATCTGTTTACTGTCACGAACCATAGTAAATTACTGCATGTCTTCAGGAATTATAGTCTTGGTTCATTATAAACCAAACTTACAAATGCTATTAATGTGCAGAACGCATTTTTAAAGTGACATTTCGATATGTCTCATTTACTCTGTCTAATTAGCAACCGCATTATACAATATGTCTATGATGTTAACGTATACCTATGTCAAATTCGTGTGCCTAGAAAGCTGAATAATTTTACAGCGTATTGCTACATTGACAGACACCAACCACTATGAAGGCTTATTTTCATATTCCACCCTTGGCAATGATAGCTCAGATGGGGATGGTACGGACTGCCGAGATGAGTGTCAGAGGTTGGAGACCGCCCCTAAAAAAGAGCACACTCCTCTGACTTTTTTACGTTAAGTGTTTTGATTGTGAATTATCTTTTGCTATAAAGTTGAAGAAAAACATTGTGAGGAAACCTGCATACCCGATAATTTTTCCAAAAGAATTTCGAAGGTATGTGAAGTCTACCAATCCGCATTAGGACAGCGTGGTAGGCCTAACTCCTCTCATTAGTAGAGGAGGCCCGTGCCCAGCAGTGGGACAGTAATATTCCGGGAATAATATCATTATTATTTTTACTCTTGAAAAGTGATCAGATATTTTTCAATATTAAGAGCGAAGGGATAATTAGTCACTTACACTATACCAAGAAGCATCGTCCGAATAAGGCTGAATGAAATTGAACTTCAAAAGAAGAAGTTCAGAAAATGGTTATCTAATATATTGAGATAAAAATCACAAAGCGTAAAAGTACAGAGGTACGTGTCAGCCACACTCTTGGAACCCAGTCTCGAGAAATTAAAGAAGTTGACAAGTAAGGAACTCTTAAGGGACCGTACTCCATGAACAATAGAGATCATATTACTTAGTCAGAGTAAAAACGTAAACAACGCAGAATTTAACCTCACCGGTTATGTTTAAGTTCACAACACCTTGATCAGTAAAGACATTTTGGTGGAAAATTGTTCGCTAAAATTAGGTTAGAATTTTGTTTTACTTTCTCATTATCGGTAGAAGTTAACCTTTTAGAATAAATTCTTCCAGTTTTTGTGGATATTTGAGACTACCCTTCGTGATTATCGACGGCCTTCGACTTGGAGTTTATTTTGGTTTCTTGTTAAAACTTTGACAAATATTTGAACGGATATAAGGAAAATGTTACTTTGGTAGTTTAAAATTAAGCTACGCTTATAAGATTTGGTAGTTGGTCTTAAAATAGACTATACTAACCCCTCTCATTAGAAGAGGAGGTCCGTGCCCAGCAGTGGGACAGTAATATTACTGGGCTAATATTATTTAAATCTTCGCATATTATGTGTCTTGGAGTATAGTGTACAATACCTCAAGCTGACTGTGTGGATACTTGGACTTTGCTTCTTTTGATAAAACAATTAATTGGTCTGCACACCAATATAAATGTTGCAAATATATATATTGATTTCTATTCATGTCTTGAGTTTCACTTTAGTAAAGTGTCTTAGTAACAGCGCCTCACTGATAATTAGTTATAAAAAAATCTATGAAACTTTTAGACCCAAACTTCGAACACATATACATATGAAACTAGCAGTAAGACCATGATTTCGTTTCCATGCATTATTTTATCAAGGTAGTTCTATTATTCTAATACAAAATGAAATGTTATAAATTTAGGAGTCTCCCCATCTCCGGCCCACAAGAGTGCAAAGACACGTAATTCCCGGGTATTTTTCAAGCGCTGTGCCGCCTGGGGATTCTTACGGTTGGTGCGGACAAGTCCCCGATATGTCCGGATTCAGGGCTACTAATATTATCCTGTCGCTGCTGACTGCGCACAATGCACGCATTCAACTAGCATTTGAAAACTATATCCTACAAGAAAATATTACCATGATATAAACTATACTATATACTGATATCGATTGTGGTCAGTCTTCGTATATATTTTGTACAAATCTGTTCAACATACAAATTAACAAATATCCTCACGATAAATGCCAATGCAAGGGCATCACAGTCTAAAGCCTAGATCACTTTTCTGAGGATTGCCCTCGATTTGGAGCGCCGCGTTACCGGCTTGAGATGACCTGCAGCCGGTTTGGTGTGTCATCCTACATAGTCACTAAACTCACCAATAAAGAGCCCGCTCTCAAATCATACCTTGAGCTGACGAACTTCATCCTCGGCAGGGTTAAAGACTTTAACAACAACTCGTATTTCACATAGCCCTAACTAGAGCCACAGTATTTTTTTTTATTATATATAATATAATATAACCAGATAGGTGGGCCAAAATCAGCCAGAGTGGAGATCTTCCGACGGCTGGCGACGCCGTGATAGACCCAGGAAGAGATGGCGTGACGATCTGGATGCCTACGAGCCTACATGGACTGAACTAATCCATGACAGAAAACAGTGGAAAAAGATGGGGGAGTCCTTTGCCCAGCAGTGGGACACAATAGGATAGAAAAGAAAGAAGAAGATATATAATATACATTAATATACATTATTATTGAATTTAGTAAAGATGTGTGATGTGTGTGATTTAGTAAACTGTGATTTTAAAGAAGTATAAACTGGCGTGAGACAAACTTCGTATCAAATAGCGTAGCCCTCCCTCTCGCCAGTTTCATTTTCTACACCACTCGTCCGACCAGCGTACTTTTGAATCTCTTCACGGAGAAACACGAAATAGGAAAAAAAACAATCGCTTTTATGATATTAATTGCGAGAGTGGTAAATTGTTTCTCGAAATTTCTCCACAAGCCGGTCCAATTTCATAGTCTTATATTTACCGATAAACTTAAACGGTAATTCAAAAATCCAAAGTGAACAGGCGACTCTCAAGCATGACACAAGTGCGTTATGATTAGACCTCCTAGTATTAAAAAATGCGGTCTTTCTTTGTTTTTGTTATCCTTCGTTCTTGTTTCATGTCACGATAACTGTAGTCTAGTAGTATGCAATCTCAGACATTAGATGTTTTAAAATTAATAATGAGAAACATATGTATGTATTTTTGTATGCAGGTATGTATGCACAGGCACGCTTGTGTGTAAAAAAAGTTGTTGCTTGTGGTAAGGCTTGACTTGTGTTGAGTAGTATTATACTAATAAGTATTTTAAAATTAATTTGTTGTGACGTCACAAAATAGGCTCCAAATGAAAACCAGTGTCGAGGGCTAAGACATCGGCTTTATACTGAATTGGGACCTTTTTCATGACTTAACAAAACACCGTTTTTCAGAACTGTAATAATAATTATGTTCATAACAGTTTTTTGTGTTAAGTCAGAAATAAATGTTTTTTTCTTTCCTTAATTATCATCGAACTGTATTGAAGCGTACGATAAGTTTGAAACTTGGAAACGCACCAAGTTGTAGGTCCAGATTGTCATGCACCTTGATTGCTAACATGCAGACATACGTATTTTTAATACGAAAAATTACATTTCTCGAGGTTATTCCCGGTAGGTTATGTGACATGTTTGACCGCCTCCGTGGCGCAGTGGGCGAGTAGCCGGCTGTGAAGCGAAAGGCCGCGGGTTTGAGAGACAAATGTTTGTATGGCCTACAGATACATATTTGTTTCGGGTCTGGTTGTTGTGAGACCGAAGGACTCTCGTAGATCCTGATACCTAAGACACAAGACTTGTTCTTAATGTGGGGTCAGGACTATGTATGTGACTGTTGGGTGTTATTTATTTATTTATGTTAATAAAAAATCTTCACACTTCAACATTACAAAAATAGCTTTCGAATAAGCATTATGCTTCTTTGCATTAAATTATCATAATTTGACAACCCTACATTTGTCCTCGTAAATGCTCGTGCATAGGGTTGGTAGGATTATAATTAGCATAAAGTAGGAACCCTACGCAAGGGAACTTTACGACTACGCGCGTGATATCACATATTATATTTTGCGTACAAACAAAGAAATTATGTATTTTTAATGTAGGTTGGTTGGCTCTTTAGGATACAGAACTCTACGTGCATGTGACCATTTTCAAAACAATTATGTATGTATTGTTGATGACATGAAACGCCAAAAATATGTTAAAATTATTCATATATACTCTTTTTGTATACATACATATAGAGGTATACATAATCTCACGCCTGTATCGCCGAAAGGGTAGGCAGGATTTTGGACCTATTTTTTTCAAAATCGATAACTGGTTCGCTCCGTAGTTTCGAAATACGGATCCCGAGTCAAAATAGGAAAAAGTGGCGGCCATTTTGTTTTTCTTTGTTTTTTACCCGATTTATTTGTAAATCGATAGTTTAGAATCCGTAGTTCTGAAGAACTGGGTATCTATTCTATAAAATGTTATAGGATGAACGATATCGGACTGAAAGTCTACCGCATTTTTCTTTGTTTTTGACCCGATTTACTTCAAAATCGGTACCTAGATCATCCCGTCGTTCCGAAAGACGAAGCCGGTGCCAAAAGTGATAGTAGTGGGCAGCATTTTATTTTGCCTAGCCAATTTTTACTTCATCATTACAATATATCGAACCTATATGGACTTTTTGGAATAAAACGACATATCAAAGACTTTCCCTCTATTCTCACAAAATACCCGTAAAAGCTAGTATACTATTATTATACAGCTGTACAATTTTTTGTTGCTTTGAACGCGCAAATCTCAGGTTCTTCTAGTTCGAATTGATAAATAATTATTTTAGTGTTGTATAGCCCATTTATCGAGGAAGGCTATAGGCGCTATGACCAATAGAAGCGGGAGTATCAATGAAAAATATTGCAAAAGGGGAAAATTTATTTATATTGAGAGCTTCTGTTGCGAGCGCTGCTTAACGATTAAAGTTACGTATATGTGACGCAGATTAAGTTGCGCGGGTCAGCTAGTTTAATTTAATATTTCTGTTGATATCTTTCACCTTTTTCCTTCTCAATATAAAAAGTTGCTTAATATAAAAGGCTTGCATTCAATAGTTACTACCTAATTTTTATAATTTATGTGTGTATTGTAAGTTTTTATAAACCTATCACTGTTTTTCTCTTGTTTCTGTATAATGCGATACTGTAATCTGTGGAAACTAATTTAGGATAAGGCTATATCTTCATGTTATTTATAATATGTATTATTATATCTTTTGTTTTCCAAATGAATAAATTAATTAGTAAAATCTTGTTATTTAAAGCGAATGAGTCAAAAGAGCTATGCAGCAATCGTAGCAAGTGCAACTCCATGTGACTCCTACGTATGTGTTTACAACATAAATGAATATATAGATAACTTATATATTCAGCCTCCGTGGCGCAGTGGGCGAGTAGCCGGCTGTGAAACGTGAGGTAGCGGGTTCCCGCACCGAGACAAATGTCTGTGTGGCCCATAGATATTTGTTTCGGGTCTGGGTGTTGTGAGACCGAAAGTCTCTCGTAGTTTCTGATACCCGCGATACAGGTTACTGAAGTATATACGCAATTAAACAACCGTACTGCTCTGAAGCTAGTTTATTACTGGTTCACAATGACAGTGACGTACAACATGAATTGTGATACATTCCATTCCTCCAACATTAATTTGGAAATCTGTAACAAACAGTAATGCTAAAGACTATGCTAAAACTAAATCAACAAAATACTTAAAAATATTGCTTATAATTAACAGGTCTTCTAAACCTCTTAGACCGCCCTATAGTATTGGTGCTGGCAGTAATTGGATTATTGTTATCATTTTGTGGTTCTGTAACAACATCACAAGCGTCCTCCCACTCGCCATTATCCGCATCTTCATCCATATTTCCCATATTCCTATTTGTTGAAACATTACCACCCGGCGCATCAGGTATCTCCCTCTCCTCCTCAGTAGTAGTTTCTGCAGCAATTACTGGAGGCGGCGGAGATTCCGGCAGCAATTGCCCGGACGTGGTACATTCATGAACTGAAACAGACGACGTCGGCTCTGGCGGAGGCAGCGACGCTTGCGTGGTCGGCAGTGGATTAAACAATTCCGAACTGCCGGGGCTACTTTCAGATATAACACCTTGATCTACAGAATTAGTATTGCTACACGCACTAATAAACTTTCTTAACTGATCAAGATGTCTAATACAGTTAGTGTTATAATCTTTAAAATAAATTTCGAAAAGTCGGTTCCCTACAACATTTTTAACGGTTCCTACTCGCCAGACACTTTTCCTCCCAATAAACCACCTAGCCCATACCTGGTCCCCTATTTGGAAACATCTATTACGTTTAAAAATAAGTTGATCGCCTTTGTCAATTGACTGACTTTTATTTTGTGGTAGAACTAAATCCAGCCTACATCTTAAATCCCGACCCATCATCAATTTGGCCGGTGTGACACCGGTTGCACAGTGAACAGTGTTTCTATAAGCGAATAAAAGATTCTGTAATTTTTTATAGATATCTTTCTGACATTTAGATTCTAATAGTGCACATTTTATCATTTTTTTACATACTTTGACAGAGTTTTCCGCTTGCCCATTACTGGACGGGTGATATATAGGCGAAGTTATGTGTTCAATTCCGTTCACTTTACAAAAAGTATGGAATTCGGCGGAACAAATTTTAACATCGTTATCTGACACAATGACATTAGGTATCCCGTATCTAGAAAACATTTCTGAAAGTTTGTCAATAAGTACATTTGTAGTGGTGCCACGATCCATAACGACACACTCCAACCATTTGGAGAACGCGTCGATGACAATCAAGTATACAACCTGTCCTATAGACATGTAATCGATATGTATACGTTGCCACGGTCCCGCCGGGCGCGGCCATGGTGCGGGCGGCGCGCGCGGCGGCGAAGCGCGCACTGCTGAGCAAGCGGCGCACGCGCCAACCCATCGCTCAATATCGGTGTCGATTCCGGGCCACCACATCCTACTACGAGCAGCGCTTTTAGTTTTTATTACTCCAAAATGTGACGAATGCAACTCTTTTAACATTTTCTCTCTGAACACAAATGGAATCACGATTCTGTGGCCGCGAAACAAACAATCATCGATAACCTCTAAATCAGTTTTGCATTGAAAATAAGGCATAATCGACTTACATGTAATTCTTCTCGGCCAACCGTTATTCATATACTTGATTACGAGTTTTAATGTGGTGTCCGTGGCGGTTACTTGCTTAATATTTTCGTATAAAACCGGTTCCACGCTAGTTCCTAAGAAAAGAAATTGTCTAGAACTTTCATCTTCCCGCTCATTCATGGCTGAAACCGATAAGGGAGAACGAGAGAAGTAATCTGCAACTTGATTATTTTTACCATCCACGTACTGTACTATGTAGTTATATGCAGATAAAATTATTGCATACCTTTGTAAACGTAACGCAGCTGTGACCGAAATACCCTTCCCTTTGTTGAAGATGGAAAGCAAGGGTCTGTGATCAGTTTTCAAGATGAAGGGATCTTGTCTACCATATAAGTATTGGTGAAAATGTTTCACTCCATAAATAATTGCCGTCGCTTCTTTTTGAATCTGGCTATAATTTTTTTCACTCGCCGATAGTGATCGCGAGGCGAATGCTATCGGCCGCTCGCGACCGCTGGCATCTCGGTGCGCTAACACAGCGCCGAGCCCGCATGGCCCAGCGTCAACCGTCAGTAACAATGGTGCGTCTGGTTGAAAATGAGCAAGCACACGCTCGCTGGCTAACTCGCGTTTTACGCAGTCGAATGCCTGTTGTTGACGTGCACCCCACTGCCAGGCTGCACCTGCACGTAATAGTTCGTGCAATGGATTCAATATTGCCGAGGCTAATGGAATGAAATTCCTATAGTAGTTTACCACACCTAGGAACCTTTTAACTCCTAACACATTAGTGGGTGCCGGAGCCTTTAAAATTGCCTCAACCTTCGTTGGACAAGTTCTTAATCCGTTTTTATCTATTACGTAGCCCAAATAGGTAACACTGGTTTCGAAAAATACGGACTTATCTCTTTGCAGGCGTAAACCTGCGTCTTGCAATCTACGAAGAACTTCCCGCAACCTAGATAAATGTATTTCTGTTGTTGGGCCCGTAATACAAATGTCATCAAGCCATACGCTGACCCCTTCCAAACCAGATAATAGTGTTTCCATTGCTTTTTGGAATATAGCGGGTGCATTGGCTAAACCGTAGACTAAACGACTATAGGAGAATAAGCCTTTGTGAGTATTGATGATTGTTAACCTTTGAGATGCTTTTGATAATTTAAATTGATTGTAGGCGTTACTCAAATCTATTTTAGTGTATCTTTCACCATCCCCTATCTTAGAAAATACCTCCTCAATGCGTGGTAGCGGATATCTATCTACCTTCAAGTCTTTATTTAACGTACATGAAAAATCACCCGCTATTTTTAATTTTCCGTTATCTTTTAAAACTGGCACTATAGGTGTAGCATAATCGGCGTGGTTTACTGGCACAAGAATTCCTAAAGAGACAAGTCTGTCGAGCTCTTGACTAACTTTTTCCTTTAGCGCAAAAGGTACTGACCTCGGCTTAAAAAATTTGGGCGTAACCTTGTCTTTCAATTGTAATTCTACCTCGAACTTGTTAAAACAGCCTAATTCGTCTTTCCAAACGTCCGGATATTGGTCTAATATTCGTTGCACGACTCCAATGTACTTATTATTCGGACATGAATTAATGTTATTATTTACTATTGTAAAGTGAACTTTAAATTGCGCCATGAAATCACGGCCTAGCAGGGGTGGCCCTCCGTTTTCTATAACATAAATCTTAATGTCTTTACATAGCTTTGAGTATTTTAATTTAGCTATAAAATAGCCTAGGGGTGTTATTTTATGGCCGTTGTATAAACACATATTGATATCACTTTTTACCAATTTTGAACTGGAAAAATAAAGCCAATACAATTTATCTGAAATGACTGTAGTACCAGACCCTGTATCTAACTCCATACACAGTTCAATATTATTTACTTCTACAACAATTTTAACAGGACTATAATTGACATACCTTATATTAAAAAGTTCACATTCCTTACAGTCATTTTCTGGAGAGATCTCAATGTTTTCTGAGCCTATGTTATGTAAATTGCACTTGGAAACACCACACATTTTTTTTAGATGGCCTTTTTGCCCACACTTTATACACTTGTAATTTTTATACCTACAACTTTCCGCATTATGGTTTTTTAAACCACACACTCCGCAACGAAAATCGACGTTATCGTTTCCCCAGCTGCCGCCGGCGCGAACTCCGCCGCGGGCGCTGGCGCCGGAGCGTGCTGCCCGGCCCGCATGGAATACGGGCTCCTCCTTGACCGTTGCGGTGGCTGTGGTGATGCTGGTGCCGGTCCCTGTGCCGGTTGCTCGCGCTGCGCGAGCCGCCGACGCTTTCTGTGCGACCTGCAGCGCCTGCCCAAATGTCAGTTTTCCCGAGTCACACTCGAAAAGTCGATCACGTTCCGGGCCTAAACCGAAGCCTAGCACGAACCGGTCACGAAGTAGCATATCCAGTTCAGTACCAAATTCGCAATACACGGCTAACCCTCGTAACCGTGCAGCCCATTCCTCGATGCTTTCACCGTCGGATTTGTTCGCTTCGTAAAATTTTGCCCTATCGACAAATGTTGACTTTTTCGGCGTAAAATGCTCATTGAGTAATTTCACTAGCTCATCATACGTACTTTCTTCGAGCTTTTTCGGATATATGAGATTCCGAATCAGACGGTAGGATTCTTCCGATAAATTGGTTAACAACACTGCACTTTTATTCACATCCGGAATGTTATTTAACTTTAAAAATTGTATTAGTTGTCCCTTAAAAATGTCCCAGTCATGGATTTTGTGATCGAAAATGCTTAAATTTCCGATGTAATTCGACATTTTGCAATATACGCAGGTAGTTGATCCTCGTCGCCAAATGAAGTATATACGCAATTAAACAACCGTACTGCTCTGAAGCTAGTTTATTACTGGTTCACAATGACAGTGACGTACAACATGAATTGTGATACATTCCATACCTACCCCATACCTAGTGTGGGGTCAGGACTATGTATGTGACTGTTGGGTGTATTTATTTATTTATTCGTTATCCATTAAAAATCATTACGATTTAAAAAATATTTCTTAATACACCCACAGACTGTAAAAAGATTTACAACCATCGCATACATAAAGGCAAATGGTACTCATTTGTATGATTGGTGTAATACTCATATACCGTGAGTAATACAGTATTACGTGTGTAATGACTGTACGGAGCGCGGTAATTAAGTTTCCAAACAGTGATGGATTCCAATCATTGAGATTGGAATTGCTGACGAACTATATATCTGTATCTAAGTCGATTGGATGTATTGATAACTCCGACGAAGTTATCTATTCGTAATATTCAATATTACTCGTAGTCTCTAACATGAAAACTATTCATCGCAAGTATTTCCAAAAGGACAAAGAGATAAATGAATAAAATATAAATAACACCCAACAGTCACACACATAGTCCTGACTGTGGAGTCACACTAAGACCGAATCTGGTCTCGTGGGGACCAGGAACTATTATATATATTTCGATCTCTCAACACCCAGACCCGAAACAAATATCTGTGATACACACAAACATTTGTCTCGGTGCAGGGATCAAACCCACGTCTTCTCTCTTCACAGCCGGGTACTCGCCCGCTGCGCCATGGCGGCTGGCGAATGCAACCAGAATATTTATGATTTATTTATTTTACCGTATAATATTAAGGCTGTATAATTTGTCCTATTTCTGGGCATTAACCTTCTCTATTAATCATGGATCAAGTTTAATTCTACCTTGCTAGCCTTATGAGTTAGTTAACTCACATACCCTCTAATTCCGACGGAGAATTCTAAGATATATGCTGTCGTCCTCATAATGTTATCTTGCACCGTTTAAACGACCAGTCTTTTTCTTCCACTTTTCTTTATCCCACGCCAATTTGGGTTAGGCGCTAAATTATTGTGCAAGAGATAAAATACAATAGAGATAACTGAATATATGCACTTGTATACATTTCTGTAATGGTTATGTCATATGTCACCTAGTTTTTTTATTCCAGACTCCGGGGAATAAGCAAGCTCGTCCCACGCGGTAAGTCCCTACATATTTTTATAACGAACCTTGATTTCATAAAACTACATAAAAACTTCGCTCTTGAAGTAAATATTTTATGACTAAACATAAATCATTCGTGCCACTTCGCATTCAACTTGCAATTAATAACAACATCAATAAATTCTGTGTAGCTAACACGGGATGGCGTTAAACACTGTGAAAATATTACAT
Source organism: Clanis bilineata (assembly GCA_036417725.1). Lineage (NCBI taxonomy): Eukaryota > Metazoa > Arthropoda > Insecta > Lepidoptera > Sphingidae > Clanis > Clanis bilineata. Next base: position 247,463 of record CM071146.1, on the reverse strand, counting down.
ACGCTAACAAGTGGCAGGCAAGGGTCAGCCTCTCCTGGAAATGTGTCTAGACTCTAGACTTGCGCTTGTCTAGCCTCCATCACAACATGTATTTAGAGTTCAGTTTATAAAGTCACTGTTTTATATTGATTGTGTCTTGTGATGAATTTACATCATACAAAAATATTAAACATAATTCCCGCACTCATTTATCATAATACTGTCTATTTAGATTCGATACGTATATATTTATTGTCAGCTTCGAAATTCGGGACAGTACATCAGTTTTCCTAATCATCGAAACATTAATCATAGGCAGAGACACAAGCTACAATAAGAAAACACTTAAGCCTGAGCCATCAAATGTAACGGTTAATTTTAAATAGTAATTGAATCAACATACATGGCTGAAAGTTCCAGTCGAAATTATTACAAACAATCTTATCAGATCATTGTAGGATTTTAATTATAAACCTTTGTAGTACAGTTAAGCCATGATAGCATGTTATTACAAATATTCTTGCGGCTGATAAGATGCGTACTATCGTTACACAGAATTATAGTTATGAAAAAAACAAACAAAAAGCGTTGTTCTGAGGACCGCGCTGCGCCGCCATACTACCGCGGCGGTACATTCAGTTCGAGGCTCGTTGGGCAGAGATAGATAACTAAAATAAACTCGGATTACGTTACCGAACAAACACCCGGTTACTTTTTAATTACACTTGTACAGATAACGTGTTATCACTCCTCGCGCTGATAACTGCCTCCCGCCTTATATTATAACGCAAAATTATAATTATCCATAACTTAAGTTACTTACTGTGCACTGCGAAATGCTTCCAAACGACGTGAAACACTATTGAATCACGCCAAAATGTCCATAAACTACGTTACTTTATATACACAGTATAGAATAAATTCGGCACACGAATACGCTCTCGTGCTAGTCGAATAAAGTTTGTGGAGCTTCACCTATAATATGCCCACGTGTTTTCGTTGCGAGCGCCGCGCGCTAACTGACCGTACTTCGTAGCGTTCTGTCCCGCCGCGCCGTAGCTAGCACCTACACCTTCGTAGCGGGTCTGTAGCGCACCGCCTACAGACTCTGTAGCCATGGCAATATTAGCATATCGCAGGCCGAACGCACTTATAATCTTGTAACAAACGGAACACATGTTAAAATGTACAGTATTAGGAAAATGCGTATTCATTAAGGGAGAGAAGCATCCACTTGATTGACAGTTTTATGTTGTCGATGTAAAAGACAAAAGAGAGTTGTCCACTTTTAAGAAAAGACGTGGAAGGATGAAGAAGGTTTTTCAGTCTCCACAAAACTTACTGAGCACTTGTCGACAATTTACAAAAAGTAATCCAGTAGTTTAAACGTGTTATATAAAACTTTCCCCACCGCTGCAGTATGCGGGAGCTGTCAACTGATCAAAACGGTTTCCCGCCAAAATGGCTAGCACCTTGCTTAAAGAAACCCCAAGCAATGAAAAAGATACTTCATTGCCTACACTAAACACCAACAAATAACTCTGTAAGTGTTCACCCGCTCACCAACAAACAGCGTTCTCGAACAGAACAACTTATAACTACTTTGTATAAATATTTATTGAAAAAAGAGAAAAGTGTTGTATCTGTCTGAAACTTTTTCATTAAAGTTTGTTAGTATTATTTTAATTATAAACTGTATTCCAAGTAACTTTGTGGATATAAATCATTTGTTTCTTAAGCTTTAAATTAAAACTTTGATAACTCTCTGTGAAGATATTTCCTATGGAAGAGTTAGATAGTACCTCTTATTACTTAAGCTTTATTGCTTTAAGCCGCCGTCTTAAGGTTGATTAATTTGATGTATTTTATTCCGTACAAAATTTCATAGTATATTAGTCACGAATTCACGATTCTTATTTCATGCAATACTAGAAGATTTTATGAATATAAATCCGTCTTTAATATAAAATATAATAAAAAAAAGTAAGCAATATAAGTATAAATTTTTAGAATTAATTTTCCTATATAATTTGGAATATAGAAATTGAAATATAGAAAACATAACATAACATAAGCTCACGCCTGTATCCCCGAAGGGGTAGGCAGAGGCGCACTAGCGAATTAGAACACCCACATTTAGCCGGGCTTAGTTCCGTCCCAGATGTGATAGGGGGCGAGCCTATCGCCATATCAGGCACAAATTCCAGACTCCGGGCTGATATGGAAAAATCCAATATCACTTTGCCCGACCCGGGGATCGAACCCGAGACCTCAGAACCGTAGTCGTACCGAAATACCACCACGCCACGGAGGCAGAAATATAGAAAACGTAATATAGAAAGTGGAACGAACGCTGAGACCGTCCATGGGCCCTGAATGACCCCCAAATCCGATTCAGTAACAAAAACCGGTATTTACCTAATTTCATTAGCTTTGAGTGGCTATCCTGAGCTTCCATTAGAGTTGATGAAAGAAATTGGAACTCTTACCGGCGTAACGCGGATCAAAGGTGTGTCCTATTGAATTACCGACTTTTGTCGGCTACGCACCTGCTTTGCATGCCGAGGCCGCTGATTTATATTATTAAAGCCTACTTAAATATAGGTTAACAATGCCTCTGTATATTATAGTTCTGTTATTGCTTTAAGTAGCAAAGACCTTAAAACAGAAACAAAAATAATGGAGGTAAGAATTATCTTACTACCGAATCCTCAGCACCGCTGCAACAAGGGAGGAATTAACACCTCCCAGTTGCACACTAATAGTCAGATGGACCTACTCGTATAATTAAAGTCAATGCACACGGCATATTTTTAACGCACTGACGACGCGCAAATGACGTTCGTTAATGGATTACAAACGAAATTCAAACGCAGGCAGTAAACCTTTTGCATTTGTATCGCTACAAACGCACTGATACGGCGATACAGACGCGCTGCAGCCGCGCGTAGGTATTATAACACGGAAGTCTCTGCGTTTTCACCAGACTGTGAAGTGAGCCAGGCACCTACCGCACATCCTTCTCTCCGACAATTCATAAACAAACGCAATACAGACGAGCTTTGAACGCGCTTCTCGCACGCATTTATATCGCTTTGTACGCGCAATACAAATGGTACTATCTGCTTTTCGGTCATCTACAGCGACGTGAGCGCGCGTTTATAAAACGTGCGTTGTCGGCACGTTAAAAAAACGCCAAGTGCATAGGCCCTAAAGAGTGCAATGGTGCGAATTCCCGTGTAGCAAGTTATTATTGGTACCTATGTTGATGACTTGATCCTGAATCGATCTCAAGACTCCACCGACTTTACAGGCATAATAAACTATTATTGGACCCATATACCTGAAATCCCCAGTACTTACTAGGTTCTAAGTATTGATAAAACTGTACTAGCTTTTGGGAAATTGCTATGAATTTCAGTAGGAATGTTCTTTGTAATAATATTTTGACATCATGAATTATGTTAAACATCAACTCAATGTAGCACAAGTAATGAGGCAAAAGGTTAACTCATACAATATACTCGTACTGAGTTCACGTTTTCAGTTTTCCCACGAACGAAATTATTAATTTCTTTGTGAATGTATTAACTTTCTGGGCTCATGTTATATTTGCTTCGATGTTGGATTGTTTTATCATATCGCTGAATTATTACTTTAGCCAATAATCATCTTGTATAATTATTATGAACTTCATTCTCTCGTTGCGGGTCAAACGACAGTATCGATAATACCTACATTAGGTTGAACCTGTTTCGTGGGTATGAGGAACTTCAAGGGACATACGGTCCCGCAAAACCCAGACCCAAAACAAATATGTAAACCACACAAACTTTATTGCGGTAATCGAACCCGCCCCTCTCGTTTCACAGTTAGCCATTCGCCCGCTGAGCCACTGAGTATGTCAAATATATTCCGCATTGATAAGCAACGTCACCTAAATATGCACCACTCTGTTAAAGTATAGTGTTATACCACTTGTTATTATTTCACTTAGGCATAGTGTGTGGTGTGCCGTGTGTAGTTTGTATGGCACTTTGAGCACAACTTTTAAACTGAGCTCCTAGTGAAATGCGATAGTTTATAGTCAATGGTTCCACACTACAGTAATTAGCCGAGATATCGCTTGTTCACTTGTTCACCTTGTATAATAAATGGGTACGTACCTAAGCTTCATTTATAATTCGGTTTGGGCTATAACCTTACTTTTTGTAAAGGAATAATTTAATGAAAATCTTCTTTCGCAAGTAAATTACGACGAGAATTATCTAAATAGCAAATGAAGAACAAACTCGATGCTTTAACGTATAATAACATAATTAAAAAGAAAATTACAAAAAATATACATATTATTTAACTTTCATCTGTTCTCTACATCCGGTTCACGGAAAAAGCTGAAATATAAAACGAGGGCAAATGGTAATTATTTTTTTACTTAGAATATATACATTTTTGTAATGTAATTTAATAATATAAACCTAACAAACAAGTGTATCACTCGACTATTTGTAAACCGATGTAAAGTAACAGCTGGATGTTTCATTTCGTACGATGACTGCTGCCCACAGTAGATAGCGGCTTGGAAGAGCAGAGAGTGTTAGGGAATTTTCTTTTAGGCGATCTCTCAGAGGGGATTGACGACAGACAGGCAGCCGATTGTAGAAACTAAGCCAAATCTATTCTGCAACATGCTTGAAAAAGTGTGTTGCGCCGACCCTATATTAAGGTGGGATAAGGACAGGCAGAAAGAAAGATGTAGACGATGATACAGTAATATACTATAAATATGTTACAAGATATTGACCGTAATAGCCTCAAACAACTGCTCCAAATACGGTCTCTCAAAATATATCATACATCACAGACTCTAGGGAGTTATTCACGTCTCATAAATACACATAATATGTACAACATACGAAATGCGGATGGACATAAACTACGCGCAATGACGGCGATAACTCACCGAATAATTATAGAAACCCGACATTTATCTGTACACTGCGGATATTTAAATTTATTTTAATGGCAAACTGTAAATATTATTTAAAGTAGCATTTACATGACCTAAAGCAATCACTTACTTATATGCTTCCATCTTTAAATACATTACATACATACATACATAGACTCACGCCTTTTTCCCATAGGGGTAGGCAGAGACAACGGATTTCCATTTGCTACGATCCTTACACACCTCTTTCGCCTCATTCAGTCTCATTACATTCTTCATACATGCACGTCGGTTTAGGGTACTTTTAACTTGACCTTTCTCGAGTAAATCTCTGACTTGGTCAGAGAATGTTCGATGAGGTCTTCCCCTTCCAACTCTACCATTCACACTTGCCATATATATTTGCTTTGTCAGCCTCCTTTCATCCATCCTTTCTACATGCCCAAACCACCGCAACATTCCTTTCTCAATCCTCGTTATTATTTCCTCTTTCAATCCACACCGCTCTCTCACCACACCATTTCTTACCCTATCTCTCAAAGTCACACCACACATACTCCTTAAACTCTTCATTTCTACTGCATTTATTCTACTTTCATTATTTTTCTGCCACACCCAACTTTCACTACCATACATTAGAGTTGGCACCAACACACCACAATGCACGGCCAGTCGAGCCTTTTTACAGACTTGCCGACTACTCATGCAAGCGTGTAGTGCCCCGTTCACGTGGTTTCCAGCATTCACTCTTCTTTCAATATCCCTTTCATGTTTTCCATCTCTCGTAAACAAAGTCCCCAAATATATAAACTCTTTTACTGGCGATACTTTCTCTCTCCCAATCACTATATCACACGGCGTCATATATTCATCCCTTTCGATTACCATCACTTTTGTCTTTCCCACATTCACTTTCAAACCTTTCTTATCAAAGGATTCGTGCATTATAGTTACCATCTGATGCAAGTATTACTTGATCATCGGCGTAGAGAAGACATTTGACGAGTAACTCATTCATCCTTAATCCACATTCATTTTCTCTTAAATCTTGCAAACAATTGTCCATAAATAGGTTGAACAGCCATGGTGACGGTACACATCCCTGTCTAACACCCTTTTCGATGTTAAACCATTCACTGTATGACCCATTTATCCTTACGCAGGCTCTAGAATCCCTATACAGAGATTTCAGAGCCCGAACAAGGTTGCTATCCAACCCATACATGGACAATACCGACCAAAGCTCATTCCTCATCACTCTATCGTAGGCCTTTTCTAAGTCTACGAAGGCACAGTAGACCTTTTGACTTTTAGCCAAGAACTTTTCGGCTATTCCTCTTAAAGAAAAGACCTGATCTGCACATTCCATTCCCTTTCGAAAACCCGCTTGTACATCCCATATTTTCTCGTCGGTTTCTTTCAAATAAATTAAATAACTATTGGTTGATCCGTGTTAATAAGTATTGTATCTATAACACGCAAATGTTGACTCGATGCGTTTAGTAATATTGTTTTATGATAGTGTAGACAGATATTTTAAAGGTATCGTCTGACTTTGAAAATCTTTTAACTTTTTATGTTTAACTTTAATCTTAGTAAATCTTACTACCTCTGCATGTTTCTGGAGAATAAAAAAAAATACGTTAAACAAAACTATTTATAAAAGTAGTTATAAATATAGTAGTACCTTACTGGGCCCCCAGCGTTGACAAAAAGTGATGAATAATGGGAATAGACGTGAACATCAGGCGATCTTCTTACTCAAATTGCGTTTGTTATCTGTTATAAATACCGAGACTCGACACAACCAAGGCGTTTGTATTCGAATGAAGGTGAAACGTTAGATTAATTTCTATTTTGGTATCGACATTGTAGTACACGCACACAACTACATGAGGATCCCCGACGACTCCAGTGACGGCTGTCGAAAACAATTCGACGCTTGTTTCACACACAACTTGTTGTTCCCAAAACTAATCCAATTCCGAGTGTTACAAATTTATTGAAATTAATGCAATTTCAGACTAAAACAAAAAAATCTAAAACAAAATAGTATAATCAAAATAATAATTACCTGCAAACTATGACTGTGAAGTATTATATTTTGTGGCAGATGCCAGTAAATGAGCTTTGTCATAGTGAATATAGCTCATGAATACCAGAGACAAGGAAATAATGTCTGCTTATTTCCTCGTTTAATAAATATAACATTCAATAAAACGGACATGAATTTCAAGACAATAGTTATGGTATATTGTATTTACTATCTCTCCACCCTGTGTTCGCGGCACCACACAAAGATAATATTATGCTAGTGCGTGACCACACTTGCTTTCCACCTGCCTTTAGCCCATCACAATGTAGGTCGGTCCAACAAACATTTATAAGCATGTTGCAGTAAAAAATTGGCTTGATTTTTCTTGAACAGTTCCGGAAAATCTTGTTGGAAAACGGTCGGCCGACCGCTTTATTACACGTTTTATATTGGCTTCACCTGTATGTAACTATGTAATGGAATCTTTCATTGTGATTATCACCATGTTCCAGACGTCTGATGAATTTGAATATTCGCACACGTATCAAACACTGATGACAATACAATCATTTAATAATTTTGTACTGTTATCCTGACCAGGATCACCAGGAAAAATTAAATACGATTCACAAAAATAAAGTCTCTAGTCCACTGCTCAACATAGGCTTCTCCCAAAGATTTCCAGATCGACCTGTTGAAGGGCCTATGTGCAGCAGTGGACGTCCTATGGCTGATGATAATGATGATGAGTCTCTAGTAAGCTTGTAATTAGTTACTGATACCGCTTTTGCAGATACTAAAAAAAATGTAAAAATAAATAATCAATCAATCAATCAATCATCAGCCTTAATCCACCCACTGCTGGGTATAGGCCTCTTCTTTGGCACGCCAAATGTAACGGTCCTGTGCAGTTCTCAACCACAAGTGTCCAGCCTGTCTCACAATATCGTCTAACCATCGGGCTGCTGGTCTACCCACAGATCTCTTGCTATCTCTAGGCCACCAGTTAACAATTTTCTTACACCATCTTCCATCCTCTCTCCTAGCCAAGTGTCCCGCCCATCTCCACTTCAATTTGGAAATACGCTTACCAACACCAGCAACTTTAGTTTGAACAAAACTAAAAAAACTAAACCAAGTAATGAGCTCCCCGCGTTCCAAATCATTAAGGCGTGATTAATTAATCATACTCACATAATTTTACTATGTTTTTTTTTAAAGCTCATTTAGCGTTTTTCCCCAGCATTACTGGTTTTCTGAATATGTTATGGTTAAACGAGCGCGTCCTGTGCTCGTTACTTTGTACTTATTTCGAGTATGCGGGAGTCAATACTCCCACAGTAGCTAGTGTGTAGTATGCGGTATACGGTGCATGCCTGTTGCCCGCCGATAGTCCGATACCCGCGACCGTCTGCGACGAGTTGCGACGCATCCTTATCGTTCACCACCAGAGACACTAAACCATCACATTGTCACATTGTGCACATGCACGCCCTCGTAACGTGTATAATTTCAAATAAATACTATGCAATCATCGGTAAACGACAAGATAAACGTAAAAACCAGAATAGATTGATCTTTTATTTAATTACATGTCTGTGGCATTTTTGGCTATAGGAACAATAGTGCTTTAAATACTTCTTCATTACCACTTTTGGATGACAAACTTAAGTGTTCATACTACATCGAACGGAATATTAATAAAAAAAATCATCTTCCGCCCGAAAGCTAAGCCTATTCAACTTAGTATCTACTACCGGATCCGTGCCTGACGTTAAGCTAAGTTAAGTTAGGTTCAAAAGTTTTTATGACGCTACGCAGTCGCTAAATGTTAAAATGTTTTTTAAGTGAAGATGACGAGAAGATTTTCTCATATCATTTAAAAAGAAAATGAATCCACGATACTCTGTAAAAGAAAGGAGAATACCAATTATGTGACATGTTTACGGAGAAAAAACAGATAAACTAATAATTCACTCAACTGACCATCGTCTACGGTTTGTCTTTGTGTATTGTAGGTACTTATACCACTGGAACTTATACAGACACGTATAAATATTGCGTTGTAGTTTTATTTGACTGGTAGAGCCAGGCTGTAGACAGTTACATTTACAGCACGAATGGCCCGCTCGCCCGGTTTAATACCACTGTCTCATAGAAAACTGACGTAAAATGGCAGTTTACTGTCGCGTTTCGTTCGGTGAAGTGACTACACTGCACCTGACGGTACGGGTAGTGCAGTCCAAACTAGCGACAACAATGGGTTTATCAGTAGTCGCCAGAATCAGAATCAAACCCAAGTCATGCCGCAAGCCCCTCGAGAGAACCGGAAGTACACTGGCTGATCCTAGAACGCGAACCACACATGGAGTATGGGTCACTATGGTAGGTTTTAGTACCATGTGTACGGTAGTCGCCATCCGGTCGGATACGAATATACTAGTCAGATACTTATATTATTGATCGTAAAATAACGTAGATTTTTTTTTATCCAAGCACGGCATCACTCGACTCCACCAGATGGTAAGAGTACTGCAATCCAAAAAAATCAGTGATCACTGATAAACAATAGGTGTCACCAGTGGTCACTAGAATCATGCCGGCCTATTTATGCTTTTTCACACTCCGAATCCAAAGAGGGAAGAAACAAATTGAAGAGCTTGCGATAATACAGGTAGATAACTGATGCAGACACAGGGATTAACCCCTGTACCCGCACCAACCAACCATCAAGTCATGTCGCAAGCCCGTCAAGAAAAAGTAAAGTAGTGCTTGGTTTGAGGCCATTCTGTCAAACATCCTCTAACTCCCAAAAAGCATAACGTTTTACTGTATATCAGAGATTAGTTCTTTCGGTTGGTTTTAGTTACATATTTTAGTGACAGTAAAAATAACAGGAAAATCCCTGACACCTGCAGAGATAGAGATGCGCGATATATTTCGCACCTGTTTATCGGATTTGTTTCTCCGTGTAAACATGTCATATCTAAACATTATAAACAATTGCAGTACCACCGGCCCGACCTGCCTAGACAACAACTTTAAGTAAAGTTTGCATAATGTTTAACACAAACTTTTGACGCGACAGATAGCTTCTAAACCTCGGAGTACAACTTTTATAGAACTGCAGAACAAGGGTGGAATTACCGAATACCGATTTGTAACATTTCTTAAGTTATTAAAATTCTTAATATTAATCCCCTCTGAGGCATAAAAATAAATAAAGATAATCTTTGGCAAAAATATTCAGCTATACCTCTATAATACCGGTCTAATAATATTATTATGTACAGATTGAAAACTTGCCTTTCTATGTGAAATTGGTATTACATTTACATTTAGATTTAAGATTTCGAATGTGATCATTCAAATCACCTCATGGCAACGGGTCTATAATAACACAGTTATGATTCACTTGAAGCATGTTTGAGCTATGTTTAATTGTGTATTTGAGTTGTAAATAACCCCTCAATAAATTGTGATCTGAAATCAATACGTGTCTGCCCACTTGTATGTAGTATGAGAAGCAATTAGTATCGTCTCGAGTGTCCTAAATGTACGCAATGATGGTATTTCTTTAATGGATTGACTTGTATTTAAGAATATCGTATTTAAAGTATAATTAAATGTTCGATTTAGAGAAGGGTACATAGGCTTATGTGGGCTTAAAAAATAATTAAAGTTATTTTCACGTAATTTACTAATAAGAAAAAGTATGATTGATTTTGTATCATGTACCTCTATAATACTAGTTATCATACTAGAACGCCACACTTTAATATCTACTTACATTATTAAATTATATATTATTATGTTCAGTACTCTTTATTTTTATTTTTTTTTTTACATTTTTAAATATATGCTATAAAAATATTCCACTCCGATGGCGAGGCTCGGGACCCAAGCCACCGGCGGTTAGGACCCCAGAGTGAGGAACCTCCTCACAATTCGTGCCGTATCCAGTAATACTGCCTTCTGCATTTGGCTTTTGACCCAAACACCAACCGAGAGCCTCTTGAGTTGTTGGTCGAGGCTCAGTGGTATTAAACCATGGGCAGAAATGACATTACATTACATTGATATTATTATTATTATTATTATATATATTAGGAAGAGATTCAAAGTTCTAGTAAAACTATAAGACAAGTGTCATTTTAATAACACTGAGTGAACATCAATGTCTGTAACATTGTTTATGTAGAGTGTAATTCTTTTTCCTAAATCTCAGAGCTTAAGCACACGGCGTATTTTGAACATGCCGATGACCCGCGTTTTACGAACGCGCGCTCACAGTGCTGCAGATGACCAAAAATCAGATTGTCACATTTGTATCGATTCAATTTTTCACCGTGTACAAAGGTTGCTACTGTCTGTGTCTGAATTTCGTTTGAAATGCGTTAGCGCACGACGCACGTCATCTGCGCGTCGTCGGCGCCGTAAAAATACGCCGCGCGCATAGGTCCTTACAGGTACCATGCCAATTTTTCTCAACAATATAATTTCATCAATAGCGAGTGAATAAAATTTCCATAAAAATGATAAACAAGTATGTAAAACAAACACTTATCGTTTAACATTACAGGATTGTAATAAATTCGTCGAGCCCTTACAATAATGTGAGAAATAATACACCATGAACATTACGGTGAAAGAAGCCGATTGTTTCCCTTACAATAGACTACGTAATGGAAAACGCTTTGTACTCGCATTGTTGTATAAATTATTACATGGGTTCTACGATCAATTGTACCTTTATAGATTTTTTCGATCATCAATTATTATGCCTTAAACGGAATGTATTGAGAATAGAAAGGATTTAATTGTCATATTTTATTAGGGAAAATATTACAACATAATATTTATAACGAGAAATTCAAGATATTTACTCAGGACTCGTATCATATTGTGTGTCCGCTACAGGCGTCTAGGATAAAGCTTGTAAAGATATACATTTATTCAATAAAAAATATATCCCCATAAACACTTTTTTATAAATACCTATTTTTTATCGGACAACATTTCTAAAGAGAACGCAGAATTATGAGGTATTTAATTTAACATTTTCAAGTACTCCAAATTACTTTTGTGTGTCTGAATGATCTTATACAGACTAAGACAAAAAAAGTAAATCTACCGCCGTACAACCTCAGCTAGTGGCAATAAAGGAATTCATAATCATAGATTAATAACATCCTACCTTTGATGTTTAAAATCGTGCCCGACCGGCATAGTCACTTACAGAAGCCATTTCGATCTTATGATTCGTTAGTATAGTCTACGAGTATTACGAATATTTACGCATGATTTTGTTTGAATATAAACGGAGCCATTTCAACTTCCTAATATGTGGGCAGGGCACATAGCTCGTAGAACTGATAGCCGATGGTGCAGAAAAGTTCTCGAGTGGAGACCACGTACCGGCAAGCGCAGCGTAGGACGTCCACCTACAAGGTGGACCAACGACCTGATAAAGGTCGCAGGAAGTCGCAGGATGCAGGCCGCTTCCAACAGGTCGAACTGGAAATCTTTGGGGGAGGCCTATGTTCAGCAGTGGACGTCCTATGGCTGATGATGATAAATTCAGCAAGAAGATGAAGGAGATTAGATAAACATTATGCCCGTCGACTTATGTTAGCTTTATCAGACAGAACACTGAATCAAATACACTCTGCAGGGCACTTTTTCGTGGTAGTCTATAATTTTTAATTTAAATGCTTTGCACACAACAAATACATGGTTTTTGTGTTTTCTATGTGTACACAAGTGGCGGTGAACTACTCGTTTGATGTGACCTTAGTTCCACCAATTTTTGATTCCCTCTTATTGTCAGAAGCAATCTATAAGTAGAGCTGGAGTAACGATATCCACGTGCCATTTCACATGAACGAATAATTCGAATTTTACTGTAACTCTAGAGGATCTTCACAGGAATTCGATACAATCATATTTTTGGAAATGTTATCGCTTGTAGACATGAACAATGATTACACATAATTAGACCCTGGCTAAGAATGTAAATAATATAAAGTGATGCATAATGTATATCGCAACATTGTGCCGCGCCCTGATTGTTTGCATCGCATTTCTTTTATGAACAGATGGTGGGCTTCATCTCTCTGTCGACCCGCGCACCGCTCGTGCCGCAATGTATAAGAAAAGGCGAGCTTATATTGACAGAACTCCGCAGTTGCACGAACAATATTCTAGAATTCATTCGGTTCAGTTCATTTTCGACCGACTTCCATAAAAGGAGGAGTTCCTCAATTCGTCTGTATTTTTTTATGTATGTCAATCGATATCTCCGCCAAATGTGGACCGATTGTCAAAATTATTTTTATGATCGATAGAACTTATTTCAAGGATGGTCCCATATAAATTTGGTTACGATCGCTAAATTGGAAGTCGGTCAGTTAAGTTTTTAAACTTGTGATTATTGCATACAACTTGAAAGTCCATAATATCATAATAATCATTATAGGCACTCCCATGGGGTACGTATAGAACCATTACTATTCGGAAAATTTATTCCCATATTATGATAATTAATGTATGTAATAGGTGCTTTCAATCCTAAATTCATTTTAAATGAATCCTACATAAATTGAAATGTAATGTATTATATAAGACACGATATGACACAACTTAATCTGACTAGTGTAGGCACGGCTCAAAAATTACCTCTATAGTTTTTCTCATTAATAGAAGCCGAACTTCCATGTCTTGAGTCATCGAGAGGAGTCACCGCAGTAACAATAAAAGCTTCGTTTCATTTATTTATTGTAGTACTTTTATGGCATTAGGAGCTTTTCTATACGTGAGCGGTGGGGCGGTGGGGCGGTGGGGCGGTGGGGCAGCGACCGGCGGTGTGTGTAATGTACCCATTATATACAAGTATACAGTAATAGCTATAGTAAATTCTTCGAGTGTATTAGTGGGTTTAAACACGTTGCAGGCTTTCAGACGAAACTGTCAGGATATGTTTGTGTTCATACATTATAAGACCGTATTAATGAATTAACGTAAACATAATGAAAATGTAATAATTATTAAAACCAAGTAAAGTAAACCTTTTAATTTTCAGTATTACAACTTAGAAAAAAGTAATAGCATAAGCAGTTAGGTTAGGTTAGTTTTCTTTCCAGGATTACATTTATTTTACGGGATAAAAAGTAGCCTATGTATTATTCTGATGTATTTATACTATAATTGTAAAGTTCCTTTAAAATCCATCCAGTACATTTTGCGTGAAAGAGTAACAAACGTACACACACATACTCACAAACGTCCACGTTTATAATATTAGAACGAATACCTATTATAATTTAAAAAGTAATTATTCTTCGGCAACCGTCACAGTAGAGAAAATCCGGGAGACTTGCCCAGGTAGGAGAGTTGAACCATGCTTCAAAATTCAATTTAAATTTTGGATTAATTTGAAGTTTAGTCAATACGCTCATTGGTCGCGCGTGAGAGGCTAATCACAAATATCCCGCTGTTTTGTAGGATAAACGGTTTCTTGGGCTCTCAGGATATAAAGTATGTGTTTGTGGCTGCTGAATGATTTTGATTTATAGAATATAGAGCTTACGAACTTGTTTATTGGATTAACTGCTGTGTAATATTATTATTGTATTGCCTGATAATTGTTGTTTGATGGGTCATTAGAGTTTTTTTCTAAGGTCGAACTTATTTTTTGCGACTAAAGTTTAATATCAAAGTAGTGTGTGAGATTTGGACCATGGCGCGTGCGGGATACGTGTTCAGTGATTCATGTTTGTCACACAGAAGAAACGTTGACCATGTGTCTCGGTCGTCTATGCTGGTTGATACCTACGTCCTGAGATATGACTAAGCCTTGCAAAATATATAAAATAAATTTGTTTACGAATGTGAAAAGACTTTTCTTTTGAACTACCTTATGGATTTAAAGTCATTATTGAGATTGCTAACTATACAGAGTAGCACCAACATAACGACATTAAATTTAATAATGGGTAACGTATGTATTTTTAAATTTCGCCGCATCAATAAAAAACCTCTAAGGTCAACAAGACTTATCAATAGTGACTGAAAAACGGCCTGATATTTCGTCATGCTATTCACAGTATACGTGGCCCCCTACTGTATTTTACAAATGATTAATTCGAGAAATTTCTATTCATGACATCGTATTTTTCTCGTGTAATTAATGTACAAGTACGTACCCACAGATCTGTAGAGTGTTTGTATCTCATTAGTGTAAATGTGAGCGTGTAATTAAAGATTATCATAAATATGAAACGTGGACGTGCACAAAATATTAATGAAGCTATGTTTGTAGGCTAAATGTGTATTTTGAGACCATTCATAAGTACATGAAAATATTATATGCAGACGAATAGAGGTGCTCCTTCTATTTTGGAGTCGGATAACAGAATGCCATCAAACGAGTAAATGATAGAAATAATCTAAAATCATAGAAATAGTGGTCGCGCTATCTATTTTCAGGACAAACATTCAGGAAGCATGTCATCTAAATATATTAGAAAACAAAGTCAGATAAAATTACATTAGTTAATTAAAACGGCAATTCTGTAAATTAGATCCTTAGACAAAGACTAGTGAAATATAATAGAGCTAACGTCCAGTCCGTCCGGGTCACCTGACGCTGTAATTAGTTTCATTTCATCCCGAGTGCATTATTTTCACGCTGCTGAGCCGCGATAATTACCGTTGCATGAAACGATCCAATCTGCGACAGACTTGCGCTCTATGGTCCCACTTTTGCGTACGATTGTTTTATTCACATTTTGTATCGTGTTAATAAGTATGTTGTTATTTATGTATGCGGAGTTGTTATTGGTATCAACTTTATGAAACACCCGGTAGACATATTATGTACTATGACTCTTTTATAATCCTTGTTCGATATATTTTGAAGGAAGATAGTATTTAGTATAATATTATGTCATTAGTAATAACTTAAAATGCTTAAAAGTCTTCCCCGCTGTAAGTAAGGCCCTGCAGGCTGCGTCGCCTCGTTGTAAGACGCGATGATGCGCGCAGCACGTGCAAGTGGCAGCCATGAGTGCCGTGACAACCGCTGACAGGAACGTCTCCGCCACGTCCGCCGTCTCCGGCACAATGTGTTATTAATATCCTGTCCGAGTCAGACGCACCGACAGGCGACACACGCCACGCGCCACGCGTCAGGTCAAACTAAACGTATGCTAAGACGATGTGGAACACCTTACAATTATCTACAGCGCCGTTGTCCTTGTGATATTTCATTTATATAATTCGTAATTTTTACATTTGTACATGAGTATTTATATTAGTGTGATGTCATTTGCCTTTAGTTGGGGTATTATGATAAAACAGATTAAGGGATAATGGTATTTCAAGTCACCTATTCGTCCCATGATTTGATTTGGAGAGTGTACAAAGAAGTACATTTCTGTACAATTTTAGCCTAGACTTAACCTAATATTTAGGCGACACACAATTTATTTATTTATTTGAATAGCAATTATTTTACTAATATCTAAATATTTTTATTTACCTACGAGCATGATAAAAAGGTAAAATGTTTGTTAACATTGTTTACAATTGCTTTAAACAATGTTAGCTAGTTATATGTTAGTCAAGTGTGTTCACTCACCGATCAAGGAGATTGTTCGCCGCGTGGGTCGCCTGACGCTTCACACTTCACTTCGCATACAAAGTGTATCAGTTCAGTACATCGCGGTGTACGGCAGTAGTAACACAACAGTATAGTGGTGTATATTCCGTGGTTAATTGATACAAATGGGATAATGAGAATAAAAGTTGTAGTTTATTATGTTTGCAATATAGTTTGCAATATAATGAGAGGTTATTATTATTGTTAAATAATAATTTGTTACAAATAACCCTGATTAGTTTTCACCGCCCATAGAAACCCACGATACCAAAAGAATGGAGGATGCGTCGAATGTACGAATCCCTAAAAAAATAATTAGAAAAAAATAATTATTATTTGTTAATTTTGTTTAATGAGCCAAAGAGTTGCCTATAGCGCTATTTTCTAAGAACTTTTGTGTAACTCAACAGCTGAATCTGCGGCGAGATATCAAGATTCATGGTCAAGTAAGCTATGTTATCTCACTCACGAAACTCGATGACGAGTTTAGCTTTTTACAGAATAGTATTGCTCGTCTACTTACTTAGGTACATAACGGAATAATACAGTATTAGTGTTATAACACTATATGGATTATACATCAGACTAACACATAGGCTATTTTTTATCCTGAAAAATAAATTTCCACGCGAACAGAGTCGCGGGCAAAAGATATTTTGTGAATATACATAAAAAAATACAATATTGTAAGTATTGGAACGTCAAACGCCAACGCGCAATGTGATGTATAGAGAATATAGACATAGTACACAAATGTCATGTCGCCGCACTGTGGAAGTGGCAGTGATTCCTACATGGGGTTAAAAGGAAAATAATATATTCTCTACATATGCGTTTTATAAGGCATGCGCATTATACCACTAAGCATATACATACATAATATCACGCCTTTATCCCATAGGGGTAGGCCGAGACTATGGATTTCCACTTCGCCCGATTCTGACACACTACTTTCGCTTCATCTACTTTCATCAATCTCTTCATACATTCGCGTCGGTTAAGGGTACTTTTTATCTTTCCTTTTGTTAATATATCTTCAAATTCTTCTTCTTCTTCACTAATCATATCAACAACATATACCAATATGTACATAGAAATCGGTGTTATACGCCATTTTTACTTAATCATCGCATTTCTGATGAGTAAGTTTATTCTATGGCGGAATGCTAAGTGACACAAACATGCATCCCCGTGACACGTCACATCGTACCTTTTGCACGTATCCGCTAATCCCGCGGGTGGCGCCGTCAGCACGCACGCGGCACTCTACTCCATAAAATATCACCCCATTCATATGCGTCTGTATTATTTGCTCGCCGCCTGTCTATCTCACGAGATGCTGTGCGACTGACACACTTCCGTGTAAAAAAATAGGTGATATTATTCTTGTTATTTTTCAATTTAGTGCGACATGTAATTGGTTTATTGAGTCCAGATTTGTAGCATTGCAACGACCTGAGCTGTGACAGAGCAACCTGAGATAGCTTCGCTCAATGTGGATGGGAGGTGTGCTACACTCCAACGCCTCCTTGTACTGTGTACTAGTCCATAAAACCCATTTCTCAGTCACTGACTATAAAAACAGTACCATTTTCTTGCAAATGAGCCTTGTGAATAATTAAACCGGTATTTATTGACAAAAGTCCCGAAAACGCGAATATGTGAGCGGCCTATGCGGGGTAGGGATGCTGTGCAGGTAGGGAGGGAGTGGAGCAGCGGGCCAGTCTATGTCACGGGTGTCACAACACAATCCATCACGTCAGCTACTCGTAATGTGGACGTCTATTTGCTACAAAGGTGCTACAAGTTAAGCCACGAGAGCAAAGCGAAATCCTTTGAAAAAAGTTGGACTTGGATCGATCGGCTCGTATTATGTAGCATTAATGCGTGTCGTAAACTTACAACGTCCATAGTTGTAGCTTGCTGTGCCATGCAATATTTGCCTTCAGTAGCCCGAGCACGAAAAACTAATGTAAATGTAAATGTATTCGAGTTCGCTGCGCACTAATGACGTTTGGTTAATATTTCATACAAATTTCATAGACGCGCATCGAGTTCAAAATTCGAATACATTTACGGTTGTCAGAAATTTTTCTGCTCAGGCCGCTGCTCGATGTTTGGCAGTTTCTTTGGTAGTTTTGGGTGGATCACATCGTAACTGAAATTTTGGCGTAGCAGATTACGTCGACATTATCTTAGCAGACACGCGTCGTTGCTACAGCTACAGAGCTTTGTTCGATGAAATTCTACAAGTCCGGACGTACCATGTCCTCGCGCAACACACTTTTACAAAAAATATACAAACTTCTGAATGATACAATTAATGCCTTGCAAAGGAAACACTCGAACATAAACTAGCGAGCGCCGTCGATTTTACACATGAGACGGCAAATTCGTTGTCATAATATTTTCCCTAAGTTTGCGTTATGTTGCTCGTGTCATCCGTCTGCAAGGGAGAGCGGGTCGCGGGTCGCGGGGCGCGGGGCGGCGGCGAGGGATTCGATATCAATCCCTGATGGTTCGTAATTGAGGGACAGCGGTGCGTCAGACGTCTCATTACTAAAACAGTCCTTCCACGAATACATCCGCGGTCTGCGACTTAAATTCGACAGTTTTCAATTTTACAAAATGATTTGTTATTTTAGAGGTGGAATAGTTAATTGAACTTCAGTTCTATCGGGTAGTGATGTTGCGAACAGCTTTTAATTATCTACGTTAGTTATTAGTAAGATTACAATCCTGCTTTGTTAAGTGGCAACATACCTGCATCAGGGAGACCTGGGTTCAAATCCTAGTTTGGGAAACTGTTTGAAATATTTTCTGAAATATTGCTATAAAAATGTATTGCGCGGCTCCGTATTACCGTAGAGTAAGTGAAAGAAGAATTATAAATTGACAAGCCTCATCAGCCTCAGTCCGAATACTGAAACTCTGCTTAATTTAAATAAACCTAGTTTTTACGGATTCTATTGCAATCGTGAACTAGTTTTATTCTAATGTTATATAACATTCGGGTAAACCTAAGAAATCATGATACTTTGCTCAACTTACGTTGTTATTTTCTACTTAGTTTTGACAGGGACGGTTAAACATTTTTAAAGTAAAATTCATGGTATAAAAACATAATTTGTGATTCTTTTGATATTGCAAATATTCATGGGCGGTGGAGATCACTTAACATCAAGTAATCCCTTGATACTGGCCCCATTACCGACTACTAAAACATATACTGTTTTAGAATTGATTGATTAATACAAGAACAGTTTAAACAAACGAACCAAATAAATCTAAAACGAGTTAGAAACATCAAACTAAATCATTGAACCCTCCTGATTAATTCTGCGTTTATGTAAATGGTAAGTTAAAAAAAGTTTTGAGTCTAGACCGAAATCCATCTTTTATTGTTTCGCTCGATCAGTTGTTTTGGCAAACTACAAAGTAATCCACTCATTTTGTTATTACTGTTGAATTTGAAAACAATCAGACTGAGAAAGCATTTCGATTTCATTGAACAATTTTAAAGTAATTTGCAAATACATTATAAATTATAAGATTTCAACGTTGTTCCGTAAAACTATGTTTTAAGTATACATACATATTATATTTTATGTACGTAGCCCTAAATAGAGAACAGGAATTCGAACCTAAAACCTCATGGTTCACAGTCCATATGCACTGTAACTAGATCAAGAAGGTCTAATATTAATACTGCAAAATAATTATACTTACTACTTATACGACTGCCTCGGTGGCGTGGTGGTATTTCGGTACGACTACGGTTCTGAGGTCTCGGGTTCGATCCCCGGGTCGGGCAAAGTGATATTGGATTTTTCCATATCAGCCCGGAGTCTGGAATTTGTGCCCGATATGGCGATAGGCTCGCCCCCTATCACATCTGGGACGGAACTAAGCTCGGCGAAATGTGGGTGTTCTAGTTCGCTAGTGCGCCTTTGCCTACCCCTTCGGGGATACAAGCTTGAGCTTATGTTTATGTAATATAATTATATATTAGTATTAAATTGATCGACGTTGTTTCGTCGACGCGGGCTCTAGCGTGCGTATATCAGTGTAATACAATAAGTCGCGACATGACGACATGACGACATGAGACTGAGCGCTCTGTCCGTCTCCATTCTTATTCACTTGCATCATGCATGTAGCTTCGTGCAGCGTATTTTATGCAACGTATATTCGTCGTTTATTGAAAGCGCCTTATTGCAATTTGCGACACAGCAATGTTCATTTCATTTTATAAAGTCGTCGTTTATGGTTATTAGCCGGCATTACTTTAACTTCAAGAGGGGGTTGACTTCATTTAGGCCAGTCGTAAAAAATAAGCCAAATCCTTTCTACAACATGTTCGATAATGTACGTTAGGTACGTGTGAGTCGACGCTCCATTTGGATTGTTTGGATTTTTGTGAGCTTTTCAATTAGATAAATCGCACATGAATTACCTGATGATCCAGTTGTCCTCTGGTTTTTTACATCTGCGTACATCTTGCCCTTCACCATACAAGAGGCGTGGGTTTATATTTATTACATTTTTCTATATTTATTTTTATGGTAAAATGTTCGTAATAATCGCACTTTTATATTCTATGCATTGTTAAGTGGCCCTCAAATAAGCTGCAGGTTATAATGATGCCTACAACGATCGATCGATTAGCGTAATTTGTCTCTTCATTTGATATGTAAGGAAATAGAAACTTTGTTTTGTAACTCCTCTCTTTTTTTGGTAATTTCGTTACGAGATAAACACAGACATTTACTTTACGCAAATAAATCTAAAACATATTGTACAGTCAACAAAATCCAACTCAACTAAGTCGGTAATTACAACATGATTAGTTGACAAACATACAAAATGTTTTTAAATGTTTGTTTCATACTATACAATTATGAAAATCAATTTTCATACAAATATTTATGACAACGTGTTAATTACAAATCCCTTTAGAATATTTAAATGGTTTAAAATATGCAACGTGTTGCAGGTCGCAGGCAGTTTCGTGCTCTCTATACACACAAAGAGACACTGGCAATTTGTTAATCAAATATAGGAAAAAAATCACAACCGAAAACAGATTCTAGATTCGTGCGCCCGGCTTATATTTTAAATTCACACACGTATGTTGATATTGATGGTGACGGCGATGCAAGATTTGAAAAATAAACATATTTTTGTGTGTGCACGCCACTGGTCGCGGGAATGATCAATAAAATGGCATACATTATTCATAATAATAATCTGTTGAAATATTCGTTAAAATATTGCATATTTGTTGCTTTTTAAAAACATAATATTCAGAATGTGTTCATGAATAATGACTACGTAACGAATTCACGCCCTGAATTGATCAACCTGCTTGACAATCTGCTACTTAACATTTTTACGATGCATGAACCAATTTGTAAACATATAGACTAGGGTAGGTGTTAAATTAAATGATTTGATTATTAAATTAATATAATAATTTATTGAGTAAACGTGTAATAATATCATATAAATTATAAACATGCTTTAATTGACATAAATAATAAGACTTGATTGCCTCGGTGGCGTAGTGGTGTTACTTGCGCGGAACGACTATCGTACTGAAGTCTCGGGTTCGATCGCCGAGTCAGGCAAAGTGATATTTCAAGGATTTTTCAGTATCAGCCCGGAATTTGTCTGTAATTTATGCCCGATATGGCGATAGGCTCGCCCTTTCACGTCTGGGACGGAACAAAGCTCGGCGAAATATGGGTGTACTAGTTCGCCAGTGCGCCTCCGCCTACCCCTTCGGGGATATGAATTTATGTTATTTTGGGTGTGGTTATTTAATTTCATTCACAAAATGAGAATTATATTTTATAGCTTGTATGTATAATCGGATTATTGATATTAAAAGGAGGTAATTATAATAGCCAATGTGATAAACCTGACCACGCAAACGCTGTTTCGTTTCGTTTTCGTCATGCATTAACTAATAATAATATAATTATTTTAATCATACAAATGGTTGGCTCAGTATAACATTTCAAATTCATTCAGAATATACGTATCTTCTTTATTAAGGCACCAACGAGAACCGTCCTTATGCTTGTTAATTTTCTAAACAAAATAAATTTCAAAGAAACGGTATCTTGGCAGAATTAGTAGTTAGTGCATTAGCTCAAATTACTCTAACGCTACTTACTTTGTTAATTATCCAACAGACATTAAGCTGAAATCCTTCTATATACATAGATGCGTTCGCCCTCAGCTGTCTCGCACTAAGGTGCTTTGCAGACGAGTAATGTTAATTTACGTTATCGACAACTTTTTGAAAAAATATGTTGACAGTGGCTAGTTACACTAATAAAAAACGCATAATTATGTAGTTAACGAGTTGTCAGTTGTCGAAACTTGAACCCCATGAGCACAGCGTCTAAACTTGAAGTGAAAAACTAATTAAACTATGATTAGTGGTGTTGCATACATTTTTAAATACATAGGTCTGGCTTTGTTACGTATTATGCGAGATGTAGTAGTTGAGCCTCCGGTAATACAAATTTGATTATTAAAAAAAAAATATTATTGTATATAGACGCTTTTGTATGTGAATTTGTTTGCATGGAATCTCTAGCTAGAACTACTGTAGCCCGAGCACGAAAAACTAATGTAAATGTAAACTCGCTGCGAACTGATGACAATTGATTAATATTTCATACAAATTTCATAGACGCGCATCGAGCACGAATACATGTACGGTTGTCAGAAATTTTCCTGCTCGGGCTGCTGAACGAATTTTAAAGATTCTTCCACTATTGGGCGACTTGACTACACTGATTCCCACAGAAGTTCTCGGTAAAACATAGTGCTATAATATGATCGCACCCAGACTGATTTAATCCGTATTCAGAACTCTTGCCATTAAACTAAGAAATATGTATGATATAATAATGTCATCAATACAGACACGGGTGCGATATCAAATCTAGTAGTTTCTCTATTGATTGGTTTCAGTATGGAAGCATGAATATTTCTGTTTGGCAGGTCCAATTATCCGATGCCGGATTTCCCCCGAGGGGTGCGTTCACATCGACACTCGTGACTAACGAAAATACTCACAAAATATATATTGAATTGTTTGATACCTTCGTCTCTAGTTCACACAGACCACCAAGTGTTGGACACAACACTTTTAGGGGTTCCGAAGCCAAATGGTTAAAATGGAACCCTTATAGCATCGTCATGTCCATCTGTCTGTCTCTCTTTCTGACTAGGGATTTGAACAGAGACTATTAGTACTAAAAAGCTGTAATTTGACACGGGTATACATATGTATCGCCTCTACATAATCACACCCACAAAACAGTAACATAAAATCTTGATAAAAAATATTTTTAGTGTACCTCCCCTATACGTAAAGTGAATGATGATACTGATTTCTTAAGTTTACGTGAATATTATACATTGAAATAAAACTATTCTTACGATGTAAGAATAGTCTGACCCGTGACTGCAAAGCCTTCGAAACGTCGGGAATAATAATTAAAACCTAATCGTGATAGAATCCGTAAGAATAGTTTTAGTTCAGTGAATGATGATATTTTTGTCCCGATTATCCCATGGTGTGAGGTGTCGTTGGATAGGTTGGATAGGCTTTACTAAAACTATTTTTTTATCCAACTATTATTTTCCGAAATATTAAGCTCTAGACTTAAAGAACACTCGGCCGTTTTTTATTGATGGTGGGTTTTAATAAACCACACAACCATTGTGCACTTTGGAAAGAACAACACAAACAGTTTACAGGTTTTCCACAATTTTTATTCTAGCTTATATTTAACGGCATAGAAATTCTAGTAAAAAATATGGTTTAAAAATATTGACTGTAATATTAAACTTTAGGTTGACTTTTTACAACATGTAAACATAACATAACAACATAACATAAGCTCACGATTGTAGCCCCGAAGGGGTAGGCAGAGGCGCCCTAGCGAACTAGTACACCCACGTTTCGCCGAGCTTAGTTCCATCCCAGATGTGATAGGGGGCGAGCCTATCGCCATCATCATCATCATCATCATTAGCCATTAGGACGTCTACTGCTGAACATAGGCCTCCCCCAAAAATTTCCAGATCGACCTGTTGGAAGTGGCCTTCATCCAGCGACTTCCTGCGACCTTTATCAGGTCGTCGGTCCACCTTGTAGGTAGACGTTCTATCGCCATATCGGGCACAAATTCCAGACTTCGGACTGATATGGAAAAATCCAATATCAACATGTAAACTAGTATTTAAAATGTATTCTGACAATGTTCATTAATTAATTACATTTAATTTGATTTATTTCCAACAACAGACCATGAAGTGTTGGTAATAAGACATCTTACTAAACATGAAACACTCCACAAATAAAGTAAGGTAATAACTGAAGAAGTACAGCAGCGCCAACAAACTATGAATTAAGTTAATTAACTTGCGAAATAATATAAACATTCATAGCGAGAGGTTGGCAACTGTGCGCGCACTGCCAATATTCGGAGATGAACAAACAATATGAACCTGCAGTGGCTAGGCATGAATGCATACTACATACACACATAAAATACATCATTAATATTGTTTAAGGGTAAGTTTTAAGCACATTGTCTTTTTTTTATTTTATTTTATTAGTTTTTAAGGGAAACATACAAACAATATCCTAATGTAATTTAAATCACTAAATGTAACACATGAGCCAGCAAAGTTTCCACAAATAATTAGCTCCAAGTACCTACATAAAAATACAAATAATGCATTTTTGATAGACAAAAAAAGAGTCTAATAGGTAAATAAGTGAGCAATAAATAGGTAGGTATGCAATACACAATACTTTATACATTACAAATTAGTAACCACACTCATCGACACAGAGTACGAAGTGCCTGAGACGGTCGTAAAGAGCTCAATGCGGATACAATTTAAGCGCAGAAGACGCGACAATCAAGCACCAGTCACCACATCAGTGCGGCGGCATCGATACAATAATCGAAGACGTCCTCTACGCATCTAGTGCGCCGACCCGATTCCTCTAACTAGCCCAAACACCTCGCGCCGATAAGTGCAGAATATAAGTGATCATGCATGTGCTTAAGTACAAAGAATACATTACGTTTAGTAATCTCATAGCTTGCAAACTGTATCCCACGTGTCTTTTTTTAACTGATTAATGGGTAAGTTGAATATGTCTAGGTGGAAAAATATGTCATTAACATAATTCTTATTGTCCATAAACATAATTCTATTTATTACATACTGATTTCTTAAGTTTACGCGAATATTATACATTGAAATAAAACTATTCTTACGGATTCTATCACGATTAGGTTTTAATTATTATTCCCGACGTTTCGAAGGCTTTGCAGTCTTTAGTCTGACCCGTGACAACGAAGACTGCAAAGCCTTCGAAACGTCGGGAATAATAATTAAAACCTAATCGTGATAGAACCCGTAAGAATAGTTTTATTTCAATCTATTTATTACCTGTTTTTCATAAGTAACAACCTCATATATGTTGTATTCAATAGAATTTGTACGAAATTTTGCTCTAATCTTTGGTCGTTTATAACTCGTTAACTTCTTAGCCCTTATAGGTTTTCTTTTAAATTCGTTATATATATGCGACTACAATTTATTTCTTCACATTTCTAGAACCAACCGTTTAACTGGTACTGGTGTGGACACATGACTTTAACAAAGATTAACACCCGAATGGTCATACGGTACTCAATTTTAACTCCTTCTTACATTGATTTTCGCCATACGATTTTATTATAAAAAGATTTTATTTTACTCTTTTTGTCGATGTGACTGATATGTATACCCATGCGATCTAGTACTAGTAGTCTCTGAGCTAATCTGACGAAACCTTAAGGGTTTCATTATTGACATTATTTGGCTTGGGTACCTTAAAAATAAGATAATTATAAAAATCACGTGGCAGTGCGTAGCATTTGTCTACGCGTAGCAATTCGTAGCACGGTCTACGTCGTAGATGTGGTAATCTACCTCCCTACTGAAGCTTAACTGTGATAGAATTAAGTGAATGGTTATTACCTCGGACTCTTGTATAAAAGATCCGAGCAGTATCGCCATGTTGGGTGTATTCTAGTTATTCCTAAATTGGATAAGGTTAGGTATACATGAAATAATAAATTAAGTCCACCTGTACATATCTTTGTATAAAGTGCTTAAAATAAATGAAATAAATAATCAACATCGTTTTCATGTTTACTTGAATATTACATGAAATTAAATGAAATTAAACATTCATACATACCCTGTACGAGATTTCAACACATAGCTTTTAAAGAATTGGGCATTTTATATCAATAACTAAAACTGAACATTTTGAAATTTCCTACGGGGATACAATTATAACCATAAACAAGAAACTGTGTAATTATAGAGGTATAGTCCCTGTCAACATTCATTCCACACCAGTAAAAAGGCAACTGGCAAGTGGTAATGTTATTACTCCCACAAGAACATCTCTTGAGTGTTAAGTATTGGAAATACGAGAAAGATAACACAAAAACCTCACCGCCTTCACACTCCAAAAATAAGTATAGCTTTACACTACTTATACTTTATTTTTCTTTTATAACTAACAATTTTAGACATTAAAATAATAGAAAATCGCTACGCCCATGAATGTATCCGTGATATAACGTTTATCGCTTGTAGTTAGTTAACATAATGCAAAAGGTGGATAAACTTCGCATTGATTAACATTTCTATTTAAAAGGTAGTGCAAAGTAACTGCATCGCCGCCCCCCGCACCTCACTCCCCCTGCAGTTCTTGATACACGTTGCACTTTTACTAACAATTAGTTATTATACTCGCTACAAATACCAAAGGTACTCGTATCATGAGAATTGGTATTTGAAACTTAAATCGATTGATTCAAACAACGTACTTAAGTCAATTACACCTGTATCACAAGTGCTAGTGCATTTAATCAATGTATTGGGGAAACAAATCCAAAACTTAATAACGCTTCAATTTAACTTAACATAACATAAGCTCACGCCTGTATCCCCGAAGGGGTAGGCAGAGGCGCACTTGCCAACTAATACACCCACATTTCGCCGAGCTTAGTTCGGTCCCAGATGTGATAGAGGGTGAGCCTATCGATATATTGGACACAAATTCCAGACTCCGGGTTGATATGGAAAAATCCAATATCACTTTGCCCGACCCGGGGATCGAACCCGTAGGACCGTAGTCGTACCGAAATACAACCACGCCACCGAGGCGAGGCGATTAACTTATTGCTGCGATATTTTACATTGCTTCATTATAAGCTGTGCCTTAATGAACCACAAACACCCAGCTCCAAAATAAATTAAACTTTTTACTTCAAAGACCATAAAAGCTGGTTAACAATGATACAGAGGCAATGACTCTAACCAGACGCCATATGCTAAACAATTAATTATTTTAAAGTCCAAGCTATTTAAATGGCCGACATAAATACTGGCAAAAACGCAATTAGGACGAGTTATCACTTAGGTAATGAGAAGAGTACTGGTGTTGGTCGCGAGCCAGCAGCACCGCCTGTCCAAGAGCGCCACTCGGTTGAGTTTTAATGGTACATTTATATTTATATCTTCATGCATAATGTTCTATGAAGTGAATAAGTATCACATATTAGTAAGTGTTTGTTTCTTTATAATAATTTACCTTTGCCAATATAATTGTTAGTGTGATTCCAGGAACGGTGTCCTCTCGACTAGTTGTAGGTCTGTATCATATAATCAGCCACTAGTTGGATACCAATTCAAAATAGATGAAAGTTAATTATTTCACCTTATTTTATTATATCAATTCAAATAATATAAGAAAAATATTCTAACCTCTATGTATGTAGAGCTATAGAAGTTGGCGCATTAATTCCAGCACAGACCAGGACTAACTTAAGCAAAGCCTATACATAATAAACAGGTGAGGGCGCATGAGAGAGACGCGGGGAGGTGAGAAGCGGCGGCATTCTATACACGGAGCTAGTTAACTCAGCGACGAGACGGACGCGATAGCTAGACATACCACACAACAATAACATAGAATACTATACAACAATATTTAACAGATATACATTACACACGTAATCTTTTTGACGTAAAGTAAAGTTTTTTGCGCTAAACACTACACAAAATATGGTTTCATTACACCTTTTTGTCAATTGTTCCATTAGTAGGAAATAACCAAAAACTACTGGGGTTAGTCCAAAAACTAAAAGTTTCTCAGCAAGCTATGGAGAAAGCTATGTATGCTTGGAGTCTCTTTGCGGGACCGAATACGTAACGAGGTTATCCGACAAAGAACCCAGGTGACCGACATAGCTCACACCAATAGCAAGCTGAACTGGCAGTGGGCTGGTCATATATCACGTAAAACTGATAACTGCTGAGGTATTCGTGTTCTTGTGTGAAGCCCACGCCTAGGCAAGCGGGTAGGGTGGGACGTCCTGCGGCCAGGATGAGTGACGACCTGCGGAAAACGACGGGCAAAAACTGGATGCAAAGAGCTAAAGACCCAGCTCAATGGTGTGAATTGGGAAAGGCCTATTTGTAGGCTGATGATGATGGAAAAACAAAAAAAACATGTGCAAGATTTTAAACACGGTTTTACTGTAAGATACAATTATCTGGTATCAGGGGTAGCAGGTGTATAAAAATTGAGCTTTGCGTTTCTTTCGCTCAGGGAGATTTCCCATGATTCAAATCCTCCTCCCCGTCTATACCAATAACGAGGCCAAGACACTTATGTAACATATAAAGGTATATGTGCCGCTTCCAACGGGTTGAAAGCATAATGAATATAAAAATTAAAAATTGACTTAATTTTTTTAAATTAACTGGGATTTTTAAATCGGAATGGTACCTATAAATCATCGCAATTAGCACAGGAATGACTTTGTATATGCTAAAAATAATCAACTCTCCCATAGCTGGTTTGTTAATGTACTGCAGATAACCCAATGAGCTAGAAACATTTTTTTAGTCAAAAATTCAAGTTTCCATCAATCAAAACCTATGAGCCTTGCGAAATTTTAAACTTTACCACTAGATTGCTAGGCATCCCCTCTTTAATGGCAGTTATTATTGATACCAACTTTATGAAACATGGTGTATGTATATGTATCTAGCAAGGCTGCTATCCAAACATGTGCATCACTCTCGAATCGTGAATACATCGTGTCGCGTCGTACAGAAGAGTTTCTATTTGTACCTTTGTACTTTATCTAGACTCCTACAAGGTATAATAAATATTCTAATAGAATGTCTGCTGTAGATACTATGTAAATATTAAAAATACAAGCTCTTGGGTACAATAATATGTTATTTTTATTTCTGTCTGGTGCATTTAAGTTGTTTCATTATATGAAAAAGATTGCATTGAATATTCATAATTCATTAGTTAATTTATGATTTTTGAAATAATACTAGCTAGGGATTGCAATCCGGTTTTCCGGATCCGGTAATCCGGCGGATCCGGCGTCATTTCACGCCTACCGGTGCCTAAATTAAATTAAAATATCAGCTTAAACTATTATTATCAGTTCTCAAATTACCTTAAAATGTGGTCTTAATTTACCTGTAATGCCCCTGGAATGTCTTCCATGCTCCACAAGTCACCACAGTCCACAAATAAACTGTATTATCAGAATAATTTAGATCAGCTTAGAATCGGATCTCGTTCTAGTATACTCTCGGATATGAATATTTTTGAAATATTTTCCATACATTCAACTCCGAAGGCATATTTACTTGTATAATGTTCGTTTATTTTTTAAAGGTATTATAAAAACAGAACAATCCTAGTTTGTTTAATCCCCTCATATGGGAGCTTACCGTGGCTTCCCGCGCACGACGTGCACTCTTACTAACAATATTATTTCCGAATTCTGAGTTGGAACCGAATCGCTGCGTAGCGCCACCGCACCCGGTGCGTTGAACGACGAGCGGCGAGCGTCGAGCGGCGACCGTCCGCCCATTGTGACCGCTCCCACTGCACCCACTGCTCCGTGCCACACGATACCATGTCCCACCGCACGCCGCACGATACACTCGCGGGCCGAAGTTTCTGCACCCGTGTTGACATCGTTAAAACTTCACTATTTATTGTACACTCCGTACCCTACACACCCGAGTCGCCGGTGTGCTGTCTACTATTGTACAATTTTGCGAGTTTCAGTGGCGACATAACATTTTCATTAAAATTACGATGTTATTTTGCCAGTTACGGCTCAAACTTGTCGAGTTAGTCAAGAAAAATCAACATTTCACGCTACTTTTAAAATTTAGTTTGCGCTTAGAGTGTTTTTAACATTATTTCTATTAATATAACAGTAACCATGTTAAGCAATGATATTTATGTTAAGTACATGCTGTGATTTTACATTACATTTTCACATAAATTAATTATAATGAAATAACTTTATTGGGTGCACACTAATGAAGTATTTACATTTATCATCTTAATACCAATTTGTGAAAAGAAAAATATGAAATTAATCTAGTATCTATTCATGTTGACAGCCTCCGTGGCGCAGCGGACGAGTAGCCGGCAGTGAAGCGAGGGGCCGTGGGTTCGATTCCCGCATTGAGACAAATGTTTGTGTGACCCACAGATATTTGTTTCAAGTCTAGATGTTGTGAGACCAAAGGTTTCTCATAGTCTCTGACACCCACGATACAGGTTATATATACACCTAGTATGGGGTCAGGACTAGGTGTGGGACTGTTGGATGTATTTATTTATTTTTATTTATTTACGTTACACACAGTACCGCACATTCGACATGATGCACTATATAATACACACAGACACACGGGTTTCAGTTAATCATCTCGAGTGTAAGTAAGGTGCGTGCCCCGAATGCCAACCCCGCTTCTAATACCAGTATTTGTGCCGTTTTTATTGTTTCATAAGATTTTATCAAGGTTACTTGTATGACTACCTTAAAAATCTAAATATTTAGTACTAACATAATTTATTTCGCATTTAATCCTCTCTATAATTATAAAGTACTAATATGTGAAGTCTACCAACCCGCATCAGCCCAGTGCAGCGGGGTAGGCTAAGCCTAACCCCTCTCATTAATAGAGGAGGCTTGTTCCCAGCAGTGGGACAGTAATATTACAGAACCGATATTATTATTGTTATGTTTAATTTATTGCGCATAATATTGCATTTTTATCATCTACAATTCATTGTTTATCGACAATCAACATTTACACACAATGAAAGACAAAATTCTTGGTTTGAAGTTAGAGTACTACTAAATATGACCACAAAACTGTATCGACATGACCTTAGGCTAGACTGGTATTAGAACGCACTAAAAGACTGGTGTTCAGGGCAGTCACCCTACTCCCGTATGTAACTCATAAATGAATACACCACCTCGTCTGAACTGTATAGTTATGGATACTTTATTTATTTTTGGATGTGTGATAATGAAAGTTAATTTATAAAATTATATAACACATTCCAAAATATATTAAAGACATAGCAGTTACAAAAAACTTCATGAATCTAAAATAAGACTTGAGAACGTACTGTATGTAATACATATGTATAAATATAAGTTATGACATACAAAGATTTAAGGCGCTTTCAAATAATAACGTCATCGTATTTTAGCACATCTATACATGTTAATACCTCCATAATTAAGAGTCAGAGAGTCAGATGAGTCGATGTTTGCAGTCTGCAGTCACCAACCCTGACTTATGGCCGTTATTTGTGTTGAATTTATGTGAATCAATTACAAATCATTTAAAAGATAAAGAAAACATTCGGAGATAATTGCATAATTAGAATTCACCATAAGAATGTCAATGGAGGAGGCCTATGTCCAGCAGGGGACGTCCTGTGTCTGTGGATGATGATGATGATTATAATGATAATAAATAAACTATTAGTAAAACTGCTATTGATCGTCACTTAGTTCACGTGGTCATCCCAAGAGAACCGTACATTTTTCCGGGATAAAAGTAGACTAGAGTAAAGTCACTAAGGAGTAAGGAATAATGTACCTTTCTATTGGTAAAAAAAAGGTTCAAAATATGTTCAGTAGTTCTAGACATTCCTACAAACATTATCTCTTTATAATATTAAAATGAAAAGTGTTTGAAACATAGCTAAGCTCCAATTAGATTAAATATTTCTAACAAGAAGTTTGCTTTAGTGTTTGCTAAGCACCAGTTCACAGCGTCTCAGTAAATGCTCTTCATCAAATATGACATGTCCTAATATAAAACTCAAGCTATTACTAACAGAAAAATCACTGTGTTATCTACTATAATCGATAATGAGTGTACTCCAATGTCGTGAAATAAGCCTTAAGTATTGTATATGTACATACACCAAGACCGTAGTTAATATAAAAACATTACCGAGCCCGGAAGTGTCCTTGAGCGCAATGCCAGTTGTTTAAATAGTATACTAGTCACAGTATACAAAAGTTATGTACTTGCATGTGTAGTGTATACATAAATATCTGTTGCGGCTTGACAACGCGAAGCCAAGGCGGAGCTGTACACAATCTGTCACAGTTTTTATGTAGTGAGTAGTGCGCGACTTGTACAGTACGAGAACATTACCGGACCTTGTCACCACTCATAAGGCTACGTGTTTTGTAGTGGTCGTACAATGCACAATATTATTACAAAAAAATGCCGAAATCAAATCTGTTTTTCTCTCTTGTCGTTTCCTTTTCCCTACTTGGATTATTGTTATGTATCCTGTATCGTAATTGAGATAGTAAATGCAATACCAATTATGCAAAGTGAATATTTTTGTCTATAAGCGAGCCGAGTCCCCAGAATTAATTCCCTTGTCCCTCACTTCCAGTATAACCTATCGGCGCTGCGCGGCGCGGTAATTAGATCAGCCGGCTATTGAAATATGAGACCATGAGTCCAATTCTTGCACCAACTAAAAGTGAATTCAGTATGTGGTAAGGATTATGTGTGAGGCTGTGAGGTATTTTTATTTTGTTGGTATTGACTGCCACAATTCGGTCTAAATATAAGACCTCCTCATAGAGCAGTAGGTACCTAAATGTCCACAACATTGTGCCGAGCCTTGTACCACGATTGTCGCGTTTGCTCGCCGTGCTACTTGCTACATACATACTTGCTGCAATTAAAAATGGAGGAATATCACTTATAAATATTTAATTATTTATTTATTATTTATTTAAATGTTTTTTCTGAGTTGCACCGTTGTATTCGTCTAGTGTCTAAAGTATAATAAAAAACTAAAAAGTATATAAAGCGATGGCCCGAGCGTGGTCTCGGTCCCGGTTCATTAGATAGAGTTCATTAGATCCGTAGTAGATATTAAAAACCTTAAACACTACTGTTTAAGGTTTTTAATATCTACTACGAATTACACAGTCATGAAAATGGAAGAAAGAATGATTCTGCTAATATCTTTGTCTTAATGTTTAATGGGTAGTTGAGATCTTTTACTTGTAGGTGACATACAATTAGTTTTTACTGGAATACGCCCAATAAAATTGACCCAAAGTCTTTGGAATAAGGAAATGTCACACTCTTAGTAAAGCTTGATCTATAAATTAAATAAAACAATACTTATTTATTTACATGCATCTTCTTCTGAAGCGTGGATTGGATAGGTATTAACACTGAGCCGAGGAGGAATTCTTGGCGAGATTTTTCTAGTAGGTACTACGTAATAACCATTGCAGTAGCTCAACGCTGAGTTTGTTGCACGTATTTACGCGAGCCAGGACGTAAAATATTTGTATAGAAAACACCCCAGTGCCTCCAGCGGTTACGCGAGGAACTACAATTGGTACCATGAGAATGACAGATTTCGACCCGTAAAAAACCTATCGAGATAATTCGATAGCAACTTAGGTTTTATTGGGTGGTTGTACTAAAATGGCACCATGAGTCATTATTATTACACACTCTAACGAACAATACCAACACCGTAGCAGTAACGTAACTCACTGATGTAATTTGTCGTGAGACACATACATTTTTTTTTAGCTTATTTAGCTTTGGGGTGACTTCATTATCGACCTACTTTCAAAAAAGGAGGAGGTCCTCAATTCGTCTGTATTTTTTGATGTATGTTACTCGATATCTCCGCAAAATGTGGACCGATTTTCAAAATTCTTTTTGTGTTCGATAGAACTTATTTCAGGGGTGGTCCCATATAAATTTGGCCACGATCGGTAAATTGGAAGTCGTTCAGTTAAGTTTTTAAACTTGTGATTATTTTTTATCGTTGCGAAGACACCGTTCCGAATACGATGTCATTATTTTATAACATTAGGGATTATCCAAAAATATACTCTATTTATCGCTTTTTTTTCTTCTCGATAGAAAGGGAGGACAATACCAGCATGAAGTTGGTAAGTGACATTCTACGTAAATCGTTAATTGAACTTACTGTAGCGTGTCACGTAATTAGAATATAGCTTATGATACGAATGCAATCGAAAATATTTCAATGCGCGTTAGAACGCTAGCGCCTTAGGTTATCCATCGAAACTTTACGATAGAAACTCATGGTCGAGGTGCGGAGCCTGGATAAGTTGCGTGGCGGTGTCTGTATGTCGGCGACCTCGACGTTGGCCGGTGCGGCGCGCGGCGGGGTCGCGGCGGGGTCGCGGCGGCACGCGGCGGCATGCGGCTGGACCGCGGGAGGCGCTGGATAAACATTATTATAACACGCATGATAACTTGCTATGTGTACTATAACGCGCTGGTTTCCAACCATAGAGACAGCGCCCACAAAATACTGTGTAAATACATATACTACAGGTAAATTAGAGTAGTACGTTTGGAAACGCATCGACGAGTCCTCGGAGACGCACAGACGATATTAACTCTTACCCAATTGAAAATTAAATTAAAGCGACAACGTGAATAACGAAAAATAAACCATGTGGGATTTATATTGCTAAAATTACGATGCTATTTTAGCTTCGAATGACGCTAGGGAACAGTTTTAGTACAAATTGTTAAGAGTCGCAGAAAATAAATTACTTTTGAAAAAAATCACAAGCGTAAAGGGACTGTAAACATCTTTTAGAACAGAAAAAATAACAGTATTAGTGTCGTGCGAAAGAAGTTTATCGCCTCCTTGGTCTAACGGCACCGTATAAGGACTATGGTCCGGGAGATGCCGGTTTCGATTCCCATGTCGGATAGGTTTTTTTTTACCACGATCCCTCGGATGGAGGTTAACGTCACATAGGCAACCGGTCATAAAAATTAACCCATATCCTTTCTTTGAGAAAGTGTTTTTGCTCCAACCTCACGGACGAATACAGACGAAAGCAGACAAACTGACGACGGGACGTTCGAAGTAATGATAAGTGGTTATGATTGTTTTACTGTACTATTTTAAGGCTCGTATGATAGATACAAAAGGTTGGGAGTCTCTTGCCAACACCGTGGTGCGTCGGTTCAATCAGATACTTCAAATATTTTCTTTGTTTCTATCACATAAATCCGATATTGTAAATATAATATTATCTCCAAAAAGTTTGTGTCTACGGTACGAAGAGAATAAGGACATGTTTGGCCTTATCTACTGTAGCCCGAGCACGAAAAACTAATGTAAATGTAAATGTATTCGAGTTCGCTGCGCACTGATGACGTTTAGTTAATATTTCATAGACGCGCATCGAGCACGAATACATTTACGGTTGTCAGAAATTTTCCTGCTCAGGCCGCTGATCATACCGACACAGACAATCAAAAATGTCTCATCACATCGAGGCCTGGTGATTTTAATCGCGGCAACTCTTAAGTTCGCACTTAAGGATCAGTTGAGGTTGAAATGTGACTCTGGTTGCGAGATGTGAAGTATTGGCATGTAAATCAGTACCGTGTTTGGTTCTCGTTACATCACAGCATCATACTGAGCGGCCACCTACCGGCCACAATTATCACGGAGCCTGCACTGAAATTGGTGAAATATCTTAGGTACGTTGTTAATGCTGGTGACAATTACATCGCTTTCCTTCCTTTCACTGTTCACTGTACGCGAATACAATAAGTGTTGGTACAGGTGTACCAAGCACACACACACTCTTCGTCAATGGCGGGTCCTCATTGTGGTTAGTTTGAGTTTTATATCGTAATCTATAATATCGTAAAATAATCCCGATAAAATAAATTATAAAAAAAAATAATGAAATGTTCATGGCGAA
Source organism: Clanis bilineata (assembly GCA_036417725.1). Taxonomy (NCBI): domain Eukaryota; kingdom Metazoa; phylum Arthropoda; class Insecta; order Lepidoptera; family Sphingidae; genus Clanis; species Clanis bilineata. Next base: position 210,615 of record CM071146.1, on the reverse strand, counting down.
AAAATAAGCCCGGGTTTATTTCTACATTTCTTCTTTGTCGGCATCCGTTCATAACTAGACAAAGGCTGGTAAGTATTCACCCTTTCAATTCAAATCGTGCCAGCTTCCAGTATCTCTCGTCACTTTCTTGCCAAGATACTTGCCGTATACTATTCCGATTTCCACAATTCATAACCATTTATATTATATTTCTATCTCCCCATATCACCCTATCCTAGTCCCTTCCTTATTATTGTGTTCATAACTACCTGTCTTTCCAAAATCCACACATAGCATTATAATGATATTAAAAGACCTTGCTAGATTTCAGCCATCATAAAAGTTTTGTATATATTACACCAATAAAGATTGTTTTCTAATTTATTTTTTCGTCTAACCTGTGAAATGCACTTGAGCTCTTTGCCATTCCGATGACACTTAATTATTCGAATACACACGGATCAACAGATCGTCATTTTTGTCAATATAGAAAAGTAGAAACTGAAAGAATTAATGACTGCCAGACGGATCAACGTACAGCCGAAACCATGGAACTAGGAACGTTAAGTTTTACACACAGCTTCCTTTTATGATGTAGACGAGCACTAAGAAAGTATTTTTGGAAATTCATCCCCTATAGGATGTAATGGGGGATGAAAAATAGGCCGCGAAGCCGTGAGAAAAAGTTAGTTATCAATAAAACAAAACAAATAAAATATCTGCTTGCGACAGAAATCCAATAAAAAATGAATTGAAATGAGTTTCGAACTCAAAGTAGTTGTTTTTTTTTTTTTTTTTTATTGCCGTCGTGGGCAGACGAGCTAGCGGTCCGCCTGTTGGTAAGCAGTAACCGCCGCCCATAGACTTGAGCAATGCCAGGGGCACAGTCAAGCCGCTGCCTACCGTTGGGTGAATACTCTTTTTAAACCTCGTTTAAAGAGGGATAGGTCATAGCGCTCGGGGAACACCGACGCAGGAAGTTCATTCCAAAGCTTGCACGTACGTGGTAAAAAAGACCGCTGGAAACGCACCGTACTGCTGCGGATTGTTTCCAGGTGATAAGGATGAACTCTACTGCGATGTCGGGTGGTGCGATGGTAAAATGGTGCTGAAGGTACCATATTAAACAGTTCCTCAGAACACTCCCCGTAGTAGAGGCGATAAAACACACAGAGAGACCCGAAGTCTCTCCGCAGCCCCAGCGCCTCCACTTTATCCGTGAGATTGGTATCGTCGACGATTCTAAAAGCGCGCCGTTGTAAGGAGTCAAGTGGGTTTAGCAGGTATTTTGGGGCCCCTGCCCAGAGGTGAGAACAGTACTCCACGTGGGGACGGACTTGTGCTTTATAAAGCATTAATCTATGTTTCCGCGTGAAGTATTGCCTAGCCCTGTTCAGAATACCCAATTTCCTGCTAGCCAGTTTGACTTTGTCCTCCAAATGACTCCTAAACTGTACCTTATTCGAGATTTCTACGCCGAGGATACCAATACTCTCGGAGATACAGAGAGTGACTCCTTGGAACTGTGGCGCCATGACGAACGGGTCCCTCTTTGCAGTGAACGCGCAAACTTGTGTCTTCAATGAGTTGAACTGAACTAAGTTCTTTTCACCCCATTCGGAGGCTCGCCCCAGAGAGCTCTCGACTTTAGACACAAGTTGGGACCGTCTTTCCTCCACGGTACACCGAGGGACATTCTGTTGGCCGATGTATCGCGCATGACATGTACTATCATCTGCATAACAATGCATGCCGTCTATGGACAGCATATCATTGATATGCAGGATGAATAGTGTCGGCGACAACACCGAGCCTTGTGGAACACCAGCATTAATGGTCTTGGTTGCGGAGGTACAGCCGTCTACCACGACGGCTATGCTCCGGCCATCCAGAAAGCTGGCAATCCACTTACGGAGTCCCTCGGGGATTCCATATGTTTGTAGCTTCGACAGAAGGGCTCGATGCCATACCTTGTCGAATGCCTTCGCAACATCCAGGCCGACGGCGATAGCCTCGCCCCCACTCTCCAAAGTCTCCGCCCAGCGGTGTGTGAGGTACACGAGGAGATCACCAGCCGAACGACCGCTACGGAAACCGTACTGACGATCGCTAATCAGCTGGTGATCCCCGGTTGTATAGTCTGATGTGAAAAATTCATAGTAATTATTATGTAAAGCAGATTCGCTACTCGCTAGCGCCGCACGATGCACCTAACAATCAACTTGGATGGAGCACATTTTATTTTCTTATTTTATTTATGAGTTAACATTAAAAAAACAATTAATTACATAGTTGGTAAATATGTAACCCACACCACTGTCCACAAATTTACAATAGAGATAGCTAACAAATAGACAGACATGGTTACGCATGGGAAATGTCTAGGGATAGCATGAATTTACATAATTTAAAAAAAATCTAGTATACATTACTGTTAGTAAGAGAAGGTATGTGAGGAGAGTATGTTAGAAATTAATAAACAGGAATTAACATTAATAAACACATAGTAATAAACAGAGCCGCATCTGAGTGCGTTGTCTGAACAACGCCAGAACTCCAATTTTTATTAACTTGCTTTTGTCAAAAAAAAAACAAACAAAATGATGGAATTATTGTGATATCATGAAAGTAATGTACTGGAAAAATGAAATTGAATATCACACAAAAACGTGTAATCCGAATTTTCAAAATTTCATGACGTATATACTCAATAAAATATACACTTTTTAAAGCCATGAAATTAGGGGTAGCCGTAATGTATAAAGAAAATTATAAAATTTAAAATATGCAACGACTTATACTTAAAATGAATACCAGCAAATACTACGGTAGTAAACCATGAAGAAAATTCCTTATATTACTTGCTTTTATGTTGTCATTTGTCTTTAGACAATAATAATATATTCATAACGTTTTTATGTCCTTTTTGTGTTGTTTATGAAAAATATTCATCTCGACGATCTTTGCACGCGTCTTTAATTTACTTTATATTCTATTAAAAATGCAATGTGGCATAACATGTGCGACCGTAAACATATAACTCGTATAAGTGTATCGCTGGATGGCCACCGAATACGAGATATTTTTTGGTCGGGGGATCGCACTTAAAAAGTATAATATTTTTAAACAGCGTTATATATTTTGAATAAAAAGAAATTTAATTCAGATTATCCTTTCACCCCTGAGACAAAAGCGTTTCTTTATTGTCATTCATTTGTATACAAAGCCTACCTAAATAGGTTAATCTCTGCAAGTTAGGTAAGGCGAGTCGAAGATCTGCCCCCTGACTCTTGACATTCGATTCGAATTTGACTTCGATTCGGTTTAATTTATTGATTAAAATTTCATCAAAATGGAGTTAAAAAGTGCGCTAATGTTGTATTGGATTCAAGAACTTGTCATTTAGTATTTTTAACGTGACATTGTGCATTTTATAATACTCTACTTAGGTGGAAGTCTTTTAAGTCAATAAATGAAACCGAATCGAAGTCAAATTCGAATCGAATGTCAAGAATCAGTGGGCTGGTTCTATGCTCGCACCAACAAATATTATTTCGCATGTATATCAATTCATTTTGAGTGTGGACTATGAGTGTTAAACTAAACATTTGTCGTAGTCCCTAACACCATGACAGAAGATAATCAAGGTATGTTATGTCTGTTGTTATTTATTTAATACCCCTAAACAGCTTTACGTATCAATCAAAACACAATTATTTTGATAATATAAACATGCTTAAGTGAGATATCGTTTTACAAATCGATGTTTGTCACTCGATAAAATTAATTACTTGGGCATTTCACCCGCCACCCGGGAGACCGTAACCCCCACCTCATCCCATCCTGCTCGTAAACTGGGCCCCGAAGGCCTGTTGTTTGTCAACACGTCTCCGACAAAATTGTAATCAGAGAATTCGGGATTTAATTATAAGAACAAAAACATAAGATATTTAATCAATTCTAAAGCAGGAACGAACAATAACGGCGCGGCGTTTCCACTCACACCCTTCTATAAGCATTGCCATCTATTTGTGACTTGTACCATTGTGTTTAGGTAATTTCTTTGTTTATTATGGGTAAAAGAAAGTAACAGAAAGAGACTACTGATTGTAATTTATCATAATAATGCTAGAGAAAATTTTCGGCCCTACCTCACGAAAAGAACTACACTATAAAAATATTTGTAAGAGAGCCGATGCTGTTCTCTTTGTTGTAGAAGTACAACAGGCTTTATACTGGCCAACTAAGGCATGGTGGAGAGGCCGGTCTGCCCCGGGCATCGCGATCAGGAGGGCGCCATTTTACTTAAATACCTAAATATAGATACTAAACAGTTCAAACCAAAAACATACCGCTAAAATTAACTTCAAATTTAACCAGCTTCAGAACTCTAAAGTCTAAATATTTATTTTTATATGGTGAAACCAATATACAATCGCGATATTATAATCTGAACGTTTTTACTCCCTACCTTTTAATTGAAATATGGTACAACTCTCGTAGTAAATTCTATCAAATACAATAAATAAGACACAAATCAATTCAATTGTGGAACGATATATCACGTAAAAATAACATAGTACATAAAAATAGGATCAATTAAATATCTCCTTGTTTTTACGTCGATCAGTTATGTAAATGGGGGCACCGAAATTACAGTTGGACGTGAAGCCAAAAGTACGATCCTCCACGAGTGTCGCAAGCCCTTCATCCACCACTAAAGATTAGTAAAGATGTCAGTTTTCTTTTACATAGAGAAAGGACTAAAGTATGGCTATACCATAAACGTGACATGAGTAACAAATACTACACGCAACATAAATAACATGTTTGATCACATTTAAAGTTGTTAACCTCGTAACGTAATGTGTTAGTAAGTAATAATTGAGTTAGCAGCGAGTGACATCAAGCAATGTCAATTTGGAAAAGTGTTTGCGCCTGTTTCCTACGAATGAATGAAGGCGAACTTAGGCAGCCGTAATAGATACCGCCCAAACCTAAAATAGATCATAACATTGATCCTTCTACTTAATACGTTGATAATAATTCATGTTTGAAGCTTAAACTTAAAGCACTCTTTCGTCATTGTATTTATCGAATTTATTTAAAAGCAATCTAATCACCGATGGCACATAATAATTTTATCAAGTCGTCGGAGAAGACCTCTCGCTGCCGGCCATGGTTTCAGTCATTGTCGACCATCGGGACACCTGGCGTGCGGTGTCCCTCTTTTGAGAGGTTATTATCTCTCAGAAAGAGAGTGCCGAGAGGGATCAGGAATGATCTGATTCCTTCCGCCGCCATCGAGTTGACGACTGATCGGCGCCTCTTGCCCTCAGGATTGCGGGTGCTTGGAGAATTCCCGTCGTAAGAGGCGACTTATAGGGGCCATCGAGGTTCGCCAGCGCGCAACAGGGGCACGCAACACGGGTGGTCGGTACCTGCCATCGTTGACGCCACGGCGGCGGGGGTGTATGAACATCCCTCCCTCCTTCCCCATAATTAGGGACAAGTCGCGAAACGACACCCCGCCGAGGTGGGTTGGGCGCTGCTTGCCACCTCGAGGTTTTTAGGGACTCAGCCCAGCATTGCCCGGATGTTTTCCATCTCTCCTGGACACTATGATGCTGGGCCGTAAAACCGGCGACTCCAACATAATCGTACATCTCCCCCAGACGTGGCGGCAGTGGTAAAACACATAAGTGGAGTGCCGGTGCCTGCTAACGCGACGTTGTAATGGGGTTGGCAACTGCTAGAGTGACATTAGCTGCTATTAGCTGGATTTAGACGTAAATAAACAATTTTATATGAGAAAATTGACAAATTAATGTATAACAAGTGAAATTACGTGTCATGTGGTCATAGTGATTTTAAATTGGAATGCATAATTTTCTGAAGGACAAGACTCAAAGACTAAATTAAACTTTTGTAGAGTTTATAGGTTATGTCGAAATTATTTCGTGAAACATGATCATGAAAACATCAGTAAATTACATAATTAATTCATACACAAGTATACTGCTTGTTTCCAAGATTTACCATTTTATGCAAACATAAACTAACATTTTTTATTTTATTTTATAGCAAAGATTAGCAAACGAGCAGATGGGTCACCTGATGGTAAGTGATCTCCACCGCCCATAAACACCCAAGACACAAAAAGAATCATGGGTGCGTTGCCAACCTAAAAGGAGGGAATGGAAGGGGAGGGAAAAGGGATTGGGAAAGGGAGGGGGGAAATGGGCCACCGGAAATCTCACTCACCGAACGAAACGCGACAGCAAGCTGCGTTTACGTCGGTTTTCTGTGAGACAGTGGTGTCTAACCGGTCGAGCCGGCCCATTCGTGCTGTAGACGTTACTGTCTACAGCGTGGCTCTACCTCTAAAAACATTTTAATAATATTCATTTTAAATACAATGTTACGACTACTGTAATTTTAATGTTGAAATAATTTCTTCCAGGAGACTAGAGGAAATATACACTGTTGTCACATCATACATAGTACTATTAAAAATATTCTACAGAGAGTGATAATGAGTTAGAAATTATTACACAATTTATTTTAATTTTAGCACATTGTACCTATGGAAAATAATACCTATGCAAGACTAATGAATCAGAGGGTTTGTGAGACCAGGAATATACCAGGTGTTGAAACCCAAGGAAGGTGAAGGTTTTGCTTTTCCGAACAAATTGGTTTAACCATTCCTCGTCTCCAAAAAGAAAGAATTAGATTCTAGGTGATTTATGAAATAAATGAAATAATTATTATATTTAGCTGTTTTATTTTGACAAAAGTTCGTGATGTTCGTAAATACAATTTACAAAAATAGCACACATTATGAACAACGTCATTAGAGAATTTGTCTTGAAAATAAAATAAAATAATTGATTTATCCAATATCCAAAATGAACCCGAAACAGCCAAGATACAGATGACAAGCTGAGCTATATTGGCGCCATGTAGGATTAGCTTTTACCTTGGTTTAACTGGCCAATCCCATCGGTATGACATTATAGACAAAAGTGGTTTGCATTGCAACTTTATAGTCGCATCGTCTAATAATTTAGTGTTTTATAATATGTGCTATAGACGGATCCTGGGCTCGGATCCTAGGGTGGACATTCCAGTTTTCTGGCACAATTAACGGTAGACTGGATCGCCAAAACGTTTACTTAAGGCAGCCAGCCGGTCATAAGAACTAAGCCGATGGTTTTCTACAACATGCTTGAAAATGTGTTTGCACTCAGCTCACATTGAATGAGAAAACGTCAAGTGGAAAGATTATGTAGTACCCTGCATGGTATGCCGTATATTAAGTACAAGCTAATTCAACCTCTACACAGTCTTTTTCGAATTTGTTACAAGTTGAGGAACTGAAATTATCGTCCGACAACTTCTCAATTATGAGAAAGCGTACTCAATTGCTGTTATAATAATCGTCCGACAAAAGTCTGTGTTCTTACTAAAGGTGTCGACCGAGGAGACTAGGTGTTGCGGCGCCACATCCGTCATCGAAGACGCGCCTGTAAATAAAATCTATTTCTATTCTCCATACATCATACCGTTTGTCTAACAAATCAAATTATCATAAAGTGTCTGTTTCAGACGTAAGTATACTAGGGCGCCGAACTACTACTAGTGTGCCGGGTCGGTCACTTCCCTGCAACATGGTAGAGGAGGCTGATGGCTGGCACATGCGTCATACTCGGGTGCTGTTTGTGGGGACTGGTCTGCTCAGACTTTTATTACTTTTACTTATTAATCTAAGCTTTTACTATTTGTATCAATCCGTCTAGTTTGCTGTTTATTCGCTGTGTCTGTGGGAGACGCTCAGCAATTAAAATAGTACGTTTTATTGGTTTTATTTTACATCAAGGCAACCTTGTTGTAGATTAGCTGCTCTAACCTAATATAATGAAATATTTTTTATGATTGTTTATTAATAGCTGATTGTCAATTGCTTGTTATTACTTTTTTCTCAAAAAGAGCAAAGTCAGAGTTTCTTGCCCGTTCTTCTTTGGCGAACCAACCATCCGAACTGGCGGTATAGTAAAATTTTTGACGGAATCTAAATAATGTATGATATGTTATGGATTCAATAAATTATTTGATTGGATTTTGATTTTAAACAATTACTGAGTCTCTTGATGACCGACGCTCTTGATTATTCGCCACTTTCTGGGTACAATAAGATGGTATAGGATATAGAGGTATATACAATAAGATGGTATAGGATATAGAGGTATATACAATAAGATGCATATACATCCCATACCGGCAATACGGACTAAAAACACCGCGCTGGTGGGCTACTTCGGCACTTAAGTGGGGCGACCCCGGGGTATCCGGAGATAGACGCAGATTGCAAACGAAACCGCCGCAGCGCGGTGCCGCCTTAAGGCCATTCTCCGATTGGGGGGAGGGCTCAGAAACCCCCGCCGCCGAAGGACGTCCTCGGCGTCTACGGCAGCACGAGGCTGACCGTCCGTGCTGCCGTCCGTCCCGGGGTTGCAAGTATAATAAATAGTACTAAAAGGGGCACACAGCCCTCCGCTGCACGCCCGAGATTCCGGAAGGACCATATTAATCTCCTCTTACGGCAGACAGGGGATACCGTTGTGGATTTCTCCAAACGCCCCCATTCCACAGGGCGGGAGACACCAGTCAGTCGTCCACCCGGCGCTTGATACGTCTCCTTTGGCGGCAGGTAGGGTCGTTCGGCTCACGATCTGGCTCTGCGCAAAATAACGCGCTCGCAAAAGGAGAACATCACATGCCATGACCTCCGTCTGCCGACCATGGCTGACACCACGGCCGGCAACGAGAGGTCGCCACCGATAACTGCTGTGAGAGCGCTACGCTCCTCGTGCCAGGCTGGGCCGTATCCTCGGGGCAGTTGCCACAGTGGTAACACACGACGGACTCCTTTTTTCCTTTACGATACAGGTACGAGCTGAAACACCCGTGGCCCGTCAGCATCTGTATCCGTCGAAATGTAGGCGTACCGTGGAGCCTGTCTAGCCACTATTGAAATACAAGTCGCACTGTCACATCGGTCCTCAAGTCCGTGCTCAGACTGTTCAGCCTGGTATGCCACTCCTCCATAATGGATCTGCGAAACCTGGCCGCAATCTTCCTCGGGGCAAGCCTCTCACGCTGCTGGGACTCCCCCTACCGCCAAAATCACTGACGAAAGGACTAGGCATCCAAATCCCAAGGGAGAGTACTGGCCAACACGCGGGCTGCCATTTGAGAGACCGAAGATGGTTACAAGCATGTTTCCACGTATCCCAAGTACCGCAAGACACTTATATTTTATTCACTATAACGTTTTGCCACATCATTTAGTTAGTTTTAATACCATTATTCATCATCATCATTATCAGCCCCAGAACGTCCACTGCTGAACATAGGCCTTCCCAAAAGATTTTCAGATTCACCTGTTGGAAACGGCCTGCATCCAGCGACTTTCTGCGTCACTTAACCCTTATTGATCTTACCAAAATGCCTACATAACAGAAAATAATTCTGCTCCAATATTGCTTGGTACTTCGTAAAACAACATTTGGCGCCATCTAGTAATGAGTATCACAACTATACGGTGAACTTATTTGAGTAAACCATAGACAAAGATACGGCCTATGGTAGCGTCTTAAAATAAGAAATATTGCTACTTCCAATAAATAGATGGCGCTGTGTGCTCTTAACACAAAATATATTATCATCATTATGAAGTCTGGTTTATTTTTAGAAATAAGTAATTTGTTTTTATCAATTGCTCCTTTAATATATTGAAGTTTATACTAGAGGTATCGAGGTATAAGAGTCTTGTCGTGTAATATAGCTAGGATTACATTGTATCGTGGCATTCGCGCTCTCGGTTGATGTTATCTGAGTAATCGTAATATTATGATTATGCTAATTAGCGTATTTTTTCACAAAAAAACCGTTCGTTATCGGTGCGCAGGCGCGTGTGCTTCGCCATGTAAGCATGTGAGCTGGTACGTGTCATAATTATGTACTGTATTTTCAAAAGAAGTTGCATACAGTATTACACATACAAAATGATCTGATGTGTTTGTGAAGTGTATGTGTTTACCCAGGACTTGTATAGGTGTTTAAGAAGAATGCGTGGTTTATGGTAGAGGAAATTCACGTTTATTTTAACTGACAGTTTCAACCCCTCTATTAGCCTCTAGGCTCTAGTGCAATATGTGATTGATGCGTTTACATACTCTGCAAATTCTATTGAATGATACTCTGGTTTTGCCGATCATGGGGTATAGTCTTTATTGAAGCGCGGTGTGTCGTCAATGAGGGGGCCGGGTGGTGAGGAAGGGGGGACGTGTTTGTTGTCGCTATCAGTCGCGGTGTCACAGTTCAAGGGGCGCAGGCCGCGGTTATCGCGCGCTATCTGTCGAGCGCCGAGTGCCGAGTGTCGACAGTATAATTATTATCTTCGCCTCACGATGGGTATCGAGTCGCGAGATGGCGAGATGGCGAGATGGTGAGGTGACGAGGTGGCAAGGTGCTGGGCGCCGGCTGGTTACGAGTTACGACACTAGCGCCGCGTTTGTAACGCGTTGCGTTTCTCAACATTGCCAGCGTGTGTCAATCAACACGTGTCAGACACGCTGTCCTTCGACAACTGTCTGCCGTTTTACTGTTTCTTCGCAATTCGTTTTTGTTTAAATACTTGGAAACATTTTGACTTTGGCCACATTCCATAGTCCGTGAAATTTTCCCACTTTTGAGAATGTAAATAAAACTCTACATATCGGTTATGTTTTCGATTTCACAATACTTACATAATCCAGAAGTATGATCAGAGTAGGAAAGCGTTACGTACCTACGCTTTTATTAAGTATATACTTATTTATTTATTTAGGACACTAAACTAAACTGATCGGGAATATACCAAATGACCAATGGTTTAAATATATCGATATACGTTATGATAGTCGCGTAACTCCTGGTATTATATTATACATATTCATAGGTATACAAGTAGACGCTTTTGTTTCCGAGGGTAGGCAGAGGTGCAATTAATCCATCTGTCAAGGCAAATATACAACAAACCGCTATCATCATCATCATCAGTCATAGGACGTCCACTGCTGAACATAGGCTTCCCTAAAAGATTTCAAGATCGATCTGTTGGAAGCGGCCTGCATCCAGCGACTTCCTGTGACCTTTATCAGGTCGAAAAAACAAACAAACCGCTATTTATTTTCATAATAGTCATAGCAGTTTCGGACAACTCTTACATAGTTTGTCGATTCGAAAACTTCATTTAAAATTGTAATTGCTTGAGCTGGTATTTGCAACCAGTACCTCGCAATTTACAGTCTATATATACTACCACATGAACAATGAGAAAGTTTCAACAAACGCTTGGATAATTTAATTACATCCATGATCCAACTTAGTGAGTCAGTGGTCCGAGACATAAATAAAAGCACATTCATAAAATATAATTAAATTCCCTATATCAAACTATATATAATCCCTACTGTATCTGATTAGCGGTTTATATAGAGAATCCATATTTTCATTTTATTGTGAAATGACGTATCCGACAAATCCATAGAATCAAAGACATTCAACAGTATATAGACGGGACAACAGCACAAAACTTGTGATCCAAAAGTTATGACCTAGGGGTCATAAGTCGCTCAGTTTATTTGAAATATACACGCGCCAGGCCGGCCAGCGTAATAATATTGAGAGAATAAACTTATCTTACGTGATTCTTAACCATTCACAAAACATTCTAGGGTGTTAATTGTAATAATCGCCCTCGCATTGTAATAAGTGGTTGATAGTGATACTGAAGCTTGAGGTCAATTTTTTTGTATGGAAACTTGCATGATAGCCTATCTATTTCGTTGCATAGAATATATAAATCAGTCTATTAATTTTAGAAGTTTTCGTGTGAGTGTAATGACGTTGGAACCGCTCCGCTTATACAATATACCTATGTATGTCTACATCCATGTTGTGTCTCATTATAATAATGTACATAAGTGTCACGATTCACGGCGCTGTTACTAGGGCAGCATAGGGCGGAAGGGCCCGCAGTCCACACCTAACGAATAATAAGCTCGAAATGGTTCTGAGTTAGCAACAGGTGACGCCACTACTGGTATTATAACAAGGTGGAGGTCGGTCATGTAACTCGATTATGAGCGGTGGTTTGATCGCGTGAATTACAAAAAAATAATGTTACAATAAATGTATAAGCCATAGGACGTCCACTGCTGAACATAGGCCTCCCCCAAAGATTTCCAAATCGACGTGTTCGAAGCGGCCTGCATCCAGCGACTTCCTGCGACCTTTATCAGGACGTCGGTTCACCTTGTGATATGTTCAGCAGTGGACGTCTTATGGCTGATGAGGATGATGAAATGTATAAGACCTTCCCTAATCAAAATGTAATCTAATACTATTTTTTACCCAAAATGGTACAATATAAAAGTATGTTGCCTAAATCGTAAGAATAATAATTTTCCAATGCATTACTCCAGAGATGATGTTCCCTAAGATAACCGTTGCTATAAATTTTCTTTGGGAATAAAAATATTTATATTCTGTGAACTGTGTGCACTATTTTAAAATAGATTAGAAAATCGCAACGATTATTTCAAAAATATGTAAATAATGAAACGATATCTATTCATGGATAATATATAGAGCGATGATTGGACTAAATTTATGGGTGATAAATTACATATTATGTCAGTCTCTGAGAGCGCGTTATCTATCTCTAAGTAATATTAACCCAATTACAGGAGTAGATCACGAGCCAGTGGCACCACTACACGTGACCGTCTGCATTCACTGACTTACTTTGACCTGGCTTTATTGCGTCTATTCCCGTTTTCCCCACATTTTCTCCATCAATGGTACGGTATAATGAGAATAACGAGTAGCCACCAAAACCAGTGGATCATCGAAATAGCTTTTACCTATCATCTTTACTTTCCACATTTGTATGTTCCACAAAATAGTTTGTTATCTATTCCGGGTGTTACAGTAAGTTGGTACCATAGCAATTCCATATACATAACGATTTAAAGTATATACTTTGTACACATGTACAGGGTGTTGCAAAAAGGGGATATCAATAATAATTACACTTGTGGCATGATTTGTGAGGAGGTTCCTCACTCTGTGGTGCTAACCGCCGCGCTGATGACTTGGGTGATGAGTCAAGCCTCACCATCGGGCATCATTTTATATTTTTAAATGATTATTTGTTTTAATATTTAAATACATTTAAAAAATCCTTTGAAAATAAATAGTAATAACCAATTACACTTGAAGGGAGGATGGCTAGCGGTATAGTTCAAAATGTCGTAAGGATCACAGTTTTGATTAATGAACACTTATTGAGTTAATCTACATTCAGATAAAAATAACACAAATCACTATAGTCGATAAACGGAAGGATTAGGGCTTGTACGCGCATTGTTTGGAAGAAATTCACATTTATTTTACAAATAAAAACTTTTGTTTCAACTATAACAATCAACTATATCAAATCAATGTGCAAAATTAGAACAAAATATATGCATGCGGATATTAATTCAATTTAATATAGCTATTGCGCATTAAACATAGAATACTGCCTTTATATTTGTGCATTATTCGGCCTGGAATTTATTCAATAGAAGTTATACTTGTAGTAGTAGAGACGTTTGAAATATAGAGACGGTGTATCCGAATAGTTGTAAGATATAGAACTGAACCGCATCAATATTCATATATAGATTGAGATAAAATTATACAACGATCTGAAAGTATTTACCTCTATTATAATTAATTAGCTTCAACGGACTTGTGCATGCAACTTCTATGTATGTATTACGGTTTAGTTAATATTATGTAACTCGAATTCCCTTTTATTTTTGTAGATAACAAGATTTTCGTAGGCTTATAAAAGCAGATTAGCACATGGCTTACTTTTCGGTAAGTCATTAACATCACGGCCAAACCTTTACAAACCTTGAAATGAGCTTGATATGGTAAAAAATATTGTCAGGAGAGTTCTGGGCCTTTTTTATAACACATAGCGTCGACAACGCAACAAGCAGCTACATGTCTACAGCATGACTACCAATTATAAAATCGGTAGGTACAGAGTAAGCAGTAAGCATTAGTTACTAAGCTCGTGTAAATTGAACCCATCAAGTACATTGTACACTGATATGTCGATATCTACAAATTGAACTATTGACCGTCGACTTACTGACACACATACAATCTCCGATCACGACCGCGACGTGATGCAAACATTCTCGAACGTTCCCTACTAGTGCGGTGATTTAATAAAACTTAAATCCCTCATAATAGATAATAATATTTATGCACACTTAGTATGCATACTCTAAACTGTTTATGACTGCCCTGGTGACGTAGTTGTATTCTGTATGGAGTATGACTACCGATCTAAGATCTCAGTTTGGAAGGATCCACAAGTGTAATTATTATTTTGGAAGGATCCAAACTGAGATGTCCAGGAGGTCGGGTGAGTGATTTTCTAACGCAATTTTCTTACAACTGAATCCTCTCAGGGAAGTTGACGACAGGCAGGCAGCCCGCCGTAAACACTTTAATTAAAATGATGTCTTGCGCCGATCCTATATTGAGATGGGTTTAGTTTGGAAATCTTTGGGGGAGAAGTAAGTTCAGCAGTGGACATCCTATGATGATGATAAAAGTATCACACACAAGTATCACGCCATTTACATACATAAGCTCACGCCTGTATCCCCGAAGGGGTATGCAGAGGCGCACTAGCGAACTAGAACACCCACATTTCGCAGAGCTTAGTTCCGTCCCAGATGTGATAAGGGGCGTGCCTATCGCCATATCGGGCACAAATTCCAGACTCCGGGCTGATATGGAAAAATCCAATATCACTTTGCCCGACCCGGGAATCGAACCCGAGACCTCAGAACCGTAGTCGTACCGAAATACCACCACGCCACCGAGGCAGTCATCACGCCATTTATCTATATAATAAGACGAAGAGAGTGAGAACTTTGTGCCTTTGTGTATATTAAGTGTATTATTCAATTTAGTTTATTATGACGGTGTTTCGGAATATTAACAGCGGGCACATCACAATTATTAAAGTTTGGTCGGTAAGTAGATAAACTAGCGAGTGACATGGCTTATATAAACGAGTGCAGGATGCCAGTCAAATAGTTACCGTGTTATTCCAAATTCTTAGCAGAAGCTCTGACCGACAGCTAGAAATCGGTAAAATGTCTCTCAGAGAGGTTCGGTGTTAATTTTAATTTAATTAATCTTTTATCCTCTTGCTCAAGGCAATATAATATATCTATCCTTTGAACAAGGATAAGATCGCCCTCTGTCAGCCGCGCGTCGGCTCTATCTTATGAAGAGACGAAACAAGTTTGGTGAAGCTGCTGCCTCCATTCTCTACTCCAACCTTAATCTTTGGCGATAAAGACCCTTTATGCATATACATATTTATTTAAGCTTTTTTAGCGTATGTATGTATATATTTAATGAAACGTTATACGAACAACAATGTAAATGTGGCAAATTTATAACATACATGCGACTAGCCTCTAGTGATTCCCACGGGACAAGGCGACTTGTATGCAGGTGCGGCCGGCTAGCGGTCACATAAAGTGATATCGTTCTACGGTTATCCGTGTGGAATACTCGCGGGTTACTTTAAATCAGCATTAATATAGCGTCTATTCCGCGGATGTACTCGTAGGCAAAGATGCATCTTGTAGCGCGCCACGCATAGTTCGTTGAATATCTCCCATTGTAAGTATTTCTTTAACGCCAAGTAACTTACTTGTACTTTTAAAAATGTTACAACATTGTCAGAAAAAAAGGGAATCTTAAATATATTTCATAAGTAGTTATGCCATCCTTTAGCCAGTGTCCAGTAATGCACTGGCGTAGCGTGGGGGGGGCCGGGGGGGCCTCGGGCCCCGGGCCCCGGGCGGCACATGAAGGGGGGCGGCAAATTAAGAGAGGCGGCACCTGAGGAGGGGCGGCACACGGCGCGACAAGGGCCGCAATTCTTTTCAGCATAAAAAGAAAATAAATAAATACGCCCAACAATCACACATAGCCCTGAACCCACACTAGGTATTACCCACTGGCGTAGCGTCGGGTCCATAGCACCGGGTGGCACATGAGAAGGGGCGGCAATCGTTGCATTTTTGTATAGGTACTTATGAAATTAAAAAATCAAAACGTATGCGCTAATGCACCATGTGTCTCAAGTGCGACGGATTCACGCGACACAATACAACGCGACGGGGCGGCGCGGGCTCTGGGCGGCACGGGCGCCGCGGCGGCGCGGGCTCGGGGCGGCACAGGCGCTGGGGCGGCGCGGTCGCTGGGGCGGCGTGGGCTCTGGACAGCGCGGGCACTGGGGCGGCGTGGACTCTGGAAGGCGCGGGCGTTGGGGCGGCGCGGTAGCTGAGGCGGCGTGGGTTCTGGACGGCGCGGGCGTTGGGGCGGCACGGTCGTTGGGGCGGCCTGGACTCTGGACGGCGCGGGCGTTGGGGCGGCGCGGTCGCTGAGGCGGCGTGGTTTCTGGACGGCGCGGGCGTTGGGGCGGCACGGTCGCTGGGGGGGGCGGCACGGTCACTGGGGCGGCGTGGGTTCTGGACGGCGCGGGCGTTGGGGCGGCGCGGTCGTTGGGGTGCGCGGCCTCTGGGAGCGCGCGGTCGCTGGGGCTGCGTGGGCGCTGGGTGTCGGGAGCGCTGGGGCGGCGCGGGTGCTGGGGCGGTGCGGGCGATGGGGCGGTGCGGTCGTTGGAGTGTACGGCCTCTGGGACCGCGCGGTCGCTGGGGAGGCGTGGTCACTGGGGCGGCGCGGTCGCTGGGGCGGCGTGGTCACTGAGGCGCGTGGGCGGCGTGGGTTCTGGACGGCGGAGTTGGGGCGGCGCGGTCGTTGGGGTGCACGGCTGCTGGGCCCGCGCAGTCGCTGGGTCGGCGTGGGTTCTGGACGGCGCGGGTGTTGGGGCGGCGCGGGAACTGGAGCGGTGTGGGAGATGGGGCGGCGCGGTCGCTGGGGCGGCGCGCGTGCTGGGTGGCGCGGCCGCTGGGGCGGCGCGGGCGCGGGTACTGGAGCGGTCTGGGAGATAGGGCGGCGCGGGCGCTGGGGCGGTGCGGACGCTGGGGTGGCGTGCGCTCTGGACGACGCGGGCGTTGGGGCGGCGCGGGTGCAGGGGCGGTGCGGGCGATGGGGCGGCGCGGTCGTTGGGGTGCACTGCCTCTGGGACCGCGCGGTCGCTGGGGCGGCGTGGGTGCTGGGTGGCGCGGGCGCTGGGGCGGCGTGGGTGCTGGGTGGCGCGGGCGCGGGAACTGGAGCGGTGTGGGAGATGGGGCGGCGCGGTAGCTGGGGCGGCGTGGGTGCTGGGTGGCGCGGGCGCGGGAACTGGAGCGGTGTGGGAGATGGGGCGGCGCGGTCGCTGGGGCGGCGCGGGCGCTGGGGCGGTGCGGACGCTGGGGTGGCGCGGTCGCTGGGGCGGTGCGCGCGATGGGGCGGCGCGGTCGCTGAGGCGCACGGCTGCTGGGCCGGCGCGGTCGCTGGGGCGGGCGGGTGCTGAGCGGCGCGAGCGCTTGGGTGGTGCGGGCGATGGGGCAGCGCGGACCCTGGGACGGCGCGGGCACTGGGGTGGTGTGGCGGGCGGAATACAGCGCCCCGGCGCCCGACGACCGCTAGATACTTTGGCGACCGAACTTTAGGACATTATCTGGGACATGTACTTCCAATTCGAGTATTTAGTTTGCACTGCTGTTGGTGACAACAAATATTTCCCGATGACAGTGTCAAATCCCACACTGCGATAGATTTTTTTGTGAGTTTTGCTTCAGGTGTGGGTGAAGTGGAACCGCAAGGCCCTTGTAGTTCTTGATATCCATGATATAAGTTC
Source organism: Clanis bilineata (assembly GCA_036417725.1). Taxonomy (NCBI): domain Eukaryota; kingdom Metazoa; phylum Arthropoda; class Insecta; order Lepidoptera; family Sphingidae; genus Clanis; species Clanis bilineata. Next base: position 192,692 of record CM071146.1, on the reverse strand, counting down.
AATTCCACCTAGTGTGGGGTCAGGATTACGAGTGCGATTGTTGGGTGTATTTAATTTATTAAATTTTTTATTATGTTCAGTACTCTTTATTTTAGAAGCTTTTTTAAATTTTTAAATATCATCATCAATACATATAATAAGAATGTAAATATCGCGCGTCTGTACATCGCTTAGATTTCTAAAAAAACTAATTGGGGGGGCTTAGAAATAGTAATAGAACACATTTCTATCATTTTTAGAATTTTTGTCTGTCTCTGTCTGTCTGTATGTTTGACCACGTATCAAATGAAAACCACCAAAGTAATTTTACGGAACTGGATAGGAAATCGTAGACCACATCTTGGAATAACATTTAGGCTTTGTTTTATTCAAATCGGTCAACTCTATAAAAAAAATGGATATTTTTGTATTATGAGTGCGATTGCTGGGAGTTCTATGACGGCTGAAAGTGATTTTCAAATTTATCAATAGGTTACGGCGTTACCATATTTTTTGAGTCACACTGGACTTTTTACGAATTATGTTCCAATTTAAAGGCGTTTAGTGATCCGGGGTCGAAATCTAAAAATTGACCGCCATTTTGTTTTTCTTTGTTTCTGGGCCGATTGACTTCAAAATCGATATCTGGGTCGCCCCGTTGTAGAATATTTAGACTAAAACGACAGGGTGGATCGACAAATCAAATGTTTTTACCGTTGGCCCTACAAAATACGCGTGCGAAGCCGCGGGCAAATGCTAACACATATTAAAAAAAATAAAACAAATTTATAAATATAAATGTATTCCCCTCCGATGGCGGGGCTCGGGACCCAAACCATCGGCGGTTAAGACCCCCGAGTGAGGAACCCGAATTCGTATGTGCGACTACCATGAATTTTTTCACATTTCCAGAACCAACCGTTTAAGTGGTAGGGGGTGCGGGCACTTGACTCTAACAAACATTCGCAGATTAAAGCTTAATATTTCGCAAACGAATTCTTGGGTCGAAAAATGGTTTTAGCAAGCCCGTAATGTTTTTGAACGATCTATCCAACGATACCCCACACAGACAGATGCACATGACGAAACTATAAGCGTTCCATTTTTCCATTTGGCTTTGGAACCCTAAAAATTTGTCATTTTGTCCCACATCGTTTTGTCTCTGCATCACCTTAGGTAGACTGGTAGATAATGCCTATGGCATTAAGTCCACCTTTATACAGTTTTGTATATAAAGCTTAAATAAAATAAATAAAAATTAAAAACCGGCTTTAAAATTCTTCAGATATCGACCAAACGACAGTGTTCAAATCCGTCTATGAATACTCCCTCAAAAGACATTAGCAATTATTAGTAATTGATTGAGTAGTTTAGAAATCAATTATTACAATCTCATGGATAGTTCATAATCTCGAAATCATAAGAAAAGTTTTTTTTTTATTTTTAATCTGAATAATCCGGCTGTTATTGTAAATGATATTTCACCAGTGTTGCCAAAGTTACAATTTTGCCCATATATTTGCGGATTTAATTATAGGTACCTACTAACTTTGCGGACGTGGTAGCTCGGGTTTATAGGGGATACCCATAACATCTATTATTAATAATATTTTTGTAATTATAAAAAAGTGAATTTTAGTATACCCGAAAATTTTAAGTAGTTTGTTCAGAATCCGTTGTTTAATCCAATACAGTTTTTACATAGTATGCTATATATTTTCCTAAAATCAAAGTAAAATTCTTGCAAGTTGGGTGCTCAATTACTACCATTGTATTCACTCATTATCTGAGACAAATTATAATTTAACAAGCCGCAACGCCTTTTTCTTCTGCGGATTTACTGTCTGTGAACTTTACTTTATTTCAGTGTAATTTTAATAATTTTAATCGTATTTGTTATCATCACACAAAACATTTTTGTTTAAATTGATGGTGATTTGGGCTAAAAAAGTATGCAAGCTGCACAATGTCCAAATATATAGGATAACCCCGGTTTACCTAAGCTCTATTAATAATAATATTAGCCCTGTAATATTACTGTCCCACTGCTGGACACGGGCCTCCTCTACTAATGAGAGGGGTTATTAGGCTGGCCTAATTCGGGTTTGTAGACTTCACATACCTTCGAAATTCTTGTGGAAAATTCTCGGGTATGCAGGTTTCCTCACGATGTTTTCCTTCACCATTATATCAAGCGATATTTCACAATGAAAACACACTTAACATAGAAAAGTCAGAGGTGTGTGCTCTTTTTGAGGTTGGTCTCGAACTTCCGATAATCGTCTCGGCAGTCCGTACCATTTCCAACTGCTCTATTGAAGACAAAAATAATTTTATAAATCGGTCCACATTTGCCAGAAATGTCAGGTAATATACTCGTACAAAATTAGTCCGATGACTTGAGAATCTCTTTTTTTTAAGTCGGTTGAAAAGGGGCGGCAAATTTCCGAGCGGCCCCGGCGGCGAAAACCCACGCTACGCCGCTGCAGTAATGTACGCGACGCGGCGCGACGTGAGTGATCGAACTCTACTGCTGCTGTATCTCAGGAAACCGACGCGTTTAATTGTTTGTGACTGTTGCTCAAAGAAGCCTCCGACGTCGCTCATCTCTAATATATATAATCAAACAATTCATTAGAAAATACCCAAAGTCGAGCACGGCTTGCTTATAGATAGTAAACTGTGTACATTCAACCGTCCGGGGACAGATGTTAGTGAGCACCGATAATCGTATTCTAGATGTCGAAAAGACTATTTGTAGATCCATTAATTCATTGATAACGGGTTTGCGCGGCGCGAGGTGAGGTGAGGCGAGGCGAGGTGGTGAAGAAGGCAGTGTAACAAGCGGGGAAGCTAAGGGGGGGGGGTGTCGTGTGTCGCATGCAGTACACAACACAAGGCACAGCTCAGGCGCACCGTGCAAGGCGCGACTTGTCGCCGCGCGAGGCGTCGTGTCGTGTAGCGTCGAGGCAAAGCTCGCTGATGGCCCTGACCCGGCCGCCTGCTCTCCTCCGAACAAATATTTTAATTTAAACTACCTAGTTACAGGCACGCACTCGCAAACCCACATGGGATAATACGAACTGACAAACATTAATTACTAAACATATTGTCCCAAATTAAAGCTTTATTATTACTGTAACTAAAATATATACAAATGTTATACGCTAAATGGATATTTAAGTTTTTCAACACTACGGAATTTGGTGCTTAAAAACATAAAAATATAGATTTGTGGCATAGTTATGTACTTCTTTTTATAGTAAACTAGCAGGTGGGTCACCTGGTGGTGATTTCCATCACCCATACGCACCCATGATACCAAAGAATCATGGCTGTGTTGCACTCATTGGGATTAGGAACGGGCCGGGGTGTGCCGCCGAAAATCTCATTCGTCAAACGAATCGCAACAGCAAGCTGCTACTTTAAATGAAACGGCCTACCAAACTGGTTACAAAATTTAAATGATTTATTTATGTTTTATGGCTTCAATAAATAATCTATACACATATACCTAAATACGGGAAGCGAAAACTTTGTGCCCCTTTTGTGATGGTGGTAATTAAAAGGCAATAATTATAAATATTACTAACACTTCGGAATCCTTCAGTAAATAATGTTAATATAAATATCCCTTCTTACATTAAATTATTTTTTCTTTCCTTTGTAAGAGACTATGACGACAGTTACACTATTTTTGTATCTCCTCAAAAAATCTCTAAACACTAAAATAACGTTACTAAAACAACAATACACAGCTCAAGAAAATAACGTCGAATGGTAATCTCAGCCCCAATAAGGCCCAACCAGTACGACCCTGTACACTCACCAACCGGACCGGTCAGTGATAAAATTCAAGAGCCGCTGGCGGCGGCGGGACACTTGTATAAAACTTCTCGAACTCTATATTACACAATTCACATTAATTCGATGGCATAAGGCATAAACAGTAACAGCTTGACTATATGTTTTTTTGCCATTTCTCGCTGGCGACTACGTAAAATGATTTGTATGAAAAACGTCAATTCCCCACGTAACCTAAGGCGTTCGAGTGTTTGTCATACAAATATTTTACGTAATCGCTAACGTGAAATGCAAAAAAACTCATTGTCGAGCTATTGACCACTAATAGAAGGTATACAGAGCGTGCATTATGCATATGTACATAAAACAGTAATTGTTTCAACTTTCGTGAAAAATAATGATGCGCTCCATCCTTTGTCGCACTACTCAATTTTGTCACCAAAAAGCTCAAAATTAAATGATGGCCTCTGTCATTTTATATCAAACAATGTGTACATTTGTTTAGTGCACATGATTGTACGTCGCATAGCGTCGCGGCGAGGCGAGCCCGCTCGTCATACCGCCGGCATGCGACACAGGAGACAAGAATAACAACATGACACATTGACCATCGCGCTATAAATAAACAACGCATTAAGCACTGCAAGCCGCAGCCACGTCCACCGTGTGGCGTCGCGGAGTGCGGCGCGGTGTCGCACGACGCGCTATGGTGCGTCAGTGTCACTGGTTGCTGCTAGTGGCTGCACCTACATGTGTACACGATGAATTAGTTATCTTCAACAACACTAAACACTTGACATCTGCACGCTGCACTGTTGCCAACCATTCCGCTCATTTACTCTTACTTTAAACTGTCTGTCATGCAGTAACTCTGCCAACACAAATAATAGTGTCGATATAATTTAAATTAATAGAAAAACTCGTAATTCGTAATAATATGTACGATTCTATTCGATGTTAATGAAGTTACACAAATATGTAAAAACAACAAAAGTTACTAACAATGTGCAACAAAATGCACTAAGTAAGTTTAAAAAAAAAGAGATACTCATTTATGTTTCTAATTATTTACGTTTATTTTTGGTAATTTTTAAAAATATACATCTAAAATATAAATGTAAAAGGTCTTAATTGTAATGATCACCTAAATAAGGAAGACATGTACATATAATAAGATAGTAATAGATTGAAATAAAACTATTCTTACGGATTCAATCACGATTATGTTTTAATTATTATTCAAAACTTAAAGTTATATAGTACTTATTATTATTCAAAGCTTCTATCAAAACCTACTTCAAGCCGCCCAAGAAGATTAGTCAATTTTTACCATCTGTCAAGTGTCACATACCTCTGCAAGAACCAGGCGTGTATAAAATTGATTGCGACTGTGGTCTCTCTTACATCGGACAAACAAAACGGAATATAGGGACCCGCGTAAAAGAACATATAGCTGACGTAAAACACCGACGCTCTACGAAGTCTGCAGTTGCTGAACATTCAGAGGAAGGCTCCAAACATTATCTTAGATTTGATAAACCACAAATCCTCGCCAAAGAACACCGATTCCTCCCCAGGATGATACGCGAGGCTATTGAAATTAAAAAACATCCTAATTTCAATAGAGAAGATGGTTGGAAGCTTGCACAAACCTGGGATCCAATTATACATCTTATTAAATCGGAACCCAAAAGACCAGCTGCCAGAACTCAAGACACCGTGAGCTCGTACTGCATAGATCGGAACACAAATAATTAACCTTTTTTGATTTTGTATATTTTTTAATGATGGTAGATATTGTAACACTAACCTTCTTTGGACAAATGACACCTCAGTCTGACCCGTGACAACGAAGACTGCAAAGCCTTCGAAACGTCGGGAATAATAATTAAAACATAATCGTGATAGAATCCGTAAGAATAGTTTTATTTCAATGTATAATATTCGCGTAAACTTAAGAAATCAGTATAGTAATAGATATATATATAAGAAATAAGTACATACTCAATGAAAGACAAAAAATGTACATAGTACGTTTTGGAATATAGCTCTTCAATTAATTCATCAAATTAATGATGAATGGCTGTAGAGCCCGTAGAACAAATATTCCATTCGTGCTTGCGATCTTGTCATTGTGTGGTGGAGAGTGGGTGGCTCACAACGCGCACTGCACAGTGCACACAGCGTGTGAGGGGCACACGACTCACGACTCACGAATATGACCATGGATGAGAGGGGAGATGTGTAAATCCTCATATTATAATTTATCGGTTTGTTGACATAACATAACATAACATAAGCTCACGCCTGTATCCCCGAAGGGGTAGGCAGAGGCGCACTAGCGAACTAGTTCACCCACGTTTCGCCGAGCTCAGTTCCGTCCCAGATGTGATAGGGGGCGAGCCTATCGCCATATCGGGCACAAATTCAAATCGGTTTGTTGACAATCTAAAATTAACACGACGATTGAAAAAACCTCTCATAAGGTTGAAAATATGTAGTTACAAGTCGCGCCGCACCGCGCTGCGTGTCGCGCGTCACGTCGCGTCGTGTCGATGAGCGCCACCCGACAACATAGGCCTCTCCTAATGTCCAGCAGTGGACGAGTGTACGCTGATGATTATGATGATGATGATGAGTTTCGTGCCCAAATGGCAAATATATACCCCTAAAAACTTTAATTTGGCATGGGTATACATATTAATGACACTCACAAAGTGTGAAATACAAACATTTGTCTCGGTGCGGGGATCGAACCCGCGGCCTCTTGCTTCACAGCCGGCTACTCGCCCGCTGCGCCACGGAGGCTGACAATAAATGGACAGTACTTCCCTAATGCCATATCATATAACATTTACTGTAACAATTACTGTAAAAATTTTAAAGTAAATAGGTACCTAGTTAAATTCAAAACATTTTGGATAGCCTGTGACAGTGGGCTCAGGGCTGCGACTATGGCTATGGCAAGCAGCGCGTCTCCAGCTCCACAAACAAGTTGCGATAACGAAGCTTATCGAAGCTCCCTTAAAAACATACATCGGCTCGTTATCTGTCACTGCGAACAGAAATAGAGCATCCAATATTTATACTTAATCATTGTAATCGGAAAATAACGAATGTCGCCGATAACTCTCGACCTTTCACTGTCTATACTCCGACAAGCTGAAAAAAAACCTACTCGTAATTAATAAAGTCGAAATTAGATTAACCAATCTGTACAGATGATAAGAGATGGCCCCTGAACCGAGCGCGTTCTGGAAACGCTACCAGTATATCTCAAGTACGTGCTATCGCGGGCCGGGATGGGGGCGGTCGTCGCGACTCTCCTCCAATCTGTCGCAACTCGCAACTGATACCTACTGTTAAACAAAAACATGCCACACAACATCAGCACTATAACATGTCCTTCAAACGAAGTGGACACAACACCTGTCATGGCTTGGCTGTATCTACATATTTGTAATGTTATTGATGATGTCCATGGGACACGAATCCTCTTACCATCAGGCGGCCGTTACACACTCACAGGAAATCAACATCAATTAGAAATTAAAGTCAGCCACTTTTGTTAATCGAAAAATGTAAATACGAATGTTTCTAGGTGACCGGTATAAAAGACAGGGAATTATTAATTTGAGAAAAATCACGTTCTGCAGTATCATATCTTTTGTAAGTTTTGTTGATAATTTTAACTTTAATTCAGTAAATATCAGTAATTAAATCAGCCAAAGCTTTCCGTCAGTGTTATAACAAAATGTTGACCTGCAATTTGTAAAAAAACACAACAAAGTTTGAATTTCGTGGCTGGTTCTGAGATTTCTCCTTAATGTCTAATATCTCGTGGTGTTGCGTGAAACAAGCTTCAGACAAAAATTATCAACCTTGTGGCGTTCGACTACAAACGCATTCGTGATACCTCTATTTGACCTTCAGAGATGATAAGTTATCTGCAGTACAAAGCTGATTGGAATTAATTTCCCAATTAGTGAAATATAATTACATCGCCATAGAGTTGTAGACCAAACAACTAGGAAAGTTGTTCTGATAGAAGGCACTTGTTTCGGATCAGTCCATATACACGTAGTGGATTCCCGCACCGAGACAAAAGTTTGTGTGATCCACAGTTATTTCGTTTCGGGTATAGGTGTTGTGAGACCGAAAATTTCTCTCCCGTAATTTCTAATACTCACGATATAGGCTAAACCCAGCGTGGAGTCAGGAGTATGTGTGTTTGTTGGATGTATGCATATAAAAATAAAGAAAAAAGTTTTTGGAACTTTGAGACAGGGCGCGGAGCAGCGGCAAGCCACGGTTCGGTGTGGCGCGATGTAGTGCGCACTCCGCACTCATTAGTAAAGGTGTAGACTACCAATTTGAAACCAATATTAATCCCCGGGTCTCACAACTATTATCTAAAGTTTTTTTATACAAATTATGATCTGTATAAAAAGCGACAGGCGCGACTTCTAACGTATCGTATAGGGTGGAAAAAACTATCATAAACCGTATGCACCATGCACCCGCTGGTTTATATTATACATACATCTTGTGACCGATTCTACATCTATATTTTTCAATAATTACGTAGTGAGATCCTGTCAATTACATTATTAAAAAGTGAGTATATGTATTTTTTTAATTTCCTGGACAAATCTGATATAATACCTCACACCTTTGAGATGCAGGCTCGTTCAATTATCTATGTAATACCTATGTACACTAATTACTGATGGCACAGTGTGCTTGTACGCTGATATCAGTCATTAGGCTAATGAGAAGTCTTATTAATATTTGTGAATGATGTTATATCATGTATGGTCTCATCAAATAACCTACAAACTACCTGCGTCTACTTCCGGGTGAACTTTCAAACTTCAACATATGTTTAAACACATATTTGAACACAAAGTAAATTCGAACATCAAATTATTTCAATGAATATGTATAATAAAGAATTTATTAAAGCGTTCTCTTTATTATAACTTGAGGAATATGTGTGTGTTTGTGAGTAATACGTTAATTCGTTCAAAATATATTACAACCGTTACTCGTAGATTGTGTATTGTCATACAACAGATGCTAAAAATACAATAAATTTGTTTTTTATTGAAATTGTTTCCTATGATTTGGAGACACAGAAAGAGGTAAAATGCTATAGATAGTTGGTCGTTTTTCCTTTGTTGAATAAGATTGGAAATAGTGGAGCTCCTAGACTCCTAGCTACATGTCTCGTAGTCTCACTGAACTGATACAATCAAACGCATGCACTCACCGTAGAGTGCTACTTCACGAATTACTACAGCAGATAATATAAGTAGTACGTGAACACAAAAACCAAACAAGCTTTATTACTATACGGTGGTATAGAGGCTCCAGTAAGTCTAGCAGGTCCAAATAATAATTGTACACCAAAATATTTGCTTAGTAATCCATGATAATATGTCCACGAGCGAGCCACGATGCCACGAGGCGAGGCGAGGCGAGGCGAGGCGAGGCGCGGCGAGGCGAGGCGCCTCCGCCCACGTCCACACGTCCACATGGGAGACAACTATTATAACCCGCCAGTCGCGTTTTAAAACTGTAATGACTAAACTGTAAATGTAGTTTCAAAAGTGGTAACCTCATTGTTTTAATTATAGGTTGAAAAACTGTTGCCCTCCTAGGTTCAGCTGCCAAGTTGAGTAATCATAATTTGTGTTTATGATTTTCGATAAAAAGATGGTACTTTGATTGCGTTGTGATCTGATCTCGATACGACGATGTACTCATCTTTCTCATTAAGAGATGGGAATGAAAAGAGCTAGGTGAAACTCGGACGCTACAGCCTGACCACTCTCTCTCTCTCTCTGATTACCCTCCGGGAATACTAATTTTAGGTCATTTTTGTAACGTATTAACTTATGAAATCCATTATTAGATTAAATGTGACTGCCTAGATGACATGCTTATATTTCGGTACGACTACCGTCCTGAGATCTCGGGTTCGATCCCCGGGTCGGGCAAATTGATATTGGATTTTTCCATATCAGCCCGGAGTCTGGAATTTGTGCCCGATATGGCGATAGGCTTGCCTCCTATCACATATGGGACGGAACTAAGCTCGGCGAAATGTGGGTGTTCTAGTTCGCTAGTATACCTCTGCCTACCCCTTCGAGGATTCAGACGTAAGCTTATGTTATGTGATAACGATCACACGTTACAAAACTACCATGCACAGCTGCTGATACATAACTTTCTACAATGAGCTATGCAGCGCGCTTCATGCTTGTTTACGGAAAATAGTCTGATTCGATCAGTTTAATACCACTACACAGAAATCCGTCGTGAATTGTCAGCTCGTTATCAAATCTCTTTCGGTGAGTGAGATACCATAATATTATAGCCCGAATCATCCTAATCCTTCCCAACCTTTATTCGCTTCCTTAAAGGTTTGGTGATGCTCTAAGACTAACAATAGCTAGTCTATGCTATTAGAAAAATTAATGACAATTTGATTACTCTTGCAAAAACCGGTGCCGAGAGATATAATAAGTACTGCGTGGTATCTAGGTGCGTGTAATCAGAGTTCCACCTACGACTGGTGCTGTGTGGTTGTGTTAATACTGGTCGGTAGACACCGACGACGACGACGGTCACTAGATCGTTATCGGGATCACCTGTTTATTGCTCCGCGTGTCTACAGCCTGTGTATATTATAATATTTCTATCAATATACTGGTTTGGCTATTTATAGTGTTCCATTTGGTTTTTAATTGGAATTCCGGTGTCGCGCTGTGGGATTCTTGGAACAGACAGAAAGTGGCTCGCGGACTGGCTCTCTGGCACTCCAGCCGGACTCGCCCGCGGCACACTCACGGCCTGTATCACCTGTAGCATTGTAGATCTACCATAAGTGTTGCTGACGCTGGACACTATTGGCAAAAATTTCTACATTTATGTATACTGAATATTTGCCTTTTTACCAAAAAAATAGTAATTTAAAAAACAATATAAGCCGGTAACCAACATAACCCATTATTTTTATAATAAATATTTTTTTAGAAATCGTCTTTCTTGCAAACTCGGATGAATGCAAAGAAATTATAAGAGATGGTAGCCCTACCACTGGCCGATAGCGGGACGTCCACGGTACAATGCGAGTGGCGAGTGGCGAGTGGCGACGTATTCAGGACAATATGATCGATTGAATGGTGCCGAGTACTGCGAACCAACTCTGACACTGTCACCACATTTAATAACATTATTTCCGAAACAACAGGTTACTATCAAGGTATTTTGAGAAAATATGTTGGTGGAACGTTACAGGTGGGATTCCACCTGACTGATTATTTGTAGCTACGTCATGTCCATTCGCCATGCCATTGTATATTTATTTTATCTTCTCTTACTGCTCTGAGGCCGTATTATTAAAACTATGTATTATCCCGATGTCACATAGGAATCGGTGCGGTGCGTGATGGACTTTGATGTATGAGTAATTTATGTACATAGTTTTGCCATTGTTTTATCGCCTCCTTGGTCTAGTGGCAGCATATATGGGCTGTGAATAGGGAGGTCCCGGCTTCGATTCCCAAGAGCACAGCGAATTTTCTAATTTAATTTGCCCGAGAGTGGATCCCTCTGAGGGAGTTGACATTAGGTAGGCAGGCGATGGTAAAAATAAGTCGACTCCTTTCTGCAACATGCTTGAAAAAGTGTGTTTCGCCGACCCCACATAAGGGCACGTATACAGAAAATTCTGCCATTGTTTGCATATTATTGTCGAAGGAAACTGGACATTTTAATTAACTACATGTTTCCGTGTTATTCATTGGGTTTTTTGCTATATTTAAATTCGATATAGCAGTAAGTGTAACGTGACACACAATTCTCATTGATCAGCACATATGCAGTTATAATTCTTGAACACTTATTAAAATATAGCATTTTCCTTGATACATATTGCTCCTTTATTGTTATGGTAGCCCATGAACATGGATTAAGTAAAGAAGCATATAGCCACGCTTACGACAGTTGACGAGCAGACGCAGCACATTGCCATTAGCACAGCCAAGACGCTGCTTACCATGGAAAGGAAAGGAATAGGGATAGAAATGGGAGGTGGTATATGAGCCTGTGAAAATCCTACTCGCTCTCCGAAACGAAACAATAAGCTTCTGGTTCACTTTGATTATCTAAACTTATATTATAAAAATCACGCTGAAAGATTCCCTTACACAGATACATTGATACCCAAATACATAGAGGTGATGCTAATATAAGGCGTGTAATAAAAATATTTGTGTTTTGTATTTTTGTTTATAATGAATAAGTTCCAAAGCACTACAAAATCGAAAACTATTATTACTACATATCCCACAAATGAACGCTTCCCGTGGAATAGATTCGTTAATAAATTTCCACGCGAACGAAGTCGTGAGCAACAGCTAGTATATTAAATTTATTTATTTATTATCAGGAAAGCTTACAGACTAATAACATTATTAATAGCAAGTATAGTTTACAAATAGTGGTACTAATCCGGTTAAACCGATCCCTGTAGGCAAAAATACATGCAGATGTTTTTTTTACTTAGCAACAGTATCTTAGTGATCCGCTGGCTCGCATGCTATCTATATAATACTGTATAATACTTACATGTAGCATTCCAGAGACATTCAGACCAGCGACTACATACGCTTAAAAAGATTGCAGCATGTTGACATAAATATGCTACTAGTTTGGAAACATCGACCTAGTTGCTAAAGACAATGTACTCGTAGAAGGTGTGCGGTGTCAGTGGTGACAAGGTGGAAGTGGAGGCGTGAGGAGTGGGAGACGGGAGGAAGGGGGGTGTGATAGGGTGTGTGGTGGTGTGGTGGTGTTTGGTGTGCCAGCTCGTGCACTTGACCAAACACCGCGGGTGATGTGGCAAGTAGACGGCACGGTTTTCGGCATCATCTGCATTCGTACTCGCGCATTAGTATTGTAAAGTTTTAAGCATTAGTTGTGTAATTGTGTTGAGAAATTCCCAAAAAAACTATTACGTACATATCCGTCCTTCAATTACTTCATCTCGTGTCTTTCGAAACGTTGAAATAAAACTAGTTTAGACGGATTTTTAATTTTTAGGACCGACGTTTCAAAGCTTTGTAGCCTACGTGATCACGGGACGGACGAACGGGACGCAATAGAATGCCTAGAATCTATTTTATTTCAATGTATAACAATCACGTAAATCTAAGAAAATTAGATAGATACGTCAAAATCCTTACAAATTTTCTATATTTATTTGCGTAATAACAAGAAACAATCTTGCTACTAATTCTTCTTCTTGATCTTGTGATGAAGCGATATTTTTTTTTGCCAGCTCTTTATTATAATATATATATGTTTTATTTATATTAATGCTGTTGTATTGTGGCGTACGTTATTTGCCAATTGCCATCGGTCTAGGTAGTCATGCTCACTTAAGGTCTATGCTTGTGGCGCCATGTGCCGGGTCGATCACTTTCCTGAAACATGGTTGAGGAGGTTGATGGCTGGCACATGCGTCATACTCGTGTACGGGTGCTGCTTGTGGAGACTGGTCTGCCTGGACTGTTTTGCTTGTTTGTTTCAGCTCAACTTGCCGTGGCTATGGGGGTCACTCAGTGTATATTGTATGTTACTTTGTCCTATATCCAATAATATCTATTGTTATCATGGTTTAGTTGCTCTAATTTAAGGTCTTTCTGTATCTGGTGCTGTACTGTATTAGTAACTGACTGTAAATTGGTGTTAAAAAGAGCAACGTCAGAGTTTCTTACCCGTTCTTCTCTGGCGAAACAACCTTCCGAACAGGCGGTAGAGTTAAATTTTGACGGTATCCAAATTATGTTTGAACATTTTATGGATTCAATAAATATTTTAATTTGATTTGATTTCATTCATTCCACTGGCTAAAGGTGACTTGCACCACTATTACTAACTTACAGCTAGTCCTAACCTCAAGTTAAATTGAAAAAGAAATATGTAAATGACTTGGTTAAAACGTGCCTCTTATATGCACTATATTCGCTACACAACTATACTGTATATCTCAAACTAGTTGTGTACACTTCGAGCTCCTAAGGGAGACTAACTCAATAATGATAGCTCCCGCTCTTTTATACCTTTTGCTTTTGTTAATAAAGAAATACCTTCTACAAATATTATGAATTACTTGGAGGGTAGTTAATATAAATATAATTAACATACTACCCTTCAATATCGTGTACTAAATCACAACAATTATCCGAATTCGTAACATTCGGCCATCCGATACCGTGCTATCTCCGGAGCACGCACTACTATATTAGTAGTTACGTACACAATAAAGTAATCATAACACTCTTGCTTCTTGAAAAAGTTAAACATTTAGTAATTTTATACGAACCAATAAAGTTCGGAAGTCATTTCTAACTTTTACCATCGTTTTTAAAATTTGTCTTACGGCCAAATGTCTTTTCGCCATATCAACTTCTGAAATAGTTTGTGATTTAACTTCAATCACGTCTGCTTTTGTTTAGGACTTAGGCTCTAGATATACCTAGACTAACCAAAGCTCATAATTGAACACCCTACTAGTGTGTTCATTCGATTAAAGCCAAGCACCAAGCACATAATATAACAAATCAATCATCTAGATCCGACTTAATTCAAGTAAACCTAAAGAGCACACATACATGGCTCTTGAATAATTTCGAGCACGCCTGCATGGCTCTTCAATAACTCTGAGCACACCTGCATTGTTCTTGAATAAATCTGAGCACGCTTGCATGGCTCTGGAATAAATCACATCACTACAAGACTCTTCAATAAATCTGAGCTGACATACATGGCTCTTTACTACATGACTCTTCAATAAATCTGAGCACACCTACATGGCTCTTCACTACACGACTCTTCAATAAATCTGAGCTCACATACATGGCTCTTTAAATCTGATCACACTACATGGCTCTTGAGCACACTAACATGGCTCTTAAATAAATCAGAGCACCACATGGCTCTTCAATAAATCAGAGCACAACTGCATGTCTCTTCAATAAATCTGAGCGCACCTACATGGCCCTTCTATAAATCTGATCACAACATAACTCTTCAATAAATCTGAGCACACCTACATGGCTCATCACTATATGACTTCAATAAATCTGAGCACACCTACATGGCTCATCACTATATGACTCTTCAATAAATCTGAGCACACCTACATGGCTCTTCACTACATAAATCTTCAATAAATCTGAGCACACCTACATGGCTCTTCACTATATGGCTCTTCTATAAATCTGATCACATTACATAACTCTTCTATAAATCTGAGCGCACCTACATGGCTCTTCAATAAATCTGAGCGCACCTACATGGCTCTTCTATAAAATGTGAGCGCACTACATAACTCTTCTATAAATCTGAGCGCACCTACATGGCTCTTCAATAAATCTGAGCGCACCTACATGGCTCTTCTATAAATCTGATCACTACATGACTCTTCAATAAATCTGAGCACACCTACATGGCTCTTCTATAAATCTGATCTCTACATGACTTCAATAAATCTGAGCTCACCTACATGGCTCTTCTATAAATCTAATCTCTACATGACTTCAATAAATCTGATCTCTACATGACTTCAATAAATCTGAGCTCATCTACACATGGCTCTTCTATAAATCTGATCTCTACAAGACTTCAATAAATCTGAGCTCATCTACGTGGCTCTTCTATAAACCTGATCTCTACATGACTTCAATAAATCTGAGCTCACCTACATGGCTCTTCAATAAATCTGAGCACACCTACATGGCTCTTCAATAAATCTGATCACTACATGACTTCAATAAATCTGAGCTCACCTACATGGCTCTTCAATAAATCTGAGCTCACCTACATGGCTCTTCTATAAATCTAATCTCTACATGACTTCAATAAATCTGATCTCTACATGACTTCAATAAATCTGAGCTCATCTACACATGGCTCTTCTATAAATCTGATCTCTACATGACTTCAATAAATCTGAGCTCATCTACATGGCTCTTCTATAAACCTGATCTCTACATGACTTCAATAAATCTGAGCTCACCTACATGGCTCTTCAATAAATCTGAGCTCACCTACATGGCTCTTCAATCAATCAGAGCACAACATGGCTCTTCAATCAATCAGAGCACAACATGGCTCTTCAATCAATCAGAGCACAACATGGCTCTTCAATCAATCAGAGCACAACATGGCTCTTCAATCAATCAGAGCACAACATGGCTCTTCAATCAATCAGAGCACAACATGGCTCTTCAATCAATCAGAGCACAACATGGCTCTTCAATCAATCAGAGCACAACATGTCTCTTCAATCAATCAGAGCACAACATGGCTCTTCAATCAATCAGAGCACAACATGGCTCTTCAATCAATCAGAGCACAACATGGCTCTTCAATCAATCAGAGCACAACATGGCTCTTCAATCAATCAGAGCACAACATGGCTCTTCAATCAATCAGAGCACAACATGGCTCTTCAATCAATCAGAGCACAACATGGCTCTTCAATCAATCAGAGCACAACATGGCTCTTCAATCAATCAGAGCACAACATGGCTCTTCAATCAATCAGAGCACAACATGGCTCTTCAATCAATCAGAGCACAACATGGGTCTTCAAATAATCAGAGCACAACATGGCTCTTCAATCAATCAGAGCACAACATGGCTCTTCAATTAATCAGAGCACAACATGGCTCTTCAATTAATCAGAGCACAACATGGCTCTTCAATTAATCAGAGCACAACATGGCTCTTCAATTAATCAGAGCAGAACATGGCTCTTCAATTAATCAGAGCACAACATGGCTCTTCAATTAATCAGAGCACAACATGGCTCTTCAATTAATCAGAGCACAACATGGCTCTTCAATTAATCAGAGCACAACATGGCTCTTCAATAAATCTGAGGACCTTCATCGTCGAAAAACACGGTAGCCATAATGTAGTACCACTAAATACTAAATATAAATCGATTGCCACAATCTCGTGAAAACAAATCAACTGCCCCCATTTCGGTGCACACGGTAATTTTGTGGGCGATGATAGGCTTTTGAAGCCGATCCCGCTTCTGATATGTAAAAAGACGTGGTTTAAACGCGCCTCTTATAAGCACTATATTCGGTACACAACTTTACTGTATATCTCAAACTAGTTGTGTACACTTCGAGCTCCAAAGGGAGACTAACTCAATAATGATAGCTCCCGCTCTTTTATACCTTTTGCTTTAGTTAATAAAGAAATACCTTCTACAAATATTATGAATTACTTGGAGGGTAGTTAATATAAATATAATTAACATACTACCCTTCAATATCGTGTACTAAATCACAACAATTATCCGAATTCGTAACAAATATATGAATGACATTTAAGCAGAGGTTAGGATTAACTGTAGTTTAGTAATAGTGGTGCAAGTCGCCCTAAGTATACTAATGTGGCCAAAGTAATTTATACGGTGAGCGACGAGTAAACGCTGACTCCAAATGAGTGAACAGCGCGGGTGAATCGCGCGCGCGCACACACACACACATACACACACAGCTGTGCGCGAACACATAATTATACATAAGGTTATTTGGTTATGACACTCGGTTAGTTTTTGTGTGAATTAATTGTTTAAAGTCCGTATTAACACTCGCATTATGTAATTAAGTTGCGCGTGAATCGAGCGCGTGTGAGCCATTGTTCTCTGAGGTTGAGGATTATTATTTAATATGAACTTGTTATATATCGTGGTTCCGCTTGCTTGCCGCGCCGCGCCGCACCGGATTCAGAAAGCATTTGATTTTGTCTCACCTAAATTAATGAATGCGACCCACGTGTTAACTATACTTTTCCCAGTAAATCGAACAAAAATTACTCGACTCCTCTTTTATGAATTACTATAATATCTAATAGCTATGGCTGTTGAGTGTTGACAATACACAGCATCAATTGCACAGTTTTTAAAGGCAGCCAACTTGATATTTAACAAAGAGATTTAATATTAGTAACAAGAGGGGTTATCAAGCAAGGTTCCATACACAAACAATTGATCTCAAACGTCAGTAACGCCATCTACCACTTATTACAATGCAAGGGTGCTTATTATAATTTACACACTAGAATTTAATCAGTGAGTGTTCAAGAATCACATAAGACAATTTTATTTTCTAAACATTATTTCGCTGGCACGACCTTTCGCGCGTATGTTTCAAATACGAATGAGTGACTTACAACCACGAGGTTACAACTTTTCCAACACAATTTTTGTGCTGATGTCCTGTCCATATACTGTTGATTGTCTTTGATATTTAAGAACATCATAGAAATAGTTAAAAATCATTAATTACACTGTGTATGCAAGGTCCTGTCCTGTCCTGATTCATTAGCAAGAAATCTACATTGTCTAGTTTGTTGTCGATCACTGCAGCACTATAATTTTAAATATAAACAAAACTGACTCATCACTGAAGTCATGACACAACCTCATTAATAGACGCCTAGACGGTGTACCTCGCCAGTGAACTAGCAACAATCACTGCGAGTATAAAAAGCCTTTGCATTTTAAACCATTTCTTCATGGTTCATAGTTGGTACCATATGAATAAACTCCAGCACCCGATTCAGACATTGTATTGTTATTTGTTACGTTATTGGCATTTACAATACGTCTCAACTCAACCTTGTCTAATACAGCGAAAAAATGCACCACAATAGAAATAAAACCACAAACATTTTTTGTACCTACAGTTAAAGTTCATTGAATTGCATGCCAGCGGCAGCGGCGCGGCGACTGGCGCGAGCACAAGCGTGTGGCTTTTTACACCTCTTATTAGATTTGGGCACCATTCATAAATGCGATCACCACGGTGGAGGAGTAGGCCCTTCATTGTGTAGTGAGTGACGGCGCCAGTTAGTGTTGCCAGTAGGCCAACCATGACATTTTTAACATTACTCGCTAGCGACTCCGTAAAATATTTGTATGACAAACACCCGAACGCCTCTAGCGATTACGCGGGGAACTGACGTTTTCCATACAAATATTTTACGTCCTCACTCCTCGCTCGCGTAAATACGTGCAACAAACTCGTGGTTGAGTTACAGATCAGATTGACAGTGTTATGAGTACATTATGAAAATCCTGACTAATGACTGCCTCGGTGGTGTGGTGGTATTTCGCTACGACTACCGTTCTGAGGTCTCGGGTTCGATCCCCGGGACGGGCAGTGATATTGAATTTTTCATACCAGCCGGTAGTCTGGAATTTGTGCCCGAGTTGGCGATAGGCTCGCCCCCTATCACATCTGAGACAGAACTAAGCTCTGCGAAATATGGGTGTTCTAGTTGACTAGTGCGCACCTACCTACCCCTTCGGGGATACAGGCGTGAGCTTATGTATGTGTGTGTGTATGTATGAAAATCCTCGGCATCACGATTAATTTTCATGAGCCAGTCTTCTCCCACCTGTAAACAACTTTTCTTTAGTGATAATCATTTTATTACTACGCCAATGTTATTATTGCAAGAATATAATAATATTTTGTTGGTGCTGCTGGTAAATCGTGGCACTTAGCATTTTAAGTTTCCAGCTCTTTCGGGTGATTGGCATTCCGAGATTAACCAATATATACGTTAATTGCAGGGTGACATAATCATGGCAACTTATGTAAATTTACAGGATTATCCACGTCCATCACAGCTGGTGGGCTTTGGCCCACAGCCCATCAACCTGCGGGACACCTCTTAAGCGGACTAAACCCCTAAGATCACACATAAAGCGGGACAGCTAGCAACACCAGCAACGACGATCGTACGACATACTTGAATTACAAATGGCGCGCTCCCCGCTTCAGGTTCAATGCTACGTCTAAGTCTACAATATTCTACAAAACCGTGTTTTAAACAACACATTAACTCGGTGTTCGTGTATTATTCAGAAACCTTGGCGCGAGTTGCTAGGCGAGAGTGCACGACGAGCCGCGGGCCGGCACCGCGGCCCGTCAATATGGCTTGACAATACTATCTGACGACATTCAAATGTCTTCAATTAAAGACTATATTAAGAGTTCCGTAGCCAAATAATAAAAAGGAAACCATTATGATTTGGTCTTTTCTGTTCGTTCGTATGTCACAGCAATTTTATATGAAACTTTTAGCTCTCTGTACTCTCTCTCTCTCACTGTACTCGTATAGTAGACATATGGATGTACCCTCTAGAGTCTAGACTGATATTTAAAAATGGAATTGATTAATAATATCGATGCTTGCTTATAATTTGATATCAGTTACGCGAGATATTACTATCTAAAATAGTTTTTTGTGAATTGTGAGTGTTCTCCTCCCCTAGAACTTTCGAACGACGAGGCGGAAATATATGAAATTTTTTTTAAAGTAGAACATAAAAAGGGACGGAACTAAGCTCGGCGAAATGTGGGTGTTCTAGTTCGCTAGTGCGCCTCTGCCTACCCCTTTGGGGATACAGGCGTGAGCTTTATGTTAATAGATTTTTTTAAAAGTTAAGTTTGTTTTTAGTAGTTTTTAAATACCCGACACATAGGTACATACCCGATAATTCTTCACAAGAATTTTGAAGGTAAGTGAAGTCTAACAACCCGCATTAGCCACCATGGTAGACTAAGGCCTAACCCGTCTCATTAGCAGCCGAGGCACGTGTCCAGCAGTAGGAGAATTATATGTATTACATGGCTAATATTATTATTAATACTAGCTGACCCGCGCAACTTCGTCTGCGTATGAGAGAGATGGTTGAAAGAGTGAGTCGTAGGCACCTATAATCCAGTAACTCTAAAGGAGGTAATGGGATGATCTACTTCAGTCTGGTTTCGTCAGTCATCCCGTCAGTCACCCAGTCAGTTACCACGTCGGTCACACCGTCTGTCACTCCGTCTGCCACCTCATCTGTCACCCTGTCTGTCACCCCGCCTGTCACCCCGTCTGTCTCCCCTCTGTCACCCCGTAAGTCACCCCATCTGTCACCACGTCGGTCACCTCGACAGTTATCCTGTCGGTCAACCCGACGGTCACCCCGTCAGTCACCCATCTGTCACTCCGTCTGTCACCCGCCTGTCACCCGTCTGTCACCCCGTCTATCACCCGTCGGTCAACCGTCTGTCACCCCGTCTGTCACCCCGTCTGTCATTCAAAATCGATATCAGAGTCGCCCCGTGGTTCCAAACGACAGAACCGCTGTCAAACCTGTCAAAAGTGGACGCCATTTTGTTTTTCTTTGTTTTTGGGCCGATTGACTTCAAAATCGATATCTGGGTCGCCCCGTGGTTCCGAATGACATAATCGCTGTAAAACCTGTCAAAAGTGGCCGTAATTTTGTTTTTCTTTGTTTTTGGGCCGATTGACTTCAAAATCGATATCTGAGTCGCCCCGTGGTTTCGAACGACAGAACCGCTGTCAAACCTGCCAAAAGTGGCCGCCATTTTGTTTTTCTTTGTTTTTGGGCCGATTGACTTCAAAATCAATATATGTGTCGCCCCGTGGTTCTAAGTGATAGAACCGCTCTCAAATCTGTCAAAAGTCGCCGCCATTTTGTTTTTCTTTGTTTTTGGGCCGATTGACTTCAAAATCGATATCTGAGTAGTCCCGTGGTTCCAAACGACAGAACCGCTGTCAAACCAGTCAAAAGTGGCCGCCATTTTGTTCTTCTTTGTTTTTGGGCCGATTGATTTCAAAATCGATATCTGAGTCGCCCCGTGGTTCCGAACTACAGAACCGCTGTCAAACCTGTCAAAAGTGGCCGCCATTTAGTTTATCTTTGTTTTTGGGCCGATTAACTTCAAAATCGATATCTGAGTCGCCCCGTGGTTCCGAACTACAGAACTACTGTCAAACCTGTCAAAAGTGGCCGCCATTTAGTTTATCTTTGTTTTTGGGCCGATTAACTTCAAAATCGATATCTGAGTCGCCCCGTGGTTCCGAACTACAGAACCACTGTCAAACCTGTCAAAAGTGGCCGCCATTTTGTTTATCTTTGTTTTTGGGCCGATTGACTTCAAAATCGATATCTGGGTCGCCCATATTTAGACTAAAACGACAGGGCGGATCGACAAATCAATCAAGTTTTTCCGTTGGCCCTACAAAATACGCGTGCGGAGCCGCGGGAAAAAGCTAGTATTAAAATAATGGCGCTACTTGAGCAATCTTGAAAAGAAATTCAGACACAAACTCAGTCAAACCAGTCAAGTTACAAGTTACATTTAATTTTATTTAGGTATTAACCTGTAATTTTTATATGATCCCGTAGAGTCGGTATAACTACGAACCCCTTTCTTTACTGTGCGAGGTAAGCCACGCTCTCGGATGAATTTTATATAGGTATTTGAGATCGAGATTATGATTGTTGTACAATAATTATAATTATAAATATAATATCGTTTATATCCGATACAAACAATTGTAGCTTTCTCTAATATTCGGCGTATTAATAATACTAATAATATAGAAATCAATATGCACAAGGCGGAGCATGGACTGTGGAATCAAACCGGTGTTACTCGTCTGACAACCGACTTGGTGTACAGGCAGGGAGCGCGCGAGTGTCGGCGAGTGGCTCCGAGTGTCTGACAGTAGATAGTAAAGTGCCCGCGAGACTGCGCCAGACTGACAGCCAACTGATCGTGTGAAGTGACACGCACTTGGAAATTACGAAGCGTTCGGCAGAGTGAGTCGGTCACAGATATTAAGGAGTTGCTGAATACATTGTGGCTCGAAATTCGGCCACAACGTTTCGCGGGCATACGATGCCGTGCGGGGCAGGGCGGTGCGGGACGATATTTAAATTTTATATGTTCCAGTGTGCTGGTTTATAACGCAGGCACGGAGCTACGGAGCGGAGAAACCGGCCAGCGAGCCATCGCGCTGTTCCACGACACATGCCTTTCCTGAATAAAAAAATATCTTATCATATACTTACAACACAATCTCTTGGACGTACAATTTGGTTGTGCCCAAAAATACGATATGCACACAGGACAACAACACTCTACGCTCTATACGACTTTACATACTCCAATGCATTCGACAGTCAACTGATATAATATGTAATGTTCACGGTAATAATGCAGGTGTAGAGACTATCCGCTATAGAGGCTCTAAGTTGACATTACAATAGATTATACTCCTTGAAATATATCACGCAGGTGTGTATATTATACAGGTACACAGTAAATAACCAAAAAATGTACTAAGTAACCTCTTCAGTCCAGACCAAGTCACAGTATTATAAGATAGTTCTACTTGACCACAGGTAAAATTACGCTTTTATTGCACTAAAAACGATCAGTTTATTAAGTAATCTATAAAATGTATACAAGTAGCCCAACGTAATCCATTCCGCAGTTACAATGCAATAACGTCCACCTGTACAGGACGTTTAGAAGCAATGTATGACTTTTAAATGTATTCCATAGTGTAGGGACATTGAAACCAAATACGAGACATTTAACACCTTCACAGACAAGTTACTCGAGTGTGACTCGTGAGAGAGCCGTAACAGCTTAGTGGTTACTGTGATTGATTCGCCGATCTACATGCGTGCACCATATTTCATGAATGCTTAATCCTTGAGTGGTTCTAATGAACGATGAGTTAAAACTTAATAAGGCTGCTTACTATCATAATTATTTATATTGACGTGTAAAGTTTAAGTTTAAGTTTTGTGAAATCGTTTGCGTTTTTTCGGAAATTACTTTTTATTTCATTTTTTATTTGAGAGATCACAAAAGAAGATAAATGTACTACAAATTCCCAAAAACTAACAACTTCATCAGTGGTATTCAATAGAATTTGTACGAAATTTCGCTTTTTATTTTGTTCGTCTATTACTCGTTAACTTGTAAAGCCTTAGTCGTGATAATTTTTCTTTCAAGTTCATTATATATGCGACTGCCATGATTTTTATATTAGGTCCTTACATATGAAATGGCGTTTTTATGGGGGGAATTTAAAGCCTGTTTTTTGGAAAATCTATGTAATTAATCAAAGTATGTACTATTGTTATCTACGCACTTTTGTCATCTCATAGGTAGTTCATTGATTCCTTTACTAAAAACCCATGGGGAAAAAAGTAACCTCTTTGACGGCGGTTTGGACTGCCATGGAGTTGAAATTTCCTTGTAAGGAGTTATCTAATTCCAAGATTCCAATTGCAGCTTCTTTAGTTTAGCGGCAGTCTGTTGTGGAGTGTCTGCAGCACTGATGCCACGGTAGAACTCGTACTCGTAAATAAAGTTATTATTTCAAGTTATATGTATATTGATATGATATTTCAAGTTTTCCATTGTGCTATATATTTTTGCTATATGAGCGCCGCCAAAAAAAAAACAATTAGAAAAAAGGAAAGACTTTTTTTCTAATTGTTTTCGAAACTCAAATGGACCAGCTAAATGGATTTATAAAGGACATGGCCGAATCCTGCCCTATGTGTATATAGAAAAATCAACTGAAATATACTGTCAATAGTGATATCTTAAAATTAACCCGTCAGAGGCGGCACATATATATGTTCCATAAGCGTATGGGCCACCGGAGGCCGAGCCGCCCGTGACTATCTACCTACAAAATTAATTAAAATATATGGCATCAATTATATTTCTCTAGAACCTGCGACAAAAATATGCCGAATAAATATGTATACTAATTGTTTTCCCTTAACTTTGATTTCAAAGATCGTTTGTCATATTTGTATTCGGAAACACGCTTAAGAAAAACATCTTTTATGACTGTAATATTATTCGAATGTGATCTTTACCTACCCACAGAATAATTAATAGTGCTACTGAACGAAGCATAAAAGTAAACATCAAAATCATTTTAATAATAAACGATACATATTTTATGCTGTCGTGTCGTATGATGTTAAATTAACTGCATCGATAATAATATTTTAGATTATGTTTCTGAATGCGCTAGCTATTTTGATAATGACATTGAAGGCGCTTATTTTGACATTTCTGCGTTTTATGTATTTCTGCATAAGGCAGGCTTCACACACCACGTCATTCAAAAATGGAAATTATAATCTTAAATAAGTAAGTATTCAAGCTTCATATCTTTCTAACAACTACAAATCCATTTTTTATTCCCCGTAATAGTAATAAAATAATTGCTCCTAGTGCGCTACTTATAGTGCTCCTATGTAATAGCAACTAAATTAATTTATAGAGTCTGAATTTCAGAATTTGCGCCTTAGTTCCTAAAAATGTTTTTAACCAACCAACTCCTTTCCCCTGCCAATGTCTCACTAGCCACAAGCCTGTTGCAGAAGTGATCGAGCTTAGTGTTTAGAAATTGTGTCAGAAAAACACGCGTCGCCAAATGGGTCGCTAACGCAGATCCCCCTAGTCCATAGCTCATATATGGTTGCCACTAAAGCAAGGAAGCGACGGACGTTTTAATTAAGAAAATCGGTGTATGCTTATCAAGGTGAGGATTATTTATCGTGTGATTTTAACTATATTATATTTTATGACGATATATAATGTTACGAGGAGCAGTGTGCGAGTGGCTACTCGCCTTTACAGGCGGCTGGTTATGAAGCAAAAAACCGCGGGTTCGATTCCCGCATCGACACAAATGTTTGTGTGGCCCGCAGATGTATTTCGGGTCTAGGCGTTGTGAGACCGAAAGTGTCTCGTAGTTCCTGATTCCTACGAAACAATACTAGTATCTTAGTGTGGGTTCAGGACTATGTGTGTGACTATTTATTTATGTACCTATCTGATTTTTTAACGGCCATTCTTACGTGTAAGGGCGGCCTTATGGAATTATTTGCTATTCTTGCCATTTAGACTTCACAAAGTCACGGGCCACGGAACATAAACCGAAAACAAGATTTTGTAATCTAGGTTTTGTATAATATTTTGTTTGACAGTGAGCCATCCAAGACCCAAGATTATCCAGATACCAATAGTACCCATGGTATAGATACGAGATGGTGCTAAAATTCTGCCTTTATTAAAAATAATAATTGCTATTCAAAAAGTTAAGACGCTTTTTGTACACTCTTTTTATTTTTCCTCGCAAGTTTTTGGAAAGTAAATCTTATACTAATATAAGCGCGGGCCTGTGAGCTTTCATATGACGTAACATCTGTCCGTGTCCGTGTCTGAAGACTTAGGGCATAGCTCCATACAAATTCCGGCCATGTCCTTTGATTTGGAATTCTTAATCAAAGAGTAGATATTTCAGATCAAAGTGGCCAGTACGATAAAACACCAATTTCATACGTAAAAACCTAATATTTCCAGAACCAACCATTTACCTGGTGCGGACACTGAACTCTCACAAAATTAGCATTTTAAAGTTTTATATTTCGCAAACATATTTTTGGATCATAAAATGGTTTTAACAGACTCGCAATTTCTTTTAATAACCTAGCCAATGATATAAAAACAGATTGACATAACCCCACTTTACGTGTAGAAGTTTAGTTAATATTTCTTCAAGGTTTTGTTTTACGACATTGTCGGTGTGATTATTACAGTTACCAAATTACAATTTTCTTGTAGGCACTAATAGTTTATAAGCTAAATCGCGGTCAGACAGACTGACTGACAGACACACAATGACATGACGAAACTATAAGGGTTCCTTTTTTACCATTTGGCTTTGGAACCCGTAAAAACACGGAAAAGGGCACGTAAACATCACAACATTTATTTAAGGAAAATAATAAATATAAAAGCAGGTTAGTAGGATATATTTGGAATGAAAAACTAATGTTACTATTGTAGCAGGTACACTTATACTTATTCTTTATTCAAACTATGTAAATAGCCTTCTCGAGGGCTACAAAAGAACACAATGCGAACATCGCTGATTGAAGCAACACTCGAGTGCGGTCCACGGGACTGTAGTCTGTACAAATGTAACAGTGAACCGTCAGACAACACTGAAGTGATGTACCCATTGTGGTACACCGCACAACTGACGCGCAACCAGTCACGCTCAACATGTTTGGTAGGGTGAGGATTCTAATACACTAAACTGCAATTCTTAATCTCCTAAAAGAGCCGATTAATGAGTATGGTGGGTACAATGTAACCTGTTAGTAAATGGTAAATATTCATCGCACATAACCGCCAAAAAACTAGCATAACCATGAGAGTGTTGCTAGCCTCATGGCGAGGGATTTCACCCGCGGAAATGTTTAATATGTTCTAGAATACCTACTAGATAAAAATGTAGAGTGACTCTACCACAAAAATTCGGCTACATGTTGTGCTACTTTTTGCGCAACATTACTGCTAATCGCTTACTGCTAGCGAATGTCGTAGATTTTTTTTGATAAATAAACAAAATAATAAAAAAGTTGTATCTAACATCGTCTGACCACGTGGTTGTTATAATTGGGGTCTCGTCCGTGGCCATTGATCCGTGCTGCACTCCCGCGACCCTTGTGTATGTGTGTGTGTGTGTGTGTGTTTAAGTGACGTCACGTCATTACTGGGCGCCACGTGGCCCCCCGCTTCACATGTAATTGTAATTACCGCTCGCTACTAAGCACCCATAATTAGCTAATGTGTTAATAAATACGACGCTGTGTGCCAGTGTCGCTAGGTGAACGTGCAATAGTAAACGCATTCTTGATGACGCGCGGCGACGGAGGCAGAGGAGGGAGGGGGGTGGGGGGTGGGTCAATGGAGAGGTACATACACTTGCACTTTTTCCGTGAAGGCCACGATATAAACTGTCGGTCGTTCTAACACTTTTATCAAACTATACAACTTGCTAACTACATAATAAATGTATTGTAGTACTTCTGTGATATTACACATATTGACTCCAAAGTTACATAAATTTGACGTCTACCTCGCCCTAATAGTCATTACTTTACGTGTACGGAAGTAACCCAAAAAATCTATTTTTTTTCTAAATTTTATTTTATCTGTCTGATTAATATATGTAGGTACCTATGGGCGCATCTGCATTACACCCTCAATTAAGAAACAAAAATATAAAGTTGTTACTATCTGAAAAACTAAGATCATTGTAATTTTGGAGTGAATTACGTTCTATTAATCATTTAATATTATTTGCTGTTTTATCTGAATGTTTAAATTGTTTTAAAGCTATGTTATAAAGTAACTTTCAGTAACCGGATATATGTGTGTAATAATTATTGAACTTATAAAGCATGTCGTAAATTTATGTTTTATCACTCTAAAGTGATTTTAATATTTATCTGATTTTAAGGTTTGGATTACAATTAACCAATATCATACTTTAAATTAATAATGCTTGGCGGATATCCGCCGACTGTAATTTTTATGTTACATTGTTATAGCGTTGTTTTAATTACGCTGTGAATTAATAACAATTCATTATTTAAAGGCCTGGAGAACTCTTAGTTTTTATAATAATTATTTGTCTTGTTTTAAATTCGTTTCAAAGAAAA
The DNA here is from genome assembly GCA_036417725.1 of Clanis bilineata. Lineage (NCBI taxonomy): Eukaryota > Metazoa > Arthropoda > Insecta > Lepidoptera > Sphingidae > Clanis > Clanis bilineata. The sequence continues at coordinate 164,446 of CM071146.1, read as the reverse complement.
TCATTAATGTTATCGATTATTAACAAAAACTCGGACGGTATTTCTATTATAAGTTTCCTATTTAAATCCATCGCTGTTCAGCAGCAGTGACAGTAATTTCGTGTAAATGATGTTTGATACAATAAGTTTAGTTGTCATAAAGTGCTATAAGTGGTGTTGTGAACTTCTGTGACTCGTTTTACTGACTTTTGGAAAACATAAAAGACATGTGTTTTTGTATTACGCCATGAATCTGGGTGGTTACTCCGATATGGCGCCGACAGCAGCGGTGGGATCGCACACTGGGCGATCCGGTGCCACGACCTCGGGAATCTACGAAGCAGGCAGTTGTGCCACTGTGCAGGCTGCAGAGTATATGGCTACAGCACGGACAATGTGTGAGGCCGGAATCATCGACCACGGGAGCTGGTCGAAGCTGTTTATTACCTTGTACAGGTATTTACCCAGATTTTTTTTTATTATTGAGTTATGCGTTATGCGCACAGTTTCATAATTTATTTTTGAAAAACTTTTTGGATACGTAAAATTGGACAAGTTTAAAAATAGTGATCGAAATGGTTTTAAAAGGCAACATATTGTTGATTTGCAAAATTACAGATTTGCGAAACTACCCACTAAAATTGTTTTTATTGTATTGTTTAATTTCATTATTTATTATATTATTGATTGATGGTCTTGATTGAGTTAAAAGTTTAAGTGTGGCTTAAGTGTGTTGCGCTAACACCGCCTTAAGGTTGGTTAAAGTCAAGTGGGAGGAAGAAGGAATGGTTTTGATTAAGGGAGTTGTTGCTCCATGCTCTACCGTATAATAAAACTATTCTTTTTATTATTCAGCACATCACTTATGAATGTCTTTGATATAAAGTAAATAAGTGATCTTAAATAGAGAAATCCTGACAAACAGTCGTTCCTAAAGCATTCATATCGGAAAAGTTATTTGTGTAGGTTTGCCTATTATTTCAAAACCCCCATCCTAGTTTCTGATAATAGTTTATTTTTATACTTAATAACTGAGACAATTTTACTGTGTGAATTATGTCTATGAATTTGGTTGTTTCCTAAGCAATCTTGTTTCATAATTCGTGTTTGGATAGGATGGACGAGCGATTTTGAAAAAAAAGAAAGTTTTCCCACGGGTAAAGCTTTATGATGGCACGCTAGTCTTTAACACTATTTTCTTTTTAACTATTTATCTAATTATCTTCTTTGCTCTATATTGCAGCGTATAGTGAAGGTATGCCCATGAAACAACAGGCTTTTTTTATAGCGTGGCGTGGTGCTATTTGTAGCAAGCACAGCAAGCACCTTTCCGAAACTCTTACTGTGTTTATAGCGCTACATAGGAGTTATTTTTTTTTCCTCTTTTCAATATCGATCTACGCAGATGTACTGATTTGGTTTGTAGTAACTGATTCTTAAAACCTACCCCTTCAGTTTTAAATGAAAAATGACCGTATGGGCAAGTAATAAATGGGTCAGGAAAATGCTACTCCAGAATGTAGCGAATTGACTTTTCTTTGTTTTTTTTTGTCTGAATTCAAGTTTATTTTTGTTTACTTATTTTAAATCTATCCAAAACATCCCTCCTTAAACGCTGGATTCCCACCATGCGTATCCTAGTAACCCGGTCTGAGTGGCTAGACCCCGGATGGGTGATGCCTTTTTGATGAAAATATTTTTGAGTGGATTACAGTTTATTTTTGTTTACTTATTTTTAAACCTATCCAAAACATCCTTCCTCAAACGCTGGTTGGCCACCACGCGTATCCTTTTCCCGGTCTTAGTGGCTAGAGCCCGCATGGGTGATGCCTTTTGGGTGGCTAGATCCCGTGATGGGTGATGCCTTTTATTTGGCTAGATTCCGTAATGGATGATGCCTGCTGGATGGCTGAACCCCGAGATGGGTGATGCCATGAATTTGGTTTTTCTTTATGCGCGCTTTTCTGTTTGTTTTTAATGTATTTTTATGTGGATTATTTTATATTTATCTCTACGTGTTATTTAACTCTTAGATAAGTTATTAGAGTAGTATTAAAGAAGCGCAGAGAGCGCGCTTCGGTCAGTATGGCCGTATGGGCGCATCTGCATTACACCCTCAATTAAGAAACAAAAATATAAAGTTGTTACTATCTGAAAAACTAAGATCATTGTAATTTTGGAGTGAATTACGTTCTATTAATCATTTAATATTATTTGCTGTTTTATCTGAATGTTTAAATTGTTTTAAAGCTATGTTATAAAGTAACTTTCAGTAACCGGATATATGTGTGTAATAATTATTGAACTTATAAAGCATGTCGTAAATTTATGTTTTATCACTCTAAAGTGATTTTAATATTTATCTGATTTTAAGGTTTGGATTATACAATATCATACTTTAAATTAATAATGCTTGGCGGATATCCGCCGACTGTAATTTTTATGTTACATTGTTATAGCGTTGTTTTAATTACGCTGTGAATTAATAACAATTCATTATTTAAAGGCCTGGAGAACTCTTAGTTTTTATAATAATTATTTGTCTTGTTTTAAATTCGTTTCAAAGAAAATCATTAATGTTATCGATTATTAACAAAAACTCGGACGGTATTTCTATTATAAGTTTCCTATTTAAATCCATCGCTGTTCAGCAGCAGTGACAGTAATTTCGTGTAAATGATGTTTGATACAATAAGTTTAGTTGTCAAAAAGTGCTATAAGTGGTGTTGTGAACTTCTGTGACTCGTTTTACTGACTTTTGGAAAACATAAAAGACATGTGTTTTTGTATTACGCCATGAATCTGGGTGGTTACTCCGATATGGCGCCGACATACCCAAACAAATGAGAACTTCCTTGCATTAATAGTCTCCGAGCTAAACCACGGTTAGACAGACAAATTTACTGAATTGGCGAAGCTAGAATAAGGTTTCAATTTTTGCCATTTGGCTTCGGACCCCTAAAAAAGACAAAGTCAAAATACAATAATGTCAAAGTACGGTTGGTGTAGTGATGTACGCATCGTGCCTTATTATATTATTATTATTATATGCCGTATCATTTAATTAACTTTTAAATCAATATCATTGAAATTCCACCGCAGCGTCGACGCTTTGTCCGTAACCAGTCACCAGACCCGACAAATATCCAATTATAAAAATGCAGTGGTTTTCAAAATGAGCAATCCATCAGTTTCCCAGCCAGAGCCCAACACATTGGCATGACTGTCATAGACTGACCGATATCAGAGTATTATATTGTCCCCCATTGATTCGCCTTCTAAAACTGTTAAAAAAGGCCACAGCTTTTCTTTTCTGTGAGCAGGAACAACGAACAACATTAATAAAATGACATAGAACTATCGATCTATCGTGAAAACAGAGTATAGAGCGGCACCCCTCATCGTGTGTAAGCTACTTGTGTACATTGCATCGACTGCCCCAGGCCCCAGCCCACCTCGTAAAACTACACATCCGTATTGATTATAAAGGTTACGTTTAATTAGAAGAACACGCGGCCGGTCACGCAGTGCAGTGTGTGGCGTCCCGCGTCAGGCGTATGCACTGTGCAGACTGCAGACTGCGCGCAGCGGACCTTTCACCTTGATTCACAATAATTATGTTCCCTTTTCTTTGGTTGTTTGTACTATAGTGATAGAAGCAATAAAGTCTGTATGTCGCCATCGCGACTCGCGTGGAAAAGCTTGTTGGTCAAAGATGGTTATATCATAACATAATTACTGGTCATGCCTCGGTTTGTAGAACCGTAGCGTTATTACATAGATATTAGAGCGTAATGCAGTGTAATACAGTATAGTATGGACATGAGTGCCGTATACTAATTCGACAGCGACATTTGTACACGAATGAACATCAGAGTGCAGGTGATTCAATGTGGGACATTTCACACAGTTTGTTACGGAGGTGCTGATTCGATCTCGTCATAATGCGCTGTAATGCCCACGCTGTTGTGGGAAAGGACGATATTTTTAATGTGGCGATACTTTTTAGACCATGAGTCGTGAATATCGGATCACAGTAGTCTCCTATACATATAAGCAGTGTTCACGGCGCCTTATGTGAGAAGTTTTAGAAGATAGGCTCGCCCCCTATCACATCTGGGACAGAACTAAGCTCGGCGAAACGTGGGTGTACTAGTTCGCTAGTGCGCCTCTGCCTATCCCTTCGGGGATACAGGCGTGAGCTTATGTTATGTTATGTGTTTTAGAAGAAATTAAAAAGTTTGAGTGGTAGATTCGACAATAAGTTCTTATTTTACTTTGGTAACCGCATGATATGGCCTGGAGGTGTGGGCCATCGCTCACGCGACTCATAACAAGCGACAATAAGGCGAGTGTCCCCGGGGCCCGGGCACGTGGACAGGCGTGCCCACTCCCGGGACAGGGCGCGGCCGCGGCTCTACCGCCACTCTCACTACCTCCACATCTACTCCTCCCCCCCACCCGCACCCATCCTCCCGCAGCCCCTCCCGCCACCACCACACCTGTGGCGCGCGGCGCGGGACCTGTAGCGTCCACACCCTCGATGTTCTGTGCCTTATATCTATAACTCTACGTAGATAATATAGTCAATCAAACTATAGTTGCTAAGTGCTAAGAACTACTCCGCCCGTGACGATCACTATTTGTTTCTTAAAAGGCATGCTACAGTGGCGTCACTGCTGAGTTTTTTGTATTATGTCCAACTAAAGGTTGTTAATTGATTGGTACTTGTTATAGACCTTAATTAAGATGCAACTATCCCGACAAACCTCTATATTCCTCAATATTCTCTAATTGTCTCGCCTGTTTGATCTAGTGGCGATATATACATATTAACTATGGGCCGGGAGGTCTTGAGTTTGGTTCCCTGGTCGGGCATGATGTTTTTCTAGCTTTATTTTTCCGGTACTGGGTCTCCCAGGTGGACGTTGACGTGAGGCAGGCAGCCGGTCGTAAAAACTAAGCCAAATCCTTTCTGTAACATGCTTGAAAGTGTCCTGAAAAAGGGATTATGAACGCTATTGCCTGACTCAAGATTAGTACGCATGCAGGTCATAATTATTATTTTCGGAGAAGAAACTTGCCAACGGGCAGGTGGGTCACTTTATAGTAAGTGATCTCCACCATCCATAGACACCGGTAATACCAAAAATAATGGCAATCGGGAAGGGGATGGGCGAATTGGCCAGTGGAAATCTAAGTATCTCTATATAATATGGAGCGTAAATGCATTTTTAAACGCTCTATAAAAGTATGGCCATACGCCTATTATTATTTAAATGCAATAGAAAATGATTAATAAAAAAGAAACTATTATGTGGCTTCTACTTAATTTTAAGATTGGCAAGAACCCGAATTACGTAATCAAAGTAAGTCCCAACTACCCTATCGCAAGCGGATTCAGTAGAGTTCAGTAAAATCCCCTAATGGCCGCCTTTCTCAGAACGGAGCTGATAGGGCTGACCTCTGACTGTCGCTGAGTGATAACATCGATAATGTGAACATTCCGACCGCGAGTTTGCCGCGCCGCGCCGCCACTACATCACTTTATATTTGTCGCTATACTTGCCATTCAATAGTAATTAAGATAAACATGTAAACCGACTCAATATAGGAGGAGTTATTTTAAAAGTATGTATATTACGAGATACTGCCTTGATGGTGTAGTGATATTGCTTTCACGGTACGCTACCGTTCTGATACCGTTTCGGGTTTGATCCCCGGCTTGGGCAAAGCGATGTTGAGTTTTTCTATTTGGTATCAGCTGGAATTTGTGCCTGATATTACGAAAAGCTCGCGTTTTATCACATTCTAATTCTATCTAATTCTCTAATTCTCCTCTACCTACTCCTTCGGGGTCACAGGCGTAAGACGTATGTTACGAGCTATCTATAATATAATTATTATACAGTGCTGTTTATAACAATCAATCAAACAATACCTTCCCCAAATATAGACCGGTGTCGATGATTCAGATAATTAGTTTGTGGAATGTAAAGAAGAGGACAGTGAGCACCGCAATGCCTAATTGCATCGTGAAAGAGCTTCAACTATAAACTATGATTGACGTGGTTAGATCTATGTGCGGTCATTACGTTAGGAGGCGAGGCACGAGCCATGAAGCTCGAGTCTCGAGTCTCGAGGAACCAAGCGAAGGCTCGCGCCGTAAGTCGTAACAAACGATCCGCGCACACACCAACACTGCCTCGCCCCTTCTGTTTACACGTGAATAAATGCTCGCGAGCCGCGCTACACACAAGTTACAACCAGCTGCGCCCTTTCATTTTATCATAATGATTCTTTATGGGCTTATCGCATTTAATTTGACCATTCGTTTAGTAAATGTGCTTGTAACAGAAGAATTTTAACACAAACCCGTCACTTAGAAAAATACGGCACACGAAGGTGGTTCATTGTAATATGTTTAATGATAATAATCAAAGTAGCTATTATACTTCGTCATCATCAGCCAGGACGTCCACTGCTAAACGACCTATCGGAAGCGTCCTGCATCTAGCGACTTCCTGCGACCTTTATTAGGTCGTCTGTCTCCCTTTTAGGTGGACGTCCAATGCTGCGGTAGCCGGTACGTGGTCTTCACTCAAAAATTTCTCTGTCCCTTCGGATATCGGTTCCACGATCTATGAGTCCTGCCCACTGCCACTTCAACTCGCTAATCGCTGGGCTATATCAGTGACATTTGTTCTTCTAAGGATCTTTTCATTTCTTGGCCGTGTAAAGAAACACCGAAAATAGCCCTCTCGATAGCCCACTGTGAGCTTTCTAAATTCTAATGCGGCTCATAGTCAGAGACCATGTTTCAGTGCGTCATCATTGGTGACATACAATGGTCGAAGACTTGCGTATATCGTTGCTCCACCTAACTGCAGGACGCTCTATATTACGTTACCCAAGCCCCTACTCAACTCAAGAACGCGTCGCAGGTCTCGTTGCAGGTGGGGACAGACCAAGTGTAAATCTATTTAAACTGGTCGTCTTTATTAATAAAAAAATATTCATTACATTATTATTTAGGTAGACATAGATAAGGTCACACCTGTCCCATGCATTCTCCAAAGGGATATGAGAAGAGATGAATTAGCGATCACTTTCCGTCACTATTTTGGTGGCACTATATTATATATACTCTAAACATTCAATCAATTCATTTACAATATTGTTACTAGAATAGAAATATCCAATTTAGTAGTTGTTTGTCTCATATGGGTACATCGTATGTAGGTATATACAGCGCATCAACAGTCAGCACCGGAGCAGGTAGGCGTGCGATTAGGCATTGCATACAACTTGTTGAAAACTATAGAGGTACATACAGGCTCACGCGCGGGGATACATGCGTCCCCGAAGGAGTCAGAGGCGAAATAGAGCTCATTTCCGTCCCAGATATCATAAAGGGCGGTCTTACAATATGTAGATGCACAGCAAATCAATTTTTTAATGATTATAACTTTATCCCACCTTAATGTGCCTGCCTGACTGCCTCGGTGGCGTGGTGATATTTCGGTACGACTACGGTTCTGAGGTCTCGGGTTCGATCCCCGGGTCGGGCAAAGTAATATTGGATTTTTCCATATTAGCCCGGAGTCTGGAATTTGTGCCCGATATGGCGATAGGCTCGCCCCCTATCACATCTGGGACTGAACTAAGCTCGGCGAAATGTGGGTGTTCTAGTTTGCTAGTGCGCCTCTGCCTACCCCTTCGGGGATACAGGCGTGAGCTTATGTTATGTTAATGTGGAGTCTAGTCGGCGTCACATGCTCTCTCAAGCGTGATGCAAAAAAAAGTTTTGGATTCGTTTTAACGACAAGCTGCCTGCTTTAGGTCAAGCTATTTTCGTAGGATCCAGTCCCGGGCAAATCATGAAGGAAAAAATGCTTTGCCCGACCTGGGAATCGAGATCGGGACCTCCCGGTCCACAGCCCACATAATAATCTGCCACTAGACCAAGGAGATGACTAATGACTAAATTGTCACACGGTGACTAATTCGTCTAATTGGATCAGGTTATAATTATTATAGGTTCTTTTAAATAACATAACACATGGCGACAACACAGGGTCCGGTTGTGCGGAAAAATGGCTCATGCACCGGAACAACTATCTGTTTGATACAAAGTTACCGTAAGTCTTTCAGATTAATTAATACCAACAATACGGTTTGAAACAAGTGGATGTGGATGGCCACAATCGTCACATATATTGTGACTATGGATGAACAAAAAATCATGTCCCCTAATGATTGAACAAAGTGAGCCAAAGTGAACGACGGACTTGACAACATGATTGTTCCTTATCACCGAATTAATAACAACAGATATACCGCGCCCGCTAGGTTGGCCGATAACGTGTTGATTTGTCGCTGTCACGCTGCCACTGAAGGCATTCGGTATCTGCTTACTGACTATCTTGGAATATACCCCGCAGCCATATGAAACAAAATTACACAATATATGCGAATAAACGTAGCTGATTTGATACTCATAGCTGACTTATTTCATCCGTCTTCTACATCTGCGTCAGCGCCGTCAGTCTGGGTGTTGCGGCCTGCGGGGTGCGGGGTGCGGGGGTGCGGGGCGCGGGGTGCGGGGCGCGGGGTGCTCCTCAACCAGGAATATTATGGACAAACAAATTCGAATCGTGCGGCCATGGGCCATGGCACCTGCTGCCGTGCATCGCTCAATGCGACTATATGACATTCGTGATTTCGATTATCACAAATATTCCTGTCCGGACCACTGCAACATATTTAATTATTAACGTAACATAACATAAGTTCACGTCTGTATCCCCGAAGGGGTAGGCAGATGCGCACTAGCGAACTAGTACATCCACGTTTCGCCGAGCTTAGTTCCGTCCCAGACGTGATAGGAGGCGAGCCTATCGTCATATCGGGCACAAATTCCAGACTCCGGGCTGATATGGAAAAATCCAATATCACTTTGCCCGACCCGGGGATCGAACCCGAGACCTCAGGATGGTAGTCGTACCGAAATACAACTACGCTACTGATGCAGTCATTAATTTATGTATTCAGTTCATAATTAATTTCATGTAATTGTCTACCCTATCGATCTGGAAATCTTTGGAGAGCCCTATGTTCAGCAGTGCACGTCCTATGATGATGATGATGAATTGTCTACCCTGTATGTGGATGAAGTCGTGATATTATTAAACCACCAGAACTGTGTATTGTAACAGTAGGTATTTGTCAATCGAAAGACAATAATATGATAAGTAGTGAGGGCGATGTGACCGGGACACCTCCACCTCTCCCCTCGACCTCCCCCCCCCCACTCCGCCGCGCCGCCGTCGCCGTCGCACCTCACCTCCGAATTACACATTCTATGTAAATGTGTGTAGGTTAGCGCGAGGTGTCTTGTGTGAGTTGTGCCGTGTTAGCGCCGCGCGTTTATAATAATTGTAACGATTTGACTGCACTTGACAATAAAATTTCGCTGCGCGAGGAAAAAACACAGCACCACCGTGGCACCACCGGAACGTGCCACAGATATAGTTATAATTAAAGGGTACCAAATTGATTACATTACATATTATGGTTTGGAGTGAACTGTTCTTGCCTTGTATCGGGATAACAATATGCACCGAGTTATGCACGCAATTTTTAACCGACTTCAAAAAAGGAGAAGGTTAACAATTCGTCGAAATCTTTTCTTTTATGTATGTTCCCCGATTACTCGAAGACGTCTGGGCCAAATCGAGAAATTCTTTTTTGTTTAAAAGGGTATACTTCCCAGGTGGTCCCATTAGCACCAAGTCAGGATCTGATGATGGGATCCTAGAAAAATCGAGGGCAATTTAAAAATTTTATATGGACCCATAGTGTGTTTTATATATTTTCTAAAACTATTCAGATATTTTCGTCTGGTACTCGTCATCTCAAGTTGCTGAGCTGATGATGGAAAATATAACTCCTTAACTATTAAGAGTTGGTGGACAATTCTTTCAATATTACAGGCTACTGAACACTAAAAATATATAAATAATCATTAAAGTTTACCAAAAACTGAAAACCGACTTACAAAACGAATATTTAAAAGTAAAAAATAACTATTTCTTACTCTCTTTGGAGTCGGTGCCTTTTCATGTAATCTTTTTCGGCCTCAGCACCTACTCCAAAGAGAGTAAGAAATTGTTGTTATTTTTTTACTTTTAAGTGTTCGTTTTTGAAGTCGGTTTTTAGTTTATTTTATAACATCAACCATTTAGTCATGAGTATTAGCAGGGGTCATTTGCCATTTGTACAAGGTGATTTTGACAGTTTTTACTTTTCGAAATCGATATTTTTTTTAATTCATTTATTTTAGTTACGTAGTTAGTAGTCAAATTGTATTTGGTAGTAACACATTGGCGGTTATTCGCCGAGTCGTACGAGGCACGAGGCACAAGGTGCAAGGCACAAGGCATAAGGCGCAAGGCACGAGGCGCGTGGGCGATGCGCGATGGCGCTACACGGCGACAAGCTTGTTCCATCGACTTGTTCCGGTATAATGAATGCTCAATACAATGTCTCATGACAGCGACCGTGACGTGTACCACACATCGATATAATAATATACCTAGATGCACAGTTGACGTTCAGAAAGTGGGACAGCCAACGAGTGCTTAAAATGTAAGTAAGCACTTGTTGGCTGTCAGTCGGGCGCCGCGCCGACCGTTCGTCTGTGAAGATGCCTAAATGCTCTGTGAAAGAGTGCAAAAATAACACTCTTACAGAGCGCAAAACACATGGGATTTCATATTTTAAGTAAGTATAATTCCCTTACTTGATTCTTAAAACCTTAATCATGTTAAATTAAGTATTAAACGTGTATAACTAATTAATTTAACGAATTCAGTTAATAAAATATTTTGTCCCTTTTGAAATCATGATTTGGAACAATGAAATATATGGAGTCGTTTTTTTTTGGAAATATATTATATTTATTTTAAATTTATGATTTTTTTTTATTAATTACAGATTTCCATGAAATGAAATAGTAAGAGATAAATGGCGTAAAATTATTTCCGAAGAAAGGCGAGAAGAAAATTTTAAACCCAATTACTCAAGTGTGGTTTGTTCAGACCATTTTGCCGATTCCGATGGATATTATACAGAAAAAGGGATTAGGAAAATTAAAAAGAATGCTGTACCAAAAATAAAGGTGATAAATTGTCATCAGCTACATTGTCCTTAACTAATGTTTACTATTTAATTTAACAATATGTATGCTGTTGGTGTACCTATAAATAAATAAATAAATAAATATTGCCACATTTATTGACTTTATTTTAGATTGTCGTAACTACAAGTTTAAATGAGGCAGGGTGCAGTACAAGTGTAATAGTTGAAAAATATTTGATACAGAATTCATCAATAGCAAGCATATACTAGGTACATACTGCCATGTAAAATGACTATTTAATAATTTGCGGCTAATTCTAATAAATGTTTTCAATCAAAGTGTGCAGATCATAAAAAATTGCCAACATGAACAAAGTTGAACATTCCGCTGTCAAATAATAATTTTAATGGTTCATTCTCGCGATTTTTCATTTTTAAATTTTTCATTTTTATCTTGGATTCTCGGATTGAGATCATTTATTGGAACCGGTCGTTAGGCATAATTACTACAACAGTAATTGTGGCGTCATCATTTATTGGAAACGTATTCATTTCCAGGAACCAGCAATTGAACCAATAAATAATGAATCATCACCAATACCATCAGAATTTTTATCAATCTTTAACACACCTAAGACGTTATTTTTGAAAGATAATTTGAAAGAACGCAACCAAAAATTTAAACTTTAATCTAATTTAGTGCGAAACTTAAAAAGGCAGAACAAAAGATTAAGAAAACGAAATGATAGTCTAAAAGAAATTATTAAAAATCTAAAGAGCAAAGGACGATCTTAGTGTGGGGCCAGGACTATGTATGTGACTGTTGGGTGTTATTTATTTGTTTATGAATCACGCTAAGGCAAAACAGTGCTTATTTCATATTCATAACTCATAAGCTTTGTTATATTCTAAACATTTATACTCTATCTATCTCTTAATGTAAGTAAAATTATTATAGAGATATCGCCATTCTCATCTACATTGTACGCCACGTGGTCAAAATTTCTCACAGATAAATACAAGAACTATTCGACTCCATTCAATCTTTGTCCAAGTGACTAGAATGTTTCTTTTAATAATGTCAAATTATTGTCAAATTCAAAAACGATTAGAAATTCAAAAAAATCGAATATAGGAACGTTTGAACATTCAATTTAAAAAGCTACTTTATGCCGCGTCTATAAGGTCATATTTGTGTTAATTTAATTAAATTTGTGATGTTTATTTGTTTTGTCTGTCGAGGACACTGTTTACAATGATATTTGTATGGAACTGTGCATCTAGGTATATTATTATATCGACGCGATGGTACCACAACGTTGAACTGCCATTTCGGACAGGGCACATTCACATAATAAGTCACTAGCTTTTACCTGGTTAAAGTGATTTGCAGTCAATTACTAAGAAGCAGACTTGTTCTTAGACGGACTCAGCAGTGAGCGTGAGGGAGTGTGTGGCCGGGTAGTGTGTGTATAGTGGTCCACTGTGGGCCGGCGGCAGATAACGCGCGTGGGCCGCGTGGGACCCGTCACCCGACGTATCCTCTCTAATACCTACATAAATGATATTTTTATACTGCAAAATAAAAGAGCAAGCAGGTCGATCGCCTACCTACAAACTCCAATGGCCATGTCATCCGTTAGTCAGTGTTACTTTAGTACTTAGTAGCACCGACTTGGTGATAAGATTATTTCTATTTATATCCACTTCCTCCCATCTGGTCTTGTTTTACACAATGGGCGAATCATAACAATCAATTATACCTGCATTTTTAGCATGTTGCTCAAAAGATTCGGCTTATTTTTACATCCGACTTTCAACTCCCTACATGGTTTTGTTTTATAGCAGAGACCGGCACACGAGCAGATGGGTCACCTGATGGTAAGTGATCACCACCGCCCGTAGACACCCAAGACAAAGAATCATGGGTGCATTGCCTACCAAAAAGGAGGAAATGGAAGGGGGGAAATGGGCTACCGGAAATATCACTTACCGCGAGAAACGCGACAGCAAGTGCGTGTTTGCGTCAGTTTTCTGTGAGACAGTGGTATCAAACTGGTCGAGCCGGCCCATTCGTGCTGTAGACGTGACTGTCTACAGCACTGCAGCGTGGCTCTACCACTCCAGATTGATTCGAAAAAGATTCTTCAACCAATGATATCCTTGATTAAGTTATACAAAAACCATCGTTTTCATTTATTAAAATCATAGGGATGTAAGTGATGCGTAACTTATGTGTTACTTGCACACAAATAGTTTTCATTTAAATTGTTATAGAGTTGAGCAGCGATTATTGCGTTATTCATGAGCGCTGTGGTGTTTCAGTTTGGCGTCATTCCCTGTAGCCTGTACATGATAATTGTTATCGGTGTATTATTTAGGCTCCTGATAATGGCATTTTTCGATGCGCCGGCGTCGCTATCCACTGCCCGCTACACACTGTGGAGGCAGCATGTGGCAACATGTCTCTAACAAAAATTAGCACTTTATAGCTTAATATTTCGTAAACAAATACATAGATCGAAAAATATTTTTGATAAACCTGCAATGTTTTCCAATCCAATGATATCCCACACCATGCGGTAATCGAGAAACATATACATCCCCCACTATACGTGTAGGAGAGGTACGTCAGAAATCTTATTTTCAAGATTTTATTTTACCATTTTGTCGGTGTGACTGATACGAGTATGTATGCCAAATTACAGCTTTCTAGTACTAATAGTCCCTGAGTTAAACCGTGAATCGTCAGCACAACGCAGCGTTCGTACTTCGTGGCGACCATGTTCATTCATAAAATATGATATTGTTTCCTCTGCGCCTCTAGCAATGTTTATAGATATATTCTCTCACCAGTAACGAGCGGTGCGGGTACTTGAAATATACTACTATTACACAGGTGAAGCGGCAGTGACGCGGAGGATGGCGGCCACGTGGCGTGTCCCAGTAACATGCGGAGTGAACACGTCCCTACTCCCTGCAGACCTTCATATTATCATACACGTCTGTGAATGTGTCCGACTCCGGCGACACTCGCTATCAGCTAGGGGCGAGTTAAAAATATCCGCGGGCGGCGGGGGCTAGGGGTGCGCAGGCGCGGGCGGCGTCACACGCCCTGTTGCGACTCTCGCCTCTGTCGCGCGAACATTACGATTCCAAATCGATCGTTTGTCGCATTGTTTCCAAGTCTTTAACGTCCGGGTTATCGTGCGACCTCTTATCACCCGCGTGCGTACACACACAGACACAGATGTATTACACACACACACATACGCGACTATCGACTTCAGTGTGTATAAATGTATGCGACACAGAAATGGGTCGCAGCTCGCGTATGTCGCCACATGTAATTAGAGCAAGAAACTGTTTATTGTTACCAATCTAGTTAACGTTGATGCGCAACGCGCAGTGGCTGTTGGCGCTGGTTAGTAGGTGAGCAGCAGTCCATAAACCATTGTAGTGCTGCAGTGGCCGTTGTGATACAGAGGCATCCGGGGAGAAAGGCCCCTTCTCCTAGCCCCAGGCCCGCACTCGGTTCCACGTGGTGTGAATTAATTACATAACATCGACAATGAGATACTCCCGCGAGCGACGCGACGCGCACGCGCACCACATGCGTGCCACGTGTTTACACACACATCTAACACATCATAGAAACCCATTATTACCCTGAGAGGTGTTTGTCTATCAGGCAACATTTAGCATTCGTTCAAAATTAAGAAACAACTAGTGAATTTTTTCATCAGTGAGAAGATGCGAGACTTACTCTGTACTAACATGGTAATAATAGTAATAATAGTATCCCAAATGATAATAATCGTTTCCTAGATTTAGTATTAACAACTATGTCATCACTTCTGGTTACTTCTGCTGACCCGTTGAGTAAACCCGATTTTCACCATCCACCTTTAAAAATTGACATCATGATAAAAACGCCATTTAAATCTATCAGACTCAAGAATAAACAACGGTTCAACTTTCACAAAAGCGATTACTCAGCAATCAAATCTGAACTAGGCACATTGGACTGGCATGTAATACTATCCGATTCTGATATCAGCCTTGCTGTCGACAAGTTTTACGCTACTCTTAATGAAATCATACGAAGACATACTCCTTTGACCAAATTAAAACGTAAAGACAACCCTGTATGGTTTAGTGCACCGCTCATAAAATGCTTGCAAGAAAAACAAAAATTTCACACCAGATTTAAAAGGTATAAAAACCCAAGAGATTACGACACTTTCGACTTACTCCGGTCCCGCTGTAAATTGCTTTTAAAAACTTGTTATGACTCCTTTATCTCATCGATTGAGGATAGTCTAACATCAAATATAAAACCCTTCTGGACTTTCGTTAAGTCTAAGCGAAATAGTTTCTCATTACCGCAGACTATGTGTTTGGGTACCATTATGACATCTGATCCACAACAGGTATGTGAACTATTCTCAGAATACTTTGGCTCTGTATTTGACAAACCATTAAATATTAATAATCACACGGACGATATCAGCTGCAATTGCACTCTGACTAAGATTATTTTGAGTGAAGACATTATACTTCGGAAGCTGAAAGATCTTGACGGTAATAAAGGAGCTGGCCCTGACGGAATTCCCCCGTCATTCCTTAGATTATGTGCTGACGAACTTAAGGTGCCACTAAATATATTATTTAATCGATCTTTGACGATCGGCGAATTTCCCTCACAGTGGAAAACTGCCCATGTCGTCCCAATCTATAAATCTGGCGATAAAACGCGTTGCGAAAATTATCGTCCTATCAGTATATTGTCCTCTATGGCTAAACTCTTTGAGCAGGTTGTGTACGACTCTATATATACTCATGTCTCACCTTTAATATCCACTAGGCAACATGGTTTTATGGTCCGCAGATCCACAGTTAGCAACTTATTAATTTATAAAGACTACCTGTGCTCGGCTTTTGCTAAACGACAACAAGTTGATGTGATTTATACGGATTTTCGCAAGGCATTTGACAAAGTGAATCATTCCCTTCTTTGTCAAAAACTCAGTGCATTCGGCATCTGCGGTGACTTACTTCGGTGGATAAACTCGTACCTTTCAAGAAGAAGTCAGATAGTTGCTTTGAAGGGCTTCTTATCATCTGCCATGATTGTGTCATCAGGAGTTCCTCAGGGGTCCCATTTGGGTCCTCTATTCTTTATAATATTTATAAATGACCTTATACACGAACTTTCAAGTCCCAGTTTATTATACGCAGATGATCTTAAAATTTTTTCAACAGTTTGCTGCGCCAGAGATGCCAACCGTCTTCAGGGTGATCTGGACAGAGTCGTAGATTGGTGTTCTAACAACTTTATGTCCCTCAATGCTGACAAATGTCTTACAATTTCCTTCACGAGAAAACAAAATAAAATCATGTTTTCATACTCCATAAATAATCATGCACTCCAACGTGTGAACAAAGTAAAAGACTTGGGCGTTATATTTGATGATCAATTATCATTTCGCAATCATTACAACTATATTTGTAATAAAGCTACAAAATTACTTGGTTTCATTTTCAGAACATCTAAACCATTCAAAAATGCTCATAGTATATTACTGTTGTATTACAGTTTGGTCAGATCAGTACTTGAATACGGTGTTGTCATTTGGTCTCCTTTCTTTTCTGTCCATAACAATCGCATTGAAAGCATTCAGAAAAAATTGCTTAAGGGCCTATGTTACCGTTTTGGCTTAGGGCGTACTATATCTTCTTATGAAGAACGCCTAAATAGATTTAATGTGCAAAAGCTTACTTCAAGACGCAACTATTTGGAATTAATTTATCTTTATAAAATTATACACGCACACATTGACTCTCCCGAATTACTGGCATTAATAAATTTTAACACTGTATTTAAAATCCGTAATCCTAACATCTTCGCATTGCAAGTCTATAGGAATAATACCTCGTATTACAATCCAATTATCCGGATGTGTCGCTCTTATAATGATCTGGCGAAAAAATACAAAGATCTCGATATTATGAATGGCAGGTTTGAATCTTTCTCTAAGAGTATAAGAAAAATATTATTTAATTACAATTAATTAGGTTTACGCTACTATGATGTTATTTTCTAGATGTTAATTTAACTTGTAACCTAAAGTATATTTAGTGTAGTCCCCACTTTATACAATAATCTACATTAGGGCGCATATTTTTGCATACAATCTAGTTTTAAGTAACTATAACTGTAAACTTTTATAAGTGCATATGATTGTATACTGTTTTGCGTCTAAATAAAAAAAAAAAAATAAAAAAAATAAAAAAAAAAAAATAAGTAATAATAAATAACACCCAAGAGACATTCTGTCTCCTAAGTCCCAAAACCCTGCCCCGAAAGGAATATTTGTGCACTACACAAACATTTTTGTCTCTTGTGAGATTTCACACGCAACCTCCCGTTTCATCCTTTCGCATACTCACCTGCTGCACCTCAAAGGTAATCTGCATTCTATATTTTCTTTTGTAGCAAAAATGTTCTCGCCCAGGTAGTATTTGCACCACGAGTCACGTATGGGGTAACCGATACTATGAAAAAATGGTCGTAGAAAATAATCTGCTAAAATTTCCTATTTTATATTTTATGTCCATTCCTTAATGCCGGGTACACATCAACTGAACGGAGACGTTAAGTCCCGTTCGGTCGTGCACGGGATAACTATCGATACCTCAAAGGAAAATATAGCGAATGCGGTGTGAAAGTGGACGTATGGGCCGATGCGGTGTGGACGCATTGGCGAACGCTCGCGTATCCTCATTTAGCGACAAAGGTTATAAGGAGCGTACGTGTGGACTATATTAATAAAATGGAGTGGCCAATGACAAACTTTTGTTAATAAATGATTTTTTAAGACTGCCTCCGTGGCGTGGTGGTATTTCGATACGACTACGGTTCTGAGGTCTCGGGTTCGATCCCCGGGTCGGGCAAAGTGATATTGGATTTTTCCCAATGCAAATGGAAGGCTCCAAACATTATCTTAGATTTGATAAACGACAAATCCTCGCCAAAGAACACCGATTCCTCCCTAGGATGATACGCGAGGCTATTGAAATTAAAAAACATCCTAATTTCAATAGAGAAGATGGTTGGAAGCTTGTACAAACCTGGGAACCAATTATACATCTTATTAAATCGGAACCCAAAAGACCAGCTGCCAGAACTCAAGACACCGTGAGCTCGTACTGCGTAGATCGGAACACAAATAATTAACCTTTTTGATTTTGTATAATTTTTAATGATGGTAGATATTGTAACACTAACCTTTTTTGGACAAATGACACCTTAGTCTGACCCGTGACAACGAAGACTGCAAAGCCTTCGAAACGTCGGGAATAATAATTAAAACCTAATCGTGATAGAATCCGTAAGAATAGTTTTAGTTCAATGTATAATATTCACGTAAACTTAAGAAACCAGTATATAGATTTTTTATACAAATCCCAAAACACCACCTATTATGTTGACCGACACGATGAAATTGTAATGGAACCCTTACATTTTTTGACAGTTGGCTGTGGAACCCTAAAAATGTTGCGTTCGCCAAGCTTCGGTACGATTCGCTAGCATTCAGTTGGTGTGTACGCAACAGCGAAGATTCGCGAGCATGCGGGAACTTTCGGTTGCCATCGCCGATGGCCCTTCGCGAACGTTCTTTCGCCTTCATACGGTTGGTGTGTACCCGGCATGAGGCGAACAGCGGCCGCCCGGTAGTCGATCGTCGATAATTGTGAGTGCAAACGTTTACGAGTTCAACGCTCGGCGCGGCGCGGCGACTTGACTACCGCGCGTGCTCGCTGCCGACACCGCGACCCATTGCCATAATTCTACCATATTGCCATATGCCAGAGTCCTACGCGAACAAGTTTAAAAGATAATATAAATAAGTCAAACCATTTAGAGATGACAGGGACATGATGGCACATAAATCGCATAATTCCAGATGTGATACCATTTTGGAATTGGATATCCTTTTCTTTATTACAACAAATAAAGAGCAAATGAGTGACCTAATGCTAAGTGAACTCCATTGCCTTTTTTCGCCACCATTTTTCATCCTTAAAGGAAAGGAATGGAAATGGGGAAGGGGTGAATGTTTGGGCCTCTGAGTACCTATCTCATTACCATCAACAGCCATACGACGATCATTGCTGGACATTGGCGTCCCCCAAAGATTTCCAGAACGACCTGCTGGAAGCGGCTTGCATCCAGCGACTTCCTGCGACCTTCATCAGGTTGACTGTCCACCTTCTCATTACCATTATGAAAATCGAAATGTGGTTTCTAGGCTGAGACTTGGACTTAAGTAAGTTGTAGTTACACCTTACGACATTGGCCCAGTACTGTGGCCTGACTGACTTCCATCCTCTTATGTATTCAAAGTGAGGTTTCGTGTGCGCAGGTTGTCCCACAGACGAACATTTCGGTCACCTGAATACATATATTAATACTCACGTGACTTGTTCTGTAGAAAGAATATTTAATGTACCAAAATAAACAATAATAGATAAACATAAAACTAATTTTACTTATATTAAATTGTCATTACTTAATTTTATACATAATTGTAATTGCAATAATACCATAATTGTGCGATTATAGCGGCACCGATGTGTACTGTCTGGGTGGGCACCGTGCCTCCCCGCGACCCTGCCTTTCCTTTCCCCTCCATGGATTTTCAGCGCGATCAGGGTGCGCCAGGTTTCGTGAATGATGGGGGTGTTGCAGGGGTGCGGGCGCGGGGGCGCGGCGCGGGGGACGTGCTCAGGTAGAATAATTGTCACAATAAACAGTCGGTAATGGAGTGGCGGCGCGCCCAACGAGTTAATTAGTGGAATGACACCCTCGCCGCCCGCGCCCCACATCCCGCCCCACCCCAACGGCCACTCCTCGGTGCTGACCGGCTGAGCCCATTACCTATACAAGTAGATGTAAATTTTGGCAAGCTTTTTCCGACCGCGATGACGCAACGTGTCCCTCGCGGCTCGCCTGGTGGCATGGCGTGACCGCGTGAGTGCGCGTCGCAAGCGGTCGAGAACTCGAGACTCGAGCCGCACCGTCCGCGTCAGCGTCAGCGTCGCGCCCTCCCCAAAGAACACACTTCACCTGTTCCATCTAATTATGTACTATTATTTACTAGGGCATTATAATTTGTACCTAAAATTAGTACCTAATTGTCGTAATTGAGGTAATTCTCGCAATTTAGTACGTCTTTAATTCAGTTAGAATGAAGATTAACCGTCGTATGTAATACAAGTATTGTTTGATCATTGGTGTATTTTTTTTAATTTGATTCACCAAACTGGACATTACAAATAATTACATGCAAAGAGATATACTAATGTAGATAGTGCACAATTTGTATGCCCTTCTAGTAGTGAATACCTACAGCATGCCCACTATAAACACCACTATATAAACAATATACAACAAAGAAGTTTAACGAACAAGGTACATTATTGCTATAACTTGCACATGTAACAACATGGATCATTACTTTATTGATATATAATATTATTATGATAGGTTCACAATTAGTGAACATTACTAAAAACATTTATTGTGAACGGATATCAAATGGGTTAACAAAATAACGTTTTATAGAAGAGGTTGATCATAGATAATAATGTAATTTTGACTAATTTTGTTGCACGAGGAACACATAAAGTATAAAGACCACGGTATAGGGTATACGGTACCAGTGTCAAATTTAGATATATCGTTAAAAATCTTGGAATCCTGTTTATAATCAAATATCAATACCGCTGCGCTGTCCCATACAAAACCAACATACAGTGGTAATTCGCCGCTGCGTTTCGTTCGGTAAGTGAGATTTCCGGTGGCCCAAATGTTTGTTCTGTCTTTTTTCTTTGTCCTGTTCCCCTTCTTTTAGACTGACAACACATCCATGGATATTTTTGGGACCCACCTGATCGTCTGCCATTGTCTGCTATAAAAAGTACTTAAATTGCACTTGCCCTGTTTCTTTTACTTCCGATCCTTGACTATCCTGCGCCATCCTATCCAGATTTCATCGAAGCTTAGCTCCACAACCCCACTACCGCATCACCTATATTGAAGACTAATATAAAACGACTATATTTCCAATCTGTGGCATTACTGGTATTGTTGGGAATATTTATGTTAGTGCCTTTGGCAATTTGCCAATACATACATACATAATATCACGCCTGTATCCCATAGAAGTAGGATTTAGGGGGACTATGGGATTTCCACTTCGCCCGATTCTGACACACTATTTTAGCTTTTTACTTTCATCAATCTCTTCATACATTCGCATTACGCGTAATCACTTTGCCAATGACATTACATATTTAACTATGTGGGTAGTATTGGAATTCGTTTAAGCACTATTATATTTTCCTGTTTCATTGTACATCGCTGTCCATTTCTCTGTGTCTGATTCTGTCCATATAGCGGTTATAGCGGTTGTCAGATTGTGCAATTGGTTTTTGTGATAAAAACTGCACATTGTCGATCGAACGTTACAATAAAGAGTACATATTATACGAGGGCTAGTGTCTCGCGTTGTGTGATTAGTATGCATTCAACACTAAACTGTGTTAATGTGTCAAACACAATATTTGAAATAACACCAACTGTGACAGTGGTGTGTCATAAATTAACAACGATTATCGCAATCAGCTGCGGCTATCTTATCTGGCACATTCCGATACGGTCGGAGCTCCGGAGTCCGGACTAGTCCGGAGCCCGACGACGCGACGCGTACGGCTGCTACTGCGGCTACCACGACGACGCGACGTGCTTCAACACGACGGGGCGGCGCGGCGCGACGCGGCACTGGTGCTGCAGGCCCGGCCGATAGCTTGACTATTTCTTCAAAATTAATTTTATATGAATGTTACGTCATCTAAAATATAATATAGGGAAAAATATTGAAATATTCGCTAAAATAAAAAAGCTATGTCTTTAATGTTGGATGTAACCTTCAAACTGCAGTAAAGAGAAGCATCAGGATATTCACGTCACGGCTATAACGATACGTGTGTTGGAAAGGGATAGCAATATATCCCCACTACGCCCCTACTATAAAAATATGTATAAAATCTAATATAGTCAAGTACCCAATTTGGGTAAAGGAAATTAAACAGTACATACACGGGACAACAGTGCGAAACTTGTGATCCAAAAGTTGTGACCTTGTGGTCATAAGTCACTCAGTCTTGTTTGAAACATACGCGTGCAAGGTCGTGCCGCGTAATAATGTTTAGACTATAAAGTTGTCTTACATGATTCTTAAACATTCACAGTAATTCTAGGGAGTTAATTGTAATAAGCGCCCTCGCATTGTAATAAGTGGTAGATGGCGTTACTAACGTTTAAGATATATTTTTGTATAATAACTTGCGTAATAGCCCCTCTATATTTAGTAATATTAAATCTCTTTGCTGCATCTTAATGTTGTTAAGTACATTTTTATGTTCAAACTTCAGTAGGTACATATAGAACATTGGGGGGCATTACCAATATGCATGTGAATATTTTCACTTCGTCCGCAATTTCGATCGAGCGTTTTAAGATTTTCCTCTGACTTGTACTTCGCTATAACTCTCACTCTGCATGCTCGTGGCATACGTTATAAACCGGCGATTAAATAAAATTAATGATCAATACCTAAGTTATACTGTGTTTTTCTACTCAATATCAGCCCCGAGTTTGAAATATGTGTCCCATAAGGCGATAATGCCGCACCCCATCATAGTATCTGCGAAGCTCGACGAAACATCATTGTTTTAGTTTGTTACATCGCCCCTGCCTACCCCTTCGGGTACATAGCTACATGTTTTCAGTTCTTGTAAGTGAAATCCACCAGTGAAGAACTGAAGACATAACCCTTTACTGCATGTGATTCTATTTAAAAATAATATTTTATATTTGTGGACGAGTAAAGGTTTGGTAACTTTGGCAACTAATCTTAACATTAAAATTAGGAAACAGGTGAACCAATAATAATCTATTACTAGATGCGATTACATTGTGTTTAGTAGCATCGCGTCCGTCTGATTAGATAGTGATGTGCGACGCGCGCGGTGCGGCAGCGCCTCCATCGGCATTCGGCATACAAAATTGTACCACAAACGGACAGTTCTCCATCATTCAACTACGTTATCTTTCTCAAAAACACTACGCAAGTACCTAATAAAAAACAATACTCGGACAACGTATTCGATTGGAACACGCCGTGCTCATGAGGATGGTCGATTCAAATATTCAAATTTCCTCGTTTGGTACGTTCATGGTTCATTCCCGACTCCTGTTATCACGGTGGTCATCGGGATCACTTCACGAGACACTGCCAATGATTCTTTCTTGCTTAAATCTTCTTATCTTATCTTACATACATACAACTGCCTCGGTGGCGTGGTGGTATTTCGGTACGACTACGGTTCTGAGGTCTCGGGTTCGATCCGCGGGTCGGGCAAAGTGATATTGGATTTTTCCATATCAGCTCGGAGTCTGGAATTTGTGCCCGATATGGCGATAGGCTCGCCCCCTATCACATCTGGGACGGAACTAAGCTCGGCGAAATGTGGGTGTTCTAGTTCGCTAGTGCGCCTCTGCCTACCCCTTCGGGGATACAGGCGTGAGCTTATGTTATGTTATGTTCTACATACAAATAAATGAAATTGGAGTGTCTGTATTTATAAATTAACAGCTTTTTACAATATTTATATTGAACGAGTGCTGCTTGTGGAGACTGGTCTGCCTGGACTGTCTTGCTTGTTTGTTTCAGCTCAACTTGCCGTGGCTATGGGACTCGCTCAGTGCATCTTATATATTACTTGGTCTTACATCTAATAAAATCTATTGTTATCATGGTTTAGCTGCTCCAATTTAAGGTCTTTCTGTATCTGGTGCTGTATTGTATTAATAACTGACTGTAAATTGGTGTTAAAAAGAGCAATGTCAGAGTTTCTTGCCCGTTCTTCTCTAGCGAAACAGCCTTCCGAACAGGCGGTAGAGTTAAAATATGACGGAATCTAAATGATGTTGAACATTTTATGGATCCAATAAATATTTTGATTTTGATTTGATTTGATATGAAAGTATATACGATACTTATATCAAAAATATTTCTTTTTAAATTTTTTTCTGTCTGCTTGTTTGTTCCGGCTAACCTCTAAAACGGACCTATTTTTCGATGGGACTTTCACTGCTTGATTTCTGATGTTATAAGGAAAAACATAGGCTACTTTTTATCGCGAAAACTAAATTTCCACACCCACGGAATCGCGAGCATCTGCTACTACTAAATAAAATACTTGACTCGTGTTTTTTTTTTATAGAAAAGGGGGCAAACGAGCAGGTGCGTCACCTGATGTTAAGTGATCACCGCCGCCCATAAACATCCACAATACCAGGGGAATCATGGATGCGTTGCCGGCCTTTGCCTTCCATATAGGCTCTTTTCTTGAAGGTCCCTAACTCGTAACGATCTGGAAACACAGCCACCGAAAGCTGGTTCCATAAGCATGTTGCACGCGGAAGAAAGTTTCTTGTAAAACGCTGTGTTGACGAACGAGTACATCCAGGTGGTAGGGGTGAAACTTCAGCTTGTAACGTGTGGTATGATAATGGCATTCGGCGGCTGGTATTAGGCCAAACAATTACTCGGAATATTCCCCGTGGTACAAGCGGTAAAGAATGCAAAGAGATGCAACATCTCTTCGCAACGCGAGAGGATCGAGTCGAATCGATTACGTTTGACTATCGACAATGTGTGTAGGATATAAACAGTGTAGGAGATAGCACACAACCTTGAGGTACACCAGCATTCACAGGTTTGGATTCCGAGCAAGAACCGTCGACAACGACTTTAATGCTCCGCCCTGTGAGAAAACTGATGACCCAGTGGCATAGTTTCATATGAACATACTTTGACTACGCCATATTATCATAATCGTGTAGAAGTCGTCTATAGTATTTCAAATAACTCAACTTCCAAAGGTGTAAAATAAGGATTGACAGTTTGCAAGGAAAACGGAATTATATACATATTGCAACCTGTACTTCACAGGAATAATTCTTAATATAAATGAGTAACCACGTATTTCGTAATTATAAATAAATATATCCTCGAGTAAATTTAAATAAATATTCGAGTCGAAACTTCGCAAAAAATCTCTTAAAACCAAATGCGCAGACACCTTCGTGATTTTTTTAAAAATAACTGGCTCGAAGGTGTAATTAATAATTTAAAAAAATACGATTTGCCGGAGACTGGCTCCCCTCGTTGGGGTTGATGTCAGATAGGTGGACGGTCGTAACATTACACTAAATTCTTTCTACAACATGCTTGAAATGTATATTGTACCGACAGCGGGACAGCGGGATAAGGCCAGGTGGATAGATAGATAACCAAACACATATAGTATGTAATGATTTCATAGGTTTAAACGAATGTTATTCATTGAAATAAAACTATTTTTACGGATTCTATCACGATTTGACGAACGTCGGGTATAAAAATTAAAATCAAATCGTGATAGAATCCGCAAAAATAGTTTTATTTCAACATATAGTTTGTGTTTTTAAATAGTCACGGGCAGCTCGGCCTCCGGTGGCCCATACGCATATGTACCATACATATATATGTGCCACCTCACACGAGTAGCAGCAGTCGTATTATTACTTCAATGTAGTCTATTATAAACAAGTTTATCTGAAAAACTGGCAAAATTTACGTTTGCGCAGCACATCACTTACAAAATTAATTGTATCATAGGCATCCGTGGAACGGAGCCGGCGCCGGCGAACGTCCACGACAAACCACTCCGGCGACACCGCTGATCGTCGGCACGATACCCACCTGGATTTATTATAATCGCAGTTCAAGTGAACCGTTTTAAAAACAGACGACGCCGCCGACACTGAACACCTGCCTGATGCACTGTCCGAGTCAGGTTATGTACCGCATATCTACAGATCATACGCATCTAATAGGGAGAATTACGTTCATCGCGTAAGGGTTTCAGCACGCTCGGCGCTTGTGGCACCAGCGCTGCAGCGGTCGCGTTTTGACACCTAACGCAACTTCCTAATGCGATATGTCACCGGTCACTGATGACATTAAAGTCAATTTTTTGTCTGACAAATCTGCTTCTATTGAGCACAATTCTTCTGACATGCGGAATAATACACCTGTGTGTATTCCAATTAATAAAAAAAATAATTAATGAATACAGCCGACAATTTACAAACTTAACTACAATAGTAATTATTTTAATTATAATGACATTTTTGATTAAAGTACATTGACTGGCTTGACATTAACATTAATATAGTTATCTGATAATAATATAGGACATTAGGTATATTTATTATATTTTTATTGTAAACAGACCGACCGATCGACCAATTTAGAAAGTGTATGCCATAAATTGTATAAAAATAATCATATAATGACTAAGCTTATTGTTTGTGATATACATAGATATAAGGATTTTTGTTAGTATGGGTTTTTGCATCCTACAATGCCATTTCACCTTTTAATCATTCTTTTGGTAATTACACCTCCAGTGGTATTGAGGATGCGTGAATCCATATAAATATGATTATCAATTGTATTGACAATTTGTAAATCAAATTTTTTAAAAAAGGAAAATAGACAAAAGAAAATAAAAAAGAAATGGTGACAATTGATGATGAAAAAAATAAGCCCGGAGTTTCTTTCTGCCTTTCTTCTTCGGGTCGTCATCCGTAGGTAGCTAGAGAAAGGCTGGTAGGTTAGCTAGGATAGGGCCTCACGCACCAATCCCAACTGCTTCCAGTATTTCCAGTCAATCCCCTGCCACCATTCCTGCCATATGCCATTCCCATACAATCCATTCCCTTACACTCTATTCCTATTTCCCCTTATCACCCTATCTCAGCCATCCCATCGTTATTATGTCCATACTTGCCTGCCTGTTGTCTAATACAAATATATAATGTAAATTATATTAATCCTAATTTAAAAATTTACTTGTGTTGACTTGTCATAAGTGCTTTTTTACATGCCTACGTGATCAATAAAGATTTTTATTTTTTTTATTTTTACAATAGAGTTAACCTCCACTAATCAAAATAATATTATTGTACAATTGACATTATAAAATCACCTCTGCCCATTGTTCAGGATAACATTACTGATAAAAATACTTCTTTCTTTCTACCTGCCTTGATATATATGTACCTTAACGTGGGGTCGGCGCGACGCACTTTTTCAAGCTTGTTGCAGAAAGGATTTAGCTTAGTTTTTACGACCGACCACCTGCCTGAACCCCCTCTGAGGGATCCAATCCCGGGCAAATTAAATTAGAGAAATTGCTTTGCCGGACCTGGGAATAGAACCCAGGACTTGTCAGTCCGCAGCAATAAATACATAATAAATATTGTAAAAATACTACATGGCCACAAAGTCATATTCGCTTTTTCGGCGCGATTGACCTGACTATCCTGTGTTAAAACTTAAAAAACATTAACAACAGTATTTAATGTTGAATTTAAATAATCGTCCACTGAACATATGGCGATAGGCTCGCCCCCTATCACATCTGGGATGGAACTAAGCTCGGCGAAATGTAGGTGTTCAAGTTCGCTAGTGCGCCTCTGCCGACCCCTTCGGGGATACAGGCGTGAGCTTGTGTTATGTAAACTGAACAGTTATAATACCTTTTATTTGTTGCTTTATTTTTCCACAAAAAAGTTCACAAACGCGTGTCTCAAACTCTCAAATGGATGGCACTCGCGCTCGCACTGGTCCCAACCGGTCCGAGATGTCCGTGAACGGTGTCTATGTGTGCGTTTCTCGAGCGCACTTTTTATGTAGGTTGACTTCTGTACCCATTTAGTGTTTTATTTTAGTTACATAAATTAGTTCATTTTAATTTTATTTATGGTGATACTGTGTGGCTCTCGTGGCGGCGGTGTTGTATTGCGGCGATTTTTTTCTACTTTACCCATTTCCATCGGTCTAGGTAGTCATGCTCACTTAAGGTCTATGCTTGTGGCGGCGTCATGTGCCGGATCGATCACTTCCCTACAACATGGTTTAGAAGATCGAAGGCTGGCACATGCGTCATACTCGTGAACGGGTGCTGCTTGTGGAAACTGATCTCACCTTGGCTGTGGAGGTCGCTCAGTGAGTCATCTTATATGTTACATTGTTCTATATTAGTATCTATTATAATCATAGTTTAGCTGCTTTAATTTAAGCTTTTTTCTGTATTTGGTACTTTATTAGTAACTGATTATAAACTGGTGTTAGAAAATAAAAAGAACAACGCCAGTTTCATGTCCGTTCTTCTTTGGCGAAACGGCTTTCCGAACTGGCGGCATAGTAAAATTTTGACGGAATCTAAATGATGATTAAACATTTTGTGGATTCAATAAGTATTTTTATTTTATTTGATGCCAATTATGGTTACACAATGCTCATTATGGCTCTTTAATGGCAAGATAATGTGTGCATGTTAACAGTTTTTACATACATCTATAGACTCACGCCTTTTTCCATTTAACAATTTTTAAAAATAAATTATATCCAACACTCACACATATTCCTGACCGTGGGGACAGATAGACTAAGATCGAGTATTGTATCATAAGTATCAGGAACTACAAGAGACTTTCGGTATCACAGCACCCAGACCCGTAACAAATATACTCGTTTTATGTGGGAACGAGTGAGCAGTGGACGTCCTATGGCTGATGATAAGGGGATTGAACCCGCAGTCTCTCGCTACACAGCCGGCTACTCGTCCACTGCGCCACGTAAACAGAATTATAAGATAGCTCAAGCTTAACATCTCGTACAGTATGTATGTATAGTGATTAAGTAGGCGAGTATACAGGACGTAATTGAACGTTTCAAACGCGCAATTTGTTTTTTTTATACGGGCACGGCAAAGTGACTACACTGTACCTGATGGTAAGCGTAGTTCAGTAAAAAAAAACTAGTGACCGAAGAAGGAAGAACCAAATCGAGGGACTTGCGACAAGAAAGGCGGATGACCGATGCAGACACAGGGAAACCCCCATACCCGTCTCAACCAACCAACAAGTCATGCCGCAAGTCTCTCGGAAGTGTGGTTGTGTTCAATAATAAGTATTATACCTCTATAAGGCTTTTGTAATTACGCAAAAGTTATTTTTCATGTAATCTTTGCTTAGTGGAGCGTTAGAAAAGCAAAGTCCTGCGAAGACCATGATTACTTATGTGATATCTGTAGGTACTTCTTATACAGTAAGGAAAATGTGAGACTCTATTAACTGATTAGCGGCTCCTGAGTCCGACGTTCCTACTTATACCATCTAAGGCTGAGTGACATCTATTCACTTTAAACATTACTCAATGTAAACAATCGTCTTAAGTGGAACGCCCGCCTCCCGACTCCCGACTCCCGAGTAGTGTCCGCTTCACGCTCTCGCTGACACCGCGCTCGCAAACCTGATCCAAATTAGCGCAAAATTGCTTACGGTACCGCTTGCACTCGTTTCTTTTCGTCGGTGGTTCGGTGCATGTGACTATTGAGCGCCGCCGCCTGCCCACTGCTCATTCCAGCTATCGACGAACGTGTGTTGAACTCTTTAATTCTTCAAGAACAGGTTGCACTAACGGACACTCTGCAACTTGCTGCTTTGGGTATCGAGCTAACGCAATATACCTACATCATGCAGTACTCTCTACAGAACAATCATACACATTGTGTTCACTTCATTTATAGATAGTGTTTTATAAACGGTATACGCGCATATTGTTGTCTTGTCAATGGTACCTATGTATTTATTCGTTATATTCATTAAATTTTAGTTAGGTAGTAGGACAAGGTTTTAGTTATTTTGGTATTATGAGTAATTTTGTATTTTTGTTATAATTTACGACGACATACAGATTCGTCTGCCACTTGTTGAATAATATCAACTCCTCATGAACTAGTACTAACTGCGCAAGTCATGTATGAGCGAGCGACGACGGGTACACAAGCATTACATCGCAGTTTAGAACCTGTTGCATTAGCATGACACTCGTTATGTCGTAGCAACAGGTGGCACTGGCGAGAGACACGTCACACGAGTTCACACAACACAAGCATCGAGATGCGGTCCGTGACTCTACTCCGCGCGTTGATGTCTAATGTAAGACGATCCACGCTCACATAGCCTAATTAAAACCCGCCGAGTTCGTAAAACAACCCCTACATAACTTATAATCAACTCAATCTACAGATATGTTTTGGGTATAAGGATCGCTATTAGTAACCAAATTCAAAACTTCTACGAATAATTTTTACCATTCAGGAGATTAGGCATGGTGCGCGAAGATCGTTATATGACTAAGACTGCCTCGGTGGCGTGGTTGTATTTCGGTACGACTACCGTTCTGAGGTCTCGGGTTCGATCCCCGGGTTGGGCAAAATGATATTGGATTTTTCCATATCAGTCCGGAGTCTGGAATTTGTGCCCGATATGGCGATAGGCAAAAAAAGGTAAAGATGAAAATAAAGGTCGCAGGAAGTCGCTGGATGCAGGCCGCTTCCAATAGGTCGATCTAGAAATCATTGGGGGAGGCCTATGTTCAGCAGTGGACGTCCTATGGCTGATGATGATGATGATGATGGCGATAGGCTCGCCCCCTATCACATCTGGGACGGAAGAAAGCTCGGCGAAATGTGGGTGTTCTAGTTTGCTAGGGCGCACTGCCTACCCCTTCGGGGATACAGGCGTGAGCTTATGTATGTATGTATATATGTTATCTGACTGACTCACTCGTCAAAATATTTAATTACTTCAAAGAGACTTAATACTAGTTGACGTAGTAGTAACGCCTTTAATATGTCGTCGTAGGTTACCTTTACTGCATGTTTGATACGGATGGGTATTCGCGGGATTGTTTACTACTAATTACATCTACTACTCGCTTTTACAATGAAAAAGGTTAAAATAAAATAGTTTAAATACATTTATAATTATTTATTTATTCATATGTAACAAAAGTGTATTATTACATAATTCATTGTGGTAACAATAATTATTGATACTGATAAGTTCACAAATCACTATGAAATACGATACGAGTAACAGTTATATGAATGAAATCGAAATCGTTCACTCAGCAGTAGGCGGTACAAATTGCTGATGTGTGTCCATTATAACTAACTTAAAATACATTGTTAATTCAATATTTACCGATACAATAAATGAAATGAACATTTGAATTGGCATGGCTTGGTGTGCATACACCTAGCACTACTCAAAATATATTATCTAAATATAACATTACGGGGACTGGTTCCCCAGAGGGGCTTGTCAGGGGATGTCAAAACTACCTCTACAAAAAGATTTACCTTTTGGAAAAGCGTGTTACGCCGATCCCACTGTAAAAAATTAATAATAAAACCTCTTATTTAGATTTTTTATTAAAGAATAAAAAGTATACTATGGTAAAACCTGGCAGAGTCGCTATAAAAATGTATACAGCCTTTTTTCTTTCCTTGTGTTTGGTGTTATGGATGTCTAAGTGCGGCGGAGGTCACTTACCAACAGGTGGGTGATTCGCCCGCTCGGTTGGTACTTGGTAGGCTCTAATAACTTATAGGATGACTACATTGCACTGTTGACTGGCTATGAGAGCGGTCGCGGAGGGTAGGTCGATAATCGGTACAATTATTCGTTGAATGCCGATGTATGTGATATCGTTACAAACGTACGTGGTGCCGCGTGCGTTGTGCGGCGGTGTGTGTGCCTCGTGGACACTGATTCCAAACAAGAGATAGGTACAGAAGTCAATCTCATGTATGTACTTCACTTTTCATATCTACACTCGGCGCTCGCGCTAGGGTTGTCACTTGTCTAGGCGGCGGCGAGGCACGGGCGGCCGGCTCGCCGAGCAGGAGGGTTACCACTCAGTTCCTATCTTAACTGTTTATAATTGGATTACTGAACACAAGGCTTACACAGCTTATAGTAGAGGTACAATAAATACCTAAAATGAATTGTAAAAATATTACAAGGACACAAAGTCATGTTCGCTATTTGGCGCGAGGCCGGGGGCCGGGGCGCCTACCTACCTACGTAACTGTTTTGTGGTACGTTAAAACGAACCATCACAATACAAGAAAAACACCTACTTTCTGAAACAACTGGTAGCTTAAAAACGATAATTCACCGTTTAATATTGAATTTAAACAACTGTCCATTGAACAGTTATAATAACAGCCTCCGTGGCGCAGCGGGCGAGTAGCCGGCTGTGAAACATGAGGTCGTGGCTTCGATTCCCGCACCGAGACAAATGTCTGTGAGGCCCACAGATATTTGTTTCGGGTCTGGGTGGTGTGAGACCGAGAGTCTCTCGTAGTTTCTTATACCCACAATACAGGTTGTACCTAAAGTGGGGTCAAGACTATCTGTGTGACAGTTGGATGTATTTACCTCTTTTATTATTATTATTACTTATTTTTTGTTGCTCCATTTTTGCACAAAACAGTTCACAGACGCGTGTCTTAAATGAACGGTATTCGCGCTAGCACTCGTCTCAACCCGTCTGAGATATCGTGTCCGTGTCCCGTAAACGGTGTCTATGAGTGCGTTGCTCGAGAGCACTTTGTATGAAGAGTTACTTATGTTACTATTCTGTGCTGATTCGATGTACAATGTACATAGTTGTGTTTACGGCGCGTTAATGGTGACATAAATTTGAATATTAATGGTTCCTTCGCCCCTCCCCGCCGCACTGCACCGTGCCGCGAGCGTGTTTCAGCTGAGGCACACCGTGTCTACAAAAGGTCCGGTCGACCGATAGGAAGGTGCCAATAATTATATTAATAAAGCACATCTATCGATAGTAATCTAAAACCATTCGCAGCGTCTCGCCTTCTGCTTTTGTGTGTAAAGCTGTTTGATTCCTTTTCAACCAAATCAGCAAATCGTAAAGCTCGGCTTAAGTCAATTTTGTGCATGATTAGGATGGTTTGCCAGGATCCGAAAGGAATAAATTATGGATCCTCCATCGGCGATATAGCTACATATACATCGGCGATATACAAACCAAAACAGCAAGGGAGCCACTCGAAAGTTCTGTAAGACAACGGTACCAGTGGTCGAGTCGACCCATTCAAGTTCAAAACTGGTTACAGCGCCACTAAGTATCACTTGCCATAAAATTATGCTGGGCGGTGGCAATTTATGCATGCGATTTATGTATGCGTACGCTACGACTGTTGATTGCAAGCGCGGCGTCGTCGTCGTCCCGCCGCGCGGCTCGCCACGACCACGTCGCAGCCACTTCGCTGCTACGTCCCTATCGCCCCACCTCACATAGTTCTCTGCTGCGGCTTGCAGCGCGGCTGCCGCGGTCCGCGACACTTGCTCAAGGCCGACTGCACCTGCGATACACACACTCGCACACCACACCGGTGCGTCTATTAATAGAGGCATGCCGCGCCGAACACCAACACGGGCACCGGTTCGATTCCTACGTGGCGCCGACTTCCCAACTTTGTTCTCTGCAATTAGCTATAATCAAGGAATGCATATAATAATAACAAAATTATATTCATCGCCACTACTTAACAATTGAAAGACAACAAGTATGCGTCGAGGAAATAAATTGTTAATTTCTTTGACTTATAAGCTATATGTTACGACTGTGTAACTTATTTCCGTGCATCGATCACGTGATGTAACTTAAGTCCGTTTTATCGAACGTGTATATTATATGTAAAATAATCTGTAATGATATATCATACACACCTTCGATCTATAAATGAATTGATTTGTTAAAAAAACGTGAATTGCCCGGAAGCGCCACGACGACGTGGCTGCGCAGCCACTAGTGGGGTCTCCGTAGGATCTCATTCACATGTTTTACACAATTTGTCTTTATCCACCGTTAATCTTAGTTAGCATACCTAATACATACAGTATTCCATAACTATGCTAAAATAAATATAACTTAATCAAAAACGGTGACAAATGGAAGGTTCAAAAGTATTGGAAGCAAAGATATTTAATATTACTAACTATAGAGGGGCTATTAAGCAAGTTTCCATACTAAAAAAAATATCTCAAACTTCAATACCGCCATCAACCACTTATTATAATGCGAGGGCGATTATTAGAATTTACACCCTAGAATATTGTGTGAATGGTTAAGAATCACATAAGACAAGTTTATTCTCTCGCGCGCGTATATTTCAAATAAACTAAGCGACTTATGACCACTAGGTCATAACTTTTGGATCACAAGTTTTGTGTTGTTGTCCCGTCTATATACTGTTGAATTTCTTTCATTGGAAGATAAGTAAATTGTTTTCTTGTGTGTTTTTATATTACATTATACATTCGTTGTTAATTTTTCAATTTGAACATAATGAACAAAATAACAACAGGTTATGCAACATACCTATGGATACTACGTGATAATCCACTAATGAGTTATGAATTCGTACATACGTTCGAATCATTCCTTTGTTTCGTCATCGTTCGACATCGTTCGATTCACATTCCCGTACAAAAAAAAAACGAAGTAAGATTATAATAATAGTGCTATAAAAGTTGTTGGTAATCTCCCAAATATAGGCTCCTGGGACATCGTAATAAAAGCAAGTTTATAGCGCACTACCTCTATCCGCACCACACGTGGCGCCCGACATGGGACGCGACACTGCCTTCACCGATTCAACACTAATACATGAAACATAAGCTCACGACTACATCCTCGAAGTGGTGGGAAGAGGCGAACTAGAACACCCACATTTCGCCGAGCTTGTTGTCCATCCCAGATATGATAGGGGACGAGTCTATCACCAGGTCGATCTGGAAATCCTTCGGAGTGGCCTATATTTAGCAGTGGACGTCCTATGGCTGATGATTATGATGAGTCTATTACCATATCGGGGACAAATTCCAGACTCCGGGTTGACATGGAAAAATCCAATATCACTTTGCCTGACCCGCGGATCGAACCCGAGGCCTCAGAAACCGTAGTCGTACCGAAATATCACCACGCCACCGACGCTAAACAATACTAAAATATTGGTCACCGTACGACATGTCTCGAATGCTCTCACGACCCTACTGTACGTCACTAATGCCCATCTGATATGATCTCATTTAATCTAATCGGACCAAGATACAAATAATTAAAACATAATATAAACTATGAAGGCTGAAACTATTTGGGCAACGGGCTTGCTTCCGAATTTTAGAACACAATATCTACAACCGATTGTAATAAGACTGACCGCTCCAACCTCAGAAATTGTTTTTTATTTAGCGGTCAACAATAATTTCTTGATTTAATCTGTATTGGAGTTCAGTACAATTATATTGAAGTCAATAACATATGTTGTTGCTAAACCCTATAATTAGCCTTGTGGTCGAAGGCCTAATTCGTCCTATTCTTAGAAGAAGTCTTCGGGTCTTTTTCCAGTCCGGCCGGACAAATTAGTAATTATAATATGGTTCATAATATATTTTTATTCACATTGATGCAGGCCGCTTCTAACAAGTCGGTTTGGAAATGATTACACAGAGTATCAAGCTAGGAAATACGCAGCGCAGCGTGGCGTTGCTGTTGGACACTTGCCGTGATTGGACAGTTTTTGTACTGTTGCCGCTGTTGCACAACGTACGTCTCGCAAAAACTGGCCTACTACATTTTATGACCATAAAGATGTTCTATAATGTGTCGTCATGACATCAGTAGAAAAGATCCCGGCACAGAGTGTAACGGCCAGTGTGAGCACAGTGTCGCGTCGCGGCGTGGTGTCGGCGCGACGCGAGTGGTGCTCGCTCACCGCCTCACCGGTGCTGAATCACAGCATTCACAGCGCGACGACGCAGAGACGTGCGCCGCATCGCAATACCACATTACATTTTTAAAGTTCGAATTATGAATACGATTAGTATGTGGGAGCGAGCGTCCCCGCTTCCAGCCCGCACCGCACCCTCGTCTCGCCTCATACCTTCACACCTCTACCTCAAGTAACAAGTAAATGCGAAGTCAGTCAGCCACAACTTACCACTTGCCACTCACCACTCACCACTCGCCACGCGCCACGCGCCTCACCACTCAAAAAGACAGAAATAAGCTGTCATGATTAGACCAAACTCGAAACAGAATAAGACTTTGCTTCTGACATAATTCAAACCTAAGTACAATAAAATTGCAAACAAAATACGAAATTTATTACCTTTTGAGTACCGAGGCATGGTAGGACTGACACTGCGGCCACACCAGATTATATATGTTAGAGTAGTCGTATGGACCCATAGTTATATCTATGTACCTTTCGATAAGTCGCTCGGAAGCATTAATAGTAGTGAGTAGCATTGTCGGCTTAGGTGTTTACGATAAGTTATACTGTTAAAAAGACCTCGAGTGGTCTGTAAGATCACTCTTCTGTACTTATTCTTTCTTTCTACCTGCCCTTATTGCACCTTAATGTGGGGTCAGCGCAACACACTTTTTCAAGCATGTTGCACAAGGGAATTGGCTTAGTTTTTACGACCCGCTGCCTGCCTGACGTCAACCCCTTTCTAAGGGATCCAGTCCCGGGAAAACTAAATTAGAAAATTCGCTTTGTCCGACCCGGGATTCGAACCCAGGACCTACCGATCTACAGCTTATATATGCTATAATGCTACCACTAAACCAAAGAGGCGGCCATAATATAACATAACATAAGAACTAGAAGGTTAATCGGTAATAGAAGGTTAATAATATATTGATGAATAAAAATCATCCAAGTGCATGTGTAACTACGCTCGGTGAAGGGTTCAGTGTAGTTCCGCAGTAGTCATGAACGTTCTCGGGAAACACTCAAGTTAAAACATTACTCTAGCACCCACTCTTTATCCCGTCGGGGCCACACATATACATATATGTTACATATGCGTATGGGCCACCGGAGGCCGAGCCGACCGTGGCTATTTAAATATATGAACCGGGATATGCTGGGCTTGATTCTCACGTCGAACGGATATTTTTCTAACATGATTTTCTCGGCATTGGATCCATAGAGTGTCTAGAGGGAGGTTGACGTCAGGCTAGCAGCCAGTTATAAAAAACTGGGTGGACTTCTTTCTATAACATGTTTTGAAAAAGTGTGTTGCGCCGAATCCACATTGAAGTGAAATAAGACCAGATGGAAAGAAATAATTTGTGTGTAATGTAATAATTAACAATAATAAGTTTAAAATGTTAAGTAACATACACATCCCTAAGTGTATTGAAAACGTCTGGCCTATGCAAACGCGGACTTGTAGACCGGACTAACGTTACACCCTGATATCAACAATCAACACATTTAATAGAGTTAGGTACACTATTCATGTTAAATACGCTATGTTGTCAACAGAGTGATTAGCAAATAGGGTGCTCCCGCACCATCGCATCGTAACGCACGCGACTCACTAACACAAGATGAACACAAGACGAAGTATTCCGTTAAACGGCTGACAACAGTACTATTTAATAACTTTAATATTTTCTAAATTGTCTGTTGTAAATACGGTGACGATGTAAAATATTTTTTTTAGTTTTTAATGTTCGATGGAACCATAAGTGTAAATTTCGGCAACCCTGTGTAGTACCTGGCGCGGCGTGACGTGGCGTGGTGCGGAGGTGAGAGCGCGCCCGCTCACTCCTGCCGTTTTAAAAACGAGAATTAAAAACCGAACGAGATCTGAAAGCAACAAAACTAACGGTATCGGACATAACCGTCCAGAGCCGATAGCCGAGCTTGTGGACTCCACAGTCGTGTACACACTGTACCAATGTACACACACATGCGCCACGTGAACATCGCACCGCGTGCTGCCGCGCCGAACCGAGCCGAGCGTTACATGCGCGTATGAATATATAAAGTTTATCGCGAGCGCCCACAGCCGGAGCTCCGCGCCGGGGTCGCCGACCGCTCAGCCACCAAATGGACGCGAGAGCTGTTGTCATGTGCGGGACCCTCGACTCGTCGGCGCTCTCCGGCACTCGGCACACACTCGCCCACACTTGTCACCCGACACACACACATACGTGTGACAATTAACACACATTATGTTAAAGAATGCTAGTCCAAGTGCACCGATTTGCCACTGGATGTGGAACCGCGACGCGTCGCCGATACATGGGACTTGCGACCACTCGGAGAACAAACCACCACAATCCATAACCATTCATATGTATCATGCACAACTAGGCTCGACGATGCACCATCTGAAATGAGACAGTATTTATATGGTAGACAAGAGCTATGCCTCTGGCCATTCTGATATTCATGGCTGACAGTAACTACATAGCATCATGGATCTCTGTTCGTTTTTTTATTGGGACAACTTTGTTAACTCGTCTTTTTTCTTGGGCCAATAAAGAAAATGTCGCACACTTATAAAAAAAAAGCATGCAATGTTAATCTCCTAATTTCCACCCGTCCCCTTGTAGTGATTATTATCACAAAACTGGAAAACTAAAAATATTTTTTTCAGTAATGGTGGAAGACTAAAGAGACTCGAATCTGGTTATTTGTCGTAGAATTCTAAACAAAACTTTACTAAGTAATTATGGTGTTTAATGGCTTTGGACTGGACAATCAATTTCATTCGATATTTATTCAGAAATAAAGTGCGGTCAGCTATTTCACGACGTTTAAGTAGGAGAAAAATATGGAACTTGCTACAGAGTTCCATATGTTTGGTAGAGCTTTAATGCATTGTAAGATTGCATTGTAATGTCTCAAATAGCACTGCGGAGTCTAGTGCTAGCAGTAACCGGCGCGGCGCGGCGTGGCGCGGCGACACTGGTGTGCCGTGCGACTTGTGAGTAATATAGGTGATGCGTGTATGGTGCATATTCCGTGGCGAGGCACACCGCAGGCACGCCGCAGGTGCGCTCGGCAGTCGGTTGACCTTTACCACGGGAAACCTGCATATACAGCCCCCGTCGCCCCACCCCCGCCTACACAGAAACTTCACCGCTCGTTAAGAGTCCTCTGTGCAATAGCGACCGTTAATAAAACTGTATTT
Organism: Clanis bilineata; assembly: GCA_036417725.1. Taxonomy (NCBI): domain Eukaryota; kingdom Metazoa; phylum Arthropoda; class Insecta; order Lepidoptera; family Sphingidae; genus Clanis; species Clanis bilineata. The sequence goes on along the minus strand of CM071146.1, from coordinate 125,253 downwards.
TGTACAGAGCATGTGCTCACAGCTCGACCGTTCAACGGTAACCGTTTCGCTTTGCCTTTACGGAGTATGGAGAATCACTGGTTAATCTTCCATTGTAAGCGCAGCTATTATTATTATTATATTTATTAACTAAAATACCAATACTGTAACAACTGATTTACAGCCAACCACATCATTGCCCCATTGGGTTACTGCCTATTTTGAAATGTGTCATTATGTATAATATAGTGTACGCACCACGTGCAAGTGTATTAGAGGTAAATGTTGATAGTTGATACACACAATCCACGACCACGACTACTACCCAAGTACACTCATCACACCATCAGCACTCTTCGTCTCATCAAAATTCAAATTCAAATCGTTAATTATTCTCAAAATAGGATATGGCAGCCTCCTGCTTAAAATTAAAGACTTTGGCATTTTGTGGCTATCCCTGAGAAGAAATGCCGTAATTAACTTAAGAGTTAACGCCTCTTTTAAAGTCTACCCAAAACAGATTTTCACAATAGCAGTGCTCGGATTGTATTTTAAATCGACGCGGAGACGATGTTGAGGATGTAGTCGTCAATACTTATTGCACTACACTACAAGTGAAGCAAGAATTGAAGAAAATAATTGTACAAGATTTTTGTATTTATTTTGTAATTATATTGGATTGCCTCGATGGCGTAGTGCGTGCACGATACGACTATCGTCCTGAGATCTCGGGTTCGATCCCCAGACGGGCAAAGTAATAATGTATTACTCAATATCCGCCCGGAGTCTGGAATTTGTACCGGATGTGGCGATAGGCTCGCTCCCAATTACATCTAGGACGAATCTAAGCTCGGCGAAATATGGGTGTTCGAGTTCGCTAGTGCACCTGTGCCTATCCTTTCAGGGATACAAGCTTGATCTTACGTTAAGATTTTTGTCTACCCTAATCGGAATGCACGTCACTAGTCATATAAGTACCGTAGTATTATAACAGACAGAGGTCCATAATACATATAGAATGTCTCAGTCTGCATGTCCTCTTCTTCCACATATCTTCACGCAAAGTGTGTGCTATCTTCATTACCCGCTCAGTGCTCTTACTCAAGGCAGGCGTGCGTCGCGTACCCGCATCGCATCGCGTTAGCGCGTCAGCGTCGTGTCATCGAAGAGTAAGAATAAACGAGCTGGGGGTATGATTGAACTAGCAACACCTTACTAGACGGTGCCTTACTATACTATAGCCCGGCCGACACCTCCTTACCTACTCTATGTATGTACTTCTGATACTGTCACTACGTCATCGACACATCGCATTTTGGCCATTTTCTGTACTGGAGCGCAGCTTTACCCCTATAATGCAACAATTGGCGTTTTTTTTTTTTATAATTACATCGCGTGCCACTCACTTAAGAGTATTTAAAGCTAATCATTGTATTGAACTCTGGAATGGCGACTATATTGCTGAAGTGTATGTTGAAGGCTGAGGCTATCACAATATTACTAATAACAAGCATACCGATATATCACCGAGTTAAATTATTGTAGACACTTCGGTGATTTCTCTATTCATCCATCCACTTAACGAGGCAAAGCTTTCACAATAATTATTATGGCACTAATCATCAAAAAAATATGAACCCTTAACAAGGTCGAGCTCACGACTATCGACGCGGCGACGACACGTCACACGACCGGACGACACGATATCGCTCGGTGTGCGACAGAAAGTGACGCGGTATTAATAGACACCGACACCGGCCGCGCACAATGATCACTAAAAATAATACTATAATCTGGTGAACGAAACGTCGCGTCGCACCGCGCAGCGCCACGCAGCGCCACGCAGCGCCGCTCTGTACCTTCCTCCAACTCGTTTACCATACTATCTGGTGATCAGGTACGCCGTACGTCAAGTAAGGTTTCAGTACGTAGGTTACTGAAAATCGCTTGCTATTGTTTTTGTTGTGGCAAACAAGATTCCGATTTTTCAACATCCTTTCCTTCCAAATCAGTTCTGCATTCAATATTTGTCTCGAATTGTGGACCTTAATGGGCCATGGTGGTACTATTTTTACTCGAGCATGGCAAAGTGACTACACTATACTTGAAGGTAAGCGTACTGAAATCCAAAAAAACAACTATTTGACGATGATTACTAAAATCAGACCCAGATACCACTGATAAACCAAATTAAAAAAAAATGCATTTATACAACATACATAATTATCAAATGTTCTGTGGCCAAAATATTTGCTATATGTTCTAAGTTTAACGCAGTCAAGAGCTTTACACAAGTAACTCCAGTATTCTCCAGCTTTAATCAGTCTGTGACCACAAGTGATCTACACCGCCCATAACACCGCAGACACAAAAATAATCATGGGTGTGTTGCCGACCTAAAAGGAAGGGAAATAAGGATTGGGAAAGGGAGGCGGCAGGAATTGGGTCACCGGAATTCTCACTCACGACACCACACACAACCAACTAACCAACCAACCAACAAACACATACCGAACGAAATGCAGCAGCAAGCTGCCACTTTACGTCGAGCGGAGCCATTCGTGGCTCTACCGCTCAGAAATTGTGCTAGTTGAGTTTTCATCATTATGCGGCTTCAATGAACACGATCCATTACGAATGTACTTATGTACATTTGTATCGACCTTCACGACACACCTGCACAAACGGACGTGGCTTGAGCCTGCGCCTGCGCCTAACAACGCACCGACCCGCACCGTGCCGATTCGTATCCACAAGCTGAGTAAATTGTTGCGTACAACAATCGACTCGACACCGCTGAAACAGCGACGTTGCTGACGATTCCACCTCCACTTAGGTGCTGCGATATAACCAACTATAAATGATTACTGAGATAAGTCAGTTTCCAGCCAGTTTGTAACTCGATCAACCCTTATAAAGGGTTTTACGGTTTCAGGCATATATAAGAATAAACAAAGAAAGTAATGGCGAAGATTGAAATAAAACTATTTTTACGGATTCTATCACGATTAGGTTTTAATTATCATTCCCGACGTTTCGAAGGCTTTGCAGTCTTCGTTGTCACGGGTCAGACTAATAATAACTAATACTAACCTAATCGTGATAGAATCCGTAAGAATAGTTTTATTTCAATGTATAATATTCGCGTAAACTTAAGAAATCCATATGTAATGGCGAAGGTTCTATAGTGCCCCCTTACCTTTTAAAAGTGGGAAAAAGTAAATGTTACACCACACCACTAGCATGTAGATAGTACGCAACATACAGTCTTAAAGTTTCCACGGACTACCTGTATGTATTATGCGACGCGACCGCGACGTATCCTTACAACTTAAGCCTTTAAAAATTTAACGTATTCAAATCGTCTCAAAATATTAATTGCCATTATCGCAATATAATGAGTAACAGAAAATGAAACTAGTTTAAATTAACATAATTAAATAAATATAAAAAAAGAAGTGATCTGCTCATGATCATGATCCATGACTGTGTCGCGACTCGTGGACGAGATACGTTGGTATAATAAACAGAGTTGTTCCTTTTGAGGCGTAATTTTATATATCCGCTGTGAAAATCTGATATGTTTGGTTCGGTTCACAACAATAAGTAGATATTCAATGGAGTCCGGAGCCTATTGACACTATGACTAGTGAGTACTGAGTAGTGAGTGCCACTACCATGTGACCGTTGATGTCTTTTGCAGGCAGACGCCATACAATGCCACGCCACGCCACGCGAGAGGAATATGCGCAATACGTTACCTCTATACTGATATTCTATAATTATACCCATAACAGATATAATATATCTATACGAATAAGTAAAATGGAGAATCTGTTTGTAATTTTAAATTAACAGCTTCTCTCTTAACCCGTCGGAGGCGGCACATATATATGTTACAAAAGCGTATGGCCCACCGGAGGCCGAGCTGCCCGTGACTACTGTATATTATGTATATACATATGTATATACGGTACTTAATTCATTATAAAAAAATTGTTCTCAAATAAACACAGAAATAAATACATTAAAATATGTACAAATCATTTTAATTATCGCAAGTCAAAATATGGGTTACAAAATCCCGCGCTAAAAAGAGACGTGACGTCACCGCTTGGATGTCGGATGACAATTGCTGTTCGTTGTCATTGTCGGCACTCGGCTAGTGAAATGTAACTATAGTCCGATTGTTAATTAAACGGAGTAAACTGACAGATCGTAATGTGACTTTAAAAAATAAGGTTACTTCCAGAACATAGTGATTGATCTAGTTAACTTTTTATCATTGCTTGCAAAATTAGAATTTTATTGCGTATTTTTAGAAATTCCAGCTTAACCCTCCGACTGAAATTGAAATGTCTGTGTAAATAATTTTGCGTAAATAATCACAACAGATACGCGAAATGATGACAATGAAAATTACTTACAAATATTACTTTTATTATTTGATAAAAATTACGTTCCGCACATTCATAGCTTTTGTAAGTTTTGTATATAATGAACCATGGCTATAATTCCAGTAGACATGCCATAACTTAGTATGCACCCATTTACTATTACTATAATTCAGTAGACATGCAGTACTAATCAAACATTAATCAGGAATTACGACTCTAAGTTTGACTTTAGAAAATTAAACAATGAAATGATTAACTGTATAGAAATGTTTAAATAACATTGATCTTTTTACCGCAGCACTAATTAAATTTCATCAAAAAGTGGCAACATTCGAAATGTCAGTTAACTCTGTTTAATTAGCAATCCTACTATAGCCGAATTTTATACGATAGGCCAATCGTATAAAATTTCTCCATACCAAACAAAAAAATCCCCAAAAATTTTGAAGCTATTTCTTCTTTATAAAGAAGTAAAAATAAGTTGCACTCTTGAATCCTGCCCGGGAGAGGTGAGAAGGTTACCAGAAGAAAGGAATTTAGGAAATCCTCCGAAATCTCATTCATCAATCACCTTACTAAATAAACATAACAGTTTTCCCCAAAATTGGGAAAAATACCCCAACCTGGAAACACTGCACAACGTAACGACGAAATAGTCTAAGCATCCACATTACTTGGGTTTTGCAATAACGTGCCATTATATGTAATTTCTAAAAAGGATATTAATACCAATTATTTTATACTACTCATTTTGATTTAACAACACAATTAGGTACTCGTTATGATTTTTGTGCAAGTTCCCCATTTCTTAAAATTCCACCGACATTAAGTGAACAAATCTAAAACCCGACTACTGACAAAATGAAAAACCACGCTCTAAAAAGTATGAAACAAGAAAATTTAAAACGGAAAATTTAAAGAAAATTTTTGTATATGCTTGTATAACAATTTCAGATAAGTAACATAACAACACAAGCCCACGCCTGTATCCTCGAAGGGATAGGCAGAAGCGCACTAGCGAACTAGAACACCTACATTTCGTCTAGATTAGTTCCGTCCCAGATGTGATAGAGGGCGAGCCTATCGCCATATCGGGCACAAATTCCAGACTGATATGGTAAAATCCAATATCACTTTGCCCGACCCGGGGATCGAACCAGAGACCTCAGAACAGTAGTCGTACCGAAATACAACTACGCCACCATCAGATAAGTACATATAATATATTTTGTTTTATATTTTTTAGAGCAGGATTTTTCAGTGTTCGGGTTTTAGTTTTTGAACTTATTTTTTACATACATACATAAGCTCACGCCTATATCCTCGAAGGGGTAGGCAGAGGTGCACTAGCGAACTAGAACACCCACATTTCGCCGAGCTTAGTTTCGTCCCAGATGTGATAGGAGCCTATCGCCATATCGGGCATATTATTTTGTATATTTTATATAAGTATTTTGCTTTTTTGCAGACTTAAATCACATTTTCTTTTCTGTTTAGGGTTTGTTGTTTTGCTTGTTTGCAACGTCTGGTAAAAAAATGTATTCATTTCTTTGACGGGATAAATCTCGCGATCAGTAAGCTTGACGGAAATATGATGTGCTAAACCTTATATTCATTTTTACCCGTTGGAGGCGGCACATATGTATATGTTACAAAAGTGTCTCGGCCTCCGGAGGCCGAGCCGCATGTCACTATTCATAATCCCTATTCAACGATACGGGATATATAATACATGATGGTTTGAGGCGAATTTTTTTGTTTGTTTTTGACCTCGTGCCCCTTAGAGAGCGCCATATGCAATTCAATATAACGTCATATAGCCTATAACGCTGCCAACTAAACCCATTTGTAAAACTATAATCAGTAGTTAATTAAGAAGTTATGAGGGAACAGATAAACATACATACATACAGGTCAAAAACAAAATCCTCCTTTTTGCTTCGCCGTAGTCGGGTAAAAAGTACACTAACGTCGCATTAGATTCGAAAACTTGTCATTTGGCACCTTCCGTCTGGTGGTTCAGTTTATCTTCCTTCGATTGCCTTGTGAGTTGTGTCCCTATACATACCTGCAACGGTCATCCACGTGACCTATCGCAGGTCTCGTGATTCTTTTTTTTATCTTCCTTTACACCAAACCATAACAGTGCGCGAAAAGAAAATAGGCTTTACAGAGGACACACCTCCACTACTACCTCACGATGGAATTCACCAACATCATGCATCTCTTTTTAGGTCGTCGGTAATGACCACAATGGGGAACTTGCACGAAAATTATAACGAGAAACTGTGTTGATAAATCAATAAACAAAACTTTGAAATGTGCTATGATGAAATTTGTAGTATAAAATCATCGATATAATAATATACCTAGATGCACAGTTGACGCTCAGAAAGTGGGACAGCCAACGAGTGCTTAAAATGTAAGTAAGCACTTGTTTGCTGTCAGTCGGGCGCCGACCGTTCGCCTGTGAAGATGCCTAAATGCTCTGTGAAAGAGTGCAAAAATAACACTCTTACAAAGCGCAAAACACATGGGATTTCATATTTTAAGTAAGTATAATTCCCTTACTTGATTCTTAAAACCTTAATCATGTTAAATTAAGTATTAAACGTGTATAAATAATTAATTTAACGAATTCAGTTAATAAAATATTTTGTCCCTTTTGAAATCATGACTTGGAACAATGAAATACATGGAGTCGATTTTTTTTTGTAAATATATTATATTTATTTTAAATTTTTTATTAATTTTATTTATTAATTACAGATTTCCATGAAATGAAATAGTAAGAGATAAATGGCGTAAAATTATTTCCGAAGAAAGGAGAGAAGAAAATTTTAAACCCAATTACGCAAGTGTGGTTTGTTCAGACCATTTTGCCGATTCCGATGGATATTATACAAAAAAAGGGATTAGGAAAATTAAAAAGAATGCTGTACCAAAAATAAAGGTGATAAATTGTCATCAGCTACATTGTCCTTAACTAATGTTTACTATTTAATTTAACAATATGTATGCTGTTAGTGTACCTATAAATAAATAAATAAATAAATATTGCCACATTTATTGACTTTATTTTAGATTGTCGTAACTACAAGTTTAAATGAGGCAGGGTGCAGGACAAGTGTAATAGCTGAAAATATTTGATACAGAATTCATCAATAGCATATACTAGGTACATACTGCCATGTAAAATGACTATTTAATAATTTGCGGCTAATTCTAATAAATGTTTTCAATCAAAGTGTGCAGATCATAAAAATTTGCCAACATGAACAAAGTTGAACATTCCGCTGTCAAATAATAATTTTAATGGTTCATTCTCGCGATTTTTCATTTTTATCTTTGATTCTCGGATTGCGATCATTTATTGGAACCGGTCGTTTTGCATAATTACTACAACAGTAATTGTGGCGTCATCATTTATTGTAAACATATTAATTTCCAGGAACCAGCAATTGAACCAATAAATAATGAAGGATCACCAATACCATCAGAATTTTCATCAATCTTTAACACACCTAAGACGTTATTTTTTACAGTTAATTTGAAAGAACGCAACCAAAACATTAAACTTAAATCTAATTTAGTGCGAAACTTAAAAAGGCAGAACAAAAGATTAAGAAAATGAAATGATAGTCTAAAAGAAATTATTAAGAATCTAAAGAGCAAAGGACGATCTTAGTATGGGGCCAGGACTATGTATGTGACTGTTGGATGTTATTTATTTATTTATGGATCACGTTAAGGCAAAACAGTGCTTATTTCATGTTCATAACTAATAAGCTTTATCTTCTAAACATTTATACTCTACCTATCTCTTAATGTAAGTAAAATTATTATACAGATATCGCCATTCTCATCTACATTGTACGCCATGTGGTCAACATTTCTCACAAATAAATACAAGAACTATTCGACTCCATTCAATCTTTGTCCAAGTGACTAGAATGTTTCTTTTAATAATGTCAAATTATTGTCAAATTCAAAAACTATTGGAAATTCAAAAATTTCGAATATAAGAACGTTTGAACATGCAATTTAAAAAGCTTCTTTATGTCGCGTCTATAAAGTCATATTTGTGTTAATTTAATTAAATTTGTGATGTTTATTTGTTTTGTCTGTCGAGGACACTGTTTACAATGATATTTGTATGGAACTGTGCATCTAGGTATATTATTATATCGATGTATAAAATAATTGATATTTTACAAAATATCTTAATTAGAAATTACGTGTAATGGAACGTTATTGCAAAACCCAAGTGACGTCGTTGCTTAGGCAGTGTTTTCAGGTTGGGGTATTTTTCCCAATTTTACGGAAAACTGTTGTTATGTTTAGTATGATACTTAATGAATAAGATTTCGGAGGTCCTCTTCTTTCCAAATTCTTTTCTTCATGTAAGTTTCCCACCTCTCCGCTCAGGATTCAAGAGTGCAACTTATTTTTACTTCGTTATTTAATGAAATAGCTTCAACATTTTTCGGGAAATTTTTGTTCGGCATGGGGAATTTTGTTCGGCATGGGGAAATTTTAAACGATAGGCAATTATAGCGGTTCAAACGTCATTTCAGACAATGTCAGTGTCAACTGAGATGTCAACAAAAAGCAATTTTTACGCGGTGACGTCACGTCCTTTTTTAGCGCGGGGTTTTATAAGTCATATTTAGACTTGCGATAGTTAAATGATTTGTGTATATTTTTATGTTTTTGTTTCTGGTGTGTTTATTCGAGACGTAGTTCTTTACAATGAACTAATAAAAAAATTACACGCAAGTTCCCTATTACCCTTAATTTAATCATGAATGTGCGGATGCTTTATGTAATAAACAAGCTTATCACGAGTGCATTAGAAGTTGCGCCACGAGGGATCCCAACACACTTACAACGAATAACAATAAATACTCTCAATGCTGCTTATATTATGTGCGAATGACCCCCTCGAGCTTCTGCCATATGGCCTCGCCGGCAACCTCCCGAGTGGATCGCTAAATCTCTGCACGAGCATAGAATGCGTGTCTTTGTAGTAGATCACACTTCTCATCTCATGACTATTAACGCCGAGGTCCCAAAAGGCTCTACGCCTTAGCCTTAAAGGTTCTTGTACATTGACTATGGGTTCGGGAATGTATGTGGTAGTCACGACACAGACATCAGCACCGGAGCCGGAGCCGCGCTCGGTTTAGATGCGGCCGGTGGCACGCGGCGAGTATAAATAGCGGGCGGCAACAATGCGGTGCGCGGCGCGGCGCGGCGTGCATCGGGCCGGAGCGTCGCCGCACGAGCCGCGCGGTTTACACGCGTTTGTGTGGAGATAGCGTGCGACCGACAATTAACATAGTTGTACGGGAGGGCGAATGGTCCTCCCCCGCGTATTAATAACGCGATGGAGCGCGGCGCTCCCTGTCCACGTCACACGTCATCTCCTGAAATACGTCCGGCTTTACACGAAAACAACCTGTCCCGGAACAGCCCGCGCCGCGCCCCGACACTGGCAGATTAAAACCGGCCCGCCGCAATGCCAAACCCGCGGTCAACGACTCCCGAAATAGATGCACACACCACGACGCGCGCACCTATAGGAAATTAAGAACCGGTCCCGACCGCGGCGACACTCGCGTCGCTGATAAAAATTCAATTCGAAAGCGGAATCCACCTGAACGATTAATTCGCGGCGGCTTTCACCGGACCGACCGCGGCCACGGCGAGCGCTGCGGAGAGCTCAGCGGCGAACATATGCCGCTCGTCGCGAACTCGCGAGCACAAACACCACGCGCCACGCCGCGCCACGCCGCGCCACGCCGCGCCGGCCGACACGTGTACTCACACTGTTTACTAACCACAGTAGCACGAGTATTAGCCGGGTCGGCAAATTATTTAGTACCTAACAAACAAACATACAAGCTCCCATACAGGCAGTAGCTGAGCGCGCTGCCGCCGCCGAACTCGTTCAGAACGAGGCCGACGGTTACACAGGCGGAAACCATAACGACAATTAAAAACAGAAAGGAGGTTGCATTTCAAACAGCTATCAGAAAACAAGCCGTGAGAAGACTTTAGCACTGGTTCGGGCCTTGACCCGCATTTTTATATTCCAACACCCGAAACTTTCCATCCACTAATGAATAATGCACTCTCGACGAGTAGGTAATCAGCCACTCTACCTACTGAATTAAACGCGTCCATGACAGCGGCCGCTAACCGCCGCTAACCGCCGCTAACGACAGTACTACAGTAGCCTGCCGCAAGGACCACGAGTGACGAGACACGCCGCGGCGCCGCGGGGCTGACGCTTGACCACAGTTGATGACGGATATTTGTTTTGGGGCTGGGTAGTGTGGCACCGAGAGTTTCTCCTGGTTCCTGACACCTTATGTGTCTGTTGGGTGTTATTTATTTATTTAATTCAGATATATGGATAGACTCACGCCTGTATCTCTGAAAGGGTAGGCGGAGGAGGACTAAAATACCGACATTTCACCTAGCTCATTTCCGTCCCAGGTGTGATAGAGAGCGAAACTATCGCCATATCGAACACAAATTCCAGACTCCGGGCTGATACCCACTATTATGTATAAAAACACAATATCACTGCCCGACCCGGTACGAACCCAAGACCTCAAGACCGGTAGTCGTGCCGCAATGCAACTGCGCCACAGGGGCAGATAGTAGGTAATAAAATAAAGAAAAATTGGATTTAACAATCCCACCATTCTGACTGCACCCTCAATAGCCAAATGGTGATGTTATCATGCGATATAGGTAGTTCAGTAGGTATAGGTAAGATAATATAACTAAGACCAAGGAGGTAGATAGGTACGCACTATGTAAGCTAAGCACACTTGCAGTTCCGCGATTAATCTCTATTTATCCCAAATCTTAATTTAAAGATAGGAGTGAGCTGTACGATATACCTATCGAGACAAGGTGATAGATTAGTAATAGCGCTGCAAGTCGCCCTAATTCATAAAGTAGGTAAAGTGATCGTTATTCCAAATATTTAAACAAACATCTACCCACTTATCAATAAAGCCGAATATATGTAGGTAGGTATTTGATGTGATTCCATGATATTTTTTGTAATGTGGCTTAATTCCAAACCAAATGCAACGTTCAATAAAATTATACCATACATAGGTTGGGACTTGCGCTTCACTTACTTATGAGACCACTCACAGAGATCTAAGAGGGTAGACGTTTGGTTACATGACTGGTATAAGGACCGTAAAGACCTTCTTTATGAACAAACTTAAGGCTAATTTCTATTAAATACCTAGGAAGACATGTGAACATCAAAATAACACCAACCGCTACCTCCTCAGCAACAGAGAAGTGGCCCGAGCGGATGTTGGCGCGGGCGCGTATGATGACAGTGGGGGGGTGTACGGGTGCGGAGTGTCGGCGAGAAGGGGAGGGGGGGGGGGGGTCGCCGCGCAGAGTTAATGAGTCGAAAACGCATGCTCGTTGCCACACCGAGGAATTTTAATTAGTTAAGTGGGTTACGTGAGCGGCGACGAGGAAGCACAATGGCGCGCGCGCACTCACGCCAACCTCACCACGCGGCATCACTCGCCAGCGAAAACGTGGCGCCAACTGCCAGCGTCCTTCGAATCTCAACTTTACAGAATCTCGTTGACTATAACGGTAACAACTACAACTGTCAACATCCACAATCGCGCGCAGAGCGCATGCAACACCGAATGTCCTCGGCGTTATCACCCACACGTTGCATCAGTAACTGCCAAATTACACAGTCCGAGCGCCGCGGGCGCCGCCGCCGCCACGTTACGAAACTACCGAATACCGGTCGGGCTCGGACACACGTGACGTAACCGCGAGCCGCACCACGCCGCACCACGCCGCACCACGCCGCTTGCGGCCCGCGGGAGCTTCTCCGACGGCACGGTGGTGACACTTCGACGTTACCTGGCGCCGGCGAAGCTCGGCTGTCCTCGTCGTCGGACACGGCGGTCGCCCCGGCGATGCTCGACCGGTTCTCGAACGAACGGCTACCGACGTGCTGCTAACGTGGAACGTGGAGCGCGGACGACATCTTTACCTGACAGTATTAGAAAATGATTAAAGGACTCTAATGCTGCCCGGTAAGATGCGAACCGCCACTCCGGCAGGTTGTTGATGGCGATGAGGTCCTACAAACTGACGAGCGGCTAGCGTGGAGCGGAACGTGCGCGGATTAGAGTCGACGGCGCGCGGCGCTCGGTGGCGCTCGGTGGCGCTCGACACACGTGCGCGCGAGGAAGGCGCCTGTTGCGGACTGGGCCGGGCGGCGCGGCGGCGCGCGCTCGCTGGGTGCGGCAGAGGCGGCGCCGCCGCACCGCACGCCCCACGCCCGCCACACCGTCTGCTCCTCCTGCTGCCTCCTGCTGCCTCCTGCTGCCTCCTGCTGCCTCCTGGTGCTTGCATTGCCGGCTGGACCTTAACTGCCGCGACCTCACTGACACACCCTTTAATTGCCAACGACACGAACTTCCATCACACGCCGAAACAAATTCCCTAATACTTGTTTATTACTCTAAGGGCGACTTTCACCACTATTTTCAATTTGACTTGAGATTAGGACTAATTGTAGGTTAGTAATAGTGGTGCAAGTCGCCCCCACATCAATTAGGTACTTAACTAACGGTCGTCGGCTGTCGGTTTAATACTAAACTACGCTTTATGATTATTACTTGTGCGGTGGCCGGCGCGGTGTGCGAAAGGAGTGTTCAATGGCCCTCAAAGATAAAGCACATCTTTTTATGTCGCCTTGATAGAAGAAACATTATTATCTTTCTTGGCACACATGACACAATACACATAATTAACCCATAGTTACTTACAATATTTAGAAAAACTGGATTTGCTATATATAATTATGAGAATGGCAGATGTGCCAATAAGGTGTAATGTTTACAATGATGGTGGTAGTAATAGAGATGTTTTCCGTCGAACGAACCGAAACATCCTGGTCCTATCAACAATCGTCGGCTATTGCCAAACCGTATCCTCTTATACATATATACCTCTATAGAGGTTGATTGACATAACACTGTGTTTCACATTCTCACTAATCATCTAGGCTGGTCGAGTCGCCCGCGAGCCTCGTGTCTGCTCTACAGCTCCTTACGAATACGAACAGTCTGCACAGCTTAATATTCATTTCATTATATTCTTTGAGAATGCAGTTATCTGGCGAAGTGAGCGTATTATGTTAGAAAGTATGCAAATAACAGCCGGAGTTGTGTGGTATAATTTGTATATTATAATATATATGACGGCTTTAGGAGGAATTTCCATGCATTCTAAGACATACGAGTACCTAGACACCCAAAACACAAAAAGAATCACGGATGCGTTGCCATCCTAAAAGGAGAAGAACAGGTATTGGGAAAGGGAGGGGGGTAATTGCGCGACCGGAAATCTCACTAAAAGAACGAAACGCAGCAGCGAACTACCACTTTACGTCGGTTTTCTGTGAGACAGTGGTATCAAACCGGTCGAGCCGGCCCATTCGTGCTGTAGACGTAACTGTCTACAACGTGGCTCTACCACTCAACTCATTCGACTCACTGTGGCTGTGGGGGTCGCTCAGTGAGTCATGTTGTTTGTTTCTTTGTCGAGGTAGTGTCTATTGTTAACCTGGTTTAGGTGTTCTAAAATGTATTTTCTGTATTTGGTACTGTATTAGCTACGGATTGAATGGTAACTACCTCGGTGGCGTGGTTGTATTTCGGTACGACTACCGTCCTGAGGTCTCGGGTTCGATCCCCGGGTCGGGTGAAGTGATATTGGATTTTGCCATATCAGCCCGGAGTCTGGAATTTGTGCCCGATATGGCGATAGACTCGCCCCCTATCACATCTGGGACGGAACTAAGCTCGGCGAAATGTGGGTGTACTAATTGGCTAGTGCGCCTCTGCCTACCTCTTCGGAGATACAGGTATCTTGGAGATCTAGTATCGAGAAATCGTGTTTGAAAAGAATCCTGTCCCGACCTGGGAAAGGAACCCAAGGCCTCCAGGTCCACAGGCCTTATACGATGTCACTAGAAGATTTCGTGGCGGCGTTGTTTTTGTGGCGATTTCTTACTTTCAGTGGCATCGGGTTTGGTAGTCATGCTCACTTAAGTTCTGTGCTTGTGGCGGCGTCATGTGCGGGGTCGATCACTTCCCTGCAACATGGTTGTGGAGGTCGATGGCTGGCACATACGTCATACTCGTGAACTCGTCGTGAAGTGCTACTTGTGTGGACTGGCGCACCTGGTCTGTTTTTAATTATTTCAACTAAACTCACCGTGTCCGTGGGGTCACTCAGTGAGCCATTTTATTTTTATTTATTTCACACAAAACAGGTTACAACCATTAATACACAACTATTGTTACAAAATGTATTTGTATATACTTATATCATATGATAGCAAAGAGATTTAGTATTACTAACTATATACTAACAAATAACAATAGAGGTGGTATCAAGCAAGTTTCCATACAAAGAAATTGTTCTCAAACTTCAGTACCGCCATCAACTGCGTATAACAATGCCAGGGCGATTATTACAATTTACCTCGAATATTTTGTGAATGGTTATGAATTACGTAAGATAAGTTTATTCCCTCAATATCATTTCGCTGGCCGACCTGGCGCGCGTATACTTATTTCAAATAAACTGAGCGACTTATGACCACAAGGTCATAACTTTTGGATCACAAGTTTTGTGCTGTTGTCCCGTCTATATACTGTGGAATGTCTTTGTATGATAGTATTCTTAGGGCGACTTGCACCACTATAACTAACCTACAGTTAGTCCTAACCTCAAGTTAAATTGAAAAAGAAATACATGAAGGACATCAGATGCTTGCTACCTTTAGGTAGCAAGCATCTGAAAGTTCTGAACCGTGTAATACGAGCCATTGAAGAAAAAAGCGAAGAGATTTCATATATGCCCGAGTGAAATTGTAGAGTGTTGGACCACACAAACATTTGTCTTGGTGCGAGAAATGAACCCGCGGCCTCTCGCTGCACAACCGGCTACTTGCCCGCTACTCCACTGTCAATTGTAATATTGGTTCAAGATCCAAAGATTAGTAAAGGTGCCGTCCCAGGGATCAAACTCGAGACCTCAGGACAGTAGTCGTACCGAAATATGTATAACTGGGTGTTGTGAGACCGAAAGTCTCTCGTAGTACCTGATACCCACGACACAAGACTCGATCTTAGTGTGGGGTCAGGACTATGTATGTGACTGTTGGGCGTTATTTATTATTTTATTATTATTATAACTACGCCAAAAAGGCAGCCTCCCCTATAAACTACTTCAAAAACATATTTTATGAATTTACTCACTTCTTAGTTACTAAAAATCGACGTAATCGAAACTCTTATAATAATAATAACTAAGCACTGTTAGTCTCCTTCTTCAATTGTTATTTGTTTTCACGTCCTATAAAACGAGTACACAGACGAACTTAATACCAAGCATAAGCATTCTCTTCCAATCGATCAACCTTAGGGTGATGAAACAGACTCAGCAGACGAAGCTGTAATTAAAGAATTTTATAACCATATCGACAAAGCCATAGAAGCAGCATACAAAAATGTAATAATAATGGGAGACTTTCATGCGAAAATAGGACAACCACTAAGAGAAGAATATAAGATAACTAAAAAGCACGGATACGGACAGAGGAATAATCGAGACCAAAAACTTATATGTAGACGACGCATTTGAAAATAAGCTATCAGTAATCGACACTTACTTTATTAAAAATCCAAGCCGCAGATGGACATGGCGTTCCCCAAATGGAAAATATAAAAACGAAATCGAATATATACTCTCAAACAGAAAGAAAGAAAGATTTCTTTTCTTTCTTATTTCTATATACTCTCAAACCAAACCGGGTTATTTTTAAATATTGAAACACTAAATTTGAACTATGCGACGGATCATATTATAATGGTGAGAGCAACAATTAATTTATTAAATCCAAAAAAGAGCCGGATAAATTTTACTCATCTACCAAGAAACATTCTAAAACAGGGGAAGAAATAGAAAAATACCAAAATAACCTAAAGGGCCACTTACCTCACTTTCTGCTCTATTGGACCCCACCCGTAACTGTGCATTTATACTATGAATAAAATATTACAGATCATCAAACACAGCTTACAGAATTCAAGGCCAGCAGTCAACAAAAAATTGAAACTCAAAATCTTAATAGATAAAACTCTATCACTAATGAAACGAAGAATTACAAAGGAATCCCATCGGCTACCAGTTCTACGAGCTATGTGGTATGCAGGCCGCTTCCAACAGGTCGATCTGGAAATCTTTGGGGGAGGCCTGTGTTCAGCAGTGGACGTCCTATGGCTGATGATGATGATGATGATGATGAAAAACATGACCCGACCTAAAAATAATCACAAGTTTAAAACTTCACTGATCGACTTCCAATTTACCGATCGTGACCCAATTTATATGGGACCACCCTTGAAATAAGCTCTATCGAACACAACAATAATTTTGAAAATCGGTCCACATTTGGCAGAGATATCGCGTAACATACACAAAAAAATACAGACGAATTGAGGACCTCCTTTTGTGGAAGTCGGTCGAAAAAACGAACTTAGCGCGCTGCACAAACTAACAAGCAAATACATACATAAAATACGACTACAAAAACTACAGACTAAACAAAAACAGGCAAGTGCATGCTGCATCACGCACAACACAGGGTTCCGAAGTAAGGGTAACTGTTACTTAAATATAATTTTATTACCGCCGAATGGTCATACACTATATGTCGCCTTATGTCGTTTCAGGCCGTCTTATCTCTCAAAATTAACACATAACATAACATAAGCTCACGCCTGTATCCCCGAGGGGGTAGGCATAGGCGCACTAGCGAACTAGAACACCCACATTTCGCCGAGCTTAGTTCCATCCCAGATGTGATAGGGGGCGAGCCTATTGCCATATCGGGCACAAATTCCAGACTCCGGGCTGATATGGAAAAATCCAATATCACTTTGCCCGACTCGGGGATCGAACCCGAGACCTCAGAACCGTAGTCGTACCGAAATACCACCGAGGCAGTCAGCCAGTTAAAGTTGAGCAGCGTTTGACCATACGGGCGTTAGACACAATATTAAGTGTATGGTCTATAAACTCATATTTACTATCTGTTTACCATAACTAACAACCTCATATTATAAGTGAAATTGACAATAATTTGTCTGATTTTTTCTTTTTACTATGGTCATTGGTCATCTATTATACTATTATGGTCATCTATATATTACTCATTAACTTGTAAAGCCTGCTTAGCCCTTATAGTTTTCATTATAAAGGTAGTTAGCATGACATCTGATCATAAATAATTGGAATGGAAAAGATGTCGCCTAAACATCAAAGGCAAGTATCTTAGTTTCGCAGACGATTTGGTTTTATTATCCGAAACTAGCGAAAAACTACAGTATATGTTGGATGGAACAAGTAGGATAGGAAGTTAATCTATCTATTTACACACTTTATTTATTTATACACCCAACAAGTTCACACATAGTCCTGACCCCACACTATAGTAGGATTGCTAATTAAACGGAGTAAACTGACATTTCGAATGTTGCCACTTTTTCATGAAATTTAAATAGTGCTGTGGTAAAAAGATCAAGACTATTTAAACATTTAAATTCAGTGAACCATTTCATTCTTTCATTTTCTAAAGTCCAAGTCAAAGTCGTAATTCTTGCCTAATGTGTAATTAGTACTGCATGTCTTTTGAATCATAGTCGTAGTAAATTACTGCATGCTGAATTATGGCATGTCTACTGGAATTATAGTCATGGTTCATTATAAACAAAACTTTTTGCGTATTTTTAGACATTTCAGCTAATGAAATGTCTAAAAATACGCAATAAAATTCTAATTTTGCAAGCTAGTGCCGAGTTATTGTTTCTTTGAATGATAAAAATTGAACTAGATCAACCACTATGTTTTCAAAGTAAGCAACATTATTTTGGAAAGTGACATTTTGATCTGTCAGTTTACTCCGTTTAATTAGCAATCGGACTATAGGTACAGCCTGTATCGTGGGTATCAGAAACTACGAGAGACTCTCGGTCTCACATCACCCAGACCCGAAACAAATATATGTTAGCTACACAAACATTTATTTCGGTGCGGGAATCGAATCCACGACCTCACGTTTCACAGCCGGCTACTCGCCAGCTGCGGCTCTGAGGCAGTCAAATCTAAAACAAATGTTATCTTAAATAGCTCAAGAAAACCTATCACACTAGACAAAGAACCGATACAATATGTGGAAAAGTATGTATATCTGGGAAAACAAATCAGTTTCAAAAGCAAAAGTAATAAGTTGGAAGTAGAAAGAAGGTTACGGATTACATAGAACACATTCTGAGCCTATAAAAAAGGAATAATAACATCATGCTCGTAGAGTTGAAAAGAAAAATGATGGACTCATGTATTCTTCCCTGTTAGCATACGCCTGCCAGACATGGAAATTTACCAAAAATATTCAAAATGAAATTATCACGTGTGAAAGAGGCATGGAACGATGTAGGTATGCTGAATATAAAAATATATATAAAGTGCGACATAGTAAAATAAGAAATGTCACAAAAGGTCTAAGGCACGCCCGAAAGTTAAAATACAAATGGGCCGGACATATGTCACGCCACTCACGCCAGAAGACAACACGTGGACTTTCAACATAACTTCGTGGAATGGTCCTAAAGGAAAACGAGGGGTCATATGCTAAAACACAATATTCATTTAAAATTATGATATTTTTTGTAAAAATATTTTTTATGCATGGAATAAAAAGCTTTTTTATATTTAATTTTTATTTATTTATTTAATGCTATTACCCTGATTTCTTTCACATTTTCAAATAAATCGTTTAGCTAGTAGAGGGTGCCGACACTTGCCCCACCTTCTCGTTCGGCAGATGACTTTATCATGTTTACGCAAAACATGCAAGATTTCCAACCGATGTCGCAAGAACTTTGCAATTCAATTCAACTTATGATTGGTCTATGATGGATATGTCTAAGGAGAAGTTAATGCCATGCACCACAAGCAGTATTCCAACGAACGTCAGTTGTCACTGATGGTGGTCAGTCGCTGGAGTTAGCGGACCATTACATTTGTCTCGGACACTATTCGTCTTTTGATAGAACAAATCGACACAAGGAAATCTCTCCCCGTATTCAGTTGGGTTGGACTGGTTTTGGTAGGTTGGAGGATATAACATAACATAAGCTCACGCCTATATCCCCGAAGGGGTAGGCAGAGGTGCACTAGCGAACTAGAACTCCCACATTTCGCCGAGCTTAGTTTCGTCCCAAATGTGATAGGGGGCGAGCCTATCGCCATATCAGGCACAAATTCCAGACTCCGGGCTGATATGGAAAAATCCAATATCACTTTATTGTTAACCTCACAGTTGTTAACCTCCTTTTTTTGAAGTCGTTTATAAATACATACGAATTGAGGACCTTCTCTAAATAACACAATTCTTCTTCAAACTTCTAAAAATAACACAATTTCGGAGCAATCCGGGCACCATTCCATACAAACAGTACCCGTTCAGGAGCACAGTTCAGGAATATGACGCATGTGCTTCCATCGGCCTCCTCAACCATGTTGCAGGGGAAGTGACGAACACGGCACATGACGCGACCGCGCACCGCGAGCACAGATGTTATAGTGACGGACAGCGCGGCCACCGGCAGCCGAACGGTTAATAATGATATAATATGCCGCTTCCAAAATGGAACAGGTTAAGCTAGCATGACATACTGAAATCGTACCCAGAATCGAAGAACCTGTACCCTGTTCCTACATGTCTGTGAGTCTAATTATTATTTTGCCTCGGCCTAATTTTAGACTATTAGCGACATATACCGCCGAATGTTCATACATTTAAGGTCGCCTTATGTCGTTTAAGGCGGCCTTATCTGTCAAAATTGTATTATGAAAATCAATGTAAGAAGCCGTTAAAGTTGAGCAGCATTTGACCATTCGGGCGGTAGTCTCATAAAATATTTTGAATAACACTCTTATCTACTTACGGCCGGTCTCAATAACGTACTTACAGATGACTAACAGTTAAAATGCTTACATTTGTTGGTTACTTGTGTTTCAATCAACAAGATAAATAAGTTTACCTTAACCATGACGTGGAACTGTCTGTCAAGAGGCTCTGAGGGTCGATTGCTTACCGTAGATATGTCATTTCATACAAAATATCAACAGAACGTTTCAGAAGTCACTTTGTTATCTTCTGTTAGTAGCTCAAATAACAGCGCGTTACAGTTTGCAGTTATCTATCAATTTTGGAAGATAATCAAATGATAACCTTATACGTAACGGCCGGTCTCAATAACTTATTAACATTTAACTGGAGGTTGCTATCCCAGCTCAACAGTAAAAGTTACGCTAACTGTTACTGTTAGGATAATCTAAGGTTACTGTCGTCTCAATAACAAAAATGACGGATTCCAAAGATAGGTTACTTTCGTAACATAAGTAACGGCATCCCTTAGTGGCGTTTTATTTTTATTTTGAATGATAGTAATGTTAGGTTTAAAAAATGTAAATGAGTACATTTATGCTTTATTACTGTATTTTTTTTCGATATTTTTACCTTAAACTGTACATAAAGTAATTTAATAAACATGAATAATAGCTCTATATTTAACTTTTGCAAGAACAAAACGCATTCGTGACTCTTTTGTAATTTTTTTTGGGGAAATCGATCTTAGCAATTTTGCCAACATCAACTATGAAACGTATCTATGACTTCGTCTATGTTCGTACTGAGAATTAATTAATTCAGCGAAGAAAGTGATAACGAATTATATTAAGCGGGCTGCCGCCTCCGACGGGTTAAAATTCTTAAGTTAGAATTAAATAATTCAGCGAAGAAAGTGATAACGAATTATATTAAGTGAGCAAGTATTGCTGAACGAAAGCTGGAGAACATCGAATGAACGCTCGAATAAGTTATAAAAAATCAACTGTTGGAATCAGGATTTGTGTATAGATTCCGACTGTACAAAAGTACAGTGAACGACGAATATAGACGAAGTCATAGATATGTTTCATACTTGATGTTGGCAAAATTGCTAAGATCCATTTCCCAAAAAAAAATACAAAAGAGTCACTAGTGCGTTTTGTTTTTGCAACAGTTAAATATAGAGCTATTATTCAAGTTTAGTAAACTACTTTATGTACAGTTTATGGTAAAAAATATAGAAATTTAATTACAGTAATAAAGCATAAAAGTACTCATTAAAATTTTTTTTAAACCTAACATTACTATCATTCAAAATTAAAACAAAACGCCACGGAGGGATGCCGTTACTAATGTTACGAAAGTTACCTATCTTTGAAATCCGTCATTTTTGTTATTGAGACGACAGTAACAGTTAGCGTAACTTTTACTGTTGACCTGGGATAGCAACCTCCAGTTATATGTTAGTAAGTTTTATTGTTACAGATTTTTCTAAGGAGAAAACATCAAACAGAGGTAACATCTGTAACTTTCATAAGACGTATAATCTAAGGTAACTTTAGTAACGGCATCCCTCCGTGGCGTTTTATTTTTATTTTGAGTGATAGTAATGTCAGGTTTAAAAAAATGTTACTGAGTATTTTTGTGCTTTATTACTGCAATTCTTTTCAATATTTTTACCATAAACTGTACATAAAGTAATTAGATAACATACTGGACATATTATTATAAAAATGAACAATAGCTCCATATTTAACTTTTGCAAGAACGAAACGCACTAGTGACTGTTTTTTTTATTTTTTTCACGGATCTTGGCAATTCTGTCAACATCAGGAATGATACATCTGTGATACCTGCAATGTTCATCGTTTACTGTACTTTTGTTCAGCCGGAATCTAAACATAAATTCGAAGGTTTATTTGACGTTCTTCAGCATTACTTAAGTCAATATAATAAAAAAGGCGACTTATTAAAATTCGTTGTCCTTTTTTTTCACTGAAATAATCCAACTTCTCATCCAACTTCTAACTTAATAATCATAATCATAATGCGACATAATCGCATGAGCGATAAAGCCCTTAAATAAAGAAAAAAACTTCTTAAGAATTTCAAGCTAAAGTGGCTTACGTAGAAGGTTATCTTTTGATTATCTTCCAAAATAGACCGATAACTGTAAACTGAAACGCTCTGTTATTTGAGCTACTAACAGAAGCTTACAAAGTGACTTGTGAAACGCTCTGTCATTTTGTATGAAATGATATATCTATGGTAAGCAATTGACCTCTAGACCTTCTTGTCAGACTGTTAAAAGTCACAGTTAAGGTTTACTTATCTATCTTGTTTATGGAAACACAGGTAATCACCGAATGTAAGCATTAACTGTTAGTCAGTAAGTTATTGAGACCGGTCGTTCATTATAGTCCGTTCATAGAATTGCATGCACTTGTCATAGAAATATGTATAACATATAGAACGACAGTACACGGCCACGGTTGAACAAATGATTATTATTAAACAAATGAACGCATTATTAAAATAGATTAATTAATGTACAATAAATCAAACTATAAATGATTGGATGTAACTTATTGAACAAATGATTATAAGTAAATAAAGGCATTATTAAAATACCTTTGCAAAATATTTTTGTTTTATTCTAAATAAAATCTTCCGATTTTCAGGTTCCAATTTCCAAATCTACCGAATTTGAATTTTACACTTTTGCAACACTGATATCAAAGCTGTCAGTAAGACGTATGTTATCGAGACGCTTATTCTGTCCCCGTCGTCCGGGCATATTAAGGAAGTTTAGGCATACTTTATTGGACACAGTGGATAATATTAGTGTATTCTGTAGTTCTGTACTGTGTCTATATAAGTCGGTGACTTATTTATTGGATTTAATATTGCAATAATTGTTTGATGGTATATGGAGAACAAATACGGCATACGCTTGTGAATCGTTTGTGTGTAAATAAAGCATGGCTCAGCGGTTCCCAGCAGGCGGGCCGTCAGTGGCGCCGCCGCCGGGCGCACTGCAGCCCCAGCAGCGGTACCCTGGCCCACAGCAGCCGCCGGGCTCACCCATGCCACCGAGGCCATACCCCGGACCCAACTTTCCGGTAAAAAAATACTACTAACTTGGCAACAATCAACAACATACAATCACAATCAGAGCACTTTATTAATTTATCTGTATTGTATATATGTTTTGTAAGGTAAACATTTAAGATGTTAGGTCATTAATACAAAATAATCTTCAAGACATGCATTCAAGACCACGGGCTGTGCAGAATAATAGTCTATAACTCTTTAGTTATGCCCATGCTTTAAATTCTGTACCGTTTTAACTCTTTCAATGTCAATATATTAACACAACCAGTATTATATCAATTGTATGCATTACTTGGAAAATATTAAGACAATATGACAATTTGTTACCTATTTTTAATACATAGTGGGTACATACTACATATTTGTTCTTGAATCAGAAAGAATGGTTTTTGATATTCTGCAATGGCTGAACTACATACAAAATTAGATAGACTATACTAGATGTAGTTTACTTGAACTACACATGTGTTCACATGCAATATCTTTCATTTTGTTAATTCAGATCACAAAAAGCCTTTGCTGGTAAGATATTTCAAGATATATAAGATAAACAAAGTTATGTATATCATCACTTATTTAACTATGCACTTTGAATCCAGGTCTATGTACCTACACATTAATCAACTTGAAAATTTGCCTTAAAATTAATTTAAATCAACACTGAAATAGTAATTAATAATAACAGGAGAATACTGATTTAACACATGCTGCCCAGCATCGCTCTGATCAAATGCTTGCACAGTGATACATTGGTCTGCCATACAAAGTTGTATCCTTAAGAATGTTCTGCTCACCATAATTATATAGCTACAAAGATAAATTTATATCGATACAAACCTTGAGAGACGTTTAGGTCAAAAAACATTGTACTGTATGAGATGGAAATATATGTTTGTTTTTTAATAAATAAAATCAAATCATACATTGAATCCATAAAATGTCACACATTATTTAGATTCCTTAAAAAAAATTCTTTATTTACCACCAGTTCAGAAAGCTGGTTCACCAGAAAAGAATTGGCAAGATACTTTGATGTTGCTGTTTTTGAGAAAAACTTAATAGCATTTTACAATTGGATATTAATAAACAAACAATCAATCATAAAAAAATATTTCGTTAGATTAGAGGATTTCGATTGCTGAGCAACTCCCACAGGCATGGCGAATAAACAGCAAACTAGACAAATACAAATAGTAAAAGTAATAAAAGTCTGAGCAGACCAGTCCCCAGAAGCAACTCCCATTCACAAAAGAGACCGTCATCATATCACACCATTGCTACGAAAGTAACAATTTGTTTGATTTAATTTCGTCGTTTTTGGGACTCCTCATACAACTGATTTCTTCTAATGTCTATACTCTCTAATATTGGATGGGTCCCAGTGATATGGGTACGAATAGTGCGTCACCGTAATATGACGTGCAGGAACATCGCCCTAAACCTGCGTCAAGTGCGCGAGGGCTACCGCGCACAGTACGGACACGTTTAAAGAAGCTAGTACCCATAAAGTCCCGCTTCACTACCTGGAACGTTGGTTCTCTCACCGCACGATGCCGAGAGCTCGTGGATATTCTCGAAAGGTGTCAAGTGAATGTCGCATTTCTATGTAAGGTCAGCAAATCCTAGAAGATATGACAGGGTTACCAACTGATATCACAGGAAGAGAAACATGTCTTTAAAGATTCTACCATATTACATATTGAAAATTAGATCTCAAACTTAAAACCTTGTTCAACTAGATACAGTAGATTTTAATTCAATAAGATTTAAGTCAAATACCTTAACATTATATTGCTAAATGAATTATTAGAATTTACATACATAATACCTATTATACTATTTATGTGTAACACTAATTACGCTCTAACCTATCCTGCCGAAGATACTGCATATGTATAGTGATCAAATAGTGTTTTAAGTGGTGAAACATCTTATTACAAAACATTATATGACTAATTATAATTATTTTTGTAATAAGTGAAAAGTTTTTTTAAAAGCACTTTTTGTCAGCCATAGAAGGGTTCTGCATAAATAACTAGTGATGGAAATAACGCTTGCTCTTTGTCATTAGGTAATGTAGCTTAGGCTTTTTTAGAAAGCTATTATTTTTAAACACTATTTAAAGCTCTCAGGTAAATTGCTAGTTTAGTAATGTTATAGGAGCCAGCAAGTTTAGTAACATTATATGAACTGAGCGACCAAAAAATAAAAATAAAGGTCACCAGACCAACTAGTAACTCTTGGAGCATTGTATGAATTAGAAAAAACTACATAGGTAACCTTTTACTAAAAATAACCAAAACTGAAAACCGACTTAAAAACGAACACTTAAAAGTAAAGTCGGTGCCTCTTTATATCTGCTTCGGCCTCAGCACCGATTCCAAAGAGAGTAAGAAATTGTTATTTTTCACTTTTAAGTGTTCGTTTTTGAAGTCGGTTTTCAGTTTTTGTTAAACTTTAATTATTTTTTATCTATTTTTAGTGTTCAGTAGCCTGTAATATTGAAAGAATTATCCACCAAATCCTAAAAGTTAAGGAGTTATAATTTTTATCATCAGCTCAGCAACGTGAGGTGATGAGTACCAGACGCAAATACCTGAATAGTTTTTGAAAACATATAAAACACAATATGGATCCCTATAAAATTGGAGGGACGCCCTCGATTATTTTAGGATCCCATTATCAAATCCTGACTTGGTGCCAATGGGCCAACCTGGGATGTATACCCTTTTAAACAAAAAAAATATTTCTTGAATCGGTCCAAGCGTCTTCAAGTAATCGGGGAAGATACATAAAAAAAAAAAATGGGTGCGTGTACTTATGTACGCGCGTGAGAAGTTATACTTCTATGGCATCATTAAAAAATAGTTTTTAATTGCATGCAAATAATTAATTACAATAAAATAATAGAAGGATTGGAAAAGGATAATCAACAAAGTTTTTAACATACGCAAAACAACCATTTTAGCTGTCACCTGCTCGTAGAACAATGGCCCATGGTATAAGATGCATGTTTTGTTCGTTTAGGCGCAGAATGTCCAATTCCCACATGGTCCAATTCTCAAAATGTCCAATTCGCACAATGTCCAATTCTCAAAATGTCCAATTCTCATAATGTCCAATTCGCGAAATGTCCAATTCCCAAAATGTCCAATTCGCGAAATGTCCGTTTCCCAAAATGTCCAAATCTCAAAATGTCAAATTCGCGAAATGTCGAGTCCTCAAAATGTCCAAATCTCAAAATGTCCAATTCGCACAATGTCCAATTCGCACAATGTCTAATTCGCGAAATGTCCAATTCTCAAAATGACCAAATCTCAAAATGTCCAATTTTCAAAATGTCCAATTCTCAAAATGTCCAATTCGCGAAATGTCCAATTCCCAAATGTCCCATTCGCGAAATGTCCGTTTCGCAAAATGTCTAATTCGCGAAATGTCGAGTCCTCAAAATGTCCAATTCTCAAAATATCCAATTCGCGAAATGTCCGTTTCGCAAAATGTCCAATTCCCAAAATGTCCAAATCTCAAAATGTCCAATTCTCAAAATGTCCAATTCGCGAAATGTCCAATTCCCAAATGTCCCATTCGCGAAATGTCCGTTTCGCAAAATGTCCAATTCGCGAAATGTCGAGTCCTCAAAATGTCCAATTCGCGAAATGTCCGTTTCGCAAAATGTCCCAATTCCCCAATATGTCCAATTCTCAAAATGTCCAATTCTCAAAATGTCCAATTCGCGAAATGTCCGTTTCGCAAAATGTCCAATTCCCAAAATGTCCAAATCTCATAATGTCCAATTCGCGAAATGTCCAATCCTCAAAATGTCCAATTCTCAAAATGTCCAATTCGCGAAATGTCCGTTTCGCAAAATGTCCAATTCCCAAAATGTTCAAATCTCAAAATGTCCAATTCTCAAAATGTCCAATTCGCGAAATGTCCAATTCGCGAAATGTCCAAAACGCGAAATGTCCAATTCGCAAAAGTCCAATTCGCAAAATGTCCAATTCGCGAAATGTCCAATTCCCAAATGTCCCATTCGCGAAATGTCCGTTTCGCAAAATGTCCAATTCGCGAAATGTCGAGTCCTCAAAATGTCCAATTCTCAAAATGTCCAATTTGCGAAATGTCCGTTTCGCAAAATGTCCAATTCCCAAAATGTTCAAATCTCAAAATGTCCAATTCTCAAAATGTCCAATTCGCGAAATGTCCAATTCGCGAAATGTCCAATCCTCAAAATGTCCAAATCTCAAAATGTCCAATTCTCAAAATGTCCAATTCTCAAAATGTCCAATTCCCAAAATGTCCAAATCTCAAAATGTCCAATTCTCAAAATGTCCAATTTTCAAAATGTCCAATTCCCAAAATGTCCAAATCTCAAAATGTCTAATTCGCGAAATATCCGATTCGCGAAATGTCCAATTTGCTCAATATCCAATTCGCAAAACGTCCAATTCGCAGAACGTCCAATCCTTACATTAGTCACAAGTAAAGTATTTTAATTAATTATTATTATATATTTAATGTTATCAAAGAATTTAAACAATATTAAATTGCAATCGAAGTCAAATGGGTGCGTGTACGTGTACGCGGTTAAGCAGACAACTTCATACTGTAGACAACTTCATACTGTTAATTTTTTTCGTCACAGATGTGAAAATTTCACTCTCATCATTTTTTCATAACGCGCCTAAAGAAGTATAACTTCAAAAAGATTCCGTCGAATTGTTAACCTCTTCCTTTTTTTGAAGTTGGTTGATAACTAAACATTAATGTTATTAGCTATTTCTAAATCGCCGCCAATGTGGCTTTAAAAATAATACTATTATTTGAATCACTTTCATTATAAAGCCCATGACTATAAATAACTCTATTTTGTTTAGAGTTGACATGATATTCTATATCGGCATCCATTGATCATGCAGGCTCGTAGCGGGTTCACGCCGCCGCCGGCGGGCGCGGGTGGCGGGTCGGGCGGTGCGGGCGGGTCGGGCGGCGGCGTGGTGCCGGCGGGGCGCGCGGGGGGCCCGGGCGCGCGTCCCCCCGCGCCGCCGGGGCCCCCCGCGCCCGCCGCCAAGCGTGCGCCGGACGCGCGGGTGCCGGCGCCGCACAAGCCGCTGTACGGAGGCGAGCCGTACGCGCCGCCGGCCGGCAAGCGCAAGCGGCGCCTCGCCGACAAGATCCTGCCGCAGAAGGTGCGCGACCTGGTGCCGGAGTCGCAGGCGTACATGGACCTGCTGGCGTTCGAACGGAAACTGGACGCGACCATCATGCGCAAGCGTCTCGACATACAGGAGGCTCTCAAGCGACCCATGAAACAGAAACGCAAGCTGCGCATATTTATCTCTAATACGTTTTATCCTGGTGAGCGAACATTGACTGCCAGAATTGTAATGGTGTATTATAACATTTTTATAATAAATTCAATGCACATGTATGATTTCCAGGACAAGGTGACAAAGCCGTTCCTTCGTGGGAACTTCGTGTCGAAGGACGATTGCTGGACGATTCCAAGAACGATCCGAACAAAGTATGTTTTATAAAGCCATTTCCATATCAAATTTTCAATCAAATTTCACTATTGATCCTTATACGTGATTACTTGCAGGTGAAGCGCAAGTTCTCGTCCTTCTTCAAGTCTCTCGTGATCGAATTAGACAAAGACCTGTACGGCCCTGATACACATTTAGTAGAGTGGCACAGAACCCTCACCACTCAGGAGACTGATGGATTCCAGGTAAGAAAGTTTGATCACTGAGCAAACCTTATTTATTAGTTACTTTTTTTTATAGCTGTGACTAGCAAACGAGCAAATGAAAACTAATCTACATAGAGACTATAGACATCAAAGACACTAATGTACCAATAGGGATTGGACAAGGGAGGAGGGAATAGGGCCACCGGAAATCTCACTCACCGAACGAAACGCATCAGTGGGCTGTCACTATGTTGGGTTTCTGTGAGACAATGGTATCAAATCGGTCGAGCCGGCCCATTCGTGATGAAGACATTCTTATGTGCTTGGCGTACAATACATGTGGACATGTAGAATTAACTCTTTTAAGGTTACAATCCCATATATTTTGTATTTACTGATTCATCAGATTCATTCATTCATCATTATTACAGTATTTTACGGTGAAGGAGTGATTGATATATTGTGTGATTTATTTAATAAAATAAATATTTTTTCCAACAGGTCGATCTGGAAATCTTCCAGAGAGACCTTTGTCCAGTAGTGGATGGCCTGTGGCTGATGATGACGATTATGTGATTCCACCTTTTCAGTATACTGCCAGTTTGAGCACATTTTTATCAGTAGACGGTGACGTGTCACGTGACATGTATAATTCGGAGGTGGGACGTTCGGCCGCAGGTGAAGCGGCCCGGGTACAAGAACGTGCAGTGCACGATCCTGCTGCTGCTGGACTACCAGCCGCTGCAGTTCAAGCTGGACCAGCGGCTGGCGCGGCTGCTCGGCGTGCACACGCAGACGCGGCCCGTGATCGTGAACGCGCTCTGGCAGTACGTGAAGACGCACCGGCTGCAGGACCCGCACGAGCGCGAGTACATCGCCTGCGACCGGTACCTCGAGCAGATCTTCGGCGCGCCGCGGGTCAAACTCGCCGAGGTGCCCGGCCGGCTCGGCGCGCTGCTGCACGCGCCCGACCCCATCGTCATCAACCACGTGATCGCAGTCGAGCCGCCGCACGACGCCAAGCAGACC